>JARFIY010000370.1:14152500-15402500 GCA_036346155.1 Sinelater perroti | reverse complement strand
GCGGTACGTGCCACACAGCGCATGCATTTTCTGGACGACTAATTCGACTGTATGATGTCTTAAAAGTCAACATAACCAACATCATCATCAATGATATCGAGCCCGATTTATGCGGTCGAGTCATCGAAAATTGAACCTTTTCGGATACGCATCGCCCAGCAAAGCGGCGGCGGCTATTTGCCCGATACCATATTCCATACATAATTTAATCGAAGACTCTTTCAAATAAAAAAAAATAATTATATCTCATATGCAACTTGTTTTATTTAAACTTAAAGTTCAAACGCTGTTAATGAAAAAACCTTTAGTTATTAATATTAAATTTAAAACGTATTTTGTATAAATAAATAAAATATAACAAAAAAAATTAATCTAAACGTCTGAAAAGTATTTAGAAAAATTGTGTCTAGATACTGTATAACAGATACTGCAAAATTGTAGTATATAGGTACCGATACAATTACAGTGTCCGCTATTTAAATACTGTCCCAAATACTTCGTATTTCGATACTGGGCATTCTAGGATATTGAAAGACAATAAGAAATAGTATCCGCAATATTAAATAATTTCAAGTTAATTTATATGCAAAAAAAATTTTTATAGAGTTTATGTTCATGCAAAACATTTAAATATAAGTTGTAGTCAAAAAAGAAAAAAATATTTTAATTTTAAAATCGTTGGGTACTTTTTATCTTTCACTAATACACTATTGGCTAAACTGAACTCTCTCCTGATACACGTTAGTTGTGATGTAACCGTTTGTAAATAACAATACTAAATGCTTCTGCATAATCTTAATGTAAGCAGTCGCTTTGATTAATATCGCACGACGCGGAAAATGAATCATAGGCACGATTAAACCATTCTGCACCTCATCAGCCTCATGCTCCTGTTCTGCACAGCCTTACTCGTAGCGCCTTCTAGCAAAACTCTGAGTAAGCGTATAGATTCCTGCTCGCACCAAACTAAAACTTCGCCTGGCGTCAGTAGATGGAGGAATATCCTTTAAACTCTTCATTTCATTTGAATTAATTTTACTACGTAACACTCATTGAAATATTGTTACTATTGCCAAGTTGAACGCGGCAGTCATGAACCGAATTTAAACGTTGACCTGCAGTTTTTCTCAATCGCGGGACTGCCAGCTCGACACCGTTATGTAAAGCCTCAAAGGTAAAATGGTTTATTTAAATCACTACTAACAATCGCACGTTCTCGCTTAACGCTGTGTAAACAAAAATTTTTACTTAGAAAAACCGACCGCGTCGCTAATTAGCATACAATTAAGCACCGAGACATTGATATGCTGCACACAAGTGCAGATTGTGGGGCTTAACTGCATGTCACCTGTTCGAACCGTATGCTCGTCCAAATCAAAAATATGCCCCAGAAAATTAGAATTGTGTCACGAGCAGTTGTGGCTTCGTCCTCTATTTTATGCGGTCTCCAAAAATTGCCGAATTGGACGCCGTCCAACAGATTATACGGAAAGGAATAAAAAGCATTTGGGCAGAAACGATTTCCACGCTACGTTTTCTTTGAAGCGTTGCTACGGCTAGAACACGGGTGTTCACCTAATAAAACACTACACTATTAAAAACTGCCAGTTTTAACACTGGCATGAGTAAAATAATTGTTTTTTGGTTACATGTGGTATTCTACCAGTGAGTCAATTCAGAGAAATGCCTATTTTAATTAAATAATGTAATTTTACGTGGGCCAGTCAAATTTAAACGAAACTTTTTATCCCACTACAAATACGGCAATACTGAAATGATACGATTAGATGGAGACACTTATCGTGATGTTTTCTTCTGGACGGTACATTAATAACACCTCAGACATATATTCTCAAATGGCGAGGTGTTTAGGCAGCATAAAGTATCGGCTACGAGCCGAAGCGAAGTTGAGAACGAAGCGCACGTGCGTCGCGCTTGCACGAACAACACCAAACCAGACACTGATTTCGCGAGCTTATTGAGGGCAAGTGGAGGGTTAACAACTGATGAAACGTGCGCTGAAGTGGGTATTGGTCAAGGTAGTTCCCAATCAACAATTAAAATTGTGTTACCCTTTTCCTTAATGCTAAACGAAGGGCTATGCAGCTTGAAGTTTCTCAGAGGCTCATCATTCGTGACGAAGAGGCCAGAAATGGAGTTTTCTATCAAATGCTGTTGTGTGGCGAGACTCAAAATCATTATTATATCTCGAGTCCAATAATCAAGTATATATCTTCTTGAGAGTTTCTAATAGGTTTTTACTTCTACCACTACCTTCCTCCGCATTACCCTATGTTTGGCTTCTTCGTTTCAAGTTTACAAGTTGTTATTCCTTTAATAATATTTGAATTTTTCACTCTCAATATATGTACAAGCCATTTAATTCGCTTAGCCTTCATTTATCTTCACTATGTCCTCTCTTTCTATAATGTTCAAAATTTTATGATTCATGTATTGTCTGTGCTCTCTATTTTTCATTTTCGTTAGAGTTCTTATTGCTTTTCTTGCAGATACTCTTAATTGTTCTTCCTTTTTTGTGTGTTGGGCACATTATTTCCTCAGCACATAATACCAATGGTCTAATTAAGCTTTTAAATTCCTATTTTAGTTTTTATATCGATTGTTTTGCTTTTGAATATAACTCGATTTCCATAGAATGTTTTGTGACCCATTTTTATCCTCCTCTGCCTCCTCACGCCATCATTATTAGTTGCGTGTCGAAGGTATAATTTTCTATCGTCACTTCCTTAATGTTACCTATTTTTCTGGAACATACAAACTTATAAAAGCTTCCTTTAATTTATTCTATGTCGTCTGCATGAGCTATGACTTGTGGTTCTTCGTTTCTTATGCTTCCTTGTACGTGAGTTGCTCTTATTCGCTCTTCTAATATGAAATTAAAGAGTGTCGTTGACGGTGCATCTCTCTATCGGACTCCCTTGTTGAATTTAAATGTTTCTGTTTCTTATTTCTACTGCTGATTTTAAATTCCATCTTGTCATTTGTATTCATCGTCGGATTTTTCCCGTTATCCACATTCTTTTCAATATTTGCAAAAACTTTCTTTGCTTAATTTGATCAAACACCTGTATACAGTCAATAAATAATTAGTGTAGTTCAATGGCATACTCATAAAACTTCTCTAATATTTGAAGCATGACATGCTGTTGATATCTTTTCTTGTTTCTGTATTTCCTTTATTAGTTCGTGTACTCTTTTATGTAGTTCCTCCCTTTCATATTTCAGCATCTCTCCATTTATTTAGTCACACCCGGCATTGTCCCGTCTCTTACTTTCTTTATAATATTCTTTGTTTTCTCATACGTCGGTTGTTCTATCATATTTTCATGCTCGCCTAATATTCTTTAATATTTTGTTGCTTTCGCTTTCCATCTTTCCAGACATCTTCCTTCTTATTTTCGTCGTATTCTACGTTGTTATGCTTGTATTTTATAGCTCTTGTTTTTAGTGGGTTCTATCTCTATGTATTGTTGTTTTTACGATTTTGTTCTACCTTTTTCTTCTTTAATGGTTCTGCAGCCCGCCGAATCGAGCCCTGCTCCTTCAGCTTTTGTCTCCATTCCTGTCTATCTGCAGATGTTCTTTTCCAGCTTATTTTCCGATATTTCCTTCTTGTGCTTAGGTTTTTTAACGTTTTTTTACAAGTAGGGGTTCTTAGCCTCTAGACCAAGCCCCTTTTTGGGAAGGCCATTTCTTCCACTATCGTCACCCCTGACCCCACCTTCCACCGATCTCCGGTAAAGTTGCTCAGGTGTCCGGGGTTCACCACCTTTATCTTCATATAAAGGCTTCTTGGAGGTAAGAGTCGGAGTTGGGTAGGAGAGGCTGTGCGACGCTAACTGGAAACAGCGTGTGTAATGTGCATGCACTATCCCTTTGAACTCATTTCTCTATCTCACTTAACATTTTCTCCGTCCATTTCGTCTTTTTTTGTCTCCTCTGTGCTTTCTTTACTTCTTTGTAATTCTCCTTTTCTCTGTTTTTTACTATTTGTTTCTCATTTTGTTCTTTATGTTAATTCTTTTTTGATTTTCATTGTCATAACAGTGTTTCTTAGCATTACTCTATTTGTAATCAATTGTTTCTTTGGTACTTTTTACAATAATTTTTTTATAGTTCTCTGTTTTGTCTTCTGTAAAGAGTTTTTCAATGTTCCATTTTTTGTATTCTTTTTTTTACTTTCGAATTT
Organism: Sinelater perroti; assembly: GCA_036346155.1. NCBI lineage: Eukaryota > Metazoa > Arthropoda > Insecta > Coleoptera > Elateridae > Sinelater > Sinelater perroti. Next base: position 15,398,290 of record JARFIY010000370.1, on the reverse strand, counting down.
TTGTATAATTTTTGCTACTAACATGTGGTGGTCTCTGTCGATATATGCACCCCTCGTTTGCGACGAAGGAGGCATAAACGGATTTTTCTATCAAATACCGACCTATTGCGAGACTAGATATCATCATTACATCCCGAATTCAACGATCAAGTATAGCGTATCGTTATAGTCAAAGTTTCCTGTGAGACAGATCATTGCAATCCTGTTTTGGAATCACGAATGTTCGGCTTTTACTAATTTCTGAACCAAACAAAACAATTAATGCTCAATACTATTTTGATCAGTTGATAAAGAGAAAGTCCACATATCATGTAAGAAGACGCAACGATTAAAAAACTATGGACCACCCGATTTAACTCCTTCTATTTGGGCAGGGGTTTGAAAACAACAACGAAATAGATTAGTTGGTACTAAAATGACTCCACACTAACCTATGCCTTTTCTCAAGAATGTGGAATCAAAAAGTCGCCTATTTGCTGAAAGGAGGGAGGTGCAGAAGAATAGCCTTGTGTGTTGCTGTATATTTTGCTTTATTTCTAAGAAACATTTTAATTTGACTCAGCTAGTAATTTTTTAGTATGACTACTGCTATAAATATGCGACACACTTTATTATTAGACCATTAAAATAATTATTTAGAGTTTGATACCACATTCATTTGAAATCGATTCTGTTAACAGAGAATGCGTCGATTTATTGACATTGTGATAAACACATTTTTTATAGCAATGCATGATTCATTGGAATTTTTATATACGCCTTAACCATTTACACTATGATAAACCACTAAAATTTTTTATTGATTTCTTTAATTTGCTATTAACAGCTAATTACCGACAGTAATTTGCATTTAATAGCATCATATTATTATTGTAGAAACTAATAGTTGCGGAAAAATATTTTAGTTAAATACTTTTATAACACTTTATTATTATTAGATATCAGTGATTGATATATTTTTAGTTTATTATATTTACTACATATTTTATCATTACATATTGCTATATATTACAATTATTATTATACAAAGATTAAAATTGCTAAAATAATAGTTGTGAACCGTTTTAACTGCCTCATCTTCCTCCCATTGATTTTAATATTGCTATTATCTCGAATTTTACTCATTTGTTCTTTTCTTAATTGTTTTCTTATACTTTTTATGCTTTTGTTCTCTTCTAGTATTTTTTATATTTTTATTTCTAGTTGTGTCTTTTACCTTCTTTGATATACCTTTTTTTAGCAATTCTCTTCTGCATACGTTTATTCACAGTTATAGACGATATGTTAAGTGTTTCCAAACTCTGACTATAACCTAACAGCCAAGAACCAACAATGCGATGCATAAACGGTTTGTCGCTCTAGATAATTAGTGTTTGCCCTCTTTCGTTTTCTTTACCTAATTCAAAGGAACTTACTTATTTTGTCGTATTTTCGCCATCTTAACATTGAAATCTCCTATAGTAAAAATATATTTATAAAGTGGCCTAGCCGTTGTTATTTTATAATAAAAAAATATTTAGGTCGTTATTATTGGTTGTTGAAGTTGAGGCGTGTACTTAAATGATTTTCAGCAATGTTTTAGTATTTGTACTTTGATTTAAGCCACTGTATTGGATATTTATTTATATAACTTTTATATCGTTCATATAACGCTATTTTATTTATTATAAATCCGACCCCTCCTTAAGTGTCTTCTTTTTCACTTTGTCCTTTATAGTACAGGATGCTTTTTTAATATTAGTTTCAGACACCCACTTACGTTTTTCTTTAATTTCCGATAGTCCATTGATGTACCAATTTATTATTTTTATTTCCTTCTTCAATTCTTCCAATATTTTATTTGTTCTCGTTGAACGCATACTATATGTAGCCACAAACCTGGTTATTAGTGTGGGATTGTGGCTTTATAGCCCTACTATATGTGGTAATTTCGTTTTAAGACTTGTTATTTCCTTTATTTTTTGGGAGGAGGGGTTGTTAGTTAGGCTGGAGAGTTATTTTTCAACCACTTACTAAGTTACAGTCGCTGTTTGCAAGCGCCTATTGTGGGTCAGACAATGCCGGTGCCTGTTAGTCCGCAGGACCTATCTGGTTTGTCTAACCTACCCGTTAACTGGAGACGCGCTCTGTAAGGGTTATATACTTTAGATAGTTAAGGTAAAAGGCTAATAGGTTTATCAAATGTTATTGTATTTGGATTTTTGGCAGATTTAAACGGTAAAATAATTTGTGCCTCTTCACTAATCAGGAAAGTAAGTTAACCTTTTCATGGCATACCATTGGAATAAGTGTCTGGCGTGGTTGCTTATTTCGGAGTTTTCCTAGTTATGACCCAGAAACTTTCTTTGGATCAATTTCTCTCATGATCATTCTCTTTAGTTCTTTGTATTTCAATTTCAGTACAGGAAATTCCTGCTGACTCTTTAGTGGCTTTATTTGATGAGGGCATAAACACTATAGACAGATGTTTTACAAAAGCATTTGTTTTATCATCGTTCTTTCATCATTTTGTGTTGGGATCTTTAATTGGTAACATTATTTTTCTACTTGCCTTCCAATACACATAATCGCTAGCTTTGTTAGCTGCTAAGTAGTCTGCAATTCCTTAGCCTATAGATCTTATGGAGATATTTTTCTATCTAGACATTTGACAACAAAAATATCTTTTACTCAAATGACTTTATGTTCATTTAGGACTCCTTTAGTTAGTTTATAATCATCGACTGTCTTGACTAGTAATTTTATAGTACCGTTTTTTATGGATTGATATTGGACATTTATCTTTTTTGAGTGAGTATCAATAATAATAGTAGAACTGTATTGACTACATAGTGAGTGAATGTTGGTGGTGGTCTAGAAACTTTTTATTCTTTTTTTTTGGACTGCATTTTTCATGAACTTTGTTGTATTTGTTAGAAATTGAAATCTATTGTTGGGTTCTTCTCCTTTATTTATTTTTTCTCGCTTTTATTTCTTGAAAATTGTTAGATAGTTGTTTCTATACTTTTATACTGCATCTACGTATGTCTTAGAGGTTGTTGGCATTAAGGGAGCTTGTTCTTGCTCAACGTCTATTAAATCTAATCCATTAGAACTGCATGTAGCGATAACCGGCTGTGTACATGGGTGTGACTGTTGTTAGTTAGTTGACTAGGGTGAAAAATTTTGTAGCGATGACTGTCAGAATGGGTTCTATTTGCGGGTCTGAACATGTGTACTATTACTACGATTGAAATTGCTAAATTATTACTGCGGAAAAGTAATTTGGCATTGGTTGCGAATGGTAATCTGCAAATGGAATTTCCTGATATCTTGTTTAAGAGTTTAAGATGTTTATTAGTATTAGTTATACAACAGATCTGGCCTTGCGGTTTTATTTACGACGTTCACTTATTACTGCGACTTTATTCTGTGAAATTAAAACGTGAATTTTTTACTTGAGCTATTAGATTTTTAGGTTGTTCTTCTTGTATGTATTTTTCATCTTAAGCTCTAGAGTCTCGCAGTGTGTTCGTATTGTTCTAGTCTCTACCACTATATATAACATACGGCTAATAAGAATGTAAGAGAATTTCATAATTATAGGGAAAATATGTCAATAACAAAATTAAAATGAAGTTTATTTAAGTGAACCTAACAAATATAAATTTTTATTTTATGTTTCAAACAAGAATTTTAAAAGCTTACGCAATAAACATAAAATTACAAATTCAAAGTAAACGTCTAAACGATGAACATTTTATTAAGTCAATAAAAATCTACGAGGGGGTTTCGAAAAATATTGCCTCTTAGCCGAGAGACCAGGCAATGTCACTTTGGGGTAAAACTCGGTGTCTATGGAGACGCCCAGTGGCGTTTCCCTGCAATATATGGATATTTGCTTAAAGCATTACGTCGTTAATAAGTTCTTATTGGCTGAGGGTTATGCACTGGCTCAATATCATTCATGGACGAATGGGGCAATACTTGCGTGGATGGCAGTACTGTTGGGCTATGAACTAGTAGTCTGAGAAAAAAATCCAGCTATGACAAATCTTTATGGTTAAACTCCATGTGGTCGACTCTGACAGATGCAATTAGCGCGCATAGAAGTACTTATTTGTGATAATCACTGTTTGAAGCAAAAGGAGATCGGTAGAACTGTTGGGAGTGTGAGTAGATTCCTGATTTCTTCTACAACGGGATGAAAAACCCGTTCAGCATTCTTGTTCACATGGTGACAAGGATGGCATTTCTGTAGGAAGTAATCATACCTCTTGGTGGAGGAGATATAATATATAGCTCATGTGTATAACCTTATCTGTTAATAAAGTTTTCTAAACACTTGTACGATATTTTAACATGAAAAAAAAACTACACAGCAAATCGTTTTAATATAGAGCACTTAAGTGAAAATATTCCTGTTACAGATATTTTTACATGCATTTACTTGAGTTATTTAGCAACCTTGGAGCAGTTGCTCATGTGCCCACGACATATATTCCAATAGCATTTTCAATCCCACTATTAATAACAACCCGTGGCATTCGAGCAGAACCGACAATAAAAAATTAATTGGATGCCGAAAACGGTGTCTTAAGTATCCAGTTAGCTGCAAATAGTTTCCAGCATCATAGCATTCAAATCACATTTTGCAGAAGCAATAAAGCCGTTTCATGTTAACATATTTCCGTTCAATTTTACAGAATTCTATTATTGCAGCGGGCCCATTAATCACTACCATTCGAACGAGGCTTAAAAATCAGCCGGGGCGCTTTGATCTCACTCGCCAGAGGTGACATAATTCGATGTCGCTATAATTGACTCCGCAACTGCTACGCAGCGCCTCATTAATCATCGCTCGTGGGCGATCACGGCTTGCTCGTAGACCAGCTTCGGTAGTTTCGATCGCAGCAGTAGAGCATTAGTAGTGTTGGCATAGTTTACGAATGGCCCCTTAATTGATTCCAGATGTTCCTCTCGAAACCCTAATCCCGCCGTCCCGTCGCAGTCCGCCACAAAAATCCACGCATTATGGCCCAGACGCTGCACAAAACCAAATTCCCAAACATGGGATTGAATTACATAAGCCAGGACGAAGCCGATCCTCACATAGATCAACTCTGGGGCGTCCACGAGAAGCTCGATGCTTTACGAGGTAAATTAGTCGAATAAATTCAAATAGATTGCTGTTCTGGCTGGGTGACCTTCCCACATGGAAGGTAAAAATCGTCACGGGTAATCAAATGGTGAAATGAAATATTCTAACATTCAACAAATGTACTTTCCAGAAAGAAACAATGCATTATTCAAAGTATCTGTTTTCTATTTTTAGAATTTATTTTGCGGTTTTAATTCCCATAAGTTTACTTAAACAATAAGTTATGGCAATGACAAAAGGGAATATCTAACTAAGCTCTCAAGATCTCATATTTTATATTGCTGGCTGTTTTTATATTTTCATTCTACACAAAATTCCTTAGTATCTGAACAACGGTCTTTTTTATATAAGAACTGACGATATATATTACAGACCCTTTGCAGCATTGCCATTATGCTTTGGTAAGGTCTTGTAATGAGAATAGAATAAATATTCAATTAAAGCAAAGAACAATTAGTTACTAGATACACAGTAAAGAAAGTGAAAATCAACATAAAAATAAAAACACTTTAGAAGGCCTTCCCTTTTTACCAAAGTCGCTCTAGTAACTTTTTATTTTTAATAATAGTTAAAGAACTACTTAGACACGAATACTTGATCATAATAATGCGATGGTAACTCCATAGGTCACTTAATGAAATTGTTTTCAAACTGCTGTGTAGTTTCTTGAAGAAGGTGATTCAAAATGATATTTTTGCAAGATTACAATTCAAAATTCAGACTAGTGGCAAATATAGATGTAAATTATATTTTATTGTACGTCCAAAGTGTTTGGTAGAGGTGGTAAAATATGTAATAATAATCTGCTTCGTTTTCGAACCTCACAAGGAAAAGTTGCAAGATGCGAGATGAGGAGATCTCGGAGATCAGAACATAAGAGCCAACTCTTCATTGCCCATGTCACATAATCATTGTTAAGCTAGAGATTCATTCAGAAAACCTTGAATACCTGCCTCAGCGCTAATAGAGTGGACAATAAAATTTTCTGAATCTCCATTCAACCGAGGAAAAGTCAGTTTCAGTCCATAAATCTTTGCTCTCAATACGACACAAAACACATTAACTTTCGTAGAGTCCCTCTCATGTTCTAGTGTTGTGATTTTGCAGCCCCCATAGGAGAACACTGTGACTGTTCAATTTCCAACTTCGCTAGAATCTTATGTCGTCACTAAAAATTAAACACAACATAAAAGTGCCATAATTCACCTTATCGAACATATCATTAGAAAATTTCACACGCTTTGACTTATCGTTTGCACACAGAGCCTATACCAATTGCAGGTGATATAGTTTAACATTACACGACGCCTCAGTACACGCCAGACAATTGTTTGTGGCGGTCCAAGTTTTTGCTCACATTATAGGTTGACTTCATTGAGTTACGCTTTAAATTCTTTTAATTTTGTCTTACACTCTTCTCCGATTTATGTGATGGGCCTATGCTTTTACTTTTACACAAATAACAAGTTTTATCAAATTGATGATTAAAACGGCAAATTATTTTCCTCGTTGAAGGTTCGATGTTGTAATATATGTTACACGAGCGCTCTAGTATTAGTATTAGAAACTTCAGGTCATGTTTTTTGAAATATCATGTAAATAATTGACGTATAATATATAGCTCAGGAAATATAGACGCATGAAATTGACTTCATCGTTTTGAATCATTCTGTATGGTACTGATTTACGTATTGATTTTATTTTAAAATTTCATATTTTTACATTGTACATTCTCTTATTGTTTACTCCAAGTATATTATATAAAATAATTGAAACCGTGAATTAAGGAAACATATCTCTCGCTAGTACGTAAGCAGCTGCTAATTTTTTTCATAGACGTCAGAATAAATTGTTGTTGAAAGACTCTGTGAACGAAATGTGCTTTTAAAGACTCATCTAGATATCTTTTCTTTAATACGTATTTTAGTCATTTTTCTTCAATCTTACAAACGCGTATTCTTCTATTTGCCCTGGCTACTTGGTTTTTGATCTTATACGTATTCGTCTGAAATTCTGATTACAATATTTGCATAGTTAAAGTTGTAAATTAAACGTACAATTGAATTATAACTAATTTTAAGTGCGTAACGAAAGGACAAAGAACGGAAATTTGATATGAGGTAATATATACTGTAATTGTACGCTGATGACTAAGAAAGTGATTGCAAGTACTCAACAGAATTGTTTTCTTAATGACACGCCCCACAATTTGCTGGATTTAGTGCAGGTAATTTATTACGTTAATGGTGTAGAAAAGTTACCGGTAGATTATTTGATGGCTATATTAGATTGTTTATATAAATATTTTGCAATGTATCTTTACACATAGGGTATATTACAATAGCACAGACATTATGATATTCAGGATACGAATTCACAGAACGCTAACTCCTAGTATGAATGAAAACTAAGAATTTTGGCACAGACTGACAATATCTAGTACTTGTTATCCTAAATTTGATGATTTATACAGGTATAAATTATATACAGATAGGTTTGAGATAATATCGAATACATGTAATCAAATACTGAGTCCTTAGGTACCACTTTTAATCACTCGATTGCTATACTTACACGTAAAGATTGAAACGCGTTAGCTGTTAGTGGCGGTTTCTCGTCTTTAAGACAAAATAGGCTGATTCCTCTGGGTTTAATGCTTTTATACTGTTACCCTCCCATCCAGCACAGAAGTGCAGGGCGTGGTCGATCACCATTATTTTTTCTGGAATAGGTCCTTAAGTCTCCTTGTACAACCGGGTATTATTCGACTTATTAATGGGCTCTCCACCTGTGTTAAGCCCAAATTTCGAGGATAAGAGTACATTTTTTTGTTATTTATATTTGTACGTTATGCTATTCAATGAAATTCAAGATAGAAATCTTACCCAGAATCGACGCGTAATACGTGATCATGTTAAGCAAAAAAAGGTTCTAATACTCATCATCTATTATTAATTTTGTATTTGGTTATGTGCCATTTCACTGAATTACACTCTGAAACAATTACCTCACTTAAGCACCAGTGCTGCCATTGTTTTACATGAACTAAAGTATGAAAATATCCTAAAAATGTATGCAATGTTAAACAGCAACAAAAGACTTTTTAACCATTAGAAATTTGAATAACAATGTTCTCAGTGAATATTAGAACATTAGAGCACCAAATGAATACTGGGTACCGTTATTCATTGCCCAGTAGCAGAAATGACGACACCGTTTACGAATATTTCGAACAACCGTAATATGTAATGTTGCACATGTCTTCTTCTTTGACTTTTTTCCAATTACAGATTTGTCGTTATTAACTCTAATATTGTTTTTTTCCCAATCTTCTTCAATTAGTCCTTTCTTTTTTGTCGTTTTAGACATATGTTTTTCATTTTGCTGTAGGTCAACCTCTTCTTATTCTCCCTCTAGGCGACCGGTTCATAATTGCTTTAGGCCATCTTCCTTCTTCCATTCTTTGGACGTGAGTATGCCATTAAAGTTATTTCCCAATTAATATTTCTAGTTTCATCTCTCCCCCTATCTCTTCTGTTTGTTTTTTTTTCTTCTTGCGAATTTTAATTCTACTGTTCTCAATTTATTTACTTCGTTAGTCAAAGGCCGCTGTTCTTCTCTTGCAACGCTCTTCAAAATAGTGTAAAATATCTTTAACTTTGTTCTGTGAGGTTTGATTCTGTATGAGCCCATGAAGTGCTTTTGTTGGGTTGGTCTACATTTTCTATAACATTGTTCTAATGGTTATTCCGCGTATTCATTGAGCAATGTTAATGACGGTGTGCAGCCTTGTCTCAACCCTTGGGATACGTCTATTGCAGTTGTTACTTTATTTTCAAGCTTAACTTATGTTTTGATATAAATCTCTAATTGTTTTGATCTATTTTTCCTACTATTTTTTTTTTTGATATATATAAATCCATTTTGTTCACCACTATAATCTTTTACATTTTCATACACTTTGGTTTTTAGAACTCGTTTTAAAAATTTAACTATTGTTGATATAATACTCACGCTTTGGTAATTTTGACGTGTGGTTTTACTTTTTTTCTCCATTCTCCTAATTCTACCTTCTACGACATATTTACTATCATTTCCAACAATTAGTTTCTTCTATATTTTATTAGTCCTATTCTAATATTATCCAGTTGTGCAGATAAATTATTTTTACTTTTTTAGTGCTTTTGCCAAATCCTTAATTTTATTTCTCTTTTCTGTCGCTTGTCTTCATTTTTCTCTGTTTATTGTTTTTGCCTATTCATTTGTAACAGTGCTTGGTAGTGTTCTGTTACTTTTTGTGGTGTTGTTAGACTGATATTATTTTTATTTTGCTGTTTAAGATTCCAACTATTATTACTTTGCATCGTTCACTCACATTTTCTACTTTTTTGTTAAGGATATAGGAAAATGCTTCTCTTTCATCTACATATGCGTCGTTGTTTGTAGCATTTACATATATGCCAGCTATTTATTGATCTGTTTGCAATAATATAGCTCATTTATACATTTTTAAATGAGACTCCAGTTTTGTCTCTTTCATTTTTCCCCATATGTGAATATAATTTCAACATATCTCTTAGCATGTGTCCCTTTTTGAACTTTCTATCAGTACTACGACATCCGGATACGTTTGTCCTATTTTTGATATTCCTTCTTTCCGTCTTGTTGCCAAACCTCCTAAATTCTAGATTATATTTTTTCTCCTTATTTTACTGTTACGTTTTTTTTTAATTTTGAACAGAATTGACACTCCTCTCCCAGATCCGATGAGATTAACACTACGTAGATGTGGATTTCCACCCAGAGTGTTTATTATTCTTCTATGTTTTACTCTTAACCCTTAACATATCGTAGGTTAACAAAACCAAATGCTATAACCCCCCTACTTTAAATAACCTTACGATTCGGTCAAACGCTACCTTTTGCCTCTTCCGCCATTGAGAAGAAACTCATCTCTTTCTAAACCATTGGCCGGTTTTCACCGAGCTAACTAAATTATCATTTTTTAAAGAGATGTTACTCCTCTATCTCTCGCCTTTCGCAACCTGATTTGGGTGGACTTTGGTGAGTGCATATATTTTCATTTATATCATTCATTGTTTGTTAAGTTCTCCTTTTTTAACATTGTTTAGGTCAACTTGATTGCTCTTATTACATAAGTGTTAGATCGTCGGTTATAATTCAAATTGTTGCTATTGATGTTAGTTCAGCTGTATATCAGCAAAAATTATTTAGAAGAATATGGGTCTCTTCGCTCGGATTTTTATTCTTCAATATTTTTGAGGATTAGTTTTAAGGGTTTCATTATTGTAAATAAATTTATCACCAATTTTGTTTTTATTATCGTATGAATCTATAGCTTGATAAAATCAAATTTATTATTATAATGTGAAAAAATGCTATAGAATAGCAAGTTATAGTTTTTTTATCAATGACCAATAAGCTTTGATTTGTTCTACGTTATTAGAGCATTTATAGAAAATGATTATTTTAGATATTTGTATTGCCACTCCTTGTTATTAGTTTAGATGGATCCGATTAATTGACACTACTTTGGTGGTATTGTTATTATTAATTTGTTTAAATACAAATAACTTGATCTTTAAATTTTCCGCTAGTTCGATTTTTGAGTGCCTGTCTAGTCATAATAAGATTATCAAAAATTAGATTTTTGCCTGAATATAATTATGTGTCTGAAGGTGGGGATTTTTACCATAATTAGTAAAGTTATTTCCCAAAATATGTGTAAGAATAATATTTAATGTGGTATTTATATGCACAATTAAATAATTTAAATAATCTGTTTGTTACAAAAAATATTAAGTCCTAACATGAAAATTTTGAAAGTAGGATGCACTTGACTGCGGCAAGCCAGTATAAATTTTTACAGTATTTACACACCAACTTTCAAATCTCTATTTTTACTCTTTTAATAATCATGTCTCTGAAGCGGCTAGAGCGATTATCTTCAAATTTATCTTAAAACATTGGCAATCAATTACTCCAGATGCTACCATCAGGTAAATTCTACAACAAATTAACATCTAACTTTTGAGAAATGAAAATTGAAAATACAATTTATGAGATTTATAATGTAAAATAAAACGACTTTGGATTTATTTTCAGATTGGATTCTTATTGAGCATTGAGGTACACAATCTCCGTTTAAATAAGGAAAATTATGCCCAACAAAATGGTCACCTCGGCTTGGCTGTAGACTTCGGCTCCTTTCACAAAGTTTTCGATTACAATTTCACACATATTCTGAACAATTTCATCGATAATCCGTCGAATTTTGTTCTTGAAGTTATCCACTGTTTACAAATTATTAGCGTAGACCATGTGTTTCAGTGATACACAAAAAAATCGCGTGCTATTAAATCACAAGATCTTGCTGGCAAGTTCATGTCAGATTTGCATGAAATTACGCGGCCAGGAAATTGTTGATGCAGCAAATCGAGTTTTGCTTAAATTGTATGGCAGGTGATGCCGTCCCGGAACCATATTTGATCGAGATCTATGGCGAATCTAAACGGTTGACAAACAAAAAATTACAATGAAATGAAGTTATAGCCGATTAAAAATTAATTAAACGGACCAATTACAGCGCGCTCGGAGAGCTACCGGGTCGACTGTGGGAGGGCGGGGGTAGCTCTTGGCCGCTAGGAAGGAGAACGCAAGCGATAATGGGGAAGGCCGTGCGACCGAGCTCGCACCTTCGCACCTTCAGTGACGTAGCAAAATTTTAAGTACGCGTCAATTATTGTCTTGTACTGTTTATTTTAATCAGCTTTCGAGTGTTGGACTCGCGCCTCGTCCTTTTTTAAAATAACAAGTTCCGGGACGAGAGCAGCGCAGGGCCGAGACGATGGACCCGGTATAATATATAATAATAGGATAAGGAAAGTCGTGTGATGTTCACACCAGATTTTTTAGCATTATTTTCAAAAAGTATGAGCTTATTACCCCACCTACTCAAAATCCACATTAAACAGTGACTCATTTGGGGTGCATTTGCTTCCTATGTTTTCAACCCAAATGCAAAAATTTTGTTTGTTTAAAACTGACTTCATCGCTAAAAATTATTTTTAGATTAAACTGAATATCCACTTTATGGCATTCTAAAAACCAAGTGATTAATTGACGACCGTTGAGATTTACTCATTACTTCCAGGTGATTAATTTATGAGATATATAGTTTCAATTAAAAATTCCATAGCATTCGGTTTAATTTGGGCCATGATCATTTTCAGAATGTATAATTTTTTAGTGGTGTGTTGAAGCAAACTGACCAATAGATATCTGTAGAAAAAATTTCAATCCATTTCCCATTGTAATTTTTCTATATTAGTGTTAAGTTTTGATTGAATCGTTCTGCATTTGCAAAAAGAAAGGTTGATTTATTTTTAAAAAAAATTGTGAAAGCCATACAAGCTTTTTCTTTACCTTCATTTGATCTGATTTGGAAGATGTCCTTTAGAAGTCTCCAAATTTTAGGTTTAAAAAAGTATCTTTACCTTTACTTCTGTGTCATTCTGTGTGATATTTGAATTTGTTTTTTTTCTGTTCAGCAAATTTTTTTATTACCTCCAATTTTTGACTGAAGGTGAGTTGGCTTCGTTTTTATTATCGAATATCAATTCTGCAATTTGTAATTCTTTTACTACCACTTTAAGACCAGCATATCAGTAATATCAATAATGAAATTTGTCAAGCAAAAATTTTGTTATATGTCTCTTTCATATTTCTTGCGTGCGCTAAAAGTAATGAAGAATACTGATTATCATTGTAAAAACTACATTCTTAGAGATTTTAGATGAGTCCTCCAGTTCTTCTAATTCACTTTATCTTAACCCACTCTACCTCACGATGTTGGAGATTTAAGTCATTGTTTGAATTTATTTCTATCCTCTTCAAGGGTCCGTATCTGAGTTAAGGTGTGCTGTTTGTCTTTTCTCTGTCGGGTTTCGTTTGATCATCCTTCTGGGGTGATGAGCCTTCGATGCTGAGGCGTTCTTTATCTAGCAGAGTGTATAGGGGAGTTTATTTCTGACGTTCTTGTAGGTGCGGTTTACGTTTGTACTCTTAGCTGTTGATAGAACCCTTTATATCCCTTGTGAAATATATATATTTAAAAATTTAATTTATGCTACTTTTTTCCAAAGGATTCTACTGCTAAAGTCCTAGAAGCTTAGTTTTATTTTCTTAAATTTTTTAAGGCTTTTAATGATCATTTAAAGATTAGAAAAAGAAAATATGTCGTATCGTATAAAATAGAGTATGAAATCGTTAATTAAATTGTTACTTTAAATTTCATCTCTCAAAAGCTAGATGTGGTTGAGAATTTGGTTTTAATACACACTTAATTACACGACAAAGACATACAATTTTTAAGAAAAGATTTTTTACATAGACTATTGTGATTCACAAATTTAGTATAAATTCCTCCAAATCATTACAAGCTGCAGTCTGTCATCTTTTATCTATATACACAGGTGTTTATTGAAATTACAGCACTAAAAAATTCAAATAAACAACTTGGAAAATTTATTTGATAAATTTACAAAACATTTGTCAATAACCATTTAGACTTATTCAGTAACATATGTCCCACTTCGGACGTTTGTGACCATCGCCATTCTTCTTGGCTCACTCTATAATTCAGTCAGATTCCTTGGAAAAGATGGATACCACTGTACCATACGTGACATTTTCGATCGGCGTAAGGTCAGGTGTTTGAGCCGGTTATGTGAGTTTCATTGAAAGAAGTTTAATGTGTCACGTGCTACACGTGGCAAAACGTTATTTTGTTAGAGGATTGTTTGGAACACGAGCTACAATATAAGACTGCGCTAATGTAGGTCTGTCTGGTATTGTGTCTCTAATTTTGACTAGAGATCACCTACTATTATAACTGAGAACTCTCCATACCATAATACTCATAGTCTTTTTTCCTTTTCTCCATGTCTACGGCGTATTAACATCCGATTGTCGTTTCGATCTAAGCAAAATCTGTATTTGTTAAAAAAGACGACACTATGCCACTCGTGTGACTATAGGCGTCTTTTAGTAGTTCATTATAACTTTCGTTGCCGGACCAAGAAAGTTAGTAGCAGTCGCAAGAAAAGACGTCCTGCTGTTAGTCCTATTGCGAGTTATCAACGTCTAACAGAGGGGGTAGCCAATTGGTACCGTGTAATGGTGCACCATTGTTGCTCTAAGGTACTTGAAGTATGGCTACGGTCTGTAGTGGCAAGCCTTTGAAGATGACGATCCTCCCGATTGGTTATCTTGCGTACTGCTTCACACCCATTCTTCGACTCAGTACTTACATCACGTAAAGTACTTATATTATCTAAATTATAAATGCCAAATCTGAATGGATAAAAGCACATTGATCGTCTATTTCACAGTAATATCATTATTTTCTTTAGACCTCATAGAAAAATGTTCTTAATTTATTTTTAATGGTGCTGCAACTTCAATAAACAGTAGCGCATATAATTTATTATTTTACAATTAAAAAGTAAATCTGGTTTTTGATAAATAATTGAAGCTTGTGCTCTTTGTTGTCTAATCCGTCTATATTACTACTGCGGATATAATTATTCTTTTAATATTTCCTGCCTTCTAACTAAAACATTTCTGCATTTGCCTCTTAGTCTCTTTATAGATTCAATTTATATTTTTTAATTTATATCATTTTATATTACCATAAATTACCTTGTACCTTGTACCTCAACATTCCAATTGTACGTTACCTTTAGAACTTAAAGCCAAATAATAATCATTTTTGGTCTGTGAAGCACCAGTAATGGTTTTTGAAATTTTAAGCTCTTTGTAAATGCTAATTCCATTATTATTTTTACATTTTTTGGTTTACAAAAATAGGCAAAATTCACACGTAAATAAATTTCATTATGCATTTAATATCCAAAAAATCCCAAAGCTAAATTACTTATATAAAACATCATTAATTACGTTGGCAATGATAACCACTGTCTGTTTATTTCGGGAGCGTGTTAATAAAAGATAGTAACTTTATATTTTAATGAGTAATTTAATCTCTGATATAAAAGTACATATTTTGATACGATATCTACAAAGACACGTCTGCTCTTATCTTACAATGATAAATTGTGTCAATAAAAAAGCAAGCGAATTAGACTCAAACTTTTAAAAACGTCACTGTTTATTTTAGTTTCTATTATCGGCATCGAAACTTCTTCCTACATTAAGGTAATATTTTACGGATCAAATTATTACGCACAGTACTTGAGAAACTGTATACTCTTGATAATTGTTAATGATAAAGCAGCATTGTTAGTAGAAATAGTAACAATTATAACATACGTTATTTAGTTTTACTAACTTATCAGCTTTTGCGGCGTTTTACTAAATATTTATTTTAATTAGCGCCTTATCTTTTTATTTCTTAATAACCCAATTGTGTCTTGGCGCCGATATTATTTTTGCTAACGAAGGTTGTTCAAGGACACATGTCGAAGCAGCGGTTCTTTGATGACGCCGACGAGGTGTCGGACGAAGGAGGCGACGAAGACACTATCTTGCCCCAGTCTTACATTGTCATCCAAGTTAATCCGGAAATTGAACCCAGGACCTTGGAGTGGCTGGTCGACAAAATCCGAGGAAAGCGCCGGGATGGCGGCGCCGAGCTCCTCGCTTTTAAGGAGCCCTACAATCCTGCCGAGGTAACTTGCAGTGTTTGATCTTAGTTCGCTTAAAGGAGTAAAATCGGGATTTTTAATTTCATATTAAGACATTATTTTTTCTTGAGAAAATTTAAATTTATGTGTTATTTATATAACCGGAGCTTATTTTCCTTTTTTGTTTTATATCGTATTTTTTAAGCTACCTTAAGATATACGGAGAGTCCTCCAATAAAGAATTCACAAATTAAAATTATTAACACAAAAGACAACTTAAATTAGTCGTTAAGATTTAGTGTCGCTACTTTAGCCGAATCTGATAGGAAGATTCGACGATTTTAACCTCTTTAATCGTTGGACTTCATTTTTGTCGGGACGTTGCAATGTGCTTAGAGTTTCTCATGACAATAACAAAGCGTTTAAGTCACTGTAAATAAATGCATTTGGCACATATTATGGCGCATTAACTATAACACGGAAATCTCTAGAGGAATTATAAATTAGGGTTACTGGAAGTCCTCTGAAGCTCAATCCCCTACAATCAAATAACGCAGTTTAATAATCGATCAGTTTCTTTCCAAGGCCACCAAAGATTGTCTTTATAAAGGCTAATACGTTATTTTAAGTTCGATTCTGAGTTGTTTGAGTTTAGTGAATGTGCTTCTTCCGCATCGGTCGCTCATCTAGGTGAAAATCAAGGTATTTAGTCTCTGATGTATTTACTGGCTCTTGAGCATTACTAGAGAAAAGGTATATTTTATCAGAGTAAACTAGACAAGAATTTATGTGTCTGTATTCACTTTAATTCTCTATTTCTTGTCCGCAAAAGCCAGTTCAGAGTAAATCTGCAGCAAACATTTAACAGAGTACCGGCCCGAGCGCGCTACCTTGTGAGACACCAGATAGTATTGGAAAGTTTCACGAAGGCTGTCGATAAAAAAGCAATACACTTACAGGTATATATGATATGAGCTGCATTGGATTTTCTTTGTTTGGGTGGTTTAATCTGAACCACTTTCCACTGACTAAGGAAGTATTTCTCCCTTAAATCTGAGGTAAAAACATAATTAATAGCTTTTATATAGTTTTAAACTACGTTTCTCAAAGACTTCCTTATAAGAAGTTCAAATCTCGGAGCTTCCTTTGGATTTATTTTATTATGGGTTATTGTCTTAACTTTAATAATTGTTTTATATTTAGGTACCTTTGAAATGGTGCATCAAAAAGTTGTTCAGTGCCATATTTATCTCGAAAAGTGGCCTTTGAATGGTACTCAACTTTCTGCGCATTACTTATTATCTAATTCCCATTTGCATCTTTTACAGATAGTATTGTAGTCTGCAGATTTTGAATTTTTTAGTCATCTATCAAAGTGAATAGTCCTTAGCCTATGAACGGCCTAGTTTACTTAAATATTTGTAAATAAATTTATTGTTATGTTTTCGGATCTTTTGATTTAGTTTTTTAGTAATATTTAGTCTTCGTTTATCTTCAGGAGAGTGCATTATTTTCCACCCTGCTCTGGCTTTCTTTTTCCTGGAAATCAGATGTTTGACGTTTATTGGGATTTCTTCTTTAATATGTTTTGAATAAATTAGGTGCTGATTGTCAAGCTACAGTTTGAATTATTTTGATTAATATTTCAGTTGCTATTTAAATGTCTCTTAAGGGTTTCAGTCTAGATCAAAGTGCGTGTTTAAGATACTACGAAAGAGGCCCAAATCGGTTTTCCTGTAATAAAGAAATGAGTTTGCGGACTTTTCGAGTATCTTAGCATACATAGTTATAACCTGTGTTTGTTTGGAGCTGAGCTCGAATTATAATTTTACTAAGAATTTTCTTGTACTTTTTCGCCTTTATTGACGCAGAATTCTAAAGGACCTGATATCATATATGCTGAGGTTGTTGGTTTGCATGGCGGTAATATTATCTTTATTGTAGTTATTCTCAAACCCCACATAGTGTTTGTAGCGTTATTATCTCCAATTAGGAATATCTTTTTGCGTTTTGAATAAATGATGGAAGTGTTCAGATTTATTGCTTCTTTTTTTGAAGGGGAGGAGTGTAATAAATTGACGAAAGTGTAAGTTTACTTATATAATCATAAATATTGTGGGTCCTAACTTGGTTCATAGATTTATACATCATCTTTTTTTAATTCGGTTGAGTTACTAGAGGGGCAGATGGTAGTGTAGTGAAGGTTTGTATGTTTCATCTGCTGGTATTGGTTACGCATTTTGTTTAAATGTTTGTACTTACTTAAATCAGTCTAATAGGAATACGTCTCTGATGTTATAGAAAATATTGCTTTTGTAATTAAGTAAATGGTTTTGTTGTAATTTACACACCTCTGTTGCCTCTGATTTTATTGGGGCATTCTTTAGTTGTGTTTGTTTGCATATCTAACACAATGCGGAATATTATTGCAATAATTTGCAATAATCTCTCTCTTGACATGTGGAACTTCAAGCTGTACACATATATTCAGAAGTAGATTAATGTTATAAATGCCCTTATTGTTTTATTTTGGTTTGAGATTTATGAAAAATTGTTTTATGTTGTTTTATATACCAGTTTTTTACGGTTTCAAGGCCTAAGTTTCATATTATTGATGATAGTGGTGGGATGTATATTTTTTAATACCATTAGCAGAGATTCTTCCCACTTTCGTTTACAAGTGTGGAATTTAATCCTTCTTTTTTATTATATGGCATAATAATAGTGATATATATATATTGCATCCCCCAATAGCTGTATTTTAACTTAGTCACTGTTTAGTGATTGGGTTGTATACTTGCCTTTTGTTAGGCTTTTCAGGTAGCTCTATAAGTGATTTCATAATCTTCACTACTGCTATAAATATGTATGGTGGTATTGACTCTTTGTTGTTTTACTTAGTTTGATTACTTAAATTCATGTCTTCATCTTGAAGAGCGTCACGTCGGTTGCTGGTTAGTACTGGATCTCCTAACCAATAGTTTTGGTTTTTATATTGATTTTGTTTGTTTGCTGTTTGTGAACCCTTGTCATTTATTTCCATAAAAACTAATTGATGGAAAATTCGGTACCTGATTGCCTGTTTTGGCATTTGTATAGTAATATAAGGTTGTAAACAATATGTTCTGTTAAACTGTAGATAAGTTTATTGAGCTGCCTTTGAAATATTGGTAGACGCAGATACACAAGGTTTCAAGGAATTTTGGCCATTAAGTATATTGAAGCTTATTGGCGTAGTTGGATACAAATAATTTTTATCATAGACCATTGACCCTGATCTGAAATATGCCTAATAAGGAAATCACCGATTTTCTTGCTCTTACTTAATATCTCATAGGCTAGAGTGCCGTATCTTTGCCATTCAATGTTCGAACAAGCACTCAACCAATTACTAGTATTGAACCTTAAGTAGTAGCTAAGATTCTGAGGATTTCGTGCATTTCGGCTATTTAAGGCACCGTTTGCTAGTATTCGTGTACCTGCATTTTTAGCTTTTAGCAAATATGAGCCGAATTACTTTGGTACATTGTTTTGCCACATTCAATGTACTTAGAGTTTTATTTTCTTGTTGGCTAAAGAAGGAGCATTTCTAAGACGTATCGTATAGTAAATAAAATTATTTAGACTTCTGATAAAATCTAAATTATATAAAAAACTTATGCGAATAGCTTTGATAGTGACGATAAAACCGAAATAACATTTATAACGATGATGAGAAAGAATAAAAAAATGATGACGATGCAAATATACTTGGTAATGCCCAAATTGCTTGGAACGTTACATAGATCACTTGCTGCTTCCAAAACAAAGTTCCCAAAAATTTTAAAGCAAGATAAAAATTTAATACAAAAAAGTTTAGAAGTGTGGAAATGAAAACATATAATCTTTTTACAGATATAAATATCTTTAGCAGATTTTTTGAGGGATACTTTAGTGGGGACAAAACTTGTTTTCGACTGATTTCTTATTTATGTATTAAAAACCTTACATTAGTATAGTAGGTACCCAAAATAAAAGTAGCTTTGCTACCAAAAATTACAAACCTATCATAATTACTTCCAAAAAAATGCAAAAGGCAATACAGATGCTTTAGACAAGTTCTGGCCTGAACATACGTGCAAAAGAGCAACACGACAATAGTCGCTTTGTCTGTTAAGCATTTCACAGATGCGGTCGCTTATAAGGTGCTGGTAATTTGGATGCGAAGTCTTCAAATTGCAAAGTCTAAAGAACTAAAAATTATTTTTGGAGGAATTGAGGAAAAATTAATCAAATAAGGAATGCTCAGATGGCAAGAAAATAAGGGCAGAGGTTTTTAAAAGATCTTTACAGGTACCATTGAAAATTACCCATTGATGACTATTTAAGATAATAAAGTTGTATATTTGCAGATAAGATGTTTTCATTGATTTTCCAGAATTCTTACATTTATAAATTACAAGTTTATTATTTCAGCAAAACAACAAACCAGATCACAACCAATTATTTTAAAAAATATTTTCTTCGTACAAGATTAATATGAATTAATAAAACACGTTACTATCTGTGACCTTTTGTCATTTAAATGTAGATAAAAATAATCATATAGAAAAAATATTTTTAACATTAATGAAGTCTTCATCTAATAGTGTTTGCGTAGAACCAAAAAGATAATAGTAAAAATAGTTTATAGTTGAAGAATAATCGGCATAGAATTATTAATAAACCACATAATAAAATGCCATTAGCCTGTAACATACCCGAAACAGTACTGTTTCATAATGAACACCCAATTTTGCAAAAACATGACAAACAATCGGGATCTTTAGATGATTATGTTTATTTAAAGTTGTCATATAATATTCAATTTACATCTTTAACACATATAACAACAATATAAACTCACTTTCTTTTTCGATATTTAATCTCTAAATTCTAATTTCAGGGACAATTAACCATTTTAAAGGTAGGAGAAATGGATACAAATAAGAAAAAAAAAAGAAACACTTATTCAATTACGCTGAAGAAAATCGTAAACGTTTAAAAAAAAAGACTCTGAAGCAAAAATTGAAAGTCTTAGCAGATGTAATTTAATTAACCGGCATTATTCGATGACCAGACTAAATTTACTCTGATAAATGCCGAACTGCAAATATAGTCATCAAAATGCGCGCTGTGTTACCACAAATATTAAAAAATAGTTTTGGAAAGTCAATATAAACGCCGAACTGCAATTTTTAAACCACCTAACATAAAGGTCGGGTACATTCTGACCGAAACGTTTAAAATATTTTGATATCACCCGCTTTCTAGAATGCCATACGAAAAATGATGCGGATATTCCTTCGCCGCATAAAATGCTTGCTTCAAAGAGAAACGAGTTCCCAAAAATAAATGGAAAAGATTAGGACACCTGTATGAAGTAAAGAAAAAAATATTCACCAAAGTAAATATCAGTAAATAAATTATTCCCGATATTTGCAATTACACAAAACTATAAATGTAAGGAAGGAAGATCTACATGCATAACCACAAATTTAAAAGTAAAAGTGACTTCTATTACTGTGTTGGCGAAGAGCACAATTATAGAAACTGTCGTTTGAAAATCTTATTCCTTACATGCACCGACGCAACTTCTAGTAAATTATCATATTCTGTAAAACTTTCCACCAAGGGACCATCATAATAACAATAATGCCTAGGATCAGTGAAGGAGTTAATTTGCTTAATTTATTTTCGAAGTTTGTGTTTAACTTTCAAAATGAAGGCAAGCTATTTGAGGCTGGAAATGTCCTCAAAAGCACAAATATTAAAAGATTAGTAGAAATAAAAACAAAATGTTTTAATGGATCTTTGCAAATTCAACATGATCTTGATCTAAATCAAGACGGTTTTCATTTCCTCATAAATAATATGGCTACAGCCCACTATTTTATAGATATGGCGCTTTGCAAAATAATCGTTTATTTCTTAGATGCCTCCGAAAAGATCAGCATAAATTTGCCATTCATTTTGGATTCAACAAATATAAAAACAATCTCATATGTATGATTTTTGTAATAAAAGAAACAAATGTAGATCTCACTAATAATGGGATGACAAAGTCTACAAAAGCAATTGATACATGTTTGGTTTTCCTCACCTCACAGGCCGAAAAATTACCTATAAGTGGTATATTAAGCTTTTGTAAATGTAAAACAAAAATTCAATTTTCAAACAACACTTCTAACCGACGTTTGTGCTGGAAAATTTCTATAATTTTGTCTCAAAATTGATGGCAGCAACTGAGAATTTTATAGAAATTTGTATAAAAGAGCATACAAATTAAATATCTGCGAAATGGGTTCTCTTTGCGCGTATTGTTATTTGGGCATAATTGTAATCCTCATTATGTTGCCTAATCTACTCCAACACGAATGAGCCCATCATTAAGAGAGCGAGTCAACCTTTGTTGATGAGCAGAATAATTTTTTCCAATTTTTTTTAGAAAAATAGTACTTTAAGACAACGTGATAAAGGCCTCTCTCGCCTTCCAACAAATTTAAAACTTTAAGTACATAGTCGGTCAATGTGTAAAATGCGAATAAAGGTATCTAACTGCAGTAAATGAGAAAAATCAATAATAAAAGACATAAAAAGAAGTTTTATTTTTAACTTGTGATGTCAGACATTTTACCTTTTTTTAAGGGTTCCATACATACATACATAATGGGTAGCAATACTGTAGAAAGAAAATCTACACTAACATAAAACTATACAGTGCTGAAAACCCAACAACGAAAAGTTGCCCATCGGTTAGAAGTATATAATTAATAAGTAAAATTATAAAAATCGTAAAAACCTCTCCAATCTGAATTAAATTAGTGTTCCCAAAAAGTTCCTAACAATTGATCAAATCGGCCAAAAAGAGTCCTGCAAACAGTTCTAGGGGATGTATTGACGATAGTTTTATAGGGAATGCCTTGGATTTTCTACACACCACGCTGACCAACGATGGTCACAACTTCCATATCCTTTTTTAAAAGCATATTCTAAACCTATAGATGTTACATTTAATAATTTAAGAATCGTAAAGAACCCCTACAAAACATTTCCAATTTAAAAGCAATATGTTGGAAAGGCAGCTGGTTTCAATCAAACACTATATAAATGTGTGCGTTTTTACTTTGAGATTTAAAAATTGCATGAAGAGGGGTGAAAAAGCACTATAATTTTATTTTTTATGCCAAAGGTATATATACTTTCTATAAGTTATCTTGAAAAACCACGTTATAAATTTCCTATTAATATTTTTCAAAATAGAAAGAGGGACCTATGACATGTCATAAGTCTCCCCTAAAATCTGCAGATTGCCTTTACACGGATTAGAGACTGCACGTCTTACAGATATTTCATTTCACAGAGAAAGTAAACAAGCTCTTCCATTAGCCAGGGATAGACTTTAAGAAAGAGGGGATACTTATTGTTATTCAATTGATAAAGGGTAAGATAGTGTTTGGAAAAGCTTTTATCCGGATTTTCCCATAATAACAAAACTGAAATGAGTATCAATCGCGATTGGATGATCAAGAGATTTGACAATTTCAACTCCTCCTATTAAATATGGAAAAAGTTTCGCTCCAAAAATGCCATCAATTTATCCCTGAAAACAAAGACAAGATGTTTAAAATATTCAAATTTTGAAATATTAAGAGCTTCAAAAACTTATTTTAACAATTTGATCAATGACAAACGTGAATGATTCTCTAATGTATGGTTCTAGCTCAAGGTGTTGCGGCAGTCTCCATTTTTTTGTGCATCGAGTCAAATAATGCACGATTTCTGTTTTGGGCATTATAGACACGCTCCCATAACACAGCCAGATTTCTTGGAGGTCGTAGTACCTCTGCACCTTTCACGTAATGATATTCTAGACATTTGTAATCGATGAAAAGTCAGGTTATCGGACCGAACATGGGACTTTCCAGTCTGGTTTGTTGAAGGAAGTTTAATGCGTTACGTGTTATCTGCGATTGTGCGTTATCTGAAAGATTGCTTGGGACGCTCCATGAAGGAAAGGAAGTACAACGGACTGTAAGACCTAGTCGATGTAGATTTTATTGGTAACGTTGCCTCTAGTTCTGATTAGAGCTAACCTGCTATTATAAAAGATAGCTCCCCATATCATAATATCCGCCAGCTTCTGCCTTCCCAAAACCTGCTCAAAGGTGACCCAAGAAGACCCAGCTCCACGACGTCTTTCGCAGACAGCACCGGGGCAGCCCAAACACCAGGGCTGGGCCACCATTGTTGGGTGGAATCATTCCAGCATACCGTAGCTGCTACCAAGAACTCTACCAACTTGGCTGGGCAGTTGCGGGCCTCATGATCTTCAGCTGGGATATCAAGGCTGTTCTTGGCATGTTCAGGACCGCCTGAACTACCTGGGTACCAGCTAAACTTCCGCCACTTTAAAAGCGCTTGAGAGACCACTAACTTAGTCCCAAGTACCTGTAATGCCAAGGAAGTCAAGCCAACTCAAGTATGTCTCGTACGAATGCAATTTTTTGCCCCTTTTCTTCATGCCTACCGTGTACATAATATCTGACCATCGCTTTGGTTTAAACAAAAGTTTGAATTCTTTAGAAATTACGTGTACCCACAGACGCTTTCCATTGCCCATTGTAACCTTTTTTTCTTGATATAGAGATGTCAATGAAAGGACATCGAACAGAGGGAGTAGACAATCGGTACCGTATAATGCTTCACCATTGTTGCACTAGAGCACTTAAAATCGTGCTACGATCTGTCATCGCAAGCCTCTAAAGATAACGATCCCCCCAGCTGGTTACTCTGGATAGCATTATTGCTTTTGTGACCAATTGTTAAGGCTATTTCTTGTAAAGAAATATCCTCTTCATGTAAATTAACACGTCCTTTTCCAATTTGCTGACTTATTGATAATGTATCCTGTGTCTATGATGAGAGATTCTTATACTGTGTAAGTTAGACATGTCAAATCTAATTGGCGAAGAACCTTAAGAAGCGGTGTAACCGATTTTCGAAAAGAGATAAACGTATTGATCTCAAGCTTTGAGCGTCTTCTGATTATAATATGCTGAATTTATTATAAAAGTTTCAATGAAATGTAATTGTAATTTATTTCTAATGATGTTGCAATTTTAATATATAATAGGTCAATTATAGTCTTTCTCCAGAATAGACTCTTAAACCTCCAAATCCTATATCAATGTTGTTGTGGCTTTATTTGTATGGCAACTTTTTTCTGGTGTCATTATCTTGTCATTTGATGTTATATTTAATCTAAATGCTTTACATTTTTCTTCAAATTTATTTTTATCTCATTTTTTAGTTCCATGTCTATATGTTTTGTATAAAACTGGTGTATTATCAGTCTTCATTTTATGTTTATAGTTTTATATTATATTTAAGTCAAGATATAGTTTTTCATATGGATCACTTCAATTTAACTTTAAGAATTCAATTAATTGTTTAGTTCTCTTAAAGTTTCATAAATAAAACTCCATTACGGCGAGAAACAACATTTCTTTATATTTTTGTATTGATTTTGATTTTATTTTTTCGCTAATTGTATACTTTTAGCGCAAACTATGCTGTACAACTTGTTGCCTTTTGATTTTTTAATATAATTAACGTTTTATTTTTGTCAAGTATTTGGCATAAAGTATGTCTGCTTGCTTATACTTTTATAATTGTTTATAATTCTTTATATTTGCGATTCTTTTTAATTATAAAATGTTTTAGGAACCTTTAAATTATTTATTTTTGATTTAGCTAAACTATTACTGAAACCATTTCAAATGTTCATGTTCGCTTTGTCTTTTATGAATTTGTAATTTTTTAAATAAATTATAATATTATCATAATAATGAATTATATAGTAATGTGAAATTATACGCATTTTATTTTAAAACTTCTCATAGTGTCTTTAAATTTATTTTTTATATTTTTCTTAGTTTCAATTTAATTACATTACATTTTGCGATGAGAAATCAATTTATCGTACAGTTTTACATAAAAATAGTTTAGCTAACTTTCTTACTGCTGATAAAACATTCAAAGGGCGTCGTCCTTCACATATCAGCTACGAAAATCAAATTCCTGGAGGTCGCCGAGGAGATGGAGATAGTAAAGAGCGATAAAAACGGCCAAATCAGGGAATTCACCGTGAACGACCTGGAAGAGTTCCTTCCGGAAGGAATGCACGTCGAAGACTTACTGACCGTAGCTGAAAGGCAAACCATCATCCGACACGAGCTGGAAAACATCAGGGCCCTCGCCGAAGATGACCACATACCGGGGTACCCCTACACGCTCTATGAGGGCCAGTCCATACTCCACGTGTGCCTTCAGCGCAAGCTGATCAGAAAAATGTACCCGCTGCACAACCCCGAGGCGCTGAAAAAGCTGGGGAAGAACTGGTATCTGACTATCCTGCAGAAGCAGCCCATCGGTGAGTAGCCTAATAGAATTATCAATTTCGTGTTTGACCGTCGCAAACATTTGTGTCACTTTGTCCGGGCGTTAATTGTGCGAGAACATTTCCATTTTCATTTGCATTATCGGCGAAGGGTTGGTCCAACCGTCTGAGTCTAAACTACCCAGAAAATGCCCTACTAAGTTCCATTAAGCTGTCGACAATGGCACTGCCGGTGCTGCCGTCCTTGTCGCCCGGCGGCCTCCCTTTCGGCCTAATGACGAGGAAAATAGAACGGCAACGGCGCACCGAGCTTAATGCTGTTATACGATTCTAATTAAATTTTAAGCTATCCAAACTGACTAAAAGCCAGCTGTTGAATACTTTGTTTCGCCAACTCGATATTTAGATTCGTAAATTGTATTACATAATTATTAAATGTTCTCACTGTTATACTAATGAAGTTTGCAACATTTCACCAAATAACCTCTCCATAAAAATTCCAATGTTTTAAATTTAGCAGGCAAATACAGCATTAATTTACATTGTAGGTTTGCGAAGTTTGGCAATTTACTACACTTAAGACATCAGACCCCACGAGTTTGAGGGGTCGATATTCAAATCATATTCAGATTAGTTGAAAAGACAAACAGTGAAGGCACTACCTATTTTGATGGCCGAAGAGATTTTCTTAAATCAGTAGCAATCAGTCGTATTTTACAAATTCTCATTGGTGGTGTAATATTCTTAATATTTATTTTACATTTTGTTTTTTAGAGGAAATCCGACTATACTTCGGCGAAGCCGTTGCTCTTTACTTCGCATTTTTGGGATTTTACACTACAGCTCTAGTCATCCCCATGATCCTCGGATTTTTGCAACTCCTCGTGTCGACTGAAATGGTGCCGTTTTTCTGCATCTTCAACGTAGTTTGGGTCACCGTTTTTCTGGAAGTGAGTACAGTAAACATTTTGTTTGTTGTAATTAATTTTGTCCACTCTGCAAAGGGTTGTAACGCTCTATAGTGCCCTTAAAGCGCACACTTAAATATTTTGCACTACAACTTATTAGTTTCTTATTAAAGGGAGGTGCTGCTTTATATGCAAAACGCGCCCGCTGTGACCCCAACAGGGGCAGTAAAACAGACCTACCCACGCATTACTTATTAATAGCTGCCGCGTCTTAGGGCTGCGCGTATCTTACCAGCTGCCCACATTTTTTCCGCCTAGTATCAATAATGTAATGGAAAGCCCAGGACATCCCCGCGCACGCAGGCCGTTCATTCCAACTAAGTTGAATTATTTTTTTACATTCATTCAGATCTGGAAGAGGAGGTCCAACGAGCTGGCGTTTCAGTGGGGCACCATAGGGATGACGAGCTTGGACGAGCCCCGCGCAAATTTCCACGGCCACATGGGAGTCGACGCTGTAAGCGGTCGCATACAACCGCAATATCCCAGGTGGAAAACTAATGTTAAGGTAAAAAGCGGACTAATCTACCGTGATAAATGGCCCTTCAGTCTCATGAAACACAAACTATTTCAGGAGATACCAAAACAAATGTATAATGGAACATAAATAGCTTAATATGGAAATGCGCTACATAAAAAATATTTAAATATAAATTAATATAAATGAGTTTTAATGTCACAATTGAAAACATCCGCGCTTAAGAGGTTTGAACGACCCTTACAACAAATTGACAGTCTCTATAGAATAATTAATTGAAAAAGAATTTAAAAATGTTTGGCTAATAGTAAACAACAGGAAAAATAATAATGTAATGCTTTTGTTAATAAAATGAAAGTTTTTACGATCTACCAAACTGCTAATCCAACAATGAAATAAAATATAAAGAAAACAAAAAATCAATTGAACAATATAGGTAAGTTAAGAAGAAGACATTTAAATTAAAGAACAAAACATATTGAACTGAACACGTTAAAATAGAAAAGAAATGACGAAATATTACAATTAATTTTATTAACATTAAAAGCAAATTCTACTTTGTCCTATCCTCTTTATCTTCTACAATTACAATTTATTGAAATTTGATATTATATACCGCCTTTTGTCTCATTTTTTGCCTTTTTCTACAAGTTTACAAGTTAAAGGAACTTTCCACAACAAAAAATGCTTTATTTAATATTGTTGAATGGTCTCTTAATACGAATAAATATCAAGTGAAAAGCATAGTTTCTTCTTTATATAGCTGAACGAAGAGGTGTGCGGATCCTGAGAGTTCTTAGTAAGGATGCTCAAAGGAAACTTCTTTATAGAGTACCTCGTACTATCGCTTCTTTAGTCAGTATCATAATGCCAAAGCAAAACGTACCCTCCTCTGTTGTTCAAGTTTTTCCAGAAGACTTAAGGCAAGTATGTGGACAACACTCTTAAGAAAGCTCAAGTGGCATAAACTATTTTAGAGAGTGTCGACGTCATCGAAGACTATATTTGATATATTTTGATGTTTTCTTTAGGATTGAGATCCGAGGATACCCTGACCAGTTTATTCTTTCCGTTTTTCTGGTGTGTATCACTGTTCTGAAAATACAATTTCATTTACAAATAAGTTTTCTCACTAGGAAACATTTCATTTTGTAATACTTTAAGAACTACTCTGTAGCGTTCATTATCTCAAATACGACCGACTCCTTGGGTAAAATGCATTCTCATATCATGACGAAGGTTGGATGTTTGATTGTAGGGAATACATATTATGGTAAATATTTTTTCCACAAAACTTTCTAAAATACTATTCTTCACTAAATAGCATCTCAAACCACTGCTTCGTGCTATAGTTTATATATTCTGTAACTTACTGTAGACGAAAACGTTTTCTCCCATGGTCTACATCCTTTTAATTCATAAACAAGCAATATTTGTCTAACAGTAGATGTATATGCACTAATATTGGCAATAAACATTAAAGAATTAGATCACTAAACTATTGCTGAGTACCGTTGTCCAGTGTCCAGTATCTGAAATTACAAACACCATCTACTGGTGTCCCCTAGAATTATGGTATATATATTTTGCACATATCTTTATATATATAAAAGCCATGGTTAATCCAGTTTTCTCTCAGCTCAATTGGTTTCATATATCATTATTAAATCATTAGTATAATAATACGTCAATAAAATCTTTCAGAAAAGACTGCATCTCCGACTGTTTATTCTTAAATATTTAGCTTACGTGTTGTATTATTGTAAATTAATTTAGTACCTCAATTCAATATTTCCTAAATTTACACACCACTCCTTGTCACTACTTTATAAAGATGCGATTAGTTAACAATGCTATGTCGGTATTGTTATTTTTAATTTGTATAGAAAACAAATGACCTGATTTTCAAATTTTTATTGCCTAAATATCACTGACTCAAATTTTTGTATATCACATCTGTATTAAAAACTACAGCTTTTTTTGTTGTTTGATAATATAAAACCAGAAAATAATTGCTAAATGCGTCTTACCACGATCATCCACTAATTCTTCAAATGGGATCTAGCACCTTCATCGATCAAACATAAGTCAACTTTTAGAGCATAGGACACTGATCAAAAGTGTCAAGGGTTTTTATAGGTCGTTGTTGAACTAAGTTGCAGGCCTCAGACTACTTGGGCTATATGGTATACATGGACCTCGACATCACAGAAGGTGCTCAGAACCAAGCCAACCCATAACTGTCAGCGTAAGCAGTGTCCGTGCGCAAAGCACTAGAAGTTCTTGCGGCTTTTACTGTGCTGGAATTTATGTTCATAGAGGCCCGTTTGCGTTATCCAGGATACACCACGTGGAGGTGGGCTTGAGTTGCACTCCTAGGACACTTATTCACCACTGGTCTAATAGGATATCGAGCATATCTTCAATCTGGTGATCAATAAAATTATTTGTAGATTCTGGTTATGTCCTCAGTTAACTCTAGTCTTCTTTCGGAACTCGCAAACGCTCTTCTTCAGAAGAGCATAGTGAACCGTATTTGCAATTGAATGTACAGTATGATGTTTGTTTTTATCTAGAAAAGCGCGTCATCTACAACTCCCTTCTGCAAAATGACTTCACTGACATCCGTATTTGACTCTTTCTTCCACTTAGATCTTTATGATTACTACTACTAGTTTCCGGTTGATCCGTATTTCCTATGCTAATACTGATTAATCATAATCAGTACAGAAGCATTTTAGCAACAAATCTTTTTTGTTAGTAATTTATCAAAACATTCTTAGTCTTTATTGGCCTATCGTAAGCTAATTCTTTATCAGATAGTTAGAAGAATGATTTATAAACCAACCAAACACATAACTGTTCAAATAGCATCTACGTTGTGGCTTTGTATTAACGTAACCAAGATTTAAAACTAGGGTGTAACCAAGCTAACGGTCTAACAATAAGCTGCTCCAGGATCGCAATGCAGCAGTGTCTGATGGTCGATCAGTATAAAGTTTTGACCTCTCCTACACTTTAGACAGCTGCTACCAACTCTTGGTAATTGAGGGCCAATTTCTTTGGAGTTCACGCGACTGCTTCAGCACTGCATGTAGTGCAATGATCTTGACTTACCAGTAGAAAGGCGAATAAATATTTCCTCAAGCTAAGCAGTGAAGAAAAGCAAAACATATAGGAGAAAAGGGTAAGCAACAAGATTGGTCAAAAAATTACTATCTCACCTCAAAAATCTGCCGTTTTATTGTTCGCCAAAATGTGATCACGTTTTCAACTTCATTGGTTGGTTGTTAAATGATATACGCTCAATGGTTATTAGACTTGGAGCAATTAAAGGAAACCAAAGACCGTGATGCTGTTTATAACCTATATGGAAGCAGAAATAAACTGTGAGGAATTTAAGTTGGTTGGTCGAAACTGGGGATCGAAATAACAAGATGAAACTTGCTGGACCATTTTATTTTTAAATTAACCATTTAGGTAGTTAAAGGTATGACATAAGTAATCTGAGTAGGAATATCTCCAGGAAAATGTTAAATAACCTACTTCTGAAACGATAAAATGTACTACATGTTCCTAATAAGACTTTTGATTGACATATTATAATCCTTTTATTAGCATTAGTTTGAGTTCTAAACACCTTTTCTGGGCCAAGGTCCAAATATACCATATAGTTCAAGTTCTAAAATCTGTCAGCTTAACCAAACAACGACCTATGAAGTTCAACCCATAGACACAACTCTATAAGTTGGCTTAGGTTTCCTCGGTGTGGACCCCAGATAATAAATATGTAGAGATTTGGACATCGTCCTATGAATTGTTTTTGATTTATAATCCTAAATTTTTCCATTTACATTTAAAAAATGCTTTACGAATTTGTTTATATTAAAAAATTTAGTTAAACAAATTTAATTAAGTGTAATTTTGAGACTTACTTAACATTGTCTTATAAAAAGGATATTTTGTAGTTTTCATTTTTGAATATTTGTAACTGTAAACCATCTTAAAATGACTAAGATCATTTTGCGCAAAATTTTCCATTTTCAATGGCAGTTTCACTAACGTTTTTACATTGACAACTATGAAATCTATTCAAATTTTATTGTTGGCCATGTAAGTATATTTACTCTAATTGATTAATCAAATTTTCCAACCTCAGTTTTTTATACTAGTAGTTGATGGTTGGTTAGATCTCTTATTAAGGGGTTGTCTCTGTTTTGAAGCTTGACGTCCGATTACTTGATCGATAAGTGATAAGATCGTTATACAGATTATACGTACCATGGAGCGTCTGTCATCATTCTAAGAGTTTTCAACAGATAAATGCAAAGACATTTTGCATTTGTGAGTCTGCACAACCCCAGAGCCCTCTATTATATCTTCATATGGGTTCAACTATTGCTTTATATATGTTTAGTTTGTTTTTCAAAGACAGATGAGATCTTCGAACGATGAACCAGTTTATTTGTTTTGTTCTTATTGCTAAGCGTTGTTTTTGGGCTTCGAGATAATTTTTCCATGTCGGTTTTTAGTCAAAATATTTGATTTTATTTTTTATTGGGATAGGTTAATTGGTTGTTTAGTACGACTTGAGAAAAAGTGCTTGGTTTATTGTAACATAATCTTAGTATATTAACCATCGTTAACTTTTATTTTCTATTTGATCAGCTAATATTTCAATTAATTGGTGTTTTGTAGTTATCCCGAAGCTCTTTTTAGATCACGATAAGATAAGGGTGCTGCATCATCTGCAAATGTAGCTACGTAGGTGTCCGTTGTGGTTGATATATTACGCATATGAATCAGATCTAAATAAGGTATCAAAACACTTCCTAGGGGAACTCTAAATTGTATCAAGTGATAATTAATTGTGTTTTTGGCCCCAAACAGCTTTTTCACTTACTACGATGGGCCTTGATGACATACTTTGTTGATCTAAGCACAAATTTGTTACCCCCGTGTACTTTTTATTATGCTGTGGAATTGTTGGATCGTGGGGTACTTTTCTCCGAGGCCAAATAGGTGTTGAGGTATATGATGTTCTTGAAGAACCACTTTATTTTTTTTCTTTAGTAGACCTTTTTAATATTTTCGATTTAATGCAAATGGGGCTTATTGGTAGACATGATGTAACTACAGTGGGCAGTTTTTCGGGCTTGTCGACCATAATTTGAACGTACTTCCACTGAATCGAATAATGGTATAGACATAGCATACCGTTGTTAGCAGTTTCCTTATTTATGACTACTAATCCGAAGACTTATCCAAGCAGTAATGGCTTGTAAAGTGCGTCAAGGTAATTACTTATATCTTTGTCATTCAAATAATCAAGTGAAATGTAAACTTTGTTAAAATGCTCTACAAACGTTTGCACATTTTCTTCGTCAGATTTGGCTTATTAATGTTAGCGTCTTTTATTAGGTATCTTTTAGTGGCTTTATGCAAAGTATGATTGTCAGATGTCAGTTTTCTTACATAATATTCGAATGACTCGTTTGTAGTTGATGTACAAGTCTAATGAGACCAATTTTATCTATTTCTAGTTCTTTTATATATTATTTGAGCTCATATATTTTAGAGTTACATTCTTGTCTGCATTTCACACAATTATATGGTTTCTAAAGCACTAGAACTTCGAGTGATCTTAACTCTGACTCCTGTAGATTGCATTACTTTACGTTTTTGCCTTTTTGGGGTTCTAAAGTGATTTTAGCATGACTTAAAAAGTCTAAAACATTTATACTTCTATTATTAGCTTTGGACTCTGTCTACGAAAAATATAAGTAATGGAGATTAGCTTACCTTTTACTTTATATTCATTATATTTCTAATCTGCTGACCTTTTGTGTATAGTTTCTGTTTTATTTCTTCGGTTAGTGATGAATACCTCTTATTACAATTCGATATATTCTCTCATCCTTTAATTGTTAGAAGTGGTGAATGTTCTCTTCTTGTGAGTGTCTGATTAGCTTTCTGTAAATACCAACAGGGCGAGGATTGATCTTGACAATATTTTATAAAAAAGCTACATTTTCAATCACTGCTTTGTAAATGTCCATAAATGTAGATTGAGGGGGGGGGAGTTCTAGTTTTGTTTTCATTATTTTTTAACTTACTGATATTAATAAAAGGATTTTTTCAGAGATTTAATGGTTGAAATCTATCGCTTACTTGGGATGTTAGTAGCTTCCTTTATCGCTTTATTTAAATATTGTTTTTTGATGTTTATTGCAGTTCATATTTTTATTTTGGGTTAACTCATTATCGCTGAGTCTGCTGTTAATTGCTTCGTTATACATAAGGTTTACATTCGAGTCCACCGTTATTGGTTTAAATTAGAACACTTGTGGGACGGGCATCATTGCATATTCAAATTTACAAAGTTTTGATGCATATATGGGTTAAAATTACATATATAAATGACCTTGTAAACCAATCGCCAAATTTATATTTATATTTGGATGATACATACCGCAGTTTGCCCCAGGACCTTTGCCAGCTGGCATTTTATTGCGGTTTTAAAATGTTTATTTCCCTTATTTATTACTGATACTTTTTACAATACGATACAATAACCTAAATGAAAATTTGTTAAACAAATAGGTACATTTAAATATTCTTTAAATGTTTAATATTATTAATCGTTTATATGATACCAGTGGCTGCGGTCACTGTTATCACACAAAAGTAAAATAAATCCGTTCGAACTTACTGGGAAGGTTACGATAGTAGCTGATCTACATGTGAGAACCCAGATATCTACTTATTGAAAGCTATGGGTGCAAATGCCTTAAATTAAAATATGAGAAAAGGGCCATAACTTGAAGAAATTGAAGAATATTAAAATAAACATCAAAGAATGGAGTCAAAAAACAGCTTTTGAGGTTTTTAAGAGGAAACTTATAGGATTTGAAGCCTTACTGAGAAGAATGCAGAACGTTCCAAAATTCCGGGCAAAGAATTACAAAACGACAATGGAAGAATGCCACAGATATTTGAAAGTAAAAGCCGAACAACACTTTGAGATTTTGAAAAACAGTATTTGGAAGGCTTTAAAGAATAATTAGAGACATGCATTGCGTTGTTGTTAAAACCTTGACTGAAGACTTACAACAAAAGGGCTATGAACTGCTAGAAACTACCGTTTCAAAACCGATTACTACAACAGAAATTACAGTGACAGGAGGAGCTTGGCTTAAAGTTACGCTAAAGCTGGACTGGAAGCGATAGAAAAAGATATCTCCATGGGAAGAAATCAGTGCACGAAATCCACAAGCTACTTGAGTACAGTGGCACTATCCGAGTATGGGAACTAATCTTCTGCTGAAAGCCTTATAGAAAGTCAATGGCCTAAGTTAAAGTTGCAATTATTAGTGCTGGGAAGCAGACTGTTGTAAATCCTATGTCATCTGCAAGATAAGACATTAGGAAAGTAGTTTAAAATCGAGAAAACATTGCAGAAGTTTTGGGGAAGGTTATGTTTGCTAAACTGTACAAACTGTTTTAAAAAGTTGTACTTTAAATTCAAATAACGTTTCTTTAGTAATAAGGAAAACAGCTTATAAGATACTCAAAAGAAAGGATGATAGTCCATTCCCAAAAATGGACGACGGTTCATAATTTCAACCTGACCCCAATTTTTTGCTCGCCAGTATATATTTTATTTGCAATAATAAGTGTTTAAACATTTAGTTTCCGAGAATACTTATTCACCATAGTGTCATCTGTCATGTTGTTTTATTAAACAACGTGCATTGGTTCTATTTGAAAATTTCCATTTCAGTGTTTGACGTTTAACTCTAATTTCTTTGTGTAAAAGCTTATAATCCCACGGTCATATGTTTGTAGGGTTCATTTAACAGGTCATAATGCCTTTCAATCTTGTTGTATAAAGAATTATAGCGTTGTTACAAGAAGGTCGAGGACAACGTGAAACCGCAAGAATTGTTGGTAAGAGGTACTAGCGCTTTGAGGCGACATGATAACCAGAAGACCACGATCCAATCGAAAAAAGTCACTACCCCAAAAGCTGACCGTTTTTTGGTGTCCGCAAGTTTGCAGAATAGGACAGCTTTTGCAGTTTGGCTAAAAAATCAACTTCAAGAAATTAGAGATGTAAATGTTAGTGAATGGACCATTAGAAGAAAACTGTGCTGCGAGATTGTCTTGTAGAAGGATGGCTCCGGGCCCATCATTGCGATGCCAGGATCAAATTGTAAGATTGGCTTTTGCCCGAGATCACCGGGCATAGAATAATGAAGACTGGACAGGGTACTGTTTTAAGATTATTCGCCTTCTGATCTTACTGGATCAGATGCTACAGTTTGTATCGACAAGCGACTTCCATTTGGCGGTGGGTCGGTTATGGTTTGGGCGGGAATCTCTTCACAAGCACGGACAGAGTTGGATTGTATGCAAAATGGTTCCACGGCAGCCCACATGTATATTACGGAGATTCTACTAGATTATGTTATGCTTTTCATGATCACTATGGGCGAGTATGGCATTTTCATGCAAAATAATGGTAGACTTCACGTAGCCAGAGTTGTCAGAGAGTATCTTGGTGATGTGGGAATTAGCTCTCAATCCAGACATGAATCCCATTGAACATGTCTGGGATGGGCTGGGACAACATATCCGAAGCCATACACCAGCCCCAAGAACTGTCCAGGAGTTAAAAAAATTGCTATTACAGAAGTTGAATAATATTGACTATAACGTGATCCTCAATTTAACTGAAAGTATGCCTCGTGTACTCCAAGCACTCATTAACGCAAGAGGAGGGAGTACACGTTATTAGTGATGTTTTTTATTGTTTTACTTTCATATTCGTCTTAATAGCAAAAAGTAGAGCTTCGTTTAACAAGTAAATTTGTTGCTTCTTCAAAATAAATCGTAAAAACCAAAAATGTACCTTCTGATTCGGTATTGAATATTAAATTTAGCCTATGAAATTGATTTACAATTTACAAATATAAGCGTTGAACTGAAAATTCTAAATATATATCACAATTTCAATGTGACCTCATTTTTTGCTCGCCAGTGTAGTATTTCAATAACCATAAGAGATATAAAAAGTAGTCTCGCTATTCACGATCTCCTTTTTAGTGATAAAAAGTTAATAGACTTTTGTTTTCAAGCTAGTCATAAAATTCAACTCGTCGCCTTTATCATAGTTTTAGGGCGATATTTAGCATATCTATGATAATAGAAAAAAATAACTTTTAATCACTTTAGTCATTTTTTTAATAGAAATGCAGTGGCCTAGTAGACGACGTTGATTAAAATCATTAATATTTAGCCAATTGTGTGTAGGAGTAGAGAAATATACGTAAAATAGTATTAACATTTATGAAGCTTTAATGTTGCTCTATGTAAATACATCGAATAGAAGTTTATTTGGGAAACTGATCTCAAATAAATGGTGTTAGTAACAAATTTAATTATAAACCTACGTAATTAGTCGTTTGAGTACTGCTAATTCAATTAAACGAAATATCCGTTTTACTGCTCCTACCCTAACAGCTGCCGTGAGCTGTATACGAGATGACCCAGTAAGAGTTCCAACTGTAAAATTTCGGATAAACAAGATAATTCTGTTTGGGAAATTTATCGTAAAAAAACTTTGTTTCTAGTTGATAAAAAATATAAAATGGGACTAATTGTTATTACCAGATAAAAAAAAGTTTTTTTATTCGAAAAATAACTTCTAAAGGTTGTATAACAATAATTGTTAGCCATGGGGACGGCTCTATGATGTTTGAAAGGTGTTTTTTAATTGAAAGTGTTTAGTGAAAAGAACGCCATAAGAGAATGTTTAAGGATAATATGATAGAGTGCGCGTTGAAATATTTTTTAAGAATATAACAATCAAAATATTTTAATAAACTATGCTGTACATTTTTTAAATATAAATAAATATGGTGCATCCTATTTGAATGATAGGAAAATACTGTTTGACGTGGCTGCATCTGTGAGATATCTTGTATGAGGCTTATGCTTTTGAAAAATCAAAATTTACTAAATGTCTTCAATATTCTGTTCCAACTGTTTCTTCTAATTTTTACTTTTACACTTAAGGCGTTTATCATAAGTATTCTAACTTACATTTAAAAAATCTCTTGGTAACATTTCTAAAACTCTCGATTGAGTAGCTACACATTTTGAGAATAAACTATTTACTGAGGGAGCTTTCAAAAAGACAATCTACACGTTCAATCTTATGAACTTAAAGCAAAAATATATTCGAAGAAAAAGTAATTATTTATAATGTATCTTATTGTACCCCCTCCTCCAAGAAATATGTGAAATTTGAGTGTCGTTTTGAGACCGCTGGCAAGTTTTAATAATTTAATCCTTTCATTTAATTAAATTTTTGATTTGATGTTTACTAACTGTAACGAATATGATTATTACTTCTGAATTTCATTAAAACATGGAATTACAATGTTTTTAGCTGCTTTTGTGTAACAGTGGTTTTCATTTGTGGTTCTCCGAAATAACCTCTCTTCATATCAATGATCTAAACAGAAAAAAAAAACAACATTTGGGTCCAAAAAGCTTAATATCTTGTAAAAAAAGTATTACAATATTTATAAATACAAATAATATATAGGCTACATACTATTTTTAAATTAACTATTGCTGTTTATCTTTATTGTAAATTAGGAAATTTTAATATATTATATTTTATTCACGATTACGAAAGCCAGATACAAAGATTATACTAGAAAGTCTTCTAAAATGACGCAAGGGATGATTGCACGATGTAACGGGTTAAAACGCATTGAGACATAGTCATAATTGTACTGCAGCTGACAGGACGACCTACAGAAGTTGCTCCTAAACATTAGTATATTGAAAAGAACTCACCTATGTTCTTTTGCTCAAAAACTAAATACTGAGTAATTTTGCTCTACAATGTTGCACGCACCTTGATTGTTGATCAGTATTTGGAAGATATGGTTTCTGTGTGAAGAGACGCCTCTCCTCATCATACGAACATGTTCAGGTAGTATCAAACGCCCATTCCAACGTTCGTAGGGAAG
This sequence comes from Sinelater perroti, assembly GCA_036346155.1. Taxonomy (NCBI): domain Eukaryota; kingdom Metazoa; phylum Arthropoda; class Insecta; order Coleoptera; family Elateridae; genus Sinelater; species Sinelater perroti. Next base: position 15,359,569 of record JARFIY010000370.1, on the reverse strand, counting down.
AATAGCACTGCTGACAATAAGACGATCAAGTTCAACGGTTAGAAGGGTGTTCGATGATTCCTGCACTGGCAATTCTTACTATTTTGCGCGACCACCATCAAGTAAGAGAAATTTATTTCTTTGGCTACCTCATACCTTAACCGACGAGCACATGACATGGCGCGTTTTGTAGTGCTGCGAAATGTTCGCTAAGTTTGAAAATGCAATATCCCGCTGTGCCAATAACATTGTAACAGGTGAAAAAACCTGGCTTTATATTGATCTTGTGCCCGCTAAATCCCAAAACGAATTAGAGGTATACATATGTGTGTCTTTTTCCAATCTCTTTTTCTCTGGCTCCTTCGCCCCTCTTTGGTCCAAAGAATTATGACTGTAAAACTCAACAAATCTAATTTAATTAAATAGAGATTAATCATTAGTGATATAAATTATTCTTTATAACACTTATTTTGATCTTACTTCAAGCTCAATATACCATACTCACAAATATTTGTAAAAAAAAATTAAATAGGTACAAAATGCAAAATGTCCTAATGTAGTGTAATTAAGTTACATTCGTAGGTCATTTCTTAGTTATTTAAGATCTATACTAAACTGCATAATTTGTTGCATACATTGGCGCGGACAAGTTTGAAACATACAATAGATACAAAGTCAAAAATACTTCAAATTTTATCATTACTATTGGATTGCAAACAAATTTAGCTGTTAAAAAATTATAAAATAAATCAAATAAAAACACATGCATATAAACCCACAGAACTCTATTTAACTATTCATTTAATTAAATAAATCAATTTTATTTTATTTATTTCTTATAAAGAATATTTATAGAGTAGGTTAAACAATTCCAGAGTTCACTAAAAAAGCATTTTTTTTAAAATATAATAAAGAAACTGTCTCTAATAGAAAGAAGTATGTCTCAGGGCATATTTGTATTTATTTATTTTTTTATAACCCATCCACAAGCTTAAAGTTGAAATTTTATTTAAATAATCTTTCTAATAGTTATAATTTGCCAACAATATTTTATTAAATAAAGGATTTTCCAATAAAATCGACATCATGTTAAAATGCAATAAAATAAAAACTATTTCAGATATTTTGTTTTGAATAACACATCATTTAAGTGTCCACAACGACTTCGTGCACACGAACAAATTCGATGAACACAATTTTTGATAACTTTGTGCAATAACTCGGATCTAGTGTCACGAATGCATCGTTCGATGTTCAATCCTAATGGATCAAGGGTTCGTGGTTTGTTTGCATAGAATATAGGTACAGATAAGCCCATAAAAAGTAATATAAAGGAATGAAATCACAACTATTTCTTGAAATTATCCTTTCACCAAACTTTTATTCCAATACGTCAATAGCGGCATTAGCAGTGTGGCATGTGGCATCGTCTTGTTTGAACTTCATGTCCTTCAATTCAATTTCGTCTAAATTTTGCCACAAAGAATATGTTAGCATCAATCGGTACCGCTCACCAATCTGCAACTGAATCTCCCACCTCATTAAAAAAAATGGTTCGATAACCTTTGGAGACTACAAGGGCTTCTCGTAAATCTATTGTGGATTGTTTTCACACCAATAATCGACAATTTTGTTTGTAACATGTCCACTTAAGCAGAAATACGCTTTACCCGAGAAGATAATTTTTCTCCAAAATTATGATCCGTTTTAATTTGCTCTAAAGCCCAAGCAGCAAAGTCGCGGTCAATAAAATTTTATTCGGGTACAAACCCAAATATTTTCGTTTCTAAGCCTTAATTGCTGACTGCCTCTACAACCTTATCTCTTACAGCAGCAATGTTCTCTACGCTTTTTGTATTCCGACGTCTTGTTGGTATTTTCACATCGTGAAGAGTAAAATCCTATTCAAATATTTTAACTAGTGGACGAATAGTAAGCACAGAAGGACGATTATGTGGACTATAGGCTTCGCGAAGAGAAGTTGAGGGTTCATAACATTTTTGGACAATAACTAAACGTTCCTAAAGCGTGCATTTAGTTATGATGAATTGTTAGAATAGACTAGACCCAAATGACAACTAGTAGCAGTTATAACATTTTATGCATTGTTGGCATTTAATTTCAAAATCATATTATACTTATCGGAAAACTCTTTATATATGTATATTTATCTGTCTTATTACAGTTAAAAATTATGGAAGACGTGATATCACTGCATAAATTAGCAGAGAAGTGCAAATGCGATATATCTAAAGCTCATAAAATTTATTAAAAGAATAATAATATAATAATAATAATAATAATAATTAATAAAATTCATCAATGCTCATTATTGGCAACAAGTTTTGATTTCTTTTTTTACATGTTTAGCAAAAATGCAAACCATTTTACGAGAATATCACTAGGAAATGTGTATAATAAAACCTTCAAAAATGTTTAGAAAATAAAGATTACTCGTCTGAAAACAAAATAACAGAACTAATAAACACATTTTTACATAGAATTTTATGAAAACAAAATCAATTTCACAACTAATTATAATATAAAAACTAAAGAGATTTTATGAAAAGCAGAGAACAACATTAATGAGACGACAGAACGGACATCGAATGCACTGTACTATGTTTTTATTAATATTCAAATAGTTTTGGGCTATATTCGGATAACGACTATTTCATTGATCATACCTCATATATGCAGCTACACTGCGCCAAGTAGTTCTAGAAAGCTTTACTGTTTTGGTTCAAAAACGTTATTTGTGTGTATATAGATCTGGCCGATATACTGCCTTTTCTTAAAGCCATTCTATCTTAAAAAGTGTAAATAGGGTCGTCGAGGGGTAGCCTTGTTTTTTGTTTATCCGTCTTTCTCTATGTTGATATTCTGCGGCCATAAACTTTGAAAGAAAGCCTCTTGCATGTTCTGCACCATACTATTCTAAATAGTCCAAACCATAACGGATCTTTAGTTTGCTAGCTTTTAGACATCTTGGTAACTTATATTCCGTTTCTTCACATAATGAGGCAGCATATCGAAAGTTTCCTATTCTACAGTAAGGTTCTGCCACTTGCATAAAACAGCTGCTACAATCTGCCCACACCATCAAACTTCTTAAAAATAGATGCTTTTTCTTGTTTGCACAGTGAGTCGTTTATACATTAGCCAAAATATCAAGCAACATTTCAATCATTCCAAAGCGAGCTTCTTGTTCATGCTTAGGATCGGTGACCGATCCTATCCTTAGTTTACTTAAGGATTTGCTGTTTGTTCAAACATAAGGTATAAACTTATTATGCGTATTACTTTGATAGTTCTGAACGTGTTAATTCTTTTAACGGATCTCCGTTTGTAGCTTAAAGTGAATGATTAACCCTATAACTAATGTTATATTGTTTACGGTTTTGTCCACTTAGTAGATTACTTTATGGCAATAAGGTTCTATTAATCTAGGAATGGGTTAGTAATGTCAACTGCCGCTTTAGGGGCCATTATTTAGATTACATAGAACTTTCATCATATACTTCTCACCACCAACACTGGATGTCTCAATTCAGCACCATAGACCTTATGCGAGGCTCTTTCAAAAACAATCTTCCAATCTCATAAGATCTTACAACTGAGTTTAGTTCGTTGCTGCTTCCTAAGGCTATCTCTTTTCTTACTACTTTTAATCCATCTCCATGATTAACTCTAGATCAGCTTCCCTGATGTCTTGTAAATTACATAACAGCCACTAGTGATTAATCACAATAGTTTTTTGTACTTCACAAAAGTTTTCTAATAGTTACTAGTGGTGACTATAGCTTTTCGGATGCAACAGCAATGCGTTTACATATATTTATTGTGATTCCTCTGTTAAACTTTTGGCATATTCTCATGTGTTTGCCTTCAATTCTTCTGCCAATCTTTTGGAATTTTCTTCTCCGTCTACTCCTGATTCTTAACTTTTCTTTCATATTTCTAGAATATTTTTTTGTGTTTGCCTTTAAATCTTGTCTAAAGTTTTCCAAATAATTTTTTGCACTTACTTTCACTCCATTCACATATGCTTCAGCATTTAATTTTAATTGTTCACCAAACTTCTGTAACTTTTAATTCGTCTATCAAATTTCTGGGATCTTCTTTGAAGTATACAATTATTTGTAGGCCCTTAAATTCTTGAAATATTTTCCCGTCGTTTTCAAGCTTGTTTTTAATTCTTCCAAATTCAAAGATACAACACAGATGACCAAATAGATTATACTTTATTTGATACTATTTTATTTATACAATTCTCGAAACAAACAATATATCGACAATAAAATCCGTTTAATTTAATAAAGAAGTTATTATTACATTGATATTTTCTCCCCTTGTAATTATTTTTTTATTCTCACTTTCTGGCCATCGCATTTGCGAAATAAGTTGAAACTAAAACGAAAGTGGTATTGTTAGATATTTTATTCTATTTATTTGTATAAATTTCTTTTTCGCTAATGTCTAAAAATTGTTACTTTACAGATGTATTGTGTATCCTTTCCATTGGTGCTATTGTGCATGGCTGGTGCCTTTTTCGTCATGTTGGCTTCGTTCTGGGTTGAGGACTACATAAGAAAGTCGGACTGGTCATATGGTCCTCAGCTGCTACCTCTGCCTAGCGTTGTATACACAGCTTTAGTTTATATAATGAACTCGCATTATAGGAAAGTGGCAACTTATTTGACAGAATGGGGTAAACCAATGCGTTATAATCATTAAACAAGCACTTCCTTGTTTTTGTTTTAGAGAACCACCGAACCGCTTCTCAGTACGACCGACATAGGGTAACGAAGTTGGTTCTGTTCGAGTTCGTGAACAACTTTATGTCTCTGTTTTACATCGCTTTCGTCATACAAGACATGGACATGCTCAGAAACCAATTGGCTACCATGTTGATTATACTGCAAGCCATCAACAACGTACAAGAAGCCATATTGCCCTTAGTTATTAAATTTTATCTTTCAAAGGTGACCTGTGGTTTGCAGTACAAACGTGAAATAATTGATTTACTTTCAGATGATGGAAGTTAAAAATTATTTTGTATCATCCACGCTGTATAACAGAAGAAGAAGCAGCGCACCAAAGATAATGTACAAAAATAGTCCGTTAAGAGACCTCCTTGAAATTCGCTCGGATGACGAGCGCCTCCAGTCGGCTAAGGTTGAACGCAAAATGGAGAACTACGAAGAAACTTACGACGACTACCTGGAGATGTTCATCCAGTTCGGTTACGTCCTGCTATTTTCGTCTGTGTACCCGGCAGCTGCGTTTTGGGCGTTCCTGAACAACATTTTGGAAATTCGAGCCGACGCCTTCAAGCTGTGCCTCGTGTACCAACGCCCCGTGAGCAAAAAGGTGAAAGACATAGGAGCGTGGCAGGTAAACATGTGCGTTGTTGCGGTGACGACCATTAGTTACGGTTCAAGTTTTCAGAAAGCGTTCGAAATTATGGGCGCGTTATCTATTCTGACAAACTGCGGCCTGCTGTGCCTGAACCAGATGAGAAAAAAGGGCCCCGACGTGCAGCAGAGCGAGTGGATACTGACGTTCGTGCTGCTCGAGCACTTCCTGCTGGGCATACGGTACCTCCTTCACATCGCCATTCCCGATAAGCCGGAGTGGGTGCGGATCGCCCTCGCCAGAAGGAATTACGAGTCGAAGCAGGCGCTGAAAAACGAGGTAACAAAATTCGCAACACAGCTGGGTGGAGTAATTTTATAAAATATGGAGGGCTCAGCCAGCTGCGAGTGCAGTTGCGCAAACGCCGCCTCTGCACCGAGCGCAGGAAAAATTATTTACTCAACCCGCTTATTGAATGGGAGATTGATGCGAAACCTTAAGCTTTATCGCGGCCATTTGTCTAGTTTATCTGCAGTTTTCGCAGGGTGTCGCAAACATTTACAGCTAAGGAGAGGATCTAGAGCACATCCAAAAGTCGTTATTATTTACTTAACATGCGTTGACGTTGAAAGTAAATTTAGAATATTTATACAGACCCTAAATTTATCTCGAGTTTTAACAATTATTTTGAAATTATGTTTTGGCTTTTTGATTTAATTTTATACTTTTTTCTAAGAGATAAATCAATTTCTCTTCATGTCTACAAAATAAATGTTTTTTTTTCTTTTTTCAGATATTAACGTTTTTTTTAATATTTACCATCTATCTATGAAGGATTTTTTATTATTGTTCTTCTTTAGTAATTCTTGTTCTTTGTTTATTTATTTTTTGGTTATTACACATTATATTTCTATTATCTTTATCTTCAAGTCTTCTAGAAACCACATTCTTAATTATAGCTTTGCGTGTTTCTACAATGCATTGTAATAAGTATTTAAGGATTATTTAGTATCTAAATGTCTCATTTTTTAGCAATATTCATGTTTTTTTATTTTTATATACTGTTGGTTTATTTTGACACTAATATCGACAAATTTTCTACAGATTTCTGTTTTTCATGTTTCATTCCTTATATTTTTAATTTTAATGTTATCGTCATCCTTTCTTCCTTCTATATTCTTGGTGATATTTTAATTTCGTCATTTTCTTTATTTCTTTATTTGTATTTTAAGTTTCTTCGAGTAGAACGTAGCTACAAATTGTCTTCTAGATTTCTTTCTACTTTGACATGTACCAGATTGATAGCTTTATGTTTGAATTTGACTCTGTACTGATTTGTTATTAAAAGTTTTATAGTTCTATCTGTTTAACTATTAAAAAAAAATAAATCTTCTTTTTTTGGGCTTACCTTCTATGATAATTGTTAATAAGACTTTTAGGGAATTTATATGATCACATTGATATATAATCGTTTCGACAAATTAAGTTCAATTGAATCAGCGAAAAATTGATCTTTAAAAATAGACATACCAATACCATAATAAGGAATTAAAAATATTAATAAAAAGCGTCTATAAATGTTTATTTAAGGATGGACTAACGACTAAAATGAGAAATGTAAAATGAGTCCTCTTATCCATTAGTGCTTGCCATATCGTTGTTTGGTGGAAGAGTCATCAACGAAAAAATTGTGTATAGTACACCATGTAAAGTTGCTCTATATGTAAAACTGGTCAATATTATCAATTTTTGTGGATTGATTTGAATTTCCACAAAATTAGACAATGCTTCAGTGACTTTACAATCAATTTTTTAGTTTCAACAAGTCTGTAATGTTGGTTTTTAGTTTTTGAATAAAATGAAAGACAAGTTGTTTTAAAAAATCATAGTCACCAGTTATCAAAATTTAAAACTTTTTCTGTTTGCAAAGTCTGTACTTCAAACTTGTAGGTTGCAGAATTAACAATTGTAACATAGATCCAATTGTGTTTCGTATTTACTTTCAATGATCCAAAATCCAATATGACAGCGCACCCGTCGATAGGACAATACTGATAGATGGTTTGGGAAAGAGAAATTTAACTGTTGGATTTAATTGGGAAGTGGAACACATGTTTTTAAAATTTTGAATCTTAAAACAGTCGATCCAAAGGTTGTCTAAAGTAAAATATGAAACTGGTAAATTTTGTTCAAAGCAAACAATGTCTCTATGAAATGTATTTAAGTTAAAACTATTTTGTTTTACGTTTTTGAGCAATTAAGCCAGCTCCAATACTTTTATTTAACAGAACCATAAAAATAGAGCTTCAGGCTTAAGCTTTACTCCCTGAGTCCTTTTATGTTTTGCACGTATCAAATTATAAGAGGTTAAAAGAAGATATGTGAAGTATTTTAGGTAATATTAGTACTTAATATAACGATTTAATATTTTTTTGTAAATAAATGGAATGGGTATAAGTTTTTCTTACAAGTGGTTTACTTGGTAACAGCTTTTATCTTTTGGTGTTCTTTTTTCTACAGAGTAAGCAATTTTCCAATAACTTAATAAAATATAATTTGATTTATAATTATTCGGCGTATTTTAAATATAATCCAGAACAGAAATGGTTAGAAACAATCCAATATCAATAGTAATGTTTATTTCGCACAGCGTGGTCATCTCCGAATAAAAATCACGCGAACAAAAACAGTTTGGTCCGACATCAAACGCCGTGTGGTTGAATTTATCATTAACAAATTGGGATCTGCTGTCTTCTCTGCCCTACCTTCCTACAAAGACCTTTACAAAGGGTTCTACGTCAATCCCTTGCCGAAGCACCGGCGGCAAGCGAGTAAAGTCTATGACGATATGGAGCAGCTGCTGGTCAATGTAAGAACGTGGATTTCCTCAAAGAACCGACGCATTTTTCCCATGGAATCAACTGTCTACCAAATAAATGACCAGTAATAATTGAACATGATGGTTCAGAATGATTATTATATCGATTGTTTTTCAATAAAAATTCTCTATAAAAACATGGGATAATTATGCATTAATCTGATAATTAAAATTGCACATTTTTATCTTGAGGTTTTTGGCTTAGGGCTTTCTGTCGTTGATCGTGCTATTTTTTATCCACTAATCAGTCATATAAGACAGACCTTCTACTCGTCTCCACTGCTGAATGTTTTACTTTGGAGATAATTTTAATTTTTTTTATTAATGAAATGATAAAAATACTTATGGCAGTACCTGAAAAGGACAACAATTAAAAATAAAATATACTATTGTTTATTATCAATTTAAACAAAGAAAATGTTATCTAGTCTACTTTGGCGACGAAGAACTTATTGTCCTGTGGCATCCAACTCATAAACCTTAAAGTTCCTTGTTTCTTGCATGATTTTCTTCTAAACCTTTCTTTTTCTGCTTTGATTTACTAGTGGCTAGTTTATTAATTGCTGGCTCTATTGATTACAACATATTAATGAAGAAGAGGCAGATAAACAACAAAGAACTGAATACAACCAGCAAAGGTCCTAAGGCTGGGTGGTGTAAAAATAACATATGTTTTTGAAATGAGCTGCAGTTAGAAAGAGAACAGTGGGCAACTATCACACATCGCTTGTGAGTGGTTCAGAGGGTTTAGTTCTAGTATCCAGGCGCATTGAAACGTAGAACATCTATAAAGAGGAAATTAACTGGTCATCCCACATGATTCGGACTCCAGAAAATGTTGAAAGAGAATGTCGGTTTTTCAGAGACCTCAACGCCCCACTAGACGCCATGCTCTAATTTTGGATCTGCCATACAACGAGTTAAAATTTCATCCGTACAGAATCATAGTTATTCAAAAGTTGCCCCAAGGCGATTTTTTCCAGCGTAAATTGTTTTGTAAAAGAACACTTTAAATTATTGCTTTTGATGATGTAATTGTGACATAGAGTGATGAGGCACACTTTCATTTGAATAGTTATGTTATTAAGTAATTTTGTCGATTTTAGATCGCAGAGAACCTTCAAGAACTACACGTTTTGAAAGTAGGGATCGTTGGACTTTATTTTGTTTGGAGAAGGGCTATCCCAAGAGCAATTTCGGAGAAGTATGTCGACCTGCACAATTTTTTGTGATCACAACTTTAACGTATACGTATCAACATGGAAAGATATGTGGTTCTAACAAGTTGGAGCCACAGCCTACATGACAATTTTTTCCTTTGGAGTTACCTCAAATTGAAAATCCACATTTGAAATTGTACAGTAGACGAGCTGAAAGTTGCTATTTTGGAAGAAATGCCAACTGTGCCAGAAGAAGTTTTGACAAGTGTGATATAGATCTCTAAAGGGAGACTAATTAATGTTTATGCTGAAAAAACCCCGTCATCTTTAATTAAATAATCTATGCCTACCTAGCAAATCTGCAGTTCTTAGAGATTGTTTTGATTGATTGTTAATCATTTTTTATATACTTATTTGAATAACACACGTTTTGCGCCACCCTGCACAATATTGTTACCAAAGGTGAATGATGTGGTTCAAAAATAACTTTGGTATATTAATATAGTAATATAGCAAGCGAAAATACTTGCTAATAGTAGGAGCAAACGTGACGTGTCAATTTGGTGGAGAAAAAGTTAAGTCAACCTATTTACATGCCTATTGTTTTAACTAGTTCTTCTGTCATTGCACATTTAACTCCAAGCACACAACTGTTTAGCAAAATATTGACTGATCTAGTAGATTCAATTATAACCTTTAAAGAATCATGAGGTCAATTGTCAAGTTTATTAAAAATGTTCTATATTAAGTATTTATTTACATTTAAGAATTGGCTTTATGTTCCACAAGTAACTTTTCACAAAACACCAGATAATCTTAATTATCGATTACAAAATGTTTGATCCATATAGTCTCATTATTTAATGAAAATTTTCCAGTCTGATAGGATTCTTTTTCTGGGACTTACAACTTTCAGCAAGGAATAATGTGCATTTCCTATAATACTAAGAGTTCTGCGTATATTAAAAGCACGACATTATGCTAATTATGCATGGTTAAATACTAAGTAATTTCTATGGTATTTTTAGCATGAAACCCAGATAAACCCAAATCGTAAAATAAGAAAGATTTAACACATGATAAGCACATAGCAAATAATGTAACAGCCTTAAACTCATTTTACGTTAACAGCGACCATAGACTTGAATAAGGGCAAGAATTAAAAGACAAAGTCAAAATCAAAATATAAAGAAAGAGTTTTATGAAAATCTCCACAAACATTTCTGTAGTACAAAAACCACAAAAATTATCAATATTGAATCAGAAGAGATGCCAGAAATTATTGAAGAAGAAATGTGTCACGCACTAACACCTATAAAGAACAAGAAACAAGAAAACATAGAATTTAGTATAAATGTTAAAAGAAAGGCAACTAGTCATTGAAAAAGCTTTGTGATATCTTTAGTTTGTATTTAAAAAGAAAAAATTTCAGGCAATTAAAACAAAATAGAAATCATAATTGTCAGAACTTATTTCTAGCATTCACAGACATTTACAAAACTTTTAATACCGTAGAACACTGGGTTATACAAAACTCCCCAAATAGTGCAGGAACAAACTCTAGATATGGTCAGTTGTTAAAACATCTATATAGGTACCAAATCAATTTCTATAGACAAGACAAAAAACATAGCAACACTCTGTATCTTATTAAAATTAAAACAGTTTTAGAAGAGGCTTTAAAGAGATGCTTTGATAGAACAAAGATGTAATAAACGGTAAAAGGCTACGTCACATCCGATATGCCGATAGTATTATCTTTGTTTCAGGCAATCATAGAGAATTTAGGAAAAAACATGAAAATATATACATGAACAGAATTTGAAAATGTGAATGATTATATATACCTTGAAAACAAAATAATATTAGGATTAGAAAATCAAACCTCCGAAATCAACAGAAGAAAAAACTTGCCTAGTATCATTTGGTAAATTAAGTAAAACTCTGGAAAATATCCTTTGTATTTGAGAATTCAACTTTTTAACAGGTTTATCCTCTCTGTTTCAACACATGATGTTCAGTGATAGACTCTTACAAAATATTCCATGACCGACTAAGAATTAATCAACGTGTTATGGGGCAACAAACGTTTGGCGTATCGTTAGAAGTAGAAAAAAAATGTTCACATTACAGCTTCCATGAAAATTAAAGATCTAGCAAAAACAGTTGCTGAAGTTAAAGTTAGAGGTACCAGATACGAGGCGCAGAACCGCTACAAGTGGAGAAGAATGACAAAGGCCTATATTCAGAATTGGACCGGAGAGGGTTTCTATTCCAGTTCTAGTCCAAGGTACTTCCCTCATTCCCAGTAATTAGATTTTGTCTTATTAGTTCTTTTACCCTGTTCTGTATAACGTTTTTATAATTTATGTCCTCTTAAATGTCTAGTCCTGTTTCCAGAAATAGAAACATTAGAACTAGCAAAATAGGAAAAGCTAGAAGTTCAAATGATGTACCAGCAAAATTTTTAAAATTGTTAATGGATAATGTATTAAAGAAATTAATGGGTCTGATTGACACCATATATAAAACAGAAACTATACCAGAAGAATGACTATTACATTGTCCCACAATAAAATGGGTCACTAAATGTAATTATTACAGAACTATAAGCTTAATGAACTACGTGCTAAAAATACCCTTAAAAGTTATTCAATGGAGAATATACTAAAAATGTGAAGAATGTACAAGGTGGTTCAAACATGACCACTGTGCGACTTTGGGAGAGTGGAGCCACAGCCTTCACTCTCCTTCTTGTTCGGGTTAGAACCTATTTGAGAGTTGCTAGAGTGGTGAAGGAACACATTACGATCAAATTCCTTCTTGAGAAAACATCCCGTCCTCTGAAATTCACCTCAAACTCCAACAACAGTATGGGGAATAATGTCTCTCACGGTTCCGTGTATTTGGGTAGTGTGTGCTTCAAAGAGAGCAAAGAACGCGTGCAAAATGAACCGCGTGATCGTCGGCCGCGAACGTCCGTCACCGACCGAAACATTGATCGTGCAGACGTGCTAATTCGTGAGAATTAGAAACTTGGAGAAATGCTGTTCATCAGGGTTGGTAACGTAAAAGACATCGTGAAAAACCATCTGCATTATTGCAAGCGTTCGATGCTGTACAGCATAGGAAGCTAATACAAGTATTAACCGATAAAGGTTTCGATAGTAATGATATCAGAATAACTGAAAATTTTTGAACTATAATCAAAAAGCTGCTGTAACAGCTGAAAATGAAATATTTGAAGAAATTGAAGGATTAGTAGTCGTACGCCAAGAGTGTGTATTATCTCCCATTTTCTTCAATATTTATTTCGAATATATCTTTAACGAAGCCCTTGATTAACAGATCGGTTGAATTTGGATATGACAATACAGTGGTGCCATAATAAAAATGGCATGCAACGTTGTTAGATGGAAACTAGAAACTAGCGAGTGATATGCATTAACAAAAATGACCAGACAAAACTAAAATTAAGATTATATTCGAGGAATAAATACCACAACCACATATTACAATCAACAATATGGTTATCAAAATATTACTTATCGAAAAGAACATGAAAGTTATGACAACAATTAAAAAAAGAAACTTCAATATTTTCAACATCTATTACGACATGAAAAATATAAGATAAAAATCAACATCACTATTTCGAGTTACTGTAAATAAAGTGCAAGTTGCATTAATTATCGCTAACCTTTCTTAAAGGTACCATCAGAAGATGATTTATATATTGATCTTTAAGAGTTAAAATGTTTATTTTTAATCAGCCCTGAGATTCTTAGTACCCTTGTCCTATCTAAATGAAGCTGGGAACTTGGAGACGTATCTACTTCTCTTTCTATCATAGTTATTGTTCTTGGGAAAATTACGAACTGGTTTCCTATTGGCCTTTTCACTGTAATGCTATGATCGGTTACGTCACCTGAGCTGTGCCCGTACCTATCTAGAAATGAACCTTAACGGAAATTATTTTTTTTATCTTCAATCTGGTCCTAAATATTCATTTTGATAGGATACAGATAGCGATGAATATAGGACAGATAGTATTCGAGGCTGGGACATGATTTCCCTCGATATTAGGGGGTGAGGGAGAACCAAGGCTTGCGTAGGCAGGATCGCTTCCCTGAAGTAGACCTGCCTCCGCCAGGATCGCAGAGTGTCTACTCGCTATACTGATAATTAAATATACAAGGCTAATTATTTTTAAACATTATGTCTTTCTATTAAAAGCTCAAACTATTTGTTAAAATATGTTTTAAACAAAGTTAGCAAAATAAATTCTCTGTTTAACTTGTCTCCATTAATCGAGTTTAAAAATTTACTTAAGATGATGAATTGGAGAAAACACTCCCTAAACTGTAATTACGCGGGGTTAGGCAGCTAATTCGAGGCAGGTTAATTGCGCCTTCAATTTATGCCTTTCATTACCATAATGAAACGCGCATGTTTGCCTACGGCTCCTAATTTGACTAATCGATTATTTACCAACCGTTTCAGAGGATGCAGAAGAACCGCCGCATCCTGACAAGAAAGTTCAAGACCGTCCACGGGCAGCACACGCAAAACGCCTTGTGACCCCCTTGCCCGTGCTGCCGCCCTAAGGAAGCTCTAGTTGTAAGTGAAGGGTAAATTGTACCGAACTGTCGCACCCAGAATAGCAAATCATTATGCCGTTTAGGCTCGTGCACATACGAATAGGTGCGTCCTCGTTTGGGTGTGGCGTCACGTAACCTTTTATATTTGTAACCGAGCGATACAAATGTTTACTCTGTTATTGTCTTATTTTTGTAATAAAACTGTGTTAACCTAAAAGTTGCGTTATTGGCAAATATCAATCATGACCTTACCTATCAAATATTAAAAAAGTGCTGAAAATATCGCAAACAGCAATTTATTAAAAAAGTGGATATGAGGCTAGTAACAACATTATATTTAAAGATGTTACAATACCTCGGTAACTTTTAAAATTACAGAAAATAGGATATACTTAAGCTAACGAATGAAAAAATACAAAGTAGAAATAATAAAGAATGTTTATATTATTTGTTTTACTGTAAGGTAGTACCTATGCGTCAGAATTTGAATTTTGTTAGTAACATAATGCAATACAAAACAGGATGCTGTTCTAAAAATTTTCCACTAGGAAAAGACTACAAATAAGTAGTGTTAGTAATTAAACAGAAAATATAGGTTGATCCAAATTGAACTTTAGGATTTCAGTTGTTCGCCATTTGTGTTGGAAATTTGAATTTGTCCAGTTGGCATCTAAAAACATGGTAAAATCTACCAAAGACCACAAGAAATACAGTAAATTTGTGAACTGGGTTTTAGAGAACATAGCAGTTGATGCTAATTTTTGCAAAGAAATTATATTGAGCTGATTTTCTTTAAATTATCAAAATTGTGGAATCTGGGTAGTGACAATTCACATACTGTTCATGAAATGCTTTGCGTAAATTGCAGGCTAGAGGAATCATTGATTTGTACTTTTTGAAGGAAAACTGGCAATGGTATACACTATCAGGAGATACTAAACAACTTTTATTCATGACATTAACTGTTTCAAATTGAATCACTTGTGACTTCAACAAGATGCAGCCACATATCACACTTTACATCAAACCAAATTTTCAATTTGAGTTATTTCGCAGTGATGTCAATTGGCTACCGCGGTCTTGCAAATTAACCATAGTAGACTTTTTTCTGGCGCTATTTGAAAGAAAGGACTTATCCCAACGCATCTGCTACGATTCCAGAGGCCAAAGGGAATATCAGACGTATAACAGCTGAAATGGAGTTGCATTTATGAAAAAAAAATTATGGAAAACTTCGCTAAAAGAATCACAGAATCGTGGAGGGTGTTTGACGTTTATACGTGATGTGCTGTACACTTAAATCGTCTAATATATTGCCTTTCCTGCAGAAAATCCCATTTAAACACGGTTTGCGTATTGATCGATGTGCGCCTGAGAATAGATCGGCAAATGGAAATAATTAGTATCAGTCCGTTATTTAGTTAGTCGTTAACGGCTTGTAAGAGTAAATAAGTGAAAATAAATGTAGGTACGATAAACCAAATTCGTTACAGCTTGTGTCAGAAGCGGAAATTAATCGTAACTAGGGAAGCTGTTGAAATAGCCAAATGGAAGAGGAAGAGCTAAAAAGTGAGTTAGAAAAGCCAAATTTAGACACAAAAAACATGATGCAGAAAAGATTGCAATACACCACGAATCACAATACATCATTAAATAATGTGAAAAAAATAAATGAAAGAATTAGTCAAATACAATTTTGGTTGGAAAAGTGAAAAGGAAGTTTAAGCAGTACGGTAGGAGAAAATTACAAGAAATGTAAATTCCAAAAAACATTTTTGAAGTCTAAGAGAATAAACAAAATTAATTCCAAAAAGACATTTGGAAAGTTTTAAAAACGCAAATATCGGATACACGACAGGATTCTTGAAATCTGAGAGAAAAAAAGAAAGTAAATGCAGAGCAATACTTTGTAGGTTTTAGAAAAGATTTGAAGTAGAATATGAAAGATTATTTGGGAAAGTTTGAAAGAAAAATTGGAAGAGTCAAAGACAAAGGCAAATGCTTTAGTGATAAAGTCGTGCAAAATCATTTGCAACCACAGAGAAAAGGAATGCTATGTTTCACGATCGGTAATTGCTACATCAAAACAGATATTTCATCAAGGTTTGGAAATAGTACTAGAATAGAAGTGCTAAGAGACGAAACCACAACGAAGGAACATCAGCGCGTTAAATACAACAGTAACGGCTTATTGAATGCAATAGCATTTTTTGAAATTAGAAGATTTTCTGAAGAAAACCTTGAAGAGCATCGATAACACTAAATTAGGAATAAGACTCAAGAGTGGTTTTGTTGGATAAACTGTAAGGAAGAAATGAAAGCATAGCGTCAAAATTATGAGTTGTATACGTCCAAAAATAGCCCTCTTCGAAAGACAAAGGCACCAATGAGACAAGGCAGTGCGGAAAGCCAAGATAAAGGCGGGTTTATGCCTTAAGACAGATAATGATAATAAAGCGTACGCGGTACCAAACACGTGCAACTCCGAAGTAATCTTACGATTTCTCCACAGTGTCGCTCATTGCAGTTCAGGGGCAAAAGGGCCTTTAAGGTGAAACAGTGCAACGAACGATTCTCGGGAGTCGAATTTACCTGAAAGGGCTGCCAGAGAATTCTAGACCCATTGTGAAGGGTTGCAGCCGGCGCAGAATTTCAGAGGCTTGAAAATCATACTCGAATATTGAAGGGTGTACGAAGAAGAATCCGGAAGTCAGTTGTAGTTAGACATAGTTCATGTCGTGGAACAGATCCCCTAGAGGAAATATATCTGTATATTGCAAATAATTGTTAAGTGAAAATAAATAACTAAACCCATAAATCCATTTAATCATAATAATGCTTTCATGAAATGCTTTCCGAAATAGTTACTCAAACTTCATATGTACGGGGATTGGGGCATAAGTCATAAGAACTATTTTTTTAAAGTAAGGGATGGTGTCACAAAACCGTGCATTCGTAGTATATGTTCATAATACAAGGTGGTTCTGTGATGTTATGTAATTACATAAAGAGCTATGTTAAATCAGTTATCAGTCAACCGCCATGCGAGAATACGAGCGCGGGTGGAAAATTTGAAATATACAAATGAAAGGTCAAGGGATGGATGAAATGTACGGGTATTTAATAACACGCCTACATTGTGCTCCTCATGTTTATTAAGGTAGTTGAAATAACATTACAAGTTTCATGTTCAGAATCATCATGTCCGTTGCCAGTCGCTGGTTGCTTCGCTACTCGCTGAAACTCTTCCACCCACCTCGCAATTTTTCGGTATGGAAAGGCATTATTCCCGGAACTTCTACCAACTATCTGTAGGATTCTCAGGCACTTTTGCCATAGAGAACGTCTATTTCAATATACGAACGCTGTTCTACTCGGGTCATATCCATACTGTACGGCGGTTGACTGACAACTGATTTAACAATGCCCTTTGAACAACGGCATAACATCACCAAGCCATCTTGTGATACCATTACTTATCATTGAGAAGAAATAGTTGCCATGAATTATGCCTCAACCTTCGTATATTATAATTTACTAGCATATCGAAGCAATTTCCTGTAAGTTATATTAATTCAACTTAAAGAACTATCAGTTTTCAAAAGCATTTCAATTGTATGATATCTTCCCAAATATAGTAAGCAGGTATTTTAATGCTAATAATATGCCCCAAGAATCCTACTTAATAACTACGAAAGTAGAGAGTTGTATATATGTAACTGTCGATAGAAATTGCTAACATAATATAACATAAATTAAATGTCTGATCTAGTAGACCTTTTTATTGCAAGGAAAGGTGTAATATCACATAAACTAATTGTGACTCTCCAACAATAGCGACAATAAATGCCACAATCGTCCACGTAGTGTATGTCCATAATACTATGTCCAGCAATAAAAAACTTGGATTTATTTCAGAAACAAATTAAACAACATATAAACACAAACCAATTTATAACAACTATACAATCAGCAGTTTGAAACATAACTCCAGTGCTTATAAATATTAGAATAGTCGCAAATGATGGAAAGACGACAACAAAAATACGTACAAAGACATTAACTTAGATAATAAGCTCAAATTTAATCAACAGTCATCAGAATAATTAAAAGAACCTTGTGACAAGGTTTTTCAGGCGCCATATGGTCATTACAGGCAGAAAAGCACAAAAAGCACAATACAACCTAAAACATATATACCATTACTACAAGGAAGTGATTGGATAAAATTTAGCAAGGAGAAAACTGAAGTAATAAAACAATTTAATACATTTTAAAAATGTTACTATTATGAATATAATGAAAGTAAAATAAAATAAACAACAAGACAATACTTCCATCACTCATACTGAAGCATCTTGTTTAATGAAATCGTACTTTCCACTATAATTGAAATGCTCACAGGCCATGTTTATCCTAAATTTAGAAAAACTTCCCAATAATGTTATATAGACCTAAAAGTCTCTTTTGGACATATGAAGGTTACTGACAAAATTAGTTATTGAGAAAATAAATTAAATATTTTGAAAAGTGAAGAGCTAGCTAATCATCAAATTTAAACGTATTTTACTAATAAATTAAAAATTAATAAATAAAAATTAGCAAGAAGTATCCCAAAGTGGGCAGCAGCTTGAGTTGATTGTCATGTTTACTTTCTACTTTTGATTCCCCAATGTTCAGCAATTTAGTAATTTTCTAACAATGCTGCTATTCTGGCTAACAACAAAAATCCAAGTAAATTAAATAGAAAAATGGTTATAAAATAGAAAAAACATCGCATACTACTTTTAATACAAGCATTTAACTTGCACACTTGCTAGCCTTAAAAATACTCCTCAGGTGTTTAACATAGATAACTCTTCTTTATTAGATAATAATTTTACTATATAAAAACATCCTTCATCCAGTTTGTTCGTATATTAATTTAAATACTAATATAATATAAAGTATTCGATGGAAAACTTCCTCAAGCATACCAAACACACCATAATTTTATGTAAAATCGAACTAAATGAATAAAACTAACGACAATTCTACACAATAAGCGACTTTAGATGAAATGTCGAAAAGAACTAGCACACAAAGTATGAAAATCTGCTACTGGAACCTCTCTCCAATAAAATTGTACCTGTAACGCAACATCAAAAATGTAATTATATTCTGATTACTAAAAAATAGTACCTTAAAAATTGTGAATGGAATGATACAGGTATTGAGTAGAAACGTTGGCCAAATTTAAAGAACTAACTGTAAGCTTTAACCCAACCTTTAAAACAGTATAAGGACAAAATCGGAGAAATACGCTCTATATCCTTATATAATTGTGACCCGAGCGTTAACTAATTTGACTATTAATTAATTAGAGCACGATTAGATTGTCAACAAGAAAGTAGAACAAAAGTTAACTAAAAAAATCAAAAGCTACTTACTCAAACTGATTGAGTTTGCATTAAGCTATAAAAATACTGAAGAAAGAAAATTTAAAAAGTGTGGAAGATCGTTGCATAAAATGTTCAAATGTTTGATTTAAAACCATTCTAATTAGGTATACACGAGAATGTTTTTGAAAATTCTTGTCTCACAGCCTATAAGTTTAGTAATGTTGTTTTGAAGCAGATAAAAATACTAATTTTCTATGAAGATACTCAGTAGAGTTTTCATGTAATTTCAGGTGATTCTACTGTAATGACCAAAACGACAAATGACACAGACATTGAATTGAAGCAACGCACTGTTAAGTTTCTATCAGCTGGGGATTATGCGCCCATTATCATTCGTCGACAAATAGATGTCTATGGCAACGCCTGTGTGAAAGTCAATAAATAGTGTAATAGTAGATAAAAAGTGTAAAAAGAAGAAATCTGCATGACCGGGCACGATGTGGTCGGGCTCTAACAGTAACGGATTAATGTCATTAAAGGCGTGTAGATAAACTACTTCATGCTAGTCACTTTTTGGAATAGATAAACATTTCTGGAATTGTCAAGATTTATTTTGAACGAGAAGAGATTTGAATTCACACAGAGTTTTTTAGTGTTTATTCGTTAGCAATTAGAATATAAATATAATTTCTGTGAGGTACTTGTACGGCTTAATTAATTGATATAAGGAGAAGACTGGAGTCACCTTTATACAATTACGTTATGTCTTTGGACCAATATTTCTTTAAAGGTCAATTGTTAAGTCTTTAAATCAATCTATCATTCGGATATTTAATTTTTTTACAGCGTCTTTCACAAATGGACTGGTTAGATCAATATGGTGAATTTGGTTGGATACAAACTATGGGGCGTTAGCTGTTTTTCAAAATCTTGGATCGACAGCGTTGGATTATATCCACTTTTAATTTGCTTGCACAATCCCAAAGCTGCCAGTAGTAGCTTTAACATATAATTTATTGTTTAATAAGAGCTGCAACCATCGTTTAATGAACCAGGCCTCTATTTAGTTTCTTTTTAATAACAAATACACTTGACGACGTCTTCTTGGAGAAGTAATGATGATTAGTGGGCATGTTATTATCTTTATTGTGAGGTTGATATAAGCCGACTTATCTTAACTGTGATGCTCCATTTCTTAAGGCATTTTTCTGTTAATGTATGCTGGTGTTTTCATATATGCTAAAATTCTTCATTGCAGACAATAATTGCTGTCATCAGCAAAGATTTCTATGTTGCTATGATCCGCAATAGGTTTGCTGCATACGTATAACAAGTATGGGGGCTCCCGAACAATTCGATATTCCTTTTTTGAGTGGTTCTATTTCAAAAGATATCTTTAAATTTTGGTTGAAAATAGCTGTAGTCTACTTTAAAACAACAAGAAGTAGTGATGAGAAAACTGTTCTTTTATCTTGCACAACAGTCATTTATCTCAGATCTTATCAGAAGCCTGACTGACGTTTAAGAATATTGCAGAATAGTACAGCAGGTAGCAGATAGGTACTCCTATGCGATCCCGGCATGGAACAGACCTATTACAGGGACGCGACCCTGCCTTATGCGAGCAATGATTTGCCCTACCTCCACTTCTGGGGAAAATCATTTCCTACCCTTACACCTACCCATCTCCCTACCTACCCCATCCCTTCCAAACTCGCCAACACGCAATGGCAAGCGTGGCGTTTTAATGCCAAATACCCTCATTCTCTTTAACTATGGTAATGTCAGTATCTAAAACAAAATTACCCCAGGTGGGTAGAGCTCAAAGCTCAGAATCCCACACTGATCTTTCAGTTTGTCCCAAGGATTCTGGGGGG
The DNA here is from genome assembly GCA_036346155.1 of Sinelater perroti. Taxonomy (NCBI): domain Eukaryota; kingdom Metazoa; phylum Arthropoda; class Insecta; order Coleoptera; family Elateridae; genus Sinelater; species Sinelater perroti. The sequence goes on along the minus strand of JARFIY010000370.1, from coordinate 15,338,335 downwards.
GACAAGACACTGATACATAAGAAGAAATGTTCAGTCCTGGTAGCCACCTATAACTGCAGATCCCTACTAGATGATTCACAACTATACGATCTGGAAAACGAAGCAAGTAAAATTAATTGGGACGTATTGGGACTTGCAGAAGTAAGGAGAAAAGGAGAAAGCTATATCACTCTACCATCAGGAAATGCACTAATGTATAGCGGCCATGAAAGCGACAGTCAAAGAGGAGTAGGTTTCCTTGTTAAGAAATCAATAATACCAAATATTATTAGCTTCAAAGGAATATCTGAACGAGTAGCGTATATGATCATAGAAACATCAAAGAACTACCGCATAAAAATAATACAAGTTTATGCACCTACTTCGGCATATACTGACGAGGATGTTGAAATATTATACGAGGACATTATAAATGCGAGGAAAGAGGGAATGTCTAATCTTGATATAGTCATGGGCGACTTCAATGCGATTATAGGACATATAAAAGAGGAGGAAGAATACATCGGAAAATATGGATTGGGCGAAAGAAACCCAAGAGGAAATATGCTAGCAGCTTTCTGGCAGATCAAAATTGTACGCCATGAACACCTTTTTCAGTAAAAAGCCCAGCGCAAGTGGACGTGGATAAGCCCAAATGGGCAGACCAAGAATGAAATTGACTATATACTCTCATCCAAAAAGTTAAGCATAAACGATGTCACAGTCTTAAATTCATTTAACACGGGAAGCGACCATCGGCTCGTAAGGGCAAAGGTTACTGTTCAAAAGTTTAACAGATATAAATATAGATATAAAAGAACGATAAATGCCCAGACACTCAAACAAAACAGGGAAACCTATCAAAAGTACATACGACAATCATTGCTATTAAAGGAATATAATGACAACAATCTAAACCAAATATCTCGTGATCTGACACTAGCATTAACAGAAGCGTCGGAAAAAATCACAAAGACGACATGCCAAAAGATAAATAAAATTACTCAACAAACAAAACAAAAAATAGAAGAAAGAAGAGAGTTATATAAAGAAGGAAAATATGCAACTGATGAATATCGAGAAGTGAGAAAAGAAGCGAGGCGTATGATAAGAAAAGATTTAGAAAAATTCTATGAAGAACAAATAGAGCAAGTAATAGAGGACAACAAAAGCATGAAGTGCCTGAAAAGAAGATATGGGAAACGAGAAATCATTGTAGTGAAAGACTCCGCCGGAACAGAAATAAGAAACACAGACGAGATCCTAAAAACTACGGAGAAATACTATAAAACACTATATGGGTCGCACATTAAACAACCTGAGGGGCCAAAAGAGAATTCTAAAATAGTAAATGTAGGATCTGAGGATATGCCGGAGATCAGTGAAGACGAAATTTTGCATGCCCTGCAGACGATGAAAAACAATAAAGCGCCGGGAGATGATAATATAATAATAGAAATGATCAAAGAAGCCAAAGAAATAGTAACCCCAAGCTAAAAATCCTATTTAACATGTGCCTACAACAAGGGAGAATACCAGATAACTGGGATAACGCCGTGATAGTAATTTTGTTTAAAAAAGGGGACGCATTACTATTACAAAATTACCGCCCTATCAGCCTACTTTCTCAAATGTATAAATTGTTAACAAAGATCTTGACTAACAGATTATCACAAAAATTAGATGATTATCAGACAGTAGAGCAAACAGCTTTCAGAAAGGGATATGGTACCTGTGACCATTTACTTACTGTTAAAATTCTAATCGAGAAATCCATCGAATATAACCTGCCTTTGTTCATGGCTTTTATTGATTATGAGAAGGCGTTTGACTGCGTTGAACACTGGGCAATAATGAAGGAACTTAATTGTGCTAGAATAGATTCCCGATATACAGCACTGATAAGTAATATATACAAACACGCTACAGCAACAATTAAATTACATGCATATAGTAATAAATTCTCAATTGATAGAGGTATTAGACAAGGAGACACAATGTCTCCAAAATTATTTAATTTGGCACTTGAAGGAATATTTAAAAATCTGGACTGGTCAAATAGGGGTATTAATGTAAATGGGGAAAAATGAATCATTTAAGATTTGCCGACGACGTAGTTCTATTTACAGACAACAAAGACGACCTACAAATTATGATAAACGAATTAGATAAAACGTCTAAGAAAATAGGTCTAAAAGTAAATTTGAATAAGACGAAGACAATGTGTTTTGAGAACCCACAAATAAACATAAATGGAACTATCCTAGAAAATGTCAACGAGTATATATATCTAGGGCAAACTGTAACATTAAGGAAGGAAAACAGAGAACACGAGATAGATAGAAGAAGACGTCTGGCGTGGGCAGCTTTTGGAAAGCTAGCTTATATTTTAAAAACAACAAAATACCCCAACGCTTGCGAACTAAGGTATATGACCAATGTATACTTCCCATAATGACATACGGCGCTCAAACATGGACATTAACGAAACAAGTAAAACAAAACTGAAGTCACTCAGCTGATTGATACAATCATCATCATCATCTAGCCAGAGAACATAGAGAGTGTTCAGAGATCCATGCTAACCATGCTCCATGGAATTACATTACGAGACAAAAAGAAATAAATGGATAAGAGATAGAACTGGGGTCGCGGATGTAGTGAAAAGAGTGACGAAATTGAAATGGGAATATGCAGGACATACAGCTTGGATCAAAGACAGTAGGTGGAACGTTAAAATCCTCCAATGGAGACCATGGACAGGCAAGAGACAGCGTGGCAGGCCAATAATGAGATGGCAAGACGACATTAAGAGAGTAGCAGGACTGCCATGGATGAGAGTCGCACAGAATCGCGCTACATGGAAGAATTTGAGGGAGACCTATGCCCAATACTGGGCGCAATGAGGGTTAAAGAAGAAGAAGTACATTTTAAATTATACGTCTGCGTGAATTTTTTACTTATGCCATGACACTGTTGCACCACGAGGTGTTGATGGCGCAATCCGAATTGATGATTTGAAATCCAATCATCTTATATATTATTAACATAGTCACATTGCTTACATTATTTTGAGAATAACAAACTGCTTTCCCTAACTAAATTTTGTTGCACTTGATTATTCTATTAATTAATTCTTTATTTATTTTAATGTTATAACAAAAGATTTTATATTTTTAGAGATTTTCTGACTTCTGCATTTATAAGCTGCTGTTGGGCAGAATTGGTTGCATATTATTTTTTATTACATTCTGTTTTGTAGTTGTGTACGGATACAGTATTACTAAATTTATTTTTTTATAAAAAATAATATGCACAAAGCATAACAGTCTAAAATTAAAGTTGCTACTACACAATTATTTTGGTGATAAGGCTGTTAGAATTCAAAACATAAACAAAATATCAAAACAAAGATACCTTTAAAAACAAGTCTAACATCGCATCTCTATCTTAAATATTTCTTTTCTTACAACTTACTCCTAAATTTTGGTCAAAATTCCGCTGTTGTTTTATCTTCATGTTAAAAAAATATCTTAGAAGTTTGAGGTAACATGGCTATTAAAGTAAAATCAAAACTAAAGAGCCTAACGTTTTACAAGCAATTTTTATAATTTGTATTTTTTATTTGTTTACGTACAATCGATTATTTTCAAATCATCAAAAGAAAAAGTAAGACAAAAGGGGAGGCCAAATGCGTTTTTTCTGTTTTTTCATTTTCCAGCAATACTTACTATTAATAAGGCTTAATACCAAATTTATTAAGCATGTAAATATTTACAAATTAACTCACTATAGTGTAATATCTAATATTACAATTTTCACAGTTCAATAAACTAGTCAAGTTAAGGAGAAATCTTGAAAGTATAACTCTGTTATAGTATATTATAGAGTATTCTCGACTTTCGTAACAAGTAGGTGCAATGATTTTCATATACGTTGCATACTGGTCTTGATTTAAAGGTCTATTGACGGATACATCATCCCTGATAGGGTTGTTGAGCAATTTTTCGAGAGTTTTCAGTACAAAGACATCAAACTAATTGGTCCTAGTTTTTACCAGGTTTTGGTATAAAGGTAACTCTGATTAGTCTCTAGGATCTACGTATTGACCCTAAATCAAGACCTAAGCATATCGCAATTATGTAGTATAAAGATCAATTTACTTCTGCAACAAAATAGAATCAATGCTGTTAGCTCCCAACAATTTATAAGGTTAGTTGCTCACTTTATGTTGTCTACATTTATCATTTTCTTTAAATCCTGCCAATTCTCCCTAAATGTCTACTTTGGATTTCAGTAAAATTTTCCCAATCATTTGGTAATACCTATATTAGCAATCGGCGTGTACCATTAGTAATTATTTCATTGTTTTCTTTATAGTGTTGGTGTATTCCAATCTCCGTTTTCAGGTAGCTTCAGAATAGCTATTGGGCCCTAAGAATTTTTAAAAGCATTTTGTGGAGCCTGACACTTTCTCCAGTGGTTTTTTCCTTTTCAGAGTGTCACCTCCACGTATCTCTTTTTTATTTCCTTAGAGGCTTATTATATGCAGTTAGGATCTTTTTACGATTGTACCATTCTTTCAAATTTACTGCATTAAATTGCTTTATTACTTGTTTTCTCGTTTGAATGAGGTCTTCATGAGGACAATTATTTTCTTACACTAACAGTGATCTGCTATTGTCTTGCTGTAATCTCCAGCTTCTTAAATGTTCTTAATCGTTGCATTTACTCCTCTAAGATTGTATTCTAAGTCTATCTGATAAGCTTCTCAGCTTGTCTTCGAGGATTACTTTAGACTTTTTTAATAGAGCTGATATCCCTGATTTCAAAATATAAGTGCCTGTAATCAGAACAACTTACCTCTTCAAATGCATGCTAATTCCTGACAAAACTATTAATAAACATAGTACCTATTGTACATTTCTTATTACGTCTAGATCGGTGATGTATAGTAAGATTTCTTAAAACTACTCTGCAGAGCTTCTCTTCTGGTAGTTCATGACTATATCCTTACATTACTGCTTTGCATAACTTGTTTGATTTATTTTTATAATATTGAAGGAACCCCTACAAAGTAGATTTATTTTCTTAGGGAAAGTTTCTCCGCGTTTGGTAGTTATCATTCCAAAATAACATTCTAGAAGCAAACAAAAATTATTCGAAGTATATAAATTACAACATAACAATCACGAACTATATAATTACATAAATACTGCCAGTTAAAATTAATTGAAATTTTCGTTACTCGATGGTTATAAGGCGTTTTGAATGAAAACAATGTATAAGACAATTTAATTAAAGTACAGCCGCTTGTTTCGCGGCGATAAGTAACAAATGCGCCAGCACTAACGATGACGTTCCGGGGGCCTGCAAACTTTTGTCATCTAAAACTTGGAGATTTGCTACAGCTTTCGCCACTTCGTTCGCCGGAGCGTTGGCGAGCCGACAACTCGCTGAAGTATCGGCGGGAACGCACCAAGAATGAGAAGTAAGGAGGAGCAAAGCCGCCCGACTGCACAGGAAATATACAGGAAATTAGCTCTTTCGAATTCGCTTCGCATTTGGAGATCTGCCGTCCAGATTGCTCGGCGGGCAGAAATCCGCGAGGTCGCGCGCCCCCGCACGCAAATCGAATCGGGCGCCTTTATGTGCGCCAGAAAAACGGTACAAATCGTTTGCATGTGTTTCCATATTGCTGGAGAAAGGTGGCGAGCGGAAGTTTCCATTCGCGACAATTCACGCGCGATTTATCGCAGGCGCAGTCATTATTTTCAATATAAAATGGATATCTGCAGGCGTCTGAGAGCTTTTATATTTCTTCCGGGAAGTTTGAAGCGAGAGATTATTCAAAAATGAATAAATCGGGCGCGCGCATTTTACTGGCCGAGAGGAGACAGACGTACTTAAATCAAAGTAAAATTATTTAATCTAATATCTTAATCATTATATTTGTAACATCATTATAAATCTATTTGAAAGCTCTAAATATAGATAGTTTAAACTATTCCTATTTAATAAATTTTATAAACACTAAAAAGACAAAATCAATTTTAATCAGTTGAAGTCTCAAAGCGGACCGAACAATATTACGTCATAATGGTCCGATAGTAAAATATATCACAGTATCGTTACAGTACTAGCCAAAAGTCTAGTGACCACATAAAAATTTCATCTAAAACAAATATGCTTTACCCAAGGCCCCTATGCGTTTGAGTTATGTTTGTAGATGGGAACTACTGTAATTTATTGTACGGACAGCGTGCGTTAAGAAACGTCCACGGAGCTGGACGAGAAATACCAAAAATCGGCAAAATCGGCATTTTTAGATTTCCATAGTTATTTGCTTTTTCATGCTTCATCGTTCGTTTTTTCGCTGTTTTTTTATTGTGTTTGTTGTAGAAACATTCCACGCTGTCGAAGAAGCCGCAACATGATCTAACGAAAGCAGAAGACCGTATGGAGAGGCAAGAAAACGGGCTCACCATTGTACAACTCCACAAGCAGTTCAGCATCACCAAGCAAGTCGTATTTCAGATATTGCGCTGCTGGAGGATCAACGGAGGAGTTAAGCAAAGGTATATTTCTGATAGACCAAAAGTCACTACTCGGCTGACAGACAGGAACATCTCAATGGAGAACCTATGCTTGGCCGCCATTGATATTTCCCAAGAGTTAGGAGCTTTTGTGAGGCCAAAGTCTCCTGGATACGCGTGCATTTGAACTGGATTGGGATAGGATCATTTGAAACGATGAGTCAAAGTGACATCGTGTTCGGGTCTAATAGAATCAAGGTCGTTAGAAGTTCTGTGTGCTTCAAATTTGATCTTAAGTACATACTATCCACGCACAAAACGGCAGAGTCTGGGAGAGCTTATTTTCCGTTGGAATAGGCCCCATTGTCCAAATTTTAACATGCTTTCATGGGCACGCCAGAAACATGGAAGAAGATTCATTTTCAGCAAAATTTTCAGCCCAAACACAAGAGTTAGACGGTCATAAATGGTTCAGGAGTCATCAGATGGACTTGCTCCACTGGCCCAGCCAGAATCTGGACCTCAACGGCATCGAACATCTGTGGGATGAGCTGGAGCATCGCTTGGTGGGGCAGAAGGCCAGTAACTCGGAGGAGAAGTTCGTTCAGCTAAAGACTGTCTGGAAGAGCATCCCCCAATCGACTTATGATCATGTTCAATGGACAAGAAGAAACCGGTAGTGTTGAATTCAGTGTTTTGGAGCTAATGTTATATTTTTTAATATAGAACCTTATAGTTGATAAAATATTAAAGTAAAACCATTGACTATCTCTATTTACCTTGAAATTTCACCACCAAATGTTTCTGTGGTCATTGTTTACCTCCACTAGAAAACGCGAAAAATGCCTGGTCAATAGACTTTCGGTCAGTATTGTAGAAGCATGGGTAAATGACCAATGTGAAAGCTCACGAGAGGTTAAGTACAGATAGAAATTGTTCGGACGGCATTTATGAAAATGAAAACATGCTCACATCAGATCTATCTAAAAATACGAATTAGGCTACTGAGATGCTATGTTTATTCTGTACTGTTTTATGGAATCAAAACATGGACCTTAACATAATCAACAATAAAAAGAATCAAAGTTTTTGAAATGTGGACCTACAGAAAAATTCTTCGCATTCCATGTACCGGAAAATATTCAGAATACATTGAAAAAATTAAACTAACCAAATTGCAATATGTTGGTCATATTATGAGATAACCTAAATACAGATTTCTGCAATTGGTTTTGCAAGAAAAAGTTAAAGGTCGCCGTCCACCAGAACGCAGGCGCATATCCTGTTCGAAGAACTTGAGGGACTGGTACGGACAAACATCTACGCAGTTATTTATCTCCCGCATCATGATCGCAAACACTCTTCTCTAAAGAGTACGCATATAAAGAAGAAAGAGAAAAAAAATTCGGCTGTACCTAAAACTAGATATATGCTATTTAAATAATCAATAACAAATTTATAATTCCGTTTTATTTCAGTTTTTAAAAGTTTAGACTTCTGAGATTAATAAACCTGCAAAGCTTGCAACGCATAGCGAAGTGCGAAGCACTAACGCTGACCTTTGACCAATCAGTTTCAAAATCACTAGCAAACAAGCCTTTTTGGTCACCTGTCGATTGGTGAAAATAGAATTTGGAAATTCCCAGCCGTTCTCGAGTTTTTGCTCGGACGGACGGACGGACGGACAGACAGACAGACGAACAGACGGACAACATGAAGTTAGTAAGTGACTCCGCTTCGCTTCGCCACTTACTAATGAAAAAATTCACCTCAATCGGAAGGGTCGAATTTCTTGAAATCCACTGAAACCCAGAAGTCTATCGTCCTCACACAACGCGCTTACATGCGCCATTTTCAAATTAGGAGTCCACCCTGAAAAACTGATATATCCAGATGAACTAGTCGTTTCCAGCAGCAGAGGTTTCTGGGCAACCTGCCACGAAGCGACAGACCACGTACTGAGTGCACGTTAGAAAATAGGGGGCAGATAGAAGAAAGCATTCAACAAGATGTAGAAGCTTCGACTCTAAAATGTTCAGAAGAACTTGGGATTTCAAAAATATCATTACGACGATCTTTATAAACTTAAATTAGTCTAACAGATAAAGTCAATAGATTTTTAAGGAAGACTGCAATGAGAATCTAAAAAATGACCTGTAACGGATTTATTCTAAAACTGCCCATTTTTATGTTAATGGCTTTGTAAATAAACAAAATACTCAATTTTTAAGAACAGAAAATCCAAGACTTACATATTAAAATCACTGTTTGGTATGAAGTAACATCTAAAACGATTATTTTTTTGAGGTCAATGATCATAATGCTGTGGCAGTTACGGAAGGTCGCTATCAAGAAGAATTAAAAACTTTCATCCATTCAGCTATTGAGAACGCGCCTAACTTATTGTTGCAACAATATGGGTAACTGCTTACACAACAAGAAAGTTCATGTAGCTTTTAAGAAATATTTTTGGAAAAACTATAATTTCACGCAATCGCTATTTCTAATAGCCCACACTTTCGCCTGATTTCTTTATGTGGGGTTATTTAGATCATTTTTATGTCTTTAAGCTCTGCAATATTTAACAGGTCAAAACACAGTGCCTAGTGTGATGAAAAATGTTATCAAGAGGACTAGTGTTTGTGAACAAGAAAACGGAGGATATTTGACCAACATAATTTTTAAAGTGTAAAGAAAACAAACCCCTAGTAGTATGGTTTATTGTGTAGAAAAATCAATGTAAATATTAAAAAAGGTACAAAGTTATTCATTGTTTAAACTATAGCGTGACTCATGGCCTACCCAGTACTTAAGCAGCTCATAAGACAAAAAAAATTAACAATTCCTGTGTTCTCTAGTTTTAAGTATGCTGCAAAATACATCCTATCCGCGCGTCCAAGAGTTGTCTAATGACAAAGAGGATTTTAATTAAAAAACTATATTTTAATAGAATTAATAGTATACAGAAAAGTTATATATATATATATATATATATATATATATATATATATATATATATATATATATATATATCAAATAATATATAAATCAAATAATACAAAATCTGCTGATAAATTCTGACCAACGAAATTTGAATTCGAATTCGAGAAAATATAGGTTTTAGATGCGTTATTCTAAGAGAAGGGGGTAAAATATATTTTCCATAAAAAGAATTGTAAGAAAATTAAGCACATTTATGCACAGATCATTACAAGTCATGAAATGATTAAAAATAAAATATAGGATGTACTTTACCCCACAGAAAAATGTTTAACAAAATTCCCCCAACACAGGGGGCGTTGAGCAGAAGAGAAAATACAAAAAATAAATTTACAGGATGCAAAAATCTTTATCTGCGGCAGCAGGACTCTTTTCAAAACAACGGAGCTAGAAATAGAGCTAAGTAGCTAACCTGTATATTTTGATTTAAAAAGTACCGGAGTCAAAACTAACAAAATTAAACACTGAAAAATAGACGAGAAAAAATCAAAGCTAAGCGACGTTGTTTCCGTTGTATGAAACCAACATTGCTTGTAACTGTTAGCCACAATTAAATGCAACCGTAGACATCATGCAGTTTTATGTGGACGAACGAAACTATTGACTACAAATACTGAAATAATTCCTCTACTCTTAATTGTAAGAAGAAAATGATCTAGCAAACTCCGCAAGTCGAATTAATACACATTAGTAACGCCTACTTGATACTGGATTACAAGGTATATACTTGTTGGATTTGGGTGCTGAGACTCAAGTTTCACAATGTAGTAGAACAGCTTCACGAACTTTTAGAAGGATCGAATTTATACGAAAGCACAAAGTTTGTAATATAGTACTATAGAACTAAAAGAAAAAATGTTTCGTAGTTTTGAATGTACGTTTTCTTGAGACGAATAATAAACTATAGATTAATAAACAAAAGGGAAAGAATATTTAGGTTTCTAATATTGGATCATGCTGTCCAGAGATAAAAATTCTGATCGAAACTGTTTATCTTCCAGAAATTAGAATATTCGATTTGTACAAACTACAGGTAAAAAAAGATAGATAATGTATAATCAAATGACAATATGGAGAAGGCAAACAGTTTCATTTTGCTGTCTATTGGGCCGAAATCAATTGAAGATTTTTGTGGTCTCAAAGTTCTGGGAATCAAGTTGAAACAGAAGAGTTCAGAGTGGGCGAAGTCGTAATCATAGGACTGATAACAAGAATAGAATGAAATAGCTACTAATCAAAACTGAAGAAAGAGTTTTTGGAGAAGATAAATTTTTTTGAGCTGGCTTGACTCACATTGTAAATATTGGAAGAATATTTCGCCTAATTTGTCGTCTTTACAAGTTAGAAGTTTCAGATTTATTGGATACATTGAGTTTACTTTTTAACTTTACAAAATATTCTAAGTTGAAGTCGATAACGTGAAATCCTAAAGTAGACTTATCATCGAAGTTTTAGTAAGCTTTCAGGATTAGATAATGAATTACTGGAGTAGTTCAGGTAAAAGTACGTTAATCGTTAAACCGGTTAAGCATAAGTGAATAATTTGTCACAGTTCAACCTTTGTCGAAAAGTTATTTAAGGTATTAATTAGGTAGAAGTATGGAAGTACCTTCTTTATTTAAAAATTACAAGTAGAAATTTAAAAAACAAAATTTTCATAATTTTTCAAAGGATCTCAAAATTGTAAAAATATTAATTTGATACTAAAGCAAATTAAACTAACATCAGCATTTATTACTGAAAAATTTTGCCTCTTATCGTTTCCCAGATTCCACTGGTAAACATCGAATGTGGACATATTGCAGGCTACTAAAGAAAAAATGAAAAATACAAAATTAATCGGAATAAAGCAGCTTTCCACTATCTCTAAATGGATAACAAACAAAGTGTAAAACCAACATATGTGCTATGTACAATGCTTGCGTACCCGCTTACCATAACTCCGCCAATAAATTCTTGAGTGGAAAGTAAACCTTTACCTTAAAACCACAAAGCTGATACAGGTTTTGCTGGCATGTGCCGATGAAGATTACTTTAAAGCATGATGTGAACGAACTGTCCTACAAATAACAGTTATACGTACTCCTTGCATTAAATAAAATTTTCTTATTTAAAAGTATAACAAAAAAAAACAACAAGGTCATAAGAGACTTTATTAATATATTAAAGTAATTAAATTGAATATCCCAAAAAACACGATGAAACTATAATTAAAAAATTTAGACATAAAATCAATTCTCAGTGTAAACTAAAAGAAATATTAAATTATTGACTATGGTTTTAACCTATGAATTAAAAAAAAGTTTTATAATTGCACCAATAGTAACGCTTAATAATTTTTAATTAAACAATATAAAATGAAAGAGCGTACCCATACCTATTCATTTTATAAAATGCATCAATGTATAGGGTGGTCCAACCAAAACGCACGATGTTAATTGTAAATAAAACAAAAAGTTTTCAGACAATTATCTTAATATTTTTTATTATGATAGAAGGATCTATGACAATTATGTGTGAAACAAAATATCGGCCAAATGCTCGCCTCGGCTTCGGTGGCATACCTCTATCCTATGGTCCATATTTTCAATGACTCTGAGACATAATTGAGGTTCAATGTCGTTAATGTGCCGAATTATCTCATCCTTTAGCTCTTGAATTGTTCTTGGCTTAGTGACGTACACTTTTTCTTTTAAATATCCCCAAAGAAAGAAGTCCAACGGTGTCAAATCACATGATCGTGGCGGCCAATTAACATCGCCACAACGTGAGATAACACAGCCATTGAATTTCTCGCGCAAATGGCCATTGTTTCGTTGGCTGTGTGGCAAGTGGCACCATCCTATTGGAACCACATATCGTCCAGGTCCATATTCTCAATTTCTGGCCACAACAAGTCCGTTATCATCTCGTAATAGCGAACACCATTCACGGTAACTGCTTGGCCGACCTCATTTTTGAAGATGACGCCGCCAACCCATAAACCGCACCACACAGTCAATCTGTGTGGATGCATCGGCTTTTCAACAATCACTCGTGGATTCTCATTTGCCCAAATGCGGCAATTCTGCTTGTTAACGAATCCACTGAGGTGAAAGTGTGCCTCGTCGCTGAAGATGATTTTCTTTGTAAAGTCACCATTCACTTCTGTCTGTTCAACCAACCATTCGGCGTATTGACGACGCTTGAAATGGTCAGTAGGCTTCAGGTCTTGAGTCAATTCAAGCGTGTAAATTCAAATCTTTATTCAAAATTCGCATCAGTGATGTTCGTGAGATGTTCAATTGTTGGGCACGACGACGAATCGAGGTTGACGGCTCTTCTGCCACACTACCGAGAACAACAGCAATGTTTTCCGCAGAACGAACTGGGCGGGCATGCACAGGTGTTTTTACATTTCCTACAGACCCGGTTTGCTGAAATTTGCGCACAATTCTCCCGATTGTGGACACATTTGGTCGATTATGCTGACCAAAAAAATCACGAAATGCGCGAAATGCATTTTGATTTGAACGCCCATTTTCGTAAAAGGCTTCAACAATCTTAACGCGCTGCTCAATTGTATACCTCTCCATGGTTGAATTCGTCAAACACTGAAACAAAGAAATGTCAAATTAAGATGGGTAAAAAACTTGACGTTAAGGTGTGACTCACAATTAACATCGTACATTATGGTTGGACCACCCTTTATATTCAAAAGCAAAAAACAACATATATTTACAGTTAGTTGGTATAATACTCAGCGTAGACTAAGTGCAAAGATAACTAGTGAAAGTAATACTCGCTGCCTTAACATACACACATTTATTTAAAAAATTGGAAATACACAATTCATAATTCCTCTTTACCTTTTTTTATTTTATTAATTAATTAGTTTACAGCTGCGGTAACTAGATATCACTAAAAAAGTTTGTGTCTTTTTTCAACTCTTTTTCTTCGCAATTAGTACGAAAGAGGGAATACTTCGTTGTCCTTTACATCGCACATACAAACTTTTGCCATTTAAACGAGTTGTATTATAAAATCTTTTGAAGAAATAAACAAATAGATAAAACAAATAACTAAATGCGGGATAATTCCGATGAAACTCAAACTATTCACAACATAACATACAAAGTTTATTTTTCTAATATTTTTAATAAAACTAAAGAAAATGTTTAAGAAAGCTATCCTTTCATTCTGGATACCATATTATATATCTTAATTTGACTCAATTGAACTAAAAAGGTAAACCAGATGAAATGAAAAATTACTTCAGAAGAAAGGTGGTCTCGCAGTCACTACAAATCATCAATGGAAAAACACCACAATAAAATAATAAATAACAATAGCTAATTATCTCAAAAAATGCAAATGCACCCATCAACATGAAAAAATGTTTACAAAAGGTAGAAAAGTTTGGAATTAAAACAATCCCCCGTTTGGATTTCCGGAAAGAAACAACTAAAGAAAAGTAGGCTAAAACTTAACAAAATCGGCATATTGAATAGTACAATATATTAAAGTGCGATATGCTTGGAAACAGCAAGTAGAAAATAAAAATTAATACACTACTTTTGTAAAATAAGGTGTAAAAAAGGTTTGTAAAGTGGGGAGTATATAATAATTAACACGGTAGCAGATAACAAAAATTTTAGAGTAACAGGAAAGAGATAGACAAAAAAATAAAAAGGCATGTTCTAAATAGTGAGAATTACCTTAGTGAAAACTGTTTCAACCTCGAAAGACACAGTCATTATATGTGTACACATGCTAATCACAGATCATGAAGAGCAGGATATAGAAATTTTGTTCAAAAAAATAAAACAGGTTATTAAAAGTGTCAAAGAGTTGAAAATGTAATAGTTATAGGAAAAAGTAAATGTAATAATAAGCGAAAATAATTAAAACCGGAAAAAACAAATCATAATGCATTATATGAACTGATTTTTGCAATGTATAGAACACGAACTGTACAATCACACTTCAAGAACTGTAAATATATCATTACACTCATTTCAAAGAAAGGAAAGTGGAAAATGTCAAAACTATAGCACAATAAGCCTAATGTTGCATACAGCAGAACTAATTAGTAAAATGATTTCTAAAAGAATATAAAAATTATACAAGAATATATTACAGAGTATCCATAACACTAAGCTTATAAATATAAAAAAAAACTAAGAACAGGAATAGATATTTATAGGCCATTTATGGATATAAAAAATGGCTATTAAGAATTGTGGTCAAAAACAACGCCTTAAGAATAATAAGTATTTCTACAAGGAACAAAAAATAATAATCTCCAATGGGTAATCACAGAGAGAAGTAAAACTTAGAAAATGTTTTTGACAAAATTGTTGTGTTGCTGTTTAATACCAAACAAAACGTTAAATCAATTGAAAGAAAGAGTAGATGTAGAAATAGAAATACAAAAAGAAAAATAGATATGTTGAGATATGCAGATGACGAAATCGAAAACGATGATATACGCCTATAGAAAGGAACCAGGACCTAAAAGACTACAATACAAAAATAAATAAATAAAAAACTAAGGTGATGGTATGCAATAACACATGACAGACGGCAAGAAATTTTTTAGAAGAACAGTAACTCCAAGACTTTGAATGTTTTTGATGTTTGGGAACCATAACAACAGAAGAGCAAAAATTAACATAGATATAATAGGCAAAATTAGACAGGTAATAACAATATGAAGTAATTACTAATATATAATACGATTTTGAAGCTCTACGGATACAAGACTTGCACAGTACCCCAAGCAGAAAAGAAAAAATTAGATGCTTTAAAAAATTGTGCTTCCGACGAATACTAAAGATCAGGAACGAAGAAGTACTAACAAGATTACAAGAAGAAAGAACCTTTTCTCAGGATATAATGAAAAAAAGAGACACCCTGGCTGGACATACACTAAAACGTAAAGGCATGCTTTGAAAAGGTATGATAGAAGAGAAAGACCAAGATTGCAGTATATGCATCAGATAATGAGATATATATTAATTGCCCAACATATACAAGCCTAAAAAAATTAATACGGCCTAGATAAAATTGGAAAACAGACAAACAATGAACCAATCAAGGGAATTGAATTTTAGGAAAGATAACTTTTTAAAGAAGTCGTAATAAAATTAATAAAATTCGACACGGAAGAGAGACAAAACATTAACTAATATGTTAGCTAAAAATCCCTGAAATCAGACAAACGAAGGATGAAAGCAAAGAAGCAGATTGTGTAATAATAAACATCAAAACAACAAAATTAGCATATATAACAGTTTATAGAACCGACTCTTCGGAAGACGATAATTGTTTGTTTGGTATTGCCGGAGTTAATCAGCAGTTGTTTTGAAAAAAATTAGTTTAAGACAGAGAGTGGTTAAAAACATTAACAGCTGTTGATTTTAATAATTTTGTTGTGATCTCATTCGTTGTAACAGTTTGAGTTTCATTCTTAATTGAAGTCATGTTATAATTATGCCATCCATGATTTATGATATTATTCTTTTAATAAAATGAACCACAACTGCTTTGTCTAAGAGTTTTCCAACATTGGGACCTAAAATCTCAAAATGCGGTCTTGTTTTATTTCTAATTGCAACATCAACGACTGCAAGAAGAATACAATGGGTCTAAGTGTTATGTTCCATCGTTTTGCAAAGTGTGATAGTGAAGCTTAACAAGTTGTGGTTAATGTATGTAAAACTTTATTTGTCTGTTCGATTCACTTTGCTAATTGTTTACATGAACGCGACCTACAAAAAATTGTTTCAAATTTTTATTTGAGGTAAACTCAAACTAACCATTTTTTTCAAAAAAAAGCAATATTACACAATAATGCTTAACTAACAATAGAAATATAGAAAAAATATAACGAAAGAAACTTTAGAACAAAATTTTAATTTAAAACATAAAGATTCCTTTTGATAAGCTTTTATCTATTCAGTTTGAGATTCATTGCTGTGAATCATAAGCAGATAATTTACTACACATTTGATACTCCAAGGAAACAAGTCTTGTTTACCATTATACGTAGTGTGAAAAACATAGGACTCAAAGTTGTGCCTATTGCTTCTAATTTTGTTCATACTATATTCTATGCTATTTTAAGACCTTTAGAATAGGAAATGCGTAATAAACTTTCTTTACCCTAATGATGCCGATTTACGAGTTTGCCTGTTTAATGATGTTTCCCATATGTTAAAAAATTTAATAAACAAAGAGTTAATGCAGGAATACGGTAATTAATTGATACAAAAGATTCAACTACGGAAAGATACGATTTTATCCAAAGCTTCAAAGTTCTTGTAAAATTTAGTAAGGCGAAACGAATAAATAAAATTCTTTTTACGTTGCTAACTTACCATTTATAATGGAACTTCTGTTAGTTTTCTATACCGTTCCACTACTTTATAATTATACTAATACAACTAAATAGACTCAAAGCCAGAAATCTCAGAGTATTTCATACACTCAATTTTAGGGTATTACTGGGTGATTAAACTTCTCTAAAATCAAGGATTAGAAAGTTAATTCCGATCCTGGCGTAATATTAAACAGTCGTGTGTAAATTTAGCTGCGAAATGTTATTAAAATGAAAATATTGAGAGAATTACGCATTAAGCTTAAAATTGTAAATGAAATAACCTGAAGTTATAACCTAAGAGATATTAACTAAACTAAATTAAGGAAGTCCAACTTGAAATGTGCTACTGGCATCAGAAGAGTCGATTCGGGCTTTCGCGCCTATCGCAAAGCCATAAGCGGCAATGGTTAAGACACCACAGGGCGTATTACAGGCTGCTCGTCCATTTAAGATCGGACGCCATAGCCGCCTGGTCTTTCCTTTTTCTTTGAATTTCACCCGGAATCCAAGAATATATTTTTATGTAGAGTAGAGCAGTAACTGCGTTAAGTTCAATTAATTTTATACTTACGAACAATTTCAGTTGTAATTAATTTTGGAAAAGGTATTAAAGAAGGTTAAGTTAAATACCTTAGATTTAGGATACAAACAAATAGAAACTAGAAGATAATTTCAGGTGGAATTTACGGTGCATGGAGAGTATTATGCTGGAAGTAATGTTATGATAAAAAATCAAAAAACAGAACAAGTTTTTTTTTATTAAATAATACATTCTATAAGCTAATTTGATGTTATGTACAATGTTATTTATATTGTACAAGAGAATGGCATGAAGAGGTTCATTATCCAGCGACTTCGCCTCGGATTCATAGAAGGTCCTGTGGCCAAAATCTTCCTAATCGTCTGTTTCCTATGGGTTGTAGAAGATGTCGTAGTAGTTCATTGGGATGAGCTTCAAGATTTCTGTGGTGTGAGGTGGCTTGTTTTTGGATAACTGTGTTTATGTATGGAATATTGAGGTCTGCGTGTAATATGTGGCTGGTGACATACCAGGGTGCATCTACTATAATACGAAGGATTTTGGACTGGATTCGTTGGATTATAACTGTGTTGTACTTGCTCGCGCATCCTCAAAGTTCGATTCTCTAAGTCCATATGGGTTTTATGACGGTTTTATATATAAGTAATTTATTGTCAGTTGATAGGTGTGAATTACGACCTATTAGCCAATTAAGGTCCTTCATTTTCAATTCAATTTGTTTCCTTTTCTTTGTTATGTGTTGTTTCCAGTTTAATTTCGAATCCAGATGGAGCCCCAAGTATTTCACTACTTTCTGTTGTGGTATATTGACGTGATTAAGGTTCACGTTTGGACAATTTCATTTCCTGAACGTAAAGGTTATGTGTGCCGATTTTGATGCATTGACTTTTGTTTTCCATTTTAACAGCCAATCCTCTATGAGGTTCAAGTGCTGCTGAAGTTTTGATGCAGCAGTTATTGGATTATTCTCAGTTGCCAATATTGCAGTATCGTCTGCAAAAGTGTCCATAGTTGTATTTCGAGAAAGCGGTATGTCAGTTGTATAAATCACATAGAGAAATGGGTCGAAGATACTGCCTTGAGGTACTCCTGATTATACATAATATCGGTCGGAGGTTTCCCCATTTATTTTAGTTTAAAAGTCTCGTTGCTGTAAATACGATTTAAGTATGAAAAAGTACTGAATTGGAAGGGTGTTTTTGATTTTGTAGAGTAGACCTGGGTGCCAAAGCTTATCGAAGGCTTAACTTACGTCTAGGAAAGCGGCTGTGCAGTATTGTTTTGTTTTCCATGGCCTGATTGATTTTGTGCACTAACCGATGACATTGTTGTACTGTGGAGTGGGCATGTCTAAACCCGAATTGGTGGTCTGGAACCCAGTCATCTGGATTTAAGTCTTGTTCGATTCTCTTAAGTATAAGCTTTTCGAGGAGCTTTGATAGAATTGGCAATAGGCTAATAGGACGGTATGATGTAACGTCCGTCGGATTTTTTCCTGGTTTCGGTATCATTATCTGGGCAGTTTTCAAATATTTGGGCCAGTAGACTAGTCCTAATATAGAGTTGAATATATACATTAGTTTAACTAGTCCTTTCCGTGGAAGTTCTTTAATCATCTTGGCTGTGATTAAGTCAATACCTGGTGCCTTTTTTTCGTTTAATTTTAGAATTTCGTTCTTAATTTCTTTTGGATTAAAGTCTTAGGTGTTCATGTGTAGGAATAGGTAAGGCTAGTTCTTGCTTTACCTCTGGAACTTGATCGTTGTTGTGAGGAGTAAATACTTTTGATAAGTGCTTCGCAAATAAGGCAGCTTTCTCTTTGTTGCTTTTGGCCCACGGACCCGGTGAAGTTGAATTTTCACATATAGGTGGTATCGCTAGTTTGAGTTTACTCCTATTTTTAATAGGTTTCCAGATCGAATTGTCTTGCCTGGACAGATTTGACACCAATTTTTCGAATGAATTATTTCTCATTTCCTGAAGCTTCGTTTTCAATTTGGTACTTATCTAATTGTATTTTCTCCGGCTATCCGGCGTGTGACTTTGTTGCCAGGTAGATCTAGCTCTGCGTTTCTCTGCTACTAGTTTTTTAATTTCACATGGTATATTATTTACTATTCGGTGGGGTTCAATTCGTGGAGTAGAAAGTTTGGCAGTGAAGTTTGGCCTGAAGTAGGTGGATGAAATTCTCCGTCTCATTATCAATATCTTTTGGTGTTTGTAGTCGTCTAGTTAGGCTTATGTTGTCGTGTATTATTTGACTATACATATCCCAGTTTGTTTTGGAATTGTAAAGTCTGGGAGTTGTTTTTCTGGCTATCACCGATGTGCTTATAGTTACTATTATAGGACTATGGTCTGAGGTGAAATAGTAGCTCGGAATTACTTCTGTATATGCTTGTGAAATTCCATTGGTTACAAAGAAGTCTAGCAGATCTGGTGTTTTGCTTGGGTCAGACGGCCAGTAAGTTGGTGTCCTAGTAGATAAAAATGAATAGTTTTCTTTCTGAATGACCTTAGCTAATTCGCGACCTTTAGTAGTCATAAGCCTTGAACCCCATAGAGTGTTTTTACAATTGTAGTCGCCACCAGCTATAAATTTTGGCCCAAGTGTTTTGAAGAATGTTTCGAAATGTTCTTTTTTTAGTTGATGTCTGGGTGGGCAATAAACTGCAGTAATCGTTATTTCGTATGGAAGGGTTCGTATTTTTATAGATGTTGCTTGTAAGTGATTTTCTTCGTATTTTGGAAGTTCATAGCGGTCTATATTTTCTTTCACGAGTATTGCCGAACCCCCATGGGCAGTACCATCTGGATAGTTTGTGTGATATAGTTTGTAGTTGGGAATGTTGAAATAGCTTCTAGTAGTGAAGCGCGTTTCGTTGATTAGGAAGATGTCGATGAAATTATATTCCAAAAATCATTTTGTTTCTAATTTGTGGCTCAGAAGGCCGTTGGCATTCCAATGGGCAATCCTAAGAAACTTAGCCATTTTTTTATTTATTTCATTTTATTTACAAGCATAGTAATCATATTGAGTACTATGCTGTTCTGTTGTATTAGCTGATTGAAGAGGTTTTTAAATTCCTCTAGGAATTCTGTTAGTACGCTAGTTGTACTATCTGCATTGTTTGTATTATTGGCTGCCATTTCGGCGTAAGTTTTGTGTTGTGAGTATGGTGTAGGTTTTAAATTTTGAGTATATGCTCTCGTGATGATCCATAAACGTTGTTTCTATTATTTCCTCTTATTAATCTATGATAGTGCTCGCAGCCTTTATAATTGGCTGGGTGATCTCCGCCGCATAACGCACATTTTGCCTGAGTGGCCTTGGTTTTCGTGCATGTTGTGGTATTGTGGGTTCCGCCGCACTTGACGCAGACAAAAGGCTTGTTACAATATCTTTTGGAGTGTCCATATTGTTGGCACCTTGTACATTGAATTATATTGTTTTTGTTTGTTCGTGGAGGTTCTATTTCTATAATTTTGTTTTAAAGTCCTTTTATTTTGTAGACTTCTTTATTGTTTTCTGTTGGTTCCAAGTCCACGAAGAATAGATTAAGTGGCTCCTTGGTCGTTCTGTGGCGTGCATTTATTATATTTCGAACTTCGTGGCCCAACTCAAGTAGTTCTCTTTTTATGTTTTCTATATCAGTTAAGTGATGGAGATATTTTATTACAACTCTATACGCTCATTCCTCTATCAGTTGGTACGTGTGGTGGTATATGTTGTTTTCTTTAAAGTTTCTGACGAGTTTTCTATATGTTTCTAGTGTTCCACTGCTGATTTTCACAACATTGTTAGCTAAACTTTTTGTATAGTATTGTTCATCCTCTACTATCTCCTGAATTCGCTGTATCATTTTGTTGTAGTCTTGTACTCCGTGTATAAAGATTGGTGGTGGTTTTGGTAAATTTGTCGTAGCAGTGTTTTCCGTATTATACGTATCTGTTGTATTAGTTAGTACTTGATAACGATTATTGGTTTCGGTTATATTCGTATTATTAGGTTTTTTCGTGACCTTTTTCCTTTTACAACCACGCATGAGTTGCCAGTCATTCTTGTTGGTTGTTAGGATTTCATCTTCGTCTTCGCTTGTAGATGACATTATTTGCAATTGCTGATTTGGATTTGGAGTATTTGTATAATTACATTTCATTTGTTATTGGGCTGGCGGGAGAAAGTAATTGGTAGGTGTTTGTTGGAATGATGATGTTTGAGGTATTAGATTAGGTGCGATGGGAACGTTTGTTGTTGGTTGCCATTGCATATTGGTTTGTTGATAATATTGAGGACTATTCATGGCGTTAACATTTCCTAAACCTGTCCCAGATGGAACCACAGTTTATAGAATAATGACATTGTTTTGCGTACCTGTTTATAATTGATTGAATAAAGTACACTATCAAACTAGTTTTAAGTTTATTGACCGCGATTGTGATTTTTATTTGCGGGTCCGTGATAACACTTGATATCGCACTCGCAGAGCCGTTCTCAGTACGTGTTTACGCTACGAAACTCAAACAAGTAATCGAACATCAAGTAGGAGTACACTGAACAATAAGGATAAGAAATAAAACGGGCAAATGCCAAAAAACTAAAAATAAAAAATTTAAAAAACGAAATGTAAAGCAAGGAAAACGATCGAAACAAAAAAGAAATGTTAGAAAATGGATTAATAGGTAGATAAAAAAATTAAAAAACATAAATATTAGAGCAAATCGAAACGAATAAAATAAAAAATAAACTATAACTTACAAATAATCACATACTTTACTATTTTTGGGGGTAATAATTAATAACTAAACTAAATGTAATTAAAATTAGGACTTTTAGTGATATGTTTACTACTCCAAGAAAAAGGGAAAATGAATATTGTACAAATTTAAATTAAATAGAAAAAAAAGCAAAAGAGAATATGATGGCATTTTATATAAAACTATAAACAATTTCAGATAAGTTAAGAGAAAAAAGAAAAAATAATAATAGTAGAAGACTGGAAAGCCAAATTAAATGAAGAACACAATCAAGTAATGGGCTGCTTAAAGAAAAAACAATAAATAAAAATACGATATAGATAATAAATTTTTGTCAAACAAATGATTTAATAATAGGAAACACAAGGTAAATATGCTAAAATGCTAAAATTATGACAGATTGCACAGTACACACTCAAAAGAACAGATACAGTTCAATAAATAGAAATAAGGAAAGAAGTTAAATTAAAATTTAAACACAGATTAATAAAAATATAGAAATATACTAATTAGGGCAAGCGACAAATTTGAAAAGCCAGAAAATAAAAAACTAAAATATAATTTAGAGGAAAGATGTAGATTTTTTAAAGAAACGACACGAAATACAATAGAGAGTATATACAGAAGTAAATTTAAAGGATATTAAAAAAAATAAAATAATGGAATGACCAAAGAAAGGCTCTAGTAAAAGGAAAAAACTGCCCGAAAAAGATATGTCCTAACAAAACACAGAACAATAAAGAATATTGTAACAGAAAGAAAAATTGATTAAAGAAACTACCTAAAAGGGAGAAGAGAGAAAATTGGAGAGAATTAGACAAAGAGGTAAGTGAAATACACAAAATATATAATAATTCTAGACAAAAATATAAAAAATATAAATATTTTTATACATTGATACAATAAATAAAAAATAAATATAACATAGTTTAAAATATATACTATTACCTAATTTATTTATTAAAATAATTAAGAATACACATGAGAAAGGTAGGAGCAAAGTATAAGGAAAAAAAATCATAAAAATAAAAAACAAGGCTAAGCTGCTCACTAATTACAATTGTTATGGATAAGCTAATTAAAGGCATTAGAATAAAGAAAAGCAGCTAAATACTATAAATAGATACAGAAACTTGAAATGAATTAATGAGATGAAATCTCTAGCAAGAGATAAAAATGTTTGAAAGAATTGGATGCAAAATTGCCTAGAACTCCATTCTGATGTCTTAAAAACCATAAAGATAAAAAAAAGGGTTAAAATATGCAAAACAACTTAAAGAGCAGGAGGAAGTATTTATAACATTGAAATTTTTAATGCAATTCGATACTGCTACTGAAATCACACCTAAAAACTGAAAAGTTAATATTGAAAAAGATATTACTTCTTCGTTAGCAAGAATTTCCACAAATTAACAAATATTTTAATTTACTGTTCCAAAATTATTGCTCAATCTATGAAATACTTTGGAATACTATCCGTTCCATTAAAAAAAGACATTCTCATACCATGTAATTATTAGTCGACCTATAAATACTAGTAATAGTATTGCTGAAACTTTTAAAATGGCCCCTTATGCTTGTGGGTGAAACTCGTTTCACAGAGCAAACTATGTTTCGAAACTAAACTATTTACAGTACAACGCATCTAGACGGCACTGGCCACGCGGAAGCTGCAGTTATAATAAAAAACTATGAAGTGGAAAGATATCGAACTAAACTAGTAAAGGTTACAAATTAAAATTCTCTCTCTGTCGGTCTTTTGTTGTCTCGACTATCTACAACCCTCCCAGACTCACCGTGCCTGCTAATATAATAATTTCCTTTCAGTCCTAGATAATACATTTCTTGCGGGTGGCGATTGGAACGCCAAATACACCCGCTGGTGTTCCAGAATTACACTAACAAAAGGTCAAAATCTAATCTGCTCAATTCAGTCCTGCAAAACAACTATACCTGTCATTCCATTGATAAACCCACTTATTCACCATCGGACGCAAACTTCCTGATTTACTAGAATTTTACATCTCTCATGGTGGAAACAAATAGTGATGTACCTTCAGATCACTCACCAGTCACAGTCAACTTAAGTACCTCCAGTATTAAAAAACGAAAAACTTGTATCGAAACAAAGCTGACGATCTAGACCCAACAACTTATTACTTCACAAATATTATCTAAAAATTGCCACGGGAATCTACTTTCAATGAAACAAATCAACAGAAACCTACAACTCGTGTGTCTTTAATAGTTAAAAATCTGCTTTCGAAAAAAGAGCCAGGAGGAAATGGCAGAGAACACACAACCCTGCCGATAAAACTATCTGCAATCGTCTAATACGAAGACTACGTACCCTGTTAAGAGAGATACAATATAACACTCTTGCTGAATATATCACAAACCTCAAACAAGATGACTACATAATTTGGAGCGACACAAAAAAATTTAAAAGGCTTCAAACATCCAAGCAACCAATTAGGAAGACAAATAGAGAATAGGCTACATCTGGCCTGGTAAAGCCAGACACTTTGCAAAACATTAACCTGAAATCTTTCCTTCCTTAGAAGTAACGGTAACTCAAAGAGACGATGAAATATAAGAGTTCCTAGAGATACTCCGTGCCAAATATAATTTGGTAACTGGCAACAATTTATAAATGTTGCCCAGAAAAGCCATAGTACTACTGACTACAATTTATAATCATATGCTGAGCCTCTCTTACTACCAAATCATATGGAAATATACACACAATAATAATACTTAAGCCTGAAAAGAAGCCAAAAAATGAGATCTTATAACGGTTAGTTATCGTCCTGTTTATGATGAGTAAATTGTTTAAGCAACTCTTTCTTAAAGAGTACGAGAAGATAGAGATATATTTATAGACCTACTTCTCCACCAATTCGAGTTACGAGAAGGCAAACTAACTACAAATCAAACGCACAGGACAGTAAATGAAATATTGTTTACCCCGGAGACAAATAGATACCGTACCGCGTTTTTGACCGTATCTCAAGTGTTTGATAAAATGTGGCGCACAAGACTTCTCTTTAAATTAAAAACGCTGTTATCAAACTATTTATTTATCTATTTATTTCTTACATCCTGTTTAACTGACTTTATCAAATCCGGTGTCTCTCAAACTAGTGTTTTGAGCACTCCCCCCCTTACTTTATATACACAGTTGACTTGCCAGAAACTAATAATACTGTGACTGCCAGCTTCGTCGATGACACCGCAATATTTTCTACAGACGTTTACTATGAAAGCTTGTCCATCAATTAACATTAATAACACCCTACCGTTACGTAAAACGGGATTCAAATACTTAGTTACATTTTGACCAACGACTCACGTAAAAAAACACATACAAGCTAAGCCGTAATTAAACCTAAAATTACGTGCAATGTATTGGCATCTTGGTAGGAAGTAAAAAAATTATTAAATAGATACAAAGGCTTTTACGACCGGTGTTATGGTGCATCGTGTGGTTGTTTGTCGGGTTATAAGGCCTTGGTCGGAGTTCAGAAACTCTTGACGTTTCGTCCACAACTGCGACGGACATCTTAAGAAAAAAAAATTCTAAATTTTTAGAAGATTTTCTTCTGAAGATGTCCTCCCCAGTTGTGGACAAAACGCCAAGAGTTTCGGAACTTTGACCCCGGCCTTATAAACCGAGAACCAACCACACGATGCACCAAACAATTACATTATAAAATTTGGACAATTACCAAGCCAACCAAAATTAAAACGCTGTAAGAATTCCAGTCTGTAGTAAAAGACTTTTTGCGCTATAGTTAACGCACCTTGGTTCGTTGCCAATCAAGCAATTCATGAAGACCTTAAGATATCATTCGTTGCTGGTAAAATTTAAAAATTTGCAACGAATTAAAAAAAATTAGACGTACACAGCAATGAGTTAATTCAGTAACTATCTACTCCCACTAAGACGACTGGAGAAAACATGATCCCAAGATCTCCTTAATCAAGTCGCTGTGAATGGTTCTTCTTAGAAGTATCATCATGGTTTCTCCTATCAGTGCCGTTTGCATCATCAAATTTACTTAATACTTTCTGTAAAAGTAGAGTATAATTTACGTATGGCAATAAAAAAATGATCGCTATGAAAAATTCGTAGTAGAGCACAAGTCACTCAAATTCCTTTAACACATAAATTGGAGAAAATGGAATAAAAAGACTCTTGAATGCCAATTTTCTGGATTCTGAATGTGAATCCATGTAAATATTTCTAGATTATCAGTCTATGGCGAGGTTATCTTTCTATATCTAATGCTGAAATATTCTTTCCTAGATATTTCATTGTAAAATAAATAGTAAATTACGCGTAAAAATGTGCCTAAAGCGGTCTTTCAATTTCACTTACAATAATAAAGTATGTGATAAGAAAACCGCAGAAATTACAATAAAAAACCGCGCGTCCCGCACTATGAACATAAAATTCCTAATAAGATAAAGTGTTACACATCACAGTAAAATACGACTCCGGGAAGGAAACGCAGAACCTTTGAACGTGGGATTGTATCCAGAAAACTCGGAGACAGTGGTCAGTCGCTTATATTTTCTCGTTAATATATTGGGATATTTGCATGGAAAGCCCGGCGTAGCCGTACAAGCCGCAGAAAGCACGCAGATAAAGTACCCGGCATTGCCGGAACCCGGAATCTGACCGCATACGCCGCAGCCAGCGCTCCGCTTCCGGCTCTTCAAGGATCGCGATCGATGTGCCACACAAGCATATCGCGCCGGAGATTCTGATTATATTCAAATGTCGATTTTAAATTCCGATGCATCGCCCAGATAAGGCCTGCACTACGCCGCCTGCACGTATTCAGATTTATTCTGCGCCGAACGAAAAAATGTGCCGGCAATTTACGATCTGAATAAGTTTGCCGGCGCGGAGTGCAGCGCGTATAAATCTCTCTAATTGTTGCCGTTTTCGCGGCAGAAACGCTTTTGAAGCAATTCTGTGTTGTAACTGAGTGGTTTATGCGTCCGAATGTAGATTAGATTATTTTTAACTTTATATACAGGAAGACTTACTTTCAGAAGGGTTTATTTCCCTAACGGTAAATGCTTAGAAGGCTTTATTACACTTTTGAACATTACATAAATTAATTATCAGGCCTTTCTTGAGTATTTCTTTCACAATCAATTTTTGTGGAAGGGGGAGGTTAAGAAAGTTTTGAAATTCCTAATATGTGACTTCTTGAGGCAGAAGTCGAGAAATCTTTACAATATTGAACAAAAATCTACTTTAAAGAACCTTAATAAAACTCCAAGTTATGTGCAATTAAAATTTTTATATTAGCCGAAATGGAGGAAAAGAGGTTACGTTACAGAGGTGGCATCTTTAACCGTAGTCGCTCAAATAAAATGTCCTTCGCAGGAGGTGGATCACAGGGATTGGTCCTCGCAAGATACCCAGGTCTCATCTACAGCTCCAAGTAAGCTAACTAGGTGAGAGAAGCTAGATATGGTGAAATGTAGAGTTTGATCGAGAATGAACAGACGTTCTACAAATTGGAGTAGCTGCTTTAAAACCCGAGAAGAAAACGGAAGACCACACTGTATGCAATTCTCACGAAAGCACTATGGCGAGAAATCCATTACAAATGGCCCCTGGCTCCGGACAACTCTTAGATGGGCAAGGAGTGCGAAGAATCTTTCGACTCAAAATGTGAAGTCCAAAATTGTAATAGGAAGGTGGAACTTAAGAAATTTATTCGCGACCGGAAAATTAGACAACTTAATTTAACAGATTAGTTAGCAAGGAACAGAAAAACCCCATAAACCTAAAGTATTATGCTACTCTGGAGGCAATATTAGCGATTGTTTTTGTCATAATAAAATAAACATCTTTGTTACCCCATCATTTACAAAATACATAAAAAGCTTCATACCAATCTCTGATAGAATTAGACTGCTGCAATCATTCCTTTAATATCAGCATACTCCAAACATATGCTCCAACATCAAGAAAGAAATACGATAAAGTAGAAAAATAATACAACACAATTGAAGAGCTTCTTCGGTCGATAAATAGTGATAACGTAACTTTGGTAATCGGAGACTATAATGCAAAAGTATATCAAGGTCGACATAATAGGTGACTACTGGCTTGGATGAAAGTCACAATATAGGAGTCCAATTCTGCTAAGGAATAAGTATAGTAGTACCCATTCAAAATCGAAATGATTCTATATAAATAAACATATGTTATAAAAATTACATTACTAGAGCACATCTGGGAACGGATCACATGGAACTAAATAAAAGGTGGTCAAAATAAAGACTTGTAAAACATTTCAATTTACTTCCAGATTATACAATAAAAATGTCAAAGACAAAGTTAATAATATACTTAAATGATAGATTACATTGCACACCGAAGGCACAATCTATTTAACTGTTAACTACCAGTAACATAACTTAAAACAAACCAAAAAATAAAATTAGTATTCAATATCTGTAACTGACTGAACATCATAAAAAAAGAAACGCACCAAACGACAGATGAAATGCTACACTTCATTGTTACATAACAAGCCAGAATATAAAATGCTTCAAAATATAATACGGAAAAAATAAAAGTAACGAAAACTAAATTGGCAAAAGACAAATCAGATGCAATGAAAAAACTAATCTAAAAAAACGATCTATTTAATATTCATATGGAAATAAAAGAAGCAACCAGCCTATATAAAAAATGACGATACAAAATTATAATAAATAAAAAATAACTGCTAGGTATGAGGGAATCATTGAACAAAGTTGTTTGAAGGAGAGGTATAGATCTCAATAGTTACCAACAGCAAAAATATTAAAATCTGAAGTATTATACACCATCTCAATTACAAAAGTTAGAAAAGCTACTGATCCTATGGAAATAGAAAGACTTATTCCCAAAGATAACATCTATTTAACAAGATCTCTGCAGAAATACCTAAAGTTGGTCAAAGTCAGCTTGCATAACGCTCCCTAAAAAACAGCACCCTAAAAAAAGCAACAAATATTGGCTAACTAGCTCAATGAGCTACATGTTCAAAAACTACCCTCTGCATAATATATAATCGGATATGGCCAAATGTAAATTTGATGTAAACAATTTACACTTTGGTTTCAGGGAGATCTTGCGGATACGAAAAACGCTTGTGGATTAAATGTTTTATTGCTGAAATGCCGTGATCAACGAAGAGATTCGCATTATTTATTGATTATTAAAAATAATTCGATAAGTACAGCATACCAAATTAGTTAAATTACTTCAAGAGCAAAAAGACATAAGAATTATAAAAAATCTATACTAGCAACATGTAAAACTCAGGATTTTTAGGCCTAACATCATTAGATGTAAAAACCCAAAGAAAAGTGTAACGGGGAAATATTCCTCTCTCCTAGATAGATTGGATTTAAAAATTAAAATTAATAATGTATCAATGTTCACCACCAAATCCGCGCTGAAACCATCCAGGAACTCCAAACACTTATAAACTTTGTAAGTAGACAACATCTAAGCTTAAATATAAATATTACAAAAACAAATATTGGTATTTAATCATTACAGTCACAACGCTGCAACCCCCACCTTAATGGCAAGTACATTGAACATGCAAATTACTCCAAATATCTGGCATGTTTAATGGTCGAAAATTTAGATCCAGATAAGAAAATTGTAATGACAGTATGGACCTCAAGACAAGTAATAGTAAAATGTAGAAGAATGTTAAGAATATCATGGAGAGTTTCAAACATCGAAACCTGACAGAAATCAGGTATTCAAATGGCTTAGTCGAGTACTATAAGGAGGAAAATATCTTCTGCTGCAACTTATTTTGAAGGGTAAAATTAAGGGCCGATGTGAAGTTAGTAGGAAGCAAATATCCTATCTAGAGAACATCCACGAATAGACTATCAGAAGCGCAGAACAGCTGTTTAGAATAGCAGAAGACCGAACTACCTACACTTCAGTAATCACCAACATTAAGGAGACCTGACTTGGGATGCGAAAGAAGGTATCAAACATTTTACTTCCAAAGATACAAATTTGATTTCATATATTTTCACACTGATATAGCTAAACAAAGTCAGGTACGGATATTTACATTTACAATTTAATTTTTTTATATACTGTTCAAGCAATCAATTATAAGAAAAACAAAATAAGAAAAATATTAACAATTTTATATGTTGGTAAAACCTAACGTATTGTTATTAGTCTTAATCAGTAAAATATTTGTTTGGAATTACCTTTATGATCATTGTTTAGCTTTCATAGCGCAAAGTTGCGTCGGCCACGCTCGCTAGGTTCTAAAGTACTACTGATAAGTTCCATAAGGTTGTCAGCCAGCTAGTGTACCAGATAAGTGTTAAACGCCTTTATTATCTACAAAATCTCCTGGAACCGGACTATAACTCTCCAAAAATGGGAATCTACCAACAATTTCCAATTATCTCCAAATCCTTCCTTGTTAATGACTATCAACAGCAGTTTTTACGACCATCTTCAACAAATTTACAAAATTAGAATTATGCATTTATATAATCATATAACCGATTTAAATAACGAAATCTAAAGCAAAGAAAAGAGCTGACAAGAAGTGTGTAGGATTAAGTTATTACCATAATACAGACAAAGAAACAAAAAAAAAAGCTGAGAAGCCAATTAACACCATATTACAAACAAACAAATTTTCTTATCTGTTCAGTCAATCGGCAGAAGATAAAACCGATTGAAGCAAAACAGTAAACGAAATTAAAGAACTATACAACCGCTGCTTTATAACTGGAAATATCTATAATATAAAAAGTAGAGTAACTGAAGAATTATCCATCATAGACTTCGAACCGGCAGAAAATAATAAGATAATCTGTAATCTTAAACAAGTACGAATTATATCCATTTAGGCCAAGCCCTCACGTAAAAATATCGGGCTTTGTACAATGCACGAGATGTCAATAGTATAATCATACAAATCATATCGTTATTTGGTGTTTGTATGAGTGAAGTATGGAGGGGTACGCAATACTAAGAAAATACGGGACCCATCTGCTAAATGTGCATTGTGCGGAGAACCATAAGGGATGTATGATCTATTAAAACTTATAGAACAAAGTAAGATAAACTAACAAATAAAACAATATCTTTCCAACTAACCAAAAACCATAGTACACTGATGCCCTTAAAACAATTCGACTCCAACCATATTCCCTACAAAAATATCTCACAAACTCGCTAACAGCTTTCAAATAGGTCTTTAAACAAAGTTCCTAAATAAATTTGAATATCAGAATAGCTTTGTAGAACATTAATGGCCGAATTCAACACCCAGACGAAATAACAGCCATTTTAAACCTGATTAAATCGACATCTGGCTTATACCAAAAACTCGTTCTTCTAGTGGAACGTGTCTTATAATGCCTTACCAATAAAAGTTTGCCACACAAAATATTTAGATGCCACAGCACATGATAGGTAATTATATTATAAGGAAACTATCAGCCATCAAAGATTTCCCAAATATAAAGATACATTTTTGCAAGTCACAACAATACAAATAAAGGAACTATCGCCTTAATTAATGGTCACTACAGTTTACCATACTCCAAAACATCTATATACAAAAACAAAGTTTAGCTTTTTTGGTACACTAAGATTCATATATCTTGTTGGAGGAGACTTCAAGTCGATATACACCGACTGAGGGCACAAGTTAATAACGACAAGAAGCATAGAATTATATAACATTAATGGAAGGGACTATTTACATCTGTAGGTACTCCTATATATTGGTCAAGTAATTCAAACAAAATCCCCAATTTATTAAATTTTCTTGTAGCAAACAACAATGTTGATGTTGAGCCCAGTTGTAACTTACCATTAGACCACTTGCTATCATTGTATTAAAAGAAAAATCGTCCAGAAATTCACAGTCGACATATAATTTGAGTTGTTTTTGAAAATATGTTGGATGCAATCTGGAATTGAATGTTCGATCGAAATAACAAGGAGAACTAGAGGGAACGACAAACCACTTTATTGCAACCTTACAAGAAACAATGTGGCTACTAACAAATATATGCAAAAAAATAAAAAAAAAACATTTCACTAAAAGTTAAAAAGTAGCTGGCTTCAAATCGTAAAGAAAAGAACACAACCATTTAGGCAATCTATTAAAAATAAATTAAAGTAAGTCCGAATTCAACAATTTAAAACTTAACGTGGCACGCTAAGGAGATATGATGATTTGCTTTGGAATT
Source organism: Sinelater perroti (assembly GCA_036346155.1). NCBI lineage: Eukaryota > Metazoa > Arthropoda > Insecta > Coleoptera > Elateridae > Sinelater > Sinelater perroti. The sequence continues at coordinate 15,305,883 of JARFIY010000370.1, read as the reverse complement.
TCAGAGAAAATCTCAAAAAGACTTAAATACAGATTGGAGAGGCAGGCGTGCAAATAGCCGCTCTCGTGGTGCGGTGTGGAAACGTAGTACGGCCCGTATTGGAACGTCAACCGATAAGGCCAAAATCGTCCCTTAAACGGCCGTCGCGAAAGCGGATGGGGGCGGCTACCGATATCAGCCAACGAGTATTGACAAATCGCTCACCTGAATCGGCTTCTGCTTCGTAGGCGATGGTTCCACGGTGGCCACCTTGCCGCGCTGCGGATCTGGTATTTGCGGGATGATAAGACACGACCGAATTGGCCGCGCTGCGGTGTGCGAATCTATCCGGGCTTCGCGCCTGGCTTGGCGGTAGGTCTTTGCGGGCAATTTTCATTCGACAGCACCTTTCATATCAAAAGGTGCCGCCGACGGCGTATGCAGACTTGTCGGCTGAGCAAAAGCCCATATGCCGTTTTGTGTGCGATGGCAAAACGTAGCAGATATCAAAGGCCCGCATGCCGCCGCGATATAAAGCGGTTCAAGGGCGAAAAGGCCGCCACACCACGGATTCTAAATATAAAAGACCAACCGTAATTAGAAAAAGCAAATTTATTTGCTCAACATTTAGTAGGTGTTTTCAATCCTTGTTCGAATGAAGCAAATATAGAGGTAGAAGAATATTTAACAACACCCTTACAACTATTACTACCAATCCAACTTTTTTAGTCTCAAGAAATAAGTAAAAAAAAAATAAAAATCTGAACATTAGATAAGTTCCAGGCTCTCATAACCGGAAAGATACTGAAAAAGCTGCTGAGAAAAGGAATTGCATTGTTAACTATTTTGATTAACATACTGACCTTCGCAGCTCAAATTTGACTTTTTATAGGCCCATCAACTTACTCTCAGAGATTTATAAATTATTGAAAAAATTAATTATCTAAAGAATTAACGCAGATGTGTTTTTAGAAGAAATAATTCTACAATACCATTTGAATATCAGACTTGCAAATTCCAACATTCGACAAGGTCATCGAAGAATAGATATAATATTAATCAATTGTGGACAATAAATATTGCTGTACAATCTTTTTGGACGTTCAAAAAGCTTTAAAGGCTACACAAAATTTTAAAAATCTTCTCCTTTTCAAATCGTACTTTGAAGATCGTTACTTCCAAGTAAAATCCAATAGCTAAGCATTGGATAGCAAGAAAATGAAGTCTGGTGTTTCACAAGGTAGTTCTTTTAGCCTTTTATTTATTTAGTGTACACTATGTACAAGGCCACATAAAATTAATTTGCGACTGGCTTGAAAAATTACATATAAAGTTTAATGAATCTACATTCATTCAAGTTACTTTTAACCTGTGAAAACAATAATTCCCCTCCATATTAGTAAATAGTATTAAAATACAATAGTCCAAGAAAATAAGATAGATTTGGACAGCATACTTACGGGGAAAACACGCGAGAGCAAGAAAAGTAAATGGATCTGAATAAAAAAATTATACCGGTTTAACGTAGAACTGTAGAGGTGGTTTAGTTCCTCAAGCGTTACCGTGCTACAGCGATTTCAGTCAAAAACATCAAATCGTACTCTACACGAGTACCTACAGGTACCGTATATGAACGACGTTACGAATCATTATATGACTAATCATATGCGCAAACTTCAAGCTTATCTAAACCCGAGTATTTGACCCTTACTAGATAATATCCACCGAAGACACTTGGGTAAAATATGGACAATAGACTCGAGACATTACATTAAAAACGCGTATGTCAATGAAGCCATAGTTCTGCTTTATTACAATCTCGTACAACTAGTAGATTAATATGCTATTATCGGTGCATCTTGTTTAAATTTCGGGTACCAAGTAAGGTAATACTTCCAACAACATACCGGTTTCTTGTGGTTTGAATGTTTACTTTCAAGACACGTTCACTACAAAATGACAAATTATTATGTCACTAAATGCAACATAGAATTAATAGCTATTGTTAACCATGAACAAAACCCGCCACATAAATCATTGACTGAAATGTTTACACTCCAGCTCTTACGTAACGAAGAAGACAGACATTCTTTCTAGACGAAACTAATTACGCAGAGGCCATTTCCAGCGTCTTAAAATAATTATCGTTTCCTTTTGTATTTGGTTAGATTGTACCAAAAATTAATACAAACTATAATGCTACTACATAAATTCTTTCTGAATCATTTAACAAACATATAAGAAAATACTTTGATATTAAGTTTTGATTTCTCGATTTTAACAATTTGATAAATATTCTAATCTTATATCTAGTATTATCATCACTATTTATTTTTTATGCATTTAAAACACACTAGCATCTGCAAATTAATCTTTATAATTATTTCTAATTATTAAATTTTTTTCTATTATTTATGGTTGCGTATTATAATTTATAAAGGATGCCTTCAAACTTTAATAGTAATTATAGGTGTTGTCTAAAAAGTCCTCAAATATTTAAATCAGTTTACTTGCTCTACTCTTCTTTTATTGATCTGTATGTTTGTGACTGTATATTTAACATTATCACGATATCATTTTTATCTAGCTTTATCTTCACGTTTCTTTTCTATAAACAATTATTCATTATTTGCAGTTCCTCTTCTGAGCCGACAAAAATTGCAGTCGTCCGCGAAAGCACATTCCTAAATGTTCACTCTTTTCATATTTTTTACCCTATGTGAAGTTTCCTTATTTGCTGTTTGACTTCTTATATGCTACTGTACATTAATACTATAAACAGAACCGAACTTAGTACGCTACCCAGTCTGAGGTCTTGATCGCTACTAAATTCTGTAAATTCAAAACTACTTTATATAAACTTTTTATGGTTTTTATGATTTTTCCCCACGCTTCTTTGTTCTAATAAGTTTCAAACAATGTTTATTAGAATGTGATTAAAAGCTTTCTCTAGATCTAAGTAAGCAGTATATGCCTCTAAATTATATTTTAACAATTTATCTATTCTTTATCGTGAAGATGTGGTCTTGTGTAATACGTCTCTTCTTAAAACCACTCTGAAACTTTATCAGTTCCTGTCCTATTTTCTTCACCAGCTTGTTCTTTTGTATATCTTTTATACCACGCGAGGTAATGTTGCCTCTCTGTATTTTTGGCATTCCTTGTATTCATCTTTTTTAAGGTTTGGTATTATCCTTAAATTGTCCAGCCCTTAATACTATTTTAATAGTAAGAATCAAATGTTAACCTCAAAGGCCCGGCATTTGAAGAGTATGTAATAAGTATACAAAAAAACTCGTAGAAGATACAAACAAATGATTTTTGTTAAGCTCCAAAATAATCGCCACCTTTTGAAATACACCTTTAGCAACGTCCGTAAAACTTTTAGAAACTACCACTGAAGGCCTTCTTAAGAATCAAACCCCAGTTACACGATCTTAAATTGCCGCCTAGATTCCGAGTCGATCTGGTAGTACCAGGTCTCATTCTCCGTAACGATGACTCCTGGCCATGCATGGTATTGGTCTATTGGCTTTTGCGACAGCGTGACGGCAGCCTCCGTGTTGAAAGTTTTCATCTTTCTGAGATGTTAGAAAATCGAACGGGTGTGGTTTATTCCGAAACCACGAAAAAAGGTTTCAATCGATCCGGGTAGCTTCCGGCCGATAAGCTAGAGAAAGAGTTAGACCGGATCATAACGACGCGTGTCGAATACGCGATACGGTAAAATGAGGAATTTGATAACCAACAACACGGTTTTCGTGCGCGTAAGCATATAGCGGGCGTAATCATGTACGCGGCTTACGAGATTAAAAATGCGAGTGGTATTTTAAAGAATACTGCGCGTTAATAGCTTTGAATATCGTGCAGATGTTTGACATACAAAATCTGCATTTTTAAGTAAAACACTATTTCACTGAAAAGATAACGTAAGTTCAAACAAGAGAAGTGCTAGATCACAAGTTGTCCGTAAGATTCGTAACTGAAAGATGTCTGTTCGAGGCTCTTCAATCAAGGACGAATAGAGCAAAACGAAAATTAACCCGAAAAAAAACCGAAGCGATTAACGACGAATGCGTCTAATGTAAAGATCATATCCAATACCTTGGTGTAGAAATAAAGCTTTCGTGTAAGTCACATCGGCGTAGTTTGTGAGAACGGGAAACAAATTTCCCACCGGATCAGGAAGCTGGGATGATTAACGTGGTGTTTTCGGGATACAGCAAAAGCACTAGTTTTTAAGTCAGCTATGTTATTCGTAACAATAAGGATCGAAAGGTGGAAGATCAGAGAAGCTAGCGACCTGCCACCAAAGTGGTGGTATTATTGAAATAATTACATTTTACAAAAAGCAGCAGGTCAAAGACGATTGCCAAGTGGGCCGGAGCAATAAATTAAAGAGGACTTGGGGCTGCAATCAAATAAGATCGAAGCAGTCCATAGAACAAACAGGGCGCTCAGCGAGCAAGATGGCATACCATTCAGCGAGGAGAAGTCTAAGGCGCGCCAATTGTACTGGTACGTGAATAGATCAGAAGCGGATTACAAGTGGTCATACAAGAGAAGAAGATATCCATCATGGACCAGCCAAGTTTACAAACCAGAACACCATTTTCTGGTTTGAATAGATAATTTGAGAGTGCTTGGGATACACTGACAGACATAGAGCGATTATTTCAAGATGACCTGTAGTATCGGACAAGTTAGCGATAGTTATTTTAAGAAATGCAAGGACACCGACGAAATCAAGTTTTGGAGTATTACAAAAATACTATCGGCCAAGATTGAGATCCGATTCTATAGTATCAAAGCGCAAGTCCAAACTTTGGAGACTGAGCCTGCAGAGTAGTTGGCAAAAAAAATTACAAGATCAAGACCGGTGATCTTCAAGATTGATCTATGGGGCTTGTTAAGAATCCAAGCAGGACAACATATTGTTCAAATAGTCATCCTCCCAAATGATACCTTGATCGGTATACTGTTCAGCTTATCAAGATCCTAAAGCTGTCGGGAACTAAGGCAAGTACAAACATGCAAAGTGTAAGAAGAGACTAGGGCCAGAACGGAAACTGCTACCATTCCGATGAATATGACCATGAACACGGAAGTAAAACAAAAAACGCTCCACAAATGTCAAAATCGCTAACTTTTGCTTTTACACGTTTGATAAGAGAGGAACATATTTTTCTTAATTTGCTTACTAGTGGCCGTTGACATTTTTGGATATTTTCATCGATTTTGATAGAATAATTTTCCCTGGTCACTATAGAGTTAGTGACTGATGAAAACTTCTCGGCTACAGCTAAAACAGTTGACTTTAGCTATTTTAGGGTATGCATTTTTCATACCAAAGGATTGACTGATAGAATCCCATGGGAAAAGAGTTAATACGTGCGTTTCCGTTCGTGATATATTTTGAATTTTTAATCATCGTTGAAAGTGGGCAGGGTATTCTAGAATTAGTAGTATTCTGATTTAATAGCTGCAACGGCGGCTATTCTGACTATAAAGTTGGTTGCAAGTTTTATATGCATTCAAAATCAGTCTTTCTTTTTGACTCCCTAATATTTTCATATAAATAATAACGTTTCCAGGTTTAATGGAATGGCATATTAAGTCGATTATCTATAATTCAGGAACAACGTTTACGATTTTATGCATAAATACCTAAATTTTATCTGGCTTTACCTTCTGTCGATATCACCGAATGTGTCAATTTAACAATTTTTTATTTCGTTTAAAGCAGCCTCTTTTAACAAAAAGCTTTAATTTCTAGTTTAACTCAAATATAAACAGTATAAAGAATATTCTGACCACAAATTCTAAGAAAACGCCACTTTTAGCCCCAGGCAGTTTAAAAAATTAATCAAATTTAATCAATTTAGTTTATCGGAGAAATATGTTAGTACGATTTTGATCTAAAGAAAGGAACCATTAAATTATGAGACAATAGTAATGTAGCATCTTGTAAAAAAGACCGTGCTATATTTAAAATAAAATATAGCAGTTTCACTTAATTGTAACATATACTGTCCCGTAGCACATACCATAGTCATTTGTAGACAAATACTTAAAATCAAAACAAATAATGTGACATTACAGTACTCTAAAGACATAGTTAACATTTTTCAACAAAATTATACTTATTAAAGCTTCAGCCAAAAATTATAGTTGACGTAGCACTATGTTTGTAATTGAAAAATAGTATTATATCACTAAAACACCAAATACACATTACCTGAGAGATGGTCAGCAGGAAACGTACAGAACCTGAAAAAGTAAACTTTTCTAAAAAACTAATGTTTTGTTAATCGTCTTCGCTTAAGTCTTTCTCAAAATAAATGTTTTAATGGTAAGCTTGGTATAAGAAGTACTGGATAAGCGAAGCAGCAAAAGTTCCCTTGCTGGAATAATAAAAGCATAAATTATTTCGAATCTAACTAGAAGAAAATACACAAAAATAATACTCAACAAATGCTGAGCGAAAATCGGCGAACGATTCACCTAAAACGTTAATAAATCGATTAATAACAGCAAAATGTACATCTAATTTTCAACAAATATCGAGTAAATACAGCACGCAATAATTACAAAGTCATAATAATACTCGAGTGTTTTGCTACGATGCGAACGGAACCGGATTCAAGCCTGAGCTCAAGTTCCTGACGCGTAAATAGCCAAATTCAGCCACCAAAAATAATTAAGTACCTGCTTGCACTTCGAACAAGGGGTTAATAACGCGGTCGTTTAAGGCTCGGTGCTTGCCACGTCTTGCGACAATCAGGAAGTAAGTCTTAACTTTTTCAGTTCACAGGTTATGCCTTCACATGCAGAGCTTTACCAGCATTATTAATACTTACTAATTGTACATCAGTAAAAGAGTCAAATTTGCTGTCGTCTCGATACCAATTATACAAAAAAAAAGAATCTTATAAATAAAATAATAAATTAGCACACGATGCATTCACATATAAATTAAAAAAACAAGTGATAAGACAAATTAATGTCACAATAGATATAAAATATCCAAGAGCATAGAACATGCAATTATCAAAATTTCTTTTCCATGCCGTCAAGCAAAGAAATACGTCACAAAAAGGTAAAATAGGGTTTGTAACAATATTATTTTTGTATTGAGTATTCAAAAATTAATATAGAAACAAAGTCTCGAATATACAAAGCAACTATAGGACCAATAATGACATACGCATCAGAAACGAGACCGGACACAACTAAAACGCAGCGACTATTGGAAACAACCGAAATGAGGATATTGAGAAGAATAACAGGAAACACGTTAAGAGATCGAATAAGAAGTACCGAAATTAGAGGAAGATGCAACATGCAAGAGATAAATGAATGGACACTGAACAGGAAAAAAGAATGGAATAATCACATAAGTAGAATGGCAGACGATAGAATAGTGAAGATAGCAAGGGACAAAAAACCATTAGGAAGAAGAAGCGTTGGCCGACCGCGCAAAAGATGGAGTGACAACATTACGTAGAGAAGGCATAAATCAAAAAAAAAACAGGCAAATTGCCTATATAGAAGGAGAAGAAGAAGAAGAAGAGTATTCAAATATTTTATTTCATTACCCGATTATTGAAAATAAAGTTAAAATATTATTTTGTTTTATTTTTTATTCGACCTAGCCAGATAAATAAATAATCAGGTTAATACGTAAAAACATTTTAAAAAATCACCAAAATATATTTATTGTTATCTTATAAAACCATTCATAACTAATCTAAAATATTGGTTACACATCAATTTTTCAATTAAATATACGTTTATATAAATTGTGTATGTCTTGCTTTTGTAAACTCCATACAATTACCTTAAAACGTTATGTTTTACTTTTAACCAGGAGATACGCACACATAACGACAATTTATTTCCAAAAACCTAAAAATGAATTAGGTTAATATGATGACTATGCTAATTACAACGTAGACATTTTTTTAATATAAAATGTAAAAGTGTAAAACTCTAACTTACCCACTACACCTTATTTTGCATTTCTAAATATACCTGTCCCTTAATTTCAGTCCTTTCCGTTGGTAAACTGCAATAAAAATAATTATAAAATCATTTGTAAAAACCGACAAAAATGACTTTTTAATTTGCAACATTACTTAATTGTATTTCCTCTTCCGAATTATCTTCGTCGATCTGTGCCAAATTGCCCGAATTCTTTTAACCTTCGGTCTGTCTATGAACACAAGTAAAAATTGAGAGTATCAAAAGTAATAAATATTAAAAACAACTAAAATATGAACCATTTATTAAAAAGTTGCCAACACACTAAATTTTTCTTGTCTCTTCCCTATTTCTTCAACCCATTTGCAAGCTTATTCCACTTCACATTAGCACAAAGTTGAATATAAATCCAAAATTGAGGTAATGTTAGAAAGTCATTAATTTCATTGAAAGTAATTTTTTTAAAGAGTATACCAGGTACTCTTTCAAATCAATCACAATTTACATGTCACAGTGCTCAATCCTGCAAATGAAAACATTTAAGTCTAGAAATAATTTAGTTGTCGGCGATATAGTGATTAACAATTCCATACACAATTGTTTAAATAATTACGATTAATTAAGACACAAAAATGATATTTTTGGTTGTAGCTAATTCGTGGCCTCCTCTTACATAATGAAGCTGAAGCCAATACAACTATGCTCTTTTTAAAAACATTAAGGTTTATTAAACAAATTGTTATATGCTACTCCGAATTTATAACAACATATTTGATGCATGAATTATCATAAATGTGTCCTTTTTAGTTATTTCGCACCTATAACTTCGCAAAAAGGTTTCAATGAAATGAACATCATAGATATATTGAAAACAATTGAGTAAAGCTTCCTATCATAAAAAATCCTTACTAGATGAAAACAATTCATATAAAATATAAAGAAAAACTATCGGGAGTTTACCAATTCAATGCATTGTTCACTAAGAAAGTTTTTTATCGCCACTTTTGTTTTAACACTTAGTCCAAACCAATATTTAATCAACCGATAACAGTAAGAGTAAATAACAAAAGAATCATCATAAAATAAGTTGATAACACCGTAGTATTTACAGAAAAACCAAACTATTTACAAAAGCTAATGAATAGAGTCCCACAGCAGCTATGGGTTTGACATCGATGTAAACAAAATGTATGATTATAAGCAAGAATCAAATACGACATAGTGGTTCATTCATCAATAAAAAGGCAATTGAAAGAGTTAAACCATTTGTTATAGATAAGATGTCGAATACAGAAAGCTAAGACAAGTTTTATAAAAATATCCAAACTATTTCATAGTAAATATTTAAACATATCAACTAAGATCACACTCTTTCGCTTTTATTTATTTTTATTTACTCTATGGAATTGACGGATCTTCAAGCAAAAAGATGCAAGCTCTCAAAAAAAGATTTAGAGATATCTATCTTTCATTTCTTCTTCTGCTTTTTTCTATGCCCCTTCCCATTTCCCTGAAGCTATCAATCTACTAATGGGTTTGATTCAACACCAAGGCTCTCCATCTTATTCTTTCCATGGTTAGTTTCTTTAACTCATGTAAGTCCCTTATTATGTAAGTCATATATTGCTTTAGCAGCTTGTCTGGTGTGTTTTTCCTTCTATTGCCTATTTTAGTCCCTGACTACGTAGGATATGTCCAATTAGTAAGTCTTTGTTTTCTTCTACCTCCTTTCTTAGAGTTCGTCTATCTCCTTCTATTTCTAATACTTCCATATCTGTTAGGCTATCGACCCAGGTTATTACGATTCACCTAGCAAAAGCTTTCACTTGCTGCCTTTCATTGATTGTTATCCTCCAAAATTGGCTTCTATAGTGTGCTATTATCCAGATAATTGTCTTTAGATATTGTTTTCTGTTTTTAATTCAAATATTGCGGGATATTAGAAGATTCTTCTCCTTAGGAAAGATTAGTTCAGTTTGACATGTCCTGACTTGTAATTCCTTGTCGTTTCTTCCATCTTTTGGTATTCTTCTAATTTCTTTATAGTGTGACGGTTGAAAATAATTTCGTTCGTTGTTTGTGTTTTTCTACAGACAATAATTTTATTTTTTGCGGGCTATATTATCTGCATGCCTGGGCATTGCAATTTTAATTAACATCTAGAGTTTCTCCTACAGTTTATTTGGTGCCGTTTATATATATATATATATATATATATATATATATATATATATATATATATATATATATATATATATATATATTATAAATGATGGCAGTGATAGCGCGCACTCTTATCTAACCCGTTTTTCTATTTTTGCCTCTTTACTTCTCCAACATATATTATGGCCCTATGTTGCTCTAAAACCAATATATTACACTAACTTAAACAATTATTACCACTCTACATCGTCAAAGTTCTTTTCTAGGTCTATGAAGGCAATGCAAGTTGGTTTTCCTTTCATTATCCTCTTTACTACGATTACTTTCAATACTATTATTGCTTCTGTTAGGGTTTCCGATATATAATTTTGGACAGTATTTTTAAAACATGTCTCATTAGAACTATTGTTGTAGAGTGTTTGATAGTTGCTTTCCTCTAAATGCCTAATGATCAATCCTTATTGTTTCGTTCATTTTTAGTTTTTGCACATTTCTTAGTTGTTTTTTTTGGCATATTTTGACCAAGTTATATTTACTTTCTCATTAACCCGGTCTTCTAGTTACAGAACTATTTTCTCTTCGTTGTCCTCACTGTATAGTTTCCCAGTGTTCCAATTTTTCGTAATATCGCTTTGTTAAAATAGGATATTTTGTAATAATTTTTTTTTATTTTCTTGCTAGTCTAATCAATTTTTACTTTCTAGAAAAATTTACTTACATCTCCACACTTTGCCTTTATATTCTTTTGCTTTAATAAATTTTGTTTACCAGTTCTCAATATGTTGTTTTCCCATCATTTTTGCTTGCAGGTATTTATATTCCCTTCTTTTTTTAAGCATCTTAATTGTATCCTTTATGATCCAGGGTTTCCATCTTTGGTCTTCCTTAAATTTCATCCGCAGAGTTATCTGCATTGTTTTAATATGTTGTACGATTTATATATATATATATATATATATATATATATATATATATATTATATATCTCATTTTGTCTTTTGTGTTATTCTCCAAATCATTAGTAACTTTGTTGTTTAATAATTCCTTTGTATCTTATTGTTTTAATGTATATATTAAAATTTGCATTCTTTTTCCTTCTTTTTAAGGTTTTAAATTCTAAAATAAATGTTTTTATTATTAGATTATGCCCACTATCCTTGTCGACATCTGGATATGGGTTGCTATTTGTTATCTAATTTTTAAATTTTTGTTTCAGAAGTATAAAATCAATCTGGCACCCTCTACGTAGATTTATTATTACCAGATTGTGCTTGAAAAAACTCTATTATCCAGAAGAAATGGATCTTCTCCCTAATACGTTTGGGCCAGAATTCCACTTTGCACTCCTTCACCAATGTTTCTCCTCTTCTTTCACATGCTTCCTCTATTTTTTCATATACTTATCCACTTCATTGTCATTATAGCTTTTATATTATAATTGCATATTTAGGTTTGCCAACTATTTTTACCAGTATTTTACTTTCTCTTGAGGTAACGTTTCACTTGGTGCTCTATTTATTCTCTCATAATAACTCCTATTATTCTGTATTCATTATTGCACATCTTCCCTTATTGCAACCATCTTACTTCACGTATTCCGAGCAGATCTGTGTTTTATTTATTATTTTATATTTTCTAGGTTTCTATTCATCCGAAATCGTCTGCTGTTCTACGTTCTAATTCTTCTCAGTTTGGATAGATTTCCGTTCTCACCTAGGAATCCGATTGAACTTCACTTTTACCTCCAGAATCTCTATCTACTAAATGCACCGTGCCATTCGTGTTCATGTTGTTTGAGCCGGCTGCATCGCATGGCTTCCCATTCACCCGCCAGGTGAACAGCTTAAATCTTTGGCCAATACTTGTCTGAAGATATTCCCCTTTTTAATGTTTCTTGTGGTTATACCGGTAATATCTGATCGCCAGAGCCTCGTTAGTAAAAATAGGGTGCACCACGGAAAGGTGAGGTTGGCATTTCGATGGCAGAGGCTATATATTGCGCTTGCTCATCTCTTTACACCCCGGCTCTACAGATATCCACCTAGATAGAATAACTTGGATCGAACATCGATAAAAAGTATTAGAACTAAACAAAAATAAAAATTACAAACATAATAAAATGAAGAAAACTCAAATATTATAGGAAGTGAATAACGTTATAGACTAATTTAATTAATACCGCAGGAAAGGCCCTGAAAAAATAATCTAAAGATGTGGTTCCAAATAACTACTGCGTAGTTATTTAAAGCGGCCGCTAATATAGTTACGATAGCCCAAATGACCACTGGCATCCAGTAACGAATTGGCACACAAAGAAGTTTGCATAATTCAAAATAAACTTAACTTTATGTATTAAATGAGATTCTTAATTTACAATATTTATATACTGTTGTTAGAAGCTAACAATCTAAATATTTTGGTTTCTCTACAATTGTGTTTTTAGGATCTCCTTTCAAATTTTTTATTTTTGTAGGTTTTAAGGCTTCAATTTGTCCCCTTGGAAACAATATTTTGTTGAATTAATGGTTTGATGTGAAACCATTCATAATAAATTATATCTTTTTAATTCCATTAATAGAAATAAAAACTTTTCAATAATCGTTAGATTAAGAGCGTGTACGGTTTACATTTTCATGAGAGATCCAAGTTTCATCCCCACTAACTAATCTCTTTGAGAAGAAAAACATCCTTTCTTTTTTCGTTGAAAAAATAAATTACACGTGAATATATGGTTACCCTTTCAAAAGTCAAGTTATTCATATTGCAAGATTATATCAGTTGTGACTACTTTCACTAGAATAAACTACTGATTTTTCCAAAAAGGAAGCTTGATGTATAGCACAAAATATAATATACACCTGTGCAAGTTCAAACGAACTACTTTTTTTCCGCTAGGTTGTACAAACTTTCAGTAATGTTTCTTCAAAATTCCAAATACAAACATTTTCTTCGGCATTCACAGGTTTATAGAATCTGCAAGCCACTATAACAGCTAATTTATTGTGTGGGCATGTTTCACCACCCTTTTTTGATCTCAACCTAGGCCGCTAGCAGGTGCGGAATTGGCTAGGTCCATATCTATAAATTCTAATTACATTGAGTTGCAAAATTTACTCTTTGCAGGTCTAGTTATTTTTTGAAAAAGCATAACTGAAATAATCGTTCGCATTTGTAACAACTGAAGTATTCCATTTTATGCACCATACGGTACCATCCCTATTTCACTTTTTCAATGTTAATGACAAAATAAAGGGACATTTATTTATCCGTATTTTTATGATGGTATCACAAGCAGGACAAATAACACAATTGTATGGATAACCATAATTTCCACACAGCATACATATCTTGAATCCAAAACGATTGAGTTTATTTTTTATAAGTGATGTTTGTAGCAAGGTACCATTCGCTTCATCAATACTGAGATGTTTATAAACAACTCCAAGCTGGTGACGATCCTTTTTAGTTTTTTTATCGACACTGATACTTTTGCTACATTAGGTTTAACCTTAGCGAAAATAGGCGCTTGCATATTTTTTAAAGTTGATCAGTAACCACTAATGAAAAACAATCCAAGAAACTGGCGACATTCTACAAATAAATTAAATTGTATCACCGAGCATAAAACTGTTTAATCCCCAATAAAGGAGATAATCTTGTTATTAAAAAAACATTTCTTAATGTGATTCCACATGTTTTGTGGGGTCACTTGCCTCTTGTGCGATTTCAATTTCCCCTGCTTTTTTAATACTCCTTTTCTTCGCCATCCAGAAATTTATATTAAATATAATGCAATTGCAGTTTCGGTGTTTCAATGTCTTCTACAACGTTTGTCAAGAATTTACAGCTTCTTCTAATAGACTATCTAAAATACTCTTCATATTTACATTTAATTTATTCTGAATCATATACTTTTATTTATATTTACTTGTAGCAGGTTTTAGAATACATTCTTTCGAAAAAAATGCAGCACTGCGCATAAATCAAAGCACAAATAGAATAATAACTAATATATTCGTGACAAAAAGCATCTATTCTTGTCTTTCAAAATACAAATACAATGCAAATTTACGATTTTTACATTCCTGTCACGATCAACATTCGCAAAAAATCTCTTGCATTGCTGTAAACTATTATACTTAATCAATTTTTTTAGGCAGAACACTCTGATACCAAAATTAATATTTGTTAAATATTGTTAAATGTCTCTAAAAATATACAAAAATACGAATAATGCTTGTTAATTTACAACTGAATAATTAGATACGCTTAACAGAAATTCAGTTATTTATACAATTCATAAATGTATTGATCGGAAAAGAAGACGTTGGCTATTAAAAAGTTAGGAGAGCGGTTCTCTCTCAGGAGATATAGAACCCATACTTCATAACGACTGACGTAGCCAAGCTTTGTTAGATAATTGTATACCATTGTTCGAAAAGTGATCAAAACATTTGTCAATCTACAAACAGTACCTATATAATATATTTTCGTCAACCACAACCCCGATGAGGTCGCCATCTTCCAGATTAAAATTATCCGCAAGGAACTTCTTAACGAAATGAAAACTGCTTAAATAATTGTACTATTACTTCCATAAACGGTGCAAACTTTGTTTTAAGTATAGTTAGCACTGTTATCATTTCTAAACAATAGAGTACTACATGTCGCAAATGTGTTCTTTGATTTTTCATCCTAAAGGACATATAAAATAGCGTGTATAACTCTTTCATGCCAACTAAATCTACATACATTAGTTAAACGATAATAGAAGAAACGACATCAATTTCTAAGCGATGAGGTTGCATATTTTTATAAATAACGCATCTGCACGTCAAAAAAATTTTTCAGACAAAGTTTTAACTTAGGTCAGGCAGCTGTTGACAATAGACTAAAACGCATATCTCATGATTCATCCGAAGTTTCTAAAGAAGCTTTTATATATATGTTTTTCTTCTTTCGCACTGATCACTTCTATGTCAGACTTTGACAGCTTTAAATACATTTAAACCTAAGCATTCTTTTATTTCGAATAGTAGAAGATCCGGTGGTAATACATGATTAAATTATTTCCTGTATTAAAGACCTATATGACACCTTAATTTATCAGTTTCTTCCCACAACTCTTAAATCAGCTTTTTGGCCACTCTATGTTTATTTTTTAAAAGTAAAAGTGCCTTTAAAACTTCGCTTTTAATTCAGTCACAATAGTTGCATACGAAAGTTCACGATCTTAATACTTTTAAATTTATTCTGTCATTTTTTGTAAGAATACATTTACAGAAACCATTTTTCTTAGACGTTAAGTTTAACTGCGCTAAAAAAATATTTCAAAATTGTAAAACATTGTTTTACTATACCAATCTTTAATTATCTATATTTAAATTGAAAGTTAGATATTTATAAAGTGTATCAGATATAAATTGATTGTCATGATCATTTCCTTTATTCGATCACTTCCTAAATACAAAAATGTTGGAAAGGCGATTTAAAGATTATTGATTTACAAAAATAAAACTCTAATTGGACTTAAGTTCATAGCTCGTTAACTAAAGGTCATAAATCGAAGGATCGCACAATAAAGTCACTTTGAAAATTTGTTTTCTGGTTTCTTTAATACTTTTTAGAGGTCATATATACAATTGAATATAGTGATCAATTATACAATTATGTCGAAACTTCTGACCACCTTTTTGAACTCCTCATTAAAAGTAGAATAGGAATGTCTCATAAAGCCCATTGAAACTAAGTTTTCCTGCTTATTTTAAAGTGACATATCTCATGAACGATAACATATAGAGTGCTGAGACCTTCATAGTTGATTGGTTGGTCTAAGTTTGAGTTTCCAAGGTGTTTATGAGTTTCAACATTTGTATATATTACCGTTTCACCTCCTGATCTTGTTAAGTGTGCAACTTGCACATTTCTAGACTAGTAAATTTTAAAATTAGAAAATTTATTTTACTTGCTTCTTTGTAGAACAAGATTTAGCAGATTTTGCTTTTATTTAATACGTACATTTGGTAGTTACTGTTTTTTTGCAATTTCGGTTCATAATACTGTTATGGGATTTAGTTGCATGATTCGTTATTATTCTAGTATTTACTTTTAGCTTTTTTCCAAAATTTCAACATTACTACAATAACTTCATTCACTATCAGAAATATTATGAGTCAATTACATTAGATTGCACTTTATTGGGCTATTTTTATTTGTACTTCTGTATATTAACGTAAAAATATTATTACAAAATGCTTTCAATGGTTTCAATCAATTTTGCTACGTATTCATTAAAATGTTTTTTTTTCATTATGGTATTAATAGAGCAGCTACTTTCTGACGATTCTTATTTGATACATGATAACATATGTTGTTTCTAAATTTTCCAAAATTGAGCCTTCCAGAAGAATTTCCAAAAGTCACTAAAACAAATACATTTCTTGATGCATTTTAAAATATGTTTAAATTATTATTTTCCTGATTCCGAAGACATTTGTTCTTGACAGTGTTCTAAATTTACGAAAATTCATAATACACCCAATATAAATTATGTCGTCCGTCTTAGAACAGCGAATTTTTAGGAACTTCCAATCATGTAATTATACAATACCATTTTAAATTCCACAAAATTATCATATTCTTTAGAAAAATGGATTGTTACTAGAAATTCACTACTTTGCTCATTGTGCATTTCTGTTTATTAAGTTGCCTTTCTTTTTATAGTATTTTTAAGTCACTTAAATATTTAAGTATTCGGTTTAGCAACAGAATTATTAATGTTTTTCCTTGGTTGAAGATATAATTTACATTTTTCGTTGCAAATTCTACATATTTATTTTGTATTTGTTAGTTTTAGTATGTTCTTTATCTACTTTACAGATGTCGTAGTTATAAAATTATAATTAAACGTTATATCATTTGAAACTTAGACATTATATATTTTACAGCATTTTCTGCAATGCGATTTTCTTTTTATTGGTGTAGGTTGATATAGAAAGAGAGAAATAGACCTGTTACTATAAACATGATTAGAGAAACAGTAAAGGAAGTCAAGAAATTCGGAAGGATAAACTTCAAAGTTTGTAGAGTCTGACAAATTTCAAAATATTTCACAGGGAAAGAAGCACGCACCATTGTTGATCTCAGTTTTAAAGAGCAAAATTTGGACATCCAAATACTAACCAAAAAATATTTATCTTTATAGACTAAGCAAATAAATTATTTTTCCTTGTAAGAAAGTACGCCCTAGGAAAACATGAACCAATAATCTTCAAGTTTGATTTTGATAAGCCTGTTTTAAAAAATTTATAGTTCTCGTTTGACTTTCAAAGCGCATAGAAGTGTTTATCAGTGCTTCGAGTGCAGAAAGTTAAAAATCAGTTACTTATCGTGAGTTAGCCTTCGGCAAAAACTTCGATTGCAAGAATACTTTTAATAAACTGTAAGTAATAACTACTCATAATAAATAACAATAATGCAAATGATGAAACCCCAATGGAAATTCAGACGCTGAATAAGCGTAAATTTGACTCCTTACCACCGCCCGCCAACGAGGTGCAAAAGCGATACATGTGGTCGCCCCCAAACTTGTTAAAGGAAAATAGATATTATTTACCACCTCAACTAGAAAATAAACTTAATGACAATCAAACTAACACGTTAACCAATGCACCAAACATAGCAGCAACGAAATCAAAAATTTCACCTGTTTATCTCCACAATGCTATCAATCACACAGCGCTAACAACAGATATTAAAAATATGATATCTGGCGAGTTTACCACGCTCTATAATAATAACACATTAAGATTAAATTTAACTAAAGAAGAGGATTACAGAACAATAACAAAACATTTTAATGAAAACAGCATAAAATTCCACACATTTCAGAACCTAAATAATAAGCCACTCAATGTAGTAATTAAGAACGTCCCAATATCACTAACAGAAAAGGAAATAGAACAAGAGCTCAAAGACCTACCAATCATTAAGATAACGCGCTTACTAACAAAAATAAACAACCACTAACAACATGCGCTGTAAAGTTAACAGATAGCGATGCTTCAAAAAAAATTTTCTCACTGGACAAATTATACCATTCCATTGTTACTGTCGAATTAAGGAAGAAACCAACAAATATACCTCAATGCTACCGCTACCAGAGATACGGGCACACGGGGAATTACTGCACGCTGGATCCCCGATGTGTCAAATGCGCCGGGAACCACTCCCACCAACAATGTCCAAAAACTCCTATAGAACCACCAAAATGCATAAATTGTGGCGGAGATCACACCGCAAATTACCGAGGATGCAGTCACCACATCGAACTAGCACAAAGATTACTAAAAAACCAACCAAACTACCGAGGCCAAACCTATGCCGGAATCACACGGAATAAGCAACCAAACATATCACAAGTACCAGCCAATAACACCAGCATCCCGTCTCCTAATCTTAACCACACTAGCCAACAACAATCAAGCACCACTATAGCAGAATTACCCCTGACAAATACCCTAATCAAACTGTTACTCGACTTTATAACCCTCTTTCTCCCACAAATCAAAACCGTTCATCACAACTACCCTCCTCCTTCTGTACCTCAATGGCCCATAATCAGCCTAGAACCCTAGAAAAATTAACAATCCTAAATTGGAATTCTAACGGAATCAAAACCCAACGATCCTTATTCATCTCCTTCGTGGCGAGATATAACGTGGACATCGCCTGCATATCAGAGACACACCTGTCTGACGACGACATCTTCAAGATACCTGACTACCAAGTATACCGCAACGACCGAAACTCAGATAAAGCTGCAGGCGGCGTGGCAATAATCATCAAAAGGCAGATTCTTCACCATAGCATACCTAACTTATCATTACTCAGTATCGAAACTACAAGTATACAGGTGATATTAAACAATCGGCGTCACACAATAACAAGTATATATAAACAACCGAATAAAAAACTAAGTGAAGCAGATATTCAAGCAGTATTTAATACAACGAAACCAATACTGGTAATAAGTGATCCAAACTGCAAAAATACAATATGGGGATGTAGAGTGCCCAACCAAAATGGAATCAAGCTAGAAAATCTAGCAATTGAAAATAGCTTTCAAATTATAGCACCCACAGAGTACACCTATTACCCCTACAGATATGACCGTAAACCAGACAAACTGGACATAGTGCTACAGAAGAACTTGTCAAAACAAATTCATCAAGAAGTAATTAATGAACTCGACTCTGACCGTCTTCCTGTACATAATTGACCTAATAAAAATGAAGAGTCGAGTACGACGGGAATGGCAGAGAACAAGAATAGCAGAACTTAAGAGATCTTTAAATAATCTAACTCATCGAATTAAAAACGAACTCGAAACATTATGGATAATCGCATATCAAAAACACATCGAAGAATTAGAACCCAGCAACCCTAACATGTGGAGGGCCATAAGGAGAATCTTAAAATCAAAAGAGGAAATACCAACTTTAACCTCAGAAGCAAATAACACAGCGTTTGCTGAACATCTTGAACTTGTCTTTACACCTGAAATTACTTGCAGCCCCGCCCATAGAATGAACATAACAAACCACATAGAAAGAAACCTACCATGCATCACACAGCCTATTTAATCTACATCACCCGCTAAACTAAAATCCATAATAAAGAAACTTCCCAAACGAAAGACGCCGGGACACGAATTAAAAACAAACGCAGTTTTAACACAACTAACCATGAAGACTCTAGCCTATCTCTCCACAATCTTTAATGCATGCCTTCGAATAGGATACTTTCCTAGAAATTGGAAGTATGCCCAAATCCTTTTGTTTGTGAAACCAGGAAAACATAAAAAACAGGTTGAAAACTACAGACCTATCAGTCCATTAACGACAATGTCAAAACTATTGGAAAACGTCATCTGTTCCCGATTAAACACCGAAGTGACCTCCCTTAATGTCATCCCACCGCACCAGTTCGGTTTCCGAAGAACGTACTCCACTAATCATCAGCTGCAAAGAATCACTGAAGTCATAGAAACTGGCTACGAATACAAATACTACACAACAGCACTATTCCTTGACGTAGCCCAGGCCTTTGACAAGGTTTGGATTGAAGGCCTGAAAAGCAAAATACTCAAGCTAAACATATCGACTTACCTCAAAGCAATAGTGTTTTCCTTCCTCGAAGACAGAACGTTTGCCGTAAAAATTAATCTTGTCCTCTCTCAACCAAAAAACATACGAGCAGGAGTCCCACAAGGTAGTATATTGGGACCGCTACTATTCAACATATACACTTCAGGTATACCAACAATTAACGCTACCTTAGCAACTTTTGCTGACGACACAGGCATTTTAACACAAAGCACCGATCTCTCGCAAGCCATTTCCAAATTACACCGAGCAACTGATCAAATCTACTCATGGTTCAAAAAATGGAACATACGAATCAACTCAGCGAAATGTCAAACTAAAGTGTTTATCCTAAAACGCATTCCTAACTTACCTAACATCCACATCAGTAATAACAGCATCGAATGGAACCCAGCTGATAAAGCAGTCAAATATCTGAGAGTGCTTTTAGACACGCGACTGACATGGAAACTACACATCAACCAAAAACTCAATCAGAGTTACGCGCGACTGGCACAACTGTATCCGTTAATTAATAGAAGGTCATCACTAAAAATCCAATGCACAACTCTAATGTACAAATCCCTAATCAGACCACTGGACTGTACGCATCACCCATCTGAACAACACTGCAAAAATGAATGTAACTAAACTCCAAAGGCTCCAAAACAAAGTGCTTCGCATTGCCGTAAATACACCATGGTACATAAGAAATGAACAATTACACCATGAACTGGGCATCTCAACAATACAAGAATACATCAGTGCCAGAGCAAAGAAATTTTATACCAACATAAGCTCCTGCTAGGTATCTGCGCAATATCATCTCGGTAGTCGAAATATTCACACCCGACTAAAGCGTAAGCTACCGCAGGAACCTACTAACCGATGATCACAATATAATTCGAGAGGTCAACAAATGTCAGTTTACTCCGTTATTTGTACATAGTTCAACCCTACCACGTATAACACTTATGTTGTTGATCTGGTAATAAAGTAGTTAAAAAAAAAGAAAATTTATAGTCACAAGGCGGAGAAAATGTTTGTTTGGGCAGGGGAATGGATAGCGCTCTTTATGAGTCGGTCAAGAAAGCCTTTTGGATTAGTTCTCTTACCACTAAAATAGTGAAGAGTAGGCATCGATTGTTCCTTTGAAGATAAGCGAACTAAAAGATGTACAAAACTCACCACCAGGCGAATTTAAAACTAACTTTTGTGGTAAGAAAACAAATACATAATAATCAACAGGTATACTTACACTTCATTATCAAGTTTGCAAGATATCGCAATTTCTAATTGTGGGAAACTTACCGGCCCAAAAGGTCAGCATAGATTCATCCGTTTACATTCACCAAGATGAATGTCTTCTGTCTATTCAGAGCGTCGTCAAACAGCACAGACTACTGTTTACCTGCTTGTTCACACTACTCTAGTCTACCACAAGAAAATTTTTTGTGATAACAGTACGAATTTTTATGAAGCAGAAAGAAAACTAGCACGGTTCCCGGACGAGAAGAAGATGGAATATCAAACAACAAACCATATCATCAAATTCAGTTGTAACCTTTCAGCAGCATCAAATTTTAGAGGAGTTTGGAAGCGGCTATTCCATTTGGTTAAAACAGCCATAGGTGCCATTATGCAGCAGAAGGAAAATGTACGATGAAGCACCGCTTACTGCTTTTCAATAAACTGCTTTGATGGTAAACAACCGTTTGCTAACAGAGGATTTGTTCATCTTAATAATATAGTAGCACTAACATTAGGACCATAATACAAACCAAGACTCCACAATATGAAACTTTGACGGGGTTGCAGCATCTTCCTACCTGCAAAGAAGAAATAACTGAAATTAAAAAAGGAGAAGAGAAAATGAGTAATGTATGTATTAATTTCGATATGAACTTTCCTCAAAATCAATAAAATTTGGACGAGTGACGGGCGTTTACCCAGGAAAAAAAAGGTATGAATACGTTGCTCATATCAATGGTTTCATTTTTCGGCGACTGGTAGCCAAGCCTACCATTTTAAAGATAAGAAAACCAATGTTAAAAGTGAATCGAAAAATATTTTGATAAAACATTAATCACTACTGTTACTTGCTTGCCATGCATTTATAAAAAGAATCGGAATAAATCAACTTATCAATTTTTTATCGAGATCAAGGTAGTCATGACACATCAATGTTGTTAGTTACGTCAGTATCAATCGTTGGGTTTTTACTTAATGTAAAGGAAATTACAAATAACGCCATAATAAGTATTTAATTGCTAGAGCAGAATTAGTGAGACCTGTGAATTTTGGGATTTTAGTGTCATCTAGAGAGGAACTTTTAACAAGTTTGTTGTGTCAGTGTCCGTGCTGTGGGATCACATTCGAGAACGATGTAAGTTTGCAAATTCAACACAAGTTTTGTCTAGCTGTATGAACTGTCTGTTATAGAGAGTGATTGTAGAAATTCATAAATCTAAAACCGATTTTAATAGTCGACATATTCTACTTACTTAAAACTCAAGGGGCAAAAATAGACTTCAAAATAATAAAATTGTCAGAACGACCAACAACGTCCAGCATATGTCAAAACATATTAATCTGTTAAAGTTAATAGCTTTTTCCTACCACCATCTGTAACATAAGCATATTAGCGAAATGTTAAGAATATTTAAACTTAAAACAGACCGTAATAGCTCAAGAATAGACAAAACGGTATATCAAGAATGTGTGGTGGCCCCGCTAATTTATTATTTTTTACTGTTATTTAATGCCTTTTCCGCATCTTGTACTGTAATTTCTGTTTTTCTATAACTCCTTGATTTATTTTGGCATCTTCTTTAATTGTTATATAACTTTTTTTCTTGTAGAAGTGTCTCATAGTATTCTACCCATTTTGCTTTATATTGTTCTTTGTTTCTTGTCTTAAACTGCGAATTATTCTCTTAACTTCTTTCGACTTATTGAATTCCATTGTACCAGTTGTTTATACATACATTGACCCACTTTCCATTTTCTCTTGTACTTACTGTTTTATTTGTCTACTATATTCCACACACTGTTATCTAAATTTTGGGGTTTATTAATGCTTTTTCTATAATTCATCGCTAATTGTTTATTTTCTATTATTTTTCTTTAGTTTTATTCTCAGAGTTTAGTATGCTGCTTTGTGAATGGTAGTTTTCATATGCTAGTATTCTTCATTTGGATGTCCTTCTAATTGTTCTGTCATTTACCTTGGTACAGTTTTTTGATATTACACTGTCTTCACAGTTTTATTTTATACATTTGTAGTTTATTTCTTCTAAGTGCTTTATTCAATTTTTTTCTAATGCCTCGTCGTCGCGCCCTTGCAAACAAACGTTTCTATAACTTTATGGTGATGCAAACTTTGTTCTCGGCTTACTATATCATATCGATAATAGATTTGAACCCTCATGTTGGATGGACAAGTATATTTGTAAATGTTCTTATGTTACAAGAAGGAGTTGGTTACCATTAATATATGTTCTTTTCATAAAGTAAGTAGTAATATTATATTTATATTTACTTTTTCTTCTCTAAATTGTCCACGTGTCTTCTAATTTCTTCCTTACTACTCTTCTAATCAGTCTCCGAATACTATTAGTTCATTTAGGTTGCTAACACTTTCTGTTTGTTCGTTCAGATACTAAAAAACTTTTCCTCCTCAGCTAACCGTACATCGTCGCTTACAGCATATACTTCCATAGTTATCGTATTTTTTCCGTATAATTATATTAGTATTTATTATTTTTTGGTTTACTGCATCCTTTGTTAAAACGGATTTTTCTATTTCTGTTTGATTAATACTATTACCAGACTCTTTTCCTTGTAGCTGCTCTACTCCATAGGTGCATGCAGTTCCTACATGTTTATTGGTCTCTTCCTTTCTGCAATGTTTTTGTTAGTATAAATATATTAAGAGACATTTGTTGCTATTTCCATTTGATCATTAACCCCCGCACGTTCAATGTTTTACTTAGTTTTTTCTCTAGATTATCTTTTTTCATTTTTGTCCTTGTGTCTGTTCTTGGATGAGATTAAACTGGATTCAGAGAATTTTGCGCAAAATGCCTCCCCCTCGTATCTGATGGAACTTCCTCCTTTTATCTGATTTTTACCCGGAAATGTTTTGTTTTATGATTTTTCATTCTGTTATATCGTTCTTTACCTCCTTCATTTTTACATGTGTTAAGGTGTTAATTTCTAACGCTAAAATCCCATTTCTTAAAGGGTCTGTGGATTCAATTCCCACTCTTGGTCAGTAGCCATCCATTCTAGATCTGATCTTTATTTAATTTTTGGTGGCATGAGGAGCCATAAGTGAGAACGGAACATTCTGAAATATCTAGTTGCCGAAAACATCATTTCGTCAATGACATTTGGATTAACTGTTCCGGTAGAAGGCGCCACCTTTGAATATTATTCCCTCATCCTAATTCTGCGAATTGAAAAAATTAAAGAAGCATATGAAGACAAAATTCACACAGTGGTAATATTTTTAGATGTGGCACAAGCCTTTAATCGTGTCTGGACTAACGGATTTATATATAAATTGAAAACTACCACACTCCTTCGATGTACTAACAGAACGTTCCTTGCTAAAGTCTTTAAAGTATAAATAAATTCACACATTTCTTCGACTCGCTGCATTAATCCTAGGATTTCCCATATATTATTCAACATATTCATGCCAAACATCCCATATAGCAGGCTATCGCAAAAATTGTTTGCGTTTTTAATTTTTACCAACCAAATTGGTACGCTTTTAGACTCATTAGAAAGCTCGTTTTCTCCTCAAAATTTTGATATGTAATTGGTACTCCAACCTTCTTTTAGGTTAAGCATAGAAAGAAATTTACAGATCCCCCATAAACGGAAGCTGTAGCAAGCCAAGAAGCATGAGCAAGTCTATTAGTAGCTCCCCAGAACCCTCAAGATCAAAAATGTTTTTTTGGTAGACAAATCGGGCAACTTGCCGAATGTTGAGTGAAGTATATTTAGACGGATGGGCTTTATTTGAGGAATAAATATCACGTATCATATATAAAAATTCTTGGGAGAAAGCAAGCTTTCTAATGAGTCCAAATCGAACCAACTTAGTTGGTAAAATTAAATACGGGAACGATTTTTGAGACAACCCAGTGGTTTTTAAACCAAACGGCGAGTGGGTCCGTTATGATAGAGAAAAGGTAGAAGTCTTTGCTTCACATCTAACCAAAGTATTCAAAACTCAGCCAGATCACACTGACCAGAAGACAGAAAACTTTGTTGACGCGCCCTACCAAATGTCCTCACCTATATAAGCCTTCTCACCCACGGAAGTAAAGGAAGAAATCAAATTAAACGGGGGCAAGGCCCCGGAATATGACCTCGTAACTGAACAAATACAATCTGGAAATATGCTAAAATAGTAATGATCTCAAAATCAGGGAAGCCTCCGCATGAACCATCATCTTATAGATCCATTAACCTGCTGTTCATCATGAGTAAGGTTTTTGAAGAACAGAATCGAAGTCTTGAAAATAAGAAATTCTGCAACGTCGCCTTCATTGACATCTCCTAAGCGGTTGATAACGTTTGGCACAGAGGTTTACTCTTTAAATTAAAAAGCTCACTATCCCACAACTGCTTTCTCCTCCTAAAATCATATTCATTTAACAGACATTTCTCTGTTAAATATTCAGATCAACATTTTAATTTCTGCCCACCAAGGTAGTGTATTGAGACCACTGCTTTTTCTCATTTACATAGCCGATATACCTGAAATGGATAATACAAATATCGCTTTTTTTACTGAAGACGTGGCAGTCATTGTCACCAACGATAAGCATTTAAGCTTCAAAGCCGTCTCAACCTACTCCAATATTATTAAACCAAATGTCAGACGAAAGTTAATTCCGCCAAATCAGTTCAAGTTACATCCACCATGAGGCGTGAAGAATGTCTGTCTGTAACGAAGAAAAATGAGCGAATTCCTGTAGCGATAGAAACGAAATACCTCAGCCTTCATTTTGGTCAGACTCACATGGAGGACAACTTGATACAAAATTTCGAAAAATGCAATAATTTTTTTGCAAAAACTTAAAGCTGAAGCACATATGGCCCTAAGGTCTCCTTCTAGAGAAGTGCAAACCCTCATCGGTTGGTATCATTTCAATCAAAAGCAGTACAGATAATTACAAACGCTCCATGATACGTGAGCAACCAGATACTTCATAATGACCCGAAGATTCCTTTTGTCACAAGTGAAACAATGAAAATGACCGAGATCTACAACAAACAGACAACAAAACACGCAAACGCCCCAATCGACCAACTCTACATCATTGGCCCAGCCACAAGAAGATAACACAAAACATGGCCCATAGACTTACTACATATAAGCCTATCTTGTCAATAAAGAAATCTTTCAAGTCTATTATCTACTAAGACAATTTTACTTACTATGGATTTAACTTTTAAGGTGGTTTAACATGCCCAAACTTTTTTATTCTAACTTTTGATTGTGGTTGTCAGAATAAACATTTTTGTGGCGTTTTTCATTTTGTCTTTTTTTGATGATAAGGTGTCTTAGGAAAGCGGAAGCGTCTCCGGAACCCAGCTTTCACCTTTGGAACAAGTGCAGCGGGCACAAGAGGCCAAACTGCCGTCGCAGTAATCGAAGCGACCGCATAACTAGCTGAATGAAATAATAAGAACGGCAATAAAAAAAATCCATTCTTTTGCACTTATCTACTTATGCGCGTGCCACACGGAAGCCCGGATCGATTGTTGCGCGTGTCTAGTCGGCCCGACTCCTAGCAATGAGAGTTGCTCCTGCTGATCGTAATGGTTCTTCCAGTAGTCGCAGCCGCCTCCAGCGGGAAGGACGCGCACGCAGTAGTGATGTATCGCAAAAGCGCCGGCTTCCTGCCCATGCTTCTCCTCCTGGCGGCGCTCGGCGCGACGGAGGCCATCCTCGAGCTGCCCGACGTCTCCGGCATCGACGGCCAGCTCGCCCAGACGCTCGGCGTGGACAACTTCTTCTCGTACTGGAGTGTTTTCCAAAATGACGATGGAGTTGAAGCCTCCGGTGAGCCCTAGCTTGTAAATCGGCGGCGTGGCACTCGGTGCGCTGGTTATCAGACGTGCAGCACTTTCTACTTCACGCACGGGCGTGTGGGATAGGTCAACATTTTCGCCGAGAAGAGGCAGATTGCGGTGCAAGTCGCCCGCAGAGCCAGCGAGCCGTTCGCCACATTACGCTATTAGATGGTTAAGCTTCAAGTGGAATTGTTGTCTTTCGATTGTCAACAGAGAGCTGATCCTAAAGTGCTAAATTCGCGATTTCCTGGCCGCCAGGGGCGACGTATTCCTTTTTTAGAAACGCGCCGGTTGCTGCGACCTGCGGTCAACATGCTTTCGATGGTAAATATTATGGTCGTCACGCGAGAGGCATTTTGTTTAGACACTGAAAATCACATTTGTCCCAAAAAGTCTTCTGCAACCTAAATTATGAAAAGGTCGTTTGATTACTCTTTCTATTAACAGAGTTCTTTGTTTAAATTTTTTTTAAAACAGCTCAAATGATTAGTAAAGGACGATACAATAGAATTGTCTTTGGAATCAAAAATACTAAAATTTTTATATACCCGCATTTGTAGCTTGCTTCCTTGAGACCTTTTAAATTCGTTGATTTATAATGTCCTTGTCCTATATGTCAGACGTCAACCAAATATTACAAAACTTCACGTGGGGGGCGGACACTTTCAGATGATATCCAATACGATAATGTACCTTAAGGTTACAATCTAAAAATGCTACCTCAGGAAATAGATATTGGCTTCTATATTTTTGGAATTAAAGTTATCTTTGAAAAATAAATCTGGTATTTTTTGTGTATTAGCAAGTCATTAATTTGCCATTCACAATATTTAGCAAGTCGGTTGAGTACTTTCGTCAATTATTAATTTTTTTAAAAATAGTTTTATGTCTTTGTGTCATAAAAATCGAAAACGTGTTGCTTTTAATTACTAGCGTTTAAGCCCATCTCTTGATGAGGTTGCAGAAATTTAGTATGTAGAATCATCAACAATAGATCAGTGTAAACTTTTATGGTGAAAGCTTTTGAAATTTTTAATATCAAGAGCTTATATCTATCAGATTTGGAAAATTTGTTTAAAGACATTTAAATCTATATTTTTAGTTATCCTTATCAAATATTTTCTGTTAGTGTCCACTTTTAATATAGTTTTTATCCTTTCTTTGATGTTCTTAATAACGCAACATAAAGTTAACCATGGTTGATTACCGGCTTTGAAAGGCAAATTCCAGAGTTCTGAAAAATTTGTCCCTATGCTTTGTTGATTGTCATAGAAAACGCCAATCGTACGGAGAATTGTCTTTTTGTAAATTTGAAAGACAACTCCATATACCAGGTGTACCTTTTTTTTGTGAAAAAATGCATAATTTTCGATATAATAGAAAAATTTATTTATTAAAAATATTGGCCATTTAATTCTGCACATCTTGCCCGTCTTTCAGGCAATTTATGAATCCCATTCTAAAAAAATTGTTTTTCCTTTGAGCGAAACTATTCATCGATCCATTTTTTAACTTCTTCGGAATTGGCGAAGTGCTGCTCTGCTAGTGCAGAACCCATTGATGTGAAAAGGTGATAGTCGGACGGGGCAAGGTCTGGAGAGTACGGCGGGTGCAATAATGTTTCCCACCCAAGCGCTTTCAATGCTTCCTTGACCGGTTTTGCTGTATGAGGCGGCGCGTTATCGTGCTGTAAAATCACTTTACCGTGTCTTCGGGTCCATTCTGGACGTTTTTCGATCAATACATGGTTCAAGTTGATCATTTATTGTCAGTAGCGATCACTATTAACTGTTTCACCACGTTTCAACACAATACACAACGCCACTCTGGTCCCACCAAATACAAAGCATCGTTTTCCTGCCAAAGCGATTCGGTCTCGCGGTTGATGGGCCAGCTTCTCCAGGTGATAACCATGGTTTTTTGCGCTTAGGGTTTTCGAAACCCGATGCAGAAATGACTTTCGACCAAACCTTTGAAGCAGAATTTCACAGACGATTTTTCTATTTTCCATTTGCCTGTCATTCAATTGATGTGGCACCCATCTTCCCATCTTTTGGATTTTTCCCATCGATCGTAATCGGTCGCTAATAGTTTCTTGGGCCACATTTAACGCTCCTGCCAATTGTTTTTGAGTTTGTGTTGGGTCTTCATCCAATAACTTCTGCAGTTTCACACTTTAAACTTTTTCGGTCTGCCAGAACGTTCTTTGTCTTGCACATCGAAAACACCGCTTTTGAATTTTCGAAACCACGCCTCACATGTTTTTATGGTTGGAGCATGCTTGCCGTATGTTTCAACTAGCAAACGATGACTTTCAGCGACTTTTTTCTTTTGATTAAGTAAAAAAAGTAATGCATGCCGTTTTCAGGCACATAACTTGACATTCTTGAAGAGGTATAAATATATGGCGGTGATACTTTCACAAAATATAACCTACGACGTTGAAGCTTGATGTCTGTAGAATAAAATAAACAAGTGTCAAATCAGAATATTGTATATTAAGCCTAGCGACACCCATTAGGAAAAACCGGTAAAGACTGTCCGGCACACCTGGTAGTCTATCTTTAGTTGTGCCTTTCACTAGTTAAAATCTTCTGAAAACCTTCTTTTATATTTCAGTTCCTAAGAAAAATAATTATAATCCCTTTTTTTACGTAAAAGATGTTGTGAAAGTCCAGAGGGTTTCAAACTATTCAAAAATTCGGTTAGGTACTCGTTAACGTCATCTTCACTGATAATTCACTGAAGTCAATACTTCTGTTTGTTATAAAAAAGAGAACTTTCTCATTATTTTTTGAAGTCAAAATCGACCATAAAGTCACTATCAAATGTGTCACTGTAAATGTAATGAATCAAATTAGTTAATAAAGAATTTTGGTAAATACCAACGAAGCCTGTATATTAACTGTCATTTTTAATATTCTGAAATGTTTCCATCACTGACTATTTACTTGTACTTTGTCACCTTATTTAACAATTTAAGAAGAAAAACTTTCCCACCAAAGTAGGGTGTTATTAATTACTTATTGAAGTAACTTATTGACAGCACCAAAGGCAAACGAGAATGCCATTGGTGCTTTGTCCCAAATCCTTTTATTTTTGGTCGAAAAAGAAACTGGTAGACCGAACTGTGAATGGTAGTTTGTACCACCTTTCAAATGATGTAGCAGCTATACCTGTTGATGCCACAGCTACAACCGATTCACCTTGTCCTCGAAGTAAAAATACTTATTGTATTGTAGATAAGTGTTTCGCAACCTCCTGGGCCATCTAAAAAGAAGCATTCGTGTGATACCTCTTTCTATATTGATTTTCTTGTAGTATAAACGACACCTTTCTAATCTCAATTCGTATTTTAATATGATTCAGTTCAGATATTAGACCAAAACATTCACGTTCTTCCATCCTCCTGCAAAGCTGTATTGATGTCGTTCAAATCAAGTATACTGATAAACAAACTGTGATGGCATAGATAGGAATTTTGCTTCTTCAAGCTTACCTCTTTTGTTTTGTTCTAATTTTGTCAGATTAATTAAATTTCCCTATAGTGGCTCTCGCGCTCAAAAATCGGATATCCTGTTGTGCTACTTATTTTAATATATATAATGTTGCCTATATTCTTTAATGAGTCATGAATAATTTATAATTTATTTAGCGTTCTCTTTAAAATTATATATTATATAATATTTAGTTACTAATGATTTTTTAAAGGTATTACAAATCATTTTTTCTTTACAACTTCTGTGCTTTTTTTTGAAGAAGCGCCATTGCTCTTAAATATTTTTAGAGTTTCTTTATAATTGTGCCTTCGCTCAAAAGCAAAAAATGCATTTTAAATGTATTCGTTCCGTACCAATACTTCTTAAAATATTACCCCAGTTGCTCCCAATTCATTTTGTTTAGTTGGTCATAGAAAAGCCCAATGGCTCTCATTTTCTTTTTTCTTCATTTACTCAGTAGATCTTTAGATTGCTTCCTCTTTCCTTTTAAATATAAAATTAATTTGCTTAAATTATACCCACTTTTTAGTTTTTGATTTCATTGCTACTAGTTTATTATTTAGTTTTTCGAGCATCAGTTTGGCGAAGTGGTTGAGGCTCTTGGGTGCGGTTCAGGAGGACCCAGGTCCTATCCTCTACGTGGGATATTAGGACATCACTATCGCCATCATTATTTAATTTTTCAACTACAATTTCATATTTGCAAAGTTATTTGGAAGTAAATTTTGACATTTACCTTTCTTCTTCATTGCGTTTATATTTTCAACATACCTATGTTTTAAATTTATTTATTTTTAATAAAGAGATTTGATTTTATTTAAATATTTCTTATTATTAATAGTAACTTTTTCCAATAAACTTTCAGACCTTCAAAATTTCTCACCATTCTAAATATTCAATTTTAACTCTGCAGCTGTCTCGTTTGGTTACTACTAATTTTTAATTTATTTCGGATAAAGTCTATGTATGGAAAAAAACTTTAATAATAAATGTAAGAAGAATTTCATTGACTGTTTTGAGCGCAAAATTCACTCACGCTCTCTTTCACTGCGCTGGTGTAATACGCTTCGGCCAATTTAATTGTGAATACTAATGGCTATTTTTAATTACTATGAAAGAACAAAGGTCCAGATTATTGTGTAATCACCGAAGTGGGCGTCTGCCATTGTTTGCTCTGCGCAGCCCCAGCATTCAGTGCCAGTTTTAAAGAAGCTGTTAAAATTTTATCAATCATGTAATTGAGTTCTCGGCTTGCTTATCAAATATAAATTGAAATTTATGCGGGCCGACGAATCCAATTAATTAAGGTACATAAATGCTGATTGAACTTTGCTGGGAAGAAACTGATGTATTTACATCCAATTAGTAAAACTCTTTTGACTTGCGATTACCTGACGCAACTGGCAAATTAAGTGTTTCTTCAATTCTGCCGTATTTTTATTTCTCGCATCTAATTCAAGCTTTTATTTATGTTAAAACTTAGATTGATGCAACAAGAGTTGTCGGCCAAATTTCCTCCACGACTACGCTGACGTGCGACGATTCTTTTAGTAAAGTTTTCCATAATGCTTTCTCATAAATGCGGTCTATTTCAACAATTACACGTCTGATGTTCTCTTCTAGTTCTAGAATCGTAGCAGGTTTGTTGACATAAACCCTTTCCATCTAATAATTCCAGATGAAAAAGTCTAATGGGATTAGATCATAAAACAAAGGTGACCAATAGATGTCACTCCCTGCGAAATAATCCGACACTAAAGTGAGTGTTTCACGTGCTACATGGCATGCAAATCCATATTGTTGAAACCATATGTTATTCAAGTTCAATTCGTTGGTTCCACCGGAAAAAAAATATTCAACATCTCCTCATAGCGTGCCTCATTGACAGCAATAGCGTCGCCAGCTTCGTCTCAAAAAAGTACGAGTCAGTGATTCCTCCAGTAAATTTTATAGATGCATGCTTCATCAGTCAAATTGAGTTTTTTGCAAAAATCAGCTTAACTGCTATACTCTCTACAACTAATTTCACAAATGTATAGCGTTTCTGGTGGTCTTTGATGGACTTAGCCATGTATTTAGATACCAACTGCACAAGTGCAAATTTTCAACGTTCACAGAACGCAAACGGTCCGAAAGTTCAATTTGGATTATCTTATACTTTGTTATTGCAATTGCAGCTTTTACATTTTAAAGTGAAAATGCCAAACAACTCTCCTCTGCTATTTATTGCACCTTCTGCGGCCATTTTCCAGTCTGATGAGCCCTAATTAAGTATAACGCAGTCAGCTGGCTTCCAATGGCATTTATGCTCTTAAAGCACAATGTACTCGTTAAGCAACTTACATGTGGTCGCAAATCATTTCGCGCATTTGCAAGCCGCTGCACAACCTCGTCAAAGCCATCGATTAGTATTTGAACAGGGTTCGCCGTAATGACGTCTAATGGCGCAGAGCGAGGCAAGAATTTTGTTCCGTTAGCCAGGTGCGCGTCCGAGCTGGTTCGTGCGAATTTTTTGGCGGCATGACTCATCTCGAAAGTTTGCGGCAACTACTAATTTGCAAAGCAGCTGAATAAAGATTGCAGCGTGATTAATAACCGCAGCCGCTATGATGCGAACCTTTCTACGGTGGAAAATTGTAGCTTCCTGTTGACGTCATTTTCTCAGTTAAATATAGTTTGCATCTTGAAATATAATTAATGCTTAAGCGTTTGCAACGTAAAAGTCGCATCACTTGTACCAGGCAGGTTGAAAAGCAACGCGGTTTTATTTTTACTTTCTGAAATTTCTTAATATTAAAAAAAAATCAAATCGACCACTTGCGTGTTAATCATTCCAATAAATAAATAAGCGCAATTTGTTAAAGGTTTTCAAAATATCCCACTCAAAAAATGGAATTTCTGCGTTAGATAGGTTTTAAAAAAAGAGGCGTAATTTTGCATTTTTCTGAATAAGTTATAATTTTCAAGAAAAAAAATAAAAATCGGTTTCTGGCCTAAAGTGGCGTAATAGGATAAAGAGCTATACACCCCATTAGTGGAAAAAGGAAAGCAATACTAATAAAAAGATAGGCAACCAGCTGTAACCAATAATACACGCTTTTATCTTACTACGTCACTAGTACAATTCGGATTAAAAACTTTAATGAAATAAATAATATTAACAATATTGTGAGTACTAGGACCATGTGGAATTGTAGGCAACAAAAAAGCTGATGAGCTAGCGCAAGAAAGATCATCAACTTCATATATAAGCTCCAAACCAGCTCTAGGAGCACCTAAATGTACAATACGAAGCTGGATAAGATAATTAGCTACAAAGCAACATAAATACTGGGAAAGTAAGTATACCAAGACAAAGACATGGAAAACATTTATAAAAAGGCCATGAGGAACCGTTACTACAAAGCAGGAATCAATTACAAACCATTATAGGTCTCGTCAACAGGACATTATTTTCTCAAAGGACATCTCAACAAAATAGGACTGTACAATGAAAACCTGAATTGCAGATAACCAGAAACAGCCATTCATATCTTATGAGTGAGGCGAGCTATTTAAGGAAAATCAATTATAAATCTCGAATATACAGCAACTATCCAGAAAGAGTTTTATACAGTGTGGTACAAGGAGCAAGGATACTTAGAAAAGTGAGAAGCGCAAATTACCTACATTTTTTTATTTTTCAAAAATCAATATTTTACAAAATTTGAAATTTTAACGTGGATACCGCATATGATCATGTTGAGATATTAAAAACTGTAGCTTTGAAACACCTGATACTTTCTTTAATTTCTGAAAAACAGGTACATTCCAAATTCAGTGTCAGACTTGATATACAGTAGCGATCAACAGTCTATTGACATGTTTTTGAGAGTTTCAGCACATTTTGTTTTTTTTTACAAAACAGGTGTTTCGTATCTAAAATATATAGCAAAAATATGAAAACTCGTAAAGTAGACGAAAAAAGTTTTCGATTTCGACTATAACAAATTAACTATCCCTGAACAAAGCATAAGAAATGAATAATTTAAATGAGCCCAGTACTTAGACATCAATCACTGACTGGCAGCTGCAATCCACTGAGTCCATGAGGATGTCGATGACATTCTGCCAAATACCCTCTCAAGGCGCCTTCAACTGGTCCAACTTCTCCACCAGACTCCTCTCAAGTCTTACCATAAGCTATCGATAATGTTGAGGTCTGTGACACTTCTTGTTCCAATGCTTGTGTCATTATATTGCTCGTATATGAAGACTCTGTCTTAAGTACGGCATGCCCACAGGAGCATGTGGTTATCCAAAATTCTTTCGTACACTTGACGGTTCATGATGTCCTACATACGAACGAGGGGGCCCATCCCATGACCATTACTCACCTTCTTTGCATGAAAGGTATATTTGAGATCATACCAGGTACCCACGGGGCGCCTACATACTTTACTTCATCCGTACCAAACATAAGTAATTTCGATTGGTGGCTCCAGATGATCTTCTCCCAGTCTACGCAAAGTCAAACTCAGATGGCGTTTCGCTCAGTCCAGTCTTGTAACTATTCTTGGTGGAAACCACCGTTTCTTAGTGCAACTCGGTAGACTATAGGCACCTCCTAATATAGCAGATTGACGGTAAAGGGTTTGCCCCGGGGTCCAGTTCTCAAAAAATGTTGGCTGTAGTGAATCTAGTGGTAATTATGGATCTCCAGGGACTAGTGTTTCATAGCTTGCGATATAATTTTCCTTGGAGAGTGTAGCCAACGACAATCCCTTCCGCTTGCCTTGTATGATGGCTTCTCGTTTATACACTATCAGATTGCTGCTTTTTTGGACTTTGGTCCATTTTCCAAAATTGTTTTAAGTTGATAAAATGCTAAAATAAGGAAGAAGAAAAACATAATTCAATATAACAACAAATAATAACATGTCTAGATGGCGAATTTTCATTATGGTGCATTTAGGTTTCTGACATTTACCAGAACACACTCAGATGGTGTCAAAGTACTCTAAAATACGCCCAAAAAGTGCTGAAAAAAGTTTTCCTATCAATTTGTTGAGAGTGAAGTAAGAAGCGAACAAAATAGCAAGTGTCAATGAACTTTTGGCTGCTATTGTAAGTTGGTCATACCATTAGACGCTATTAAAAAAATTAATATTTCTACTACAATTTTATGTAAAAATATCAT
Source organism: Sinelater perroti (assembly GCA_036346155.1). NCBI lineage: Eukaryota > Metazoa > Arthropoda > Insecta > Coleoptera > Elateridae > Sinelater > Sinelater perroti. Next base: position 15,269,837 of record JARFIY010000370.1, on the reverse strand, counting down.
TGTGTTTTAAAATTGCTTAAAATGGTTCTAATAACACGCTTTTTAAAGCATGGTGTGTGAAAAATTTAATTCAAGTACTTATCCGAAAGTCTGATCACTTTACTTTTACAGTTCTCATCCTTCCAAAAACTGTTTGTCGCGTGTATGCTTGAATCATTTTAAGTATGTTTTTCCAAAGTGCGACTCGGGTCTTTTCAAAATTTTGGACGCTTTTGCACATTTTAGCAAGCGGAGCTTGATAGCAACTCGTTGCGTAACCGAGGAGGCTATTTACTGCTTTAATATTGTGAAATTGCACTTTAGGCAACTCTAGCTAGAACGTTTAGAAACTATGCCCCTCTTCGTTTACTTTACAAGTAAAAATTAAAGACTGAAGAAAATTAAGACCTATGTTACGAATCCAATTTGTTTTAAAATACTCGGTGAAAGTAATTGAAATGGCATGCGTCATGTTCATTTTGACATTAGATATTTTTTCTCACCTATAGGATAATTTGGATGATAACTTTTAAGAATTTGCCAGTAACTGTTGTTACATCAAAATATAATAGCTCTATAGAATCGTTTGATTTTTTAATTTGGCCTTTTCAGAAAGTTCCATAAATAAATTAGTCCATGGAAGAAAATTAAATATATGATCCATAATTTAATTTAAAAATCTAAGAAATTTTAAAAATGAAATTTGAAAATGCGGGTTAAATGCAAATTTGAAAAGCCATTTTTCTCTAAATTTTGATAACATAATGAAGCTTATAAATAATTTTGTCAAGAAATTTTGATGTTCTTCAGGGTTACATATGATAAAGTAGAAAGAGTAATAATTAGCCTTACTTTTGTTATGCTTATTTTGTAATTCTCTATGGTCGTCCCTAAAGGCTATAATTCTGGTTAAAGAAACTCCTCCATCTATTTTCACATTTTCAGTTTTTTTGTACAATTTTAGATGTTATTCTGTAAAAACTTTCATTTTTCTTGACCCGTTGTAAAATAAAATAAGATAATTGTATGGAATTAATAATCAAACCTCATCTAAATTGGTGATTGAGGGCTGTAGCCATACCAAAGATTAAAATCCTTAGGGTTAATTTGTTTTCATTGGTCATTCTTTGTAAGGGTCTGTGGGACATGCCCTAATTTTATTAAATTAAAAGTTTGTGATGAGGTGATGCTTTGTGCATTACGAATGTATTTGTATTCTATTGCTTTACAATATAGGTATGACTGATATTGCACACATGATATTCACCTGATAGGAACAGTTAAAGCAATGTTTGATTGGCATGATAAGTGTATGTAGATTTTAACGGTAGTCTTATGCTTATGCGCGTAGTAGCAGAAAGTCAATCGACTTCCTTGTTAATGCTATGGCTCTTCCGATTCCTTTAAATCAGCTGTGTTAGCTACCCTTTTTTCAGTTATTCGCGCATTAATGAATTAAATTAACGTGTATTTGCGATAAAAAAATTGGGCTGCGTATCTAAGAGCCGAATGATGTTTTATGCACTAGAAATGCTTTAACAATTACTTTCTCCTTTTGAAGTGACTCATCGCCAAATTTTCAATTGTAATAAATAGCTAGTTATTGGATGAAGAAGTCGATAGTAAACAATAAAATTAAAAATAGCTCGAAAGAATTCGGTCGTTCCTTCTAAAGGTTAATTAGTCCTTGAAATCAACTTTAACTATTTCTGTAATTTATGTATTTAGAGTGCACGTTGCATTGAAGTTCAGATAAAAACTTGGTTAGGTGGCGTCATTAAACGAACTCAAGGTTAGTTATGTTAATCGGGACTTAACCGGTTGCTAATTTAATTAAGTGAATGTGTTGAAACGTAAAAAAAAAAAGTTGCATATATTTGTATATTTAAACATTTCTGGCAAACAAATAATTTATAATTATTTGTGCTTTAAAGATGAGACTTTTTTAATTACAGTATTTTGCAAAATGTAATTTTGTCAGTTTTGTCATTTTTATTATATAAAATATAAACAATAGACAACGTCTATTTAACTCAAATTAACAGATGTAAAAAATGTTATTAAATAAAATCTTTGTTAAATCATCATAAGGAATTAAAACACAAAATTGTAACCAGACCTGAATTTAAAATCTTAAAAGCAGCGCTTGTGGCAATGTAGAGAGTATAATGTCTTGGAAGAAATTCTCAAAAATACCCCTTGAAGTTCCAGAGGCAATAAAAAATAAATTGTATGTTTATCGAATTCAGTACAATTTGTATTCGTGGAGTGACTCCAATATAGAGGAACGCCACATATATTTGCTTGATTTATAAGCTTATAAAATCCAAAACTTTCTGTGGCTCTGCACAACTCTGAACTTCGCGCAGTAATGCCCGTTTGTCTACAAAACAACTCTCTAATCTCAAACCAATAAATCCATAAGTAACTGAAGCGTCAATCCCATAAATCGAAAATGGCGCCTTATCGCAATAAGATTGCAACATTAAAGCTTCACAAATGACGATTCGGATAATAAATTTGTTTAAGCAATTACCATCTGGGGGGTTTTAGAGACTATAAAGTGGCCACTCGTGCACTAGGGTGTTTTCGTAACAAAATGAGGTCTTTTAGACTCAACTCCGGAAGCTCGTTAAATGCTGGATGAAATGACTATATTCTTTTCCGTTTTATTTCTTCTATTGGTAGTAGATTCAAAGAAAACATTTCGTGTTTCCACTGCGCTACAAAAAATGTATATAAATATGAATGTTTATATCTGATCCTAAAACATTCTTTAAGTGTATTTAGTATTTCTTATAGATGACTGAAATATATATATTTTTAATTTTTAACGAACGTACAAAATATTGCATTATATGAAGAACCACCAAATGTGTTTTAATCAATTTTTATTTTATTTGGATTCGTAAGATGAAAAATTAAAAGAAACACCTTGAGCATTAAGATTGCACGATAATTTCAATATTTACAGACAGAGGTAACAAATGATTATAGTTGTGTTAGGAATATGCTAATTAGTAGACTATATTTCTTTTAAAAGTTCACGAACTGCACAGTTGATTCAATACTTCAAACTGTGATTCATTCACTACTTATAGACTCAACTAAAATGTCAAAAAAATTTAATGATAAATGATCAATTATAATAACATTGCAACAGCAAAAAAATATAAAAGTAAGACCATTTATTTTAGTCTATTTCTGAAAATTCTCCCTCTATTCTTCTACTACCCATCGAGAGTCTTCACTGACTCAACAATATTCTTTTATTTCGAATGGACTTTGGCATCTCTTCTCCAATGTTATACATTGAGCTTTGTAAGGTTTTGGTAAACGTTATCGACCCATCTTGTGCGTAGCCTTCTTTTTGGTCGCGTTTTGTGTTATTTAGTGTCATCATATGCATTGTATTCACATGTGCCTGATAATACTAATTATTTCTGGTCCCTTGCAGAGTATCCCTAGTTCTGAACTGAAATGTTACCTTCATTGTCTGCCATTCCGTCCGAAAATCCTACAGAGTATTTTCCTTTCAAAATCTCAGTCTCTGTTGCTTCTTTATTATAGTCTTATATAGTCTCAGTTTGATTTTTCTTGGTATTAGTTTTCTTTTAAAAATACTAATCATAGCAAAGTAGGCTGCATTTAGCAGTGATATCTTCGGCTACATCTCCATTTTTATTGATTGAATGTGGCTACTATTTTTATTCCTAACCTCCTGGTTTCTTTTGGTTCCCGTTGATCTACCTTTTTTGATATTTTTAAGTATTTTTATTGGCATTTAGTTTAACTACCACTGCATCCAAATTCTCTTCCAGGATTCTATGCTTCTGTAACATTCCTTCCTTCGATGCTAAGTATGGCGATATCGTTTGAATAGTTCAATATTTGATTCTTATTTCTGAATAGATAGCTATCATGTGGTATAGAATATCTTTGTATGATTATATTTAGTACTAAATTAGATAGTAGTGGTGATAATGTGTCTCCCTGTCATACTCCCACGTTGCTGTTAATGGGTAAATTTTTCTCTGATTCGACTTCTACATTATATGTTTTTAATAATCACCAGGATTAATTATCTAATTTTTTGCCTAAGGCTTGTCTGACTGAATTATTTATAGTCTACGAATGTACTATGCGAAGTTAAAAAAATATATTTATTTAAGATTTCTAAGCACTAAATTAAACAAGGAATCGCGTAGAATAACAGATAACGCTGGAAGAAGTTTCACAATGTCCAAAACTGCTGCCCCGCTAGAAATCACCGATAAGTCCATGATATGAATTTGCATGTTCACTAGACTAAGTGAACTAATGAAGCACTTTGGCTGCTCAAATCTTTACGAACATTTAACCAAAGATGGCGCTTTATAACACTACAGCTATTTTGTTACCTAATAGCTTTTTTAGATTATTAGCTGTTCCCAAAGCTTAAACTTTTTATGCCTGGAAAGACATGTCTAATGAAGAGGAGATACAAATCGTAAACAAGTATTTCGAAGGCTTCGAAGAAAAACGTCAGGGCAAGTGCTTTGAACTTCGAATGAACTCAAATGGCACGTTATATATAACTTAAATTTTTATCTTTAACACAAAACCAAGTTGCTCATCATGAAAAGCGGCTTCAGTTTAACTTGAAGTATATAATTGCAATAAATTTTAATGTTAACTTTGTTTTAGTATCTTTCCGCGATCTACTTAATTACTTTCCGCATTACGAGAGACTCAGAGATGTTGAGTTTGTCAGTTTATCCAATCCTAAGCACACTCCCAGCGAAACGGCAAGATTTTATCAAAGCCGCCAGCGGTCGTTTTAATTTGCATGCAAATATGACATTTGATTGCGGATAATGGCCTGCTATTGCGCAACTGCAAGCTTGAGAAAAGCCTCGTTCGCAGTCGCTGCGGCCCTGTGCGTCCAAAACATTTAAGTTTTTTGGAACCATTGTTAATGCCAATTAAATAGAAGCAATGAAATGTGGAATGATTAACCGGAATAGTTGAAAGTACGATAATTGGGAGCGTGCGACAATTAGACGTCGAGACGTGCTGGTTATTGCACAAGCTGCCTATTGGGAATCTGCAGGACAAATTGTTCGCATTCAGCTCAACTTTTCAACGTAATTGTGCCTGAAATAGTGGAGCATTAAATAAAAGCAAATAAATAACTAACATTAGTAAAGAAAATTGTGCAAATTTTAATTGTCTGAAAAAATAATAAGATCTCGCAAAAAGAGGTCCAATTTTTAGTTATATGCTACTTTATTTGTAGAGTCCGGCAGAATGATCTCCTATTTTTACTCGAACGGTACAAAGCATGTCATTTTAGTTCCCATTATAGCGCAGTTGGTAAACACCGTGCGTTTGTGTTTGACACTAATTTTTTAAAATGGTGACATAGCCGCTATTTTCAAACAGGTTATCACAGAAGAGTTCCGACCAAGAAAATCATAATGTGGGCACACAATTTCCAACCTGATAATTTAGCATTAAAACGGAAATCACCAGGTAGATTTCGTAACGTTCGAACACCCGAGAATATCACAACAGTAAGGCAGGCTGTTGTCACATCGTCACAACATTTCGCCGCTAAACATGCTCTCGTTTTTTGAATGTCTGACTAGAGCGTGCGAAGAATTCTATACTGCAATCTGATGTTTCATTCGAACAAACTGCTGGCGGTGGTGCAGGAAGAATGTGACTGGTACGCCCGGTAGGCTGCTTGGGAGGACATGTTGGGAAATGTTTTATGGAAGCTCATTTTCATTTATTGGACTGGGTTAATAAGCAAAAGTTTTTTTATTGGGCCCCACAAAAGCCTCGAGCAACCTCTTTACGGTCGGCGTGTAACTGATTAGTGTGCTGTTGTGGAATTTGGCATTATACGACCGTATTTTTTGAAAAAGTACGACATGCAATGACCGTCACATGTACCGCTATGTTATTATTTAACAAAAATTTTTAGAGCCCAGAAGCAACAATCTTGGTAATGCACCATTGTGGTTTCATCAAGGTGGTGCTACTATACACACACGGCTAGAACTTCTAAAAAGTTCTGAAGATAATGGTGGCATCCTATGGCCGGCTAGGTAACCAGACCTATCCCTTTGATTTCTCTCTATGGAGACACTTGAAGGCTGAAGTCTTTCAACGCAGACTGAGAACTATTACCGAGTTAAAAAATGCTATTCGCAACTCGATCACAGCAGTACCAATCGAAATGACTTTGAAGGTAATGCGGAACTTTAAGTGAGTCGCTCGTGTAAACAAACATTTGAGCGATATCATCTTGAAAATTGGTTGCAAACATTGCTCTGTATTATTCTTTTTATTGCTGTTTTGAAAAGGGAAGATCGCTCTGCCAGTCTCTCTGTCTTCCTTTTATAAATATTATAAAATATTTTGCTAATTGCCGACCTTGATCTGAATTTGTTACATTTGGTAACGATAATTTCATATTTTCAGCAAATAATACGGTCAGATTTGAATGTCATATAGGCATATTATCTTACAAAAACGTAGCCCGCACAACATAAAGCATTTCATCAAGTTCAGCAACCCAAACAGGAATTTTCGAAATTAATACGAACATTGCAAAATTCCTGCGGACTTTGTCTCCTTCCCTCCCGAGCCAGCGCGCCGAGATAAATAAATTTCAGCTCGCTAAGAATGCCGTTTCGTTTTAATCAAATTCTTCCTAGACGCGCAAGTTCAAAGTCCTGCAGCCGGAGTTCTGTTTCGCGATGTTTGCTGCAGTCGCCGGAAAACCTGAGGCTTATTAGCGGGCGGCCGAGTTGCGAAGCAAAAGTGTTGGGGGCCGGGCAAGCACTCGTTCGGCTCCTTTCAGGATCTCGAGACCAAAACTATTCCATCAGCGCAACTACCGCGAACTAGAAGTGATTGAATTAGTCAAGTGGCTAGATCGTTAGGCTAACACGGAATAAGATCCGAGATAGGAAAGATTAAAGCGCTCTCTAAAGCCGTAATTACATTAAACCGAACGCAAACCTTTGGCCTTGTGTGCTGAAATTAGTTTTGCGATAAACTCCCGACATTTGTAACTTCGTTACCTTGCCCGCATTTTATTAGATTTGCTCGAACCGGCGCTCAAGACGTTCTCCGTGATTGTCGCGAAAATGCGAATTTTAGCTGCGCCCGACGGGTTTTCAGGGGTTCGCATGCCGATACCCAATTAGAAGAGCGGAAAATGAAGTTCCCGTAGTCATGCAGCTTAGTTTTGTCACGTAACCACCATTTCATCATTAAAATTGTCTACTGCATGAAAATCACCAAGGAAACGCATTTGCTCGCCTCAGAAATACAAAAACATCCAATTACGCTAATTACATACTGAACAGAGGCTTTGTACAAACCCATAAGCTGTGTAATTTCTAAAAAATTAAAATCAAGGACTGAAATATACAACGTTTAAGCTACTGCGTACTTGTAAATTGTAGGGAGTGTCCCAAAATTTAATCTTGCTCGTTAAATGGCAACAATTGACTTATATCAAAAATTACTGGAAGCGATACGGCTATCTTTAGGTTAAATGACTCAATTTACACAATTACACATATTACATTTCTCATAATCAGTATGTCACTATGGAACACTTTTTGAATTTACCAGAGCCATTCCTTTTTTTTACCAAATAGTCACTGATGATGCTTATATACGCATACTGGAGGAATCTGAGTGAGTTAATTTTTTATAATACTCTGTATATTGTTATAAGAAAATTTAAAATTATATGTAATAATTAAAGTACTCGCACATATTTTTCACATTATTATAAATCATTAAAAAATAATGCTGTGGTTAAATTCGCGCAGGCTTCACTTTTTTTCTCATCCTTATGTCTGGGATAAATTTTTTTATAGAATAATTGGCAAGAATAAAGTTTAAAATATGATGTAAAGACTACGAAGATGATCTGACTTTGTTTCTGCCTATTATTGACAATTTTTTTATATCTGGCTGAATATAACAAAGAAGCTTGTATTGTTTCTTTGTAAACATTTTTAGTATATTACCATCCCGTTATTTTCGTATAACAACATCAAAACAAAAGGTTCAAATAAATTCAAAAAAATAGTAATTACTTACATAAACTTTGTTAGTACTTTTTAAAATCTAATTTAAAATAATCTTTGGTTAATATTACGTACTTACATAAAAAATTTAAGGGAGAACTACGATATAAAATATATAGAAAATTGTCTAGCGAACATATCTTGAATTAGTTATTAAGAAAGTTGCTGTCAAGCTTGAATTTAATATACAAATATTAGAAGCGTCATGGAACAACAGGTAATAAAATTTTTATGAGGAAAATTGTGAGAACAGTTGATATTCAAATTATGGTATGTCCACAGTTCGTTAAAGACACAATATGCAAAAGTCGAATGTTCAAATGACATACACGACAAACCGAGGTCTAAAATGTAACCTTCGTGTGTTGTGCTAGCACTAGTAATAACCATATAAGTATTATTCAAATTGTAGTTTGTGGGGGCCACAAGAACTTGTGAGAACTATCAGCTGTTAACACATCGAAATTGCAAAAATATTTCAGAAAGCTTCGCTTGTAAAGATTATGGCTCTTTTAGAATTCTAATTCTAGTCGCAGTAAAAAAAGACATTGAGCCATTTTGTTAGAAATTAGATGACTATATTAGGGTGAATTTAAGCAGCTGTTTATTTTTGTTAATAGACTTACGACTAGATGATTTGTTGACTGGAAAATGGAAAAAATCAAGTAAGGATTCGAGAATTTTATAATAACATTATAATAAACTGTCAAAATGCTTTGAAGAGTTTGTCACCACTGATCTAATGCTGGTTGATTTTCGTGGTCGTTGTGGACTATTGGTACACAAATATAGCAAAGTATGTACAACACGACGATAAGATACTTTGCAATTATAATTTGGAAATATATTGTGACATGGTTGCAATCCAAATAAACCAACAAATATTGTAAAAGGGTTAATTGTACAAAATTAAGACAGGAACATCATAACTGAGTACTACAGCAGCCTTCTCTTATCAAACAGTTGGTTCAAAAAGGTTTAACATTTTCTTAAAAAATATAAAAAGCCACCCCCTTCATTTCTTATAAATAAGTCCCCTCACATCGGCTCCAGAATTTTTGACTTCCTATGCGATATGGCTTTGGTGCGAGAAAATAGGTTTTGTTATAATTATATTACTAATGACGAAATAAATTTGGAAAACCAAATGCAATTCTTGAATATATATAGACAAAATCTACTGTAAACACAGTAGATTTAATGCGTTCAATACATAGATCTTCAAAAAAATTAAGATGGCGATCCCTAGTAGTGTTTTCCAAGAATTCACTTGACGGTAAAAAATTTTTACAAGATCATTTTCACAAACAAGAAGAATATTTTTCAATGTTTAGTACTGAGCTTGATGGAAAAAAATTTACGATAAAGAGTTACATTCTTGTATGATGAGTTTTCAATTTAAGTGAAAAATGCACCAAAACCAAAACAAAGCTATTCTCAAGGAAGATTATTGCAACTGAATTTTGAGATCTCAAAAGATGTAGTTTTTACTGAATTCTTAACCGAATGAAACACAACCAGTGCTCTATACTACTGTGAATTGTTGGTGCAAGTATAAGCAGCCTATTGCACAAAGAGATTGTGTCACAGCAAACATTAAAACTGCAGCTATAGCCAAATTGTAATAACAGTAACTCGTTGGGACTCTTATATATTTGGGGACTTCAGTTATAGGAATTTAGACACAGATAGCTTTAGAACCAGCACCAGTCTTTTACGAAAGTGGTATCAAAAAGACACCCATCCTCTAAATCAAACATATCAAAAGCAAAGAGTATGCAGAAAATTAGTTTTCCTTTATAGTATCTTGCTTCAATAAAGTCTTTAATTTGTATCTGATTGGTCCGTTTACTTTATTCAAATAACTGTTTTTAAGTATTGCTAATTCATTAAAATCTCTTATACAGGATGAGATTTCTCCATCAAGATGTTATATCTTCTTTATTCTTGTTTTATGTTAAATATTAAATCAATTCATTGTATGTAATATCCACGGAAAAAGGCACCTTCGCTCATTTATTATTCCCCATCATCAACGTGCAGAGAAAATATTAATAGAGGCCTGACACCCTTTAAAATGAATTCTTTACCTTCAATCCGATGAACTCAAGGATACAAAATTACTTTATAGTAAACAAACTCATAAAACTGAATTACCAAGAAGTTATTAAAAACATACAAATGCTAACAATAAGTTTTCAACTGTGTATTTAATAATAGGCTAAAAACCAATTTAACTAACTAAATCCACTACAAGAGCCTTTCTCTTTACTATGCGGGCAATAAAATTGAATTGTATACCTATCGAATTAAAAATGCCCCTTCATTGTTATTTGGAAAAGAAAGACGACAGAAAGTAGCCAAACATAATACCCAATAATTAAATTAGCAGGATTATACAACAAAATTAAGCTTCCAATGGAATGAGGAAGACAACCTGTAAATTTCTTTAGTCACCACGAGAACTCCCAACAATAGTACAACATACTACGTGACTAGTACAGACAAATACGCTGATTTTGCATACCATTTAAATACATTTTTCCTCCCTTTGTTGTCATACACCGGCATCCTATGCAGTAACAAACTTAAAAAAATCATCGAATGTACTACGCCATAAGAAATTTTGAACATTATTAAACCTCATCCATGAATCAAGCCACTTGGACCCAATTAAATTTACAATTTGATGTTCTATTCAATGAGTGCATGAGGCTATTGTACTTTTACCTTACATACTGCTGTTTTATAAAAGTTGAAATTGTAAAAACAATTTTTCCATCTCCTCTCAACTTTACCCAAGGTTTTAAAAAAGGTGTGGGTCAAAGTGAATAAAAAAATTACTAGCCAGAACACCAAACCAGGCATACCAGCATTTTAGTTTAGTTTTAGATGTGGTCATTCCGCTTCAGATACAATAGAAATGAGATTCGAGCGGAAACAATAGACGCCAATTTTATGTTTGAAAATTTTGCAGGTATTTAAGTGTGTTTGGCGTATTGGCCTCACATACAATATCCTACACCTATATATTCCTCTTATTTCTTCATGAATGCAAATCAATTCAAACCGGAGCACCACATTTTATTTAACATTGTATGCTATATTTGCTGATGATACAGTTCTTCTAGCTCAATATTAAGAATTTAGCACAACTCTAATTAATATCTAAGATAGTGTTTTACAACTGGTTAGCGAAATGGAACGTCAAAGGAAAGATATAACAAAAATATTTATCCTAAGGAAGATAAATAGTCCCCCATCGATACTTGTCAATGAAACTTTTATACTGAAGATTAACTAGCAAAATATCTAGACATTTACATTGATATAAAATTAATCTGGAAAACATACTATCCCAAGGAACTCAGAGAACTCAGATTAAGACAGTTGTATCCTCTATTTCATCTTAAAACGTATTGTACATTGCACCTGTACAACTCGCTTATCCAATCCACGGTAACATACTCATGGGCAGCTCTGGGAAAACTAACCTGAACAAAATACAAACTTTTCAGTATAAAGTTTTTAGGATACCAATAGATGTCTTCTGGCTCTTCAATAATTTGGAATTGACACAGTTGAACAATACACAGGTGCCATGGAGTACCATCTAGATCAAAACAACATTCAGACGAGACTAAAGAGCTAATTACTCCTGGGTGTACTTATATGTGTCTGACAGTAGTGCGAGTAAACTTACCAGCCTCCGAAACATTCCATATGGATGATCAAGCGCGTTCAATATTATGAGTATTTGTATATTGTACTCTTCTAACATTATCAAGTATAAAATTGCAAGATATTTCTGAAATATTCATAATCTCTTCACTTTTCAACATTAGACATAACCTGTTTCTCTTCCACAAACCAAACGCACGAGAGTGTTTTGAAATATCCTTCTTTCTAGACAATATGTTCGATAATATAGCTTCGAGGAACATGAAAGAGGTATGATATTTTTTAACTCCATGGTTACCAAGACACCCTGCAGCGTTTCTCTACAGTATTAGCCTTTGATAATCATCGATGAATGCGTACTCCCTATGGCAACGCTTGTATAGACATCAGTACTATTGAACAAGAAGTGTGAGAGAGAAAAATCCAACCACAAAAGATCTGCGCAATCAGGCTCAACGTGGTCAGCTTTCGACAGCTACTTATTTGCGCTAATTGGCTGGGACTGTTGAGATTTCTTTTGAACGGGTCCACCACATCATTTATGTTTTTCCTGGTTACCGGAAAGTGTACTCAAGATGGGTTCCACGTATGTTGACTCCTGAAATGAAACACAATCGAAAAGGGGTTTGCCAGCAATTTTTGAGTGAATGTGAAGAAGGAGGTGATATATTTCTCTGTCCAATTGTCCTATGCATCTCATTAGTTCACATTGAATTTTTAAAACAAAGTGACATTATATACTCCAGCCAATATGTAAACATGTTGAAAATTTTATTAACATGATGGTATTTATCTTCTCGGCGTTTTATTAAATCCGATCTAGATCCAGGTTACCATCCATTGCAATTTAGCCTTTTCTTTAAAGTTACAGGAAAGCCTAAAGGGACATCATTACAGTAGTGACATGTAGGCAACTATGCGTCAGTGGTGTCGTCAACAAACTCCTAACTTGTGAACGGGAATGGTAATCTCTTAGAAAACTAATAACGCTATTTTATACAAATAATTTTATTATAGAAAATACATAGCTTAATTGTACACCTTCTTTATAAACTAAGAGGCAAGAAACTTAAAACAACCCTCGCTTAAAACCCTTAAAGTACGCATAATCTAAGAATTAATTCTAGTTAGCCTCCAAATGGTGAGTTGTAATGCTACAGAGTGTATAGCATTTTAGCAAATGATTAACACTAGAGTTAAATAAAATTACGAATAATAAAACGATGAAAAATATCAATAGAAATATTAAAAACTACAGCTTGCAGCTTTAACTAAAATGGTATATTAACATCAGTTTTATAGTTTAGTGGTAACCGCAGTTAGGAATGTAAGATTTATTTTGATCATAGACCGTATATTAAACACTCTTATCGATATTGTGAAATCTTCTGATCGTATTGATTGCAATTTTGAAATAACAGAAAACCAAGAACATTATTTTTAGTCTTATTTTAATGTTCAAAATACCGATTATATTGCCTTTGCATATTATTACTACCCATTCATATATTTGTAATACCTTGACCTTGGTATCCATCGATACTTAGTTTGAAAGGAAAATATTTTTTTTTATTACAAAACCAGCATTTAACAATAACCCTCGATAATATATGCCACAATTCCATGAAAATGCAGCCACCGCTTACAATGGAAGTTAATCTTATCTCCAATTCGACGTATTGATTAAAAACTAATCGTGTCGGATATTGCTAAGGCTACAAGCATTTTGAGTCGACCAGTCACGTACATCATTATCACAAAGAGGTAAGGAGCACATTGGAAGTTTGGAGAGAAATAGTCCCAAACAGTTTTTTTAAATTCACAAAATATTTTACGTTATTACTGTAGTTAATCTTCATTTTATATTCTTTTTAAAGATTACAAGGTCTGTTATCTATCGTCGGTGGTCTGGTATTTGTTTTTTCCGTAACATTTTAATCCATACATTTCTTTAACTTTTTTGCATTGGAAAACAGCGACGGTATTATGCTAAATAATCTAATATTACAAAATGGTGCAAATTTGTATCATTGGCAATAAAACAAAATAAATTTGAATTTACCCAGATTCCCCCTATAGCACTACAATTAGATTATAATAATGCTATTGGATTTAGGGATTATGCAAATTGATATTAGAGGAAACGCTAAAACAAACCTGTTGTTTTGTATTCCAATTCCGAAATTATTCATCAATCTAATTTTAAGCGTCATTTAATAATTGAATATGAATTAAGTCCAGTGACATATCAGAGAGATAATAGCATTTTATGACGCTAAACATGGAAATCAAAACTTTGTTAGCTTCAAACGGGATGATCGCTATTTAGGAAGAACATAATTGATTTATGTTAAAGCCGAACAAAACTCGCATTGCTATAATTTCAAATTCTTAGTTTAGTTTGATAATTTATTTGACCACAATGTTGACTCGACGCAGATCCCTTTCGTAAACTATTCTACATAATGGATTGACGGAGACTGAAAGCTGGCAGGCTCGCGGTGTTTCCGTTATAAGCCAATTGTTCCAATTGAGCTGTCTACGCAACCTGCTAAATTTCTCGGAAATTGGTGTCATAACCGTTTTCAGTACTTCAGCTGATTGTATTGCGCCCGCCTTTCTGAAATCTCACGCGTCATTTTGCTGGAGTGCGTTTTCAATTCCGTTCAGTAATTGTCGGCCGAGATTGATGGCCTTATTTTATTAATAAAACTTCTGCGCCAAAGTGCTGTACTCGTGTTGAGCTTTGGTGGCACCACTCCTTCGAACTGCTTACAAAATAGATGAGCATTTAAAGAGACTTCCAACAAAGAAGTACAAGGTCGTCGAAGTAACTTCGAAAAATGGATGAACAATAAGAAATGTATTAAAACAGAAGAAAAACTAAATTTATTTAGATGCAACTTGGGATAATTAAAGTAAATAGTATTGAGTATATTATTTAATGTAGCCCCTGTCAGCGACTACGACCTAAAACTGCAGCTTGAAAAACTCCTCCTTGTCTTTATATGTCATTACGCCCATGATGGAAACCCTTAAGCTGTTATAATGCCTCTCATTGACCTCCTTAACAATACTACACACGTAGTAATAAAGGGTATTTAAGTCAGGACCAGAGAGTGGACACCAATGGTAACCAATGGTAATAAAATTGTTGAATACTCAACCATGTCTGGGTCAACCTTGTCTTGTCGGCTGGAGTGGAGTCTTGCCTCCCAGCGGCCACCTCTCCTATTCAGGGATTAACAACTTTGATTCACACTTTCAGTCCTTCAAAAAAAAGTGGAGCGCTATAAGCAGCGAAGGGTATGGCTGCTCACAACCTCCAACACTATCACAGAGGAGGGGAACCGTCGACGATAGGTAGTTCAGGGGCATCTTGTCAAATCCAAAGGCCATTTAAACAATTCATCTTCCTGTCCTGGATGATATTCTTTTTGTTCAAAATGAATCTCAGCAAGCTAGCGCTATCGTGTTTGGTGTCGTTCAACAAAGCTTTAATATATAATTTTCTGTCCATCTTGATGTTCTCAATCAACAGTTAGCGTTTCCTCAGTACGAAATACTTGTAGTACGCTGCTAGACGTCCATTTCTCTTGCCGGTTCAGTCACGCTCCGCCCAGAGTCCTAATCGATCTTATCTTACAATTTGCAGACGAATCCATCACTTCTCTTGCCCTCTCTTGGTGGTCAGATTCCCTGTACTTCTTGGCTACGTTGTAAACTCGAGTCTTTGTGTAGCCATGCAATAATTTCTGTCGGCGATTTTTCCGCGCGAAAGGAATTTAAGTATAGCAGTTCTGCGGTCGTATTATCAATCGTGGGTTGTTTATTATGTAAAGCTAATTTGCGCGTAAAACTACAGCCTTCTTGAAATGCAACCGAAAGAAATTTATAATTTATCTCAATCTTCTCTTTCTAGAAGAATCGCCGTCTGTTATTTTCTCAGTGCTTTCATAAAAGTAGGACGTATTGCCTTAAACGTAAAGTTTATAAATATACAGAAGAGTCTATAGATTCTGCAGCTTTGTCCTTTATAGCTCCATTAATCTTTAATAAGCTGTAAAGACGGTAATTTATGACGGCCATGTTTTTATAGTATTTTTAAATATACAGCGGTGAATTTACTTTTCCTTTTTATTAGCTGCAATGATGTAGTTAACGATTTTTTCCATCGTTGTTCTTTATAGAAGAATTCTGTTTCAATATTTATATGATAAGCTGCTGCTGGCCTCTAACTTTCTAGGGTGTTTTGGAGCACTAAATTAACCAAGTATATTATTATGGCCCAACAGTGTCTAGCCGGAAATGCTTTCGTCCGGATAACAGCGTTACAATGAATTTAATTAAAAACAGCTATTAAGATTCTAGCACTGTTCGGGCCGGCCCGCTAACATGTTTATCCTCTGTATTCGTAACGAGCTAACGGCCCGAAGTTCTGCTACACACGCGCCATATTACATTTTTCATTAGCGATCACGCAGTCCGCCGAGCCTAACAAGGGCAAATTTAATCTGCGGCTCGAAAATCGCGCGCCCGGAGCCTCAATATTCTGCTCCGGAGCGTATCCTCCGGTTGTTAGGCGGCAGCCTCGAAGCCGCCATAAATCTGCTTTTTGTTCTTTTATGGTTGCTGGTTTTGTGGTTTCCGACAATAGGCTGTTATGTAAACTGTTAATAGTGTGCGTTATCCAACAATAGGAAAGGAAAATTGGAATCCGCCAAGAACAAACCAGTTAAACAGTTTGATAACCCGGCGAAGCTGTTCTCACACGCGCCCCTCGGAGGCAGTTACCATTTATTTTATGATTGCAGCCTCGGCAGCGGTAAATAACGTAGATTGTTATGCCCGTGTATTGTTTATTGCTGCAGGTATGGTGGTTAAGCAGAAGCCACTTTATTTACTGCATTAGCCGCGCCTATAAATAATGTTTATTAACACTCCTCGACAAATTTTACGTGCAGCTCTCTTTGTTGTAGATAAGGAATATTTATAGTACGTTTAAATTCACCAGATGACTTTTAATGTATGTTATTTGCGTCTATTTATTATTGTGGTTTTATAATTTAGCACGTATAAGAACTCTGTTTCAGAAAATATATAAAAGTCGTAAAAATAGCAAATATACAATAATTGCAGTCTCAGAATCTAGTATTAAAATTCAAAAATAAACTCTTCTGCTGTGTAATAGGGAAAACTCCTCAAATATAACAAGCACATAAAATTTCTTTAAAATGTTTATAATAAGCAAGTGTTTATATCAAATTATTTCATTTTTGTTTTAGATATAAATACAAATATTTTAGGCTAAATAATAAATATACAAACATACAAAATATTTGAGGCATATATGTGTGCATTTACCATAGACATATATTGGATCGTATATTTGGTACAATCTAATGTAGACCGATAAAGGGTTTATCGCATAATACTTTCCCTTAATAGTAGGTGGTTCCTCTTCGTCTTCATTCTCATCTGAACCACCAATTAAATTTGGTTCAGAAAATTTTGACAAGAGTTCTGCATCGCTGGAAGTTCAGTAGTGGTTAATTCATTAACGATATTAGCGAATATACTTTCTGTGTGCCCATATTAAAAATTGAACGTGACCTTCATCATTTGCTAATTTTAAAACCGACTGTAGAATAAGTTTGTTTCGTCTCCGTTAAAATACCATCATATTTGTATCATTTTTTTAAATCTGACCAAATGTGTTTAATCCAAGAACTTACATTTCCTTTTGACGTACTTACAGCTTGACCATGTATTTTTCTTGTGTTTTTGAAATCCGTCTATTCAACTTCCGCTATATATAAAATTATAGTCAGTAGGTCTACTAATGCTTCCGCTGTAGGTTTTAAAATTTTTCAGCTTATTGACACACCACCAACATCCTTTCTTACAGGTTATCTAATTGACATTGGAAATATTAAAATTTGGCACCCCTTTCAATTTTTCCTTGTTGTTTTCAATCGTAAACAGAATGGATTTTGAGAAATTAAACTGTCATATTTCTGAATTTGAACATCCTTTTATAATCTATAGCTTTTTTAATATTAACATTTTACGATGAACCGTTTGAACTTTATATAAAATATAGAAATATAATTGTAATTATATTTTCCTTATTAAACTGTATTTATATTACAAATAGATTAAGCTAATTAAACAAGTAAAAATGGAATATGGGTAATCACCATTGAATGCCCTTTATCTGACCAAAATATGACAGATATTTGGCGTTAAGTTAATCTTTAAACCCGAGTGTTCCCTATATGTATACGAGA
Source organism: Sinelater perroti (assembly GCA_036346155.1). Lineage (NCBI taxonomy): Eukaryota > Metazoa > Arthropoda > Insecta > Coleoptera > Elateridae > Sinelater > Sinelater perroti. Next base: position 15,251,788 of record JARFIY010000370.1, on the reverse strand, counting down.
TCGTTATAAGCGACTGCAAAATACCGTATAATAATAGAAAATTCAATTCGTTAAAAGAAGGCATTTGCCTGCATCTAGAATATCTTGTACGCTAGTTCATCTGTGTATGATATTAAAGTTTTATCCAGCACGAAATCCGCAGTTAAACTAAAAACCGTCCCTCTCTGATACTTATTTCAATTTATGTTAGTAACGAGTAGTGTTCATTTTCTTTATTAAAAAATAATATAGGTTTTTCTGTCTGACTTAACACTGATGGTAGAGTACAAGACCAAGAGATAAGAAATGAAAGAACGTTATATACAAAAAAAAGGATGAGAAAACAACAACGATAGCGATTGAAAAACACTAATAGTAAGCTCACACGGTGTATTTTCAAAGAGATGGGAAAATGTTACTCATCCATGCACAGAATATCTGAAAAGCAAAATTGAAAGTAAAACCCTAAAAAACAAGAAAAGAAAAACAAGATTAATCATGGAAGTTTGTAGTTGTTTTATTCTTTCACTCTATTTATGTTCAAATTTTAGCATTTACTGTTTACAACTTTTTTCATCATTTGTTTCCCTTCCCTTTCTTTCTGATTGTTCCAAATTAAAGAAATTCGACTATAGTCATTCTCTTATTCGTTTTCCCGTTTATAGTTTTAATTCTTTATCTAAAGTAAATTCTAGTCAGATCAACTATAACTGGGTAATAGTCAAAATTATATTTTTTTATTTTATTTAATTAGCAATCAGAAAATTAATACATTCTAGAAGCTAATGTTTTGTACTATAACTAAGCTTGATTGGTAAACTCCCAGTGGAGTCATTCTTTATTTAAACATTTAGGTCTTTTGGCCATTTCTTCTAAAGGCGTCTGTTTTGGGGAACTTTTGTCAATGGCGCAAGAGTTTCATTTGGATGATGTTTCAGTGTTTTTAATGCTTAATAGCATACTTTTTGATTAAGTCTTTCCCGTAAAGGATGTTGAGGTCTAGGCCTGGTTTGTCACATAACAATGTGCAATTTTGAATTACAAACGTTGAATTACTTCAACATTCGTTCGACTTTCCCAACCCCACAGCTGACACCCACAAGTCCGGATTGGTCTAATAATTGAGTTATATAATAATATCTTGTTTTCCAGGGATAGATTAGAGTTTCTTCCCATGAGCCAGTACAGTTTTAGGTCCATTTGCATCCGTTTCTTTTGTCAATATATAATCCCAGGTGCTTAATTTCAGTGAAGTGGGGGGAGGATAGTATCATTAAGGGTAAAGGCTGGGCATCTTGACGTTTTGTCGTGAATGTAACATGAGTTGACTTAGTCCCGTTGACTTTAACCTTTCATTTGAGTAACCATTGTTCAGTTGGGTTTAAATGAGTTTGTAATGCAGCTGATGCTGCTACCGGATTTTCATTACACGCAAATACCGTTGTGCCGTTAGCCAATATATCCAAGGTAAATCAGAGGTAAATAATAGGTATGACATAGACCCCAAGACACTCCCCTGTGGTACTCCTGCACTTATTTTTTTAATTTTGAAAATGTCTTGACCGATCCTTGTGTGTAAGATATGATCGTAATAGAAGGCAGTAGTCAGAAGTAAAGGTTTTCTTAATTTTATATTGTAAACCTCTGTGTCATACCCGATCAAATGTCTGTCTTACGTACAGGAAAGCAGCAGTGCAGAACGCTTTACTTTGTAGTGTAGTTTGGGTGATGTTTGTTAGGCGGTGGCATTGTAGGATAGTTAAATCCAAACTGATGATTAGGCAGTCATGCTTCTTGCACCGAGTTTTCATTAATACGCCTCAGGACTAATTTCTCAAGCAGCTTAGATATTACAGGGAGTAGGCTAATAGGACGGTAGGAATTAACTTCGTTGGGGGATTTTCCGGCTTTCGGAATGAGAATTATTTGTGCGAATTTGAACTGCAACGGCCAACACGTGAGTCTCAGAATCTCATTAAATAGAATTTCTAAAAAAAATTATTTCTTGTTCAGGTAGTTTTTTAAGTATATTTATTGCTATTAAGTCTTGACCTTGTGATTTTCTAATTTTCATCCACTTCATTTCGTTCTCTATTTCGTTGACTGTAATTTTACGTATCGGAGAAGACATTTGTAGTGGTGATTGTAGTTCTATTTCCTGATTGACCTCATTACAATTTGGTTGTAAAACTTCAGCTAGGTGGCCCGCAAATGCTTTTGCTTTTTCCTTATGCAAATAATTACAACGAATATTTCTGAAGAGGAATCTCAAACTACGACTTTCTGCGCCCTTGCTTTGCACTACTGTGCAGCGAATATGTATTAGTGACCCGCCTCTTTAACTACAAGAAAGTTATAACAAGATTTAAATAAATAATTCCTGGACTTATAAATTCAAACAGCCTCTCTATACACCTTAAGATAATTTGCATAATTAAATAATTCTCGTGTTTTTCCGAAGGACGATCCGTGATAAGGATTTTCCAAAGCGTTCGGAGCTACTGGGAGGTTATTTTTTCTAGCAATTAAATATTAATGTTTTTACCCAGAACGTGCTGATTGTTTTAGTCGACTAATCAGGTCATGAATGTAATTTAAAAGAAGACGCATAAAGTCAACACCAAGGCAATGACCTAAAAAGTATTTTGTCATGTACGATAATTCCTCAAAATAAAATCCTTAAAAGGCATATGTGAAATTTAAAATGGAATATTATGAGCGACAGATTCAGTCATAGTTCTGGGTATTGTGCTTTCGTTATTAAGCGAATAGCGGAAGCGGTTTTATAACTCATTAGGCATATTAGCACTACCACATGCCAAACACGTTCTACAAGAGGCAACTGTTATTTGCCTCCTGGAAGTAATAAAATACAATTAGCACATTTTTATTTTCCGAACGATCGAATGTCTAACATGTGCCGTTCAACAAACTTTGAGTTTTTTATATAAAGCTTAAAGAGGAATATTCTATTTGACGTTATAGTAATTCTCGAAACAACCCGTAATGTTAGGATGTCAAACGGAAATTCGATAATAAAGAGCATATTAAAACGTAAATGCTGCTGCACACTATAATTTGCTGTTGGTGTTCCAAAAACATTGTAATAGGTATGTTTAATTTAGCATCAAATGTAATTTTTAGTGCTTTCTGGTTTACCGCTCTAGTTCGTAGTACTAGCAAATAAGAGTAATTAAACTTCAACATGTTAATGAACTATTATAACTCTGAAATGAGTCAGAGAAAGTGAAATACAAATATAGTCACGGAACGTTAATATGACTACAGTTTAATTGTATTTTATAATTATATGGAAGTGCTGTTTCCTTTAAATACAGAGTATTCCAAGAAAATGTACTAATTTTTCAGTGCTTATTGACTTAAATATGGATAATAACGCGGACCAATGGATTTATTTGGAACTGCGAGGCAGTTCTTTTCAATTTTCTCATTCATTTCACCGATTGTTGCTGGTTTTGTGCAGTAAATCTTACCATTGAGTTATCCCCCTTAAAAAAAGTTTATTAGATTCTATAGAACGCGTAGTGATTTTAACACTACTTCTTCACCAAATAAAAAAAATATAGGCCCGTACATCACGACAGTATTATAAAAGTCCTTCATCTTACTGAAAGTCATCAAAGAACTATTTGATGTGCGGACCAATGAATTCCTGCAACATATTTTGATAAACATCACCAGTAACAGTTTAGTCATAAGAGGATTCCCAATACTGATATCCTATAATATATTTAAATTGTGTTCCATAGTGATATGCAGATTTTAATGACTCCCATAGGTGAAATTGTGTCCTATTAATCTTATAGCTTCAAACAATTTTGCATAGAAAGGTTATACGCATTCTACAACTTTAGAACTATTGTTTCTATGTGAATAAATAATGAACTTATAAATGTTTAAAGAACAAGCACATTTTTTGGAACTCACTCAGTTTTACTAATGATAGTTCCTGGATAAATAATTACCTTTTGGGTTTCATTAAATAAATAAAATTCACTTATTAGTAATATAAAAATAATATTTAAAAATATATATAATAGCATAAGTTTTGATAGGCTTCAATCTACTTGTGACAGTCACATATTTCTTCCTTAGTATTGTTAATAGAATGCAACCAAATAGAAAATACAATTTGAAAAGTATAGAGCTAAATAATTGCTTCCTTCATTAATCCACCGTCTTAAGTGTCTCAATTAGGTCTGTTACTAGAGTATAACTTGTCAGAGTCAATAAACATAAACAAATTCTATATTTTCTAACATTCTTTCATTGTCAATATGCCTTAATAAAATAGTTTGTCGTGCTCATCGCTTACTACATTATAGATAGCCACAAGAAATTTAATAGAGATTAAATCAAAGAAAAATTTTGTTTGATGATTTATTGTAACCTAACTATAAAAGTTAAATAACATCAAAACTTGAAAATTACATTCATTTCATACAAACAGTTAGGTACAACACATTGTACAAAAAATTGTAATATTATACATCAAAATGAGCAGCACAGCACTAGGATGTCCGCTTTTAACTTTAAGAAAAATTGAAACTGCTTTAAACTTTAAAAATTCAAGCCTTATTATCATCTTAGTGAGACTTAATCTATTAACTTGGCAAAACTAAAACGGTAAGCATATTATTGGTAAATTTGCCATTACTGGGATTCAAGCAATCTTAAAATATTTTTTTTAATTGATTTAATTTATTTTTCCAATTCTAAATCTTCATCAAATAGTTTAGAGTAATTAAATTGGTTTTATCGCGTTTTAATATATTAAAAAGTCAGTTGGCACCTTCTGACTGTTTCAAAATAGTTTACAATAAATGATTACACTGACCTATTATCCATGCTTCTATTTACTGAATTTCCTCAACCCTATTAATCGATGGACCTAAGATCTAAATTATAATTAGTGGTGGGCTTTTTATATATACTACATCAGTCTCCTTGATAAATAAAATCGCTCTATCCAAAGAAGTTTTCTCTACATCAGTAGTTTTGTGAGTGTTAACTACCGTCTAGAGCTTTCGGTCAATTTGATTAAAATTTTTAGGGTACAGATCTAGTATAACAATTAATGAAAACTACTAAAACGATTCATCTAACTTCATTAAATCCGAGTTAAAATAATTCAAAAAATTTTTGTGCAAAAGTTTTAGGACATTGCAAATGAATTGGGGTTTTCTCCTTTTCTACAAATATTAACAAATGTTTGTTCAAGACTTCTTATGTAGTTCCTATAGACCTCCATGACAAGCTCAAATACTCACGTTAATAATGATAAGAGTACATGTACGGATAGATGGTAAGGAAGAGATTTTTAGTATCCTAGACAAACAAATACAAAATGTTAATAACCAGAGTAACGCAATAGTAATCTAAAAGTTGAATAACAGAGTGGGAAGGCACAAGATAAACAAAAATGTAATGCGACCAAGTACTCTATGCTAAAATTAATGATAGCCAACTTCTTCTTTCAACATAAGAACGCAAATATACTTGGACTCATCCTACACGAAGGCTCAAATCTGTTATTTTATATTAGTGAGACGAGACTGGAAAATGACAATAAAAGATGCAAAAGCACACCGCTAATCGAGGTACTGTTTGCCTCACCATGTGGTTATAGAAACTTTTTTTGTGCGGGAACGGCGATCAGGCACTAGAAAGAAAATTGAATAGAACAGCTAGAACAAATAAACGACCCAATATATAAAACTGATCTGTTAAGACAAAGTAGTATCAAAAAATTATACGATTATACCAAATGAGAGAAGAATATAAGGGCATTTAAATAAAAAATACGAGCATATAAAAACTAGCATTCACAAGGAAGCATACAAAAATCTGGAAATAGAAGGAAAAAAAAGTAACAGAAAAGAATTATTCAGCTAGGATTTAGAGAAGATCAAAAATAAGAAAGAAAATATTTTAAATGACCAAGGAAAAAACACCAGAATGCAGACAGAAGTATGTGGAGTGAAAAGTGAAACCAGCAAAACAATAAATTTAATGAATCCTGGAAAATATTTGGCAGCTTAAGACAAGAAACAAAGAGTAACGCCAAACAAAGTATAATAATACTTATTACGTTTATAACATGGGTTGTAAAAAAATTGGAAAATAATACGTTGAACCCATGTCCAAAGGATGAAAGATGGCAAAAGTGTATTATGGATTGATCACCTAGAAAAAAAAGAATAGGTCGGTCAGCAGTTAAATAAAAAACGAGTGTCAAGAAGATGAAGATGAAGAAAAGCCTACAAGAAGATGTGTAAAACAGGCAATTTTAAAAGTTGACAACGAATAATGAACGCATAAGGAGGGAAAATTAAGAGAAAGAGAAAGAGGGGAGAAGGTTTGAAGTTTTGGTATCTGAAAGAACAGTCTGTTATTTACAATACATTTTAAAAAAACAACAAGAATGCAAAGAAACATTTGCGTTGCTAGAAGAATATCACGCTGTCAATTAGGATGTGTTGAATATAATGAGGGCCATTGTATATCCTTATTTAATTAACAAATTGTCTTTACTTGAAATCGCTCTCAAAATTATAATACTGCCATCTCTGACTTGACGTTTAATTCGCTTCGATTCTGCATTTTAGATACTATATGAAACGGTGCTAATTGAAACAATTTTCATCTGAGAAAGTCTAAGTTCTAAAATCGGTTCCAACAACTTAATATCGGCTTGTTGTGCTTTTTCGTCAACGGTAATTTCTTTTTGGTAATCTTTTAGAAGACCTTTTCGTTCTCCGGCACCTTTTAAATTGACCATTTGCTAACCTTCAAGTCCAAAATTTCTTTATCCGTTGCGAAGTGACTTGATGCTTGTCTTGAGCCTCTTTTATAACATAATTCTTGATTTAGTGGATATTGCATTTTTTCCATTTTTCTAGTCCTTCCAGTTTTGACATTGGCTACTGTATGTTTGTCAAATTTGAACTTTTGTGAGCTTTTTAAAACCACCTATTGCGCACACATTTTAGCCTCTTCTGTTCGAAAAATATAATGGTGAAGTAATTCTCTAGTAGCCATTTTAAAAGGCACGCTATGTGTAACCATAAACATTATTCATATTTGCAGATAATCATCACATTGTTAATTAAACTTTTTAGTGGTTTTTGATTAGTTATGGTATCAGGTATTTAACTTAAAAATTTTAGCTAAATTTACCAACAACATATTGAGTTTTGAGTGTTTCAAAAAGTTGTGCTCCAAACCAAGGTAATTTCTGGAAGAAAAAAGTTTATTTTAACAAACGTTCAAATCATTGCATCACATAACATTGCACGATCCTAAGCTATTTATGTCTGATGAGGTTAACGTGGGTCTTTGAAGTGTCTTCGTGAACCTCTTTCAAGCTGCATCTGAATAGCACCATAGCTACAATGAAGCATCAGGATTTAGCTCAGCATACACAACGTTTTTTAAGTAGCCCTACAAGTAAAAGTCAAAGGGGTTTTAAGGTCGATAACGGGACAGACCATGCAGTAGGGACTACTTAGTCCGATGCATCTGTCTAGAAAGCTGTTATTGAAATACTCGCAAATTTTTAACATCTAAGTGATTTAAAACTCCATTGTGCATCAGCTAGATAAACTTTTGTGCCGCAAATGGCATATTTTCAAACAATAAAGACAAAAATGTTCCTCGAAAATTGCAGACGCATACTGATCTATTGAGGTGTTATGTAAGACCGACTAGCCCAATTAGATTGTCGCCAATAATTCACTTATATTATATTAAACCATTATTGATAATGAACTTCAACCGTTCTATGAGAATTTTCTTTAGCTCGAAGATGCCATCTCTGTCAAAGTTTTGACGATAAAATATTATAGTAGTAGCAGCCTGTTGTAGAAACCAGTGACAAAACTTTCTCTTGCAAGTGATAGAGATAGTATAGGTTTTCAAGTAGGATATTCGATGCAATTGCTTGGTACCATGCTAGTGGAATAATCTTCAATATCTCGTAAAACACATTTTTCGAATTCAAGTGTGACCATGAAGTGTCTGCACTTTGAGTTCGCCCTTACTATGAAACAATATTGGTGCAAAAGTTTTGTCTCTTGGTTGCAATTTGTGAGGTCAGATTTACTGGTATATTTATGCGGCCTTCAAACGTGTAAATCATTTCTTGTTCCTGTCATTCCAACAGCACTTTAGAACACACATTTACTTAGCGGAAAATCTACAGGTAAAAAGAAACTAATAAACACATCATCACTAGAGATGAGTGTTTTTACGAAGAACCAAAGTCATAAAGAACAGTATTGCCATATATCATGGAACATATAAATTTTCAGACTTACGTTCATATAAACTGTTTTATTTATTTGGCTTCTAAAGCTTGTCGATATAGTATATTCACTCTACTCTGTATAGTCAATCAACGTTTATTTTATAAATTATATTATAGCAAATATTTTGTCCAACAAATTTTCTAATTAATTTTCTATTCCAAAAGTATAGAGCAAGATAATATAAAAAATTACAATAGCAATAACAAAATATTTATATATTTTATAAAAGTGGTGTTGTCTTCTACAGATTCCCGGTCATCTTTTAATAGTATAGTAACATTTCTCAAATAATTGTGGAACGTCCGATTAGTGTCTGCGGAAAAATGTTCCAGCTTCGCATCAAATTTGATGCTGATTCCCTGCTCTACTCGCTCAGTCACTGCAAATACGATAATGTGCTCGCTTACTGTCGTCTAACTCTCAAATGAAGCGGTCAGTGACGTCATCTTCGTTCAAGCATGCGCATTACAGTCCACTCTCATTGGCTGCCAGGTTACAACGCGGCAGTGAAAACCTTTTTTATTATCTTAAATTAAGATTAACTCAACATTCTTAACAACACTTTCTATTATTATTATATGGCTTCTTTTATGGCCTTTAACTCGTTTCCAAATACAAAATATTTGATTTTCAAAAACGAGTACTTCTTCCGACTATAATTAAGGGACTTCTTCTTCTAGTGAAGGTATGTAAACTAGCATTAGTACCATAACTTAATTAATTTAATTAAATTGATACTTTCATCAGCCAAGTTAGTTTTAGAGGCGGATTTCAAGTTAAAAAAAAACTTTAATAAGCCACTAGATGATTTTTAAAAAATAATTAAAGATAATGTGGAAAACATAAAAATCAGCATTAAATTTAATTACATTATCGTGTGAGGGTAATGCAGGACTCTTAATTTACCTAAGAAGTTGTGTTTTAGATTCTTTAAACATATTCTTTATTTCTTAGGCTAGTAAATGAAGTATGCATTTCAGCAGATTCTGAATCTATACTGCAATAATTTATCTTGGTGTTACTTTTAGTGTCTTTGAATAGATGGATCTCTTTCTTGATTCACCTTCATAAATCTTAACACAAAGTGTAATTTCAGGGCAACTCTAGATACGTATCTAAACAAACGGCTTGTTCTGGAAAACAAAGTCAAGTCTTTCGAATAGACTTTTATAGTGTTAGAGTACTGACTAATAATCTAAAGCTCATACGTCTACTACTGCTTTATGTTTTTGAAATACTATAAAATAATTTTAATAACGAGGGCGCGCCTCTCCACCAACAGCTCCACTATAATTGAGCCATAAGCGCTTCTGACGTCCCCCAGCGCCTCTCCAAGTTTATTATTGCCGAGCCAGATAACAAATTGTCTGCAAATCGCCCTAATGAAGCTGGAGGAATCAACCGAACCTTGCGGGTAATTAGCTCGTCGTTCATCAATCGTTCATTTCCGAAGGGCTGGAGAGCGAGGTGCTCGAATTACACAAGCTAATGCCGCCCAAAGCAATTAAAATGGCAATTTCACACCGGGGGCATAAATCCGTGAACGGCGACAAAATAGCGAGACGAGATAAACAAAAGGTCGGGCAGCCAATTTCGAACGGTTTGCGTTCGTTTTTCGATGCTGTCGGGTGATAAATTGGCTGCTCGGTTTTTTGCTCATTATTTGGACGCCGCGCGCTGCCATGGTTCAACTATCGCTTTGAATGAATATAGACGGCTACAAAATACACGTCTGCCAGCTCGCCTTTTTTGAATTCTTAACGTGGAACCGCAGGATTGTGATTGCATTAACTTTAGACTGATCCGCACAATCCGTAACTTCTTCATTAGGGTATGACTATTTCATTTTCTTTCATTACCGCTATAGCAAAAAATTGCGCTTTTGAGATTCGTCTACGGCAACGATGGAACTACGCTTAAAATTTCCATCCAAGCAAACTGTTTTTATTGTATTATCAAGTAGCTAATTTAATTATCGAGATTCGTTACCCCTCCCCCCCAACACTCAATTAACTCACTCTCCAATCTTTCTTCCCAAATTTAGTCTCTGTTTTTAGCGCAACTTTCCCTTAAATTCCTTCTAGGTGGATTAAACTATCATTTTTAACATGAGGAAGCAATACTCAAAAGCGTTACTACTTATCTTATAATAAATTATGTGTGCTTAAACTTGAAATTAAACTAAATTCTAAAAACTAATCTTAGGTAAACCTATTAATCAGGTCTAACGGATCGAATCTTTGGAGTCGTTTGTCAAAGTGTCGTTCTAAAAAAGCAGCAGCTAAATCATTGGGATCGGCACTAAGTTTTGCTTGGTAGTTGGTACTTGCACGGAGAATTTCTTCCTTAACTGAAGGAACGGGTAGATCTTGTTGTAACAGCCAATTAGGAACGTACCTAGGAGCATTGGCTATCAACCGTATTACTTTATTTTGGAATCTTTGCAAAATCTCTAGGTTGGAACTAGAAGCAGACCCCCATAACTCGATTCCATAGCTCCATATTGGTTTCAAAATTGTTTTGTAAAGTAGTATTTTATTTTGAAGAGATAATTGAGAGTTTCGTCCTATTATCCAATATATGGAGCGGACTCTTAACCCAAGTTGTAATCTTTTCTTCATTATGTGAGTCTTCCAGGTCAAGCATCGGTCTAAATGAATCCCTAGGTATTTTACGCTATCTTGTTGTGGTATAAGAGTGTTATTTAATGTTACTGATGGACAAGTTTCTTTTCGTAGAGTGAAGGTTACTTGTCCTGACTTTGATTCATTCACATGTATTCGCCATAATTTGAGCCATTTTTCTGTTCTTCTGAGATTGCGGTATCATCTGCATATGTTGCTGTCAGTGTTTGAGGTGTTGTTGGCAAGTCCGCTGTGCATAGAAAGTATAGAACAGGGCCTAGAATGCTGCCCTGGGGAACGCCCGCTTGAATTGGCCTTATGGATGATTGTGCGTCTTTAAATTTGATGTAGAAACTTCTATCCGATAGGTATGTTTTTAGCAGCTCATAGTGTTCTGGTGGTAGTGCCTTCTTTACTTTAATATAACAATCCGGTACGCCCGACCTTGTCAAAGGCAGTATTGGTTTTATCTTGTGCAGGAATATCTTTTCAAAAACTTTAGACAGGATAGGTAGCAAACTGATCGGTCGGTAGGAGATGACCTCTTCTGGGTTTTTTCCAGACTTTAGTACCATCACAATTTGTGCCACTTTCCACTGATCTGGGTACGTACGTGAACGAAGGGTGGCATTAATTATGTAGGTTATAAGTTTTGTTGCCTTTTCTGGTAACTCTTTTATGATTTTGGCTGTAATTAGGTCGTAACCTGGGGCTTTTTTGAGTTAAGACCTTTTATAATAGCTCGGACTTCACTAACTTTTACAGGTTTTATAGGTTGACAGACGTTGTTAGGCTCATTGAGGGTTTTATGTATAAGGGTTTCTTCATTTACGTGGCAGGATCTGTCGTGTAGTTGGAATACTAAAGTCAAGTGATCTGCGAACGTGTTCGCCTTCTCTTGATTAGTTCTTGTCCAGGAGTTGTCGTGTTTTCTAATGGGTGGAACTGGAAGCTTTGATGTTTTCAGTTTGTCCGTAGCTTTCCATTAAGAGTAATTGGTATCCTCTGTAGGTGTTAGCTTTGTGAGGTATTTTTGCAATTGTTGATTTTTTATTGTGGACAGAATATTTTTTAATTCCCGAGTAGCTTGATTGAGTAATGTTTTATTCCGAGGATTTCTTGTGGTTTGCTAGATTCTTCGTAATCTTCGCTTTTCTTGTAGTTTTTGTTTGATAATTGTTGGACAGGATTCTGAAGCTTGTTGAGTTTCGTGGTCTGGAGTAGCCTCCCAAGCCGCATTTTGTACAGTCTGGTTAAAATGTATAGATCGTATTTAATTGTATTCTTTCTGTAATTAATTCCCGAAAGTAATTCCAATTAGTGTTTCTAGAAGATAGTGTTGCCGGCTTTTGGACTTTTAGTACTTCTGTACTATATGTAATAAGCACTAGTGAGTGGTCAGAGGACAAGTCCCAGAAAGAGTGAGCTCTTAAGTAGTTTGACGAGACTCCTTTAGTGACATAGAAGTCTAGTAGATCTGGAATCTTGTTGAGATCTGATGGCCAATACGTGGGTTCATATGTACTTAGGTGGTGTAAGTTGTGCTCTTCCATTGCTTTATACAACTCTCTTCCGCGAATTAATGTTACTCTTGATACCCATATTTGATTTAAACTATCATTGATTAAGATTATCATGCTCCGCATAACTAAACAGAGGCTAAACGGAACAGGTTGGTTGTTTTTGCACATTTTGTTTTATTCATTCTCTTTCATCTATAAAATATGCAACTAGAGGCCAATCGAGGTTTTTTTACATGTAGTAGTATCTATAAAATCAAGAAATTATACATATGGTTATACAAATCTAAAAATTTAGTTAGTGTTCCACCACATAGTTTGCCGTAACGGCCTTTTGAACAGAAAAAAGTTGTTCTTCATGTATTGTATCAGTACTGTGCACTAAATTTTCATGACAACATAACTAAACTTATTTAATAGTATAATGATTTATAAATTTTAAGTTTAAGTTATTCTAAAATTCCTCTAATGCGAGAACTCTTTACATTTTGTTGGGGACCCCCTACCCGATTTTTGCTGTCCTCCACTTTAATAATAACTAAATAAAGAACAACATCTGATACCAAGTAGTTCAATTCATTTCTTTGTTACTTGCCTCATCTCCTACCAAGTAGTTCGATTTATTTATTTGTGTATTATGTGACACTATATCAATTTGGAAATTTTAGTATGGGTTTATAGGAGTATAAACACATGAGTAGATAGCATTTTCATCTTAAGCGGTGTGTAGTTGAGTGCAATATCGAATATTTAACGATAGGTTACAAGTTATTTTTATTATTTTGTTCAAAATGAACAAATTTTTAATTAAAATGATTAGAAGTGTTTACGTCTGAAAGTGACAAGAATAAAAACAAAAATAAGTTTTACGAGAAATACTTTAAATGTGGTTTTACCATTATTTTAACTAAACATTAATGTGTTATTTGTCTAGAAGTCTTGTCAAAAGAAAGTATTAAGCCATCAAAACTATTTCGACATTTAAATAAACAACATTTAAACTCAAAAGACAAGTCTGATTTTTTTTGAAAGACATCCACATTTACTCCACAAAGAACAAGGCTTCATAAACATCGTATCGAATTACATTTTACATTGAAAAACTACATACAATTTTCAAAGGCCTAATTTTACCAGCAGCTATTGAAATGCTGCAAATAAAGGTAAATGAAAAAAGACTACAAAATCAGAAACACCATCTTTTTCCATTAATGCTATTCAAAGAAGAAAAAATGACATGACAGAAGATATTCAAACAATGATTATAGAAAGGAGTATATGTACTTTCCACTGCAGAATGCAGATGTTTCTAATCGGGCCCAATTTATATCGTTTCTAAGATATTATATGGAGATAGTATTAAAAAAATATTTTATTTTGTACGCCATGAGAGGCTGACGCGACCGAACCCTGATTGAACGAAATGCCTTGGTATATACACCATGACATCAATTCGGTCTTATCGTGAAGTTACAAAAAGTGATAGATACTAAATTCTGCACAGTTATAGTTTATTACACCTAAAAGCTCTTGCGTTACAATCATTACCTGCTAAAATTAATTTTATCACGTAAAATGTCACCAAAGTTGTAAATACCATTAAAGAAGAAACGTTGCAAACTTGCATGTATGTAAAGACATGGGTTCTTTATATGTAAGCCTTTCTTATCACGTGGGAGGAATAAAGTCTTGATAAGAGTTTTCCACTTAAAAGCAGAACTTTTGATCTACTTGAAACCTATATAAAGTTAAGTAGAAAATTGGTTCATGAAAAATAAAAATGATGGATTATAAAGAAAATGAATAAGTGCACAAATCAAAAAATCGGGTTTACAGTTTATTGAGCTAACGAAAACAAAGAAAAACGGAATGGGAAAGAAAATGTGCTATTACGTGGTAGGGTATCAACGTATTACTGGCTCAAAGCAGGTGGAGGATATATTATGTGTAAGAAAGCAGCCAAACTTTTATTAGACAATTTCTGTTGACAATAAACATAGTGTGACATTAATTATAGTTTACGGACCAAGTGGAAACAAACGAATGAAGCAGAAAGAAACATTTTGCTCCGAATTATAAAATTTAATAGAAGCTGTGAAGAGGAAAATATGATTATAAATGCAAAGGTGGATAGGTTTCATTCATAAATATTAAAAATATTTTGTTAAAAACCCAATAATGATGGTCGTAAGTTACTATAATTCTTCACAGATACTGATTTAAATGTAGCAAATACGTTTTTCAACATAAACGCGTTCATGCCAATATAAAGATAAAATCAAATAATATTTAATCATCGATTATATATATTGGTACAAATAAAAAAATGAATTTAGGATGTGAGAGTACATAAGAGCTGAAAAAATATATGATATGAAGACTAGATAATATTTAAATAAAAGATCGTTATAGTAGTGAGATAAAGGAATTAGTACTAATGCATTCAGAAATGTTGGAAAAGGTATGACAGAAATGTTATTACGGGTGGCAAAAAAAATATATGGGATACTAAAAAACAATTTTAAAAAGAAGCAAACAAGCTGGTGGTCAGGCGAGCTAAATATGGCAATAAAAAAGATAAAACAATGGTGGAAGAGGTCCTTATCAAGTAAAAATAAAAGTGATTGCGGTAACCATAACATTTAGAGAAGTGAAGTAAAAAATCTTGTAGTCGCATCAAAAACTGCCCGGTAGAAAAAATTTGGAAACGAATTGAAGAATAATTAAGGATAAAAATAAGTTTGTTTTATAAGATCAAAGTGTTGAAAACCCCACAAAAGGTGCCTTGGTGCATGTTAGAGAAAAGCACGGGAGTGATTTATTGGCTGAAGGAGAGATCAGATAGTATCTAGGTGGACAGATCACTTTAAAGAAACAGTGGAGAAGAGAGAGCAGTAACGTGCATGATAAGCGAGATTGTTACCCATAAATACTATATAGGAAGCAAAGAGAAAAAAATAAATAACAATAAAGCTTTGGGTTATGATAATATTAGGACTAAAATGTTAAAATCAATAAGTGAAGTTTACTTTATAAAGTTACTTCTTTAGCGTGGAAACAAAGACGAATACCGTCTGATTGGGAAGTGGCTATAATTTTACTTCTGCAATAAAAAGAAGAAGCCAACAGGCATAATTGGGGGGGGGGGCATTTATCTCATAAGTGTGGCAAGTAAAGTCCACGAAAGAGAGTTAAAGCACAAACTTAAAATAGCTGTTGAAAATCAATTGGACGAATCACAAAATGGATTCAGAACAAGTATTGGAATAAAAGATTGTATTTTTGTTTGAAAGAAAGTAATGGAAAACGCTACTATACGCTAAGGAAACGAGCTTTTGATTCAATAAAAAAAAGAGAAGTACTTAGGGAAAAGAGAGTAAATAATAATTTAATATCCATCTGAACAATTTGTAAGACGTAAAACAGGGTAGAGTTCCCTGCCCTTTGTAATGTCCATGACAAAATACTGCAAGTAAAACTATCAAACAACAAATAAATATGGGTTATAGGAACTTTGAACCAGTCTTGATGTAAATAAGTTATACTTAGCCTGATCAGTTTAGCTATAAAGCTATATACTTCCATAAGTGAATAGCAAAAAATTTTATAAAAATAAAGCAAGAACCGTTGAGTTGGAATCCGCCGCAGTTGTGAACAAAACGTCAAGAGTTTCCGAATTACAACCATGGCCTAACAACACGAGATCCAACCACACGATTCACTATTGGGGGTAATAAAATTTATGTTGCAACCTTATGCTATAATTGTGAAAATTGAGTGTTGACTAACCAATAAAAGAAAGACAGATTACAAGTGGAGAAGATGAACTTTATTTGTAAAATACCTGGAGCTCAATAGACTCAGAAGTACTAATATTAGACAGATCTTAGAAAATAATTAAAATGACTAAGCATTTATGTAGAACGAATAATAGTAGACTGGTTAAGAGGGTGTCGCAAGCAAAAAATGAGGAAAAAAGTCTTCTGGTAACATATTAGAATAAATATATACAGCAACACCGGAAACGCTAATGAGGTTAAATAATTTTTCTAATTCTCTTTGGCTCCTTTGGTTAGCTTTCTGTATTGATATGTTTAAACACTTAAATATTTTGAATAGTAGTTTCCAATGTCACGATATTAATGTAATAGCCACGGATAAAATTAATTGATTTATAGAAAAAAATTATTTATCGGAGACGAATTACAAAAAAGTAGTTTGATTAATTCATAGCATTCTAGAATTCCTGGAAGATTTAGTTACGTATAATGTGATAAATTCTAACCACTCCTTTGCAAATAAGCAAGTCAGTCCACACAATATAAAACAGATCTATAACTATTTTCCCCAAGAAACTCAAAACAGTTATAACTAGAGATGAATACTAATTCCAATTTTATACAATTCCTTTCAACATGCTGATATTTCAAGAAACACGAAAAAAAAAATTGAAATATCAAAAGATGGAATATTGAAAATAGAAAAAAGTTTTGGGGCACAAATATGCAACAATATTTCCAACGGGTTTCATTATATTATATTTATGTGAGTTTAGTTTCTCGTTTATGACTACTATAAAAAAAATTGAAATCACCTCGAACTTAAAAATATTATTTGTGTATCAAATACAGAGCCCAGATTTCAGAAACTTCTAAAAGGAAATTTCTGAGCACACGTTGCGTTAATATTTTTTTTAAATTTGCCTTTACGACATGAACCTCTAGGGGGTCGCGTCCCACACTTTAAGAACCGCGGATTTAATATTTGCCTTCGGCAACAGTTCTAAAAAAAATCATGACTGGAAAGGATTCGGAGAATTAAAATTCGAATTCTTCCCGCACTGGTCATCCCAACCGTCCAGAAAAAATAAAATATTTTTTATGCAGATGAATTTCAAGAAAAGCAGACTGCGATATGCTAAACAATAAAAACAGGATAATGATTAAGACCATTCGCGGTAAATAAGTCTGATTTACGATGAATATTTATAAGATAAATGTACGAATGTTGTTCTATACGATCACGTCTCGACGGCTCGCAGCGTCGTACGCAATCAAATTAAGAATTCATAAAGATGAGTCATCGCCGGCGTTTAAATGTAGACGTGAGAAACGCGCCTACATGACGCTCTATAGAAAATGGAACATCTGGCTTCACCTTGATTCTTGCTGTGAGTCATTATCAATACAGGGCCCGGTAAAAATAACTTTACACTATCTAAAACGATTTTCTGAAGGGGCAAAGAGGCAGACTGAAACCTCAGGCCAAAATCTTCGCTTCTTAAATTTTGGCTTTTTTAGTATTATTTTCTTATTTTCAATTAGCTTTATCTTGTCCACGTAGGGATATTTGATTCCTTCGGTCGGTTTACCAATCAGCATTCCAAAAATCTGCCTTCAAGGAAAAATACTTTCCTAACAGAAATTCTCATCATATGAATGTTCAATTCTTCAATCAATCTTTTAGATCACGTTGTGATCCGGAAAGCCTTTTAGTCTAAAATTTAAATTATTTCTTCCGTGGCTGATTTTTTATCTTATTTTCAGTATTTTTGATAAGCATCCGTGTCAATCCTTGCATTTTTCGTAATAATGCGTCATCGAGCCAAAATTTTTCAATCAATACAGAAGGTTGAACATAAAGGGGCTAAAAATAGTCGGAAGTCCCTGCTAATGCAGTTTACCATTTCCTAATTGTGGTTTTGTCCTCGTAATCCATACCAGAACTAATGCCCCTCTGCTCCATTTTCGTGGCCAGTAGCAACGCGGTTTAGGAATTCCCAGTTGTCGGTTTCTGTTACGCAGGCATTTAATAATTGCTACTGTAGAAGTTTTTTATTACTTCTTAAAATGTTAATGAATCATGCAACGCTTTCTTATAACTTAGGCAATCGGGATATTTTTAGCATTTATTAATTTCCAAACTCCGTAGCGGAGATGGAACATAAAGAAGAAGAATTGACAAAAATATTCTCTTTCTAATAATCAATGATTATCATTAATGCATTTTTATCCTTATAATCTTAATCGACCCCCCCTCTCAGGAACTACCATCTTTTCCCTAAATAGAACGGAGATTAGCAAATTTTTTTGAAGGTTACACAAAATTAAACATTTCAATAGGTTTATTCAATAATAAAATAATTGAAAACTTCTCACATGCTTTCTTTTAAGTTAGCTCGGCAAGGACGTCCGGTTGATTTATTTATTGGTTCTATCTTCTTCTTTCCAAGTCATACACAGTCGCCTGCATGATTTCGGGTCATTATCTTCCCTCATCCTATTTTGGAGCAAACACTCCTCCTCATATAAAAGTGACTAAGTTTGAACTTTACTGGTTCTTAAGGATATTATTATTAAAATACATTGTAAATTTGGCGAGAAAATTGTGGGGATGGTACAAAAATTCGAATTTTCGGTCGAAATAATGTACTAAATGAATCAACTGGTAGAAGACTGAATTATATAATTTGACGAAACTGGATCAGTAACAGATGCAGAACTTCAGGAACATGAGAGTGAATTATGTTCCGTAAGAATACCGCCATAGTTAGTCAAAGTGGTGTTACAAATCCGAAAACATCGACTTGTTATGGTACACAAAAGTTTGTTGTGCCTTCATGCGCAGTTTTCAACTGACGAAAGAAGTTAACCTTCCTGACTATTTTCACCGTGGAAAATTGGCCAATTGGTGTGAGAAGCATCATGAAATAGATTCTCAGTTTAGTCGAATAATCATCTGTAGCGATAAAGCGCATTTTCAATTCGACGGATAAGCAAACAAACAAAATTGTTGCTTTCAAGGTTCAGAAAATTTTCACATGACTTATAAAAAGCAAATGTACCCCCACCCCCACAAAGACTAGTTGTTTGGTGTGAATGGCGATTATTGCGGTCACATCATCAGTATTTTTCTACCAACTGTGCAACATGAATATTGAACAAATGTTATACAGCTCAATTTACTGTACCAACAATATCCTAGTCGCGTAATTTCATCTTGTAATTTTACAACGTTCGAAATTGTAATCAAAATCGAAACCAAGATGCAAAATATAATTAATACTCAAAGAAATCCAATCGCAGAAATCAATTAAAAAGTAGTTTTATTTAAAACTTAAGCCCGGCTTTTAATTAAAACCAACCTTTTCTGTATTTAAGCTTTCTATAAAAACGTCCAATGTTCCAAATCCCTATTCAGTAGAACAGTCTACTTAACGGTACGTTTAATAGTACTCTTAGATAGTTTACTTCCATATATAGACTGAGACCTCTTCAAAGGAGACCAAAGCCAATCGCATTTCGCCGTGTAATGTAGTGAACTTCTAAAAGTTATTCGACTGTCAAGAGCTCAACACTTTTTAGTCAGTTTTAAGCGAACGTGATGAAGAGTTACATTTTGATTTTTTTAATTAATCGTACTGCCACTCTTTTCTCAACTGGATAACTCATCCACAGTTTTTGTTTCCTGTTTTCGCTTTATTTAGACAGTTATCCTGCTTTCAAAATAATAAAAGATCTGCACAAAAGATGCGCACAAAATTGAACTGATGCAAGAACATAGAGCTTGGTCACCATCCTCGCAGTCGACAATTCGTTTATTGGTCTTTAGAACAGTATGAAGTAGGTTTTCAGTTTAGTCAAAAAATCATCTTTAGAGATGAAACGCGTTTTTAAGTTGATGGATTTGTAAACAAAATTGTCGCATTTTGGATTTAGCCATTCAGCCACTGTTCGGTGTAAATTTAATAAGATGGCGTAAAACGCTCTTAGATCTTTGAAAATAATGCTGGAAATACGACAACTTCAAATGGCGATCGTTATCTTTATGCGATAACCCATTTTTTTAGAACTAAATGGGAAAGATGGAATAAATATGGTTCCAGTAGAACGACGCCACCTATTACACAACTAACTCATCTTGGACCAATAATATCCTGATCGCATAATTTTACAAAATGTCGACATTAACTAGCCAACAAGATCACGTAATGTGACAATGTTCTAAATTGTAATAAACAATGTGAAGCAACATTTTCAGCTGAAGTTGATGTGCTCCTTTGTCAGATATAAT
This sequence comes from Sinelater perroti, assembly GCA_036346155.1. Lineage (NCBI taxonomy): Eukaryota > Metazoa > Arthropoda > Insecta > Coleoptera > Elateridae > Sinelater > Sinelater perroti. Next base: position 15,231,262 of record JARFIY010000370.1, on the reverse strand, counting down.
TTTTAATCGTTAATTGTATACTTCAATGCGCAATAAAAATCCTTTCCGACCTTCAATTTGAGCTAACCTTTTCTGCATTTGAGGTTTCTGCAAACCTTTCTTTCCACAGAAAGACTAAGACCCCTTCAAAGTAAACCAGGATGAGTCATATTCTGACGTATAGTGTTATAAGCTTCTATATGTCTTTTGATTGTGATAAGCTTTACTTTAACGTCTTTTTAGAACGTTTTAGGGGAGCTTAACGTTAAATTTTAATTTTTTAAAATAATTGTGCCATCGTTTTTTCTCCAACAGACAATTCGCAGCTTTTGTTTCCTCTTATCACTATATTCACTTTCGAACAAAATCACAAGATTTGAGAGGGGAACATGCTGCTGCTGAAAGGAAGATCTCTTTAAATCTCTTTTAAAAAACATCACTGATTGTAAAACAATACCATTTGCTTCATGTGCAGTTGAATTACAACTTACAAAAAGTATAAAAAGCGCATTTCATAAAATTCGTTTACTTACGGCACACGTGCACACCATTATAAAATATCTGTAGAATTTTATATGTAATTTTCAAACTAAAATACAAAACTATCATTTTACGATTTTATTGGCAACACTGTGTACATTTTTACGCCAGTACAAAGCTAATTACAATTTCAGATTACGTTTACGTTAGTGTGGTCTTCAAGTTAGATAATAAATTCACGCTTCCTTGCTGGTTTAATGTAAAATGTGTCATGACAACCACAGCGGTGTACATGACTAAATATGTGACGAATCGGATAAGCCAATACGAAATCATGTTGCTGCTATTAATAATAATTTTAAATAAGGAGTCATACAAATATAGGTCACGTATTCAGAACTGCGTTTAATAATAAATGACACGATAAATGAAAAAGTTGTTAAATTGGTCAAACCTTAAGTGTGTAAGCAAGGGCGTCTCAAAAGAAACGCAGGATTTAATTTTAGGAAAAATAGTTAGCAAAGTTATGACATTATTTTGAACATTAAATGTGGTTCACGGCTCATTCGACACTCTCGACTTCTTTATACAAAATTCTCGATTGTTTTTCGTATAACTGTGGCTCAGTTTCAGCAATAACACTTAGAATTTTTGCTTTCAATTGAGAAACTGTTTCATAGCATAAGCTTTGGTTTTTACAAATTCGCAAAGAAAAAATCGCACGGTGCGAGGTCGCCAGTTCACTTCACTGTTTTGGGAAACAAGTAGCCTCTTAAATTCTTGCTCGGACCGTTGAATGGTTTCACAAGCGGTATGACAAGTAACGCCACCACCCTGCAGGAACCGCAGGCCATCCAAATGAGACCACAAAAAAACACTGTCGTCTCACGATCACGTTGGTCATAGATAGTCTCTACGTTTCCGGCTACCTCTTAAAAAAACGGCCCAATCGCCCCATCACACTAAAATTTACACCAATCTGTTATTGTTTTGGTATGCGTACGTTCTTGAATCAGCCGGAATTTTCTATACCCCATTTGCTTGTTTACGTAGCCACTAAGGTGATAATACACCTCGTCGCTTTTTCTAAACAAAATTGCCTTCAACTTATCAATTATTTAGCACCTAGTCTGCAAATATCCGGCTTTTTAATGGTCTTGAGTTAGGTGAATCTTGAATGGATAGAGTTTTGTTAAAAACCGCTACATGATGCTTTTTGAAATTTTCAGTTGTAGTGACCGACTCTCCACCACACTATCATTCGCAGCAGCAATATTTTCAGCTAAACGGCCGGTACGAGGTCTGCAGGGTTGTTCAAATTTTTTAATTGGCCGTTCCACAGTAGTTTTTTTTGTGCACTTTTTCTTCCAAAAATGCCTTGCAATTCATACTTATAACTCGCTCCACCGTCGAGTAGAGCTCCATATTGGCAAATCGTAATGCGTTTACTACAAAATGTCACCAAGCAAAGCGCTGACAACCTTGCTGAAAGATATAGCGTCCAATTTAAATCCTGCGTTTGTTATAAGCGTCAATCAACAAAAATGCTTACCAAGAATTTTCTATTAAAACTCCACATTTTTGGTGAATTTAAATATTACCTAAGACGTTTATGTTCCATAACTGTATTTATTATATAATGTTTAATATGTTAATAAAAAACTTTCATTCATTCTAAGTATTTCATAATTAATCAATTAAACAAGTATTTCTTTCAATTAGAAATTTTTTAGAATTCATAATTTTAAATGATACGCCAAAAAGGGTATATTATTTTGCTATATTTAGGTGGTAGTACTAGTTTTGTGTCCTCTAAAGCAAATCTCGTAATTAAAATCAAATACGTTTTCCAAAAAATAACCAGGAAAGAACAAGATTTTAAAAAAGGACTTATTAACCTCTAAAATATGTTCCCACAATTATCTAAAATATTTATATGTGCTAAAGCTGAACTTAACAAAAGAAGAATAGGAATAATATAAAATACTTAACAATATTAACATTATGTACTCGAAGCACAATTCAAAGTTAAAAATTAATTATCTATTGTTATAACCAGTTTAAAGCTTTATTGCTCTAGTCAAGGTTAGTTAGAAGTGATATTGTAATTTATCTGGGAATTTGCGGCACGTCATGCATATCCAAACAGAAAAAAATGTGCATGGGTAATTATGCGAAGGAAGTTCACGTTATTATTTGGTTCACTAACAGGCTATTAGTTACTCTTCTTAGTTCCTAATAGCATACTGCTTATTACATACATTTTTCTTCTAAAATAATTGCTTTGGAAGTTAACTAAGTATTCTTTTCTTTTGGATACATTAATTTAATTGATAATTTCCATGTATAGCAATTGTGTTTACTAAGGCTTAAAAGTTTCGTGTTTTTCATTCCAAACTGAAGGAAATTGCAGAAAATATCAGTTTGATGAGAATTGGCAATAACAAACTGGATAAAATCAAAAACTGTAATAAAGTGATTCGGAAATATCAAAAAATTTCGTATTAAAGATAAAAAAATGTAATTAGTGCAAAGAAACCAAACAAATGCTCTTAATAAAATTATTTAAAAACAAAATACTAATAACACAAGACAAAAAAATTTCAATTAATTAATGAGAAAAAATTCTTCACTATTTGCCCATCAATTTTTATAATCCCAATTGTAATATGAAAATAAACAAATTAACTCAGAAAATGAATCAAAAATCGTATACATAACAATTAATTTATTGCAAGTAAAATATTCTTCCTTGCACTTTTCTTTTGTACTTTATTGAAAAATTTTCTATCTGTGTCCAGCAGTAATCGGCAAGCATTTCGCTATCCCACTTCTCTTTGTAACGTTTCTCGGTAGCAGCAATGTCTTGGTGCAACCGTTTTCCATGTTCATTACTAACATCACCATTATTCAGAGAAAAAAGGTCCAAGTGCCAACCTCATTAATGTATCTTCAAGCTCATCTTACAATCCAATGATCAATAACTCTCAAGAAGTTCACCAGCAATGTCTTTATAATTTTCAGATAAAACAGAAATGCTTCGTGTATTCAAGTTTCTATACCATTTACACCTCTGTAATTAACTTTGTCAATAAAGCGTGTGCTATATTTTTGTAGTATTCCTTCATGTGAACAGCATATCCAACCGGAACTAAAGGGTGGATATTTCTTATGTGTAATAAAACAGCTTTTAGGTTCACTTTCGAAGAATCAAGGAAAGATGCTATATTTCTGCATTGTGTTTATAACCTAATACACACATCAAGTCGTTAATGCTATTTCAAAAACAAAGACCTACTTCAGTTGAGAAATATTGTGATAACTCTTTTTGGCGATTGCGATATTCTGAAATACTCGTATCTGGAACTAACAACTTCCATCCTTTAATTAGTATTTCTGCTTGCGTTTTTGATAAACGTAAATCTCGTACCAAATCATTTAATTCACATTGAATTATTAAATAGGGTTTATCTTCTTGAGATTGCAAAAGTTCCTCGTAACTGCCAAATAACATCGCAAATGATTCTTCTGTTTCTATATCATATTCCGTTTCTATTAGATCAGGTAAATGTCTTGGAACGGGAATTGCTTCTTGTTTTTGCCCGAGAAGCCGAAGATTTTGGTGCAGCAAAAGTAACAATCTATGGTATGGTTCGTTCGTTTTTGCTACATCACAGGAACTTCAAACGGCACAGCCGTGTTCTTCCCATTCTGGAAATTCAAGATTTGTCTAGATTTTTAATTTTGTACTGCCAAACTAATGGTAGTATGCTTTTTCTATTGTCTATGTACTATATTGCTTATAATATAACAAAAACTATTCGCATAATTTAGGCATTTGCAAAACATTGTGAATATTAAACGTAGCAGATGGCAACAAACCGACCTTATTTAATTTAAATAATTCTTGTTTTGCTGTTTATGTACTTCTTGCATAGTCGCACATTTACGAGTTTCTAAAATGGGATTGGTTTAAAAAGAAAAAGAGGCATAACTTTTCTTGCCACGTAAAAAATATGTCTAGGTTTATTCAGACCTATTCTAGCAAGTTAGAATTAGATTACTTTCTTAACAAAACGTTTATATAATAAAATTTAAAAAAAAATCAGTTAAAAACTTTTGTTGAAAACTTCTCCAAATTCTAACGTGATGGGATAATAGTGGAGATATTTTTAGAATTGGCATAAAAATGCCTCCGTTACATGTGATGAATATCAATGTAATTAATTAGAGAAATCTGGTAAGAAAAGACAACGAGAAGAATGATCCACTTATTACAATTAAAGATTCAAAGTTATTTTCAAAATGTATATTCTCTCAAATTTAGAGAACTCAATAAATCTGTACGTAACATATGATGCCAGAAACGTTTTGCAATACGCTGCAAACTATGGTTGCATGTTGTGATAAGTTTAAGCTTGTTGGGGCAAGTTCAAATTTGCACTCCAGTTTCTACCGATTTTGAATTTATTTTTGCCCTGTGGGGAAAAGAATATTATTTGGCTCACTATATTGTGTTACATCTTTACACTTTACTAATTATATATAACGTCAGACATCTATCCGGCTAATAAAAAAATTAAAATCTTTTTAATACCCTTAATCGATATTTAAAGTGACGCAGAGACTACAGCAGGAATATTTTATAAAATCGCCTTATTAAGCAATAAGGAAGTAACGTGCTCTTTAAGCAAATAATTTGCCAATTATGTCAGCTACACGTGGTATGGTTTTTGCTGCCGCATCCCCGCATTAGTTGAAGTTTGACCCATACTACTAATGCAAAAAAAATTATAAGCGCGTAATCATATGAAACGATACGCATTAAAAATGTTTATAGTTGGGATATCCCTGGCTCTTTGTTACATAATGGGAGGTCTGTCGGCATAAAATTCGGTCTAAACTGTAATGGCACTAATAAGTTGATTGTAAAATGAAAAGAAAAATGTTTATTTACGCTGCACTAACTTGTATACAGAATGACACGACAAAATGATGAAGTAATGTATTTGGGTTATTATTAAATTTAGCAACTTTAAACATTTGTATGTCGTCAATTTCGGAAACATTTTTTAGGCAACTTTCAACAAGTTAACAATTTGCAAAAACCGAATTTTTTAAAAAAATCTATTAAATGCCATACTGCAATCGTGTTATTTTCTAACTTTCTTCTACGTCCTTTTTATTTTATAATCCAGTTCCGTTGTTGGTGTTATATAGTTTAATTTCGTTTTATTTTATTCACACAATTCTCACAATTAAAAACACTACGTATTATTCTGCATTTCTTTTAATATGGTTGTAGTTCAGTATCGACAGCATACTTTTAAGTACATTTTAGAGAAAGTTAAAATAAAACGTAAACATCCAGAGAATCCTAGCTATGCGCAAGAACGTTTCCGTAATCTGCTTAGCGCGCCGATACACGGTCGCGAGAATTACGTGTGCACAGATATTGCGATTAGATGTGGTAATATAAATGCGCCAGGGAGCAGAACGGCCTGTATAAAAAAAATATTATTTTTCAACACATTATAGAGATTAATAATGTAATATATATTAATGTAACAAATATTAAGGAGCAGTTGTCATGCAAGACGAAAAAACGAAAATTGCAGCTGTTTGCGAACCTACTAAATCTGGCTGTCGCTTTAGAATGTCAGAAATTCTCTAGGAACTAGAAACTAGGAAATAACAATACTACTATCAAAAAATTGTCGCTCGATGGATTTAACAAGCTGGCGAGTGAAGAACAAATAACTGCTGACATTTCTCAAAGTATACTGATGCTTTATAAAACAAAAGGAGTGTTATTGCATTGCATGGTAATGTAGATACATCATTACATGTTAAAATTTAAGAGGGTCGTCCTCTAACCCCCTCTCAACACTATAGATGTCAAATCATCCAATTTTCTACCATTTGAACAACTTAAAGAGGTGCTGAGAGAAGAATTATGATTAGCAGGTAGAGCAGTTCCTGTGATATTGACACAAAAATGTGTAAAAGAGGTAGAAACTATGTTAAAGAAACAAGTCATTCTTGACCAATCCGTTTATCGGGGAAAGATAAAACAAGTGATACTGTAATCTGTAATCTGTAGTCTATTAGGTAAGCGATCAATGATATGGTAAAAATTCTTTCAAATATGGTTTCAGCGTGTTCTAGATTCGTACAGTGAATTCTTCTTATAAATATATCTTCCGGTCTAACAAAAGTGAGCGAAAGGACACTTGTGATTAGAGCAATTTAGTACAACGTAAAAGGGTTGGCTTAGAGCATTTATATTATATTCACTAGTTTCTTTTGTAAAATAATATTTTCATTATATTTCATCCACCCTCCTAAAAATTAGTAGCTGAGCTTTACCCATGTCAAAATAGATCAATGAATGACACTACATTTGTGAGTCTTGAGTTAGCGTAGAAGACAATCAAACTTAAAGTTATCTGCTATGATGTATGTATCACGTGCGGACACTAACAAAACGAAACAACTGCTTTGATTCATAGATGTGAATAAATTAAAAATTATACGCAAAAAATTAAGAAAAAATATGATAAGAATTGTTTAAAGGATAGAAAATTTACTAGAAAAAGACAAAAAATCGAAATAATAAGAGACCCCAGACTGAAAGAAAAAAGAAACCCGGACCTAAGCACAGAAAGTTGGGTTTCTATATATCTACAGAAACTAAAACGCCACAGATTAAAGCCTGAAGAAGAGGAAGAAGAATAGATAAAATTTACAATTCATTCTGGTAACGGTATTATTGGAAAATGTAGTAAATTTAGCACATCATACATTGTTATTCTGCACATAAAATTTAAAAAACCTACTCCCATTTATCTTAGGTATCAAACATTTCCTAACCCTAACCAAGTTTCTTTGCCTCCACCATGGTATAACATAACTTCAAAATCCAGCTGTTGGTTTCTGAAATACAAACTTGGTTTACAGAGTTGCCTCAGAATTTTCGCATTATAACATTTTCTCGCATGTACGTTATCATTTCACCAACAAACTGAATTAAATATGCATTCTCATCAATTGCACGTCAAGTATGAGTGTGATGAAATCTCTTATTATTTAAATGCATGGTAGAAATTTTGAACTACAAACATAGATTGTATATTAATATTTCTGATCTGGAGTTTGCAATATTTCTGAAAAGCTATAGAAGGGCAAAATGAGTACTGATATTGCCAGTGGCAGAGATCTTTCATTGCTATTTATGATTTATTAGTCGGCGTCGGATAAAATTTGGGAATAAGGCTAAATAAAATAATTTTGTAGTTGGGGTTACTGTACTGTTTGAATCAAAAGAGGTATTTTGCCATATTAGAAGTATTTAACTTTTATATCATATAAAACATCTAAATTCCAAGGTAATCTAAATCAGAATCAATTTTGATAAACATGTCGGCATGGGAGCGTTACATCATGGACTTAATATAAAAAAGTTGGACAATGTCTGGAAGAAGAAATCAACTTGAATTAATTAAAATTGTTTACGCTGCACATTAATTATAAGTATTAATATTAAATATTTTGGGTGTTATATAAATGAATTAAAATTTTGATACTTAACTGGTGACATAATTTTAGCTGTTCTGCAATTTTATGCAGCATTAACATAAATAGGCAATATTCAACCAAAAGTGGTGTCTTATCATGTCAATTGCCACATAGGCCGCTAGCATATAAGTAAATGGGTACTTGCTCGTCGTCTACATATAACATATCCTTTCTCTGAGGTTTTCAAAGTTTGAAATGCATGTGAAAGGTTTAAAGGGAATAAAAATGGGTGCTGTACGATTTTAGGGAAAGATATATTGAAAGGCAAAAAATCATCAATTCTCTTGAATAGGCAAAACAATTCTATTAGGAATGAAAGGTGTACATATGTCTATATTCTTAAAAGTAAAAAATCAAATTATGACCCAGGTTAACCATTAACATGGACACCAAACGAAATATTCATAGAAAGGAAGCAATCCTTTGTATTTCGCAGAATTGGACAGTTGTGCTATACTTTGAGCTGTTAAAATTAAGTTAGACCATCACTAGCGACCTCTACCAAGAACAGTAAATTAATTTGTATCGAGCATTGAAGGTCAACGGTTTAGAATGACAAAATGATCTTTCAACAGAATAATTATGGGCCACATGTCAAGAAAAAGGTCAAAAACACGCTGGAAACATTTCACCTGGATATCTTAGCCCACCCGTCGTATTCACCAGATATTGTTTCTTGCTACTACTAGTTTATTAAATCAATATCACACAAGCTTGCAAGACTTTGAAAACGGAATCCGTAAATTTCTAGAATCATGGAGAAATTGTCAATAGTTATGTTGTGGTGATTTCTCATTTCATTTGTTGAATAAAAACTTAATTTTTGTAAACAGGATGCGAATTTTTAATTACTACCAATAACATAGTAGAAATTTATCAATAAATTTTAGAGGAGTACCGGTATGCTACAGTTATTATACTTCAGTGGATTTGGGTGAAAGTTCATAAAAAAATTAAAATTCACCTAACACGAAATCGTAAGGCCTTGCGAGGGAAAAAATAAAAAATCATAAAGAGGGAAAACAATTGGAAAAGAATAGTAGTTCCTAAGTAAAGAGATAAACATGACGTGTCGCTTTTAGTACAAATCATTCTCTAAACATCATATAAAATTTGTATAAACCTAACTTTTTAATAAAAAGCCGTTATATTTGTCTTATGAAGTTTGATAAAAATTTTCAAACCCCTTTATTAGTTAATTTAACGTTTGAAAGGCACCTTCTATTTTCCAAGAAAATTAAAATATTATTGAAATATTTTTTTAAGTTAAAAGTCCTAGTATTTTCTAGTCTTATTTCTATAAATTGAATAAATCCTCATTATGCGAAGTACTCAAAATGGATGCCAGCTAACGTGTTGAAAATAAAATGAGTAGTTTCTATATATAATTTAATAATAAACTATTATTATGTGGGAGCAGACGGGACATTTTAAGATCATTTTACATATAAAGTTATTTTAAAAAGGTCAAAAAAGAAAAACAATTAAATATGGTAAGACGCTAACGCCCCACATGAAGCATGACCTGCAAACTGAGGGGTTAAGGCTACATTATGCATTCTCCCTCATTGCTCGATCGTTGTGCACCATCTCTAATGCACCCTAGATCATCGTAATATTAACTTTTTTTTAAATAAACGTAGATACTCAAATAATTTTTACTAACTAAATAGACCACTTACCGGGCATCAGAGATCTCCAGGAATTAACTCGGGTCCATCCGCACCGCAATGAAACGCCTAAACCAATCGGCCACACTGGTGCTGTAAAAAATAATTTACACTAAAAAATCAAATAACAGAATTCACAGAATAGAAGAGATAAGATGGGAATCAGTGGATCAATATGTATGTACTTTTACAAAATAATATTTACGCTTTCCAAAAAAAAAGATCGTTAATCAAACTTGAGAACGCTGACAAAAAAAAATAATTCACAGACCATGAAAAATTGTAACAGAGTCTAATGCCTTTTCCAATCGCCTGCTACTGTCTCTGATAACAGTTTTCGAAAAACGGAGTTCTTGTTCGCACTCCTTATGAATTAGTAACCACCCGCACAATAATGTTTTTCGTTATGTGTTCCTTAATGCCGCTTTATGAGCTTTACAACTAAATAGGGCAAAGTTAAAATTTCGTATGTTATGCTTTGTTTAAACTAAAAAATTGAATATTGCATGCTAAAAGGCGGAAAACAAATATTTTATCAAAAATAGAGGTATGCAGTAAGTGATCGGTTAACGAACATAATCTATTTAAAAATGATCTTCGCTATCTAAATTGTTTGTTAACAAATCAGATTTTTATGGGAAGTTGATTTTAGTTCGATTTGGAAATCCAAAAAATAAATAAAAAACTATATCTTCTTACTTCATTTATTTATAATTATTAACAATAATACATACGCACACAGCTGTAGTTTCATAAATCTTGTTTTTTTACGTTTGTGGAGTGATAAGAAACCTACCCAATGTCGATTGCTTTTTTCTCTTGTTCAAGATTTTTCAAGGGGTGATTAATAGTGTAGTTGTTGTAGAAATCCCCAAGCTTAGTGGCCTCAACCTGGTTTGGGTGATATTCTGAGACTGATTGACATCCTCCATGTTTTCAAAAGATCTCGCAGAGTTTCTTGATGTTCTTCATTCAAGAGTCCTTAGTTATTCTGTCGTTAGATCATTTTCATGTTCCATTATGAACTCTTCAATGCCATCTCCATTCGCCTCCAATTTGAAGTCTTCTTATGTTTTTATGAATAGTATGTCTTTATTTCACAGATGTGATTTTTGTTATTTCTTCAGCTCTGAGTCTTCTTTTTTTTATTTATATCTTTCTTAGCTAAGATTGCGCTTACTGTTCAAGTCATACTACCTAACAACATCAAACATCTACTCACACTCTACCTTGGCTGTTATCTCTTGCTTGGTTTCTATGGCGAGCACTGTTTAGGTCCCATAATATTATCATATATATATATATATATATATATATATATATATATATATATATATATATAATATAGAAAAACGCAAAAATTCAAAGAACAGAAATTAACTGGCACACAAAAAGATTATGTATACTGTTAAAGTCTTGCTTAAAAAATTGGTAATAAAATACAATTCTATGTACTGTAAAGTGTTCATTATCCGAACATGTGTTTGTTGTCTAATTTGTTCATAGCCCGAGCTGTTTGTTAACCGATTACCCATTGTACAAAAAATTAAAGAACACTACTAGCTGTTTTAACTCTGAGACCAAACCTCAACTGAGGTACAAATCCAACATGGATTGAAGATCTACTAATCGAGGAGACCCATACGATATATCAGAGGAAACCGCTCAAAACGGCATACAAAAGAAAAATTGGTATAGAAAGATTTCACAGAGACTTTACGTATGGCTAATAAAAATGATAAGAATCAAAGGAATAATAATGTACAATGTACGTGAGTGAATCAAATATAAACCGGAGTTTCTTCTTTTGCACACTTTGAGATGAACGAGAGGAGCGCGGCTTCTAAGTGTTATAGATAGGAGTGCCTGGAGGAGACTATACTATTTTTATAGTCAATATTAAGATGTCAGAGCAAGAGGTACTTCCGTTCGTTACAAACAGGTTGTTGTCAAGTTTCTCACAACAAAGGGCCTAAAACCACCTAAATTTTTGAAGACTTAAAACAGTTTCGTGCACAATACACTTAAGAAGACTCAAGTGTACGTGGAAGATAAATAATTTTGGAGATGAAAAAAGTTGAAAATAAAAGGTCACCGACATCGCCCAAAACCAGCGCAACAGAGGAGAATATTCACATTGTTCGCCGCATTCTTGAGGATAACCGCTGATTAACGGCTGATGTATTTGCTTTTGAGGTACATGCAACCATGGTAGATTTCCAAAAGTGTCCACTAAATGAGTCTCTTGTCTGAGAATCAGAAGCAGTAGCGTCTTAAGATGTGCAAAACACCCTCCGTACAGTCCATACTTACCGCTCTGTGATTTTCACTTATTTGGACGATTAAAAGAAGCATTTGATGATGAAGTGACTAGCTAAGCGTTTGTGCATTTATTTTTAGATGTAAGGATTGAAAAATTAGCTATTGGGAAAAATGTGTTTCTAAGTTGAAAGATTATGTAGATAAATAACTTTGTGTGTTTATAGATTAATAATCCTGCAATAAACTAAAAAAAAATTGGTTTATATTTGATTCACCCACGTAAAAATGTAAAACACTAAGGATAATAGTTATAATTATGAGGGAAAAAAGAAACGCCACTGAACTAAAAGCAAGCAGTAATTATACCGGCTTAACAGGGGGTAACCGCCGAAGTGTGATGACTACAAACAAATAATATTTTGAAATGTAAAGTGTAAATTCTAGCTACAGTAATTAACGACAAACTGAATAAAGTTTAACCTAGCTTAGTGTCGACGCACTCAGTGTTCCCTAGAGATTCTATTTAAATCATGCGTCCAGCGTGGTCTATAAGCAGCGTTTTTTTTATTATAGTAGTTCCTTTATTGCTTTCTGCAAAAAGTTGGACTGAATAATATTTCCACAAAATTCTTCTTTATATAATTATATATTTGAAAACTTCAGAACAACTGAGTGATCCTAAATGACATTAAAAGGCATGTGAAATTAAATTAGAATACAAAGTACCTATGCATTATATCATGCAACACAATATTTGAGTTAATACATGGTCGGTTCCGAAAGCATGAAATCCATTTTAGTATAATGAAAACAGTTGCATGGCCACTACGTAACCTGCGCATGCGTGAAAGAGAACGGCGTCATTGGCCGCGTTAGTTAGGATTTAGGCACATGTAGTGTGTGATCGTCGTTGGAACAGCGAATCTGCATCAAATTATTGGTTTACAGAAACTATTCGGGTGATTTTAGAAGCTTTCGGGAACAATGCATCGAGTACAGCTCAAATAAAGAGATGGTATAATCAAGAAATGTTAAGTTCTGGAAGATCACCAAAACCAGAACACTGGAAAACGTTGAATTATGCACATACTGTATCAGGGATTATTTGTCGAAACATCAAGCCGCGCAGATGACTCAGCTACCCTACAATTCAAATTGGTCTTTTTGCGACTTCTCGCTGTTCCCAAAACTTAAATCGTCTTTAAAAGGAAACAGATTCCAAAGCCGTTGGTGGGATTCAGGCCAATACAACAAAGTAGTTTTTGGCAATTCCAACACAGGAATTTGCCTGAATGTTTTGACCAATCGATACGGCGTTGGGAGGACTGTATGAGATCCCAAAGTGTCCACTTTGAAGGGGACTGAGGCGAGCTACGTAAATATTTTTATAACTGCAATTTTGTATTACATGATTGATACTTTTAGGATAGACGACGTATGATAACTATGCATTTGTATGCTTGCAAAATTTGCAAAAATTGTTTTCAAGACTTTTTCAAGACCTGAACTGTTTTTGAGAATTACAAGATAAAGTGTACCTCCGAATTTTGACTGATTTTGAGCTATAAACATCGTAAACCACGCATAATTTTACCTACAAGCCCTATATGTATATAGGACATATTACTTGTGAGTAAACTGGAGCATAGAGCAACTTATGAAGCTCACGAGGCCAATTCAGCCACCACCTTAGATGAAACATATTCTATATGGGCCCAACATGTTTCCTTTCAGTGCCTAAGGTTTTAATTTAACAGAAATTTCACTTTTAGCCAAATAATTCATGCAACACGACTAGACGACAAAAAACAGATATATAATTTTATCAAAAAGAAAATGAAGACATACGAGATCAATTCCAACAAAGTACTAACTGATATAACTCTGAAACTAATCCCCAACTAAAGTGCCAAACAAATGATTGAAGTAATATTGAGAAACACTGGTCAAAATTGTGGACTATCTATTCCTGAAAATCTTACCTTTCATTAATTTTAATCACATACTAATAAAACATTTCAATATACATAACACTATATGGGATTATAAAAACATATAATCACTAAACATTTATCTTTCTATGGTTCATTGGACTCTAGGCAAGTTTTTTCATTAATGCTCGTGTTAAAGTCCATGTCTGTGCAGTGTAACTACTGGGAGTACGCATTGGTCATATACAGATTTTCTCAGTTTTAAAGGTATTTTTTGGTTTTTCGTAATTTTATTTTGTTTTCCAAAAGCTGACCACGTTGATTTCTAAGCTTTGAGTGAATTTTTTACTGTAATCTGTCCTACATAAGTATATTCTTGTACTGTCTCTATGTGATGGTTGTCAATTATTATGTCTCCGTTTCCTAGTTGGTTAGTCATTTTTTTTTATTATTTACTTTTAACCCAACTTTTAATTCTTCTAACATAGTTTGAAGATCTTGAAATGAATCTGATATGACTACTACATCATCCACATACGTTAACTGGTTGAGCATTTTGACATTTATATTTATCTTTATCTTAACCATTTTAAGGTTCTTCAAACATAGTCTTGAAGATGCTTGTAATGAATAACTTGGGGCTCATTGAGTACTACATGTCATCCACAAAGTTAACTGGTTGAGCATTTTGACATTTATATTTACCTCTTTATGCTTCCATTGATGGAAAGACAAATGCTAATGTAACATTAAATAGCAGAATCAAGTGAATGTAAAAATAAAGAATAACGTTGAATGTGGCTCATTGTAGTCTCTAAAATGATGGGCTGTCTCACGACCATAAGAGCGAATGTTGGATAAGAAAATACAACAATGGAGACCATGGACTTGTCATTGTTGCTTGGTCATACGATGGAAAGACAAATCAGCAATGTAACATTAAAAGTAGCACATTGAATGACATTAGGCTAATGAAGAAGAATAATCACTAAGAATATTCATATTTACATAAATGTTGAAGTAGATCTATGCATTGCTAATCTCTAAAATGATGGAGCTTAATGACCATAAGGTAGAACGAACGATGGAATAAGAAAATACATACATATGGATACCATGGATATAATAATATGAGCCACGTACTAGTAGAAAGGGAAGATGGGAGAAGAATAAAAACTTTTGAAATTCAATCTCATCAGACGATCTCGTAGTCAATTCTCTAATCTTTGATTGTGAGATCTTCAACTACATCAATCCAACGATCACACATTTAAGTAAAACGATCAAAATGATTGTTCTGCCAAATGTGCACGAGCCTATTTGTAGATTGATTTTTTTTTATTTCACTTGTACTTCAGTTCTTTTCCTATTTTTTAATATGTCAAGCTCTTAATTTCAAGGAATAATGGGTAAACCAGTTCCGATTAATAAAATCGGTTAATTCAAGTGAATCAAGAAAGGTATTATTTATATGGGCAATATATATCATAGTCTTGGTAAATCTCAAAGACCACCAACATATTTAAGGAAATAAAAACTAAATGCAAACTGTACATAGATAGATAAATTAAAAAATGGATACAAAAAGTAAAAAAGATCTGTATAAGCAAGCAGCACAAAATTGGAAAACTCATAACAGAACAGTTGTTGAACTGATTAGAGCACATAACTTTTATAAATTTCTTAATTTTAGTATCTGAAGGAATGAACATGCTATATTCAAAAAAGTAACAGAATTCAAAATATAAATGCATAAATGGATAAATTTAAATGAGTTATATAATTAGCAGTGTCACAATGCTCGCCGATGAAAGAGTTGTTGCTACTTTTGTAAAACATTATCCTGTCTACCTAATAAAAATAGTTGTATAAAAATGTCATTAAATAAGACACTTTTAATGTCAATAAAACATGCACCAATATTAAATATCATTAATTTCTTTTCAGATCAGCCTTTCACAATCCTCGCGCCAGCAAACTCGGCAAAGCTGCACGTCAGTAACACGCAACGCGAACACAACGTGAAGCAAATCATCCTCGACCATGTGGTGCTAGGATCCATAATCAATCTCACCAACACGGTGAAAGAGACGTCGTTTGAGACGCTGCGGGGCCGCACAGTTCACGTGCGCCGCAAAGAGGACAAGCTGCTAGCAAATGGCGTCGCCATCCTCCAACCCCAAGTGGCCGTGCCTAACGGAATGCTGATCGTTCTCGACAACTATCTCTTCTCGGATGAGCACTCAATCAAAAAGAACACCTCTCTAGGAAAGGTGGACCCTAGCACTCATCCTCCTGTAAAAGTAAACGAAGAGCCCAAACCAGTGGCCAACACAACTTTTGTAGAAAACGTTCTCCAGGTGCTGTCCTATCTCAAGAGTGGGGTGAGGGTCTTTCACCACTTTTTGTCCAGATCAAATGTTACTCAGTTACTGCAAGACGGTAATATCATTTGTTTGACAAAAACTTGATGTTTCATTTATTGTGGTCTTTCCAGGTGAAGAATACACAGTTTTCGTACCCACAGATCACGCCTTTCATAGATGGCATCCCATAGATTGGGGTTTTTATCCGTTTAGTGTTCCAGAGTTCACAGAAAGCGTAATAGTCAATCATTTCATTAAAGGGAATTACAGGCAAGAAAATATCAAAGATGGAGAAATTGCAACTACTCTAGGGGGTCGTCAGATTATGTTCAGAAAAATACGTGAGCTTCAGTGAATTCTTATAAAATACCAAGTCGTTAATTTAACCGTATTTTAGCTTCCTTGACGGTGAACAGTGTAGCTGTAGTAAAAGGAGACACCCCCGTGGTCAAAGGCAATATCATGTTCACAGCAGAGGTTCTTTTTGTGAACGAGTCTGTGGTATCTCGCTTGCACCAGCAGCATCGCGACAAGGAAACGCCTCCCTTACTCGCTTTTCCATGGTTTGGCGCCCAATTTCTGTCGCACGCTTTCTTAGCGCTCGAAAGAGACAGACGGTTCACGCACATCACTCGATTTTTAAATTTAGCTGACTTGGCACCTCACGTCTCGGGGACAGGTTACACGTTCTTCGTGCCTGTCGACACTGCTTTCGAGGAGGTCGGCTTGGACAAAATGCCCGACAATTATCTATCCAATGGAGACGGCTTGCAGATTTTGCTGAATCATTTCGTAAAAGGGCGACTTTATGACAGGGACCTGAAGGATGGCATGGAACTGGTGACGCTAGGAAATAGCTCTATTAGAATCTCGAGACAGAAAGGTAAAGCAATCTGGTGTAATGCGCACAAAATAAACAATTGACTCTATTTGCAGAAACGGTAAAGGTGAACGAGGCTACGATAGTGGAGAGCGAGGTGTTCGTTTATAACTTAGGAACAATGTTTTACGTGGACAAAGTACTGTTTGTCAAAAAAGAATTTTTGCCGACCACAAGCGCTATCCCTACCGAAAGTATTACTAACAAACCAATTTTGAGCACTCCAGATGCTGAAACTGTACCCGAAGAGATCGTTGAAGAGAATGGCTCACAACCGGATGTTCTATTCGCAGATGCTGAAGCAACCACTGGAGACGCGCAGAAAGTCACCTTCAGTGAAAACGTTACTATTAAATAAATTGTGGAGCCAAACGCGATCGTAGAACATCCCGAAAGGCAAAGAAATCAGATATTTTTAATTATTTATTCTATTTTACTAAAACTGTTGACGCGACGTAATTGCTGCGGTTTAATTCATTAAAGGTGGTGGCGGTCTTGCATTTACAGCCATGAAAATTGTATTGTGAATATTGTTGTTTCTACACCCAACAACCACGTGATCATATTGTATACTGTAGGCAGTTAATTATGAAAGCTTTTTTATACACTAAATAGCATGGTAATTCGCAACTTTAAGTACTTGATGGAGTTTTATTCAGATGAATAGCTGTAACACAGACGTGTATCTCTAGGCTAGGCGGAGTTGTGTGAATGTAAAATGTTTATCATTAAATGTGTAAATTTTCATATTTCATTCATCCAGCCAAGAGCATGTAGGGTTAGCATAAGAATAAATCGACTGAAGTAAGAAAAGCGTAGTAGAAGTGGTATAGTTATAAATATTTTAGAGATTTGTAAATTTTATGAAGCAACCTACACAATATAAAGAATAGATGGTGACTAGTTATGAATGTTATTACTTAATAAGTTTATAATTTCATAGTATGTTATTCGGTACGTGTACGAGTCGCAGTTTCGTTGTAAAAAGTGATTATTTTAGTACAAAAATATAGTAACACAGATTGTTTTCTATCTTTATCCCCTATAATGTGTCGTATCTAAATAGACAAATGCCAAAGAACCATCGAAAGGCGCCCTATGCTTTTATGGAGCTAAAGTACAGATGATGTGAATGGCTAATGCTAATCTTGTTGGTTTGACTAGTTAAATATGGTTCAGTTATGCTCCAGTTTGTTAAACCCATTGACCTTCAAATGAATTTTGTATTTGATTCATAAAAGTATTTTATATAATTAGTTCCAAAATGAGCGTTTTTCTTGGTCAGACAAATTTATTTTTCAATTTTTTTAAGTTGGGTTTTATTATACTATCTACCAAATGGTGGAGTATTACTTATTACATTATCCCCCCCCCTTACTTGCTCTCAATGACCTCTCGTTTAAAAAAAAACAATCAAAAATAGTAAAAACCATAATGGTCCCAGTCAGAACTTTGTACATTGCTAGGTTAATTCCTAAAATTTGGCACATTTGCACAACATTACTAACTTTGTTGTAAAGGAATATAGGACTACTAGCTTACTTTCTAATAGAGTGGCAAATAAGTTTGTCAAATATTCTATTTTAGGACTTTTTGATGCAACAAAGTAAAGTAGTGGCACAGTGATGTAATTACGTTGGTCATAATCACTATGAGTAATGTAAATGGTTGCAAAAAAGCGAGGTCAAAACTATTCACTTCTACGGAAGTTATCAATGAAAATTAAAATTTGCCATTTTTGACTTGGCGAGACGACTCACTTTGAAGCCTTGTATCTTCTGACCCATATGTCAGATGTACTCAAGTATAGTATGGTTCAAAAACCCTTGGTTTCCTTATTATTACACCATGCACAACATAGGAAGTGTTCAAGTATAAGGAGAGTATGGGGGCATTGTACAAATTGCTAGCACTCTACCATTATCGAAAAAAATGTGTGTTAAGCGTCACAAAATTTGTATTACTCAATATTTTGGAACAAAAACCACCAACACTTGATGGCGTAAGTGGAACTATAAGAAAATGGAACAATGAAATCCAAATGGCATCGAAAAAGTTATTATTTCGAAGGTCACTGAAGTTTAAACTAATCCTAACCAAATTCGACCTATATTGCAAGAGATACAAATTTTATGCATTAAAATTGACATTTTATTACAGTAAAGTCGGATGTATTGTGATTTAACTGGGCTTGAATAACTTATTTCACATTTCACACAAATGCGAATGTTTCTATTTTACACTACATTTTTCATGTTTGTTTGAAGCCATTTATGTATTTTTCGAAGGTTGCAAACAGTCCATAGATGTATGTGTATTACAAGGCAGTTGATTTTACTATTTTGACAAGCGATTTGTTATAATTTGATTTTAATCCGTTAAGTACCTAGAATAATTATATATTATGTGAAGTGAGTACGCTAGATTGCTTAGTCTAGTTGTGTAAAATTACTGTTCATTGTGTTCAGTACTGTGCTTTCATTAAGTACTATGGAGTCAAGGAGAAACTCAAACCAAAAAATAAAACCTACAAGACTTTCATCAATTCTTTGAGCCAAATATGTGTTCAAACACACAACTGGAGGCAAAATAGTATTCCAATCTGTTGAAGCATCAAGATATGTCTCACTGTAGATCAGCATTCAACACTCCAGATTTCTGAGGAACTTGTAACGGAATTTAGTTCAGTTTGTAGTGGACTTTGGTTGGTTCGTGGATTTGTAAATATTGTCAAAAGCAGCTTGACGTTTTAAGAGATCGACAAATCATCTGCTGTAACCCTTTTAGTACGGAGAATCATCAAGCCACCAACACAAGTGAAAATACCAAGCCCTTTGAAAGAAATTTAAGCTATTCTGAGAGGAGTTACCCCTTGGTGGATATTTTTGTGACACTTGTCGCCTAAAATTACAAAAGATTAAAGCTAAAACTCGAGCAAAGCGAAGAAATTGCGTTAATCCGTATGACTTGCAAAAACAGATTATCATCAATGGAAAAGCAAAGAGTTACTATCAAAATGACCAAAACATATACACAATTACGTGACTATTTGTAATAAATGCAGAGGTAGGGTAATTTACAGCTGTGAAAAAATGCAGTTTTAGAAGGGAGTGAAAATAAATTTAAAGATATTGATGCTAAATGTTCAAGATACCATGATTCACTCTTGAATCATCCGACACCGACAATGATAGCACAAATGAGCCATGCATTGGTATTACAGGAAGTTCTAAAAATGAGTTAGAAGAATATCAGGCAGCCTATGAAACTGTATTTCCAGTAGTCGGAAAGCAAAGTTGCTTAGAAGTACCAACGTGTGAAAACAAAACTCAAGAAACGATTTAATAAAATGAAAATTTAAAGGTGATAGAAAATGGAATACATTAACAAATGTAACAAGAAATATCAAAAATAGTAAAGCTAAGAACATCTTCGGTTGTAGCCGTTACTTGGTAAATAAAGGATATGACATTTGTGATAAAATGGGAGCTTTCTCATATCCAACAGTTTGTGTTCAAGGTTCCTTAAAGATAACTGAAGCCCTGAAGTGG
This sequence comes from Sinelater perroti, assembly GCA_036346155.1. Lineage (NCBI taxonomy): Eukaryota > Metazoa > Arthropoda > Insecta > Coleoptera > Elateridae > Sinelater > Sinelater perroti. The sequence continues at coordinate 15,210,565 of JARFIY010000370.1, read as the reverse complement.
ATTTTTATAAGTCTCCAGTCTACAGTCTACAGTTCTTCCTGGCAAAAGGAAAACCTTGCGTATTTCCAATGAAAATGAAACAGACCATGTACAAGTTGGAAAATACAGACTAAACATTTAGTATTAATTGTTGTATTATACTATCGTATGATATAACACAACAGAATAGTCAATTGAAAACTGACAAATGTATAAAACGTAAAATAATTAAATGTGAAACAAGTATTTTTACACTGTTAAGAGCCATCTATATATGTGCAGAATGTTTTAAATATTCCGGATGAAGATATTAACTTTTGCAGGTACTGTTAAGTATTTGAGCCCAGTTAAACTGCAATACATCCAACTTTACATGACAAATTGAAATAAAAAGCCAATTTTGGTGCATAATTTGCATTTCTGGCAATGTAGGCCAAATGTGGCTAAAATAGCTTAAACTTCAGTGACCTTCAAAATAATATGCAATGCCTTTTGAATATTATTGTCCCATTTTCTTATAATTCCACTTATGCCATTGAGTGTTGGTGGTTTTTGTTCCTGCGAAGGCATTCCATGCAATGGTCCTGTCTGCAATTTTCAAAATATTGAGCAATACAAATTTTGTGACAGACATTTTTTCCGATGGTGTGTGGGAGTGGAGTGGGGACAATTTGTACAATGTCCCCATACTTAAATACTTCCCATGTTATGCATGTAGTAATAATGAGCAAACAATACCACACACAAGTGCATCCAATATGTGACAAGAGAAACAGGGCTTCAGTGAGTTACCTTGTCAAGTCAAAAATGGCAAATTTTAATTTTCAACGTAACTTCCGTAGAAGTAGATATTTTTGCAACCATCTACATTATTCATAGTGATTATGGCTAACATAATTACATCAATGTGCGTGCCACTAATTCTCTGTCACATCAAAAAGTCTAAAAATGAAATATATGATAAACTTATTTGCTACTCTAATAAACTGATAAAGCTGTTACTCCCATATCCCGTTATAACAAAGCTAGTAATGTTGTGCAAGTATACACCAAATTTTAAGAATCAACCTAGTGATGTGCAAAATTTATGCTAGATTAAATAGAACCATATCAGGTTTTTACTATTTTTGGTTTTTATTTGATAACAGAGGTCATTGAAAGAAAGTACGAAACAAAATATAATAACTCGTGCTGCATCATCTGGTGATATAATGAAATCAACTTTAAAAAATTGAAAAATATAAAATGTCTGCTCAAGGAAAAAGGCACAATACTTTTCTAATACAAATTAAGTAAATGCAGAGAATGAACAAACTAAGATTAGAATACAAGCAGAGATATAATTTATAAACAACTTGTAATTCAATAACCCAATGCTGAAAGTAATCTCAGACCAATGTGGATCCACCGGATATTAGATTTTAAGTGCAGAATCATAAGAGTAAATTTGTTTAACACAATAAATACAGCACTAATCCCCTTGGTAGCATATTTAATTAATCAAAATCTACCACTTTATTAATAATTAAATATGTAAGTATCAATCATAGAAAAACAAAAATTATTCAGCTAATCACTGTATCTGATGAGTAACATTATCTTCCAATGGATTCTTGTGATCATATACATTAGGCCTGGCTTCGTAGGTGCAAATAGTAACACCGTGCCGGTGAGCCTCCATATATTCCCCTTTTAACCCAATGTAGTAAATCCTAGTTTGCTCGGCACCAAAGTTCGATGGAAAGTGGATCGTTAAGTGATGCACCGTGTTGAACACTACCACTCTACAAACCAATCAATATTAGCTAGGTACAGCGGCAACAAAGCGCCATTACTTCGTAGAATACTCTAAAGTTCCAGTTACGTCTGGATGGAGCTCAAACTCCTGATCAGGGGGCATCGCGACGTCGTCAAACGTCATGTGAAGTCTGTTCTTAAACCTGCGCAAGCGGAAAGCCGTCAGTAAGTGGCACAGCCTTAAATCTCTATACTAACAGCCTCATTTTGGAAGGGTGCGCAGCGGAGTCCTCTCCAACTACTATAATGCCCTTCAGCTTAATGTTCCCGGTGAACGGGATGTTGAAAATCAACTCTTGGTCCGCGTCCGACTCCACGCACTAAAATGCCTCGATAATATTTCGCGAAGGCACAGCGGTAACCTAACTTACCTCGGCGAAGTTGAGCCGTTCCTCCCACGGCTTGAAGATGGTCTTGCCGGAGCCCTCGGTGGCTTCGTTAAGACACTCCACGTTGTCCTTGTCGATTTTGGAGTACAAGCTGTACTGCACCCCCATTTCGGGGGTTTCATCGTGGTCTTTGTCTCCCTCGCAACCGTGACCGTGCGGCGCCATTTTTTAAAATCTTCGTCAATAATCGTGACGTCATTCATAAAAGTTTGGGCGGTGTTGCCATATTTAATTCGTAACTCAAATATTCAGGGATTATATATATATATATATATATATATATATATATATATATATATATATATATATATACAATATATTTAGCACGTATATATACATATATAATTTGACATAATAAAATAAATAAATTTGAATCACTATTCTACACTAATGAAGTTTTCACTGTTAGAAGTTTATGTACTACTGATTCTAGCTCAATGCACAAATTTTTGGCACTCTTTCTTCTCTCTCGACAGGTTTTGCCCTTTGACTTTAGTATCTTCCAATCGCATTGTCCATTGTCTCCTGTGGTCTTCCTCTGTTTCTTCTTCCTGAGGTCTTGGCCTCCCATATTTGTTTCACTGCTCTGCTTTCTTCCATTTTCTGCAAGTGCCCTCATCAACTCAGTTGTTGATTTTCTACGAATTCTGTCACTGGAATTACTTCGAGCTTTTCTCTGATTTGTGCGCTTCTTGCCCGGCGTTTTCAGTGATACTCCTTTGTCGCTCCTCAAAATTTCATCTCACTGCTTCCATTTTTTCTTCATCCTTTTCTACATTACCCAAGATTCAGATTCGTATATCATTATTTGTCTAAATATTGTTTTAAACACGCTTAATTTTGTTTTTCGCGACACTTTCCTCTTGCTAATGAAGGACTTGTTCATCGCATAGAATAGTTTGTTTGTCTTCTATAATCTTTCTGTTATATCTATTTTTGCTTGCCTTGTTCATCGATTGTCATTTTTGTGTTTGTTCTATGTGTCTTCCTTTTATTTTTATTTCTGTGCTGTGTCCTTTGGTTACCACCAGTGTTTTTGCTTTCTCCGTGTTTAATTCTATCTTGTTTTCTATCAATATCTTATTTCACATATTTAGGTTCCTCTGTAGATTTTCACCTTCTGTTATTATTACATCATCGGCGAATGCGCAATCTGATATGTATATGGGTTGTAGGTTTTAATAGTGTATATGCATTCTCTTGGTCTATAATTAGCATTTCCTTATTATTTCGTCCATAAAGAGAATGAATAATGTTGGACTCATCACCCCTCCCTGTCTCAGCTCTTTTCTCGTTTTGAATTCCTTGGAACTGTTGTTGCTTATAACGATATTCTAGTGTTTTTGTAGAGGCTTTTATTACTCTTCTTAGTTTTGAGTTTACACCCCTGTTCTCTAAGCTTTCCGATACCGTTCTTCTTGGCGCTTTATCAAAAACCTTTTCTAAATCCAAAAATGCTAAATCATCTTTTTATTGTATTGTAGTCTTTTAGCAAGTATTTCTTTAATGATGAATATGTAGTCTTGTGCTTTTTCCCTTTTGTTTCTCAGTTTCGATTCTATTATTTGTTTATATATTTTGAGTGGTATGTTTAATAACGTTATCCCTCTGTAGTTATTGCACTACTTGTTGCCTCCTTTTTTATGGATGGGTACTATTTGTCCTTTTTCCTAGTAATGAGTTATTTTCTCATCCTTCTTTTGTTAAATATTTCCAACAGATATTTTCTTGCTTCTTCGCCTATTTTCTTGATCTTCTTTTGTTTTGTACTTCGTCTTCCACATATGTGTTGTCCGATCCTGCTTCCAGCAGTTCTTCAAAGTACTCCTTCCATTTGTCCATAGTTTCAGTGTTATCTTCCTCTATCTTCTTGTCATGCATTCTTCTTTGCTTCCAATACCATGTTCTTCACTTTTGATCTTAGTTTATTATATCATAAATAATTTCTGTCCTGTTCGCCAAGTATTTCCTTATGTTTTTTTCTTTAATTGTGCATGTGTTTTTAATTCTTTGCTTTACCATCTCGTTCTTTTGTGTTGTTTATTTCTTTGGATACTGATTCCACATACTTTTCTCACTGCCTGGTTAATTATTCCTTTAAGTTTCTGTTATGTTGTATTTAATCGGTCCACTATCCGTACGTACTTTTTTCCACTTATTTTTCTCTTAGTTTGTATGTTCTTGTTATTTCTTGCTTTCCAGTTTGTTATTCTTGATCATCTGTGTTATCAACTCTGGGTCTGCTGTATATTTCTGTCCCTCTTTTAACTCTTACATCTTTGATGTGCTTCTTGTTTTGTTTCTCTCCTAGCACGTAGTCTATTATAGATTTCTCCCCCGTCGTTGGTGTTTGTCTGGTGTATTTGTGGATTTATTTGTGCTTATAAAACGTATTTGTCACCAATAAGTTGTATGTTGTGCAAAAGTCTATTAACCTTTCTTCGTTGTTATTTCTTTTACTCTTTCCTCATTTGCCTATTACGTTCTCCGACTTGTTTCTCTTTTTTCCTATCTTTCCATTAAAATCGCCTGTTATGTATAGTTTCCCTTTGCTGATATCTGTAGCTTTTCCTAAATCTTGCCAGAATTTATCTTTTGCTGCTTTTGTGTCGTCGTCATTGGGTTCGTATACCCCTATTACCGCTATTTTAGCATCTTTGTCAAGCGTGATATCTAATGTAATTATTCTTTTTGGCCACCCCTTCAATTTGCGACTTTATTTACTAGCTCTTTATTGAGCATGCATCCTTTCCGGTTACTGCCCTTTCGTTTTCTGGTACTCCGCTATAAAATATAACATTTCCGCCATCCAGTACTATCTTCTCTTTTCTTTTTTATTAGTCTTTGGTAGCAGTAGTATATATATATTTCGGTCCGTTTGAATTCATAATTCATCTTTTATTGCTTGCCTCTTTGGCTTCTTGTATTCCATGTTCCTATTTTCCATATTTTTTGTTTGGTTTTTTTTTGTACCCCTTTCTCTATGCTAGTAATCCTTTAACTCATGCCCATGTTTATTGTCAGTTTTGTCATCATCTTCCTGAAACATATGTTGTCTTATTAATATTTTTGCGTCCTCCGAGTTATTTTCCTTATATGTTCTTCAAAACTGTCTCTTTTAGGAGACCTGTCCTCTACTGGTTTTTTTCGTTGATTGCTTCCACTACTCATGTCCTTCCTTCCTTTTTACATCATTACCCTTATATACCACGTCACTGAATAACAGTTTGTTATATTATGTGTATGCCCTATATCCCTTGTTACGCGCTTCTTTCAGATATGGTAACAGTACTTTTCTGTCTTCATATACTTCCTTATTCAAATCATCGCCTATCCACATGTCTGCTCCTTTGAGTTTTTTCACGTTTTTCAGCAATGCAAATTTCGTCCTCTTTTTCTTTATCTTGACGAATATAGGCCCTTTCTTACCGTTTGTGTATCTCCTCGTTCTTCGTATTTGGCCAATGTTTTCGCTCATATTTATGTGCGTGCCGGGGTCTATCTTTGTCATGCTAATCACCCTTAAGATAATATAGAAGAATTGATTCAGAGAAACACAGATGGCCTCCGACTAGGGCGGTACCCTGGCGCTGTAATAGCACACAAGGGATAAGATAAAGAAGAAGAATGTTAAGTGGTGTATAACATGTCCGTATATCTCTTACACGTTGTATTAGTTACACATTGTTTTGTAATAAATATTTGTTTGTTCAAAAAATGTCGATCTACTCGTTTTAAAAAGTTAAGTCAATAATTTTCAAATGCCTACGATACGACAGTTTGAAGGCATTGGTTACTTAGAACATTAATTTTTATTTTTTGTGCATATGGCCTACCCTTTTCATATTAAGTTTATTATTTATTATTATTATTCAGATCAAGTTTATTATTCATGTATGAGATTTTAACTTACAATAAAGTAATTTTAGCGTTATGGGCTCTAGTAGCACAGCAAAATTTTAATTTCGTCAACCTACATGACTTTTTTCTTACCCGCGAGCAACAATATGATATGCTCAATTTACTGTTTTTCAAAGTGATATTTGTATTTAAAATTGTAAAGTTTGTTTGCCAAACGATCAAGAAAGCTCTAAGACGGAATTTAGTCAAATTTTTAAAAAATAATTAAACAATTTAGTCTATATAATTTAGATGATATAAAAATGATTTAAAAAAACGTTAAAAAACAGGCAAATTCTCAAATTGAAGTGGAAAAATAAACAGTACTAGAGAATTATATAACATACGAGAAACATTAAAGTATGAATAATCAAAAACAGTAGAAAAATGTATAAGCCTCTAGATAATTTATAGAGTTGCTCAAAAGATGTCAAAACATCTACTTATTTGACTTGGACCGTAAACTAGAAAGTAAATTAAATAAAAGCTGAAGTATAAATAGAAAAAAATCATTAACTGCTACGTCATATTGGAAAAGATTGTGTATTAGACAAAACTAAGCTATGCTAACAATATTCTATATTTCCTTTTTGCAAAATGTTTTAGGTTTCTTTAAAAAACTAGTTTTATTAATATATATGCTATATACAAAAGAAAGGCAACAACTTAAGTAAATACTTTATAAATTTAAAACATTAAAGTTGTAAAAGAAAATAAAAAGTGTAAGGTGAGAAAAACATACAGAATATGTAAAATCGATAAGATGAAATTATTTTTGTCTAGAATGCCCTTAGACCAGATTGAAAGATGATGAAGTGGAAGATGACTATGACACTTAGAAAAAACAGTTTAGGCAGAAAAAGAAAAGCTTTAGGTACGCTGATAAAATTCGTATATAAAAGCTAAAGCCACATCTTTACAGAAGTATTATGAGTATCGTATGTATACAAAAAGTGTGAAAACGAAAATAAATACATACACATACAATTAAATGTAACCAAAGTACTAATAATTTATATTTGAATTTATTCCTTAAATTGTTAATGTCGGTCGGTTTATCGTTTAGCTTCCTAAGAATCGTTCAATATTCAAAAACTTTCTTAATTATTATTACCTATAGGGTCTTCAATAATAAAGCAATCATTAAGTTTGGAAATAAATTTAAAAGGCGTATCTTTTAGTTGTTCTTTGTAGATTATCTTAATTTTAAAATTGAAGTACTCAATCAAACAACATGTTTCACTGCAAATACTTGATATCGCATAAAACTAAAATTTTTCTAAAACAGTGAGGAAGAGTTTGACAGATAACAAAGACCTTTCAAAGTTATCAAAATCGGCAGCTTTCGATCAAATTAAAAATTTGAGATGGCTACGTTTAATTCTCTTGAAGGAAATGTTGGCGTGCCAAGATCATGTTCGAAGACTATACATTGTAGTCTGAGATACTTCACGCAAAATCATAGAAAATTTTAAATCAAAGTAACGGAAGGTGAAAACTCATTGATTACGATTAGACTTTAGTTAAGAAATAAAACGAAACACAATACACATATTACGCCTCAATTTAGTAAGGTGTCCAATAACTATTATTACCCAGTATACTGGCGACCAGGTTTATAGTAAAAAGTGGAAATCGAGCATGTTATATCTTATGAATTGAGATAATTTTCTAATAGTTAATACGCACCTTACCGCTTAATTTATGTTCGTTATAGGACTAAATATTTTCGGTTAGATTAGAATTGGTAGACTGTAACAGCTAATGTAATTTATTGATCCATTTTTTTTCAAATCGTACAGTGTCGGTTGCTATGTTCGGGTCATTATACAACCAACCACACGATGCACCATAACACCGGCCACCAAGCCTTCGCATTTGTTTAAATGTATCTTTTGCCAATAAAATTTTAGTACAACTCGATTCTTTTCTTTATTATTAAACATTTTATAAATTTTATTTGATATTCTTGCATTAAATTTTCTTTTAAAAATATGTCAGTTGGATGCAGAAATTTTGCCATAAATTGGTTATCCCTAAAAACGTATTTTATATGAGTCGATCACGGAATTGAAAACTGTTATTAGCTTTTGTACACCACGTTTAACCTGTTAGGACATTAAATCAATAAGTTTTTGCGAATAGATTCTATTTTTTATATAACTTTTAATATACAAATTAAAACTGCTTTTTCTAATCCTTATGCTTTTTTAAACATCGGATTGGTATTTCAGGTCATCCTGTCCATTTCCTTCAACCTTTTTATGTTTTGTCGGAAATTTTATCTTACTGATTAATTTTCTTCCTTTTTCCACTTTTCTATTTCATCTACATTTTTCTTCTTTGCGTACCTTTTTATTTTTCTTTACTTTCTTGTTTTTGTTGTAATACTTGCTATTCTATCATGTTTCATTTTTATAATATGATCACATTTATTTAATTGTTAATTTTTAATTTTTTATTTTATCGGTTTTTTGTTTTATTATTTTCTAATATTTTTGTTGTTATTCGGTATTCCTTATCATTTTCAAATATTTCATCTCTATTGCAAAAGAGCTTTCTTTTTTGACTCACAGTTCTTCTTGGGGAGTAGGCAGATTGAGACCCCGCGTAAAGAGTTAAAACCCCTTGAAAATGGCATCAAAGTGGATGCCGAAACATCGAAGTTTTTTTAAAAATCGACGCGGTTCAATCTGTGAAGCTAATTGCTCATTTATCTTTTACCACAAAAAGCTTTCCAAATATTTTATGCGCCTCTACGAGGAGGAAATCTTTAACCTTACTAAGCTGTATATCAAGCTTATCTTAGGTAAGACTAAACTTTGGTGTGATCTTCCTTTTCTAAAATCGTGCAGAGATAAACAAGTTATCCCTGTAAGTTTATGGTTGAAATGTTATCAAAAATCTTTTCCTATTTCCTGTATCCTTAAAAAATAGAACTAATATCTGTGTAGATACTCCATTCACTTCATTCGTAGAAACCTTGATCAAACTAACTCTCAACTGTATGACTTTCCATAACCTCAGCTTTTCCCAAATGTATCCAATCATTTGGGATCCTTTTACCAAAATAGTATATAATAATGAATCTCCGAAGAGAAAACTAATATCCAAAAACAGAAACTTTCCAAACTTTGCCAATATCATCCATTTACTAGCCCTTTGTTACGCCTCAACATTGCCGTGCATAATATCTCCAAATATCTTTTAAGCGAACCAGCTATTCAAGCTTTTGCAAAACTTTGCTGTCACTCCTAATCGTATTTCTACCGAACATATTATATTCCAGATTGAACCATATATTACTAAATTCCCCGAACACAATCAATTGAATCAGGCAAGATAGCCAAAGTTCTACGCATAGCCGTGTTACCCAAACAAAATTTCAATCCTTACGAACTATAGGCTCTTAAAACCCAACGACAAGACAAAAGCGTAATTATCTTATTCTCAACACAGATTACATTGCCAAAATGGGCGACTTACCGAAATCTCCAGACTATCGTCAAGTACCTAACAATCCAACGACATTGAAAAGAAAACCAAGACCCTTATTAACAACCAAAACCTGTTCCTTGATACTAAAAACTGCTTATATCTCAAGAGAAATTTTTAAGAATACCGAAATTGTACGGCCTTTTGAAAACACACAAGGAAAATACGCCCTTATGACCTATTCACGTGCCTTACCCATAACTTAGCCAAATACCTAGTCAAAATTATTCAGCTCCTTATAAAACAAGCCTCATCATAGATTCGAAACTACTACCACTTTTTTACTCTTTGATATTTTTAGATAAAATTCTTTGACGACCGAGGATTTAGTGAATTCCTTGGCACATGCCTTTATTCGACACTTTCGACAATTTTTCATTTATTTTTATTTTCGTCTTATCTTTAATGAGGTTATCGGGAATGTTATAATACTCAACTATTGTTAGTATGTCTTACAGTAGCAGATAAAATTTATTACATTACATTTTTCAAGGATTTTTTAATAATTTGCCTAAATATATATATATATATATCGACATATCGTATCCAGCAGGTAGGTTTAAGGCGAAAGGATGCGAGGAGTTTTGTTTCAAAATCGGTCATAAAAAGGTTAACGATGATAGGTGAAAGTGGGAAGCGATGGGAGCACCATTAGTTTGGGGTAAAATTTATTTTAGAAGGTAAAGTAAGTATTGGATAAGCAATGATTTATTAAGGAGATGATATTGTTATTTATATTATAGGTTGACTTTAATAACTGTAGGGTATCAGGAATTGGGATATTTGTAAACAAAAAAACGACATCAAAGCTGACCATGATGTCACCTTTGCGTATAGGGAAGGTTTTCAGTATTTCTGGGAAATGATAGGAGTTTCGGACGTGGGATGATGCCTGCTCTGTAAAAAGTTGGAGAATCTTGGCAAGGTATTTGGCTAGGTTGTGGGTGGGAGAACCGAACGCACTAACTATAGGGCGTAAAGGAATGTTCTCTTGGGAGACCATACAATTTGGGAATTCTGGAAGATTTTTCTCGGGGTATGAGGAGTTTCTTGGTATCTGACGATAGGTTGGAGTTAGTAACAAGGGTTTTTTTGAGGTAGGTGATGGGGTTATTGGGTACATGACAATAATCAAAGGATTTAAGTAAATTGTGCATCTTACCGATGTAGTCTGCTGTATTTAGGATCACTGTAATGTTGCCCTTATCTGCCTTTAGAATTGTAATATTATATTTTGTTTTAGAGCTTTTAAGGCCTGTAATTCGGAGGCTTTGATATTTGGTTTTGATAGTTCGGCTGTACGTAACACTTTGCCTACATCTTGCCTGGTTTCATTTGCCACGTATTCAGGAAGGGTGGAAATGGAGGATTCTATTTGGGATACGATTTGTTCAATGCAATTTGGCGTTACAGCAAAACTAAAACCTTTTTCCAGAACCCGAATAGCTAAGTTGCTTACAGGGTAGTCAGAAAGGTTATGTACCATCGTATTGCAAAGTTTAATTTGGCACAACTTAGAAAATTTGCGTTTCTGGGTGTCGGGTTTCTTTTTGGATATGCACGACGCTTTGTTATGTATCATTTTAGAGAAAATATCCTAGACAATAGAATGAATTTTGGAGGAACTTAACTTATGGAAAAGGCCATAAAGTTCCAGATTGATATTAACGAGGTTTCTACGGAAAGCGTGAATGGAGTTTCTAAGTAGGGATAGCTCTGCTTTTTTCTAGGATACGGGAGATGGTGGATGATTATTGGTGATGTTTTAATCGCAAACCAACAGGTATCACCTGTAAGAATGCAAGGTCACACAAAGTTTGGCCTTATGTAATGTAAGCTTTGAATACGGCTTAGTTAAGTTTAAAGTTTTCTCCCCGTAGAGGCGTATAAAATGTTTCCGCGGTTAACTATGTTTAAACAACTTAGTTCACGAGTTAAACCGCGTCTTATTTGAGACAATTCTCGACGTTTCGGCATCGGCTTTGATGCCATTTTCAAGAGTTTAGTTCTTCAATCGGGGTCTCAATCTGCCTACTCTCCAAAGAGAGCTACGAGTCTTTGGGTAAAACTGAACTTTCGTGTGTCCTGCTTTGTCATTTATAGGGCTGAAAGTGAAAATTTTTAGTTTTTTGAATGCCCAGATCGTCTTCTAGTTCTTTGGCTGCTAGTACACGCTTGACATTTATTGGTGTTCCTCTTATTATTAGTCTTCTAGAATGGGGATAAGTTTGAACAAATTCCCAATCATTTTCGAATCGTTTGCACCATCCTTTATTCATACCGAAATTACTGGTTCGTTTCCAAAAGTGTATTGTATTACCTGAATACTATATGTGATCATTCATCGGCATCTTTCAACTACCTGCCCAGTTTTGTTATTTTATTTATTTATTTATAATCTGTCTCTCAGATATAATGAGAGTAACCATTTAGTATCTCAGTAGTTTTGTGTTGCTAAGTTTGCACTACACTCATTACTTACATAGAATGCACTACACGCTGTTACTCAAGCCGTATGGGAGATCAGAAAGTTTTATTCTTTTGAGTCGTCTTCCTCTAGGAAGGGTTTGGTTAACACGTGTACGCCAGTAACATAACAGACACCATATTTTTTAATTTTAACTGTGATTGGAAAGATATCTAAGTTATGTTGAGTAACTTCGTTTGGAATAAAGTAGGAATCATTTTAGATCTGAGAACTTTAGATTGAAAGCACCTTAAAGTGTTAATATTAGATTTTCTTCCTATTCTTCAGAATTGTACGGAGTAACTCTATATTGAATTTATGGTGGATTTATAAAGCAAAATTTTATTATCAATGGACAATTGAGTTTTTTGGCCTAAAAACCGGTACATATTTTGAATTTTAAAACCCATCTGCTTCTTTTTTGTAAAAATTATAATTTCTTTAAGTCAAATGTCACTCGCTTCCAAGTATTTTTTGTGTTTATCTTGCGGTACTGGTGCCGTTAATTAAAACAGATGGACAGGTACTTCTTCTTAAGGAAGAAGTTATTTGTACGGACTTTGCTGTATTTACTTCTATCCACCATTTGTTGAACTAGGGTTCCTGTACATGGTGACTTATCATATGGTGTTTAAGGTGAGAAGAAAGTACTGCAATTTCTTGTGCAAAAGTAGATACCACAGTAGAAGTGGTGGTGGAAAGGTCAACCGTAAAAAGTAGGACAAGCTCACTGACCTGAGGTACACCTGTGCGTATTGGGAATAGGAGCATACATTTCAAAGTGCCTGTCTGTTAGGTAAGACTTGAGAATTTCATAATAGTTCGAGGATAGTGGACTTTTGATTTTGAGTAAAAGCTTCTAATGGCCGAACATCGACATTTGTTGTTAAAATCTTTTGTAATCTTTTCAACTGCAAATTCAATTGTAAAATAATTTTTTTCTTAAACAGAACTGATGGTCAGGTATGAGCTTGTTATCGAAGATGATAAGTAGTAAATTCCTTAAAAGCAATTAAAAAAATTTTTAGACAAGAACGGCAGTAGACTAATTGTTTTGTACAAAGTTAGGTCAGCGACTACCCATTGTTTTAGAAAATCGCATTATTGTTTTAAAGAAATAGATAATGAACACAAACCCCTTTTTTGATAATTATCTTAATACTCTTTTTATTCTTAATTATATCGTAACCGGGTGATATTTTTGGTTTTAGCTTTGTCGTGGGTATAGTCTAAAGTTCTATAGGTTTGAACTTTAGGATTGGGGAGGCAGGCACAGTTGAAACCGTGCTTCTAGATAGTGTTGGATTTCTTGTTCTTCTTCTAACATGATTCTAGAATAGTATGGCGTAAAAACGGCTTCCAAATGATTGGCAAATGCAAGAGCCCTTTCTTAATTACTTCTCGCCCAGGTGTTATTTGGAAGGCACAATGGTGTTTTAGGTTTCTGTGGTTGCTTTAATCTTTTTGACGCTCTCTAGAGGGAGTATTCTGTGGGTCCCGTTAAAGACAAGTGCTGAAGGTAGTTCTGCACTGATTCACTTTTGATGTTCGATAGAAATTGTTTTAGATCCAATGTTTTGCGTATTCTTTTATTATGGCAGTTTGTTATTTTCTTCACAGACCAGGCTAGTCAAATTTTCTTCATTTACGCGCACGCACCAACCGTTTAATAATATTAATATTAGTTAAATACATTTGGAACAGGGTCTATCAGGAAGGTATTGCGTTTTTAAGACTGATATAACATTGGTGGTGGGATAACTAGTACATGCGAATGCTTTATATACATTTGTTGTCAATTTAAAATTTCGGTAGCCATAGAGCAGTGGACAATTAAACAACGGTATTGACTGTATTCTGATAACGATTGACGAGACACATTTTCACTTATCGGGTGTTGTAAATAAACAAAATTGTCGGCACTGGTCGGAAATAATCCATGGAAAGTCCACCAAAAGCCCCTACATATTGAGAGAGTAACTGTATACTGTGGAATAGCCCTATTTTTTTCCAAGAAAACGGACTCACTGTGACGATCAACTGACAGCGTTACCTTACAACCTTGCGAGAATTTACGAGAATGCCTGAACTGAGAAGACATCGGATTTGGTTTCAGCAGAATGGGGCTACTCGTCATGTCTTAAGAGCATCTAAGGTTTTTTTAAGAGAACATTTTTCAGGACGCCTAATTTGATTGCGCTAGGTTGTGGAGTGACTATTCTCGATCACTAGATCTTTCACCGTGTGATTTTTTTCTTATTGGACTACTTGAAAGTTTAGGTATATTTAGAAAACTACGGACTCTTGAAACTCCTTTGGAAGCCATAACTCAAGAAATGGTATGAAGAAGAAAGCTGTATGGACAATTTTTCCACCCGCCTGCAACGATGCCTAGACAAGAACAGTCACCACTTAGATAACCTCATTTTTCTTAAATGACATTATATATGTAATATATATCGCTGCCGTAAAAAACTTATATGAAAAGGCCACAAGCTGCATAAAATCTGGATCACGTATGTCTACTGATTTTGAGGTGACAAAGGGACTCCCACAAGGGTGCTGTATAGCTCCCACTTTGTTTAAAATGTATCTTAACGAAGCCTTAATTCAGTGGAGAAGAAAGTGTGGTGGCATGGGACTATAGATTGGAGACGAAATACTTAGCACATTACTGTTTGCTGACGACCAAGTCATTATCACTGAAGACGTAGACGACTCGAACTATATGTTACGCAAGCTCCAGGAAGAGTATAAAAAATGGGGCCTGGAGATTAACTTGCAGAAGACTGAACACCTAGTAATTGGAGACGATGGTATGGACCTGAATATTAGTGGCGACGTAGTTCACGGTTGCTCAAATTTTCGCTACCTTGGAGTTTTATTTTCAAGCACGCCAGGAAGTGACGCAGACATTGATCTTAAAATAGCCCAAGGAAGGAGAGCCATTCGACTGCTGAACACGGTACTCGGGAATGATAAAATTACAAAAAACGAAGACAACAATATATAAGACTATAATTGAAAGCATCACCACATATGGATCAGAGGTATGGGACATTAATCAGCGAAATAAAAACCGTCTAATGGCACTGGAAATGAACTATTGGAGGCGGAGCTGTGGTGTATCTAAGCTACAACACGTGCGAAATGAAGAAATAAGACAGCGAATGGAGGTGGATGGTACGATAATCAATACCATAGAAACAAAAAGGCTTATCTGGTATGAACACTTAGAACGAATGGATGACGACAGATGGCCGAAGAAAGTTTGGAAATGGGTACCACCAGAAGATTAGAAGAAGGAGATTGGCTAGATAGAAATAAGTGGCGTTTGGGAAGCGAGACGCGGCCTCGGTCGTAATAAAACTCGCCATATATATATATATATATATATATATATATATATATATATATATATATATATATATATATATGTATATTGTTGGAAATCAAAAATAAAATTTATTCAAAAACATCTACGTTAGTTTTTTGGAAAACGTAACAGCTCTCTGCTGAACCCTGTATGTTTGTATCATAATGGTAATTTAATATGTTGGTCAAAGAACACACAGATTTTAATACCATCTTCAAATGTATGACGTATACATTTTAACCAATTAACAACAATGGATGTCGGTAGCTGCAATTTATCCACATTTCATATTAATAGGAAAAGTAATTTTTGATTACTACATTTGGTCATTTTGATACTGTTTATTATTTTAAAAATTAACGCACTAGAAGCGCGCGCACGTTGTTAAATAAATTTATTTAACATAAAAGGGGGAAATGGCAATGCATTTTTTCTGCTGCAATTAATTATGGACTGCATTAGCTCTCATTAAAAGGACAACGAACCCTACGTCCCTCCCTAAAGGTTTTGCGTGCCGCACACTTTGCACCCTCATGCCCAAACACGCATAGCAATGCGCTGACACAAGTCCGTCCGACGTCGTTACGTCACCGATGGCGCACCCCTGCCGGCGTCGCGGCGCAGTCAGATCCGCGGTGTTATCAGGCCCGGTGCTGTATTATCACCCAGCTGTTTGTTCAGAAGAATGACTACTGTGCAGCAGCAGAACCGAAATATGCCAATGGTACTCCGCATCGAACGGTGAGTTATCTCTGCTCGAACCGCAATGGTGCGCTGGGCTGTGTTATCTTGAAAATTTTATTACAAGCTGATTGCTGTGAAAGACGATCAATATACCACAGGCTGTGAATAATAAGTAGGCGGTTGCTTTGTTATTCATTACCTGTACCTGTATATTTTACAGAATGTTACAAGTAATTATCATATGTACCAAATTACTTATAATTTTAGAAACAAAATTTTATTAAGAACATAAATTATCACATTAAACATTTAGTACGTACTAGTGATGTGAAATTGATTTTCAGTTGCAAATTTTACATTTCGAAATATTTTTTAAGCCCCATACGATTTAATAAAGGTACGTGGGACCACTTGCAACATTTAATTTATGATAACAATAACAGTGCGGGCACACCCCGTGCACAAAGCTTGGAATGTCCTTGCTTTATCAGAGCAGTCCGCATTTTATTGATCTGGCGCGCTTGTTCCAAGGGGTGCAAAACATCGATGTGAGGGTTTATACCCTTTGATATCATGCACATCCTGCTAATTAATCAAACAAGAACCGAAAGGGCGGTAATAGCTGCGCAATATAATTCCAGGTTGAACGCCGCTCGTCCGCAGTGGGAGGAGGCGACGGCCTAGCAAATGGAGTCGTCTGAGGTCTCAGACATGGAAACCGACCAGTACGAGCACAATCCCCTGATACACGGCTGTGACGATTCTTGGACATGGAACCGAAACCAGAAGAGCCCCGAGGTGAAGCTGTACGGCACTGCACTGCGCATAGCGCATTTCCACCCGAACTGGAGCAGCGGCACCGCAGCAGTTAGGGGTACGAAGGTGCTGAACAATGGACGGTTCTTCTGGGAGCTTCGCCTTTCGCAGAGGATCTTCGGAACGAGCATGATGTTTGGCGTGGGGACAATGAACGCGCGCCTGCACGCGGATTCTTTCACCAACCTTTTAGGGGAAGATGACTTCGGCTGGGGACTGTCCCACAAAGGACTGTTGTGGCACGGGGGCAAATGGTACAACTACACAAAGCCGTTCCGAGAAAACGAAGCGACTACTATTGGGATACTTTTCGATGGCGTGAACGGCACCCTCACCTATTACAAAGACGGAAAGTGTCTAGGAGTTGCGTTCAGGGGGCTCCACGAGATCAAAGACAACTTGTACCCTATGATCTGCTCCACGGCAGCCAAAACGGAAATGACTTTGGGATGCACCAAAAGGGAATTTGGGAACTTGCAGGACCGCTGCAGAGCCATCATCATCAAGAATATACGGAACGAGCAGGCCATCGACGATCTGCTGGTGCCCCCCACCATCAAGAGCTACCTAACTGAACCGGTCACAGAGGCTCAGACGCAAACTTTTCAGCAGGTTCACAGCATAACTAAACGCGTGGATTCTATTTGACTGCTGTTCCTGACTAAAATGCTAAAAGCGCATGATAAACTGTAAATGCATTTTGGTTGTGTTTGATTTCGGTTTTGGGTTATTTCAAAAGCGAAACGTCGAAATCGTGATGTAATGCCACAGAAGGCTGAACTGAACAAATTTCAAATATATTTTTTAGAACCCGTGACTTAAAGGATGCCATATAATGTAAATAATACAAATGTACGATAATATTGTAAGAAATTAAACCAATTCAGAGGGATAAGAGCCAGTGGTAAATGTTACCTACCAAAATAACGTTCTCGTGTAATTTACTTAGTTAAATAATTTTTCACGACTATAACTAGGTGACGTTTTTGTTCTTTATTGTTGTATTACTGTGCTAGTCTAATGCTTTAACGTTAATAGTACTTTTTTGTTAATTGTTCTTTAGTACCTCGAAATGTGGTTCCTTTGTTACACCGTTCAAATGTAAGCTAGTTATAATTACGACTTAGAATCTGTAGAAACGTAAATGTTTAATACTGTAATTTTGTAACCTAGGCTACATTAATTATTAAGAGCATTTTGTCTAAAAATGGATTTGGCCAACGCGTGCAATATTATTTGATAGTAAAAACACTGTCGAATTTGCAGATTTCATACTTATCTTCTCTTAGCGTTAGAAGTCTACTGGACTCACAAATCACGGTGAAGCTGCTGTCATCTTGTTCTATTGATGTTTGTTAGTGGTAATAAAGTTATTTTGCAGAAATCTTGCATCGTTTAATTTAACCTTTCCTTTAACCTTTAAATTTTCCAACCACTGTAATCTTCGAGCTTTAATTAGTTAACTTACACTTGCTTCACTATATAGTCTATAGATTTTTGCATTTGTAAGCTTCTTCTACAAGCCGTCTATCTTCTTTCTTTTCCCAAACCTCTAGACTCTGTTAGACCTTTTTTGACATAGTCTAGATCTCGCTGTCATATATTACTGTTGATCTCAATACGGTTTTGATAAATATATAATTTTGTGTTTCGTGAGATAATTTTTGATTGTATTGCTTAATTTAGAACTTCTGCACATCTGTTGCCCTTGGTCATTTTTAAGCTTATTTTCAAATTATTTACTACATTTATTGTTGATTGAAACTTCCTAGTACATATACTCTTTTCCCTCTTGTTTTTCAGTTTGCACTCCTAATTTTTTTTTTTTTTTTGATATTTGACCCTTGTTTACTTTTAAGTTTCATATATTTTCTTTTGGAGTCCTATGGGGTTTGATGCATTTATCAAGTTTCTTGCTATTTCTTCCAATTTGTCTTCTACTTCTGTATAACAATATGTCGTCAGCGTATGCGAGGCAATAGTGACTTATTAGAAAGTGTTCCACTTATGTTTATCTTAATTTTCCTAATTGTCACGTCCAATGCTAAGTTTAACGAAATAGTAGACAGAGAGTTCCATGTCTCATTTTTCTTTTCACTTCAAAACTCTGTGTTATATTTTCGTTTACCTTGACTGCATATCTGGTATCTTGTAACGTTACTTTGACTAGCTTTATTATTTTTTTTTCATAATTTTCACCAGTCTTAGTATCTTAAATTTTTTCCTAATGATGAAGTCGTATGTTAATTTTAAATCTATAAATGACATATGGGTGTGTATCTCATATTTGTGCGCATCTATTAGAGATTGTTTCAATGTGAAGATTTGGTCGTTTGTTGGTCTATTCTGATATTTTCCAAGTACTTGTATACAGTATTCAATAATGCAATTCTCCTATAATTACTGCATTCAGCCGTCTCCTTTGAATATAGGGATTAGAACTGCTTTAGCCAACTACTGTGGCATTTCTCTGACCAGTTCGTACACTTTAAGTATTATAATTTTACTTCTGTATTTAAAATTTTCGGCTACCATTCCGTTCTCCCTGGGCTTTTCTTATTTTTTATTTTCTTTATTATTTCCTCTGTTTTGCATTTTAATGGCTTTGTAATTTCTTCTTCATCTACTTGATCTCGTTGCCTTTCTCTCATCATTTCGTTTTCTTGGACTTCTTTCTTCTCGTTTGCACTTAACAACTCTTCAAAATGCTGTTTCCACCTTTTTTTAATTTATTGTAAACTGCCTAGTAAATCACTATTTTAAGTACCTTTGTTTTCCTTTACACTGAGTTCTGAGATTTCAATATTTTTTTAAAAATTCCTGGTTTTCTTATTCATTTTCTTATATACTTTTTAATTCTTCCTCCATATGTATTTTCATTTTTGTGCCCGTAAATCTGTTATACTTTTTTTTTTGTTCGTTACGTAGGTCTTTATCTTCTTCTTTTTTTTTGTTTATTTTGTTCTTACATTTTTTATCCATCACTATCCAATAGTTTTCCTTACACTTTTTATTTCTTTTTAATTAACCTTTCAAGTTTCTCCCATCTATGTTTTACTTCTCCATTCTGTGCCTCATTGTCCTGTAGCTTTTTTCTATATTTGTTCCATATCTTTGTGGTATTTCTGCATTTTAGAACTCCTTTGCATTGTATACTTTTATTTGCTCTACCAACTCTCTTAATTTTTCTGTAAATCGTACAATGGTGCCTTTTCGGAACTTATGCAGTTTGATAACAAAATAAAGCTTTTGTTATTTATTGAAATAAAATTTTTGTCAAACAAAATTTTTTAACGAAATAAATAAATAAGCCAATATTCAGGGAATGAAGTGAAAATGTTAATAGTATGATTCTTATAACTAAGGAAACTTGGAGCCTGGAGTTATTGTGGTAGAAAATAGCAATTCAAACGAATTGTTAATTCTGGCTATTTGTGCTGACTGTTTCTTCAATTGGTCCAGTCACGAACAGTATATTGATAAATTAGTGGTATCACCTTGTCAAGCAAATCTCTCACTCCCACCAAAGGAGCATCATAGCTTTTTTCTGATGAACGCCTTGCTACCTTTAAAGCCTTCTTATCGCTGAACCAAAAGCAAAGGATTCTTTCTTGTTTCGCTGAATAAGAAAATCGCAAGTAAAAGCATGGTTAAAGAGAATATTTATTTATTAACTGATGTGATACTTTAGAGTGCTTGACGCGCCCCAGTTTTGTGAGGTGATTCTATACCATTGTAAGTAGTAAGGTGATTGGTCTGATATAACATGGGCTAGGTGCACGTTCATACATATGACCGTCTAGAGATATTTGGAGTAGAATCATCTAGCGTAAATACGACATGACTGTCAGGGTAAACCTATTGCGGGCAATCTCATGTAGTCAGTGTTGAAAGGTATCGTCACATCAGACGAAAACTGTAACAGAGACCATGAAATTTTGTTGCAAGTATAAGAGACGGAGGTAGCAAGCAAAAAATATGTTTATTATGGGTTTAAAACATTTTAGAGGTAGAAAGAAAACAAAAATAGGGCCCAGACATTATCAAGTGAGTGAGATAAATGCTGCACAAGATTTATGACTGACTCTACGATTAATGGCGAAAGGATTGTGCATTAGCAAGAACGTAGTGTAAATTATCGTCTGTGAAGACTTGACTATACAGAAGATCTGTTCTCAGCTTGTGCCATATAATCAGACAAACAGAAAACAAAACGGGTATAAACCTTTAGAGATCTTATCAAGTGTGACCAAATCCTTAGTTCAGTTCTTGATTATCCATCGTATTCTCCTGATCTGATGCTTGATAACTTATTTCTGTTTCCCTATCTAAAGATCTTCATGAAAAGCACACGTTTTATAGATGTGTCCTAAAGAGGTTTTTCTGGCAAATTTTAGAAACTTAATGAAAGTTGTCAAAAGTGTGTTGTAAAGGATGGCGATTATTTTGAAGTCTAATTAAGGTAATTTGTTTGTATCTTTTGTTTTATTTGTTTTCTTATACCATTTACCAAATTTTTTATATCTACTATGTAGATCGAGGCTTTGAAGTACCAATATGGTCTTTATCTTCCCAATTACAATTAACAGCTCCAAACCTTCTAAGTAAGAATTAATTGAACTTTGCCAGAATAAATTAGTTCCATCAACGTTAAATATTTGTTTATCTTTGTAGCCATATTTTTGACTTTTGGGTTGAATTTCCATTTGACTAATTGGAATTTGGCTTTGATTTAAGTCTTCAAACCATATAGTGAATAGCAGCTCTATATTTACTATTCAATCACTTCTGGTTTTAGTCACTACTTTTGATAAATAAGAAGTCGTAGCCTATGCCTTGAGATTTGCATCGTTCTTTCTTTTTCATAAGTTTTCAAATTAATGACCCATACATTGCTTTTAGCGGCCTATTTTAGCATTGAGGTTTTGTTCAAAAGTGAGTCTCTTGGTGACAGAAGCACTTTTGCAAACAGTGGCTGCTATGACTGTTAGTGCTATGTGAAACCAGCGCTTAAGTTGTTCAAAGGGAAACTAGCAAAATATAATGCCGCGTTTACCTTCTCGCCGTGTCTAGGCAAATACATATATAACGGGAAAGCCCAGAAAAAATTTAAATATCTGTCGCACGGCATAACTTTATAACTTTATAACTGCATAAAAATAAATCGAGATCTGACCGCATAAAGAGAAAAACTTATCACTCATAAAATATATTTTTATTTTGCTCAATTAAAATTTAGTTTTTTTTAAATTTTCAAACCGGACTATAGCAACTGATTGAAGCTGGACTATGCGAGATATTGCTGTATATATTACTAAAGTAGTTATTGAGTTTACGTTCGACTTTCGGAGAATAAGAACGAGCGTAGTTTATTTTTCCGCCCGAATGCGCACCAACCCTGGCGGTTAAATGCATGCGTGCATATTAGTAATCGTGTCTATTCACGCCTATCATTTTAGCGTAAGTTTATTTTATAATTTTTAAATTTAATTTACATTAAGCTGTCAAATTCAACATTGTTACCCTTTCACATTGGTAATCTAAATGTCACTTATGGGTATGTAATTAAGCACCAAACCAATATCAGCGGTATCAATTACCTCAAGGTTATTAGCAAAGTTTTCTACCTTATTTTTCATATCAAAATCCCCCACTTAATACATCCATTGATATTCCTAGTTTTGTTATGACCAAAACATATCAACTCAATATTCGTCTATGTTAACAAATGACAAAACCGCTACCGCTATATACAAGTAGCTAAAGAAAGAAAAAGAACCCACAGATTTACTGAAAGTATTATGACAGATCAATCTTATCCCAGCACCAAAAACAAATATATATCTATAACGTAACTCCCAAATGTGAATTCAACTTCAATGTAAACAGTCATCAACGGTAATATTTGAATGATTCCTAAACCATCTCCAATTTATATATATGGAGTCATACATTGCAACCAAATGCTACAACATATTTCTACAGATGCTTAATATGAAGAGCACTATATCATAATATTAAAAATCTGGTGTAACATCACACGACTTTCCTTATCCTATTATATATATATATATATATATATATATATATATATATATATATCGGCCTGCGCTGCTCTCGTCCCAGAACTTGTTATTGTAAAAAAGGACGAGGCGCGAGTCCAACACTCGAAAGCTGATTAAAATAAACAGTACAAGACAATAATTGACTCGTACTTACAATTTTGCTACGTCACTGTAGGTAACCGTGCGAGCTCGGTCGCACAGCCTGCGTGCTCCCTCCTAGCGGCCAAGCGCTCCCCCCCGTCCTTCCGAAGTCGGCCCGACAGCTCTCCGAGCGCGCTGTGATTGATCCGTTTAATTAATTTTTATTCGGCTACAACTTATTTATTTGACCTCGGATCAAAAAATTTCATTTTAATTTTTTGTTCGTCTCGGTTTGATCTATCCGGTAATATAAATTTCCCGAAACATTTTATGAACACCCGGTATATTAAAAATTGTGAGTTTCAATTTTTTTTCGAGTTCCTATTTTACCAACTTTTATTTTAAATTCATGTTTATCTCATGATGCTAAATCATTTTTATTCTCATAAATTTTTTGTATCTTCAACCGTTTAGATATGCGACCGCTTTGAGACCGATTTTGCGACCTTGTGACCAAACGGCTTGGCCGATTTTTACCAAAAGCTTCGCACTACGTCCCCTACCTACAAGTAACTTGCATACCAAATTTCAAGTCTCTAGCTCTTACGGTTCTCGAGATATCTTGTTTACTGACAGACAGACAGACAGACACACACACACACACACACACACACACACACACACACACACACACACGAACCAATGGCTAAAAACAACTTTTTTGGTGTCCTGAGGCTATAGTTCGTCCAGAAATGTGAAAAACTGGTTAGGTCAAATTTCCGCCGATTACATTACTTTCCTTATTATTGGATAAGGAAAGTAAAAACAACACAGTAGAAAGTAATGCATATACATCAAACAGATACTGGCGAATTATCAGACACTTAAGAAGTGAAAACATATGAACCTAAAGATAAACGCACCTACAAAGTGTTCTTTGGAAATATTTATTATTCAATACCTACCGAGGATACAAGACAGAACTTGAACAAACAGAACAAAAGAACATAAAACACAAGATAACTAAATATCCACTTCCATTTTTCTATATTGATTTTAAACCTGGCGAAACCAATAAAAAATATATTATAATTACTTTATAACAGTGAAATAAACACACAAAAAGAAATTATTCAGTGTACAAGATGCCAAAACTATAGCCCTTGAAAATATACTGCACTAGACAATACATGTGTGTTAAATTTGGCAACCAGTATGATTAAAAAACCTACAACAAACCTAAGACTACACGAACTAGTGTGCTTTGTGTGGAAAAAGTCATCCCACATATTACAGGGGCTGCTCTGTTTATCAAGATAAAATAAATGCAAGAAACGGACATCCAATAAACCAACTACATTCCTAAATACATTCCAACCACCAAACCTACTTCATAGCTCACTAAGTCGCTTCAAAATTGCATTTTTGCCTATGCGATGGCCGCCCAATTTTGTGTTACAATAAACAATAACAACGAACTTTAAACTACAACAGGAGGGAGAATTAACTGCCTTTCTAAACTAGAATTTGTTCACACAACTTATGAACCAAAATAACATGCTCAATCTCCTACCAACCTTAGTCACAAAACTAACCCCACAATGGCTAATGTAATACAAATAGTTACTTGAATCGTAAAAGGTGTCATTAACTATAAGTAAGAGATCATTACTTTTCTTTATCTAAATAAAATAAAAGTGTTGCTAATATCGAAAACAGTCTTCATTGATAGAATAGTGATCCGTATTCCGAATTACGGTATCTACAACACAAATGATCTAGATGGTACTACACATGCAAGAGCTGCAGTCACAATCGAAAATTCTATCGCACCATAGCTTAATCCATTCCAAACTGAAAACTCCAAACTGCTAATGCTGTGGTTCTTTACAGTATCTGTAATCTATTACCCTCCTAGGCATACGCTTTCTACAGAAAAGTATACTGAATTATATTAAATGATGTCCCAGTCTCTGTTAAAACAGAAACCAAGTATTTAGATTTACACCTAGATTAACGTCTTAGGTGGAAAAAACATCTTTAAACAAAACGTTAACAACTGAATTTGATGTTTCGTCAAATGTATTGGTTATTGGGAAAAAATTCAACTTATCAATATCTAACAAACTCCTGCGTTATAAAACTACCCTGAAACATACGAAGTACAACTATGGGAATGTGGTAAACTTACTCAAACAAAAACCATACCATAGTTTTAATCTAAAACCCCTGGTACCATAATGGATGCACCTTGATATATATATATATATATATATGTATCAAACCAAACTCTACACGAGGATTTCGACGTTTTTTAAAAATTCACCAATTTGTTCAGAATTATTACAATAAACTCCATGGCCACCCCAATGATCTAGTCCACCAATTGTATACTGATGTTCCTCCCGTAAGATGATTAAATAGAACCTGGAAGCTCCTTAAAGCGAATAGGACTAGTCCAGGAATATCACTATTGAGTGGCTTCTTCTAACACTGCCTACTTTATGTTATTGTATTTATTCAATACTCCATGTGTGGTAGATTGTAAATTTACTATTACAAATAAATAAAAAAAGTTGTTGATTGCCAAGTTAACTCAAATAAATCATTAATTGCACTGTTCGAGTGTGGCCGTATATTCTATGTCTTTCTTATTAGTTTAGATATATTCAATTTTTGTAATTTTGATGATTGCCTATAACTTTCTTTTTCTTTATTAATGGGCAAAATGTCTATTACTGCAACAACAAACTTAACAAAAAGAAATTATTATTAAATAAATAAAATTATGCGTACGACAAAATTGTTAATAAACAATAATTATGAAACCTTTTTTATATTGCAAATTTTTTATACTTATTTGTTTGCTGCGTATAAACCCAGAAACGTAAAATTTTTAATAGCAATTCATTATTTTTAACAATGTTTTAATGTTTCCACTTAAATATAATATAATGTAAAATAATTTATTTGAATAACCATTAGACCCAGTGTCAGCTTTTTTGAATATAATTATATTGATTTATTAGATTTTAAGGTAACTGTAATAAATTACAGTAAATTATATTAAATATAAGTGATAGTCAGCAGACAATGATGAAGCAAGGTTTACTGGAAAACCAATTATGCTTCAACGTAAGGCTATTAAATAATATTCTATTAATTTAGTGCGGATGCTATAGTGTTGGATAATTATATAAATTATTTTATTTAATTAATACAAATATTTCCGTTTGTTAATAAGAACACTTTATGTGTTATATGAATTATACATTTTATGTGTTATTTATATGACAGGTAAAGTGGGTGGCCAAATTATTAGTTACACTTTAGATATTATGTGAATGATTTTTTTTGCCTAAGACGAACTAGAGCCTAAATATTACAATTCAATAAAAATAGTCTTTTTGAATTAAACTATATTAATTTTATTAAAATAACCTGTGCAGAATATAAAACAATCCTCTGATCGTTGCCATACAATTTTTTTCGTTCAGTGGTTACTGATAATTTACTTTTACAGTTTGAGGAATAAATAAGTTTGATTATATTAGCCATTCTCCCAGAGGTTACATGTCAGTTTAATTATGTTAGATTACCAGCTTTTATGGCCATATACAAGGTGGTTTAAATATGACCAGGATTGATTTCTGTGTAAAAAGCCACACTGTACGATCTTAAGGGAGTGAAACAACTTCTATCCTCCCTATCCACCCATTGTGATCAAATTCCTCTTTGGATAAAACGTTCCGTTCGGTGATATTCACCACAGACTTCAACAGTAATATGGAGAAGAGTGTCTCTCACGGGCCCGTGTGTTTAAGTGGTGTCCTTCGGAGAGGGCAGAGAGCGCATGGAGAATGGACCGTATGATTTGTGAGAATAGGCGCAGCACTATCAAGAAACTTGGAGCAATGCTGTCCATCAGTGTTGGTAGTGTAGAAGACATCATAAAAAACTAGCTGCGCTATTGCGAGACGACGGGTACCACGCACTTTGACGGACGTGAACAAAATGGTGCGCATGCAAGTTCCCAGTTTTGCAGTACGTAGTAACCACCGAAGAAATGGTCTTTTGTCATTAAAAAGTTTTAAGAGATACTCTTTCCATCTCTTTAATTTGTTTCTTGCGTCAGTTATTAAACCCCCATCAGTGTCCCTAATTAAGTTACCAACAGTTTTATTTTTAATTATATCCGATCATTTCCTTCATCTCTTTGTGTGCTTGGAAATAGTCCGAATTTCTTCTCTAGTAATTCGATTTCCTCACATTGAGCGATTAGGTAATTTTCTTTGATTTCTTTAATTTTCTTTTGTGTTGTTTTATATTCATTCACTTTATCTTTGCTCTTCCTCTTCTTTTCTATAAGCTCGACAGTTTCTGATGTAATCCAAGGTTTCTTTTTGGTTCTTTTAATTGTTAGATGACCTTTAATTATTTAACTGTTTGTATTTATTTTCACTTTTTATCTACGTTGGCCTCGTTTAGCATATCTAGCGTATTATATATATATTAGTATATATATTTATTTTTTGCATTTCTGTGTTACGGGTTTTAAGATCTTTAAAATTTTTTTGTATCTATATCATTGCTTTGGCGTTTTACTATCATCAATAGAAAATCTTCTCTGAAAAATAAATGCAGGACCTTTATATACACGATTATTATCTGGGATGCAACCTTTATAACTAACTGGAACAAGTTACAAGTTTTTCAAAATTACCACCAGTGCTGAATGGTGTGTTATGTAGGAAACTAAACAATCCTACTATTGATCAGTACCTAAAAACAGTGTCAAAATCATTTTATATTAACATTAATCAGTGCAAAGGTGCCTTGAACTGTAATCTTACTACACGATTGCATCATACTAAACTTAAACGTAAACTGTCAATAGACCTCCTCGCCGTAAGTAACATCTTGTACGAACTGTGGTTCTCCATGTTTGACACCTCGACTGAAATGTAGACGCATATTGTGTTAGAACTTAGAGTGTTATAACATAACTAGTATCTAGTACAGAGCGTTGAGAACTATAATAATTACTTCTTGAAACTTTTTTTTACTTTTCTCCTGAAGTGATTTGATTAATGACGTTCGTTTTTCTGATATTTTTAATGACCCTACATTTTGTGGACTGCGTAGAGCCACAAATTAATAATTAAAATTGGATATAAACATCTTAAAATCATAGAGCATAAGATTTCGCTTGGAATGCATTAATAGTAAATTCCTTGGCGCATTTAATTGCGCATAAATTATATTATTCAGATGGTTCAAATAATTAGTAGTATCTTATATTCAAAAATTTGTATATAGCATGTGCTAATTCGTCAAACTTTAATTATTAAATTTGCAATTTTGCTTGTAAATGTTAAAACACATTAAAAACCGGATTCCTAAGTACTGTAGTTTGCAAATGATTGTGTTTGTTTTAGTAATCACAATTTTACTTTTAGATAAATAAAAACCACGAAGGTTTATTCAGAATTTAACCTTCACTTATAATTAAATGGCCCTTATCAGCTCATAAAGTATTTATATATTTATAAATTAAACAATATTATTGGTAACCTTCATACGTCTTTGGCTAGATTATTTAAATGGAAGCAGCGCTTCACAAAGCTTTACTATAATTTCCGCAAATTAGAGCCATTACTGCGTCAGGAATCAAAGGTAACCACGCCAATCCCTGGCAATGACACGTTAAAACCCAATACAACCCGCAATTATCCGAATACCACAACAAATAAGCTCGGAAATGAGAATCGTTGCGCCAGCCTGCTTAGCCGGCTCCAGATATTTAGAAACGCAGCCTTAGCAATCAAAATTCGAGCAAAAACGGAAAGGCTCACGCGCTGGCCATGATTTCCATAGTAGCAACCGTGAAATTCCTGTTCGTAAAGACTTGTCAGGTTTTCTCTTCTGGTGCCAAAATCGCTCGAATCCAAATAAGCCACAGGCGGGGTCGGATTTTTTCTAAAACGTCGAAACCTTGAAGTGGTCGCGGGTTTTAAGTATAAATACTGACAAGCTCTGATAGGAGCTCAGTTCCGACTTACCGATTTAGCAACAAAATGTCTTGGAATAAAGTAAGTTCTCGGTGCAAAATAAACAATAAGCATCATTAGTTTTGATAATCTTTCAATTTTTTTCAGGTTGCTCTAGTAACGTTTGCAGCAGTAGCTGCCGCAAAGGCAATTTATGCTCCTACTACGAGTTACATGCAAGGAAGTTTAATAACACCGGGTTTGAGCCACGGTGGATATGGTGGATATGGTGGATATGGTGCCTATGATGGGTATGGTCCAGCGTATGGACTATATGGAGGCGGATTAGTAGCAGCTCCAGTAGGTGTTGGTTATGGTCATGGATATGGAGGAGACTATTATGTACGTTAAAATGTATATTTTATTTTTTATATCCATTTTTGTTTTAAATTAATTACGAGTTAAATTTATAATCACACAGAACAATTAGTGGAAGGTACCCCTTGTACCTTACAGTTGTTTACTAGGTTACTCTAACCTCCGCGATACGTGACTGCAAACTCCGAAGTTTTACCAATGTTACTCAACCGCAAATAACCTTTTTAGCATAGTTTGTAAAAAGCAGCTAACCGAATTTTTCTTGGTCACCAGGCGTACCCTAAATACGCATACGGCTATGGCGTCTCCGACGCACACACTGGCGACCACAAGCAGCAGCACGAAGTCCGCGATGGCGACCGCGTCAAAGGGCAGTATTCCCTAGTCGAACCCGATGGTTCTGTGCGAGTAGTTGAATACGTTGCTGATGATGCGACTGGCTTCAACGCGATCGTGAAGAAGATTGGCCCCTCTGTACATCCCGCCGTCTATGGGGGAGGGTACGGTAAGGGTTACGGTGGTTACGGGGCATACGGAGGGTATGGTGGATATGGGAATGGGTACGGATACTATTAAAATATTTTAGTGACAGCATTATTAAAACGCAATAACGTAGAACTAAACCACAATGTTTGTGATATCTTTATTTATATTGATAAAAACTATTTTAAGTATAATCTCATTTTTTTATACATATTTATATGTATTTACTTGCAATAAATAAAATTTATATAAAAAATGATTGTATAATGTATTTTTTTATTACTGTAAGTTAAATTTTTATATTATTTTTTTATAACCTATAAACCATTTAAATATTTTAATATAAGGACTAATAATTAGCGGCATTGCTACATGCCTTTTATTATAAAATTAGAATTTAAATAAATATTGAAAAGGCAAATCTATTAAGATATTGAAAAGAGCTTAATTGATTTTGCAAAAGAAATTGTTGTAACAATGCACCAGGAGTTCCATTACAAATGTTCTGTTTTGAGAAACCGCTAACTGTTGATTGAGAACAAGATGGACAAGAAGTCAAAGGTCCAAGAACCGCTAAACGACATCAACCACGACATCGCTGGGTTTCTGAGTCTTTTTAAACGAAAATAATTACAGGAAGGCGAATCGCTTTGATATATCAAGATGTTTCTAAATCTCCTACCGTCATGCATGCAAAATGTTCTTCTTTAGTATCTCTCTCTGTCCTACTTTTTCGAGAAAGATCTGAAGGTGACTACCGCCGGCAGCTATATCAAAGTATGGAGGCAGTTGTTAAGTCTTGGGTAGAGGAGATGTCCACCAAACGGGAGTATATGTTTTAACAAGAATTCACTTTAGATCACAAGGCAAGGAAGATTTTGTATTACTACTAACTTCCCAACCGGTGGCCACTCTTTTTACGACTGCCATTCCCATAACTACTACGTGTGGAGTGCGGTTGAGTGAAGATCATTGAGAGGTATCATAACACCAAGGACAACTTAAGGACCTTTATTATGGAGATAATGATGCATATGAATAAAAAGGAAGTTGTGTTAGCAGCGGGTCTAGGTTCCGGTTTGAGAAGGTCGTGGCTGCACTGAATAATATGATTCTCAGTAGTATTTACTTTAATTGTATTAAGTTTTATGTAAATAAATTTACTTCTTCTTGTATTGGAATGTTATTTTCATTGTTCATTAATTTTCTGGAATTACCTCAACGACTCTGTGTATAAACCCTATGGATATAAAATTTTTGATAGAATACAATGAAATGCTGGTCATTATACAAGCATGCTATGTTCTTGCGAAAAAGATTGTTACAAAGAAAACAAATTTCTTAAATAATCCTTTCAGAATCGTTCGGATTTATCGGTTTTTCCGAGCTTTATTTTTCTTTGATGTCTAAAAGCATTTACTTGTAATCAGGTCATTTCGCGCTTATCTAATAGAGAAGTGAAGTCGATATTTAACCACATGTTATTTATTTAGGTGTCGTGCTCTTTAAACTTAAAATACTAAATAATACATCTCTTAGTAGTACACTTATACAGACAAATAACTTGGACCATTGGGCTGAGATCAGCAATTGGGCACTACAAGTTTCTGTTTCCATATTGGAGCCAACACACGGTGTCATTAGACGCACCTTAAATCATCTTATCATTATCTGTAATTAACATTACAAAAAGATATATACGAAATTTTAACAAACTAATATAGAGGAATCATAAAGTCAACCTAATTATTTAGGATAACAATCAGAGTCCCAAAAAGTTAAAATTTCCCTACATTTACTAATAACGTAAAAACTTAATAGTAAATAATTTCTGACAAAAAAGAAGCATAAACAAAAATTAATAGTTTACAATAACATACAGTTGTCAAATTTATTAAAGTCAATCCTTAGCAGTATAAATAACTATCGACAGTTAACTAAATTTTGTATCAACAATAAAATTAAACAATAACTACTATCCAAAAACCACCAATAACAAATGTCACATGTACATTAAATAAAGATATAAAACCAGCTCCCTTATTAACAGTTATAATCTCATCCAATGACAAAAGAAACAACTAATATTTTCTAATGTTGTGAGTATCAAAAGATATAAATTTGTTAAAACCTATAGTACTATTAAATCACATTGTGTAAAATCCAACATTGCAAATTTATGAAATAATAAAACAGATAATCCCCTCCTGTACTGTGTTAATTTCTCTGAACTTCATTCTACTATTTAAAAATGATGTCTCCACCACTATAACTTCTTAGGCAACGTTCAAAAAACACTCCCCAGACGAATAAAATGCAGCCAACAGTGTACAAGATCATTCGATTAAAAAAATCATAATTATTTAGCTTTTAATCCGTTTTGATCGAACAATATGCTGTTAGAAAAAGGGAATACTCAAATTTTACCCACTAACGTGCTTCGTGCACCTGCCACTTTAGTGCTTGTTAAGATGGCGACTGAACAATAGCAATCGTTTGGTGTTCTACATTTGCAAAGTGTGAGTCCGTAACAACTGTTCAGCGTGATGTTGGCGACAATGTGGTGTTGAACCTTCTATCGCTCAGAGTATTAGGCGATGGTATAGACAATTTCAAGACGCGGGTTGTATGTTTAAAGGAAAATCCAGTGGTCGACCCACGTGTCAGACGAATGTGGAGCACCACATCTGGATAAGTTTCGCACGTAGCCCCCAAAAATTCACTCGGCGTGTCGGTAGAGAAGTAAACACTTCATCAACGTCCGTCTTGTGTATTTTGGGAGGACGTTTGATTATGAAACCGTACGGGATTCAATTAATGGCAGCTCTTCGTGCAGATGGCAAACAACGTAGTGTGGAGTTGTGTGAATGTACCTTTGACAAGATAACAAAAAATGACAATTTTGTAACACGCTTAGTGTTTTTTGACGAAGCTACTTTTTATTTAAATTGTAATGTAAATTTTCTCTTCCAACTACGGTGGTCGAACCGCAGAACAGCAGCTGTAGCAGTAGTAGATCTAGATATGCTCACAAAAGTTTGGGACTAAATTTGGCTACCGTGTGGACATATGACGTGCATCCCAAGGGGAGCATATTGAACACCTATGATTTGGTATGTAAAAAACTTTAAAATTAGCCTTATAATATAAAATTAATCTTAAGTGTTTATGTTCATTATTTTCCATAATATAAACATTTAAAATCAAATAATTATTTTAGAATACCTTGAATCTTACAGCCAGTTACATTTCTCAATCAAAATAATAACAATTAAAAGTTTTTGTAATCTGTCTTTCTGAATTTTATACTAAAATTTATCCAACAACTAATAAGTTTATACAGTGCCTGATTAATCCATAAACTAAATAAAATTTGAAGTTAAGTAAACGGAATTAATTAGAGTAACTTTTAATAGGTTATAACTATTAAACTTTGAAATTGTACATTTCTGGTTCATCGTATAATGGATTTTGAAAAACACATATTGTAATAGAAAATTATTTAGTAAATTGAATTCCACAATTTTCTGATTCGTTCTAAAACCGCGTGAATATAAGACTGGGTAGATAGGCCTTCGCGTCACTCAGGAAAAGTCATACAGTGGGCAAAATTAGTGCTAATAAATTAATGTTCATATAGTAACTGTTGATGGTTGTATTAAAAGTATTATAATTTATATTTATTTTGAAGCAGTACAGACAACTCTTGTAAATAAAGTTTAGTTTTTAATCAAATTGTCATTCAATTTACATTTTATTTCCATAAAGGCTAAGTATGGCAAAGATGGTCGAGATTTATTAAAAAGAAGCAAATGCAGCAAATCCAGAATACGTTACAAAGAGCGTCTTAAAAGGCAAGATGCTGCGATCAAGAAAATTCCAGAACTAGACACTTTTTCCTCATGATCACTTTTGTCGTCATTGGCTTCAGTGGCTTTAATCTCAAATTGTAGTGCATTAAATATACATTTGCAAAAGGCTGAAA
This sequence comes from Sinelater perroti, assembly GCA_036346155.1. Taxonomy (NCBI): domain Eukaryota; kingdom Metazoa; phylum Arthropoda; class Insecta; order Coleoptera; family Elateridae; genus Sinelater; species Sinelater perroti. The sequence continues at coordinate 15,176,680 of JARFIY010000370.1, read as the reverse complement.
ATAGTCTCAAATAAGTGGACTTAATTATATCACTCGATGACCTGTTATTGTGGTGCGTAAATGATGAACTTTGTGAGCTGGTTGTTTACAACGGTATTCAACAAAATGATTACTCTGAGTATAAAAAATCTGAAAGGCAGTACACCACTCAAAAAAGGTATTGTACCAATCAGTAGTTTTATAAAAAGCTAATAAATGGAGAATGCATCAAGTGAAACTGTTTGGTTTATTCAAAAGCAACTGGACGAGTATTTTTTGAGGTGTCCTCTCTATACAAATTACCGTTTTTTAATAATCAAGAGGTTTGATGATTAAAAAAACCAGTAGATTTCAAAATTTACTAGTAGAAATTTCACAACGAGTGTATTATAAAATAGCAGAGTCGTACAAGGAAGAAGCTAAATGTTCTCTTAAAAGTCCTAAAGTCTTTAATTTCCCGTGCCAATTTATAATAATAATAATGAAATATTAGGCTTTGTAAAAAATGATAACGTCCTGGGCTGTGCAAAACAGATTTCAAAATTTAATCTTTTTATAACTGAACATGTAGCAAAATTTTCAAATAAAGAACAATATTGAGTACTTCTTCTTCTTCACTCTTATCCTTATGCCTTCCAGCGTCGGATTTATACGTCACGGTACTCCTTAACCCATTTCTTTGATTCTTTTCTGTCTCTTGTTAAACTTTTCATTTCGTTTACTGTCTTTCTTCTTGCTTTTCCCACCTCAATGATTTGACTTATCCATTTCTTCCTGGGCCTTCCCTTTCTTCTTTTCTTTACACTTCTTGCTTCGAACACTTTTCTGCATATTCTCTCTGGTTTAATTCGTTGTATATGACCGTACCATGTTAACTGTCTCTTTTTGATTTTGTTCACTATTGGTTCCTGTTGTAAAGTTTCTCTTATTTCCTCATTCCGTACTTCTTCAAACTTTGTCTTATCCGCTATCCTTCTCAAGTGTTTCATTTCTATGGCCGTTATTACACCCTCATGTTTGGTTTGTATCGTCCAATTTTCACTGGCGTATAATACTGTTGGTATTGTTATTGCATTATGTACCATTAATTTCACTTTTGGTCTATCTCCTTTTTCCAATATCGTTCTATGTAATGCATAGTAATCCTATTCCCCTCCTCATTCTGTTACTCAGTTCTGCTTCTATTCGGCCATCATCTGTTATTATTGTTCCCAAATACTCAAATGTTGAGACTCTTTCCATATTATGCCCTTTACACTTTACTTCTCTATTTTGTCCCCTTTCCTGGTTTTGATTCACTATCATTGTTTTAATTTTCTTAATGTTGACCTCCATTTTCATTTTCTCTATTTTCTCTACCCATATGTTGACTAGCTTTTGTAATTTATTATCCGTATCTGCCATTATGACTATGTCATCTGCATACATTAAACTTTTCACCTTGACTGGTTCCAGGTTTCTATATCCTATTATTGTATCCAATCCTTTCGTTTTTTCTTTTAGATTTTTTGCTATTTTATCCATTATTATTATAAAAAGCAGTGGGCTTAGGCTATCGCCCTGTTTTATGCCGCTCTCCATTTTGAATTCCCCGAATGTCAGTCCAGCTATTTGAATTTTTCCTCTAACTACTTTGTATATACTTCTAATGGCCTCTATTAGTTCCTTTGTCACTTCCAGTTCCTTTAAGCATTCCCATATTTTTCCTCTCTCAACTGTATCAAAAGCTGCCCTTATGTCTAGAAAGGTAAGCAGCAGTTCATCTCCTTCCTCTATTTTTCGTTCTATAATGTTCCTCAATATGCATATGTTGTTATTAGCTCGCCTATTTGCCCTAAATGCCCCTTGTTCTTCTTTTCTAAGTTTCCCCTCCAGAATTCTGGTATATACTTTAAAGCACACCGAGGAGAGACAAATGGCTCTATAATTATCGCATTCCGTCTGATCCCCTTTCTTATATATTGGAACTATCAAGTTCTTTTCACAGTCTTCTGGAATTTTCTTAGTTCTCCATGCCTCCTCACATATTTTCCAGAGCCATTCTTTACCCTTTTCTCCCATCCATTTTATCATTTCCGGGTCCATTTTGTCCTCGCCCTTGCTTTCCCAATCTTTATCTTTTCAGTGAATTTTCTAGTTCCTCTCTCGTTATCTGTTCTGTTTCTTCTCCTGATTCTTCCCTTTCTCTATTTGATTTCCTTTCTTCATTGTCTCCTTTCTTTTTAAACTTCTGCTCAAGTAGTCTTTCCATACTTCCATTATTTCTTTTTGTCTGTTGTAATATGGTTGTTTTATCTCTAATCCTCTAATTTCTTTTCGTTGGCTTCCTCTCATCTTTCTTATTTTGGCCCAGAAAATCCTATTATTATCTTTATATGTTTTATTTATCTCTCTTCAAAGTCTTCCCAGTTTTCTTTTTAGCTTCTTTTACTGCCTGTTTTACTTTATTTCTCCTATTTTTATATTCCTCTCTATCTTGTTGCTGTCCAGTCTGTATGTATTTCTTCCAGGCCTTTTTCTTTTCCCGTATTTCTTCTTTACTTGGTCATTCCACCAGTTTGTTCTTTTCCTGTTACTATTTATTTTTGTCATCCCACAGACACTTACTGCCTTTGAGTATATTACTTCTTTAAATACTTTCCATCTTTCTTCCATTGCCCACTCACTTTTCTGTATTTCTTGTCTATGAAACTCTTCGTCTGTTTCTTCTTGATATTTTATCCTGTCTTTTTCTTCTTTTAGCTTATTTATCTTTACCTTTATAAATTTTATTTCGTTCTCTGTTTTTGGCTTATGTATTTTCCATGTCGCTCTTACTAATCTATGATTCGTTCCTAGTTACGCCCTCTTCTCGGTTATTATTTGTGGTATACTATGTCTTAATTCCGGTGTATAGGTTATATAATCTATTATACTTTTGGCCTGTCTCTCCTCTGCCACAAACGTGTACTTGTCTTCTAGTTCTTGTTCCCAGAAAGTATTTCCTATCAATAGGTCGTTTAACTGGCAGAACTCTATCATTTTAGTTCCATTTGTATTCTTTATTTCCTCTCCATATCCGCCCATACATCCCAGCCCTCTATTCACATCTCTGCCTACTCGAGAGTTCCAGTCCCCCGTTATTATTATTTTATCGGTATCCTCTCTCACTTCATCTATGTTTTTCTGTAATTCATTATAGAATTCTTCAATTTTCCTTACTTCACTTCCTTCTATTGGTGCGTATATTTGTATAATTACTAATCTTTCTTCCATTTGCAGGTGTAAGATTATCATTCTCAATTTATTGCCTCTGATTTGATGACTTTTGGTTTATTTCTCATTCACGATGATTCCCTCCCTCTTTTGCTCTTTCTTCCATTGTTACCCCTGAATAATACATGTAGTGTGTATTTGTCAGTTTTATTGTCCCATTTCTTTCTTAGTTTCGCTTACTCCTAGTATATCAATTCCATATTCATCCATTTCTTCTGTTACCTCTATCTCTTTCCCTGTTAGTGTTGTTATATTCCATATTCCTATTGCCATTTTTTTGTTCCCCATTTTTCTTCCTGTTTCTTTTAATTTTGTCCTCTTTTCTTCTATGTTTTGTATATTATATGTTTCCGTCTGTTTGCGTTAGCCTTCATTCTTTGCCTTGCCGTGTCTAGTTTCCTCCATCGCTCCCTACTAGTTTTTGTATGCCGTCCTGTTTTTGTTATTTTAGTTAACTTATCTCTTAGTGTCTCTTCCTCGTTGCTCTCTGGGGATCTTTGACTCATTGTTCTTCCTTTTTGTGTTCTTCTCTCTCTCATACTCGTCTTCTGCGTCATTTCGTTCTACTTCCTTATACTTTGTCTATCTATTTGATTTAGTTTTTCCAGGGACATAATTTCTCCATTTATTATTAATTTATTGTATCGTAGTATTGCGTGATCTCCTTTTTCTCTATACTGCTTCATGTATTTCACTAGATATCTTCTCTGTTCCTGTAAATCTTTTGTGAAGTCTTCCTCCATGTATATTTCTGTTCCTTTTAATTTTTGTAGCTTTTAGTATCTCCATCTTTTGTTGTGGCCCTTAGTTCTATTAGTATTGGTCTTCTTTTTCCTCTTTGTTCGCTTCCCAATCTTCTGATTTCTGTTATTTCTTCTTTCATATTTATCTGTATTCCCATATCTCTTATTATAATTCTCACTCTTTCTTTTAGTTCTAGTTCCCGTTCTCTCCCTTCATTTCCTTTATCCACTCCGTGTATTATTATTCTTTTCTTTCTTATTTCTCTTTCTAGTTTCTCTATTCTCTCTTCTTGTATTGATGTTTTTTGTTCTAGCAGTTCCTTATCTTTCTTCAGTAATTCATTTTTCCATTCTTACGTTATTTAGTTCTGTCTGAAGGTTATCTGTTTTAGTTTCAAGTCTCTTGTTACTATCTTCCATTTTGTCCAATTTTCCATTTATTTCTTGTAGTAGTTTCATCATACTTTGGGTATATTCGTCTTTATTTTCCATTTTTACTAAACCGACTAAGAACCGACCCGGATCCACTCCTCGGAGGTCGTCGTTCTGTTTTTATAAAAAGCTCGTTACTTCTCAAAATTCTGTAAGATTTGGAATACGGTCCTGCGGTATTTTGAAAAGCCCGCGGTTTGGAATCGCTCCGCCGTTTCGTTCACGCGCTCAGCCTGTCAGCATCGGTATTTATTTCCTTCGCGATCTATTTTAAGTTTTCTACTCGCTGATCTTACCTTTATCTGTTGTTTATATTAACACTATTCACCTATTTTACCTTACTGTAATAACTATTTGAATATAATTTCATTAAATTTTCACTTATTTATATTTAAACTGAGAGGCATTCACTCTTCAATCTTCCTATCACTTGCCAGGACCGGCAATATTGAGTACAATTGTCAATAAATTGTTATACGGTTGTTAAATCAAGTTAAGGCAGAAATTGTTCAAGAGATTATAAATGGCAAATATTATTTCATAATCGTAGACTCAACGCCAGATGCATAACTTACATATAAGCTAGCTTTTGTGGTACGGTCTTTTATCCACAGAAACTCTTGGTGAACAATTTTGGACGTTTGTTCCTAACTGTGATCATAAATATGGAGAGATGGTAAATTTTGTAGTGTTGATAGCAAATTTTGTATTTTTTGTAGTTTTTTTGTAGAGGACAGAGATACGGCTGTGTCAGCAACATGTCTGCTTGCTATAAAGTTAGAATAAAAAAAATCCTTTGGTGACATCCAGCTCTTGCGCGGCTACTCTTTATAAGTAGTTGGCTTTGCAGGATGAAGACAGCAACACGTATTCTGTTGATTTTTATTCTTTGGAACTACAAATCTATAACTTATTTAATTATTTAACCAAAAGACACGATATCTTGCAGTATCATATTAAAAAGGACTCCTGAAGGATCTTCCTTAACTTTATTGGCAACCCCGATAGAGTCCCGTGCTGATCCCTGTTAAGCATTATGCAAATCGTGAGGTTTTTGTCCTGATACATATAACTCATGAGAGTGATCAAACTAAAGACGCACAGTATAAAGCCAAAAGTTCCTTTTGATACAACACATATATGCTGCAATTGATTATCTCGAGCTGAGTTTAGTACGGAAAAGAGCAATCTAAAAAGAAAGACATAAGGATTTTGAATTTTTATAGAAAATCACTCAACTAAAAAATGACAAAGTACGAAAAAGGCAAATCAGCTATTGGAAAAATATACTTGATTTAGTTAAAGAATTTTTGCGAAATGTATGCATTTAAAAACATTTTTAAGAATTAATAAAAGTACTTTTTCCAATTTTTTCTTCATTTTAAGTATTTGTTTAAGTATGGCCTTGCACTTTTATTTATTGAGAGTAAGTTACTACAGTCTTTCGTTTGATGACGCAGTTCAGATTCTAAAACCAGAAAAAGAAATATTTGAAAATAGAAGCTTTTAGATTAAATGAACAATTGTTGCTATTTATCTCCATTAATGCCTGAATTTATGGAAACATTGTATTCAAGTTTAAGTACGTAACGAAAATTGAAAAATCAAACAAATATTTTGACTAAACAATAAATTTTCTTGTAATTTATTGATAACATCCCAAACATGCAAAAAGAAAATTGTCAGCTTAGAGCGCTAAAAACTCCCCATATATCTCATGTTAAATCTTTTACATATTCCATATTCTGCCTTATATTTTTATTCCATAATATCTTACAAAATCTCCACAATATAACAATCAAGGAATTAAATCACGTAGATCATTTTTTACCTTATTCTTGGGTAGATACAGAGCTGACATAGCATATAATACAGAAACACATTTCTGAGAAGAAAAACCAATCAAAATTAGCGGTGGAACTTGTCTATCGCAATTTGTCTCAACGTGGGAAGGAGTAGCCATAATCATAAAATGACAGCTAAAACATAATTCGCGAGTTAATTTGTGCACGAATAACTAAAAAATACCTCAGTACCTGTTTACACTACTGACAAAAACTAAATTCAATTTACTACAATTTAATATAAACGAATTTTGAGGATATCATGCAAAAAACTGATGTGGAACTAAATTAAATAAAACATTGCTGTAACACATCGGCCTCAAGCAACTATAATAAAAAAATTTATCTACTACCAATGAGCCACGCATAATGGACATAGTTGTTGCTAAAAACATCAATTAACCAATGCAATAAAAAATAATTTAAGAGATTAATTCTAATCATTTTCTTGTTCTCATAAACCTTATTTTCTCTCAAATTTGCATTCTTTTAATACTAATAAATAATTATGTAGACTTATATAGTGTAGTATATAGCGAGTGGTTAATTTACATAATCTTAAGATATTAATGTGTGCATCGAAAATCTTAGGGAATACATTATAGACGTGATTTAATTATTAACTAAATCATTTAATTTAAAAAGAAACCCGATATTAACATCCTTTTTACATATATTTTGGACATTTTCAAACAAAAGCAGAATTAGAAGAGAATGGAAAAGCACAAATGCACTATCTAGCACACACAATAAGGAGGGAGATTAACAGATATAAAATTTATTAGTATTTTAAATAGATTAAAACTTTTGAGCAAATTAGGCAAGATCTATCGAAAGCTGCTAAAGCTGTAACTCGACAACCCAAGATAATCCAAAATATACAAAGTTACCTAAGGATCAAGGAAATCAATCGGGTAAAAAACTCATCTACGTTTTGAAAACAAGCTTTTTGTTCATAAAATGGCGAATAGGTCAATTTTGGCTTGCCCAAGCAAGTCCAATATAGCTATAATGCAACAGTATCAAGCCAAACATCTTAAAATATCAAATCAGACATAACGACCTTAAAAATAAAATATGTACGTAAATACAATCAACCAACGAAGCAATACTACTTAAGTATAAAAAATAACCTTAGGTTGTCTTCTGATCCTTTACCAATTGTCGTTACCCCCTATACACGTATTATCATCCGAGAGCCAACGCTCATCTGCAGTACAGAATGAAAATAATCCAAGAGTTTGTTAAACCATAAATTATTGATCATCTTGCTACTAAAAACTAACTAAACTAACCCAATTTATCGACGACACAGTTAGTAACAAATAAAAATGTCCAACCTACATCAAGGAGAAAATAGAAGAAAGACACAAGCTGAGAGAACGCGCGAGAACACCTGTGAACAAAAGAAAACTAGTAGGTGTATAAATAAGTTCTCAGCTTTTTTCTGCAAAATTAAAGCTTAAGTATCAAAGTATTCTCCGTTGGCATCGATGACCTTTTGCCATGTTTCGGGTAGCTTGCGAATTCCCTGGTGATAGAAGCTCACCGGCTTCGAGACGATAAAGTTATCGATGCATTTTCGTACTTCTTCTTCTGTTTTGAAGTGCGTATCAGCCAAGTGATTCTGAACGACCGGAATAAATGATAATCGGAAGGAGCCATGTCTGGGCTATACGCCGCATGTGCGAGAAGTTCCCAGCCTAACGCGAAGATGTGTTCTTGCGTCGCCTTCGCAACGTGTGGTCGGGCATTTTCATGGAGCAGGATTGCAACTTCCTTGTCCAGTAAATGGCCTCTTTTCTCCGATTGCGTCGCTCAAATTGATGAGTTGCTGTTGGTAGCGATCCGCCGTAACTGTTTCACCTGGTTCCAAGAGTTTATAGTACAGCACACCTTTCCAATCCCACCAGATACAGAGCAAATTCTTTTTGGCGTGGATATTGGGCTTTGGAGTCGAAGGTTTGCCAGGGTCTACCCATGATTTTTTGCGCTTGGGATTGTCATCGCCCGTAATAATTTTATGCAGAAGATCCTTTTTTCGGTTCCTTGAAAGCAAATAGAGTGCGGTGTCACGCCGTCGATTTTTGTTGTCTTCGAACAGTTTATGCGGAACCCATCTGCCTTCCTTTTGTATCTTACCCATCGCATGTAAACGTATGTAAATGGCTGGCTGAGTGACGCCAAGCTGTTCTGCAAGCTCTTTTTCAGTTTGCGCTTTGTTTTGATCCAGCAATGTTTGCAGCGCGTGGTTGATCTTCAAGACTAAACTCTCCTCCGCGAAATCTTTGGTATTTTTTGCACGTTGCATGACTTACAGCATTCTCACCATATGCAGCACAAATCATTTCGGTGGCCTCAGCAGCGCTTTTCTTAAGAAGAAACGCGAAGTGGATAGAAAATCGAATATGCTCTTTTGTGATTGCCATCGTGAACACAGCGGACTAATACGTTACATGTAAACGGCAATTAGCGTCCTGTGAAATCTAAACCTGAGAACTTATTTATAGACCTAAGAACAAAGTCACCAAAAAATTTAAAACCATATTAAACAACGCAACAGACGCAACCGATTATTCATTATGGAAAACTATAAAAAATTAAACACCCTCAAAAGCACATACCACTGATTAAAAAGAGTGATAGAACTTGAGAAAGGACTGAAAACAAAAAAACTTATGCGTTTACAAAACACTTGGGCAAGGTTTTATATCAATATTTACCCAAAAAGCCCCAGGATATGACTTCATAACGGAGGTAGTGCTTGAGAAATTACTGCGTGAAGGAATCAGAACCAGTACAATGATTTTCAGTGCCATTTTACAGTTGGGTACTATCTATCTTAACGGAAAGTAGCGCAAATACTAATAATTTTATAATCGAGAAAAAATTAGGGAAAAGCTAGCTCATATCGACCCATCATAAATTATTTGAGAACTTGCCTACAGAAAAATTAAAGCCTATATTAAAAAAAATTTAATGCTACATGATTTGTTCGGATTCAGAGAAACCCACTCAACCATTGAAGAAGTCCATCCGGTTGTTAAAAAAATAAGACAAGCTCTAAAAGTAGGAAGATATTGCTCTGCAGCAAACTCAAAATAGAGCTACCTCCTGATTAATACAAAGTTCTGAAATTCTATCTAACAAAGAGATTTTTCAATCCAAAATGTAAGACACTCAAACCACCCTTTTTCTAATCAAATTGGGCGTACCACAAGACCGCCTTCTTGGACCAGTTCTGTATTTGCTTTACCCACCGTCAGATTGACCTCAACTGCAACATTTTTTGACAATGCTGCAAATCTTTGTTTCTAGCAAGGTTTCAATAATAACGTCCTACAGTCTTCAAGAACATCTAAATCTGATTCAGGTGCGGCTTAAAAAATGGAGTATTCGAGCAAATGAAACAAAATCTAAGCATATCACTTTCATACTAAATAAACATATTCACCTATCACTTTTAATATGTTAAGTATTTTAGCCTTTAGACCGAAAACAGATAAGACAAACTCATATTATTAATAAACGCAAAGAACTAGAGTTAAAATTTCTAAAATTTTTAATTGCTTCGTAAATCAATTATTAAACCTGTTTGGAGGTATGAAATTTAACTTTGGGTTTTGGCAATGCTCCACTCAGCTGTTAAGGCACCATGGTAAGTGCACACCGTGATCTTCAGATGGAAGCTCTAAAAATACAATTACAAACCACAGTTTTCAGTATAAATTATGCCTCCAACTTCATACTTATTGTTCCGTTGACGTGTAGATTGCCGCTCTTCTTTTTCAGAGGGTCGGCCTTAAGTGTACACACCTGATATCATGGCTACAGTCTTACCAACTATATTTATTTTGTTTGTCTTTAACGTACAAAAATTTAGACTTTTATAATGTAAAATGTTTTTAGATAGGATTATATCTGGATGACCCAACAATTATTCAAACAATTGGATAAATTCTGAACCGATGGCAGCAATTCAAAGCCAGATACCATCAATGCTAAACCACGTTAAAGACAATTAACTCCTCACTTATCTTAAACGTACTTACATTACGTCAATCTTATCAACAATGCATAACTCAAATTCCAACTTCAAATACGCCTGATTTTAATAATAATTGATGAACATAGAACAGGAATCTAATGGTACCAAGCATCCCTGCCAAAATCTATCAAAAAAAGGAAAATAATGGTCCAAATATCAAAAGAAAGAATACCTTCAATTAGTACAATAAACAGATTTCAGATATTGATGGAAACTAAAAGCAACGCTCAAACTATAACCAACTCAAATAAAACTAACTCGGAAACTCAATCTCCAGACTCCAGCCCTCCACCTATTTATAGTTACGGAGCCATTGATTTTCGAGCTATGACTACCAACCTAAACGAAGTCGTCGAAAATAAAATATTATATGCTAAGTCGTTATCTAACAGTAATATAGAAATAAACGCGTGTACCATCGATGCATACAGGAAATTAATTTTTCATTCACACGAAGAAAACATTGTACACCATACTTATCAATCGAAGAAGAAAACGCCTACAAGGTTGTCATATGCGACTTTCACCACTCAATGCCTCTCAAGACATCAAGGATGAGCCACATAAATCAGGTCACACTGTAAGAAATCTAATAAACATTCAGTATGGAGTAAGCAAAGATCTGCTGCATATGTTTTTGTTGACCTGAAACCCCATCGTAACAATAAAGAAATTTATGAACCGGAATTTATACTAAATAGTAAAATTAGAAGAAAACCACCTCAAATCAAGAACAACATAATACATTGTACCAGTTTCCAAAACTACGGCTATTCCAAGAGCTACTGCAAGAAGCCTTACAACTGTGTCAAATGTGGAAGACCTCACAACAGTAAAATCTGTAAAAAAGACTAGGGACCATCCCACCAATTACAAAGGATGTACTGTTTATAGAGAGTTAAAAAACAGAACTAAGTCGAAACAGTCATCTACCAAAATACCCAACAAAATAAACCCATCCTCATTTCCAGCACCTAATTATCAATTTTTGCATGACTCTTCCCAGATCTCTTCTTACTTACAAATCACAGCCAGAAGAACTAATAACAATGCTGATATTGCAGACAAACGTACCTACTTTCTCAACAAATTAAAAATAATTTCTCTCAACTACTATATCATATTAACTATTCTCACTGCCGTTATATACAAATTAAGAAAATTATGGTTAACTTACTACGACTAGCGGTGTGGAACACAAACTGAATCATATCCATAAAGTCTAGTTGTTGACTGTAGGAGCCCTTTATTGTTCACCTAGGCACGCCATTATTTCTCAAGAATTCGAAAAATTCTTACTCCCACTTGAATCTCGCCTTCTAATGACCGGTGACTGGAACACCAAGCATAACCCTTAGGGATCCAGGCTAATATGACTTTTTTATACTAGTCAGCAGAATAACTTGAGCTACATGTCGTTTGGTGAGCCAACCCTGATTTGTTCGACTTTTTAATTACCAAAGGTATTTCCGACGTTTATAGTAAAACTGAAGGCAACTTCGACCTAAGTTTAGATCATTCCCTAATAATAACAACAACATTGAGCATAACCGTTATATAGACCACCAACGCTATTTACCACTAAAACGAATTGAAAGCAATTTCAACTCTACATCAATCTAGGACATAAACTTTACGAACGTAGTGAAATTCATTAAGCATTAGAATACATTATAAAGGTCATATAAGAGGCTGCCTGGGAAGCTACTCCGATATTAGACAGCTTGTAGCAGAAAAACGCAGAGCCTTATTTACACTAAATGGCAAATATCCAGAAACCCTTAAGTTAAGAATGCATTAAACACTGTTTTCCATCGACTTCATAATGTTATTCAAGAAAACATAAACGCAACATTTAGTTATTACATTTCCTACATGTCGCCCAAAAACTACATTATCTGGAAAGCATCTAAAAAGTTCAAAAAGCTTATTACCCCAATACCACCTCTTAATAACTCAGATAGAAACTGGACTCGATTTAATAAAGAAAAAGTCATTACATTCGGAAACCATGTTGAACAAATCTCCACCCCATTAACGACCAACAATATTAATTTTGACACTTAACTCTCCTGGACTATTATCCCTACACTTGAGACCAATCTCATCTACTACAAAGTGCGTAGACTGATCAAAGTAACCAATTCATATAAAGCCCTTAGTTATGACCTAACGTGGAAAATATACTAAAATATCTCCCCAAAAAAGCAATAGAATTAATTACAACAATCTATATTTGTATGCTGGCCATCTCCTACTTTCCTACTCAATGGAAATTTGTACCAATAACCATGATCGCTAAGCCAGAGAAACCCTCGCAAGAACTTATTTTTTATCGACCGACAAGCCTACTGCCTCTACTCCAAAATATTCGAACGCTTACTATTATATCGAACTCTCAAAATATCACCTTTAGAAAAGCTCATTTCTACTCACCAAAGAACGCTCAACCATCCAGCAATGTCATAAATTGGTCAATGACCTTAAAGATAATTTTAAAGGAAAAAATGTGTGCCTCCATTTTACTGGATATCCAGCATATTCGACAAGGTATGGCACTGCGTATTGTTATATAAAATAAAAAGAAAGCTACCTCACCAAAATTTCCTTCTTGTTAAATCCTACTTAACTCAAAGACATTTCTAAGCATGCTATCGTCCTACTACCCTATCTACTCCGGTCTTCCTCAAGAAAGTGTGCCCGTTCCTTTTATATATTTCCTTTACAGTAGACATATCTACTACAGACAGTACTTTAATTGCTACCTTTGCTGACGATACTACAACTTTTTCAGCTGATACCAACGAATAAAGTGCAACTGAACAGATTCAGTCCGATCTAAACCTACTACAGGACTGTAGTAGGTCCTACTGATGTTAAGACAATAAATCATCTCAAATTACCTTTACCACTAAACATTCTAGCTGTCCTCAAGTCATCATTTATGACCAGCCCATACCAATAAAAACTGATGTAAAATACTTAGGACTTCGCCTAGATCAACAACTTACTTGAAAACCCCATATAAAAGCCAAAAGCAATTATATCAGAAGACTAAAAATATGTATTGGCTACTTGGACGTCGCTCCCAACTGACCTTAGAAAACAAGTTTTTGCTCTATAAGGTTATTCTAACACCTATATGATCCTACGGCGAAATTTGGGGCTGCAGAAAGTCATCAAACGCCAAAATTCTCCAGTACTATCAATCAAAAGCCTTCGTACTCTTTCCAGTGCCCCCTAGTACGTGAGCAATCAAACCCTTTACTTCAACCTTAAAGTTCTCTTCTTTATCGAAGTCATAAAAAAGCAAAACCCGCACCTTAAATCATGCCAACCGTTTCATTGGAGATCTCTCCTCCCTCTAGCCTAAGATAAGATTAAATATGCTTTGGCCGGAAGATCTCACTGAGTGTCTACTGGAGAGCGATGAGTGGATGGTGTCCTACTCGTATCTAATACTAACTTTGTCACATCATTTACTTATTATTCTTTATTAAGTAGATTGTAAATGTGAAAAAATTTGAAAAACTTCATCCTAATACTCTTCCTGTCAATTTACCGGATATGTCTGCTACAAAAATATTGAAAAAAATTATTTCCTTGATGTACCCGGGAGATTCTAACTACGCGCCATCTCCTAATAATTTATTATTGTACTTCAGATTTTATTTTCAATTTTCAATTGAACTATTAACAAAATGACGCTTTTGTATTAAATGTACTTATAGAGCATGCCAAAGGGCTCTATCCTATTATGTTTCTTATATATTTACTGAATATCCGATGTAGGACAGATTGTACACGAAGTTAAATATCAAAAAATAGAAAAGACCCAAACTGGTTGTTTATCTGAATAATATTAAAAGCAATAAACAATAGGTAAGCTTTGTTATAACCTCTCTTATATAGCAGTCTCTTTTTTGTTCGAAAGTAAATAATAACGTAGGAAGTGAAACCGAGAGTTTATTTCTGAATAGCGCACGTTTTGCAGCACGAGGAAACAATTATTTGCATATCTAAATCGGCACTAGATAGGCTTCCGGCGATTTTCGCCAAACAGAACCTCAGAACCTGGAGTACATTTTCTTGCATACACTTGACACAATTCTCACACTTGTTTACCGCTGACGATTGCTACACTTAGTTGGCGTCTTTTGTATTTTATGACACAAGTCATGTCATTCTTCCGTCGCATGATGCAACATTTTTTAATTTGCTGTTTAAATATTTTGTTTGGTACCTTTTAATTGTTGTTTGGATTAGTTAAAGGTTAATGATTACTTGGTGTAAAGTTGTAAAAGCAACTCACGCACCTGACTCGTTTTAATTAAATCGTTTAAATTAATTCCTTAATTTGTTTTTATGCCTTACAAAGCCCGACTGTCTAATAAAAAAGAGGCGCGCGTGAGAAAACGGCAAGCTCGAATAATCGGCACGCAGCGCGATTATATCAAGCGCCTATTCATGAATCCGTAATCGGCGGCGTATCAGGCGGTTGTGAAAGAAGCCTTGGCCAGAGTGAAAATAATGCAACATTCATTGTTTTGCTCTTTCTCCCTCTCCGACTTTGTGCCCAGCCGCCGTAAACACGAGTCAACATGTAGTCCGACTAGCAGACGAAATTAATTACCGCGTTGACCGGCGTTGCTACAATCGCGAGTTCATTACGGCGGTTTTGTTGAAATGAATGGCCTGCAAGGACACATAAATCCTTCAAGCGCCGGGCTTTTGTTTTCTTAATTCTGGTGAAACTAGAGTTCAATGATTAAAATGCCTTGCTATGATTAGCAGAGCGTAAATTGCAACAGAAGCAAAATTATCAAGATAAATTATTAGCTACAATTTAACATGCACTCCCCGACGTCTTAGAATGGCTGCTTACAATTTATATCTCATTTTTATTTGAACTAGTCTTGTCAAAAAATTGAAAGTGTGAAAATTAAATGTGATTTCAAAAGAGAAAAATATGTAGTAAATACTTTAATTTGTTTTATTATTTTATTTGTTTACTAGGAAAAATCAAAGTTGTGCCGCATGCGCCTACTAACAACAAGAATTGGCTACATAGTGCATAAAACACCGATAGGTGGCGCAAACTATTTAATTACTTTATGGTAATGTACGTTTTGACCTAAAACAGGTCAACCGTAACCTCAAAGATTTAAAACTTTCATGCTAGGTTTGGCAACACACTCGTTCGAATAACGTATTGAACCTTTAAAATCGATTAATAACTATAGGAGTTGCAATGTTAGTTATAAACAAACAAACCCACCTAGATAGTTACATTTTTGCAATTTTAAAGAATATATATTATTCTTCATTAACTGTTTCTTCTATTCTACATGGATATTTTTCTGGTTCAGATAAAAATATCCTGTTCTTGAATATTTCTAATGTTTTCGGAAATATTTTTGGTGATGTATTTGTTGATATATGTTGAACCACGTTGCATTTACAGAATCCAGTTCAAACATCTGAATTTCTACGTTGTGCAAGGATTCAAAACTGGATTATCATCTTTTTTATTTTTTCGTGCTCGCCATTCTATTAGTCTATAAATCTAACTATTGTTTCTTATTTTTCTAATATGTCCAGCTCAATTCTATCTTAGAGTACATATTTGTTACATGACAAATATGACTTAGACTTTTTTAATTTTCGTGTTGGGTATGTGATTCCATAATGTTATTGTGGTGTATGCAACTAATTAAAAGTTCAACGTAGGCGCTGTGATTTTATACCACACGCTAACATACTTTTTATTAACCCTTTAATTCAAATTTTATCAGCTACTAACTAGAATCTAATTTTGACAATGACACGACTTTACGTGTAGTCTGCACCTGGTTCACATTAACACAAGCCCGACGAATGACGACAGGCGAAAGGTAAATTTTCATGACTAGGGCAAGTGAATCCTACAATTACTTTCTCCTAATTTTAAAAATATTCTAAACTACTCAGAACATAACAAATTTAGTTTAAAAAACGATATGGTTTGCGATGACTCCGTTGAGAGTTTTGGATCTTCAATTCCCGGTGCTTTCCCTAAAACTCCTGGAACGGGATTAACTTCCATTAACTTCCATGGTGCGAGTGTATGTAGCAACAAGTAAGTTTCTAATATTTGGTCGATGTGACACTTGTATTGGAAGCTGTTGTATGCCATAAGGTAGGTAACAAGACGCAGAGCTTTTATCACGCTACCCAATGACCGCTTTAGCTGGTGCTTAGAAAATGTTTGCACCCACATTTTCTGGTTGACCTACAGAGCCCGAGATTTGACACGTTTGTCATAATTATTGATCTGCTACTTTGCTGACGTAGGACTGGATATTCGGGTAAATGCAATCTATCAATGTCTCCAATTTTCTGCCTTACAGAAGTTTAGCTGGTAAGGCTCTTCATGTAGACACAGTAGGAGAATAGAAGCTGCTGCAACTTGAAGTCTTATGTCTCCGATGTCGTGCCTCATGGCGTTCTTAAAAGTTTGGACAAACCTTTCAGCTTCAGCATTGTTTCTGGCGAATACTGTTGTTCCTGTAAAATATTTGAAACTTTCTAGAGATAAACTATCTTTCATTGTTGATGACAATTTCGATATTCCAAAACAACACATTACTTCGTGGAAGCGACAGACGACTGTTGCTGCTGTAATTCCCTTGTTTATGTTGAACACTGCAGGCTACTTAGAATGAACAAGCACGATGATAAGCCACATCTTTTCATATGTAAGACCTAGAAAATCCATGTAAATTCAGGAAAAAGCTGCACTATTCCCATAAGGGATGTTAATCCACATAATAATAGATATTATAAAGATGTCTTTATTGTCATTTTGGACGCATCAAAATTCTTTGTTGGATATCTTGCAGTACTCATTCAATTTTTGCTGAGATTAGTCTTTATCAATGACAGAATTCGGTTGCCACAGATTTTGTTTTTTAATGCAAAATTTCGAACCTTTTGATACCAATGTTTAACACTCTTCTTTGAATTAGAGAAGAAGTGTGTTTAAAATTCTTCGTTAAGAGCATTTATGTAAAAGAAAAAATAGATACGTAGGCCACGAAAATGTGATATGCTTGTACAGCCTTGAAGCAAAAATAAAAATTTTAATGTAAATTAACAGATCTTTGCACAATAACGTCACAAACATGACAATCCATATACAACCTTTGTCAGAAAAGTTCCAGGTATGATTTTGTAATTAAGAAATGGATGTTCACTATGTAATGGTAAAATGCACTTTCAAAGCTTATAAAACCATTTCTATCATATGAGAATGCTGTGATTTTAATTAAATTTCAGAAAACTTTTTGAGCTGGTTGCTGAGAGTCAAAGTGTAGACGCAAAAGTGCATTTTGAGCAACTTGAGCAAATTTATGATGTTGATTACTCATTACTTTGACTAACTGGTCCTGTTAGGTGCTGGAAAAATCTCAGAGTATGCAAAGAGTTAAAATTTTGTCACAACCAGAATACAATTTAGATATTAGTCTAACTTATTATGGTTTATTTAGTTTGATGACGCATTTCTTAAAAGGGCGACGGTTTGATAATTTTCAGGAAGTAGAAAATACTTTTTGTAGGTAGACTTAAGTCTTGTTTTTCCACCGATGTAAAAGTCCAGCTTTTCTCCCATTCCTGTTATGGTTTGCTCTGTCGCATTTTTCTATGTAGTTTATTATTTCGTGCTATTTTAATGAGCCTGGTGTCATTGTTTCTGTTTACATTCAATTCCATTTTTTTTTATCTTACAAAGCTATATTTATAATGTTACATTCCTTCCTTACATCGGTAGTTCTAACACTGTCTTGCCTCTTGATCTCCGCTATTGCTCGTAACGTATTCACTGTAGTGGTTATGCAATAGCTGCTTGATTTTGCTAGTGTCGACGCAAATTTCCGCTCCATGGGTCTCAGTTGGCTTGATCATAGTTTTTATAAATTTTTATCCTACTATCAATATTCAACTTGTTCTTTTATAATATTTTTTTCACTTGGTTGCATGTGTCGCAGTCTCTGGGTAATATCTACTCCTAGATATATGAAACTTTATCATCTGTTTTATTATTTTTCTCCCTATTTTAAGCTTGTATCGAATCAGTTCTTTGAATATTGCCATCAATTTAGTTTAACAATCAGAACTTGCATATTATATGTCGTCATGGATTTTGCAATTAGAACTGCATTGTCCGCATAGCATATCACGAAGATGATTCTTTGCCCAATTTTATCATCATTATTATACAATAGCGTCATAGAGTTTACTATAGTTTTGGACATGCATACACCTGCTCAAGGTTCTTTTAATCAGTTTAGTCTTGAGCCTTTCTTGTTCATTGAGCTCTTTCCCTTTTTGCAATGTGATCCCTTCAACGTATTCTCGATCTTCTTCTGTCCCGCTTGCCTGTTCGAGGTCTTCATAAGGTTATTTTCTAATTTTTTTAATTCATCTTTCGTCATCTTTACTTACAAGGTAGCTACCCATCTCCACTTTTGTTTCTTTGTCTCTTCACTGCATTGTCAAGTTTCGTTCTTTTCCTTATCCATGTTTTTTTTGTCTAGTAGCCTGATTCCTAACGTTGCGCTTTCCATTTTTCCTTGTGTCACTTTCAGCTTCTCCATGTTGGTGTCTTAAGTCTTAAAAGCATATGTTGGAATAGATCTTCAAAAATTTCTTAGCTTGTCAAAAGTCGCCCATGCAAATTGAATTATGTATTTATTATTATTACAATTATTATTATATTCTAATAAATAGAATATATAAAAATAGCTGTATTTTAGTACAAAACTATTCTGGAGCGGATATATGGTCAGATCATAACCCCTTAGTAGCAATTTTAGGGTAAAGTTGAAAAAATTGCACACGTAAGAAACTAAGAAATATAATTTAAGAAAATAAAATATTCCCTTGTAAGAGAACAAGCAGCAGTAAGTTTGAAAAACATAATGAGATCAACCTGAACAACCAGAATATTAATGAAAAAATTAACAAATTAAAGATAGCGGTAACGACTATTAAAAATGATATTTTAAAACCAGACGATAGGAAGCATAAATCGTGGATGACAAAAGATATTCTTCAATTGATGAAAAGAAGAATAATAATGAAAATAACCTTATAGAGTACAAAGGTACTGAAAAAATTATTAAAACAAAGATTATCGAAATTAAGAGAACGAAGCCAAAGAAAAATGTCTAAAGGTAGAAGCCTTGCAGCAAAAATATGATACTTTCAACGTACCTCGCAAAGTCAAACAAATAACTGAAAACCAAAATAAAGGAAAAATGAACAAATTAGATACTTGGAAAACCTCCACAGATAAATAGTAAAAGTGTACAAAACATAATGAAGGAACAAAATAATTAAACTCCTAAAATGCATGGGATTGGATAAAAAATCCTAGAATAATCTTAAACTTATACTGAAACTAATTGGCATTTGTAAGACCGGATGGTAGAAGCTCAGATGATATTGAGATTTTGGGAGGGGCAAGACAGGGTTGTGTTCTGTTACCGCTGATTTTTAACATATATTTAGAATGCATCTTATACAGAACCACTGTACAAAATGGATGAGGGGAAGAGTGAATATTAGTTATGTTATAATAGCATAAAAAGAGTATAATATCTCATACACAAAGTAACGGAAGTAGTTGGCGGTATAGCCCGGACATTAATATCAATAAAACAAAATTAATTGCCACTAGTAAAAGTTAACAATAACATCCAATACAGTACATACAAGCCCAGAAAATCGAATATATGGGCCATATTATGGAAACACCAATAGATATCAACTTCTACAGCATATGATGCAAGAAAAGGTTTTGGAAGGAGAGGTCCGGGCAGAAAAAGGATATCATGGCTAAAAAATTTGAAAACAGGGTTTGGCAAGGGCACACCGTAATTATTCAGAGTCGTAGACAACGAAATATTAGTGACCAGGACGTTTGCCAATATCCGGACCGGATACAAACCTTAAGAAAAATATAATAATTCGCCAAAAAATAATTTAGTACAGCTAATCTACATTTATATATATTTGTGTTAAACCGCTTATTCTACAGCTATAATATAAGAAAGCAGGAAATAATTCTTATTGTCCTGAACACAAAAGAACAACCGTTCTGTAATTCGTTTGGTAAAATTTATTTTATTAAAGCTTAGTGTAAAGAAAAACTGTATAGTAATAGTTTAAGGTAATTTTTTGTAATTATTGTTAATATTATCATCTCCTATTGTTAGTTAAATTTAAAACCCCGAGTTTTAGTTTATTAAAAGCATTACTACTTTTACGATAAATTAGGTGTAGCTTCTTAAAACAACAAAATTTGGCACGCTAAATTTAAACTATTATAACCAAGATGAACTCGGGCATTTCTGCTACAGTTGCCAAGAAATTAAAGTTAACGTTACAGGAACGAAAACAATGGCCCATAATGCTACGTTTCCACAAAGGTGGAGATTACGCAACGGCGCTCCAGCCGCTTGTCATTAGGGACAACTTTTTTTCTTTCGATTGCTGAACGAACTATCGCAACTGACTGTTATTCCTGGATTATATGTTGCAGCTTGCCAAATCGGATGGAAATTAAGAACTTCCGTTGGTCCGCCACGAGCAGAGGTGTCAAGAAGTGGTGCGGCCTTGCCACCAAAGTGTTGCACAACAAAGAAGAGGGGGCACAATATGGCATTGTTGACTGGGAGCCGTTTATATATAGCATGTAGGTTAGAAAACGGTCGTAGTTGTGCTTTTCTCGCGTTTTCCTCCCACTGGTTTTTAAAATGTGTGATGTCAAGGTAATTATAAATTTCGTCATAGCGAACTGCGAGGGGTGGAAGTTGGGCTTGATGAATTGCAATTTAATTATTTATCAAAAAATTATTGCATTAATTACATCAAACCAATCTAAGTAAAATCTAACAAAAAAATTTGCATAAATAGTTTTATACTTTCATGTCACGTATAGCTAGTGAAAAGTGTGAAAACTAGCGGTTGATTGTGATGAGCATAAAATCATATCCTGCTTATGTCTGCACACACGTTCTATTTACCATATATTGTATATGTGAACAGCATACGCTTTTACATCCGCTATATCATAAAGTATGCGACTATATTTTTATTATTATTAAAAGCAACGCCAATTTGAATGTTTTTTAAAATCAAAATTAAAAAATTCGTTTTAGTTTTACCTCTTTTGAATAACATACTGCTAAATTTTTATATTTGTTACTGAAATAGTAAGTATATAAAAATTGTTAATTTATAACTAAAATTTTATATATAAAGTATTCGGAGCTTATATTGGAAGACCCCAGTGGTTATAATAAATTCGAGGAATTTAAATATTTGATTTTTGCTTCACACGCACAGAGCTTAATTATTCAAAAAATATTTAAAAACAAATTTACAAATAAAATAATTGAATTTTTATTATATTTTAAGTAAAAATATATGTGCGTTGTTATATTGGGTTTTGAAATATTCCTCTACGTGTGCTTAAGATAAGAACTGTTAATTAAAAAAAAATTAATACTGTTGTTTCTTTTAAATATTTTTTAGAGATTGTTATTAAGTTTCGCTGCCGTAATTCACAGTGTTGTGGGACGACCAGGATACTCACCAACACACGTAATAGATTATTATGTAAGTACAACCTTAACACACCTATCAATGCAAATGTTTAATGCTTTATCAATATCTAACAAATCATCCTAGTCTACGGCGATCAAGCTAATATTTAAATGCAGTTGTAAAAATAAAAATTGCTACACAAGACTATTATCTTAAAACTAGAAGTGGAAGAACAGCATCAGCCAATCTTTGAATATCTCAAACATAAACAATACTCAAGTATTCAAAACCTCGAATATAACCTCAAGACAAATATTTAAATGTCGCGATGCAATGTTAGAAATTTCTAAGAAAGTAGTGGTAATGGTTACGCAACTTCGTAAAGGTACATCATATACATTTTATACTAATATACAATTACAAGGGTGAATTAAATATAAACCGGAATTACGAAGTACATCATAATATTAGGATGTTGGAGCAAGAAGTACCCTTTTTTGTTACGCAATGGATTATTGTTAAGTTTCTCATGGCAGCGGGCGTAAAACTATTCGAAATTTCGAAAGACGAGACATGGTTTGGTATAAACAATTCTTAGAAGGACGAGAAGTTGGAGATGAAGTCATCGAAAACCAGAGTGAATAAACAGAATATTAGCATTATTCATCAACTTCTAAAAGCTAACCGACGATTGGTTTTGAGGTCGGAACAAGCTACAGTAATGAAGTAGTCCAAGGCGTAATCCTAATTTACGACAACATTCAGCCCCACGCAGCTGCCCATACTAAACAAAAAATTATCAATATGTTCTGGACTACACTAGAACTGTACAGTCTGGACTTATTTAGACCATTAATAGAACCATCTTAAGGACAGAAATTTGGGAACGATGTTATTGTCGAAGAGTTTATGAGCGATTAGCTGCTATAACGATCGTCTTTATATTAGGATTAAAAAATAACAGTCATGATTTCCATTTGGGAATTCCTATTTATATTTCATATTGCCAGCCATTTTTACGTTGACAGACCCGAATTCTTCTTTGCATTATTATTCGCATCTTGTACAAGCTTGTGCATAAAGGGTTTGTTAAATTATTTAAAACAAATTATTTGTAGTAAAAAATTCGAATAACAGGTCAAAATTCTATTACTTTTACAAAGCAGTAAGTTGTATTTTTATATGTATAATTTCTAATTGATGGATATTATTATGTTTCATGATGCTTGTAAATGATATCTGATAATATATCATGTTAATAATTATTTTGTTTTTTGTGAGGATTACTTGAAATTTAATCCCCATTTGGGGCTCATCATAGGTGTCACCTAGAATTTGTTTCCTTAATTTTTTTTTGTAGTACAATGCTACGGTATTATAGAGTACCTGCACTTGGTTCTCAAGAATTAGAGGACATGGTTAATGATCCTAATTTTATGGCTTCCGATAATGAAGATAAAGATGATGTGAATATAGCAATTGATCTTATCGAGTTTCTACTGGATCCTGTAGATAGGTATCAAACTGCGAGGATATTGATGAAAATACATTGGATGATGCGCTTTCAGTTGATGTACCTGATAGTTTGGATCTTGATACTAACCGTCGACTGAATGGTTGCAAAACATTTACGGAGAGAGTAGGCTACTAAAAAGAAAGTAAAAAGTTCTATTTTTTCTAAATGGGTAAAGAAAAAGAGTAACTTATAGCAATGCTTACTCTGATTCACAAAAAATTGAAAGAAGGAAAGAAGATTTGATAGCATACCTAATGACTAAGACAGCAGTTTAAGTTTTCAAGGAATTGTTCGATGAAGAACTGAAGAACAGTAAGAAAAAGAAAAATAGAGATGTCTGTAATTATAGATTCTACAGCAAGAATGAGATTTTGGCAGTTGCATGGAAGAATAAAAGTTGTGTGAAATCGCTAACAAATCATGAGACAATAGAATCAGCAACTTACATCAAGAGATAAAGCAGATTTAAAAGAGGTACAGATCGCTCAGTCAAAACTAATGACAGAGTACAATAAGCAAATGGGCGTTGTCAACAAGCTGGGCTGGGGTGTGCAGAAGTACCGTATCAGAATTTAAAGAAAAAAGTGGTATTTTCTACTGGTAGCCAATAGATTAGGTGTGATATTGGTCAATATACACATTCTCTATTGTCTATCCAAAAAAAAATTCAGGGGGACGGTGACAAGGACATATCTTGCTGAAATAGTCCCTTTCAAACCCAAAACAGGCTGTACGTCCATCATATCCAAAATTATCAATATTACATGTTCCAGTAGAGATCAGGACTTCTGACTTTGTCTGAAATGTAGAATTTTAAGTTAACTGCTTTGTTGTTTGGCATAATAAACAAAAAATATAATACTAAATATAAAAATAGTAATAAAAATAAAGGTAACACTTGCCATGACCCCCAATTGGAGATTGAGCTCTGTATGCCCCTTATTTTAGAAGTATTTAATTATGTGCTTTTCGTTGTCTTTTACTATCTTAGGAAAATAATTATATAAACAACATTTTAGGTATTAAAATAATTGAAATCTGATCAATATGCACCATAAATTCTAAAAAAAAAAGATATTTGTGCTCTTTACTGATAGCAAAATAATTTACCAAATATTTTTTAATTGCATTTTAAAGCTGCTTTAGGAATAATTTAAGAATCTTTGATAGATTACGATGTGATCAAATATTATGTATGGAAGACGCGGCAGATTGTTTTGTCCTTATGCTTCAAACATTTTGGAGGGATATTAAAATAAACATTATTGCATTTTCTGAAGCATGTGATCTTGAAAGAATGTAAACATTATTTAAAAAATTTAAAAAAAATCTGCAGGTCTGCAGTAAACATTTTTTATCACATTTATTATTTTACTTTCTTCTCACTTCACAAATAAACTTTACGTAATGTTTTTGAATTCAAAAAAAATAAATATATCAATTGCCATTAAGGCATAATGTTTGTTTCAGAATTGCAGTTAGTTGTGACAAATATAAGAGATGTCTCTAAACAAATACAAGCTAAATCAAATTTAGGGTTACCAAATAGTTGAAAAATAATTAAGGGTTAATTTTATTGAAATTGATTGCCCTTTAAAAACTGCTGTTGACCTGTCAATTAATGAAAAATCTTTATTCTATTTCAAAGGGTTTGTTTACCAATATTTTCTTCCGTATTTATAATTTTGATGTCGTATTTAGTGGGATACTGATAAATCAATTTAAGAAGTTCTTAGGGCTCTAAAAATAAGCTTTGGAAGCGTGTTAAAGATAATTTAGGCTGTTCTTAATTAAAGGCAAGTTCAGTTCAACGAATTGACAAAATTTTAACTTTAATATGAGATCTATGAAATCTACGTTATAGGTTAAAAGTCATTCTGATTCTTTGTTGTTTAAGGTGAAATTAACTGCTTCTTTGTAATAACTTTAGATCTATTGCCTCTATAGACCTCGTTATTGTACATTTTTGTTTTAAGGAAAAACAACAATAATTAACGTACAAAACTTGAATAACATGAAATAACTAGTAGTATATATAATTTGTTTCATAGAATGCCTTACAGTTTGCATCATATCAATATTCTTTTTGTACAAATTTTTGTTGAAATAAATATTCATACTTTTAAAGAAATCTATTTTATAGTATATTATTTACATACAAAAGAGACATACGTATACTTTTTCTATATGTACTAGTTAGAATTCTATAGTCTTGAAATTTTTAAACAAATTGTTTACCTCAGTTTGTATATCATCGGCTGCCTTATTTTTCTTAACTCATCTATTATCAAGTTTATAAGATAGTGGATATTCATGGTTAAAAGTTAACCTTAAGAGATAAAGTAGATGTTATTGAAACTTAAGAGTCTTTCTTAGCAACCTTCTCTCTTCTGATAAATATATAAAAGGTGCATTAACTAAATAACTTAAGATTATCACTTACCTGACTTTCGCCATAGGACAGACAGATGACCCATTAAAGCTTTAATTCTTCTTCTTTGCAGTTTTATGTCTGAAATAAATATTATTGAATAAAATACTTATTTGTTTTTAGATGAAGCATAATAAACATTTTAACTAATGCCAAATTATTTAATTACACAGTCGTTACCTGAACTATAAAATACTAAAAGCTCAAATACGGTGATATTAGAAACTAATGTTTTAAATTTAAAATTATAATTAAATTTATTTAGATAAAAAAAAACAAAATTTGATAATGACATTCAATTGTAACCATCAAGATATCATCAAAATTAATTAATTTTGTTACTTTTTGCCTAACTAACATTTTACATAAAAGCAAAGCTTGGTACATAATAATAGGTTTTTGCAAAAATTTCTATTAACTTAGTATTATTCAATACAAATATTACTAATATTTAAAAAATAGTTACTGCTTTAGTTTAATAATAAACAAGTAGAAGGATAGTCCAACGTCATTTCGAAGCGCTTATTTAAATTACAAATAATTTTTTCTTAGTTTGCTGGATGTCCAATTGGACTTTATTGTGTTGTTGTTAGAATTTATTTCAAAATAACTTTTTTAATTTTTAGCACATATTCCCCTATGTTTAAAAATAGGCGTGAAGTGGTGAGATCTAATTTTACGTTAAATGAGCCCATTATTGGCTAGTTTCGTTTTTTTTTAATTTTTGAAAGCTGTACTTAACTAGAGTAAATGTTAGTTACTCGTGCAAAATCCAAAGATCGATTTATTTTAGAAATTTATTTTTTCTGAAAAACTACGAGGACAATATTTATTATTTAGAAATAAATATTGTTTTAAACTTATTACAAAATATTAGAAGTTTCAAAAATTCTTAAATAAATTATGAAATATTTAATGCTGTAAGAAGTTGTAAAATGTAGTATAAAAGTAAATTAAGAGCAACACATTATTGGATTTTCTATTTACGTAACATAACTGTAACACCTTGAATGTGATTTGTCTTTTATCTTATGTAAAACCAAAATTATAATAAAAAACATATTTTAAAATCATTACGCTTTTTTGGTTGTAACTATAACGTAATATTCATATTTTCATTGCTTATAATGAACAGTTTAAAGAAGGCTCTAGATCTATGAAAAAGAGAATAACCAAGAATTGAAAAATTTTAGGAAATATTTAATATTGCAGAATATATATTACAGTATACGGTTTTAGAGAAAATGTAATGAAAAAGAAAATATAAAAATTTTTAGTAATAAAGATAAAACAGGAAACAATTCCAGAAATTGTAAAAAATAAATATAGCTCCCAGAAATAGTTCACAAAAATTGGAATTTCGTTATATTCTACTGCACTCGAAAGCTTTTAGACGCACAAACGTTTGTAAAATACGATGCATTAGAGTGGTTGGAGAACAATAAGAATATAACAAAAAGTGTAAGTAAGAAAATTACTAGGAAATAGAATTGCGGTGAAGACTTATTAATTGAGGAGAGTTGTCGAAAAATAGGTAGCATCACCATGAATTGGCGATCATCGACTTCAGTAAGCAAAACCTCAGTAGTCAATGTCAATGTTATATCTTTAAAAAATACCAGCAGACTATATATAAATAGCGACTTTAATTTGGAAGTAATACAGAACGACACACAAACATCTCCTGCAACATATTTTCGTAAGGTTATAAGCTACGTTATTATGTAGATGGACTTAAAAAACATCCTGAAAGTCCATGCTCGAAAATGTCATGCCACTACCATAGAGAAACATAACAACACCGGCACACTTGGAAGCACGCAACAAGAAAGAAGCGTGATAGAAAAAAATCTATTACGGACAGGGACACATAAAAATTCTAATGAGAAGAACACTTATTAAGGTCGCGAAGTCGTATATGAATGTTGATTTAGGACCTGTGAACATAATGAAAAGTAAGTCCAGGTACGCGTACCTTCTAAAACTTCTAAGGACCTACTTAGTATTACTCTAAAATTCTATCAAATTTAAATTGTAGAATGCAAAAAAGATAATAATTAAACATTAAGACGACTTTGCGCTTATCCACAATAAAAATGTTGTAACAAATGTCATAATGCCTAAAACGTTTTCTAATAGCGAGTTGGAAAGAGGCTGAGTATATTATTACTGATATAAGTTGTTTTTGTAGTCAATGGGTACGATAGACTGAAGAAGAAAGATAGTTCAATGAGGTTCTGCATCGATTAGGATAGCTATCCTTTGCCAAGGATCAAAAATACCTTGGATATTTTATTCATTTGCGGCAGTTTTCTACGTTAGATCTAAATAATGATTATTTGCAAGGGAATTAAACTCAAAAGCAAAGAGAAAATAGTATTTATATTAGGGTTAGGTATTAGGGCTATAAAAGTTCACCATGTCGTTTAAGACTTGTAGAAACGGTATCAAGGAAAATAACTTAACAGTACATTGTTGTAAAATTCTAATCTAAGGCCGAGTACCAAAAACTGTAATATCTTCCGATAGGACGCGAAGTCTTTAAGCCACAACGTGTTAAAAGGTGGCGTTACAGACAACTTGAATAAAACCAATGCAAGAGAAATTCAGAAATAAGTATCATTGGCTTACATACGTTTTACCGACGTATCGTATTGGGATTTGGCAACATTGTAAAGCCACTGTTTAAGTTAATAATGAAAGGACGTAAATAGAACTAAATTATAAACTATAATTTTACTAATATCTAAAAAAGTGCTGATGCATAACGAAGTGCTTGATAATTCCTCCAGGAAACCCATACTACCATGTTAGATGAAAAATTCGGAACAAAAAGGCTAGTGCTATAATTTGTCCAAATGCATAGTTACCTAGTAATCATAAGTAATAAGGCGACCAACGATGAATTACTGCTCGGAATGCGTTTGGAGAGCGTACGAGAGTAAAGAAGGAAGAGAGGAGAGAGCTTATAGCAACTGCATGTTTACTAGAAATTCTAACAATTTTAGTTACATTTTACTTCATGCGGCGACTATCACGAATCAGTTACTTTACTCGCGTTCGATTCTATTTATTAAAGAATCAATCGCATTGAGATGGATCATACAGATTTATTGTACCAAACTTATCGACTAAAGAGCAAGAGTTTTTGAAAGTCTTTTGTAGAATTGTAGGTTAAGACGTAAATATTAATAAAAGAAAATACGTCGTAAAAATCAACTAGATGACTAAATGGAAACAACAGTAAGAGACAAAATAACGAACTACATTATATATAATCCTATGCCTTGAAAACCCAGAACGAATGAGGAGAACTAACTAGATAGTTATTCCACTACAAGGCTCAACACCATCGTTTTTCTTGAGCGTGTGTTTAAATATGAACTTGTTTAACGCTTTGTTAGAAAGTGTTAAAATCTAAAATTAAATATCAAGCTTTTGTAAAATTGAAGACATCTGCGACACATACTTTCTAACTATTAACTGAGAAGTGAACGTACAGAATTGAAAAACTCAGACTTTGAGTTTAGCCTGTGAGGGGTGTTTTAAGCCAATAACTGCAGTTAAATATTATATACCCTGCTCATCAAACCTAGCGCTCCGCAACTTTTACCTACCTTCAAAGCTCAAAGAAAAAAAAACAGTTAAAGACGACGAAGATTAACATAGACGACAATTCTAATAGACCCTTGAGTTTTTACGTGGCTGCTTTTAGGCAAAAGCTAGCAAGATAAATCGAAAACTAAAGTCAGCACAGAATATAGTATATACAGAGCATCCCCGCAATTTAATGTTTATGTATGTAGAAAAAAAAAAGTATAATAGCTGCGGTATTCCGAAAAAAGGTCATGTTATAGATGCGAGAAAATAAAAATTGCAATAATTAAGATAAGAATAGGATGCCACACAATCCTAAGCTGGTTACGAGCTTTTAAATGGTTATGGTAAAATTATAACGCCCCGCGTGAGAGCATAGCCTGTGAACAGAGAGGTTAAGACTCTGATATGTCCGCTGCAGTCGCTGCACACCATTTTGCGGGGCGATTTGGCAAGTACTACTCGTTAGAAGACCGCCATTAATTACTACCCGCCAAATGAACACAGGTATTCAATTATTTTTAGTGACTCGCTAAGCCACCTACCAGGTATCAGGGATATTAAAAAAGTGAACCCGAATCCGTCTGCACCGCAGCCCACCCCTCTACCATAGGACCACACTGCCGATTAGCTTTTATATGGGTACATAAAAAATAAACAGATCCTACTAAAACGAATGGAACTAAGTGAAAGAACTACGCTGCAGCAAGACAATCCAAAAAAACTCCATCTAAAACACAATAGATGAAATAATGCAAATAAGTATGCAACTAACAACCACTCACTGTGCCCTAGGCAACGTATGCATACTTGAGAAGGACATTACAATTTTATACTGTCTGGTGTAGAAACACAGTTTTGAGAAGAGCTCTAATAAGAAAAGATTTGGTAAAAAAGGTATTAAACATGAAAAATATTGTGACACGTTTACTGGATAAGTGATGAGTATCATAAGCCTTAAAGTGGCACTAAATTCCCCATGAATCACTTCTCAACAACAATAAAAAATATATATAGGAAGCCAATACGAAGAAGCAGAAATAAATAGAAGATTAATGTAAAGTTTTAAATAGAAAAACAGTACAATAGTCTGAAAGATATTAAAAAAAAGAAATGTGTCTTGAGTAACTCCTTATATTAGATTGAAACAAAGCTTACATTATTAGAGATACCAAGAAAACGTAATAGGCAAATAACAAGATAATAACCGGGGATACAAAAGAAGAAAGATTATTACGATGATAGTGAAAAATCAGCCGATCTGAACTGGTATCAAGAAGTTTTAGATAAATCCAAATGACATTTTTAAAGAAGAATAAAAAAAAATGATGAAGATCTAAAAAAGACAAAACAATAATTTGCAAAATCATGCATGTATTACAAACACAAACTGGTATTTAATAGAAAAAATAGAAATATGAAAACGCATTAATAACAGAAACTGTAAAGGAAGTTGCGAAAAAATAAATAAGAACATTGCAACACTTCCGTAATGAGAAAGTCGTAAACAAGCGCCTCATATTTAAAGTAACAGGGTCACAAAAAATTGTAAAAAAGTAAATCATTAGATATTCGTTTCACATATTTTTCATTTATAAAAAATTTTAAGTGGCAATTTTTATTGTAATTTAGATTTTTAACTTTTAAGATTCATTTATTGTACTCTGATTTGATAAGTTAAATGCTAACAAATATATGTTGCAGTCACATCCAAAATATGCCTTCAAATATGGGGTGACGGATCTTCACACGGGAGATGTAAAGAGCCAACACGAGAGCCGCGATGGGGACGTCGTGAAAGGGCAATACTCGCTGGTAGAGCCCGATGGTTCTATCCGCACGGTGGACTACACTGCAGATCCCATTCATGGGTTCAATGCAGTCGTGTCGAAAACTGCACCTCTCGTGCACGCCCAACCTGTGGTTAAGCATGTCGAGATAGAGCCGGCTATTGTAAAGAAGGTGGTGCCCATAGCGCCTGTGGTGCACAAAGTCGCCGTGGCGGCACCTATCGTGAAAGCTGTGCAGCCGGTGCATCCCGCTGTAATAGGTAAGTGTAATAAGCAGTAAAGTAGGTAGTTTTCCTTTTTATATTTGGATTAAATTTTTAATATTTATAAACTTACTAAATTTTAAATGTAACAAAATGTATACAAAATTCCAAGTTATAGCTTGAATAGTCTTTAGTATTATTACTGTAAATTTGGTCTATTCCTGCATCTTCCTGCGCTTCTTCTAATTTATCAATTTCTTTTTTATTAATTACCTCAGATTTCCTTTCTTCCTTTTCTTTGTTCTTGCGCTCAAAACATTTTACAATTTCTTATATACCTTCATGATTTTTAATTTTGTGCATATATTTATTTACTAATACTTTACTAAGAAAACAACTTTCACGCTTTCAGAAGTAAAACATACGCGGTGTATTTCATATATTTGTACTGGAAGAAGGTCCTTTCGTTATTACGTTTATACAAATTATGTCATTGTTGCAATACTATAAAAGGTTTCAAAATTAACAGCAATTTTTGAAAACGCTGCTTCTGTAGACCTCCCAATCTGAACAGCTGATTTATCTTAAAAATTACTTCTACGGTTTATTTTAAATCGAAGGATGTAAAAGATTTGCGATCATGTTCTGTGTTGTTAACTAATAACAGTTGATGTATTACTTCTACAGGGTGGCCCAAATTGAAATCCGAATCGAAATTTTAAATAAAACAACTCGTGGTTTTTACGAACTTTTGATTGTAATTTCGCACGTTTTGATCAATTTTATCTACAACATGTTGAACTTCATTCTTAAGATCGTCAACTGTTTATGATGTATCGTAGTAGGGTCTGGAGTTCAAGCAACCCCAAAAAATAAGTCGCATGCTGTTATAATCTCAAAATTCTGCAAAATATCGTGAAATTGCGTGATAAAAAAATTGTTAGTGCAGTAAATCGAGCTGTATAGCAAGTGCTGGAACCACATTTGTTTCAGATCTGTGTTGCTTGGTTGATGTTAATAAAACTGGGTTATCATATAATGATAATGATCGCCATTCACAGGTAGAGCATATGCGCCATCATTTCGAAGAAATACAGTTAACAAACTTAAGCTCCTGCGTTACTTGAATTGTGTACACATGAAAATTCAGGTTTTTAGTAAATAATCGTTTAAGGGAGGTTTTCGAATTTTAGCGACATTTTTAAAAAACCAATGACTCATTAATTAATCATTTAAGGGAGTGTAGGTGATGTTGATTAATTACGAATGCCTCAAAACCCACAGTTTATTGGCTAAAATATCTAAGCGAAAGTAAACATAGATATTGATAACCAAAAAATCTCGGAAATAATTTTCTTTTGAAAAATTAGTAAAATAAAACACAAAATATATAACCGATGTTGATAATTGGTTTTTATATAGAATAGATAAGTGCAGATTCAAACTATCAGAATGGATTTGAGAAGAAATCTCGATTTTAGGCAACACTTAATTCTATATTCTACATTGAGTTTCAGCATTTTTAAATACTTAACCTTTTACTTCTTTTGATCTCCAATTATTCTGGCGTAAGAGCAACAACATATTAAAATTATTCAGAAGTTTAAACTACACCCTGTATGTTGTTAAATTATTAATTATGGCTAAGTTAATTATTCATAATTTTATTTCTTCCAAATTTATTTTTGAAAAATTCGATTACCAAAATAAATAGAACACTTCCAAAATGTCTAAAATATGCTCAATCTTGTAGATAAAATATTCAGTAATATAGCCTATTATACAAAATACACAATATAAAAAGGTGAAAAAATAAAATGCACTGATATGAAGCATATGATTTGTTTATTAATTCAACTATAACGCGATTTATTTTTTTTTAAAACACCCATAGTTTTTGCATCTTTGAGTTTGATTTTATAGAATGCAATTTATAAGACTATAGGCACGTTCTTTGTCCATTTCTGCTTAGCAAATTTAAAAGTGTGTTCTGTGTAAGTCGAGTTACTACATACTTTACTATATATTGCTAACGTTTTCTACTTTTATTTCTCTTGCTTAGGCCCTATTTGGCATACTTCAGTAAATGTACTGCAGTTTGTATTTATCTAGTCCATTAAAATGCCCTACCTTGCTCTGCTATACTTAGTTTATTAAAATTTCAATTTACTTTTGACCTTTATAAATCAGTTTTAGTTACTTTAACATATATAGGTTTTTAATTTTCTTTCAAGTATTAGTAGCTTTTTTATTTATCTTCTATGCTAGTGGTTTCTATACTTTTGTAAAGTACAATCAATTTTTAACAAAAATTCTTTTGGCAACAGTACATTTTGTCATTTATAATAAAACAGCAATTATACGACCAAATGACTGGTAATATCTGCTACTAAGTAGCTTAATTTATTTCCTTGTTGCTGGTCTCTGACTAAGTAGCTCGGTTTCTTTGTGATTTTAGAACTTCATGCAATATTCGAAAAGCCTTCTGTAAGCCTCTTGTAAATTTTAATTTGGCTTTATATAAGTGAAGTGCTATAAGGCATCATTTCTAACTTGTGCGCAATACTATGGACTACTGAGTAAAATACTTAAAGTTTAATAAATTACAAATCGTACTTTTCTTTAATTAAATATAGATAGATTTTAAAAAAGAACAAAAAGGACAACAGATTGCTCTATGATAAATATCTTAAATAATATTTTATTGTTCGTGTTAGCAGACTGCAGTATATTGTTAGTCGAGAAGACGTCTCGTAAAGCTACATCGACATTTAAATAACAAACATCCAGACAAGAAGACAAGTCTGTGTAATGTTTGTAAAGAAAACTAAACTCCCTCCATAAGTAATAAACTACTACTAATTAAAAAAGTAAAGTTGCAATACGCATTGCAAAAACTAGTAAGTCACATACAACTGCTGAAGATCTGATTTTATAAACAGCCGTTTAAATGGAGAAAATTGGTAAAAAAGAGGGTGCAAATTTTAAAACAGTATTTCTCACCCATAATATTAATCAAAGAAGAATAAGTGACAAGCAAATATATTAAACACAAACTTTAAAAGTATTAAGCAGTTTTACTATTATTTATAATTATGCGTGCTTTTACTGCTTTTCTGTACGTATATTTAACTTTATTAATTTTATTTGTTAAATTTTCTTAACATTTATTTTGCTAAAATCAAGATCTAGACTTAAATATCTATTTGTAGAATTTGTCTCTGGTTGTATACATGGTCACTAGTTTTATTTAAAAAAATCTATCAATTGTTTTAAAGAACATACCCAAAAATATTGTAAGACATATTTACATCAGAGCAGCTAAATACTAAAGATTAATCTAAATTAGCAATCTGTAGCTTGTATTTGACTGCAACTGGAAGTATTATATTAACATTGAAAATTAGATGCACCCAAATGCCTTTATGGTCCAACCTAATAGATATGATTAAATTTATAGAGCAATCACAAAATTTAAAAAAAATCTTTGTGTATAGGTTCTTTGAAGGATTTTTAAAAAGTTCAAATAAACATGGGTCAAATTGACAACCGTTTCTGAGATATCAATGAAACAAGTCGGGTCGTTAAATATGCTTGATTGATCTAACATTTTATTCTTCTTACAAGTATTATTATTGTAACTTTCGTTGCCAAGAAAACTAGATGTAGACGGTGATGATATGTACTTAAAAGATCAGTTCTTAGTAACATTGCTATTGCAGGTCTAAAATAATAAATTTATGATAAAGCAATTTGGCCCAAAAATCCCCCCACCTCAATTCTTTGTATTTCTCTTTGGGGTCATGTAAAGTCACTTGTGTATGGTAGAAGGAAGCCTGGCCCAAGGGAAATATTTATTGTAAGAATTCGGGAAACTTCCGACACGATCTCAAAAGAAGAAATCCGAAGGATTGAGATCAGGAGACTTTGGGAGCGAATTTGTTATATCATAAATTTATTATTTTACCATTAAATATTATATTCATCAAGAATGTTTAGAATGACATTAAATAACAATGTGCAGCTGGAAAGGTATCAAACAATTTATTAATAAATTCACAGAAGTTACATTCAGGAATTTTATGTAAATTAATTAAAACGCTTTTTAAATTCTGTCATTGAGAACAATATTTTAACACAGACATACTTTCAATATTCCTAAATTGTATGGAATTTTTTATGTAAAGCAAAATAGCATATGCAACCATTTTCTCTAGAAAGAACTTATCATGCATTTGAAGTTTATCTTCTGTAAAAGAGTGTTCGCACAATGACAGTATTGATATATTATCTTTCTTTATAATTCTATTAAGTCGTTATACCTACACCTTCAGTTTCTAATATTTATGTGTATTAAAACACTTATTTTGGTTTCTGATCTTGTTACGTTGGTTACTAATCTGCGACAATAACATTTTGAAACCACAAATTTACATTCGGTAACGTTTTTTATCTATTCAAAATTTGAAACTTTCAATAACTTGCTATTTAAAATAAATTATAATAACTCTTTTCTGACTCTGGCGTAGTTCTTAACGTCTGTTTTCATGGTGCCTTTTTTAAGCTTTACCACGACATATATGTTCAATAGTTGAGTTTGATATATTTTTATTTACGTTGAGAAACGAAAACTATTATTTTAATAAGGTGTTTTTGTTTTTATATAATTAAATTAAACAATAACATTATCTTTTTCCAAAACATCTCATTCCCACATCTTTATTTAAAAATTTTTAATCTGATATGTCATTTTATTGTTGCTTATGATTTTGTCTTTTACTGTACATATTTTTTCAGTAAATTTTAATGTTATTGTCTACGGTGACGCAACTAATTACATGTACATCAATGTTAAATTTATTCTATTGTAATTCGTTGCAAATTACTGGAAGTGATATCGCTTTTCTTATTTCCAGTTATCAAATTCTGATATAAGGTCAGTTATTTTAAAACTATTTTAGGTGGTGGCTAGAAAAACATCATGATTTTATATCTCATCATTTTCGAAATACAATCTCAAAAAGCCGATAAAATTTTCATCAGCATACACTACCGACAATACAAAATAATATTTTTATTATGCGCTAATCCACTGGTTGTACTTTTGAAGTTATATGTAGTTCAAAGAAAAAGAATTGTACATTTCATAGTTTAGCTTGCACCGATTGTAGATAAGCTAGACAGCCATCAACAAATAGTACAATTTTACGCGTTTCCTTTAAGCAACTTGAACACGAAGTTATCAAAAATTAAGTTAGTTATTTAAAGTTTTTGTTAAAGTTGACTTCTAAAGATTTAATCTTTTGAAAACATTTTGCTGTGTACGCTTTTCCATAACTAGAAGCTTCTATCACGACAGCAACATATTCTTTGCTGTATTTCCCAAATATTTGGCATTTTTAAAAGTTGATATTTTATCTGACAGACATTTTAAAAACAATCCAGTCTTGCCAGCATTTAAAATATTCTTGAGCCCTTTTTCGCATTCTTGTACCACATAAATATAGTTCAGATATTGTAACAAGGTCTTGTTTATGTACATAATTTTTCCCGTTTTTATTTTGTATCTTTTTGGTCTTTTAAAATTGTTAATAAATTACTTCTAAGATTATTGTATCTTAAGGATAGGGTGTTTTTAGGGTCACCATCAATTTTAACTCAAATTTGCATCTTTTCTAGAACAACGAAATAATATTGCTTTTGCTCGATTTTTAAAATTTTTGAAAACATTAAAATGCATACAATGATAACTCATATAAGACTAAGAAACATTTCTAAATGTTTTACGTAAATTTTGAAATTTTGGTCAATTACTGTAGGTTAGAATAAAAAATAATTTGTTCGTTGTAGAAACTATTGCAGTAAAAGAAACTAATAACTCATGACTAATTAATTTTAAGGTAGACTATTGTAGTGTATTAACTTTATTGTTTGTGTCTAAATAGTTATTTTCATTAAACATTAGAAAATCCCGCCAGACAAAAATCCTATTCTTTAAGAGTATTTTACACTTTTTTAATTATATAAATATTAAAATATTGCAAAAATTATTTTAGTGACAGAATCACGTTAAAAGATTAATAAATAGAAAATCTTATAAAACAGAAGTTTGTAAAACAAGAGTGCCACTGTACGTAACATATAAATCAGTCTATTTATGTAACGCAAAACATCTTTCAGAAAAAGATAAATTTAATTTATCGGGATAGACCTGTTAAAAAAATTGTTTGAGAGTTCTTCGGGTAAGGCTTATAAAATTATTCCAAAATAGTTGCTCAACTATAAGATCAGACACTTTGTGACGGTGAAACAAGTTGGTATGTAAGCTAACTGTGAGTTACTTTATGGTTTGATCTCAACGAACTTTTTAACAAGAAAATTTATACTTTTATCTACGACAAATGAATTAGAAAGTAGAAAACATTATGTTCTTTTTTAATCAGGCAAATCTATGACATACAAAACATGACATACGCTATCAATCTCAAAGATGTTAAATGAAAATTAACAAATAATTTATTCAATTTCAACATAAAATAAATCTTATTTTCTACTACAACTTCAAAATGCATTTTTCATACTTTTACCCATTTCAATATTTAATCATTTTAGAACAGCAGTCCAAAATACACTATCTTCTATAGAATATCAATTTTCCAATAAAGAAACAGCAGAAAATGGAACCGCAGACAAAATTTATGAGTGGCAAGAGGTTAAAAATAGAAAACGGGTGATCTAATGAACTACCACAGGACAGATACAAGTTCATCTAATAATACTCAGACTCCTAAAACTTCTAAACTACCACCGATCTATATACATATGTGGCGTTACATAACAGAAGAACAAACTTGATCAACAACGCTGTGCAAATTAATAATTCAATTTTAGATACAAATAGAAAACTTATAAAACACCCAAGAGAAGAGAAAGTAATTCATTACACTTACCAACCGAAATATGAACGAAAGTGTAGGATTGCTATAAGAAATCTTTCCCATTCACTACCAATCCAAGACATAAAATATAAAAAAATAAAAATTTGACATCGTAAAACTACAGAGTCTCATATCAATTTTCTTCGTAAATTTAAAACGGAGTATGAACAATAGAAA
Organism: Sinelater perroti; assembly: GCA_036346155.1. Classification (NCBI taxonomy): domain Eukaryota; kingdom Metazoa; phylum Arthropoda; class Insecta; order Coleoptera; family Elateridae; genus Sinelater; species Sinelater perroti. The sequence goes on along the minus strand of JARFIY010000370.1, from coordinate 15,138,135 downwards.
GGTACACAAACTTTAGATATTACCTTATAAGAAAGTACACGTTGAGTTTCTATATAAAAGAGGAGATATTATACAGTGTATAAGGTGCTAAAAGAATTCAGTAGCAGACTGTAAGTGCGCCAAATTTGACATAGAATACGACTCAAAAACATGCATTAAATTCAGGAACATCCCAGGACAACATGCCTTATGTGAAGGTGTTTAGTCACCCATTTACAAAGACTGTACGATATACAGCAATTTAATAAACGCCAGAAACAAAACTTCGGTATAAGTCAGCGTTTTTTAAACCAAAAGCAAGTCAACACAGCACTAGAATAGTCCGTTAAAATATTATCGAGTATAGTATCACCACAAACTTATATCGAGATTGACAATAACCGACAAACAACCAGTACTATATAGTATTTACATTTATTTCAGATGGTGACTGAAACTCTAAATATATACTTTGGGTTAAAAAGCAGAAACTACATTTAGAAGCGAAGATGGTGTGTAGACCAGATTTAATAACCAAAAGGCTGATACATAATATACCTATCGAATATTTTTAAATTCTTTCATACATCAAAAAACTACGACCATGAATAACTGAAGCATTTCTAGATGTGATCCCAACTTAATAAAACTCGACATCAATGAAACGAAACAGTTCAAAGCTCCGGGACATGATTTAATAACTAGCAAAATACTGATAAGGTTGTCTAAAAAAGATATCTAATCACTGCAATATTTAAATGTATGCTGAATATTACCCACTACCTGATATTTTAAAGTACGCCTTTAGCATAATAGTTTTAAAACCTGGCAAACCACCTGAACAAAGAAACGTTTCATATACCTATCAGCTTGTGCCCCATACTTAGTATAGCATTCGAAAGGGTATTATTAAAAAACGATACATCAATTAAGATTCTATAAAAATCATTCAATCGTTCATCAACTAATAAAATTGTCAATGACATCGTTAAAAGTTTAGAAGAAAAGAAAGGCACATATTAATAGGTTGGCAACTAATTTTTAATTGGCTCTATAATAATACCCCTGTTTCCGCATCAATTAGTTCCGAACACAGGACGAATTAATAGTCGAGGCAATCGTTTTTTGAATCTGGACTTGTCTAAAAGCGTATTAATTCCTCAGTGGTAGAACTTGATGTGTTTGGAGCGGAAGCAGTTGGTAAGTATTTGAGTCATTTCATCGATATTATGTTGTGCAGCTAGTGTTATATCGACCTAAAGAGGTAGTAGTCGCTTTGAGTTAGGTCTGGCGAATAGAAAGGGTATTTTAGAGTCGCCCAGTCATTGATACATTTTCTTCAATTGGCTACTCATCTCTTGTGGACTCTGCAACTGGCGTCTGGTAGTAACTTCTACAACAGTCCCATCGGCATAACTTTTGCAGCTTGTGTAACACTCATATATAGATACAATTTGTATTAAAACTAAAGCAACAATCGAATGTTTTCTTTGGTACCAAAATTGCAACACTTTGTAGTAAAATTGAAAAATTTGCTGTGTTGCTTTAATGTAGGGATGTGCCAAACAATTTAATATCAGCCTTCTCCAATGTTTCTAGTCAAACATTCTACGTTTAATTATTAATGTACTCTGATATGTTACTAACCAGACCATCTAAGAAGATCTGCAAGTCAAAATCTAGCAATCTGTTTCTAGTCATCGTCCAAAAACGTACTAATACCAGAATGGGTTAGAGGACTAGTTCTGAAATAAAAAAATTGCAACGAGACTAAAGAGAATATGTACAACCGATTTATTGTTGCTAAAAGACAAAAAAACCCTATATTTCTATAAATAAAATATTTTATGCTAAATAATTTACGTAAAGGTAACATTGCCTTCAACGTCTTATACCCCAATAACACATTTTCTAAAGACCCTTTTATGGCAGATATAAATGTCAATTAATATCGTTAAAAAAATAATTAGAAAATGATGCAGAATTACCATAATGATTTAATCTGTACGAGTATTTTAAAATATTGCATCTTCTATGCAGATAAATTTTAAATAGTAATCCAATCATATCTATTAATAATTTGACTAAGACTAAATAATACGAAATAAATAAATTATAATAACTAAAATCACACAATAAAATAAAAATTATATTAACATTTTTAACATAACAAGTTAGTTCACCTCACAAGTGGATTTAAATCCAGCGGCAGTCTAGACAAAGTCTTAATTTTAATGTTATAATTAACTATAGGACTAATTTTACGTTCCTCCATTAAGAAGTGATGTTATCGCCGCTTAAGGTTTCAGCCTGACCAACCTACAACCTGAAAGTGTCTTCTGATATTTTTTTAGCTTCAGTAGAGACCTAAGGCAAATAGAACATTGATGTATGTACCTCTCATGTTAATATTGCTCGTCCTGGCTGCGGACTAGAGTACATCTGTTCTTGCAGTTTGTTATTACATAAATAAAAATAGCTGTCGTATTTGAAGAAAGTTTCACTTTCGTTCAGACCCCACTTTACGATGCACCAATCTAAATACTTCTGGATGTGAATCGCTATCACATTCTAAATGTTGCGTGATTAGAAATTTTTCAAGCCGAGCACTTTGAGGTCTCATCCTATAATCATCTGGATAATTTGCAAACTTTCTTGCTAGACCTTCTCCAAGAATAATTGAAAATTGAACGATTTTGGGCGAAGTTGTCTTCAGTAAATTTTCAAAGTACTGCTAAAATGTTTGCCAGAAGATGTTAGTCAAGGTTATAAATCAATTGTAAGTCTTATAAACACAAGTTAAAGATAACAATTGCACCTCTAATTTGACGAGCTTTATGTTGTTTTATAAGTTCATTAGTTATAATTTCTAAACCCGGCCGTTACAAAATATTGTTATGATATTGCCACAAGTTATGTTTCAAAAAGGAATCTTTATAATTTCCGATTAGCTATACCCCGAGAATGCAATAAATATCATCATTAAAATGGTTCACGACTATTAGCAACAGGTGGTTAGTTATAAGCAAAAACCTCGCCGCATTTTTACGTATTTGCTATTTAGGTAAATTGAGCAAGTCGCCATTCTAACTGACGTGAGCATGAGTGATTGCCCTGTGAGGTTCCGCATTTGTTAATATCAACAGCCTCCGGTCTTATAGCAGCATTGTTGCAATTACGCAAAATTACATAAACGCATGAGAAAGTTTCGACATTTTTGCCTAGCCAACGCATAGGCTGCGAATCGAATTTGTGATTATGGGCGCTCGATTTGTGAATAATAACGCTTTCTCCTCCAGCGAAGCCGATGAGCGAGATTGGCAATTCCGATATGTAAATATCATCTTCAGTTTTGTGTCGCTTGCGCAATGAGGAAGACTTTTATTCCTAACGCTTGCGCTCTTAACCTTGGCTAGCCGCCAACAATGAGGCATGCGTTCATTTTGTTTATTTGGCTATGATTGCGGTCGTATGCTGATGTTGCCGCTTTAATCCGCACGACAGACTTGTGCACGTAACGCTTGTGCCGGAGCTGCCGAGCCGCCCATTAGTGCGGTTTTCCTTGATATTTTAAATATTAATGAAACGCCATTAAACGCTAAGCGCAAGTGTTGGCAGCCGATGCACATTTTAGTGTCTTAATGTAACCGATTGGCTTCGATCTTTTTAACACTTAAAAGCTTTTAGTCGAGATTGAAGCAAGACATATAAAAAAACCTGCAGCTTCATTCAATTAATAATTTCTATAGGGTGATCTGAACTTAGGATTTGAATTGCGCGTCGTTTATGTTTTGTAAACGTTGGAAGTTTGCATTTAAACAGTTGGCATCTAATCACAGAGAAAGACCACTCTAGCAAAGCCGTACTTTTTTAAGGAAACATAGCGTTGACGGTGATTTTTCCAAAAAATCTATATTGAGGAATAAAGCCCCTGTTTCTTTAAAAGCCTTGTAAATCGTCAATATTGTCTCATCTGGGATATTAAAAATCCACGCGGTATCCACGGAAAATCAGCTCATCTGCAGAAATGCACTGCTTGGTGTGCATTGTGGGCTGGAAGGATCATCAGTTCGTACTTTTTTAAAGGCATGGCTAGTAACACTTTTTCTGTCTGTTGCAAGGCTAAACAACTTTTCTTCTATTAAACAAAAATTTGAACTTGAAGGATATGCGGTTTCAACAAGATGGAGTCACATGTCACACAGCACGTAAAACACTTCACGTCAACCCAAATTTCTTGACAGTGCTATCTCGCAGAGGAGTGACATTGATTTGCCACCCTCAATCTTGCGCTCTAACCCCATTAGACTTTCCTCTGAATCTATTTGAAGGCAAGGATTTATGGCTGAAAGAGAAAATCAGACTTGTAATTGCTAAAATAAAGCTGCATTTATAGAAAATATAGTGTTCTACTTTCTTGCGGGTTCCACTGGAGGGCTTCTCTTGGGATATCAACCGTAGGTATTCGTAAGGCCTAAACATTTCTATTTACAACGTTTTATCTGGATTTTTATGCTTTCTTTTTTATATTTCTTTACAGGTCTAGATTACTAATAATTACTAATAACTTTTTTGGAGACATTTATTTTTAAAAACTTGATTCACATCCCTATAATAAGACAGACTTGAATGCATATTGAATAGTAAGATTTCCATGGCTAATGACCAATTACTAATAACTTTTCATCAGGATTCATCATTGAAATATAATGCTCAAGATAGTAAAACTTGATTCTCTATTTGCCTAGTATATAAGACAGACTTGTTAATTTGATAGTTATTGCGAATAGTAAGATAGATTTCAGATGTTGCTTAGTAATGTCGAATGTTCTTACTTTGTGCCATTAAAGTCTAGGCATTACATCCATCATCTGAATCTAGATCCATAATGCTTGACGAAGATAGGTAAAACTAGTACTACTGTCTTGCTATTTGCTAAGATTTTATCTAAGACCAGAGGAATTTGTTATTTGATAGACTGCGTATCTTTAGTCCAATTTTAGAAATGCTTCTTCTTTTTATAATCGTTGGAACTTGTTGTTTGTGCTATGATAAATCTGTGCGAGATTCTAGATTATTCTATTATCATCGTGGCATAGTTATCTAATCCTTTAATCTTTGACGAAAATTCCATACTATACTACGCTGTGCCTCAGTGCTTTTTGTTAAGATTTTATCTAAGACCAGATTAAATAATAGTGGGGAGAGACTACTTCCTTATTTAGTCCAGGGTTTTTCGGGTAGTACTGTGATATAGGTCTTGAATCAAATTAAGTCCTAAAAATGTTTTTGTGGCAAGTAGTAAAGGACAGGTTTTAGGTATGTCTACTGATATGATCTCATATCCAGGTGCCTTATTGGCCTTAAGCTTTGATATAGTTTGTTTTGGTGGGTGGTTTCGTATTGATCCTGAGAGTAGTAAAAGCTTGGTTTAAAGTATGTTCCTCTATTTCTGCATTTTTCTCTAGTATATCTGACGTCACTAAAACATTTGTGCCAGCTCTTAAGTTTATTTCCTTTTTTATCGTTAAGGATTAGACAGTCGTGTATAAAATTCTTGTTGGCTAGTTGTGATTGTCGTATTTACTAGTTTATAAGTACTTTGTAATGCATCTTTAATCATGCCTGTTCAGGTCCCAAGTAGCTGGCGTTATCTGTTCCTTTCTCTTTAGACTCCTCTTTTCTAATGTGTCTACACTTGCTTTTATCAGAATATCTCTAATTTGTTTCCATCTTTCTTCGAACTAATTATATTCCAAAAGTTGTAACAATTCAACTTTTCTTATCTTGCTTTTGAAGTTGGATAAAGTTTTTGGTTTTGTAAACGATCTAGGTTTAATTGTCTTTTTAACAACAGTACTTTTAAGTTGATAGTAACAACTACTAGAAAATGGTCTCTGGTGACATCAGCTCCTCGGTGGCTGCAAAAATTAAAGAGGGATTTCCATTTGCTGCTTATAGCTAAGTAATCGATTTGGTTTAAGGTTCGGTTATTCGGGAAAATTCAGGTTACCTTATGAATAAAATGCGGGCATAGTATTTTACCTATAACTAATTGTTTATTCGTAAATAAGTCCACAAAGAATATGGCGTTTGTATTTATCTGTTCTAATCTATGTTTTCTCATAATCTGTTCTACATCAGTGTTGTCGCTGCCCACCCAGGCATTGATATCTCCCATTAGTATCACAGCGGCTGCTTTCTTTGTTTCTCTTAGAATAAATACTAATGTATCATAAAAGATAGACTTGTCTTCTTTATTTGCTGCCTTCGTAGCGCTAAATAATGGCGAGTTTTCTTACACGTGTGTGCAAACGCGCGGTGATAATTCTGCTACACACTGGATTCCATTCTATTAGACTTCTTCGTACAGATCTGCTGTAGCGCAACTCCTCTCTTGTGGTTTGTATCAAGTGAATTTCCTGAGAATAATAAAGTTTTTCCCAAAACTGTAGTTACCTTACCGGTGCTGTTCCATCTACTTTCATTCAAGGTGAGAATTTTTAGGTTGTACTGTTGTATTTTTTTATGACTTGAGCAAGTGGGTAAGCTACCAATATGGTTCTTATATTCCAAAATCCAACTTTGTCCGAATTTTCATGCTAAAGGAACCGTTTGGCTTCTCGTTGTATAATCTTTAGAGACCGCAACAAGTATTTAAGATCCGTGAGTGATTAGACTACGGCACCCGAGTCTGATGGTGAGCATGCTACCTTTAGCCTACTGGGTATGGACATGACATTTTCTTCATGTCGGTCTATATGGCTGTATCGCCTATGTTTGGTTGCCAGAGCCTCATTGCTTGTCTAAGAAGGTGTACTACAAGTAGGTAAAGTTGTCACTAGAGTGACTTTAATTGTTGGCGTCATCCATTACACTTAATTTACGGGATATTATTATAGAAAAGTTTACTAAATAAACGGTCGAGTGTCAGCGAAGTCGTAAAGGCAATTTGAGAGCTATTACATTTTTTACGTAACTGCTAAGTCTGTACTTTACGCTGATAACAATATTTTGTATGTTGTTTAGCAAAAATATCCCAAAGTCCGATTTGGATCATCTTATCTAACAAATTTTGATTTCAGGTACATACGATAAAGGATACTACGGAGATTACGATTCAGGGTACTCTGGGTACGACTTCGATGCATTCTATGATATTCACGGGGAAGGACAAGCTCATTACGGCCACTACTAAAATAGTTCACGTACCTGTTTGACAGTTAAACAAAAAAACTGTATTTCAAGCTTTATATACTGTTGTATATGTCACTTATGTACAAAGTGTTGGTGATTTAATTTTTTTATAATATATACAATAATTATATTTAGCTTATCATTATTATACGCCGCACAATTTTGGTGCTCAACTAAAATTGTAAAGGCCAGTGTATTATAAGCGTAGCTATACATAAATAAAAATCTCTAGCTGTTCACTTGATTGTATGTTAATTTATTAAAAATAAATATAATAAAAAGTAATTCCGGAGATAAGTGGGGTATCAAGGAACTGCAGCCTCTTGTTATATTTTGCAACCTTTCCAAGCCGATAACAGAGGCTGAGAATAAACACGTCGAAAACTTTAAGTAGCTTAGAGCAACCGCGATAAATAATTTATGAGCGTTTTCGTCAGACCGCGAGAAAGCTGGAGGACGGCGGCCGCTTCATTTTGAAGCCACCGATTATGGGAGCGAAATGTACGGGATTAAAAGGCTATTATTTAAGAAGATAAGAAAGATTGGCCGGCCGTCAGAACAAGATGATATGTGAGTTAATTACGTTTTTCGTAGGTTCTATTGACATTTAGGAAGCGACGGTTGCGGGCTCGTGGTGCCTATTAATGCTCAGATGGTGTGCTCGAGAAAAATTATATAACAATAACAACTATCATTAAAACGCCAGGAAAGGCCCGCTAGAAAGGAAAAAACAACTCATCTGTAAATCACTGGTTATATAATAAGGCTAACGTAGAGCTCAATGTGTCTGTTAATTTGATAATTCCAAGTATTAAGAATAATTAAAATGCAAATATATTCCAGTTTTATCACTAATTAATATTGTTATATCTTGGAAAACCCTTAAAAATCGTCTGTATTCTATCAGATATACCTTATTTATTCTATTGGCATTGTTTTCAATGTAATATTTAATAGAAAATTTGCATTATCTTTTATGTTATGCTGCTTGCTTTTAATTTTTTAAATTTGTAGTAACCAGCTTAACACTTAAAATACTCTAGAAACAGCAATAAATACAAAATAGAATATTGGTGTATTTATTTAATAATTCACTTACAACATTTTATAGATTTGCCTTAATAAACATAATGCAAAATGAAGACCTTTAAGGAGTTTAGATTACCCAAATTTTGCTTTAACTACACCATTGATTTAATTCAATTCATACAGTAAAACCACTTGCTATTCGTCTAGCTTTATTTAGTTTTATTATTTTTTATAGTAAAATATTGCTTAATTTTAAATTTAAAAAATGATAGTTTAATGGCTTTTCTTAGCTAAAATAATTTTTAATGCTTTTTATAAGATGCTCCAGAACTTCGTGTGGCAAATTGTCCCAAAAGTGTTCAATTCCAGCCTTTCAATCCAAAATATTCTTTGGTTTCGCTTTTGCAATCTTTGACTTACAGATTTGCCACACATATTCAATTGGTTGAACTCGACGGAGTTTGAAGGTTAGCCCAGAAGCAGACCAAAACTTGTGTTGGTTTGCCAGTTACGTCTTGTGTGCGATTTACTATTTTTACATTTTTTAAAGCACTCATACATGGTATCAAGCTGATATCCCGTCGTTTTCCAATTATTTGGTGTCCCGGAAGCCATTTTAAATAATATTTGGAGTATTGTTTTTATTTGTTGATGTTTAGCTATGTTATTGCGCACCATATAAGGCTTTATGTTTATTTTGTTTATGCTGTTTCTATACTTTTTTGTATAGCTACATTATCTAGCTGCAATCTAAGCCATAATTAGTTTCTTCTAGATACTTCTACAAGAAGCAGTCAATTTGACCGATAAAGATAATGTTAATAGAGGCAACTAACAATTGTCACTGAGAATGATAATGCCAATTGTAAGAAAAAATAATAGAGATTTAAGTGCACCTTTATTATAAGCATCAATAAATAAAAGAAAACAGGTAAAATCTGTAGACCGATTTCAAAAATGTTTCTCCTGTGTATATCCTTCTTTTGAAAATTATTTTGTAAGTCATCTGGAAAATCCCAAACAAATTATTCATTTACAATTTGCATATAAATATTATTTGTGTGTTTTTAAAAGTTTCTATTGATTTTAGATATTTTTCAGGCATTATATGTTACCAAGAGTATATAATTATTGGAGTGAAGTAAAACCGGTTATAAGTTGCAATTTCTGTTTAAAACTCAAGTTTTTTTTACAAAGACAAATAAGAGGATAACTAAAACTAAAATGACAAAACATTTTAAATAAATAAGACCGTCAATTGAAATCCTCAACAGATTTTAATCGGAAATATGGTGTATTTTGTTATAGTTTTTCTGTGAATACAGTGATTTGATTATAGAAATTATAAACTAAAACACTTTAACTGTAAAAAGCTAAGAAAATGTATTGTATTGTGGAAGCGAGTCATAAACAGATACTTGCATTAAAATTCCAGTCTTACACTATTTCTTTAAGACTTCACACTTCACAAGTTCATAAGACCTAGTATTCTAAGAAAATATCGAATAATTCTCTTTTATAATTTTTAATATTTTTACAAAAATGTAACACAGATATTGTAGCTACTTCTTTTAAATGGCATGTGTTACTGTTAGTGCACAATTTGACAAAATTAAAATTTTATTATCAATTTAAAAGTGTAATAGAAAAAATAAATAAAAAGCAACAACCTAAAATTATAAATAAACACAAGAAAAAATCTAAAATATATTTTAAGGGCTCGTATAATCGTAGCATTTATATAGAGTATTTTTTAAATAACTTTTATTATTTTTTTAAAAAAGCTAGAAAAGGAAGAAAATTACTTGTAAAGAAAGTTAAATATCTACTTGGTATAGATTGAGGCAAATTAAAACGATATAACTTCAGACACGCTATTTAGCACTAGGAAAATAAAAATAGCATTCATGGCTTTACAGAAATGTAATCAAAAGATTAAATCAATTGATTAGGTCTTACGCAACATAGTGCAGATTAAAGTACGTTTAAAGTATACATATGCTTATAAACAAATAGTAAAATATAATTAAAATGGATTGCCATAACAGACAACTGGGTGATCGTAAAAACACCAGAGACATTAAAAGTTATAAAAATCTTCAGCGACCTTTGGTTAGATATAAGCAGCAGTAAAGATCAACGTAACATATGAATAAATATAATAAGAGATAGATATATACGTTTAATATAATTCTCACAAATGCTGATATTAAAAGAGCAACTAAAAACCCACTAAAATCTAAGACGGTAGTCAACTCAGATTAAAGTTTTTTTGAAGTATATAATCACTTATAAACTAATAGCAAAATATGTTAAAAATGGTTTATCATAGCATACAACTAAGTGATGCTAAAAATACAAGACATGTTGGAAGTTATAAAAGTCTTCACCGATCTTCAGTTAGTTATAAATAGTCGTGAAAACCAAAGTCAAGTTTAAACGGACTAAAGTAACAACTGTGCGAAAAAAATTGTCAAAGAAAAGATGACAAAATAGAAGATACATAGGTTTGGTATAACTTTTAAAAAGGCTAACATATGAAAGAGTAAATGGAGAACCAATGAGATCAAAGATTACGGGCTTAGGTATCTTTGGTCCGGGAACAATTAAAAAAACATCTCCTTGATTTTTATATTATGGAAACTAAAGTAAAAAGGATGCAAACAGAAAAATGAAAACACTATGCACATTGCTCGGCCCGAATAAAAATTAAAGACATGGGTAAAAAAAGTCCCAGAAAAATTGTGTTAACTACATGCATCTAAACAACTATCAAATCAAAGTACAATGATAAAAGTTGGGAAGAACTTTAAAATAAAACTGGAGTAGATTCCTTTCCAGAAATACTAATGCTTAGCGTTAAAGATCGGACAATGTTAGTACACTTAAAATTTTATGTTACTTTTATATCTATTATATTAACTTACCAAAAATGAACGAAAATAAAACTAAGAACAATGGGGAGAAATATACAAAATTTGTGTTTTACTTTTATTATTCTATTTTAAAATTTCAACAACTTTCTCTGCTTGTTATATGGAAGCCTGAGACAAAAAGCTTTTTTGCAATGCCTTCAATGTAAATGTATTTGCTTGTTCCTTTCCAAGTAACAGTAAACTGTAAATCACAAGGCGCTTCTTGCGGATACATTGCATCTTTCAAGTTTTTGCTTCGCGATTACCTTCACACTTCAAACGGCGGCTAAAATATCACGTCTATAACCCGATGATTATGCGGGTTTCATGAATCACGGTGTAGAAGCCTCTTAAGTAGATCCGCAAACCACTAGAATTGGCACCAGGATATTCCGCTACGTAACTTCGCAGCATAAAAAATTGCATCCTGAACAACTTGCAGAACTATTCCTTCGGGTTTATCTGCTGCGAGATAGCTTTTAACCTTTAGCTGAGCAGCGTGGGCGCTTTTCAAGAGTTAACTGCCACATTAAACTTATCTGCAGCTCCATTTCTTCAGGAAAGGTACAGAAATTCAATCTAAAGTCCGCACTTCAATGACGTTGCAGAAGTCGGTAACAGAAAACACAGAAAATTGTGCATACTTGTCAGGGACGTAAACTGAGTTGAAAATTTAATTACTTGCCGGTATGGATAATGTAGGACTTCAGTAAAGAAATTAAAATTTTTTCACTTATATTAAAATGTTTGCTTTAGTGTAATACATTTTATTATAAGTAACAGTCAAAATCATCGGGGGGTGATGTAATTTTCAGATTATATAATGTGATGATAAAGAAATACAAGCCAGAAATGATACAAAATAGTAATTTAGTTTCACTCTCAGCAAATATTTATAAAATGATTTAAATCCACATTCTCATAGCCGATTAAAAATATATATAATTCTGAATATGTTGACATTATTAATAAGTAAATAGATATTTCAGAAAATCTCAACATAACGCTAACAGTTTTGTGAAATAAAAATCAAAAAATACTATTTTTAACACAAAATTTTATCACTATACTTCTTCTAAGCAAGGCACATTATACAAAAAAATCCTGTCTTAAAATTGTAAAATTCGTTTGTAATTATTTAAATAAAATTTGTTACGTAATTATTTATTTATTAATAAAATAAACCACGAAAAAAATTTAAGAAAGAAATATTTGAAAACATATTTAATAAGATGCATAAATCACCATGCAAATTTTCTATTGTTGCTATGTAGCGCCGTCTTGGTAATAAAAATGGATATTTTTCAGTCAATGAGACCGTAAGTTTCTAGCACATCCATGTGTGCGTAGCGCGTTATCGTTATCGTGCAGTGAACTTAGTAGTGATAAGACAGAGCATTAACTGTAATAAACTATTTTTATTTGTCATTTTTGTATATTGCTTATTGCAAATTAAGTGCATGCATATAAGTATATCTAACTAGAATCAAGCTTCCATTGGACAATAATTCAATCCATCAGCAACAAAATTCATCATTTTGCCAACGATACTCATTTATTCTAAATGACAACCCACAAAAAATAATATCTGACCAGCACTAGCTTCGCAGTGTCGCCATAAATACAAAAGTTCCAACCATATAAATATGGTTACACCAACAAATAATGCCACAAAATTCAATAATCAGTGACGCAGGAGAAGAAGAAAATATTGTAGACAAAAATTGCCTAGTAAAGTGTCAATAACCTAAAAAGGGAAAGAGGAAAATTATAAATTGCGTAGAAACAGCAACATTTTTTAAATCTATTTATACATTTGAACAGAAAGCAAACAAAAAATGTGGCATGGTTCTCGGCTCTTGATTTACACGAGGAGATTCGTGCGTAGTAATTAAAGACAGCTGATATAAACGGTGAGATGGTTGAGCTCTAAGCTGTTGATTTACACGAGCAGGTTCGTGCGAATGCTAAGCCCGCTACTGTTTAATATAGTGATGGACAAGGTAATAAAAGAGGTGAAAGAATTAGAAGAATACAAAATGCTGGACAAAAGCATAACATGTTTTTCCAGTAGCAGAAAGTGAAGACCAGCTCCAACGATTACTAATAAAGACTGCGGAGGTATGTAAAAGATATAATATGAAGATATCAGCGCGGGAAATTAAATGTATGATGATAAGCAAAGAGCCTATAAGATGTAAATTACGAATTCAAGACAAAATTATAGAACAAGTAGCTATGGACACCTTAAACAACAAGTAATGCCACAAGTTATAAAGGCAGGTATGACATTTAGCGCATTAAATACTATAATATGGTATAGCAGATACATAAATACAGAGGTCAAAAGTCGGATTTACAAGTCTCAATACAGCTACTATTAAGAAATAACTAGACTGGTGATGGAAACAGCTGAGATAAAGACTCTAACAAAGATATTAGGAAAAACACGAAGAGACAGAGTGAGAAGCAAGAGATAAGAAACCCGTGCAATATACAATTAATAAATGAATGGATTACGATTAGATGGAGAGAGTGGAACAACCACATTCGAAGAACAAATGGAGATCGATTAGTCTAGATAGCCAGAAATAAATTGCCTATAGGAAAAAAAGAACCAAAAAACCAACAAGAAGATTGAAAGAGTCACTACAATAGTGAAAAAGAACAGGAGCAATATTAAAATGAAGAAGGTAGAAGAAAAAGAAGAAGAAAATAAACAACACATAAAGAAGTAGAAGGTGTTGGCTTTAAGCAACAAGAAACAAACTTTTGTGTACAACATCACCTTATGATTTATCTAAAGGTAGATGAGAGCTATGAGGTTATTATAGCTGTTTCAGTAATATAGAAATTATTTAGAGGTTCTTATCCAAGACATTGAGAACCTTTATGGATACTCTATAGTATGTGACGAACCTTATCCTACACACAGACTCCAACATTCAATAAGTGCGTTATTTAATTATGAGTTGATCAAGCAGACACTATGGTAGACTTTCAAACCATCTAAACCACATTATACAATCTTTAACACTACAACCAAATTTTCTGAGATTAAAGCAGAAATGTCTTTAGAACCCACAAATTAACGTAAATCCTCCTACATTAATTCATCATTCTCAAGCAACAGGTAGATGTAATGGCAAGATAGTATCAGTGGGTACCATACTTATTAAGTGAACTAACTTTATTAATAAATTAGTTCATAAAATCCATTGATATTCTGATTATTGATGTACTATGTTCAAATAAAAAAAAATTAGAGGAGTCTTCAGTTATTGCTAAATGAGATATCAACAGTAATGATGCTACCTTGTCATTTTCATTAATTATTATTAAAAATACAGTACTGTTTAGTTAGTGAAAAAATTAACAATGTGGCTAAGCAATCTTAAAAAATGGCTGACTTTTCGACTTTTTTGTCATGAGTGAGACTTGACAAGCTGCACTAGTAGTTTAGTAAGCTGCAGCAAAACATCAAACAATTTAAAAATTATAGTATCAAGTTTTCCATAAAAAGAATCTTAAAAGTTCACATAATTTAAAAACAAACTACAAATATTTAAAATTAAGACTATATCTGAAAAAAACTGAAAAAGTTGTAAAATAATTTTATAAATTGCTAAAAACAATAGTTTAATAAGCTAGACTACAGAGAAACTTTTTTTCCTTTGTAGAAAAATGTCAATCGCTCAAAAAGAAAAAACCAGGGATCACCACCAATTAGAAGAAATCTTAATGCTAGAAGAAAGACTCATTCAATTTAAATAGATAGAATAACTCAATTTGGAGGTTAATATAATTTTTCTTTAAAACCCAAAACTACATTGCCAATTACCTCTAGCAATAAAATAAGAGCAATAAAGAAAAGGTAGGTTTGCGCACCGGTACATTTTAAACATATAATTGTAACCAATGATGGTGCCTAAGAATACTACAACTTTCACACTCATAATACCAATTACCTCAAAGAAAATAGAAGCAGCAATATAGAGACTAAGAAATAATTAAAAAAATTAGAAATGATAAATGTATGATGTTTTTTATAAATATATAATGCAGCAAAATGTAAAAACAAATATACTATTCTCGGACAATTTTTTATATTAAGGTTATTGTCTCAAAATTTTACGCTTTAGGCGATCACATTGTAGATGTTAATAATAACACGTCCTAGTAAAGGCCATAGCTAGTCAGAATAGGATAAATAAAGGACTATTTACCAAAACCCGATTACCCTTTAGATGGTAAAGCTATGTCAAGCATTTTTATAATTTTATTTTGGATTACCTTGAGAGATGTTTTTGACTTTGATAGTAATTTTTTGTGACAATTAGAACGAATCTTTTTTTTTAACTTCAAAAACAAGTTTCTATTCTAATATAGACGAAGTTAGTGGTAAATAAGGTGATACTTCTATTAGGTCATAGCCGAAGCAGATGATATACATCGCGTGGATTTTGTAAAATAGACTGAACATATTATGAAATACCAAAAGTACAAGATTGATCATGTCTCAGGCTCTAACAGCTGCCATACTCCCTTACATTTATCTTTTTATAAAATTATTACATAGTCATTACATATTCCATAATAAGTAATAGAGGAACCACTTATTTACCAACTCAATCTTATCTTCAGAAATATGAAAATTATTTTGCCCAAATGCGTACGTGCATTAGTAATATTCTTAAGTTAAAAATGTTTTTCTTTTATCACTCAAAGTTACTCAAATGTTCCAAAGAAAGATATTTTTTTATAATAATAACTATGGTCACTTTGTAATTCAACTATTTGAGGATATACCCATTAAACTACTTTATTAAAAAATTGTCCTTTTTAATTGCATACAGTATACTTAATTTTTGTAGCAACTGAAATATTCAGAAGCGTTATCCAAATAGCAAAAACGTACCGGTAAACTTTAAATTTGCAAAATCTTTAAATACAGCATAATACGACCGCTGTATTCACACAATATCTTTGTCATATTACTGATATGGAACCATGTTAGTTGGCATTTTTTCCGTAGAATTATCACTTCATCAGTCTCTTGTTAGTATTAGAAAATATTACCGGAGGTTACGTTCTTGAAAAGCTTCAAAAAGCTATCGGAAAGTGTAATTTTATTTAAGACGTATTTTGCCTAATTTATTATGTTGTATAAGTAAAAAAGTACATTATTGAAGATCTTAAACATAAACTGCCTACGAATTTTTTGCACTAACACAAATGGGAGTTGAAAATAAGAGCTTTGAGGAGGGGCTACTGACAATGAAAAGTGCTCTAGTCCAAATTCACAATTACAGGCGCAAAAATGGTGTCAAACACCATCTTTCAAATTATAGATTTGTTTCGGGAAGCGATAAATTAATTTGAGATTTTTTCTTACATTTAATAATTTATAACAAAAAAGAGTTGCATTTAAAAATATGAACATCTTTGACTGACTGATTTTGTAGGTGGTGAAATACTTTAAAGTATAAAAGGTTATTGTAGTAGAAAAACATTAATACATCTGTATTTTGCTTAAGAAATAACATAGTAATCTTACAATAAGGATTAAGAGCAGACGCCACCACTGTAAACGATTTGTCAAGAGCGAATGCTCTTTTATCTGGGGATGCAACGCGATTTCGAATCTTGCTGGAAAAGCATAGATGTATGTGACGATGCAGCATTTAAGGTTGCATGTTAGTAGGCACAATAAGCCCTTGAGTTTCTAGTGCTCCCCAATAGAAGACAATGTTAGAAACATATGGGTTAGTTTTTAGTTGGAGTCGCAAATTAAGAAAAAAGTGGACCTGCAGCAATAGTTTATAATTTGTCGTTTCATTTTAGATTATAATACGATTGCGCAACTGTTGTTTTAGAATATTTATACTTTTCAACGCCATGCAAGTTCTAAAATAGACGTAACTTGGCAGCTGCTACTCGAATTTCAATATTTTTGAGGATTATACCAATTCTGAAATTGAAAATAAAATGTTAGTTGATTAAAATATATTATTCTTCATATATTTACCAAAAGCCGTTCTATCTCATCACAATTTATCCAGTTTCTGAACGCTGAGAATTAGTCTACCATTAAACAGACTTTTTAAACTTTGGGGCATAAGTCTTACATATGTGGAACCCTAAATGTAGTAAATATTGACTGCAAACCAGAGGCAATAAGCATTTGGTAATCGTAGTCTGAGATTTGCACGTTTACAACTTTTGCAGTATTTCAAGTAAAGCAAAGTATTCTTCGTTTGGAAAAACTTAGCAGTTTTATTAAAGGTATTATTAAAGAGCTGATAGATAAGGTTCTAACTTCCCGCGAAAGTGCACGGCCTGCGAACAGAGAGATTAAGGCTTTCATATGTTCACCATTATGCTCGGTCATCGCACCATATCTGATTCGGGGCCATGTGGCAAGCACCTCGTCTTAGACGACCGCCACTATTACCCTTGTTCAAAGTAGACGTAGGTATTCAATTAGTTTTAATGACTCACTAGGCGTCTCGCCAGGCCCCAGAGAGATAATCCTAGAATAAAAGCCGGGTCCGTTACACCGCAGCCCGCTCCTCAACCATGAGACCACAAATTGGGCAGTTATCTTTAAAATCAGAATAAATTTGCAATAATTTGGACTCTGTGAAAAACTTAAAAGTTGTACAAGAATTAGCATAAAGAATTATTAACTGCTAGTTAAAATAGTTACAAATTATAAAATAATTACAAAATTAAATATAAACAAATATATAAATATAATAAATGCAAGACATCATTTAACAAATTTTCAAGGTTAAATAGAAAATTTAGTAAGATTCTTATTTAAAAACGTTTTTGGTTTGAATTTTCAGACTAAGTATATTCTGAATGATTTTTTTCCAATAATAAAGTTAATAATCATTGTAGGTTAAATTGAATTCATTTATATTTAAATAAAAGCTTTATTATCTTAGCTTTATAAACAAAAGTTAGCAAATCCTTTAATGGTAATGTGGCTAATAAAATAAATTGCCAGCTCTTCTGTAGCACTAAAAGGAATAGCGTTGTAGTCACCATCCCCTCTTTTTGACGTGTTATCCTACTTTGTATTTAAACTTTTTAGATTCTGTTGTCGACATGTTTCAAACGATCCAAACAATCGGCGTTTTCAATTAAATATTTTTTCCATCAGAATACCCATTTTATTTTTTAGTGAATTTTTACTTATTTTCCAAAATAATTGTAATTATAACAAGTAATTATATTACAATCTGAGCAAATTGGTTTAAAAAATATTCTATAAGCCATCAAAAATACTACTAACTTTAATTATTTATGTTTGTTGTAGATTTAAACCAAAAATTTATGTGACGACATGTAAATGTTGCAGTTGCGCTTTTCTCCAGTTTACAGCTGCATTTTATAATGAAATACATAGAAGGCTCCAAATTATGTTAATTGAGATGTATTGAGAAAATGCATGATTATAGTAACTCAAAAAAAAGATATTAACGTAGACATAGATAATATAAATGACGATCATGAGCACGCGCAACAAACGAAGTAGAAACAAAGACAATAAAACAGAAAATTATTTAATGATTCTTTTTCAGTTCCCGCTCTCTGCGAATCTTCCTCATTTAAAGAAGAGAAGACAGTAATCTCTACGAAAACAAACTTCAAAAAATATCCAGGATATGATCTAATCACTGGAAAAATTCTAAAGGAACTACCGTCAAAAACCATTAGGCTAATTATACTAATTTTCAGTATCACTCTACAATCAAAATCCCAGCAAACCAATCAATGACCCAGCATCAGTCTGATATCACTGTGTTCCAACTCTATAAAAAGCTATTAATTAGAAAACTTACTCTTATCCTAGAAGAAAAAAAAAGCTTATACCCGATTACCAATTTAAATTTTGAGTAAACATTCCACTATAGAATAGATACACAGAATAGTAGACAACATCAACATATTTTTCGAAGACATGAGTTACTGCTGTTCTTGGACAGGTCTGTCATAAATTTCTATTATTTATGTTTCACATCTCTACTACATGATCGTTAAATCATACTTTGAAGAAAAATACTTTCAGCTTGAAGAAGTAGTATCAGATTTACATTTTATTAAATACGGCGTGCCACAAGGGAACATTTTGTGACCAGTCGTGTACATTTTATACACAGCCAATGTACATAACAGCTCCAGTACAAATATTGGAAATATGGTAATGATATGACAATCTCCACTACAATTTATGATTCTACTGCAACAGAACCTGAACGAAGTGTGTAGCTGGTCTGAGAAATTGATCTTTAAAATTAACGATCAAATGCAACGTTCCAAAATTTATCATAGATAAGCACTAACTTGAGCAGAGATTGTGTGCATTTCGTTAAAGTCTTAACTTGAAGAACACATGTCTGGATAAAGAGAAAAGAAGTCAACTTTAAATTAAAGAATTATTATTAGATAATAAGTCAAAACTATAAGCTTTCACTTTCAAAACCGATGTGGAACTATGGCAGCCAGTTGTAAGGCACGGCGTTACATTGAAACAATGCCATAGTAGCATTATCAGTAATACACCCTACTATAATCCCAATAAATGAATATTAAGACAGTGAAAGGCGAGATAGGGAAGTGTAGTGAAAAATATCTACAGAGACTAAATGCACTCCAATGCCTTAACACTGATACTACTTGATACAGTGACCAATCGCCTAGACTCAAATATTTCACACTAGATTTTCCTTTTCGCAATTAAATATTCAGTATTTCAACCATTACTGTAGCATAGAATAAACAATTTTTTGTAACAGCTAATTGTAAATCTTTATTAAACAATTTTAATTACGCCATTTCAACAAGGTAAAAGTTATCCTGGGGACTACATAAATTTGCAGCTTTCCTTATGATAATACGATTACATGCAAAACATTTCGTCTTGTGAATTGCAATGAAAACTTTTCGGATTTTTATCTTTCTAGGTTTCCTATCACCATTATTTTCTGCGACAAAATAAAAAATGCTAGTTGAGGATATCCTGTGTTTTAAAGAGAAAATTATTTACAATAAAATATAAGTTTGTTTGAGGCAAAGCTCTGAAGTGTTTTCTTGTAACACTTGTAGAATATAAAAAAAGATTAAGGTGTTATTAAGCATAAGTATAAAATTACAAAGTGCATTGCTGTTTAATATGTATGCGCTTATAATAAAGTAATAATTGCCCAGGAGTGCAGAAATAATTGCTTAAATCCATTATTATTCTAGTGTAGTCACAACTACCTTAATGCAAGTATTTACATATTCAAAGCCCATCCCATAAGAGCAGAATGTCGCTAACAAGTAATCATGTGCTGTGCTCTTATATATTATAGAATTTATTGTGCGTAAATATACAAAAGTCAACAGAATTTAAATTTATAATTAACGGACGTTTCGCCGCGATTGTGGGTTATGCTCAACGTGACTGTTTTGTTACTATAATTACAGGCTATAGCAACATATTGCGGAGTATCAACTGCAATCTTGATTAGTATTTAAATCAACGATTCAGCACGTTCGAGTGTTATAACCGCCGATTACAACACTCGGCACGTCACGATCGCTTTCGATCCGCCGAGCGCCTCTTCCTAAATTTAATCGAAACGAATTTGAAGGATAATTGCCACATTGTGCGCAGACCTTTTTGAGGCATCTTCAGCTAGGCTAGGCCGCTGGCGCGAATTCCTTATTGGAACGGAAACGGCCCTGCTCGCCGCGAAGCGCCGATTACCTTAGAGAAAAGAAGGTTGCGTCACGATGAGAAAAGTGAAGACGCTCCGGCGCACCATTGCCGGGTTGTGGTGCTGTTCCATGCGCCACCGGGGAATTAGGATGGATCGGCGTAGCATATTGGCATTTTGTAGCTGGGCGCATTTACCATCGGGAGTACACACACGTGCATGCGAGTTGTGTAACTATTTGCCGTGGAAAAAGCGTTCCTGTGCCTTGTGACCTTTTCTTCTGCTGACAGCCCGAGATCATTATGAGAGATTGCGAGTCTACCGTTTAGAGGCCGACAAATCTGTCAAGCTGACTAAAATAGGCTACTTTGTTAAACAATATAATTCAGAGTTGCACATTATCTGCTATAAGAGTTCAGGAGACAGTAATTGTCACAAGTAGAAAGTAATTTGAAACCATCAAAATAAATAAAATAAGTAGAAGTTAAAGCAAAATACAATTTCAATTAAATAACTTAATCGTACCTAAGCAACTACACGTACTGGTACGTTTTTTAAAGGTCTAATATGTATAATTTTGTTATCAATCATCATTAGCCAGTATAATTAATTATTTAAGTTCTTCTTTAATTTTCTTAATGGGCTACAGCTGCGTGTATGGTAACTTATGGGCATAATATAAGCCATTTAACAGTATAAATTATGATCAAGATATAAATAATTGCTGTTAGTTTTGATTAAAACAACCTTGGGTGGTTGATTCTTCTGCTTGATTTTACTACCCATCGTTTTACATACAAAGAACATACAGTAGTTAGGTATTAATTTGCAACACTATTATTAATATCTACGTTGCAGTATTTATATAGTTAATTAGAATTTATATAACGTAATTTATTTTTCCGCTGGAAAAGCCTGTGACCCCGGGTAGGAGGAAAATAAAATACCTCTCACGGATCAACAGACAGACAGCATGGGCAGTAGTTAGCTAATAGAGTTAGCGAAGATCAGGTTGTCTTCGACGTGGCTGAATGTGTGGTCACGCATAAAATGTAGCAGTAGCACATTCGCTCTTAATGAGGTAGGCTACTACTCAAAGGTAGATTGGTAACTCAATAACTAACTACCGCCCAATAAAATGTCGAGTAACAAATACCTCAGATGAGTAAGGCGAACAGTCTAGAATCCCACATTGCTTCGACGCTCAGCGTCAAGGATTCTGGGGGAGACAATTGCTCAGTAGACATAGGAAAAATGTCAAACAACCGACAACAATATAAAATGAGATTACAAACAGAAATGTAAATATAAGGGCGATGTTAGCAGACAAAAAGGTTTATAAACTAGAAGAAGAACGGAAATAAATTTTATAGAATATCTTAGGTATCTTAAAAGTAAGAAGACAAGGAAAAAACCAATGTGCATTACAAACAGAAAATGATTTGTAGTTACAGCAGTAACGAAGAAAACATATATGTACAATGGTAAATAAAAATTAAAATATATAAAAAAATTTCAGATCTAATTGCCTTTCTAATATTAACGCTAAATAAAACCTGCTCTATAAAAATGGCTCAAATATACTCACTTATATCAACTAATATGTAACAACAACAGTTGAAGACTATCTTACAAAGCTAACAATTTTGATGAGAGATTTTAATGTCAAACTGGGCGAGAAATGGGAAGAAAACGAAGAAAAAATCGAAAACTATGACTATGGCGCACGAAACCCAAGGGGCTATAAATCACTAAAATACATGGGAACAACAGAATATTTACGATATAAATACCTTCTTTAAAAGGAAGCCGCAAAGGAAGCGGGCATGGATGAGTCCAGATGAAACAACCAAAAAACCAATAGATTACATCATACCAACAAACACACATATTTCCGAAGACATCACTGTAATAAAATAATTTAATACATGGAGCGACCATAGTTTGGTTAGAGCAAGAATACGTGCTAGAATGACTAGAACTGACCAAAAGGACAGCACTTCTAGATACACAGGTACTTAAAGAGAAAAGTGACGAATAGAGAGAAACATTAAAACAAGAATTAGAGAGAGAGGCAACGGAACTTTTAGAGGAGGAATAAATGACAAAACGAGAAATTAACGAACGCTATTTTAAAAGTAGCCCAAAAGAAAAGAATGAAAAAGGAGAAAATTAGCAGCAGCACTAAAGGTATGTTTAAACAACGACGGCGGTTAACAACACAAGAAAAAAGAAACAGTGGAATATACAAAAATAAACAAAGAAATAAGAAAATTATCAAAAATAATATTAAATGATATATCGAACAAAGGAAGATGAAGAGCTTGCGATCAGAACTAGCTAGAACACAAATAATCTCACTGAAAGTCCGGATTCTAGAGAACACAGAAATAAACAAAAAATAGCTACAGCAACCGAAAAGTACTATGCTAATCTAACACAGTTCCAGATGATGAGACAAAACAGCAACTGACAAAAAAGGTCATAAACGTGGACTCTGAAAAGTTACAGTTACAAGATGGAACATTAACAGAGATGTTAAAGAAAGGCAAGGAACTTCTAGAAAATATTAAACATCTCCGTACTATCGCAACTTCATAAGCTATTTATGAAAATTATTACAAACCGCCTAACTAATAGAATGGACGTCCATCAACCAGTTGAGCAAGCCGGTTTTTATAAGGGCTACATTACTTCTGATCATATTAACTGTAGTAACTCTAATAGAAAAAACGAGTGAATGTCACATACCACTGTAACTGGCCTTAGTCGATTATGAAAATGCTTTTGAGTGATGGAGTTTTGGGCTGTAGAAATTGCCTATAGAGATCTAATACACAATATCTATAAAGAGGCACCTATGATGATAAAACTTTAGGTTATCACGAAAGCCATACCAACTCACCTAGGTGAACAGACAGAAAGACGTAATATCGCCAAAACTATTTACGCTGGCACTGAAATATGTACTCAAAACTTTACTCTGGACAGGAAACGATGATGAATAGTGACGACAAAAGAAACAAGTAAAAGGTCAAATTGTTGAAAATGTGCCTGAATATGTATACCTAACATAAGTAATAAAAACAAACAAAAAAACAGATTGCTAAAATTAAAAAAGAAACAACAGTTATGAAGGAAAGCTTTGGAAAACTAAAATACATTCTCAAAAGTAGTAAATTACCATAATATTTGAAAACTTGTGTTTTTGACCAGTGTGTGCTACCAATATTAATTTACGGCTGACAAACATAGACACTTATCAAAGCAAATGTAAATAAACTTATCAAAATGCAGAGAGACATATGTTGGGTATCAGTGTAAATGACAGAAAAACTAAGACCAAGATTCAGCAAAAAATGAAAGTAAAAGATGTGGTTGATGAAATAGCAAGATTATAGTGGAGTTTTGCAAAGCAAAATAATAAAAGATGGACAAAAATGTAGGGGAAAACTTCTACTGCTTAAAATCGCATGTATTGGCATGAATTGGGGGACGTCTATGCCAAAAGATGGACGGCGGGGGGTTAAAAAGAAAAAGAAGAATAATTTATTTTTGTGATTATTCAACATAATCTATTTCTAGTTAAGAGTAAGAACTTCATTAAAATTTTGATTTCAACTGGATTCAGTTCTATAAAGTCAATAACAGAGGAACTACTTTAGTTTTAAATAATAGTCAATTTAAATAAAACATTAGTTAAATTGAAGGATATTTTACAACAAAGAATAAATCCACAAGGACGACGTTCCGTGGAAGACTGCGCACAAGCTGGAGACAAACTATAAACGAAGAAACTGAAAAAAGTGTTGCAGAATTATGTATAATTTCCAGTGATAAAAAAGTGGAAGAACTATGTCAGCAATGTCTAATTAATTTTGTATATAAGCATATGTTTCTATATTTAAACATACCATATGTTCTCTGGAAATAATCGGTGTTAATAATATTAATTATTATTATTATATATAGAAGAAAAGGAACAAAAGTGCCAACTAAAATGCTTAACACAAGGAAGTTTGTAATATTTGCATAAGCAACAGTTAAAAAAATGAAATAAACCTATATTGAACTATAAATAATATACAAATATATAAAAACAATTAGTAGTAGATAACATTATTTATCTTGTTCAAATTGAAAGATGATGTAAAAAATAACTTTATGTAAAATGGCTTAATACAAAAGAAAATAAAAATTTAATTTAAAGTAAGATATATGGTTCGAAAAAAATACTTAAGTGAATCATAAAATACAGATAATTTCCATATAACAACTTTATTTTCAGTGATGGAAAATGAATGCACGTCTTACTTTTCAACACTTTTTGGACAGTGATGCACTTCTGGCATTGTTTGACGAGGTTTTTTATCTTTTCGAAATTGAAGCTTCTCGGTTGCTCACGAAATTATGTCTACACCATTTCCTGAATCTTACCATCCGAGCTGAACTTGTAATCACACAGTACTTCCCTTCAGAAACCGAAAATGTGGTAATTAAAGTATCCGCTCTCTGGATGCGAATTGTATATAGAACTCTTACAAAAGATGCAAAAGCCCAAAGTATTCAAAAGAGAAACTATGCCAGAAGGCTAATAAACAAAGAATCATGAGACAAATTTATAGATGAGAGTCAAAACGCTAAAAATAGCATGTAAGGCATTTAAATTAAACAGAAAAATAAAAGATAATAAAAGAGAAACAGTGAAAAGCACTATAAGAAGCTATGTGTATAAGAAAGTGGAAGTTGAATGTAACGAAACAGATTATGAAGTTGATAACATTACGACGAATAAAATAGAAAAGCTACAGGATTAGACGAGATAGATATGGAGCTTGTTAAATATGTAGCTACTCTTTGTCTTTTTAATTTATTACATCTTATAAATTCCAATTTTAAGGATGACAATATAAAAAAAGGTAAATGAAATGTCTGCAAATAAAATATGCTTAAAGATTCTTAACAACTGAAAGTAATAAAAATATTTTTAGAACAAAACAAATTTGGACAATGAAGTTCATCTTGATATCCACATAGATTTTATTGATTTTGAAAAAGCTTTTGACCATCTTGATCAAAATAGTCTTCGAACAATAATGACACGACGTTTTATAAAAGTCAATGAAAGTTTGTATCACAAAACAAATATAATAATAAACATAGATACAAAACCAGTAAGTGAGATGAAGTTGTAGTCTTGTAGTCTATCTCTTGCATGACATATAAAAAAAAGTTAGAATAGGCTTGCAGAGCATACGTAATGCCAAATTTTATCAAATTACCAAGAAAACTTTAAAATTATATCTAAGTAGCCTATTCAGGGGCGATAATAATATTTAAAAAGGTGCCAAGAGGCTTAAGCTGGGGTAGCTATAGGTTACTTCAATACGCAAAGGTTAGACAAAAAAAAATTAAACTTTGTGTCCTACATTTAATAGAGAGCTTTAAGCCTAACTTTCATAGAATTGATAGATATGTTCCCAATTCCAACTTTAAAATTTGCAAATTAGAAAACTATGAAATAAAATAATATTGCTAAGCAGCAGATAATTTTCAAGCTGTGATTCTAATCATGAGACTAAAAGAGTTGTCAGAGAGAGACAAACAGTTCTTATTAGTGCTCTCCAGTGAAATTCTTTATTTAACTTAGTGTCCATTGTAACTGAGAAACCGCCCAACAAAGTTCAATCTTACCCAATCTTACCCCAATCAGTTTGCTCGGGGTTGTGTCAAAATTTTTTATAATACTAAAATTAATTAATGATGATGATTTGCTAGACAAAGGTTGCTAAATTACAAGTTCAAATTTAGGAGAAGTCATTCGGCTATAGAACAGTGCCATAGACGTAATTTAAATTTTGCTTTAGAAAAAAGTTGCTAGGCAAGCATTTCAAAGTGCAACATAATAAACTATTGCATAAAATCAAGCATACCTTTCTCCGCCAACACTGTCTAAAGTTAAGTCAAGCTTGGAAATAAAATTTCCCACATTCTTTATAACAGCATAGTGATTTTTACTGTAGACGTACTGATTACATCGACTAGAACAATGGAAATATTTGCAGATAAGGCTACCATTTTCACCCGTCAAGTAGATTCTCACTTGACATAAAAAACTAAATATTATAGAAGAGGAGTTGATACAAGATTAACAAAACGAGTCAACCGACAACTTTCGTAACACGACGAATGTTTTGTCCACCTACGATGCTTAATAACATTCTCATATCGTAATAAAATGAAGATAAATATTTGGGTGTTTGATTTAGAATTGGTTGAGTACTGGAAGTATCCAGAATTATGATAAAGAAAAAGTGGTAACAATTGAAGAGAACATCGGAAGAGTTTAAAGAGATTAACAAAAGACTCCAACATCTGTAAAAAAACCACAAAAGAACTTAAAATAAAGAGAACAATTTTTCACTGGATTAGAACATTTTACTTTTATCATAAAATTCAAATTTATCATCCATTGGTGGCAAAGCAATTAAAAATTTATATAAATTTGCTGCTAATTTGATACAAATGACTGAATCTAAGCAAAGTGATTATATGTCAAACGAGTGTTACTAAGAATTAAAAGGTTCGTAAACACTCATAATTACCGTACATGGGAAGTCATTGATTATCCAGTTTACTCGCCCGATGTTAACGCGTAAATTTTAATTATAGAGTGTAACCAAAGATGTACACCACCCGACTTAAAAATATCCAACGACATCGTAAATTCGTCATCCTAAGAAACCCGACACAAAATTATTGATCATTTTTAAAGAGCTTGGCTGCAGTCAACAAGAGTACAGAGCCACATTTTGATACTATTTTTATTTAAACCCATCCTTTGTTAATTAGCTGTAATTTGCAGGTTTAGTATCGTTTTACTCGACCAATAAATAATAAAAATATTAGTAGAAAGTTCTGTACAAAAAACTAAACAAATTCTGAAATATATAGAAGGTATAATAGCATTTCTAAAAGCGTCTATTTAGACTTCATTATACAAATACGTATTGCGTGAATTTGTCTTTGAACTTCAAAATTTTTTGTAATGAATAACACGTTTCGTTTATTCTTTGTGGAAATAAATAATTATGCAAATATATATGATGTGACTTATAGCACTATCGTTTAGTATTTTCCAATACTAAAATAAACAAACTTCATGACGGTACAAGTATAAACGAATTAAAATTCAATTTACTTGCAAATAGATGCCTTAGTTTCTAGTGAGAACTCGACCTATCATATTAACTATGAAATTTGAAGCGATTACTTGCTTTTAACTTTAAATTGCCTTAATCCATTGTTTAACTACGGTTGTATTACGCAAACGAAAATGATGTGCAGTTACATAATGAGGCAACTTTATCATGCAACGATCAGTTCCCACCGAATCGAGCGAGCAGGTCTGAACTGCGATTTATTAGTGCTTAATTAACCGTGCCCCGTAAGTAATTGAATTAAAATGCCTTTACACAGATATGACCACCTTGGCCTTGTTGGCGTGCAATATCATAAAAAGGTTAGATCGTAATGCTTTTTTTCGTGTGATCAAACAACTGTTAAACAAATCGGTCTCTTTTGAACGTTGTTTTTTATTCTTTATTGTAGGCTTTAAGATTGATTTTTATTGTTAAAGTTAATGATTTAGTTTACATGAATTATGGTTAATTGTAATGCTAAAGCAAGAAAGTACAGCCTTGATATTTTGTTGTACCTTTAAGTAATGGTTTAATTTATAATTTTGCTTTTTTATGTATAACTGTAGATACATTCTATGTATTATGTAGCTTTTAATTAAAGATTTAATTACTATAATTGACATGCAACACTACATTCAACTCACACCTATCTTCAAACTGTTTTTATAAACTTTATGGTAACTGTGCTACTGCAATTCAAATGGATTCTCTTTGACCAAAGAGTTTGTGTTCAATATCAAAAATGGTGTGCTTTATGCATGAATTTATTCAACAACAATAACAGCTAGTTTCTAAAATAAAGGCCTTCATTCTCCACAATTTTTTGCAACTTTCGAAACAAAAATTCTTGACACGCCTCTTCAACTTTATCAAATCATTCAAATTAGAGACCATGCAAGATAATCAGAAGAGACTGTAGTCAAATAGAGCAGCGTCTGGATTGTAGTCTCGATGCAGAAGAACTTTGATATCGTTCAGCTTCTTAAAATTGTCTTGTTGAAGTAGAGTGCGTTTTTGCCGTACAAGAATTGAGAACCTATTATTTAGCTGGTCCTAGACGCGGTCCAACTGCTGACAATAGAGTTCGGCATTGATGCCACAAGTTTAAAATGTAAAATTCTACCACGCGAAAATCATGACCTTGCCGAAACTTTATCGTGAGACCCACTATTTTATCGGGATTGACCAAGTAGATTCTCATCCGATTTTTGAGTAGTTAAAACAGATCTCGACACACTTGTTGACCTGTGCTTCTTGTAAAGTAGTTGAGCACAGTTTAACGAGACAAAACCGTAATCACAACTGTCTGATAAAGACTCACCTGTTAATAAACCTTTATTGTTTGACTTCGACGGCCGACTAGAATAAGGCTTAACTTTAAGATCAAAATCTTTTTGAATCGCTTGAGCAATTTGGCCACTGTTCGTTAACCAACTGTTCTCTCGTCTTCAACTTTGCAAATTGAGTTCTGCTCGTCAATCGCAGCCACCTAGACGCGTTATGAGCCAGTTATACCTACGCTATCGTAGCGCCAAAAATACAGCTTTGCTAAAGTCAGCCGTATTTGCTTATCAATTTGAATTTTAAATTTATTATCAAGGTGTTAAGGCAGCGCTAGTAAGATCAAAGTCTTGTGTGATGAATCGTGAGGTCAAGCCTTGTGTGAGAAGTGTAACCAGCGATAACACCCATAAATTTACATATAAACTTAGCATTTAGGAATTATTTATTTTATTTATTATTTAACATTTAAACTTATCATTATCAAATATAAAGAAGCACGGTTTTTTCACAAGCCAGCTCTTTGATTTTAATTATATAACGAGAAGCGATATACATATTCATACATACAACTTATGCCAATTTTAAACCAGCAAACCAAGCTACTTACGTAGAACAACAAATCCACCCAAATTTGCAAAATAATGACTGGAATCTAGTCACAGAAAACAACCTAAAAGTGTGGAGAGGACTTTAGTTAATCAAAAACAAATAACAAATAACCAATATTGGTTAGGTGCTGTAACTGAAACTAATAACAGATATGAAGTACTAGCAAATGCAAATGTAAAAATTAATCAAATAGAAGAAGCATCAACTTCAAAAGAACCCAATGCAACAACTATGTATTAAAAGTTAAGAATATAAAGCCACTAATAAAGTTTTAATTGAGAGCCTAAAAGCTCTCGAAAAAAAAACAAGTCAAACCACAGAATAAAACCAGAAAACATTACTCTGCCATTTTTAAAGAGCTAATCCAAAGAAACAGAATTTAACATACGTAAAACAAAACAACAGGAAGTTTTAAAGTTTTCATAAAAAACATACACTACTCAGTAAATTCAAATGAACTCAAGCAAAATTCAAGACACAGTAGTAAACGTTTGGAATATCAAACAAGTAATAACCAAGAAATCACTACCAGTATTTATAGTAGCAGTAAAACCGAATAATAAGTTTACAAAACCAAATATTTAATGCACACTAATGTATTCATTAAAGTCCCACATGTAAAAAGAACAATTCCACAACACATTAAGAACTACTGCCCACACATTACCAGAAATGCACAAAAATACATCCCTAGAAAAAATTAAAAGTCAAGTAAAATGCGTGAATTCTGATGAAAAATATCTAGCCAATTACAGAGGTTGCATAATCCATAACCAACCACAAGTAAAACTATACACGTGACTAAGAAACTATTCTTAATAAAAGGTGGTATCTGAAACAACGTTTACGAAAAAAGCACAAGTAAACCAACCGCTAACGTACACTGCTCAGAATGGAACAGATGGTTCAAATTTACGTCTACAAACTAACAAACAAACGACATGCAGAAATTAAAATCCATGGTATCCTAATCTATAAGGTAGTTATTAAACCTATATGGGGTTGGGCAGGCAAGCCTAATAGTCCTCTAAAGTTGCTAGTTCCAGCTTCTTTGTGCAATGGTTTATGGTATTTGTCTAACCAAATACTTCTATAACATTTCAGATTAAAATATAACAGTAATCCCTTAGTAGCACCACTAATCCAACAACAAAAAAAGATAATTACAAAGATGTTGACCAGCCGACCTCAAATGTTAAGCAAGTGGACTCTGTACTAGAAGTTCACTGTTGCAATCTAATAATAAATGTCAGTCATCTTAAAAAGTGGTTGATTACAATTGCAATTGCCAACAGCGAAATAACATAAGAAACAAAAAAATGTCTGTTTTGATCTGACGTACGAATTTTTTGGCCAACGTTGGAGTCCATTCAGAGCCCAATTAAGGTCTTTGGCGCTCTAGGCTAATAATTTTTCAACCCTTTCTTAAATTTTTGAATGTTTAGGAGCATTATCAAAAAATTATAAAGAAGTTGATTGTTTAGACAAAGCATTTATTTCATTTTTCAACTTTTGCTAAAAGTTTGTATACATTCATAAAATGATGAGGAAAAATAAAAAAAAGTGTCCATTTCACATAAAAAAAATTAAGAAACATTCTCAATACATAAAGGCGCAAGGCTCGTCATTTTTTCTTGTTATAACCTAGACCTTAGAAAAGTTTTTCATTCTTTTAAGAGCTAAAAAGAATAGTTTTTTAGTGTAGTTAGTAACTGCTATACTTTTTCTTTCTTAGAAGGATGGTAGTATTGTATTTTTGGTTTAGTATTCTTACCTCCTTTGTCAATACTTTTATTAACCCTCAAAATGCTGCTAAATATACATATTTACAAGTAAATGTTTTATCTAAATCAGAAGCATACTTTTCAAATAACTGAATTGCTCTGTGTGATATTTATTATTCAGTGTAATTTTTTCCATAGAAATTCTCAACTCTTATGTATGTTATTGCTGCACAGATTGTTCTTTTTTATTCTAAGTTGAGATTTGGAGAATCAATTACAGTATACAGAAAACTAGTAATTTCACCAAAAGGAACTTGTGGGTTTTTTTCTTGCAATGTCTGTTTTGGAAACGTTAATTTCAAGCATCAATTCTGATTTGTTTTCTAGCCTTTAAAACTCATCTTCGTTTCGAAGAGCGTTTATAAAAGCTTTTAAAGTACTGTATAGACTAATGACATTTCT
This sequence comes from Sinelater perroti, assembly GCA_036346155.1. Lineage (NCBI taxonomy): Eukaryota > Metazoa > Arthropoda > Insecta > Coleoptera > Elateridae > Sinelater > Sinelater perroti. The sequence goes on along the minus strand of JARFIY010000370.1, from coordinate 15,106,021 downwards.
TGTGCTTGAACTTTCTCCTTAAAGCATTTCACTTACTTTTCAAGATTTTACAAATATATTGTTCTACAAATATGCCATTAAGGCCATTCTAAGGTTTTTAAATTTTTGTAATACTACATTTGCTTCATACTGTGCCCTATGGATTCTTAGTCTGTTCACCAACACGGGTGATGTGTGTCAGAGTATCAAAAACCTCCTGGTACTATACATCGAGCTGTCGACAAACTTTTGAAAGATATGGAATCCTTTCTAAGGTGAGACTGTAAGTTATCTCATCTTTTGGTTGACGATGTTGTTCTAAAGAAGAAAACTCAATAAACTATTTGTTGTTCTCGGCAGTTGCAGAAGCAACGGGTAAAAAGTGGCTCGCGAAAAGGATGTATGTGGTCAGAGGATTTACTTTTTTATTCTAACTTGAAGAGGTTTGTAGCACCTAAACGTGTTGTTGGCATTGCCGTAGCTCTATCTTCTACAGGTATTTAGATGAAGAACTACAAGAAGTACAATATCTACAGTTTATATTACAAAATTTGCTATCTCTTCACCTTTATGGCCACAGTTAGAAACAAATGTCAAAAATCGTTCCATGAGTTCCCGTAGTTAACACATAGCATACACTATTATGGAATAATACATGGAATTTATAATCTCTTGAACAATATCTGCCTTAACCTAGATGAGTATGAAAGGACACGTATTCTACACAGCCGTGAAAGTTACTTTCTTACATCTTAATATTTCATTATTCTACGGGAAGCTAAAAATTTCACAAATTTAATAATTTACTCTTTGTGAAACTCTTCATGTTCAAAGTTGTTGTTATGATCATTTATTATATGGTTCTTTTTTTCAATCATTAAACATCTTCAGAAAAAAGTCTTCTAAGAGTTAAGTAACTGTCCCGTACGTTTTCGTCATTACGTTCGTGCGAGTATGGTAGTGATGGTGTTGGTGGGCCGTTGTTGACGTCACCGGGATTATTGATAAGGTAATCGAGTTAATTACTGACGTCAATCGAGTTGTTGCAGGTAACTTTTTGGTTTGTGCTGATGTTAGTCATTCTTTCATCGTATCGCAGTGTGTTTTTTACTCCTTGAGTGCGATAAATCTAGATTTAGGTGAATTGAATTTGTCGTCCCAGTTAAAATTATTTTATTTATAAATTTCCATCGCCTCTATATAATCTAGGCTAATAGTTCTTACAATTAGATTAAACTTGTGTTTGCCCGAAATCCATCTTGTGGTTAGGATTTTCCAACGCATGTTCAGCAACTGCTGATTTATCGGGTTGATTAGGGCGTAGATGATGTATGTGTTCCTTTATCCTGATGGTAATCGTTCGGCGCATATTCCCAATGTAGACTTGTTCACATTAACAAGGTATGCAGTATACCCCTGGCGTATCCTCTGGCTTTCTTGGATCCTTGGTTGATCGAAGCTAATTTCGTACTTTGGTGGTAGTAATATAGAGTTTTTATCTTGTGTTTATTGAGAATTTTTTCGTGACGCCATTGATATGAAATAAAAAAGCTTTGCTTTCCATGACTGATTTTGGTTTTTTGTGCGTGTGCATTTGTTAAGTTTCGTTGCTCAATTAATCTCCTCCCTTGAGTAGCTGTTCCCTTGTAAGACTTGGTGGAAATGTTTTAATTCTTTATCCAAAAACTGTGGTTGTCATATTCGTTGTGCTCGATCTACCAATGTTTTTACAACCGTTTTTTTTTTACTTAGATGGTGATTAAACTTCTTATGAAACTATTGGTTTATATGGATGGGTGTGTCGTCATTCTTAAATTCACGTAAAGTATTTAATTTCACTGTAGGTAGGTCTCGACTCGTACTTCTTTTGCACTGCTGTACAATACTTATAAATTGTAATACTAGTAACGCATAAGTCATCATTTATTACAATAATTCTAATTATTTGTTCCGTTGTTCTAGTTGACTTCCGCGAAACGCGCAATTTTAGAACTAATTGGAGGTTTTGGAATCTGAATTCAAGGACGCTGATAGAAACGGCACTGAAGGTAACCGATCATTCTGGAAAGTTTCTCTGTAATTTTCTTGTAATATGTTATTTCTCTAATTGCGCTCGCTTTTTCGTTTACTCAAGTAAAAATTTTGAGCTTTCCAAATCATGCCACCTTAACCATTGGGTTAGTCAAGCCCTGCCAGCAGCATCTCTTGTCGTCAGACCTTTCTTCTAATAATGTAACAAAACTCAAAGTTTACTGTTTGTGATATCGTAATTATTCAATCGTTAGTCTTTCTGAAAATGGAATGAAATACGTGGATTACGATTTCTGATGCGAAATAATATCAAAAAACAGAACAATAACACCATTTTTGATCTTGAGCACGACCTTTTTGCACACCCTTTGGTACGCTTATAACTATTAAGTAAATAATCTAAAATTAGCAACCACTAAATAAACAAAACGGTTGTGTTCTGCAAAAATCGGACACGACGGCGTTCCTTCGCCACCTTGCCGTACTACAAACAGAGCATGTGTTCTAACCGAGCGTTAAACTCTCCACGGCATTTTCTAGCGAAGCCGCTCAGAACGATGTCAAAAAAGCATCATTATCGGATTGGCGCTTAAAAATCGATATGATTAGAAAGAGGCGCTTTCTCCGCAAAATCGGTGAAATAAGGAGGCTCGGGGCTTTGTCAAAACGCAGGACTGCCGAGCGTCGCGCTTCCGCTCCCCGCGATCGCGGATTCGGCGAGGGCAGTTGCAAAATCGCAAATTGCAAGAGCACGCATTATGGAATCGCGAATGCTTGCAGCATCGGGGTCATACGCGTCCTTTGCATGCCTGCATGCAACCTCCGGCGCATCTCCGAGCCTCGCACGTAATCTAATGGGAGCTGCTCCCATTATGAGGCTCGACAACACCTCTCACTCGCCGACTCCCGGTGGTCATTCTCCTGGAAAACGCGCTGGCCGACTGTAAAGAACAACGAGCATCTTGCGAAATAATGAAGCAGCCAGCAGACGGAGTTTAGTTTATTTGGTAACCTATAGCGATGCACACGCATTTTTAGCTCCACACGTGATTATGCACGCTCAGTGAGGCTCGCTCGATTACAGTTTTTGGTGCCCATTCGAAATGGATTGTGCTTGCGCGGTAGCCATGGTGAGTTTGCTAGGATATTTTTTGAGATTTTGCCTATTTTTTGGAACCCAACTTGCGAGTTTTGGGGAGTTTGAGCATTTCTAGATTCTTGCAATCGACGATTCGATGCATTTGGGGGAATTTAGAACAAATTGCTTGAAAAATTATTTTGAATTATTCCGGAACAAATTACAAATAGACGAGCTTTTTTATCACTTTAATAAGTAAAGGCAATTTTAACAAGCAACTCCTTTTCGCTATTTTTTACTGCTTCAAAGTTTTTCCCGCATAATATTTAATTTTACGTTATTTAAACATTTAAATTAAAAAATATATTTTTTTGGAATTATTACAATTTTAAGGAAACTGTAAATACATAATAGGGGAAAAATTTTAATTTGTAGTACACCTACAGGAATTCTGAATCAAAAACCGAAAATTAATACAATTTTTGTTATTATCATGAACCATACAATTTGTTTTATTGATTGTTCTTCATAGCTTAGTTTAAGTAGTTAGTAAGCATCCAAAACAAGCAACTAAGTTGTATAAGAATTTTTTAGGCTTTAATATTTAGTCTCTGCTTAGACTAAGATGTATATCAGCTTAGATTATATTGACAATAAGTGAGCACGTTAATATGCACGTTTTTTTCGAAATAGTTTTATCGCCAAAACAAACCAGCTAACGAGTGCTTAATTCCGATCTTGACATTTAGCTCTCAGGATTAGTTCTTTGTATTCATCTTCTACGTGGCATTTTGTGCGTTTTCCTGTCGAATGACCTTGATACCTTTTTTCCATATACGATTATTTGCCCGACTTGCAAATGAAGAGCAGGTTCTGAGCCCCGTGCAGTCACATTATTTCCATATCACCATAAATCATTTTCAAGGATAGGCGCTCTAAATCATCGGCTCTCGTCCACCGACGCGGAAGGAGCGACTGCTCTTACCCGCACTTCCTGCAGGACGTTCCGGCAAGGTGCTTAGAAGTTTAAATGGACTGTCGCAGATCCTCTGATTAGGAGCCGAACTGCGCCAAAGAGAGTTGAATAGTCGCGATAACTTTCGATTTCTTTCGCTCCGGCCGATGTTCCACATAGGCGCTTTTATTGACCTAGGATTGACGGCGGCCTTGGAATTTTAAAGCACAGCTATTTAACGTATGTAACGCATTTATATAATAGTAGGCTTGCTGCCGTTGCATTGAAATTAGCATAATCGAGCGGTTCGGCCACGCGATTAGCATCATCGCGAGGCGCGCGCTCACAAGGATAATTGGCGATCATGCGTGTAGGGTGCGTATCCAAAAAACCCGTCCGCCATCGGCAGTTTTCCGCACGCATTACGAAAGGCCAAATGTAAATTAAAGCAGCCCAAATTTGCGGCCTTAATACCATAGGGCGACACGTCGCATAAATCCACAAACAGGTCCGAAAATGCTAACAGCTTTTTTGGCGCCTGCTTTGTCTACTCCGCGACGAAGAGCCTAGGCTGAAAGCGCCGGAGCGGATAGCGGCAATGCCAAACTGGTATTTGTCGCCAATTTCTCTGCAACTAGAAATGATATGTGTCACTCGCCGCACTTGCGATCCGCTGTACGCCGCGTAGGCAGGCAATTTCAATAACAAGTAGTGCTTCGGATGCTGATACCACTGGAAAAAAGGAAAGCGCGTAATGCAAGGTTTCGCTTCTCTATAATCAAGGCAGTCGCTAATCCGACCGAACACGTGTCAATCACCAACGTTTTTCACTGTAATCAACGTGCTTGCGGAAATGATCCATTAAGCAGTTCATTAGTTGAATTAATCGATTGATCTTTACGTATCTTTCAGTTTGTGGTGTTACTTTTCTTACAGTTGAGCTTGTCTGGAGAGAACTTATACTATATGTTAAATGGTATTGATACATCTCGCAAGAATGAAATAGCTTTGGAGATAATCAGTTATGCCAAGCTAACCATAAGTAAAATTTATGGCGACCCGAAGGTCAATACCAATCCCATTTGAATCCCAGCAGACTTGGTTAAAATTACAATATTCATTCCTTTGAGAATGTTTTGAGAATCATTTCGAGACAACAAAGAACATATTTAGCTATTCCCACACAGATCAAGATTTTGCTCCATTGCACCAACTTTGTACTTCAAAAAATGTCATTAAGATGTTAAGATTCTGATCTTTTATAGTATTCTTGCAATTTACAAAAGATTGGATTAGAATAAATGCCTTTACCGGAAAGGAAAATGCAGCTCATTATAGGAAGTTGGGGTAGGATATGCCTTTGGAATCAATTATTAGTAGAGCATTTACCACTTTTTTAAAAATTAAAAATTCTTCGGTGCCATTGTCTTATTTAGGCATTTTTAATGCAATTTACATTACTTTTGAGCAGGAGGTGTCAAAAACCAACTCCTGGACTGTCAAATATCTTTCTCCGGGACCCTAAAATATTGTTTTTCATATCTTTGCGAGTTATTAATGTGAAAAAAATTTTGACGCAATTCTATGCTAGAAATCAAAGATACGGTTTCCAGTTTTTAAAATTCATGTAGTAGGCTTTGCTGTATGCAAATGTACGGGTGGTAATCAAACGCAATTTATTTCGAAATTTAAGCAACGCGAATATGCACACGTAATATGTAATTGTAGTATTTGCCATGACTGAGCGAAGATGGAACATTGGGCCGCATAAACTGTTCGGGTGATTCTGAAGGTTTTTGGGTACGATGCAGTAAGTGCAGTAAGATAAAGGTCTGGTACAAACGATTTAGAGCTAGTTGGGAATCTATAAAATGTGATCTACATTTTAGAAATCTAGCAACGAGCAGAAAATTGGAAAATTTTGAATGTACATTGATAGAGTATGATAGATTTCTAGAAGATGTGTCGTACTCAGATTTGTCATCTTGGAACTTCTGGCGATACCTATAACTTAAACCACATTTGAAAAGAAAAAAGTTTAAGACCGTCCAGAATGAGAGAGTCATTTGGAATACCAACAGATAATTTTTCGAAGTGTTTTTAACAGTAGCAACATTTATCCCAAAAAGAAGTGGTCATTCTTAATATAACTTAAACTATTGAGGAACCACGATGTAATTTGGCAGCAGATGAGAGTAGACTATAATACGCATGTGTGAATAAAGACGACTTTGTTGGCCCTGTCAGTTTGGTATAACGTAGGGCAACACATTTTTATCCATCTTTGTTGGAGAAACTGGAAGATTCCTTCACAGAAGCTTTTTAGATGACTTATAAGGCTTTGAAGAACAGTGTAGTGAGTACAGCATAAATAAAGGCATGGTATAAACGACTTAAGGATGAGACAAAATCTGTTGAAAGTATTTCATTTTTTGGTATAACAACAATGAGCAGAACACCGAAAGATGTTACAATCAATGAAGTTCGGAAGAATTTGTAAAATTTGGACAGGATAGTTTAGCATCAAACGTATCGCGACAATGATTGCTAATGATTTCCTTTAAATTGCAGCCATTGAACCAGTTTTTAAAGAAAGTCACAAGCGGAAATCAAATGTGGGTCTACGGCTACGTTTTGTAAACCAAAGCTTAATCATCCCAATTAAAGTGTTCTGATTTGTTACATACAAAGAAGTATGTGAGATCACAAAGAGCTTGCTTTAAAGGGGATGTACCATTTTTACCGATTATGTAAATTATTTGTTATTGTAATGATAAGTTTTTGTATGGTAGAGCTCGATATTTTTAGAAAATCACAAGTGTAATTTCAGTTTTTTTTTCATTAGAAAAAATGTATAGGATAGGGATGCAACCCCTGAAGCATTACTTTAAAAACTAAACAATTTTATTAATATAGAGAACAATTTATTAAAAAGCACTTGGGCTCCTAAGAACTACGGTGAATTCTACCCTCTCTCCTTCTCCTTCTCGACTGATCCGTTTTTGAAAATCGCCCACTTGGTTTATTATAGTATAGTTTTCATTTTTTGCATTTTTGTCTATGGGTTGTTTTTGCAACTATTTAAATTAACTGGTTGTGATTTCTGGATTGATTTTCACATTTTTTCAAAAGTGAAGTCAAAATGGAAATTACTTGAATCTGAATGTGAAGAGCTTAATTAAACTGATAATGTTGGATAACAAATATTATTTTTCTATTACAATAAATAAATTAATAATTATTACTTATTTATATTAAATTATTGTGGCTATCTGTTTAAGTTAATTATAAAATATAAATAATAATGAGAAACGACGATTTGCAAAACTGGAGAATTGCTAATAGCTTTGCATTTGATAATTAAGTTAAGAATAATTTTAATTACAATAATTTGAATCAAAAAATGTGTAGCAAAAGTGAATATTTTAAAAATACCAGGTTGTTAGTCCGAATTTAATTGGAATTTCATCTAAATCTTCAAAACAATTGTCTTTTTCCAGAAATAACCAATAGGATGTTCAAAGATTCCAGCCGTGAAAGCCTTCACGTCATTTGGAATTACAGTTCCTGCTGCTGTAATTAGTAAAAATACAAATTATTTGATATTAGTTTCATTTCTTCCGCATTTTGCAACATGACGTTGTTTTTGTTAATAATTGTGTTATACTTCTTTATCGTTTTTGATACCTGGATTTATCATTATGTCTTTGTCCCACTTTAAGAATAAAATTTTAACTTTTTGTTTATTTATGTTAGGCGCCTTATCCAATGCTACTTTAAAGGTTGTAATTTAATTACTGAATTATATTTGTCTTTTTGCTACCGTTTACAGAATTATTTACACTTTAATCAAATGTTACAAGAATGAATTCGGTAGCAGCCTAACTATGAGATTTAAGTTTTTTTAAAGCGTAGTCTAGACATTAATATAACCGAAAGAGATATTCTGCAAATTTTAGTTGGCATTTGAAATTGTACTGCTTATAAATAATTTTAAAATAGATTCAATTAGGTTAGGCATTTTTATAGTTTGTAGAATTAGGGAGAATGTGGACGTCTAACCCATATATGAAGGTTTAGATACCAAATTACATTTAAGTCAAATTTAGATAAAACTAAAAAATAATTCTTACTCTAACTCAATGCTTTGCAGCAACGCTTACTAGGTGATTATATAATGTTATAATGAGCGTTAGCTAACACTTTAAGGAATGGTCTCGGAGGCTTCTGCTACTAGACAATCTTAATTGCAGTTACAAGTTATTTTTCGTTTTTTAGATGAAAAAGATGTATAGGCTTTTTGTTTTAAATGTAATCCAAGATTTTATGATTATCTTGCTGGTCTTTATTATTGTTGTTAACGTATAGTCCTTATAAAATTTCAAATAATCTAGTTTTCTCTACCTTTCTCTTTAGTGTTTTTTTTAATCAACTTGCAAACGATGCAGTCTTTTGAAGATTTTTTTCCATTACAATGTTCAGTTGTCTGGATTTTAATAAAACGATTTTTTGTCTTTTAAGAATAATTTTGTAGATTGGCTTTCTTCATATAGGAATATTCCCAGTTCGTTTTAAAATAGTAAGTCTTTTGCTGGCATTCAACTGAAAGGAGCAACATTTAGGTTGTTTTGGGCAATCAAATTTCTTTGCCTTACCGTCTTCATTTAGTAGTTTAAATTCAAAAAATGCTGTATTTCCAAGAACTCTTAGCTTACTGTCTTAATCTTCTATTTCATTAGCCCAAATATGAAGTCTGGAAAGATGAACATACAACTTTGGGAAAAATAATTTTAACTTATTTCAAATTTGAAGGTATTTTTCGGGATGATAACTATTGCATTCTTAATCTGCAACCAAATAGATTTTGGTAATAATGTGGGAAAACTTATGGCTTTGCATTTTCAGGACTAAGTTTAGAAATAAATCTAAAATCTTACGAATTATACTTTAGCCTGGTAGATTAGGTAGCGTAAGGATGTTGTAGTTCTTGTTTTGGTAGTTTAAAAACAGCTTCTGCCTCAAGTTTACGATTGGTTTTGTTTGTGCTTCATGTTCTGTATACTACGTAAAATACCACACTCTCTATTAATGTAGTTTCTGCAATAATTATTTTTTATTGCAAGAGCTGTACATTAAACTTGAAACCCTAGCATTTAATCTACGTGGTAGAAACACTATTTTTGGGTACTATTTGAGGATCTAAGTTCAGTTTTATATTGCTTAATGTCGAATTTTGGAGACGATTCACAACGATATAACGGACCCACCTTAACTTTGGTTAAAAATAGACTTGGGCGGTTTGGTAGCTAAACTCACCATATGTAAGGGTATCAATTCTTAGAATAACTAAAGGATCTGCAACGGTTATTATGCAGAGTTTTTATAAAAAATAATTTGTTTGATAGATTCGTCTTTCCAACAATCATTAATTTTAGACTTTTTCTAGTGTCTAGTGTTGTGATAAACCCAAAACTGCACTAACTACAAGCATAGAGAGTATTTAGGGCAAAAAAATTGCCAGTATTGCTTTTTTTATTGTTAACACAGCATTTTTACTTAACTGTGTATACATTTTGGTAAGACTTAAATTGTTGGTGTTGCAGCAAATTAAGGTATTCCATAATTAAGGTGAAAAGTTCAAAAAATTTATATTAGGCATTGTTCCCTAACATTTACATGCGTGACTGCTTTAAACAATGCGTTTAAGCTGGAAATGGGAAGAATTTCTCAATAATTTAATGCCGCCCGCCGCGTTTCCTTTTGCTAATTATTCTGCAGCGGAGCCGGCTCAGATTGTTCAGATTCGTGCTGTTCACTTCCTGAAGACGCGCTTTCCTTTATGCAAATGGATTCACACGAATTCTCGCCTTTAGATAATTATATGAATGAAAATAAGTCAATAGCATTTTTGCATAATTGGCCGTTGCTCCATTCCGATAGGCATTCGATCGTGATATGCAGGTGGCGTGCAATCGCGCACATGTCAAACATTTCAAGCTGAAAGACGTGCGAGTTCGCGCGGCGCTGCGTTGCACAAGCAAAGCCCATAATTTACGGCATTTTGAAACGGCGCTTTCCCACAAGGCGCGAGAGCACCCCGGCCGGCTTCCGGCGGCCCAGGGGGCGCTTTGTGCCCGTGGGAGCCCCAATTAAATTCGAGCGCGCGCTCGAGAACTTAATTGCCGGCCCAACTAGACGGTCCTGGCATTTACAGGTGAAACCGGAGGTTTCAGGAACTCGGAAGCACTTTGCATTAGCTGCGTGCGGCGGCTCCGTGCCGCCCGTTTCAATGGTCCCGCGCTCGCGTAAGCCCATTGTTTTCGGCGCTTTCTATAATTACCCGGCTGTGTAAGGACTCGGATAGCAAGATGGATGGCCCTCCTTCGAATTGATGTTAAGGACATGGCGGTGCAGCGGAGCGGGTTGTCCGTACTGCTGAGGCAAGCGCAGAGAACAGTATAATGTTCGTGCTGTTTTTATTGATTCCACGACCGCAGCTCAACCGCACGCAGTTCTTGCTATACCTGTCTGTGAATTTGAGGATAGTGTTCGTACCCGCGTGTTTTCAAGTTGAACAAACATATACTGTTGCATAATAGGCGGTGCGTTGAAGGCGTTGCTTTTATGTGCAGTATATTCTAATCGTCCATGTTAAACAACACGAAAGGTTTATGATGCTATAAATTTAATTGTTAAAATATTCAGTTTGTTTGTCGAAATTGCACCCGAAGAATAGATTAATAAATTATAAATATTCTACTCAGAGCTTTGTAGTAAAATTGTGTTAAATATTCCAATTTATTTAATATTGTAAAATAGGGGTAGGTAAAATTGGATTGTGGTGTTGCAATTTAAAAACGAATTCCTACAGTAATTGAACCCACCCACATTATTTAACGTGGTGCATGCTTTTATAATTACATGTTATTTGCAGTGTTGTTGACAGAGTTAATTAACTTTATGCCAAGGAAAGAAATTTAAATTAAAGCCACTGTTGCTAAAAATAACAACCTTAAGTGTCTGCTGCAAATTATAACAGAATAATAACCAATGTTCAGTTCCTTGCAATAAATTCCCGATATGTTTGGAACGAAAGCCAGAAATTGACATGCTGGGAATACGGCGAATTTAAATCCGAGCCGCCACAGCAAACTCGAAAATGCCCGCAAGAATAAAAATACAGAGGAAGCGGGAAACGCTCCCAAGAGAAAGTCCAGCCTTGTCTGATCGGAATTCATAGTCTGGGCAAAAAGGGCTAAACTAAAAATCGGTGGCTTGCCTTAAGTGAGCTTGAAAGTTTAATGACGACTGCTAAAACAAGAGCGCGGCAGAAAAACGCAGCGGTCCCGCGCGCAACAAACCCACTTTTTACAATTTGGCGGAAGCTGTCTCGGGTCGCCTGGGCTTTCCTCGTTTGTGCATCTTCCTTTCTAGCAATCAAGCCGTAATTATTTCTGGCCCGCTTCCGCTGGTTTTCTGCTTGCTTGTTTTTGGGCTCGCTGGTTATATAAAGGCGCCACTTTTATCTGTCCACTTTTATTTTTGCAGGAAGCTAAACACTATATAGATTTACTCCCTATTTAAAGATTGCTGCACTTTATGCGAGTACGACCATCATGATAACCGATAATTTGCTGCAATTTATTTAATTGATAATTAACGATTTAACCTCTCAGGCTGGCAGTATTTGTTCTACATTACCCGCAACAGTTCTGTAATTGCAGTATTGCTGCCAAAGAAAATGAAAGCCGGGCATTATATAAGAAAGCCCTTCAAGCTCGGACTTTTTGTTTCCTGCCGATGCTCCGCGTGATTGCCTCATTTATAATTGTGGCGTGGAGACGTCCCCTTAAGGAAAGCAATAAATTAATGTAAGAAGAATGATTGTTGTCACCATCCATCGGTGGATGGAGAGAGCGATGGGCACTGCAGCGGCTGAAAACTATTAGAAAGGATAGCGGTTAAAGCGGCATTATATATTAGATTGCGCTCGCAGCAACACCAGCAACATGAATAATGCATCCCAGCCATCTCTTATGGATATGTTTTTAAATAACTAGCTTTATGTAAATTTTTGTTTATAATTTCGATTGCGTTACGTAACGCTTTCCCATAACGGCTAGAGGAATTCGCCAGAGAGGGAAAGCGGCCGCTGCAGTTTTCTCCGGCAACTCCTCTGTCGCACGGATAGATGCTGCCACAATAATCCATAAATCAGGCAGATCCAATTTATCACGCGGCTGTTTATTTTAGAACGGACGCAATTATTAATCGCCCGGGCATTTTTAAGCGCGTCGAGCGATCCGAAGGCTGGCTCTAAGTATAATGTTGCGGGTAGGCCCTGAAGTAATTAAAACCCGGACAGGTTGCAGCAGTCTACATGCATTCGTGTGCTTACAACTTCCGCCGTGCGCTTAAAGGTTAATTTCCTTCGGCTTTCCCATTGTGTCCATTTTTGCATTATTTAGCCAATTTTATGCCCTGCGAAGGTGAACTGCAACTTCAATAATGATGCTGTAATGTATCTTTTAAAATGCACGAAGAGACCTTGGTACGGCAATAAAATATTACTTGCGCTCTAACATGAGGTGTAGAAATAAAATGGTAAAGTGAGACATTAAAGGAAATCGAGAATTCGATTTTGAGCTGCTTCAGCGATTATTAGATATCGCACAACTACCAATTTGCTTAATAATACAGCAGCCCTGGACAGAAGTCCCGTGAAAGGCGTTTATCATAATCTCCCGGCTGATGCGACGCTTAAGCCGCTTTATCGCAAAAACGGCGGTAAAGGGGCTTTTCATTATAATTGTCTGAGATATGGTCCGCGGCTTGCCCGGAGCTGCTAATCAGCCGGCCGTTTCCTAGTTTCAGCGCAGATTTGTTCAACTATTCCGCAATGTAGTTTTCCGGTGCTTGGCTCTCGAGCCTCGTCAGATTTGCATTTTCGCCCAGAGTGACGCAACGCTTTTTGCAGGAGGACCTCGAATACTGCAAATTCTTATAATTGATCGGAATTATTTCAGCTGAAATCGTATAACGCCTGTACTGCTGATTTTTATGCAATCCGCCAAACCATAAAATTTTATGGTTATTTTCGGCATTTAAATACGTATCTGCGCGGCGGACAGTTGGTAGGTTATTGGCTCTAAATGAAGTAAATAAAGTAGTAACTGCGGACAAGGAAAGTCATTACGGCTTCATTGAGCTGCGCCATTCAGTTTTATGGCCCAACTTATTTTGATGGCATTTCTATTTAAATAATTAAGTATATTTTAAGCTGTGCAGCTTGTTAAAGTTACTATCATAGTAGCATCATCTATACGGTAAACAAATATTTATGCGCATTTAAATGGTAAGCCTCCAATAATAGACGGAGTTGAAAATTTTAACGCACTCCATGATCTTGTAACCAATATGTAGACGGGTATCAAATTCAAATCATTAATGTCAAAATCAACGTCATGAATGGAGAATATTATCAAGCTCTTACTAAAATATTATATAAAAAAAATTATTTATCGTACCCCTATAAAAATAAGCAGAAACGACCGATTAGGGTAATGGCCATCAGTCTTCATCATTTATGCTATGCTAAGAAAATAACGAAAGACATAAGAAGAAGAGGATACAAACTTCTTAAAAGTACTAAAAAACTAAAGTATAAAACAAAAAAAAAACCCATTGAAAATGTTTATATTATTTAGAAATGATAAAGATATTAACAAATATTCAGCATAACCGACATTATGGGCATAAGAGTTTAAATATAGCCAATTAAAAAATTTAAAATGTGTTTGTTGTAGAAAGGGGCATCCAGCGAACTATAAAAGAAATGTAAGGAATTAAGAATAGGCAACTCAAGAAACCTAGTCTACCTAAATAACCTCAAAAGTCCACCCAACTTTAACAAATATTAGAGAAGTTAAATAAAATGGATGAATGTATTTTCAAAATAGAATATTGCGCACAAAAAGCGACCCCCAAATGGCTTGACATAAAAAAATGGATGTATGAATTATATCTGAGACTTATTTCACGAAAGAGACATATATCAAATTTAAAGAATTTAAGTCTATGATACGATCCACACGGACAAGGCAGCGAAAGGGAGAATTGCAATGATCATAAAGGAGTCCATCTTATACCATTAAGAAATGAGTTACCAAACAGTAGATATACAGGCCATATCTGTTAACATAAAAAAATTCATGTAAAGTAATAATCACAGCATTATATTGCCCACTGCAACATGGTATAAAGAGAGAATAGTACATAGATTGTTTCCATAGCCACTAAAATAAATTTATCATTGAAGGTAACTTTAATGCAAAGAATATACACACTGAGGATCTAGGCTAACTACAACTAAAGGTAGGAAACTTATAGCAGCATCTAATCAGTTAAAATGCGAAATATTATCAACTGGTAAGCCAACGTACTGGCCTCCTAATGTGGCTGAAATGCATGATCTTATCGACTTTCTAATCAGGAATATCTCATCAAATTATATACATATTGAAGAAACGTGAAATATGAATTCAGATCACTCTCCAATATTTCTTACACTGAGTGGTACTCTACCGAATCTAACTAACATTTTTGTTAAAAACATTTAACGAGCAGCATGAGACAACAGTCCCCAGTAAAACAAAAATAAAAGAATATCCAAACGTGATTAAAAACCTTATTTCAGAAAAGAGAAAACTTAGACAGACCAGAGTACCAACTGATAAAACAGCCTTGAATAACGCAACGTCATCAGAAATGTTGAATGATAACAAAACAGATTACTCATTTTGGAAGACTTGTTTTAACAGAGGCTACTAACTTAAAACCTTTATTGATAGAATTAACATCTGGACTAAAATTTGGCGCATCAAGTTAAATGAAAATAAGTCTATACGCGTAGACTTTACCAACAGAAGCAACATCTTCCTCTCAGAATCAACGGTACCCAGATTTCCTATGCTAACTCAGCTAAGTATTTTGGAATGACTTTAGACTCTAGACTTCGCTGAAGAATTCATGTAAAAAAAAACCGTGAAAAGGTCGATATTAAACTAAAAAAATGTACTGGCTACTTGGACGGAACTCTGATTGTCCACATATAACAAACTGCTTTTATATAAACAAATATTAAAACCCGTTTGGACCTACGGCATTAAACTTCGGGGTTGTGCCAGTAAGAGGAACATCCAAATAATTTAGGCTTTTAGAACAAATACCTAAGGACCATTGTCGATGCATTCTAGTACTGCCAAAATAGAGACATCCATCGGGATCTTAAAATAGATGCTTTTGATCAAACCATAACTAAATTTACCAGTAACCATGAACAAAGGCTACTCCATCATGTGAACATCGCAGCTATCCAGCTCCTGAACAACACAAACCCAATAAGAAGACTCAAGAAGAGTTAGTGAAATAGTAATAGTGCAAAGCAGAGTATTGTATAGCATTCGTGCTACGTGTTTAACTTAGTGTAGTTAAGTTACTAGGACACAAGACAAACTAGTAAATTAAATATTAGTTTTAAGAATTTTTAAACGTCATCAATTAGAATAAAATTACTCACTGATCTACACAATTGATCAGATTGTAATAATTTTAAAACACACTATAATGTGTAAGTTAAATTTTTAAATAGCAATAAATTACTGAACAGCCTATTTTAGGATCTCAAAAAAGAATTTTAAGGAGAAGCAAACGAGCTTTTGGTCAGACGAATTACATATGGAAATAAAGAACAAAAAACAAAAACAATATAACTAAAAGTTTCAAAAAGTACAATGGAAAATCTTGTGACCACATCAAAAATTGTCCCGTAAGAAAGATTTAAAAAAAATTTGAAAATATTTTAATAACGAATGTAGATCTGTTTTATAAGATAATCAGAGTTGATAAAATCCACAAATGATGTCCTAATGGATCTAAGAGGAAAGCACATCAGTAATTTATTGACTGAAAAAGATCTGATAATTTTACAGGTACTTACCTGGATACATCAAACGCGCAACGTATAGAACACTAAAAATAAATAGAGGAGGTGGGATATCCGTAAAGAAACTAAAAACTAAAAACTATAGATGGAATGCGTGCAGCGAGCTTTATAAATTTATTTTTATAGCATAAAAAACGAACAACATCTGATTGGAAAATGGTTATAAAAATTAGGTAGAGGTAATTTTCTCTTAAGTGTAATAAGTAAAGTTTACGACAGAGTATTAAAACAAAACCTCAGATTGGCTATTGAAAATCAGTTAGATGAATTTTAATATGGAGTATTGTATAATAATGAAATGATAGCTCATTTTAAAAGTTTATCATTCTTAGAGAAAAAATGATAAAGTTAAATGGTGATTTAAAAAAAAGAGAAGAAGATGGAAATCTAGAAGTTGAGTTTAACAACCAAATCTATTTAACAACAGCGCTATATTACGGTATGTAATAGGATATACGTATATTCCAACCTCATGCTATAGCGCTGGAAACTCGAAAATACTGATTTAAGACAGCTTGAATGTACAGCTTTCCCAAGTACCACAGAAGATAAACGTCTAAGATTCCTAGAACATCTATATAGAATGAATAATAGTAGACTGATAAAGAAGTGGGAAACAAGAAGCAAAACGAAGAACTTAGAGAGTTGTTTGCCAATATCTTGGAACAAATATAAAGGGGATTTACTGTGAAATATTGTAAGAAGAATACCCTTGAACAGAAGAAACTGAATTGACATGTACAATACTATCTAAGTCCGATAATTGTGAGAGTATAGTACGACCTCGACATCTGAAATTGTAATGAGTTCAAACAGATTAAGGCGAGGAAAAAGATCAACCTAATATTAACAAACGAAGCAAAAGTTAAAAAAGTGATACTAAAACAGCAGAATAATTACAGAATATCAGGAAATATTGTAACAATGCATTTTTCTTTGTTTTATTAAGTAAAATGGTTTGTTTTTTATTAATTTATATTACCAACTTTTTATTATTAAATTTTATAAGTTGCGGGCATTGCTAAAAAGTAGAAGATGACAGTTGAAAAAGAAAAAATAAAAAAGTTGTATTTTATTTATATATTTGGGGAGGTAAACTATAGTAGATGGGTCACAAGCAATGCTCCGCTGTCCAGAAACTCAGAGCAAGGGCATTTAATCTTTACAAGAAGATTTACATATTGCCATGTTTCGTACTTAAATATTCCAAGAATAAATTAAAAACTCAAAGTGTTAGAAGGAAGGAGCCTTTTTAATAAATTATTCGCAATAAATATAACTTTTTTAAAATCAACCTTCAAGTTGTAAACAAGTCTTTTGTTAGGTAAATTTAAAAAATTAAAATTTTTAGTTACACCATGTGATTCATTGAGTCTGTAGGTGCTTTACAAATTAGTCTTTACGTCATATTATAGAAATAATTTAGTAAACAATTATTCTATAATTTATTTAACTAATAAGTAATTCTGTTCCTCATTAGGTTTTTCATTTGTTACAATGATTACATAGTTTTCTTGTTCGTTTACTTTTAAATTGTTCTTGCTATTAGTAGCATCACTTAAGTGGAATTAAGATTCTTGTGTGCCCAGTGCAAAATACTGGAATTATCGCCTCTATAATATAAATATAGATATGTAAAGCAATATTATTTTTTTATTTATGGTTATAATTTTTATTAATTTACTTAGTCCAATATTAGAAGTATACACAAGAGCAATAGATAGAAGATTAAAAGACATTTTAGAAAGGCACTTCGATGAAACATAAAGTGGAGTCAGAAGAGGACGGGGAGGATAAGACTTAAAATATTTACAAATTTGCAATAAAACAGTTAATTGAGAATAACAAAAATATTATATTAAGAGTATTTATAACACAAAAAAACCGAAATAGTTTAAAGTAGTCTAAAAAGGTGCAGATAGTAAAACTTTCGAAAATTGTTTTTTAGTGGTTTTTGTCGAGTTGTGCAGCTTTATGAGGTCGGGCGTTGTTGTGAAGTAGAATAATATCTATTTCTATATCAGAAGCAACTTTAGTAACCGTTAATTGATAGGTATTCTCGAAATGCGAATATTATATTTAGACACGCTGGACCTCGACCGATGCCGATGTTCTTCATTTTCAAATAATTCTCGTTCTTCTAGAAATTGTTTATAAAACACGTACCCTTGCGTCTTTTCAAAGGTGTCTTCAAATTGTGGCTTAAGTGTTTTCACAATTTTGATGTGAGAAACTTGATAATAACTCGTTACGTAATGGACTAGCGTACCTCTTGTTCTGACTTGTGCTGTCTAAATAAGCAGAGCGCGAAGTAGCTTGCGGAAGCCAGAAGCCGCATTTCTCTTCGTTTATCCCAAGGTTCGTAAGAAAGAACTTAAGCTTATATTTGACTTACTCCTATATTAATTTAACAACAGAAATTAATTAAAATGACTGTAACTAACATAAAAGTTCTTAAATTTTCAAAAATTGTATTCTCTGGACTCATATTTAATTGTTCTCTAGGTAAGTTGACTTTTTCTTTCAAACAGAATTTAGCCCACTGCTGCATTTGTTGAGCTAAACGAAAATTTACTTATTAACGTTTCGGTAAGATAAAATCTCTGAAATCGTAAACCCCAGGAAAAATATGGCTTTCGGAAATACAACTTCCGTCACACAAAAACCGGCAGATCAGTGGAGGTTTAATCGGTTATTTAGTGTTTTAGGAACGTAAATCTAAATAAATCAGTTTAGTCTAGGACGGGATTTTCTGTTTTAAAGCCACGTAGGTTCCGCATTTGCCTTCCGCGTTCGCATTGAGCAGTTTTCCGGTTTCGGCAGGTTTTCAGACAATTTTCAGTGCAACAGATATAAAATAGAAATTTGGCCGAAAATTACAGGTAGTTATTTTTCATATATTCACACAGTAACATTTTTTTTGTAATTTGCATGTACGTGGGTGGTTTGATAATTTATTTAGTTTGCAAATTTACAGGGGTAATAGAAACGACTGTACAGGTGGTCATAAAGATTTTTTTTGTATATAAAGTTATTTTATGGTTAACAATTATTCTGAAACTAGTGGCTTATTTGACAGTTGTCTCATTCAAACAAATGTTAGTGCAAAATAAATAAAACTAATTTTTAAAGAAAAATTTATGGAAGAAATCTGCTTACATTGGGTAGCACGTCTTTTACATGAAATTGTTAAATTTCAGATAAACCAATTTAAATATATGTTAAGGAATAGAAAAGCTAAAGTTAGTGATACCGTAAAAATAAATTCTATGAATGCAGAACAATGGATACAATATATGAGGAATTTGTATAATAAAAAATGAAATTAGCAGAATATCAAATAAAGAAAATCAAGATAAGTCTGTAGATGTATCAGTTGAAGATATTAAAATATAGTCAAAATAATGAGAAATATGAAAGTATAGAGCAGAACAGAATCAACAATTTGTTAAAATATGGAGGGCGAGTATTGAATGGACAGATTCGAAATTTATTTAACATAATATTGAAAAATTAAAGATGCTATCAGAATGAAAAGTCAGCACAAATATTCCAATACTTAAAAGAGGGGAAAAGTAACCCGGGGCTAATGCTTCTAAATATAACGTAAAAGTTGTTGAATAAAAGAGCATTGGACAAGGTGCAGTTATATTAGCTTATTTTTTTAGTATAATAATGGTAGAGGCAGGTTATAAAACGTATTATAATTTTGGAGGCAGACAAAATTCTCACAACTTTAATAAAAGTTGTAAAAAACCTAAATGAAAACACATTAACAAAAATGTAGGTAGAAAGTCAATTGACAGAAAGCATAAAATGTAATATGGGGCCCCGACAAAGAGACTGTCTAAGTCCTATCTTTCTTAACCTTATCAAGGATAAAGTTTGCGAAGTAAGAAAATTACCCGATTACAAAAAGGGGCTAAGAAACTCTCTGTAGTATGCTACTAGGATACTGTAGTCCTAATTTCGGAATCTGAGCACAACTTCACCGCTTTCACCAAATGACTGATAATATCAAAAAACCCGACTCGATTCAAGTTTGAAAGAAAACTAATAGAGCAGGCCATAAACTTTTAATATCTGATAGTAGATGTGCCCATCTACCTCATCACATGGAACGAAGTGAAATATTAATGAGTCTCTGGTTATTTGAGACATGTAACCTGAAAGAACAAGTATTTCAATATTGATACTAAGCTAAAAAATCTAAAAGATTATGAACATTCCAATTATGGTATACAAAGCGAAGTCATGCAAATGCTGCGACAAAATTAAAAAAATAATGTCAGAGATAAGTGTAACATTATGGATGTAGCTTGATTTGTAAGAACAAAGGCATTTAAATTAAAAGCAGAGAAAATGACAGTAGATTCAAGATAATGAACCACATAACAAAAATAAATTTTAACATCGGAGAAAGCCCCGTAATTAATGCTCGAAGGAAAGTATGCTTAAGTTTGCACAAAAAGAGAACAAGACATGGTAGTTAAATTAATTTAACAATTTAAAAACTTTCTTTAGTTATTTTTAGTATCCTACAAAAATATTACAAATGTTAAATAACGTTCTTGTGCATAAGTTTCTATATACTTTTTCAATTACCTTATTGTCTTCATTTACTTTATATAATACATAATTAGCTAATAAAGCAGATAAATATAAATAATTTAAATTACCTATGGCATTGTATATGTGAATTTTACTAAACTAAATGATAATAAAATTTATAAAATGTAGAAAAGTAAAAAATTAATTCTTAAGTAAAGGAAGACACGCAATCAGAGAAAAAATACTCTAGCTATTGAAACTGTTGACAAAATAAATGAGGAAAATATAAAATAATTTTTTATTTAAGGGTATAAAAGCTGAGGCAGTACAAATATTTATGGATAAATTAATAAAACATAAGATAAAATAAAACAAAAAATTACAGAAATAATTTCGATACTCTATGCTGGTGTAAAAATAATTTTATTATACGACATAAGAAAATTTATCATTTTTTAATTTAAATTGTAGAAAAATGATATGAAAAAATATATGAAGAGCCAAAGGTTTCAAAAAAGAGGTAGATGTATAATATCACAAATAAAAAAGAAAAAGATAAAATTATTTATTTGTATAAAGTAATAGGCACGATAAAGTGATTGTTAAATAATGAGAGTAATTTCAACAAGCATAAATGTTCGTTTTGTCCAAATTCAAGGTAAATATGCAAATATCAAAGAAAACAAAAATCTTAATGAACATATTAATTGATAAAACTACAAACAAATATGTAATTTGAAGCGAAAATTAACTACTGTAACAAAGTACCAATTAGAACAATATAACATTGAATTTAACCAAGAGAAGCCTAAGAAAAGCAATATATTAATAGAAAAGGAAATCAAGAAGCAACGGTAAGAGAAATAGCGAATAGTGTTCCAAATATATAAGAATTTACAAAAAGGAATCAAGACCCCAAAAAATTAGAGAAGTTGAAGCTAGAGCAAATAGTTTAAAGGAAAAGCTAAAAATAAGTGGAAACACCTAAAGATGTTAAAAATCAGTGAAGACAAAGAAAAATTAAAGGAAATAGAAATAAATAGAGACGGCAGCAATCCTGAATAAATATAAAAACAAAATTTACCAAAGTGACGGAAAAATTACAAGAATTTAAATATCATCGGAAGAAAAATCGAAATAACGACAAAGAGAAGAGTAACAAAGATTAGTAACTTGGAAAGAAAAGATAAATGAAATAATATAGCAATAAAATGGGTGGAACTAAAGAAGCTCAGGTTGAATTATAATAAAAGATATAAAATTAAAATTGAAATAAAAAATGGATACTATGTAATGAGGAAACAATCGGAAAGTATTTATTGCAGAATTAAATTTTTGGAAAAACAAGAACGACGTAACGAAAGAAAAAATATGTTGAGGGGAACAAAAATTAACATAAAAAAACAACCATATATTCGAAAAGAATATAAGGAAAAGCACAAAGAAAATGTAGTCAAAAATAACAATAGAAGGAGAAGAATTGTAATAGGATTCTTGTAAATGTGACCTCTCAAAATACTTAGACAACAAATAATAAGAGAAATGAAGACAGGAGGAAGAATAACGATGAAAAAGGCAATGACAAGAGAAAAGCGACAAGATAAAAGAAAAACAAAAGTAAAAATAAGATTAGAAAAGTAATTATAAAGTTCAAAAAGATAAACGTTAAAATATTACTCTTAAGGATAAGGGTAGCCAATATTACAATCCCAATTGCCTATGAACCAGCAGACGTAACAATGAATATCGAAAAAAAAGTTTCATAAAAAATTGGAAAATATTAGCTGGAGACCTCAAGGTCAAGGAGATGAAAAAAGCAGCACATAAATAAAACAGTCGTAAAACGCACTATTCACGTCACTATAGATAATAGAAGAAGATGATGTAATTGGCGAATACAAATGAATATAATAATATTAAGCAAGATATTTTAGCACGAGTATGAGCACGAAAAATAAAATGACCACATTCTAATAACAAAGATAAAAAATGATATAAACTGTATGGTAGAGACCACCGAGTAATAGCGAAGTTGAATTTGAGAATAGTTAAGACAAAGGTAGGAGAATGTAACGTCTACACAATAAAAACAGAAAAAGGAAATATAAATAAGAAGACTAGGAAAACACAATGGCAACATAGAAAGAAAATAAATTAATATAAAAAATTGTATTGAAAAAACAGTAGAAAAGATGAACACTACGAAAAGTACCGATTTAAAGGTCACTGCAAAGTATTACAAAAAGAAAGTTACAATTTCAGCAAAGCTGGCTGTAAAGGATTAAAATAAATAAAGAAAAATAATAAAAAAGAAAAATCAGAGGTAAATAAATAAAATGATGAATGAGACGAAATATGACAGTCAGAATAATATCAATCTACATTAGTAAATTAAGAAATAGAAAACAAAAAAAACTACATGCACTAACATAGATAAAAAGAAAGAAAACTATATAAAAGCAGAGAAGGCAAAAACTACATAGAGAAAGAAAGGCCAAAGAAATAATCCAAGATTTAAAACAAACGAATGTGTGTTGTTAATTTGTAGAAATAAATGGAATGAAGTGAAACAAGAATTTCCAAGCTAATAAAACAAATATGGAGTGACGAAATTATGACTGAAGAATGGAGAGCTTAAATAATAACACCAATATCAAATAAAGAAGATATGATGTCTTGTGAAAATTGTAGAATTATAATTCTACTCAACTCTACTCACTTACGAGATACCAACTGCGCTGATATTAAGATTTAAAAATCATGGAAGTGGCCGTAGTGAAATACCAAAACGAATTTAAACCAGGAAAACTGATTAGGGACACAATTTATGTAATGAATCAAAAAGTAGCAATAGAAGGCATAATAAAGGATTGTGACATAAAAGCACCAATAATAAAAAATGTCTATTTAAGTGGTGCCTGATATAGACGACATTGCTCTATGATAGCAAGAAATAGAAAAACTTAGAGAACGCAATAGAAAATGTAAGCAAAATTAAAATAAAAAGGCTAAGATAAGTCCAAGTATATGGAATTATACCAGTCATAAAACAATTACAAAGTAAAAGAAGCAGATAGTACTAAATATCTAAAAACAATGATAAAAAGAAAATGATAGAAAAGAAGAGGTAGATCAAAAGGTAGAATCTGGATAAAATGGCCACTACTGAGATGATGATGTGTAACACAAGCATGATGAATAGAAAATAATGCATAATTGTGTTAAGAAAAAATTGATGTGTTAAAACAATAATAATAAAAACAAATGTTAACAGATACATCGATGTACGATATGGTTTTGATCAAAAAGGCCAATTAAACTATACATTATCATATACTAAACTAGGGTAAACTAATAGTTAAAGAAAGAAATTCTAGTGGCAATTTTAGTTAATAACATCATTACCTAACAGACAAAAAAATTACAGTGGAAAAGCACCTACATTTTACATTGTTCAGCTGAAACCAGACAAAAATAATAAAACAGGTAAACTAGTTTATTCTATGAGTAAAGTTCAGCTACTCTATAAATATACACTCCTGTGAAATGTCAATGCTAATATAAAGGCTAAAACAAGGATGTAAATTGCATTAGCGACGATTGTACAATTTGTTGCATAGCAGAAGTAGTGTAGTGTGTTGTTCAAATATATAACGACAAACATAAACATAGTTTCATGCACTGCAGACCTTGTGAATTGGGGTGCACTTCACACACTTTTAAGGTTACAATATAACTTTCTTTTTTATACAGACTGTAACTGATAAAATTTAGAATTTTCTTATTATGTTTGTCTTGATTTGCGGTTTTCTGTATTTGAAGGTCAATTTTCTATATTGTGTTTCTTGAGTACCATATCAATTAGTTTTTTGAATAATTAACTAAGTTTATAGTCGGAGAAATGATTTAAAACCCTTGTGAATGAAGAAAATTTAACTTAGGATTGGCCTTAGCTCCTTGATTTGCTAGCAATAATGTAGTTTCAACAATTTGATTCGGTAAAAAGAATAAAACTTGTTTTTTGTAACATAAGATACTCAAAATTATGACTTTTTACCACGTGGATGGTGAGACAAATAGTTTGTTTCGCATACGCATAGGGGGCTACGTGGATCAACCAATAGAAGTCGGAACAATTTTTTTTTCGTAATTTATTAAAGCATCATAAACACACAGTTGTTTTTATATAATCTTGACTTACAAACGCATTTTCCGAGAGATTATTTAAATATTATAAATTGGCCGGCTAATTGCACAGAAACCTTCCGATAGCAATATCGTCATCAAATCTTTATCCTATAAGTACTTCTTTTAGCAGCCTAAACGAATGATAATTACATGAATATAGAGGGGGTATTCCAGTGTCGTTCAGAACAAATCTTGAATTTTCTGTTGTATGGGACCGGGTGTTGTAACAAAGAAAGATAACATGTCTTGGATTTCCTGACTACTCTCCGACTAGAGAAACAATTTTATTTACCATCAACAGGTGTCCATTCTCAAAAAACCACCGAATATGCGCATGAGGTCGGTGACCTTTGTTTTCAACTGCTTTTCGTCTTCAAAAATTGTTTGTGCCACACGTACACTTGAGACTTCTTAAGGATATTGTCGCCAAACCGCACTTTAAGATTTCTAAAGTTTGGATAGTTTTACGCCTCCTACCGCAAGAAACATGACATTAATTTGTTGCACAATAGACGAGGGTATTGTTTTGCGTCTTTTATGATAATACAAGAGTTTTATTTCATCTAAAAGATTAACAGGGGTAGGCAACTTTTACAATATAACATTCATGTAGAAAACTGATGGCCTAAACAATTTTTCAAATAAAAAAAAACCATCTGAGAGATGAGTTTTGGTTTTGAGTGATGCAGCTTGTTCTGTCTTTCACCTCTCTACACTGGCTTGTTTGGATTTGGTGTATAATGGTTCATCATATGAAGCGATTATGTGCAAAAAAGCATATCCCTTTAGTTTAGTAGCTTGTTAATAGTTGATTATATAGCTCGCCACTCTACTGTTTAAGATCCTTAGCGAAAAAAGCAGGGACCCACATCACGGAGGTATTTTGAGACACAAGATCAGTCGTAATAGACACCCAACCATTATTGTAACTTATTGCAACCTCGGAAGCAATTTTATCAATCGTTAATTAGCGGTCATTCTTGAGCAGGCGGCAAGAAGTGCAAATATTCTCTTCGATTTTGCTGATCCTCAGGCGACGTCGGTGACCTTCATTTTCTAGTGCTTCTTGTTCGTCCAAAACTCATTTATGCACGCTAATACCATAGTCTTCTTACGGGTGTTGTCCCTAATTAGTATTTTCAAAATTTTCAACGGCTTTACGACGTGGGACACTTGATGACCTAGAGTAGCTTTTGGGCTAAAAAGGAGGTAAAGCTCTAGGTCTTACTATATACAAATATTCTAAAAATACAAATTAAATCTAACACTAATTTGTTGTTTGCCAATTTTCTAAGAACGTTTTGAGGGATATTGTAAAATAAATAAAATTGGAATTTGAGGGTAAATCATTTATTATTTTTTAAAAGAAAAGCTAATGAAGAAATCAATGAAACGTTGATCGTTGGATGACTTATATTCTTCTTATAAAACCATTAGGCTGTGGGTAAATGAATTTAAGAGCGATAGAATTGGCATAGGAGACCCACATGCTCGGGGTCTGAAAGCAACTAAAACAACATTGAAAAATTTAGCATCTAAATTAATTTACTTTGCATCACAAATTACATTTGCTCGCTCAGAGTCGGCTGCTTGCGTTATTTAAAAAATGTAACAATCATTTGCGAAATTTATTGGTCAGGGACGAAAGTTGGATTGACAACCACACGCCGAAAGCGAAAGAGAAATCTAAACAGTGGGCTACACGAGGTGAGCTGGCTTCAAAATAAAAAAGGGCGCCATCCGCTTGAAAGGTGGTGGCGCTGGTTTTTTAGGATTACCTTCAGAAAGAGAGGCTCGTAGCTGACAAATATAATGCGGCACTTTCAGAAAGACTCAATGTCTAAAATGTTTTGTTCGTTCACATAGGCCGCGTTTGCTAATTAATTATGCCTGATCCTGTCTTCGAGCCTTTAGGATCATAAAATATCAAAAGTATGCAGATTCCTGGATTTAAATAAATTCTGATTATTAGATCTGCCTCTCTGTTCTAATTAGTGCGCAATATTTTTGATTAATTATTGTTAAATTAAACTGAATTAACGTAAGTGGGGTTTAACTCTATATTGCTACATCTTTCTATTCTGTAACTAGAGAGTTTTCTAGTTAACTTTTTAAAATTTATTTTTCCTTCAGATTTTGTTATATTTCGTTTTGATAATAAGTGGATTCTAAAAATTTTACTATCATGTGATATTAGTACTATTGATATGTTTTCTAAAATTAGATTTTGATGTTTTGTGGATTTATAAATACTATCTTATAATTCCATTCTGTGTCATATTTGTTAATGTAAAGTAATAATAATAATAATAAAGGTGTTCTATTCTTTGTAGAGTATAGCCACTTCTTTCCGAAGTAATAATTATAATCTGTTTCGTGAGGTGGATTAGTCCCCATTTTTCCTTTTATTACATTTTCCCTTAAAATTGCTGGTGAGTTTTTGTTTTTTATATTCTTGTTCTCTATTAACAATGTGATTCCTCTATAGTTATTACATTGTTATATGTTTCCTTCTTTGATATTGTTTTAATTATTTCCATTTTCCATTCAGTCGGCATCGTTTCTGTTCTCCATATTTTTTTGTTAGAGTATAAAACCTTTCTTGTAACTTCTCTCCTTTATATTTTAACAGCTCTCCGTTTATTTCATTAAGTTTGTACTTCTTCTCCTTTCTCTTTTATTTTTTATTTTTCTTCTTTAACCGTGTTCATCATCTTCTTCTGTTGCTGTAGTTTGTGGAAGTATTTTTTCCTATTTTTTATTTCTTATTTTCATCATACTCAATATTACCATGTTCATTTTTAATCCTTTTTTTTACTAGGCCCTTTTTTCTTTTGAGGTTATCTTATTATTTTATCTAACCACTCTTTTTTCTTTTTCCTGTAGATTTTCTGTGCTTTATTTTTATTTATTTTTTTATAGTACTCTAGTCTTCTTCTTTTGTAGTTTTTAGCCTTTTGCTTCTTGTTTCGTTCTCTGTCTATCATTTCTTGGAATTCGTCGTCGTAACATGGTTTTTCGTCTTGTTTTCTTTATATTCTAATTACTTTAGAACTCCTTTGTATTATTTCTTTAATAGACCTCCATTCGCTTTCTATATCTATTTTTTACATTTTTTTCTATTTTCTTATTAGTTTCCTTTGTGTCTTTTTTCTTGCTTTTTGTGTATATATAATTCTCTATATCGTAGAGTATTTGGTCTTTATTAAAATTTTTGGAACTATAGCTGCGTATTATTTAGTTTTTTACTTTGCTTTATGAAGCTAAAAGTATTGTAATAAGTTTTACATACTAGCAGGCATTGTAATCTTTTTTTTACATAAGCAAATATTGCATTTTGGTCTAAATCCAGTACTTTCCTAGTCACCAACTACAACTATTTTGATATCAAAATGATAATATTAATGAGCAGTTTTATTAAAACTATTTTTTATGTGGTTCGAGATGATTAATTCGGAATATTTCAAATGCTTGTTTCAGGTCATTTTGGCCCTGGCCAGCATAGCATCCTCAAAACCAATAATGGTATCGTTCGGAACGAACCAAGGTCCGATCGTGCCTGCCCCAACGACAACCACCCGGTGCCTCCACCCCAGGCGCGCCGCGCCCCCGCCCCAGTGTCTGAACCATCCGAAGATGTACCCAACCTTTCAATCTATAAACCCCTCGTACCCAACCAGTACCGTACCCGCTTATTGTCCTTCCGGCCCAACCCCAACCTCATCCTGGGAACGGCGCAGGACCAGAAGTACTTGAGCTCCGGGAAGTTCAACCTGCTTGAAGCAGCAGCAGGCGCGCGATCTCGGGCTGGACTACAGGGGGCCGCAGTTCTTCGAGGCGCAGGAGTACGAGCTGGAGAAGCAGCGCCAGCAAGCGCCCAAGCAGCTTTTCCAGCCCATTAATCAGCCGTTCCCGACGCACAGCCCGCGGGGCGGCTCCGTGCCAGAGATCGGAATCGTGTATTCTTCAGGCGTGCGGTACTACATTCCTCAGTTCGCTTACTACAACGAGCAAGAAAACTCCGTATACGACAAGAACGACCCGAAGTACCTCTATTACAGCGCGCAAACGAACAAAAATTATTGACGACTTGGACTATGCGCTTTCCCGTTGTTGTTAGATGACTGTCGGTCAAGTTCTTGTAGTGCCAATATCTTAATTACTTCAACTGTTTTACTTCACATGTTATGTAGTTACAGAGTAAATTTTATCACCCATGCTCGCGATCGGAGTACGGCAGCAAAGCGTTGCGAAATCTAACTCATTTTTCACCTACCCTTGTTATTTAGTATAAAAGTAGCTACAGTTTCTCTTTTTTAGTAATAGAAATCTAGTGTCATATTCTTATGATACCAAAAATGTAAATATGTCCATAATTTGTAATAAAGTCCGTTTTATTTATTACCAATTGTTAAAATTTTAACCTACAAATTTAAATTAATTAAAGGTTAAAACAACAACTGAAATAAGAACTGAACAAAACATGGGTAAGTATATGCAACTAGGGAATAAAAAGCTTTTTCAAAGGAGTACCCATTGGTTAAACTGAGTTAGAATTAATTAGTTGCTTTAATGTAAAATTACCGTAAGAATCGGCAGTTCTTGTCGATAAAAATCAAAAGTGTGCCCATTTCGCTACATTACAAAACTTTGTTTACATATGTAGTAGTGAAGTACAATAATCAAGACGGCATTTCCTAACCGGCGCGTTCTTGTAACAGAAACGGCCTTGCCGCCTCCAATTTGCATTTTTGCTTTCGACAGCGCAATTTAAACTTTTAGGGTATGTAAATAAGGAATTGATAAAACCAACATAATTAAGAAAAATTAAAAACACTAAGGTTTCGTTAGGTAAATGTTAATTAACTTGGGTAAGTTTCGTACTGCAGTGAAAGTTCGCATCCTGTCCAGGACACGACCCCTCGTGATAGACCGGGGAGTGCCTTTCCGACTAGAAAGGTAAGAAGGACATCAGGCGTAAATCAGCAGCTTACAGCCAAAGAAGGGTACTTGATTGAGAAGATTCCAAAAATAAATTATTTTTGTGAAGAAGGTTTTGCTTCTGGTTACCATTTTGCTGTTGGTATAATTAACACAGGAAAAGCAAAATGTAAGAAATTAAGAAAAATAAGAAAAAAATTGATATTAAAGTGTATTATTTGTATTAATTATTGCAGAAAAAGGGTCTCAATCAAGTAAATGGAAAGGTTTTTAAGTTCGGTATCCTAATACATTGTGATGTCTAAACTTATAAATTATATTTACTAACTATGTATAAGTTCGAAATCAGTATTACATTAAAGAGTTTTGACCCGCTTCTAAATTATTACGACTCTGAAATTGTACGCTTTCCAGTTGACTAAAGTTACGGCGAATGTATTATTTGCAGTTTGTAATAATAAGAAATTTATTTACGCCTTTGTGGACCAGCAAATAAGGATGAATGCTTTACATAACGGGCCGTATTCGTCCAAAAGACAAATATTACGCCTATTTTGAGACTGATCTTTAAGGGTTAATTGTACTTATCTTAGGAGTTTTCAACAAAAATAGACAGAAAAAAAACAGGCAGCTATTGTTAAATTTATTTTTACTCCGTTTTTATCATTCCCTTCAAATTCTTTTCGTTCTTGCAATGTGATTTTTAATTTTGTCTTAACATTATGAAGAATTTATAAACATACCTACAGAAATTTAAATATTTTATATTACCATAAAAAATAAAAAGTAAATTTATTAAAAGAAAAAGAAAAATTAAAGAAACTAAGTTTGTAAGAGAAGTATTTTAAAAAGACTATATGTATTGTTACAGAAGAACATTAAACATTTGTTTATTTTTATATAAGTGCTACCTACAAAAATATTAAGAAAAACACAGCAATAAATACAACGATAGAATAAATTAAAATAAATAAAAGAATTGTCCCGTAAAAAATTCGTTGAATTTTTTTTTTTTTTCTACGTACTTAGTGTTGAGTTGAGCAACTTATAAGCTACCGCAATGACAATAACAAAAATACGTACCTAGTAGTAGCAGTTACAAACACTAAATGAGATGCATGTAATATAGCAAAACAGTACATTATTTTATGAAAACAAGGAACACGGTATGACGCAAATTGCGTCCTATTGAAAGCAAACAATTTATTAATTTGCTCTTGGCTCCATTTGTCTGGCGCTTCCTTCGCAATACCATTTTCGGTCAAAAGATTACCATTTTTCTGCTATTATCTGACCATGGTTAATTCACATCGCATTCAAAACTACAACTCGCACCCGTCTCTTCAAGACAAATCCAAAACGCTCTCAACCATTAAAATCGGCTGCTTCTTCGATTCACAGCGTGTGTTTTTTCTTTACGCTTTAATAATATAGATTATAAACGTTCACAAAACGAACATTTTCGTGGCTGTTAACGAAATAAAGGAGATGACAATTATATTGGAAGTTTGTAGAAACTATCAGTAGTTCAGAAAACGAGTTTAATTAATTAGAAAGAGCACTCACAACTACTGCGCTTCAAAAATCCCCGTCAAGGATTATTATTCTGCCGGAGAACTTGCGAAGAAAAAGAAATGGGTAAGAGTTTGATATATTGTTTACACAAAAGATAGCAATAAGTAAACTCTAATTTAAACACAAATATACTTTGGCAAAAATCTAAAACATATCTTTCCTACCAATTTTAGTGGAGCGCATCAAAAAATATAAAAGCTCCTGTAAGTAATCCATTGCCTAAATATAAATTCAGGACCAACTATTGAATGGAGGCAGCACCAAAATAAATGTAACCGATAGTGAAGCTTAAAAAAAGCGACAAAATTGTTGCAGAAAAAACTATATTTAGGGCTCTTATGAAAACAGGCAGTATGATATATCACAATTACAAATGAAATCCTGTATCACTCTTGTGAGCCTGCAAAATCTTAGATGACGTTAAATCAAAAGGTTCTAGAGCAGTTAAGAAGTAAACAAATTAAAGTAGAAGAAAATATTCTTTAGATGTATTTGTCCTGTTCTTAGAAACAGATAAAAATATTACTAGGGTATTTAAATTTGCAAACATATTAAGTTATAGAGGTAATTATGAGATATAAACAGTAGAAAAATTGTCAAACTTACGTTCATATCAAGAGATATTACAAGAAAGGCTTGAGATGCGCCAAGTGTACCAGAAAACATCGCATCAAAAATTGCAAAAGGAGAACATCTAGCAAACTATCGTAAGTGCAGCATAACCTTTAAATTATTTAGAACCAAAAATTGAAATATGAACGCTAAACACTTAAATAATTACTCTTTAATCTAGATAAATTTAAAAAACGTATTCATAAGCAGCAAATAAGAACAAAATAAAATAATACATGATAGAATACTTCTGTCAACTACAGACTGCAGCTAATTATTGACAAGTTTGAGAAACAAGAAGCATTTATTAATAAAGAAATTAGAGTATAGCTTTTAAAGAACTATACCCAACTTATAATAAAAAGGGCTAATGCAATAAAAGTTATTGTAAAATAGAAATTAGTTGCTACACCATCGAGAAAAGTTATAAACAATACTGAATATAGAAACAACACTAGAAAATATAATATTTATCTTAGAGGTTACAGACTATAAGTATTAAATCTATTACCTTCTAAACTCTACCCAAGGAGGTAGTATAGTGATAGTCAAAGACGATATAAACCAATATGAAACAATAAAATATTAAACAGAAAAAAACGAATCATTTGTTCAACAGAGAACAACTAAATTAGGCTTTTGGGAAAAAACGCATAGCGTTTGGAGACATCAACGCTAAAGACACTCACTGGTGACCTAGGTTACCTACTAAAGACAAAGAACTGTTAATTATCTATATAAACTCTACTAAAAAAATTGACTAATTATATTAGCATGATTATTTCCTCTAAAATGTAGTTAAAAAATAAAAGAGCCGGTTATCATACCGATTCTATTAGAAAAGCAGGTGATAAATGGGGCTGAAATAAATAATAAAAATATCAAAAATTTGGTGAACATTTAAAAACATATTGCAGTCGTACTAACATACGGAAATAAAGAAATCGTATTTGAAGAAACTATCCAAAGAAGTAAAGAGAGTATCTTCACTACGCCAAAAGCGATTACAGATGTCATTCAATAAAATGCAAATTTGAAGAAAGATCCAGGTTCGATCTAATAATTGAAGAAATTTTATATCGGTTATCTATCTAAGTTTTTAAATCCCACATTTAGACCAAAATATGCACCCAAACTATAGAATGAGACGGCGATAATTATGATATTAAAAATTAAACGTAAAATATAATCTTGTTAGCTTACATCACTATTGCCAACAATGCCGACACTTTTTGAGAAAGTCCCGTTTAAAGGATTTTTACCAATGATAGAGAGAAAAACTGAATTTCAAATCACCAATTTGGATTTTGAAGAAAACATTCTACAATTGTTCAAATCCATAGAATAATTAGCATTATTAAAAAAACAATAAATACAAAGAAGTATCAGCAGCAGTTTCTCAGATATGACACAAGCATTTGGCAGAGTTTAGGAAGAGACGCTCAACTTAAATTTAGAAGATATTATTTCCAAGGAATACTCGGAAAGTTGAAGTAAAGAAGGGTAACTTTAACAAAATTTCCTTGATAATTAAACAATTGACTATTTACAGACTGACCTTAAACTCATCACATGGATATCAGAAGATATTTTTGTTAAATGTTCCTGATGGCACAAAAACGAATATGAAATTTCCGTATTTGTTGCGTCATCTAGTTTTTATATGTTATTAAAGAGTAATGAGCTTTTAAGCTGTTTTTCAACTAGTCCATATAATAACTTCTCCGAGCAGCATCACTAAATAAAGTAGTATTGCTTAAGTGCTAGAAATTGTTTAGAATACGAGAATTATGGACAAACAAAGGGGATGATATTTAGGCCCTTTAAAAACTAACATGTTTTTTATGAAAGGCAATGCTGTCCAATGTGGACTTCAGGCGAACTTTATTTGTATAAAGCAGGCAAGTCGGTGATATTAAGGCTTACATTAAGTCAACGTATTTACGGTCAAACATTTAAAAACTCTCCTTCAAACATGAGTATTCACTTGAGAGGTGATTTGTTTGCTGATAAATTTTTGAGGTTGTCCTTTAAATGTAAACAGTCCTGAATACTTTAGCAGTTTAAAAGACTTCAGTTTTGTTTTAAAGGTGTCTTTTCCTATGACAGTAAACATTCCAGGTTTAGAGTCTGAAGATAGAAAAGATTTACCTGGAGAAGAACTGCTTATGATATAGGTAGTTTTACTGTTCCAGACACAGTTTAACAAGCAATTTCAACTGCTTGTGTAGTTTAATAAATACACTGGACTGATATATAAAATACTTTTACTGTTCTATAGTTTAACGCTCCGGTTAATATATGTAATAAGTATAATTATGCTACAGCGTCAACCCACACTGCTAAAAAGCGTTACAAATTGTATTACACAAAATTTACACAAACAATTAATTAGTCTTTAAAGCAATTTTACAAAATTTTTGTAATGTTTTTTTTTATATAAACCAGTCTTGTTACACATACAAATTTCAAAAATTATCTATATTTGTATTTGCTCTTTAGTTTACTGTGTAGTCTTTAAAGTAATTTTACAAAATTACACAGTAAACTAAATAAAAATATAAATTAATGTTGTACAGCGTGATTATAAATAGAGATAAGAAACGCAAAATGTTTGTGACCATAATAAAATTAACTCATCTACTAACTTCATGCAAAAATTGACTTATTATAAATATATAAGAATTTCGTGATTAAGAGAAGGTTAAAAGAAAATCATTGAATCTGTTAATATAAAAAAATATATATAATAAGGTTAAGGTATGTTATTTTATAGAAATTTTCTGAGAAGTTTTATAAGCTATAATTAGGTCCCCATGAGAAGCGTTTACGAGCTTATTATAGAAGTAACTAAACAAAACCTTGAAAACTCTTCTTTAAAGCTTAAATTTGTTTGGTAGTTGATAAAATATTGATACCGATTTTCTCTGATCAAGTTTCTTTTACAGTAGCTTTAGTAAATTTACATTGGGGCTCCGGAGAGGACATTTTCTAATTTTGAAAGTTTATTCTTCATCCAACTATTATAAAAGTTTTATACTCATTTTGTGAATATATTTTGGGCCAATGTCCTGTTGAAATACATAATTATAGCCCAAAATTTTTATTCTTGCTTCCAGATTACATTTGGATTGTTTTTTCTTCAGCATTTTAAAATTTTGGTACCAGCTATGATTCTACTTACAAAGTATTTTTAAATTGTTTTTAAACTTTCTCTGTATTTAATGTTATGAGCAATTCCAGTGCTAGCTCGCCTACTGTTCCCAAAAATACAAGTATTTCTAAACCAAAAATGTCAAACTTGAACTTATTACGTCATAAAGTGACCCAAACTGAACTTTAGATTTGAATTATGCACCGTTTACGTTCTATAAACGTTGGAAATTTGCGTTTGTACAGCTATTAGCTAAACAAAATCTACAAAAGACTACCACAAACGCCATACTTTTGTGAGCTAGCAGTCAATCGTGATTCTTGCAAAAAAAAACTCGTTTTGAGACACGAAGCTTATTTTTATTTAAATAGCTCTGTAAATCGTCATAATTATCACATCTGGGCAGTAAAAACTGGTATTTTTAAAGATGAAGCTGGTAACGCTGTTATTGTTAATGGTTCACATTATCGGAAGTTGCCCAGCAACTTTTCTTTTTATGAAACCAACAACTTGAACTTGAATGAGCCACATGTCACACAGTATGTAAAACATACACTTTACTTTAAACTAAATTTCCTATGTTATCTCGCAGAGGGGTGACATCGATTGGCCACCCAGTCTTGCCATCTAAGTCATTAGACTTTTTCTTTTGGGGCTTATTAAAGAAAAGGGTTTATGCTACGATTCTAGAGCTAGAAAATCATTTCGAATGTGTAATTTTTGAAATAGTGCCCCATTTATGAGAAATCGTTATAAAGAATTTCGAGTAGAGTGAATTTGCCAACATCATATTTCATACGTAACTACAAAGTCTGTACTTTACGCAATAGCAATGAAATGCGGATCGTTTCAATATTTTGTGTTTTATTCACGAAAAACTTTCTGAAGTCTAATTTGGATAACTTCTAAAATACAGTCTTCCAATTTTCTATTATATAATTTTGTTGTTTAGGTGTTTATTTTACTTGGATAGCAGTAGGGCTTTTAAATTCGTTCTTATAGACATATTTATTATGATTGACGTTCAGTAATTGTAACCCACATCGGTTTCTGATGACCAAATGTAAAATTTCGAATTGTTTTTCTTTTTTTCTAAAAAATACTGTTAAACAGTCAATAGTTTCAAATCTTAAATTTAATTGACGAATTGTCATTTTTGAAGCATGTAATCCCCGGCGAATTGGTTTAATTCTAATTTTTTGATAATTTTGCAGCCAATTTTATAGTATTTCATTATTAATCTACGTATTATGACAACTTCACTGTGGTTCTATAGTTGATGGTTCTTTATTTATAGTGACAATAAAAGTAACTAAAATTACTTTGATGTTTGAAAAATACTACAGTGTTTTTAATAATATCAATTCTAAAGAAAATAGCAAATAGCAAGTGTTTCTGTAAATTTTTAAATATAATTTTTAAACAACCCACAATTAAAGCATTAATGTTTGTGGGATGGTTTTTCAGTTATGACAGTAATAGATAAAGCATCATCTAAGCACAGCCTATACCTAAAAAGTGCGATAAAATAATTATGCTTAACATTTATGAGCCTCAAGTGATGATAAGTTTTTTAACTGCGAGATTAAATTGCAAATAAGTTAGATACATGAGGTTCCTAAACACTATCTAAAACAAAATTTTATTCTTGGTGGATCTTTTACTTTTAGTCCAAGTTTAGTAATATTGTAATAATATTTTATGGTTAACAGATTTCAAATCAGCAAACTTAATAATGTTATTGTTTTGGCATTTTTCTTGGACTAAACTACTTAGCTGCAAGAAAAAACGTAAACATTTTGTATTAACTAAAAACTAAGAAAACGAAATTAATAATACAATAAAAATAGTAAACACTGCGCTGGTATAACATTTTAAAATTTTTCCCAGCTCTGTACGTCATCTTCCTGCCTCGTTTGAATTTGGGACGAAAATGGCCAGTTGGCTAGCCAAGCGGCAACACATAAACTTAAAGATAAACATTTATGATTGTTTAGGTGATAGCGCAGATTTGTAGGAACCGGAAAATATTATTTTTTAGTTGAAGGTCAAACAACAGACCGTGACAGGCGTGTTGATTGTGTTGTCATCGTCTTGATGTTTGTTGGCATGAATTAATTTCAATATTTCACTGTCTGTTGGGTTTATATAGCGTAAAAAATTTAAATCAGTTAGAAATGTACATTTAAAGTTATTTTAGCATTTTATTTACAAAAATTGTACATTCTCAATTGTTACTATGTAAGCCTAAGTAAGTGAAGCGTAAGCCAAGAAGTAACGGAATAAAAAAATTATTTTTAATATAATGATGATATTTAATCAGAAGAGATAGTGCCAAAGTAACTAAGAAAGAAGAAAAAAACTAGAAGGTTGTTAAACTTTTTAAAAAAATTAGAAGTAGCAGAAAAGAATAGACAATTATAACAGTTAAAACATTGGAATGTATCCTAATATTGAAAGCTATAAAAATAAATAAAAACGGTTAAAATGTTCTCAAAGTTAATTAAAATTAATGAGGAAGGATTTAATTGCCAGTAGGAAAATTTAAGGTCGAATGAATCGAGGACTTGCATGGATTTCAAAAATATTACAATGGTGTGTTGATGAATTAGAAATCCCATTCTATAGAAAAAAGAGTGATGTTAATTAATATTTTGCTCATATTCAGAGGGATTACATCAAAAATGTTATATAACAGTATAGCATATTTTCAGATTGTTTAGATAATAATGTCATTGCTATATAAACTTGTCTATTTCCAGTTTTAATTTTTTGCTTAAACATGAAGACACTTTACACTTTACACTTTTGGGAAAAAGTTATTGAATGAAACGCATCTTTTAAACAACTTCTGCAAAACATTATTAATTTTACAAGGAAGAAGAGGGCCAAATAAAATTGATGTGACCTGTTACGGCCAATGCTTTATCACACAGAAACATGACATTTTTGATATTAAAACGCTTCTTGCAGCAGTGTAAAATATATAAATATATTAATTAATATGTCAAGAAATGACACTGATAGTGTAAGTATTCTTAGCATTGCGTTGAAGATAAAAGTTACTAATCTCAGGGCTTTTTCTGGAATCTCTTTCAGAATTAGAATTAGGTCATAATCTGGGGCCTTTTCTAAGTTTAGATCTCTTCCAAGAGTATCGTCAATTTAATCGACAGTGACATTTGTGGGGGTGTCTTGAGATATTCTGCAATTTTGTTATTCTTCTCTAGTTCTATCTGACAGGAAAAGATTGAAAGACACCTGTAGGATGACTGTCAAATGATTCTGCATTTTCCTCGTTGTTTCTGGCGCATTCCTCATTGGATTTTTGATTAGATGAAATGAATTGAGTTGCTTGTTTCGTTTTCCTTGTTACTCTCCATAAACAGTAGTCATTAATGCCTGTAAATAGTTCTTCTAAATGCTTTTATAGAATTTTTCAAACGGTGTAGCATTCTTTTGATGTTTTTAACGGTGTTTTTTAGAAGTTCTTTATTATGTGAATACCTACTGTACTGTCAGACTCGGTGAAGTCTTCGCTTTTCTGTTATTGATATTTTAAAGGTTATTTGAAAATCATGTGTCTTTGTCTAGTGGTAATATTTGGTGTATTGTCATGATGCTGCTTGGATTTTTTGGGTTAATTTATAAACTGCCTTAACAATGTCTTTCTCACTTTTTAGAAGTATATTTAGTGCTGTTGTTTCGTCGAAACAGTTTCCAATCAGTATCTCTATTATGTAATTACAATAAAATTTCCTTAAATATAATGACAGAATTAATAGTCAATTTAGTAGGCGAGTGATTGGAGGTAAAATCGAAACATGACTTTATATGTGTTACAAAGAAGTCCAACAAATCTGGTCATTTTCGCGTATCTGTTGGCCAGTATGTGGGCTCATCTGTTGTTAAAATTTTCATGAAGCTAACTTTAATGTATGGTAATCTAATCTTCAGCTTATATGCATACGTATTATCTTGTTGAATCAGTAGTAATTTATTTAATATGCATAGCGGCACGCAACTTTCTATAATGTCTTCGTTGTCTATAACTGCTATTTAACTTACACTCAAAGCTTTAAAGTGCACTCATCATTGTGCTGCTTATTACCTTCAGACTTCAACGCAACGGCTAGTCGCATGTGCGCGCCTTGCAACTTAATTCCTCAAGGTGAAGGATGTTTACATAAGAGAAACTATTGCCGCCTGTTATGACTCCAATAATTGAGCAAAAAATGGGACGCTAATTTCACACGCGCCTGCGGCGGGATCCAAACTCAGCGGCATAACAGGTTCTTTGAAGTTTAACGACGCCTTCCTTATTACTTGTAGGAAAATTCTATCCTATTCTACGTCGCAAGTGCCAACCCTAAATTGATTTCAAATTGGAAGTGTAATCGACTCCAGCTATGACAACAACGTTACCCTTATCAGTCTATTACAGGGGTGTTGCCAAACTAGCATTGGATGGCCCTCCATTAAGATTGAGGCGTACGCGTGACCATACAGAGCTTTTAATTGACAAATTACGAGTAATGCAAACTCTTCTTAACAATTGTCGTTAAATAGTAATCCTCAAGCTAATCTATAAATTTGATGTGTTGTTGACATTTGGAAACCAACTTAAACGTACAGTAACTTGAAGTCACTACCATAAAAGTAAAATGCCAAATTTTAAATAACATCGAGTTCGTTTTTATAAAGAGTAATTACGGAACAGCTAATGCAAGCGGGTTTATTAAAAAAATAATAAAAAGTAGTTTATTATTTACATAACATGTTTTTAGCTATGTAATGGAGTCTAAAACACCAAACGTCTTTATGGGTAAACGGATATTACATAAATTCATGTTTGATATTTAAATATTGAGAGCAGCGAAAATCGGCACTGCATATTACCCCCAATTTCATGTGCAAATTTGAGAAAGTTACAGGTGAGTTTATTTGTTTCATGTGCATATTAATTTACGATTATACAAGCGAA
The DNA here is from genome assembly GCA_036346155.1 of Sinelater perroti. Lineage (NCBI taxonomy): Eukaryota > Metazoa > Arthropoda > Insecta > Coleoptera > Elateridae > Sinelater > Sinelater perroti. The sequence goes on along the minus strand of JARFIY010000370.1, from coordinate 15,065,969 downwards.
TGAGTTGCAGCAAAGTAAAGTTAACGCCCATTGGACGACATAAGAGTGTTGTACGAACGTGGGTTGTACAAACATAAATTTTAATTATTAAAACTTAATCCCGATAAAGTTTTCGTCGTTAAAAAAAGCTGGAAACACCAAAGCGTATAATAAATTAAATGGTAAAATTATTTGCCGAGTTTTTTACTCAGTGGAGTTTCAATTATTACAGGAGTTTAAAGGGCATATTATAGACTATTAACTACGTCAGTTTAGAATTTATTAAAATACAGGGTCCGAAAAACTCTCTTTCTAGTTTCAGTAGGGCATTGTGAAGACTACATCGTCAAATAGTTTGGGGCGGAAAATCGATTATGTTGTGGTAAAATACTTTAGTAATGCAAGATCTGTTAAGAAGAGAGATGGACGACTTCGGACTGTTCGAATATTCGAATACATTGATGCAGTCAGGCTCTAAATTCTCCGCTCACAAACATGCTACCGCAATTCAGCTTTTTGGTCACACTGTGAGACGAACCTTCAGCAAAAGCTTGGTTTTTATTCGTGCAAGATGATGTTTATTCAAGAAATTCCAGAACGTGGAATATGGAGAAATTATTGAAACTTTACTGCTTCATAAGATTGTTTTCTTTTTGCTGAGTAAATAAGTACAATCTTCGATATTGGAGTAAAAACAACCTGAGGATGGGCTACCAGAAGCCTCTGTATAGTGATCGTGCCACGGTTTAGTGCGCGGTGTCACAAATGGAGATCATCACGTCTTAGTTTTGAGCATATGAAATAATGCTCAAGAATTTCTTTGTCTCAGCTCTCAAAGAACTTAGTCTGGAGAATATCTGGTCTCGATAAGACGAAATTACGCTCTATACATTGTTAACACTAAGAAAATCTTCCCCAGGCATTTGATCTCTCTAATGGGTAAAATTATGTAGCTCATGCGCTACCAGACTCGATTTTAGTAAAGGCAAAGTTTAGGAACATTACCTAAGAAACCTCCAAGCCTCAAAGCAGGCAATTTGCACAGAAATTCGACGTTTACTTTCACAAATCCTCGAAAGTTATATGAAACTTTATAAGTTACTTGCTGCAGTGTTTGAACTATAACGGACACCAGTTGGCCGATATTATTTTCAAAATCAGACAAGGTAAAACTTTCCAGGTTGTAAGTTTCAGATGTGAAAATAAATTGTTTGTATCTCTAACACTTTTTTAATTTACCTTCAAAACTAGGAAGGATGTTTTGCAGAACTTTGTATTGGGATGGGGCAAAAAGCTTAATTTTAAGCTTTGCTTAATAATGTAAAAATTATTTATCCAATATTTTCAAGTAAACACGAAATTAAAAATATATGTCATGTTGTATAGTACCTGGCTCTGTATTTAACCAAGCTTTGTATGTCTTGGTACGGCATTTGTAGTTTGACATCAAAGAATTAGCCCACCCTCCTTCTGCTTCTTCAAAACTGGCAAAGGGGCGTCCGGTAAAAAAATAAACTATTGATCAAAACAGATGGTGTTAAATCAGGATTAGGAGCCGGAATTCGATTTCATCAAATTATTCTAATTTCTCCTAGGGTTCTTTGTGTCGCGTGTAGTCTGGTGATGTCAATCTGGAGCATCGCCTGTTTTCAATTCACCATACTAAGGTACTATACATTTGGTCAATGCAGCTCAACCTTCAAAATCCACTCAAAATAAATTACACCTTTGCAGTAGTACCAAAGCATATATTTGGCTTCATTTTACAACAAATTGTGCACATTGGTCTTTACTTAACCATTGATTTTATCTATTTGAGTGTTGTTACAAAGATAAATCCAACTTTTATCATTGGTAACAATTCGGAGAAAGAATCGAAGACCTTGAGGATTGTTTGAAAATTGTCTACACACAGTAACCTGATGTTCAGTTTGCTCTTGCGTTAAAGCCTGAGATATTGCTCTACATCATCTGATGGTTTTGCCTAGCTTACGCAAAGGACGCCTTGTTATCTATCGGGCTAGTCTAAGTTCTTGTAATAATTGTCGGTACTCACAGTTGGGGATCTTTCGACATTTTTAAGTAAAACTTAATAAGACTTAAAGAATGGCACTACCGCATAAATTAACTTTGGACTATACGACCTTATACTTTTAACTTTAAGTATTACTTAAGTCACATAAGTGCGGCAATAATGTTGAAAAACGACTAAAATTTTAACATTAAATTGGATATGTTTCCTAGCTAAAAAATTTAAAACTAAAGAAATGCAATTTGTACAACAAGAGATAATATAAAAAACATGATCTTTAATTTTGTGTACAACTTAACCATTTTTTTAAATTTAAAATCAAAGATAACTACTGAAAGAACTAAAAACACCTTGACGCTACCCTAATAGTTATAGAGAAGATGACTAAAGGGAATTTACGAAGTCTACATTTCAAAAAAGTTACTGAATTTAGGGCGATGGTTAATTTATTTTTAACAAATAAAAAATAAACTAAAAGAAAATGAAATTCGGTACTGCTATACAGTTGTAGACGACTTAAGATGGGAGCGCAGATTTTTTAATTTCTCTACTCAACCATTTTTGAATTATAATTGTAAGACCAATTATAAAAATAATAAAATAGTAATCATTTTTCTGAACGGGGAGACATTTGAAAGACGCATCGGCAACTTTCTTGTTCAGGTAATGTAAGTGGTTCCTGTGGGATTTAAGTCCCAACGACAGTTGCAAGCACATGGGCGACGGATCGTCTAGAAGCCCGTGCCTTTTACAGATGATCTAGATGATTGAGATAAATCGGTGGCATTCAGATTCGACGGTCGTTTGTCGTACGTAGACGACAAATCGTCTGGGCTTGGGAATAGTTTTAAGGGGCTATCCTGCGAAAAATTAGGCGATATTCTGGAATTTATAAAATAAAAACTATTGCATCAAATATTTTAAAAATTGGACGATATATTCTTGTACATGTTAACTTTTTACATAAATTTTGTGAGTGAAAATATTTATCTCCTTGGCGCCTTCAAATTTCCTAAAATAAATAAAAATTCCCGTTAACCTAGAAGTATTCCCCTACTAGAAGACTCGGGCTTGAAAAAATATAAAAACTTCACAAAACGTTGAAGTTTTGAAAGAAATGTCGAATTTTACCCAAAAAAACGGCAATTTTTTGTATGGAAAATTGACAATTTTTGTTCAAAATTAAAAATGAAGGGTCATAGTAAGTCAAAATATGTACATGATATGCTCAAAAAATTTCAAGAGCATTCAATGATTTGTATTCGAGTTGGAGTGGCAGAAAATTTCAAAAATGTCGTTTTGAGAAAACATGTTTAAAGTTTTAACTTCTCTGCGAGAGTAGTAACGCCAAAACGTGAAGTATGGCCACGTTTTTTCCAGGTACAATTTCCAGAAACTGTAGGTTGGTATCTAAACCTTCTTTTTCAAGCGTTTTAGTCCTTTCTTCTTTCACCGCGAGCTCCAAACACAAATTTGTTTCTGTTGCTTTAAATATATTGTTGAAGCAGCTAATGAAAGTTTGATAATTGAAACTTTTTGCCATATCCATCAAACCACAAAAAATATTCACTCCATTAAAGCCAATGCCATTTCAAAACTATTTAAGATCCAACTTTAAAACTTTGGATTGTTATTTTAGACATGATAAACTGTCAAAAATAAGAAAAAAGTCGATAAATTGTTTTTTATACTAGGATAGCCCCTTACCAGCATCTTGAAGTATTGAGACAAAGTGAGGACTCTCAGCTCTAACGCGACAGCGTGTACATCGGTTGAGAGCGCATATCCGCGTAGATATAGTTGCTAAATAATAAAGTATTACAAACTCATCCTTCTTGCTAAATCTTTTTTCTTTTTGAAATAAGCAATTAACATTATAATGAGCACTAAAAAGTTGATAAAGAATTTAAAATTGCTATAAAATTTATCATAAGTCATTAACCACGTAAGTGTAAGGTCATATAATATTTCGTATATAAATTAGTTACAAATCATCCTTGGTGCGGCCGGAATAAGTGGACTGAATAGGTAATTTTAAATTTTGAATAGAAAGCTTGAAACAACTGTAAAATTAAAACACTAACCTGTGGAAACGCAGATATGGTTCCCTACTATTAATCCTGGGGCTTTCAGAAGAAAAGGAGAAGGATATGGATAAAAATTAGGACAAGTTCCCCAATCTTCACAGCAGACGAAACGGTAGCGTCTTCCTGGTGTAAAAGGTTCCCTCGTCGAGCAGATAATTTACCGGGGAGATTACCGCAAAATTCCAAATGCAAAAACGCGAACAAAGGCAAACGCGTAATGCCGCGAACCGAATACGAAATGCAGGTTTTAATGAATAGAGCAAAAGTCTAAAGTCGCGAACTAAACGAAACCAACGTGCCAAAGCAAGTGCCCCAAAAGCAATTCGCGGCCCAGACCGCCGGCCATAATCGCAACGCATGCTTGAGACTATTGGGCCGATAAAACAAATTTCAAATGTATATCAGAGGAATCAAAAATTATAGCCGGCCATAATTTAAACTTCAAAATAAATATAATTTTGAGATTGGCGCGAACAATCCTAAATATGGTTTATATTAAATTATTCCTTCATAAGTTTTTTTTTTTATTAATTTAACCAGCGTATTTACAATCTACTCCTAATTTGAGTATTAAGTAAAATTATATAACAATACAAGGTCATGCGGGGAGCTCTAGCCAGTGCTAGTCTCCCTAATGATTACATCAGTTTTGATTAGGTTGTGCGAGGTCCAGCGGCCATTGTCGTTTGAGCCTTCTTGCGATGTCCGGTTGATTGGAGAGTTGTTCAATGAGTTGGTTAGGGTGTCCTGCCAAGTTACTGCTATAGTTAGTTGAGAGCCTTTTGATTTCACTATCTACTTAGTGAACTAATAGGTCGTTATAAAGGTGTCGTTCTTTATGTTCCATGGTTCATTGGCCAGCATACGGAGGGTTTTGGACTGGAATCTTTGAAGGATTTTAGTGTGTGTCGCTTTGGCGCATCCCCAGAGTTGGATCCCGTAGGACCATATGGGCTTCAGGATGACTTTATACAGCAAAACCTTGTTTGATAGAGAGTTGGGAATGTTTTCCAAGTAACCATGCCATTTGTTTGATTTTGAGATCTAATTGCTTCCTTTTGGCTTTGATATGCGAGCTCAATTGAGTTTTTGGTCGAGGTGCAAGCCGAGGTATTTTACTTCCTATGGATTGGAATTGGGGTGTTATTTATGCTGGTTTGAGCGCATTCGATACGTCTTATAGTGAAGGTTATTTGAGCCGATTTATCAGTATTGACTGTAATTCTCCACTTATGGAACCAGGCTTGCAGTGAGTCTAGATGCTGTTGGAGATGTTCCACAGCAAGTTCAAGAGATTGGTTGACTGAAAGGATGGCCGTGTCGTCAGCAAATGTCGCAAGTATAGTGTTGTCTGTGGTTGGTGCATCTGATGTATAAATTAGATATAGCAGTGGTCCCAAGACGCTGCCCTGCGGACTCGGACTTGATTGGATGGATATCTGAGACTGCACTGTTCATTTTGACTTGGTAGGTTCGGTCTGTGAGGTATGACTTGAGTAGTACGTATAGCTGACTGGGAGGTGTAATTTGAGTTTGTATAACAAGCCAGTATGCCACACTTTGCCGAACGCTTGCTTAATGTCTAGGAACACCGTTGGGCATACATTCTTCTTCTCCATGCTTTCCATTATATGAGTGATGATTCGGTGGCTTTGGTGAATGGTGGAATGGCTTTCACGGAATCCAAACTGGTGCAGTGGGATAAGCTGGTCTAGGTCTACAGATTTCTTAATGCGCTTGAGTAGTAGCCGTTCAAGAAGCTTGGAAAGGAGAGGCAGGAGACTTATTGGTCTGTAGGATTGTGCTTGGGTGGGCGGTTTGCCAGGTTTCGCAATCATTATTATCTGGGCATGTTTCCATAACATAGGAAGTAGCAGAGTTGTAGTATTCTGTTAAATATTGTGGTAATTAGTACAATCGCTTTTCTGGGAAGGTTTTAAGTACTTCTCCAACCATTAGGTCATATCCTGGTGCTTTACGCACGTTTGTTAGTTGTATTTGTTGAGAAACTTCTGCTGGCGTAAAGGGCTTGATTGGCGGTGACAATTGGCACGTAGTATCAATGAAGGATTCAATTTCTTTATCGTCAACATGACCTTGTATTTGTGGTGTTGTAAACACGTTAGAAAGGTGTTTCGCAAATGAATTGGCTTTATCAGTATCAGATCTGGCCCAGGTATCGTCGGGGTTTTTGATAGGAGGGATAGTTGCTATTGGCCGCTTGAATTTCTTTGTTGCCTTCCATATAGAGTTGTCATCAGGAGAGAGATGGGTGATGTATTGACTGAATGTTTCATTGCGAGCTTCCGCTAGCGCCTTTTGCAGTTGATGCGTTAGTCTATTATAGTGGGTTTTGTCTCGTCTATCTTTGGTTCTCTGCCATTTTTTCCGTGCCCTTCGTTTCTCAGAAATGAGGTTCCGTACGTTCAGAGGAATGTTGTCTGTTTCAGGTGATGGTTTTGGAACGGGGGTGGCTTGCCATGCAGCTCCTTGTATAATGGTAGTTAAGTACTGGGTTGCCTCATCAATGTCTTGAGCGTTTTTTATTCTCATCTCGAGTTTAATTTCATTTTCTAGGTCGTCCTAAAATACTCCCAGTCGGTATGCTTGTTGCATAATTTTAAAGGAGGGTCTTTCTTAATGACAGTCGTGCTGATACTTATAATGATTGGCGTATGGTCAGAGGATAGACCGAAGTTGGATTCCGTTTGTTGATAAGTATTCGCTATGCCATTGGTAACTGCATGGTCAAGTAAGTCTGGCAGTTTATGTGGATCACTGGGCCAGTATCTTGGTTCACCAGTTGATAGGTAGTTGTAGTTGTTTCGTTGGATTACAGCTAGCAGTCTCCGTCCTTTCGGGGTGGCAATCCTTGAGCCCCAAGCAGTATGCTTGGAGTTCCAATCACCCGCTGCAATAAATTTTGGCCCCAGGGTTAGTAGGAATTCCTCGTATTCTTCAATTGTAATGGGGTGACGTGGTGGGCTGTAGATGGACGCAATGACCAGGGGGTACGGGAGAACTTCTATTTTAATTTTTGCACTTTGTATTTTGTTGGTTATAAAAGGCTCCATCTCGTAGTGGGAAATTGCGTTTTTGACAATTATAGCTGATCCAGCGTGAGCTGTGCCGTCTGGATGATTGGCAAGGTAAGTAGTATATTTCGGGATTTTAACTATTGTTTTTCCTGTTGCATGGGTTTCTGAAATTAATAGGATATCGATTTGTTGCATTTGTAGGAAGGTAATTATTTCCGGGATGTGTCGGGTAATGCCATTGGCATTCCAGGTACCAATACGTAGGTAATTAGCCATTTTATGCTATTTTGTTAATTACTATGGAGAGCATGTTAAGCACCATGCTGTTCTGGCTTATAAGTTGCGCGAACATTGCTTTAAATTCTGCAAGGAAGTTGGAAAGTAGATCATTAATGTTGTTTTGTCCTGTAACTGCTTGTTGATACGTTAGTGTGTTTTGAGGAGTATATGTGCTAGCTGCGTTGTTTGCGTTGCCGGTCCTATTTCTAAGGGGTGGGAAATTCAGGTTATCCATGGTGGGGGGCACCTGGTGGGTTTGACGTGGGTTATTTGTTACTGCTCTATATGTTGTATTTCTAGATCTCTGGAGATTTTTATATACAGTACACCCTTTATAGTTGGCCGGGTGGTTTCCTTGGCATAGAGCGCATTTTGCTGGAGTGTCTGGAGATTTCTTGCATACAGAAGTGCTACGTGTTGCACCGCATTTAACACAATTATATGGTCTATTGCAGTACGTTTTAGTACCTTGATTAGTTAAAAAACTGTTTTCTTGCTTCCTCTAAATTAACTGTTTTAGTTTTGTTTAAACATATGGTAAATGAAAGTGAGTATATTAAATTTTTCAGTGATATTCATATATAATTAAATTGGAAAAAAATAAGAAATCGAAGATAATTATTGCATTTTTGATTACTAGTATATAGTTTTGTTGTTACATGCTAAAACAATCGATAAAAACGTTAAGTACAATCCAAGATACACCATTATTGCTATAGCGTGACCATTAAATTACTTAATAAATAATGAGGAAGTATAGTTTCTACAGTTCTGAACAATAATAAGAAAAAATTAATTAGCATTACTTGGCACACGATTCTGATGGTAGCTAAAATAAAAGATGCAATTTGTTATTCTAATTTTATAATTATTTTTAGAAAATTAGTTTAACAAATTCTTGCAAGACTTAGTTTGGTGCGTGGAAATATTTAATTAAGTTTTGCGCTGCGGCAAGAGTAGAAAATTAGAATTTGTCATGTTTTAAATAATTTCCTGTACTCAATATCTTATGAAATGAAAACTAAGATGTTATTATCTTCATCTACTACTATCATATTCTATCTTAAAACAAGAAAACTAAAATAAAAACTTGTAACTTTATCTCGCATTTATTTAATTTACCAAACGTTAAATTAGAAAATGTAATAGGAAGTTAGAATACCTCAGATGACTGGGTGTTTGTAGATTTTAAAAATCTATTTTTAGGAATGCTGAGAGTCTCGCAAAGAATCTGTATTATATCTATTCTATATTTTTGACCTATCAATAACAAGAATAACTACAACTATAACCTTTTGTCCAGTAAGAAATTCAAGGAATTAGCAGATTAACTTAGACTAATATCAACAGTGGCTAACACATGAAAAATTAAAGCAAGCAAGAGCAAGTTTGTCTACGTCACATTTACGATAAAGAAGATAATTGCCCACCAGGACCACTTAACGGACAACAACATAAATATACCAATATAGCAAAATATCGTGGCTTACATTTAGATAGGCTATCCTGACAATATAAATAAAATAATTTGGCTTACAAACTAAGCAAATTACCTTCAATTATTACACAGGGTAATTATAAATATACAACTTTAAGGGTTGATTTCCGGGGTTATTTTGAAGTAAATTGAAAAGGACCCTTGTTTTTTGAAACGTCTCATTACTGGTGACGCGACTTGGGTGTTTCACTACAACCCCGAAACAAAGCGCCAGGGCCAGAAATCGCACACTCTAAGCTCATCCAGGCCAAAAAAGCAAGAATGAGCTAGTCGAAGATTAAAAGTATGCTAATTTTTTTATAAGGAATCGTCACTAAAGAGTTGTGACTCAAGGCTACACGGTCAACGAACAATTCTACCGAGCGGTACTTAAGGACTGCGAAAAAGAGTCATGCGTGTGCGACCAAACATAAAGGACAATTTTGTCACAGCAATTTCAATTAATGAGTTTTTGGCAAATGAAAACATCCCTGTGGCTTCTCTTATTCACCCGAGTTAAGTCCAAGTGATTTCTATTCTTTTCCCACGTGTCAAAATGCATCTCAAAATACGTCATTTGGGACAGTATCGAACATTGAAAAGCCCGTAACCGACCAGTTGAAGCCGATTTCCAGGATTCGCGTTCCAGCACTGCTATGACAAGTGAAAGAACCGTCTCCAGTGCTGTATGGCTACCCAAGGTAATTACTTTGAAAGGAAAAATGCCCAAGTGTAACTGTTATTGTCTAATAAAATGATAAAAAATCAGTCTCATTACTTTATTTACTCAAATTAGTCCTTGTCCTTTCCGGCTCACTGACAGAGGAACAATGTTCTTGACAACTAAGCTACAGCGGTAGCCTTAGTGACTTAAGAAGAGTTTATATCTTTCAGATAGATAATGTTTCGATTAGAATAGTATAATACAACTTTTTTTACACTCATAAAAAGTATTAGTCAGTACTGCTTTTTATACTGTTTTAGTAGTTTTTTGCTTGTTTTTGAATTTTTTTTAAAAATATAGTAAAAACGTAAAAGTTTTTTTACAGTAGCCTTTTCTATAATTTTGATATTAATATAATAAAAACAAGCAGACTAGTTGCAAGTTGGAGTTTCAAACTGATGAAAAGCCCAATTGTGGTGGTAGTTTGTAACCCTGCTTATATTACTCGTTACGTAATTTTAAATCTCAAGCGCTCCGACAGCTTTCGAGCTGAATCACAAATTAGTTGTCGCTTCATAGCCTCGACTCTTAATATTTTTGACGATGTTACTGATTGAGAAAATAGAAATAAAACACTAATGCATTTGAAGGAATCATTCCTTGTCACTTTGCTGAAGTTGGTGTTCGGTAGAGATAATTAATGTGCCGGATATTTCAATACAACCTTGATGTTTGGTTACATAATTTATTTTATTTATGAAAGCCCAAAATTAATCTGTCATCAGACAAGCTTTTTGTGCCTTAGGGAATAATTACGATGAACCTGTAATTTAGAATGTACTGTCTATAATTGAGTGAGGTTATGAAGACTTTTAAACGTTAGTTGATATTTACATAATACGGTAAGTGCAAAGAAAAATTTTCGTACAGATTTGTACATTTTTAATATTTTTATAGTTTTCCAGTTTAATCTGCGATGCCTCCATTCGAAACACTTAACGGATTAAAGGTTATGATTGAAAAGCTAAATATTTATTTTCCTTCTTGGTATTTGTGTATTTGTGTATTTTTGTAAAATTAAGACACAACCTAACCACTTAAATTTAATGAAAAGTTTAGTAGTACAACATAAAGAGTTATTAGTTGCCGATAGAAACAATACAAAAGTAATCAAAACCTATAAGTCCTTGAAAAGTTTTAGCAAACACCCGCATATAATACATTAATCGTGTAACTGTTATAATCTACCTGTTGTTTAATTTTTGTGTTGAATTTAACTTATTAATGGCTGAATTAATGTCTCGTTGCACTACTATGTCATTTGTGATATTTATCCCCACCAATGTTTTAGAATGTTGCCTTCTAAAATAATTATTTATATTGCTATTTCAAGAAATTAAGACGCAATCTAATTACTGAGTTTGCTATAAAATTTCGGAATTTCAAACTCCGAGTTGCAGCGCCGTTAAAATCCGTCACCGGAGTTGCGCTTCTTGCCAATTAACTTAATGTGAAATTAGGCCGTTAGCTAACATGGAAATTGTTTATAAAACTATTTGGTTGCCACCAACTACACATATGGGATTATAAATATTGGTAAGTTATCCGATTATTCCAACAACGCAAGATAAAACATATTACAGTACTAGTACAGCTTGCTTACTTTATTCTGTTTAAGAAAAATAAATTACAGGAGTCAAAATTAATCTTATTTAAACAAGAAAAAACTGCAGAATAAGAGAAGTCGATTGTCTAAATAAATTAATTTTTTTTATTTTACTGGTATTGCTGGAGTTAATTGTACAAAAAGCATAGTTTCTGTAAATAAAAATATTTTTACAAGCCGGACTAATGGTACATATTTTTCAAGTAGAATTTCTAGAGTGATAAATCAAATTTGAGTCGGTTGATAAGAGGAGCTTGCAAAACCCTTAAAGAAAATTTGGAAAAACTACAAAAACAACTTTATTCAGTTTCGCCTTATGTGCGATAGAAAAAATCACCAGCAGCTTGTATCAGACTGAGATTTTAATGAACCCTTGACATAAATTTGACGCCGATTTTATTCCAGGTCCCGACGGCCCACACGCTTTTGCTTTTTCTATATCCAATTTAGTTTTAAATAGTATTGCTAGGGTTATCTGTTCACCCAGCTTATTCCTAAAATAATCTTATTCTGTTTTTTTGCTGTAAAGTGATAATTTGTTTAGTTTTCCCAATATTTGCGTGTACATGGTTGTAAGAATACAAGTGCAATTTGACATTAATTCTAAACATGACTCTACTAGAATTTTTTTGGAGCTAGGGCCCTTAACTATGCAGAAGTCAACAAAATCTGATATCTTCTGAGAGTCGGACGGCTAGTATGTGGGCTGAAATGTTGAAAGATAGTTTATGTTAAGCTTTTATGACTTTTAATAATTTCCATTCCTTAGTTGTTGTAAGCCTAGATCCCCATATCATGTTTTATGCGCTAAAGTTTCTTCAAACTAGGAATAGGTTTTCCAGCGTCTGGAAATACCGGTCATAATTCTCATACTCGTTATTGTGCCTTGGTGGGGAATGTATATCGCGGATATTGTCATTTTACCCGTGTGTCTACTATAGTAACATTGGTGGCTTATATGTTGTTATGCTTATGTTCAGCTCTTTCATGATGTTTAATATCCTGCTTGATTATAACTGCAGAACCTCTATGTGTTGTTCATCTAGATAGTTAGTATTATGTAAGTTGTAGTTTGGCAATTTTACATGACTTTATTGGTAAAATACGTTTCTGATATAAGAATAACGTCTAAGTTATTAGTTTGTATAAATAATTGGCGTCCCGTATTAATATATTTAATTGTTGAGCTATTAGTAATTTTTATTAACAAAAATAGTTGACATGAAATTTATAAGTGTGCTCATTTGGTCTATGATAGATTTTATCATATGTTTTAAGTCGCCTAATTCGTTTGCTGGTGGTGTTACTACTGGCTGGTTTGGTTGTTTTCTGATGTGCTCATGTGCTTTGTGATATATTTAATACCTGATTGGGTAAATCTCTGTTTGGTTTTGCGTTCTCTTAATGTCGGATAAATTCTTTGATAAATTTGATATAATTTCTAGAGTTTGCTGTGCACTTAACGTTGTTGTCTGTTACTTGCCTGAGACAGGCACTAACTAGTTAAATAATTTGAGGCACATTTGACATATCGTAGATTATTATACAATAATTTACTATATATCCAAATTTTTCGCAGCTCATCAATTGCGTTTAGTGTATGGTACTTAAAACTAAACTTTGGTGTTTAGTAACAAAATATATTTTGTAAAATTCTTTGTCATTATTTTTAGGTATGATATTTATGAAGTTCATTGGTAATGAAATTTTTTGTTTATCTTTACTTTACGTTTCAAACGTTTGTTATTTCGTTTTCTTTATTTTGCAAACTTTGAGTAATATCCTCGATGTCAGTTATTGGGTGTAGATTGTTAAAAACTACACAAAAGCATCTTTTTTGTTTAGGGTTATAGATTTAGAATTCAATGTTTTTATCTGTAAGTGCTTTTGCTAGCAGAGGAGCATATCGCACTATCTAAAGGCTGTACCTTAACTTGGTTATTATATAATGTCTTTATTGTGGATTTGTCTTTAGCCAATTCATTGAGTAACTAAATTAGTGATTGTATGTTTTCCACTCCCTAAAATAAAAATCATAAATGGTTTAAGTTTGAAGATTTATGTGTTTTGATCTATATTTTCGTCTGTGAGTGCGTCAAATTTGTTACCGAGTCCAAGCCAGTAATTATTTATTTTGGAAGCATTAGCTTCGTGTTATTAATTTCTGCCAAATTTATTGTTGGCATGTTGTCATGATTCATTAGTATTTTGATCAGTAGAGTATTGTGTAAAATGCGACTGCATCGTATTTATCATTGAAAATTGTTAAATAGTTGACTAGTGTATAAGTTTGAATTTTGTGAGGTGTTTCCATAAGAACTGGTTTTGAAAAAGAGGCATTTATTGGCATTTTCAGATGCAGCTGGGTCTATGCTTGTGTACGGTGATGCGTATTTCGTTGGCTATGTATGATATGTGTAATAAAAGCGCAATAAAAGTCAGTTTTTATGCCGTTTCCGATCCACTTCTTGATTCGATTGCTGCTATAAACCAGAAATTTAACCTGTAGGCCGCTATTGGGATTGGTTTGGTCGCTGCGCTAGGGCAGGTATAGATCCACGACCCGTAGAACTATCAATTTAATATGATGCTATATTAGTTGCACAACACCAGAAGCCTAAACAGTGCATTATAAGTTAATAAAATTCTATATTAAAAGTGTTACTAAAAAAACCAAAGGTTATTTAAGAGGGGCAGTCTAGCGACGTATGGAACAAAATAGACAATTTTATAAAAAATAGTGAAATCAAACATAAACAAATCAAGTCATAATTCTCTCAAAATTGTATATTTAATAATAATTTTCACAGAAAACTAAAGAAATTAACATTTAAAAATCCAAAATTTTTATTAAAAATCTACAATGAGAGTCATATTTTTAAAGTTAACGGCGAAAAACAGCAACTTTTGTAATTTATCACAAAATAATAAAATGACTTTGTTACAAAAAATACAGGTAATTATACAGATAACACAGGTTTCAAATGCATTAGAAAACAATTAAAAACACAAACAAAAAGGATATTTCTGAGGAGGTAAGTAAAGTGTGCAAAAGAGCTGTGTGCCCTGATTACAGAAGCATAGGATAAAACGGTCTATAAAATGTAAAAGCAAAAGACGTTGAAGGGGAAAACTAAAATAATTTTAACATATATAGATTTATTAGAAATCAAATATTTATAATTTAAATAATAATTATATAATAGTTACAAGTATAAATAAACCAAAGGAAGATTTAGTAAAAATCTTTAAAATACCTTCTGTTAACTAAAATCTTTTATAAATTGGCCCTTTTTCTATATCAACGATGCCTATGTAGTACGAACAAAAGCGGCTACATAAAATACTAACAAAAGTAAAACTCAGCTCTATGCCTTTTGTTCTATTTTTAAGAAAGAACGCATCAGGTATGTGTAAGTACAATGAGAAGATAGGAGTGATATGTAAAAGTTCTAATCAAAATTATTATGAAGAGAAAACCTTACAAATTATTGTGTCAATTTTAGCACTACATCATACAAATTAGTTGAAACAATAAATGTAAAATGTTAGGTAATGATCACGGTGAGCAAAAACCAGATTCTATAAATCTGACTAATTCGGAAACTTTTGAAGAACTTGATGCTACTAGTTAGTTCCAAAATCCAAGCTATCATTGATGGAATGATGTTCATAGTTTTCTCTGCGACCCAAAAAGAGTCGCGTGCAAAAGTTGAGGGTCAAGACAATTTTGCGTGCTTTCTCCGACAACTAAGGCATCATCCATAAGGAACTTGCTAATACCGGCTACATTCTATAATTTTCTTTAAACGGTTTCTACGATGTATCTGCATGTTCCGTCAGAGTTGAGCAGGACTGAATAGTGCATGTTGCTGCACAATAATGGTTCATGGTGGCGTATTTGTTTTCCATGATGCACTTTCCTTACCTAATTTGACGCCTATAGACTTGACTTCTCTTTGTTTCTCTACCTAAAGCGTTGTAAAAAGCGCACTTATAAGTAAGTAACAGTGGTTCCTTCAATCAATATCTAAAGGATTTTTGCAGGCAGTTCCCAAAAGTTTTAAGAATGTTACCAAAAGTCTAATAAAGATAATTTATTTGTGTCTTCTGCTTTGTTTGTCTTCTGACACCATTCAGTAAATTTTTACACAAACTCGTATAATTAATCAAGTGCCGTATAAGAAACCAGGGCTAACAGGATTAAATAATTAACTCATTTTCACAAGCTGGACGACAACATAGTGAGAAATGTATTAAAATGTAATAGAACAAGAAGTCAAATAAAAAGGTAGAAAGTAAACAGTTGTAAATAAAATAAAAACTAAACAATTATTGAACATATATATTATATATTATATATATAAATGTTTAATGTCGTTTAACATATAATATTATAAATATATATATAAAACTGTTTGTCTGTTGTTCGAACAGTTCAAATTGAGTAAAGTTTAAGTCTGATTATATAAGAGTGTACTCCAACGAAAGTAAGTCAACAAGTGTTTCCTAATCCCCCCTCCAATCAGCGTCAAAGTTTGAAAATCTAAAATTTTGTAAGGTTATGGCTTCGGAACGGTGAGAGTTAACTAGCTAAAACAGAAAAAATAATTAAATATTTTATTAATTTTTTTAAGGCATACTTATGTGTGTCTTTAGGACGAACCTTTTTACTATCCCACAAAGAAGCGTTTTTTGATTGTAAAATTAAAATATCTATAATAAATAAAGTAAAAATTTTTATCTTGACTATAAAGGTTCAATAATAATATAAAAGTGAATCAAATATAAAACGATTTTTTTATGTTGTGATGTGAACGGAAAGAGGGCACGGCTTTTGAGTAGAGCAGGTAGACATGACTTCGCTCTACTACTTTTGTAGTCAGTATTACGATATCAGGATAAAAAGTTTGTCTGATGTGCAACATTTTATTAAAACTCTCAAAAATACTACAAAGCCTTAAGGTACAGTTCATTAAGGTCGCGTTCTTGAGGGTGACCGCTGCTTAATTTAATGAAATTGCTTTTGATATATGAATAAGTTATGGCAGTACCCAGGCAATCATTACTGTCGACGTTGGGTTTCGAAAAGTGTTCGCAAGATGCACCTTCATTTTTTTGCCGAAACTTTCAGTGTGCGTACCTATTAGTATGCTATCAGGTTGAAAGAGATTTTTCGCACCAGATTGTTGCCTTCAGTAAATCTCGGATACTCCATTATATCCCAACATTTAAAAAGTTAGTATGGAATGGCAAAAGAAAGGAAACTGCACCCTTCAAAGTCAAAACTTGATTCTTAGCTGGAAAGGTTCTTGCAACTGTATTTTTTATTTCAAATTTTTGTACTGTAACACCGCATACTATCGTTAATTTTTAGATAAAATAAAATCCATATATTATCGGAAAATATGCTAATTGACAATCAAAGATATTATTTTTCGTTTCGACAACACAAAAAATTGAGGAACTAATCTAAACTACTCTAAAGCATTCTTTTTACAAGATGGACGTAATTATGTGGTTATCATTTTTTTGAACGAATCCGAAGGTTAGAGATGTGATCCTCATGTTTTGTACGATTGGCTGGTCTTGCAACCATCATCATTTCATGACAGCAAAATCAAAAACTATCTATCCGTTAGGAAAATGTGTGTTTATGTCAGGAGATTATGTAGGAAACTAAAAAAACTCATTTATAATTGATTTACCCTCATAAGTTACTAAAAGAACGTTCAGCAATGAATCAACGTTGATTAATTGTTCTAAAAATTAGAGTTTCAAGATTAGATTGTAATTTTTTTAAACAAAACATTCATATTACATTGTTTTGTATACTTTTATTAATAAATACTCCTATAATATTACCACGTACATTTAGTAATTTTACATTGTATCTTAATAATCCTACGTCTCAACTGTTATTTTTTTGTAACTGTTAATATTTTCAGTAACATAAATTATGTCTGTTATCAAAGATTATATAATTGCATTAATCGTTCTTTTTAGTTTTTTGGTTAATTAAAGCGTAAATTTAAGAAAAATACTTTGTTTAGTACTGATACTCTTCAATTAATATGTAAAAAGAAAATTTAAACATCACGTTGATGTTAGTGTTATAGAGATAAAATGAACAAAATGGCTGCAGTTTTTAAGGCCGTTTTTTGAGTATAACTGGTAGCCTATGTGTATAAGTATATTTTTTGAGGGCAAAAAATGCCTACTTCGATACCTCAATTGTTTACGCTTATTTAAATAATATAATATCATTATGTCTAATGCAAAACCCTCCACCAAAAATAAACAACCTTGCTCACCACTTTTTAGAATTGGAGCTTCGGCAGAACGACTTGGCGTGACTTCTGATTTTATCCTTGCTCGAATCTGGTACATTCGACACACGCAGTGTGAATCAGAATAGCCTTACATTATGTTGCAACACAACCTTTACAAGCAACAATTTATAAGCAACTAAATTTTCTTATTAAAAAACATCTGCCGGCCCGTCTGGCCAGTTGGCATTATTATCAAAGTTCACCAAAGGATGCACCTGGCCTAACCTTGCGCTGCAAATGGGTGTCATCGCTCCGGCCACCCAGCGAAGACATGTGCAAAGGAACATAATAAACTCGGAGACACGTTCTGCAAATGTAGTTAATATACAGAGTTCTGTTTGAAAATAAGGCGTCAACTATTTCTGCTCCACTCTAAAACATCTTTTTTGACTTTACGTTTTCTCGTTTTCATGTCGTAATTTTTTATTGAAAATTATGTGCGTGTGTGCGTATTGTTTTAGTTTTTTGGTTCTAAAATAATAATTATTTTTTAAAAATACTTTATTTGTATTTTGATTGGATATTTTACGCTTTTTGTTGCCGTTTTGTGTTATTAGATAATTATTCTACTGCTTAATTTTTTTCAAGACTCTTCCCTATACATTTCAGTCTAATTAATTATATTAAAAAGATGGTCATTATTACAAGATTGACTAGAAAAGCTGAACGTAGTTGAGAGTTAACAGAATGATTAAGGGAAAGAATTGGAACCTTACAATGTTAAAAATCTTAATTCTTCGCGCCATTTATGATAAAACCTTGAGTAGAATGAAGACTTTGTACGACTTTTAGAGAGTAGTAGGTCTAAAATAAAATAATCAGTAAATTTATTTGAGCCATTTAAATACAGGGCAAGTAAGACTGTTCTTAAACAAAAAGCTCTGATCTATCAGTTTTATATCATAGGGCAATAGAGAAACTGTTTCAGGGACGAGGCACTGGACTTTGCACAGGAACCAGTAAAGCTACAGAGCAGATTTATTAGCGTAAGTGGAAAAAGCGTTAAATAATAAGATTGTTCAGGTGCTTTTTTGAACATACAAGAGGTCTTTCAAGTACAGCTGGGGTAAAAGCTACTTGCCGCCGATAGATTGTATATTAAGAGGAAAGGTGGTACATACATTGCTAAAGGCAAAAGAAGGATGTTCTCATAGAAGAGTTCTTTTACCTCTCCCATGGAACCTTGTCATAGATAGGCTGATGACAATTTTTGTAATAAAAAATTCTTACCTCTACGTTAAATGACTCAGTTGTCTATGTAGAAAAAAATTTTATTAATACAAAGGAACTTGAACGCAATAGTTAAATGAACTAAAAAGAAGACTTCAAAGATTATTATGGTACTATCTATATTAAGAAAGAAGATAAGAAATCTTGAGCTTGATAATATTAGCAGAAGTTAACTATTTGGAGGATATCTTAGACTCTAAGCTTATCGAGAAATATAAAATTAGTTGGACTTATAAAAAATCATGAGGTCTAAAACTAAAAATAATACACTGGATACATATTAGGTTGGTTAAACCAGCTCTAACATATATAGAATTGATATAGTTGTCCAGGGTTAAGTAGAAGAACTAAAAATAAACAAAATTTTCGTCTTATTTAATATAATGAGAACAAGAAAGACACGTCCACAGTCACAATAGAGACTTTTCTGAATCTGTACTCTCTTAACGTTGTGATTAGAGAAGCCAGACTAGTATTACATATAATACAAACTTATTTGCGTAAAATAAAAAGAAATACGAAGCATACAAAGCTAGTGGGTAACATAATTGTAAAAATGAGAGCAGATTATATGATTTGAAAACATCATTTATACTTCTAGGTGATAGTATAAGATCAAAGAGATTGAAAAAGACCTAGGTCAGGATTGCTCTCTTAAAATCTGATCTGGTATAGAGACGGCTCAAAATCTAAAACAGATGTTGAATGGGTGCTTTATGGCAAATGACCAAAAGAAGAGTTTGTTTTGTTTAGGAAAATGTGCTATTTAATACAGATTTTTTTAAGTATATTTTTTGACTTCGGAAATACATTCCTCAACTTTATCACCTCAACTATTAAAAAATTGGAGTTAATGATATTTGTTGCTGATGAATTGATTGCATTTTAAAAGAAAGAGAATACACCTTGTTATTGGACGAAACACTAGCCGTCCGGGTGACAACAGCGTGTCTTCAGAGAGAATTTTTTCAGCTCTTCTGTGGAATCTCGTAATAAATGAGTTAATAAAAGTTCTAGGCTATGCAGATAATTTATTAATGTGGACGGCTCTAAACATAATGGATAAGTGGACTGAAAAAAGACTTTGTGTCCAGCCTCCAAAACACC
Organism: Sinelater perroti; assembly: GCA_036346155.1. Taxonomy (NCBI): domain Eukaryota; kingdom Metazoa; phylum Arthropoda; class Insecta; order Coleoptera; family Elateridae; genus Sinelater; species Sinelater perroti. The sequence goes on along the minus strand of JARFIY010000370.1, from coordinate 15,046,078 downwards.
ACTTTGTAAAATTTACACGAAGGAAGATTTTCAAGAATTTCGGGAAAAACAAAATACATTTGTTAAGTTATGTAAAGTATTTAAGGTTACATTAAACACATTTATCGGAACCACCTTACAGACGAAATCATAAAAAAACTGAAAAGCATTGTCGCAACAATTAGGCGAATTTGTAGCAAACTGTGGTATTTAAAGCTAGAACAAGGTTTTATATGCAACACTAAACAATGTTTAAAGACTTTTTTTTCTTAACAGACAATGTCTACCATTTTAATAGAGACTCCTTCGGATATTTCCTCTTTTTATGTTGTGCTTATAAGGAAAACCAGAATAGAATTATATGGGCTATAAAATTCACTATACAAAATAGGAGCAAATACAGGGAATATCAGGCTGGTAGGTAGTAATAGAAGGCCACATCCTAGAAACTAGAACGGATTATATGACCTCGAAACGTATCGTAGATATTCTCTTAAAGGTGATAATACGAGATCAAAAACATCCCAGGTTGGAGTTGCCTCTTGAAAGTGTGATTTAATAGACCGATGTTTCAAAATCTGAGACAGGTACCAAGTAAGAACTTTATGGTAAAAGGTTAAAAGATTTTTTTCCTGTCTTCTGTACTATGGTGTGCACAAGAAAATAATAGGAGGTCGTACATGAAACTTTTTCGTGCTCCAAAACTACATTCAAGCTGGCTTGGAAATGTTAGAAAGAACTCAATGATCTGGCAAAGCAGAATCATTTGAGACTGCTTTTGGTTTGGGTCATCGTAAAATCAGTTAACAGAAAAGTTGAAAATCTGGCAAGAGAGGAAACAGCTAAAGATTAATACTAAGCAGTCCGATTTTTAGGGGTACCAAAAATACAGTTAAACAACATTTTGGAAACTGGGTTTATATGTAGTATATTTGTGAATAGAGCAGGTCATAATTATATTAAAGAGTATTAACATACCCAGCTAAATCTAAAATTTAATATTTTAATATATTTGCATAGTTTTATCATGTAAAAAGGGAAGAACTATCTTATTCAGTTCAATACTAAATAGCAACTAATTAACATTGCATTTTTAGAAAGAAAACCCAATAAAACCTGATAAGTACTGCTTACAAACTTTGTGGACCTCTAAATATGAAGTAAACTTCTGAGGTAGAGTCTAATTATATTTTTTGAATCTTGAACATATCAGTCATAAATATTTGTCGTTATTGTCCACAAACGAATAATAAAGGTAATAAAGTTTACACAAAAATGTTTGTGAAACAAGGTGAAAAGTGACTGACAAGTAGTAATGTACATTGAAGAGTAATATTCAGTTCATTAGTAATTGGTGTAATTAGAATTGCAGTTCTCAATTAGACACCAAAAGGTCTAAGTACCTAGAAGTGTTGAAAATGTATTAAGTATATTTTAGAAAAAAGACAAGAAGACAACTTAGTTGTAGAAATTAATTTGACATCAGCCAAGAGCACTTGGTGAGTTTTACCTCTTTGTAAAGGCATGCATGTTTAAAGATTTTATATGTAAGGTACTAGAAAAGTTTAGTAGTATGGCATAAACAATGGTCGCACGTAACAAGTTCAAGCGTGTTGAGACAGATCAAGACTTTAGGTACTCTGGTTGTTACTGAACTCTAGCAGTAAAACGAGTTTGTAAAAAACGGAATAACGAGCAATTTATTACTGAAAAAGTGCAAACCCCAAAGCAATCCAACCATAAGAACTTTGTAATTGCGTGAAATGACGAGTGTGCCAAGATCTGTGGAAACGATGCGCAAGTATTCTTAAAGAAAGTTGTATAATAATTTTTTTCTAGCATATATATTTGCTTTTAGTTATAGTAATTTTATATTCATGTATTTAATGCAACAGAAAAGAATGTTAAGAATTTTTTAAGTGGCCACAGTATCAGCCAACTCAATTATACTGTCCCACATCTGTTTCAGGAAGTATACGCAAACACATTTTAATTTGTTAATTAGTTTTATCTATCTTATTTCAAAATGGCTTACGCCACACATGAACATTCTCTTAAACTAGAAACAAAACTAATTTAGCTGCTCCCACGTGCATGTGCACAGATCCATTTAAAAATTCCTCTAATTAACAGAATTCCAACCATTGTTTTCTCACTTGCCAAATGGGTTTCTAACATAACTTACGTTTTCTTTTCGTGAGCAGCATTTGCCAAATTTTGCAGTTATTATTTTTTAATTTTTTATTTAGTTACATTGTGCTAGTATTATAGAGTTCGCCTATTATGTTGCTTCTTACATATTTTATAAATTCCTTGTCTTGTTCCACTTCTTCTTATTTCCTATTGTTTTCAAATTCTACTCTCTTTTTTCATTTTCCTTAATTTATTTTTTGCTGGCTTCCTGTTATGCTCACATTTTTGATTCGTTTCTCATTTTTTGTTCTGTATTATTTACTTTTTTAATTTAACTTTTTGATTATAATGTATTTTTGTGGTTTTATAGTAGCCTTAGTCACGATCAGAGGATTGATAAGCCAAGTTAGTCGTTTAAAAAGCAAAGCTCGCCAAAGTACGGAAGTATTTAAAAAAAGATTAATTATATTTAAAAACCGATTGGGAGAAATCAGAAAACGATCACATGTAGTAAGCGTCATTTAAAAATGTTGTTTAAATATAATCTTCTAAAACAACAAAGATCTAGATGCTACACTAGAATTCAGATGTAAAAAATTTGTACTCTTAGTGAAACAACAAAGAGAAAAGTAAACTTAAAAATTATCTACTTACATACTGTAGTAAAATTTCCATTATTGTCTTTTACGAACCATATATAATAAAACAAAAAAGGCAAGCTATATCTTTACAATATTTAAAAAAAATGTAGACAATACTCTCACTAAAGAAAAAAATGGTTTAGAAAATTATAACGCGCAAATTTTACGTATCAAATTATACAAAAACTTGGAAACAAATATTAACATTGTAAAACATTTCTTTAAAAATATAGGAGTATATACTAAAGAATGTGGATAAAGTCACCGAACGAAAACTAAAGACATAAATAAAAAGGAGAATACAAGATCGTAGTTTACCAAAGTAATTAAAATACTTACAAAAATCGATAAACGTATAGAAAGTATGACACGAAAAAGCTCAAAAACAATATGAAATAATAACAAATTATATATAAACAACTCAATAGTACAATGAAGAAAAAATTACTTGTCGAGATATAACAAAAAGTTAAAATATCATCTATATACAGAACAAAATAAGACACAAAATGCAATTAACTACAGATGAAATACAAATACAAATTCCTATAAATAAAAGTATATGAAAATCACAATCCAATACGAATTGATAAACAAGAAGTGCAATAAATAATCAGAAATTTGAGTCTATAAAATATTAAAGAAAAGACTGAAATATAGTGACACAATACATGCAAAGAAAGTTGTTGAAAAAAGTCATTAACAATTGTAAAATTTGGGTTTTTATGCAATTTTTATTGTTTCTGCATGTATGTGTGATGTGAAAATAATTTTTATCTTTGGATTAAAGATGTTAATTCACAAAATTGAACTCCAAATTTCAAAACAGAATAAACTGTAAGATATGCAAGCGTTTCAAAATATTATAAGCGGTTCGATTCTAGTGACTTTAGCGTTTAAGTTTAATTACGTAGATTTAGTAATGACCACCTAGAATTTTCTGAGCCAGCTCTACTTTTCCCACAAAAATCCAGATCTACTGAAACTGACTGAAACACAAGCCGACAAGCTGGGGCTTACTTTATTAATCAAAATATTCTTCTAAGCGTTGGGTTCTTCGAGGCTAAAATTCGCCGCCAGTTGCTAGACAAGATCGTTTTGGCAAGAAACTTTTATTCTCAGACGGTGAAATGTTGATAGTGTTGTAGGTTTTGAATTGGTTCTAAATGGAAACGCTGAGCTGTACAGCAAGAAATTGGGATGTGCATAGAAAGTTTTAAATCAATAGTATCCAATTATGCTTAACCGAAAATGAGGTCTTCTTCAACAAGGCAACGCGCCCACCCATCGTACTACAAAAACAACAAAGAAAATTGCTAAACCACAAGGAATAGAGGTCTTGGTGTCCCCAGTTTACGATTTTGATTAGGGCCTGCTTCAGTCTGACAGTCGTTTAACTAAATTCAAGCAGCATCTTAAGGATTATTTATTTCAACATCGGCAGTTTTATACTATAGGCAAATTCAACAGTCTTTATAGCGTTGGCAAAAATTTATTAAAAGTAATAGGCTGTACTTTAAGGCATAATTGTTGTTTTTGACATTAATTTGCACTAAAAATATTTTTTTACAGAAATTTAAATGTTAAAGAACTTTCTTTACAACTTAGTAAAAACTTTATTTTAAACATTTCAAGTAACAACTATAAAGAAAAGTTGCGATTTAGATATACATTAGGTAATAGTAGGACAATCACCAGTACTGCACAAGTATTAGTCTATTATGTATACACTGTTAAATTGCTCACCACAATGTGCAAAGAAAAACAAGGGTTTTGTGAAAATTAATCACCGACAGATAGAATATTCATAATGTAACGACTGGAGAATGATACCATTAAATTGACAAATCTCTTCTTACTTATTTCGTAGACTATATTCAAATCTTCAAATACATAAAGTTCACCAAGAAGAATTTTTATAAAAAAACAACTTATTTATGTAATAAAAGAATTAAATACAACCGACACAACAAAAATAAAAACTGATAGTGTAGTAACGGAAAGAATATCAACGGGTGTTCGAAAAGGTAAAGACTAACTTTTTTTGTGTCGATGAGTTCATATGCATCACCACTGAATACATGTAAATATACTTCTCTTTTGCCATGTTTATGATTTTTTGTCTTTGATTGGCGAGTGGACTAATCTGTTTTGTAGGATTTTTGCTTATTGACAAATTTTGTTTACTCGCCTCAATGAAAGCAAAAGTATAAAAGGGTGGAATTGAAATTACTCAGTGGTGTCCATTATATCTAAAGGGACTTCATTATGTGAGGCAAACGATAAAAAATTATTATAAAAAAACTCGGCAAGATAAAATTGCAATTCTTTTTTTATTATGATGACAAATAAATGGAGTTCAGTGCATTATTTTTTCAAAATGACTGCCTTCCCCAAAGATGGTCATTTCCTCCCTTGTCCCTTAATTGTGACTTTTCTGATATCCGTAGAAATAGCCAAACCTTTTCTGTGATGCGATTCTTGAGTTTGTCCACGGATTGGGGTTTGTTCCGATAAACCCTATCCTTAAGATAACCTCAGAAAAAAATTACATCACCGCTTACTTTATGGGGGGGCGGCGTCCAGACATATGATCCTCTTTCCAAAGACTTCTGTAAGAATGTCAGAGATGCCCTGAATTTGATGGACGGTAGATTCATCTTGCTAAAACCAGGATTTGTCTTTCACAATTGGAATAAATTTCTCGAGGACTTTTGTGCTAAACTTCTTCATTCACATGTTTGTGAGAAACAGTGGAGCCAACAATTCCATATTGGCAAATTGCACACTATACACTAACTTTTTCTGGTTTAAATCGACAAAATCTGGGTTTTTGGGTACTTCAATGTCTGTAATTCTGTTTGTTGACATAGCTATCTAGTTGAAATTAGGCCTCATCCGATAGTCTACACTATCTCCATGATCACTTTTGCAAAGTTGAACCTTTTGTCAATATTGACCTCGGTGCGTTTCGTTTGCAACTGAATCTTATATGGAAATAGATTCAACTTCCTGGTGAGGATAGTCTGCATAGGGCTCACACTCACACCGAGTTGAGCTGCGCCTTTAGAGACCGAAGTTGTGGGCTCTTGTTCTGCAGTCTCGGGAGTGGTCACAGTGATTGACCTGACAAATTATCATCCATTACAATTCCTGTTTTCTTAAACTTTCCAATCAGCCTATTATAATATAGTAAAATAGAAAATTTTAATTATAGAGCAAATTTTGTCATTGCATTCTTCACCTTGCTATTGTAAAGACCGACAAGGTAGTATGCTTGTCAAACTTTGCCTTAAAGGTAGTTAGTGCTCTGCTAGCACTTCCACCTCCCGTAAAAGACGACTACAATAAATACCCTTTCTTCGGTTGAATAGCTGATCTTAGCTGGCGCCATATTCAATATTGACCTTACAGTGTACACAAAACTCCAAACATTGACGTAGCTATAACTGAACGTCAAACATAGAATTGGCTGAAAAATTTGACTATAGTAATAAAAATCTATTATGCGTGACATAATAAAGGCTGTGATGTTTATATATAGGGCATAGGCAAGTTTGTCTAATACGGTTTGGATTTTTTTAAAAATCTTTCCAAAAATTCCAAATATCGGTAAAGAATTCATAACTAATGCGAGCTAAGCAAGCGACACATTTGATTTTGTTGATAAAAATTCTTATAAGACACTTTCCTAGTTTAAGCAATGATTTAATAGTAAATAAAAATAATATGTAATTACAAATTTTTCAATTGTGTATCTGACAGTTATATTAAAATTTCTGTACTGGTGCTTGCCTTTGATACAATAAAATCTTAAATATTTAATACATTTTCAATAGAAAAAAATGCCAAATTAGCTTTTTTAAATCGTAAAGCGGTTTTCTGAGTTTTGAGGCACTTGCTGATTTCAGACATTAAAATCTTTACATGTTTGTGTTTGGTAACTAATAAAATATTCTGTCATCCAATTTGATAAACTAATGAAACTTCTGTTTGCAAACATTTTTTATAACCCACTAACAGATTGTTATAAATTTAGTAAAAATGTTTTAGCTCAATTCACCTACCTGTGACAGTGCAAAGAACTTGAAAAGAAAAAGTAAAGAGTACATAAACTATTAAGCAGAGTAATAAATTCTAAATTGCTAGGTTATTAAGAGATATGTAAACATCATAAACTAGAGGCTAGAAAGTATAAAAAAAGAAGCTTATGTATTCGCATATATAATTTAGTTGTAAAATTTGTTTTGCAGGCGGACTCAAACTACAACCATTTAGTCTTAAGCACGTTGAAGAGACAATGAAGATATTAATAAAGGTTTACTTTTCAAAATAAAACTTTTAAATTGACCCATGCAATTAAAGAGATGTTAAATTGTTATGTTAAAATCACAACAGAACGATTATCATTTTATTAATCTGATTTTTGATCATCAAAAATATATGAAAGACTACAACAAGAACATAAGTGCACACTCGTTGCTTTTTATTTATACGCAAAGCCAAAATCCAAAATTTGGATACAGATTTCTACATATTTTGTTAGTCAAAAAGCTAAGCAAAAAATCAGAAGACTCAAAAAGTTTAGTTAACTTATAAAGAAATTGCAATATATTAAATTTTACTGCCATTATATTTCTGCCCGGACAAACACTATAATTTTGTTTTTATTTTATTATTGTTAAGTTTTTTATTATTAATTATTTGTTTAATCTTGTTTTTAGATGCTTAAGAGGGAAAAAGAGAAAAAATATACCAGCAACTTGCCTTGCTGAAAAGTTATCTTAAAATCGCCAATAAGTACAAAAAAACTGCAAAAGCTCGAGCTAGTCTCCGAGTAGCTGAGTTTATTAAAAAACAACCTTGGCTTGGAGTATAGTCGTTGAAAAATTCAATTTTAATTACGTGATCGAGTAGCCTAAGCAAACCCTATATAACTGCGCCTGTCATCACCTAATTTTTTGGACTTAAAAAATTTCTGGAAAAAAACGTTGTCTGGATCGTTCCAATAATATGGATTCCTGCGATACGTCCGATACAAAATTTGTATAAATATAATATCGAATGGGCAGTGCCAGCGTCATGATTTTAGGGCGTAACTTTGTTGGTCAAAGTGAATTTGGAGCATTATTATTGAAATCACATATCAATGAAATGCAATTTGCATGAAACCTTCTTTTCGTGGTGTCGCCGTGAAACGAGTTGACGTGACTGGATTTGGCAACAAGCCTAACAGACAATTCATACGGCACGCAGTGAATGTTTCGCCGGACATGCAATTCAGGCAAGCGATTTATCGATCAGCATTCCGAATTTGACAAAGGTTATGATATGACACAACTTTACCATATAGTAGAGCCGTGATAAACAAATCGACAAACAAATAATCGAAGTCCTCTTTCCAGTATGGATGAGCGTTTAAGTGTTCTTTGTAATTAGCAACAAATGACATTTTCTTCACAAGTTAATTGGTACTTCGTGTTTTTGTTTTATGGAAATTTCAAGTCTAGGATAGCAAAATTTTTGTTTTACCTTATAATTTGATACAGCAGCAGCAGGAAATAAAGTAAAAAATAAAATTAAACCATATACACTTAATCTCAAAAATTGGTAGCAGCAGTTTAAAATTATTATTATTTCCAAAATTGCCGATAATTTATTTACAACTTTTGACTCTTAATAAAAATTTTGTAAAACCCGTGCTAATATGCGTATAAAATATTGTTTGATTGTTGGTCGTCGTTGAAGTTAGCAACAAATTTAGTTGAAGAGTAGATACAGAAAGATATAGTGTTGTGTTAGTTGTAAGAGACTCCATAATTACAAAATTAAAAATTTAGGACGTTAGATTGTTAAGTGACTACAAAACGACGTACCGTTCCACTATAAAAACTATGTGCATGTTAAATGTATTGTGGTAAGGCTCTACGCCCCGCGTAGGAGCAAGGCCTGCGAACTGAGAGGTTAAGGCTCTCATACGTTCACTCTCTCTGCCCGGTCGTTGCGCACCATCTCTGGTGCGGGGCGGTGTGGCAAGCACCGCGCCTAAGACGACCGTCATTATTACCCCTTGTTCGAATGAACACAGGTACTCAATTATTTTTAGTGACTGAGTAGGCCACCCGCCAGGCATCAGAGAGCACCGGGAATTGAACCCGGGTTCCTCAGCATTGCAGCCCGCCCCTCAACCACGGGACCACGCTGGCTTAAATGTATTGTAATTCTTTTAAAAATAAATAAAAATACAGACAAGCAAAACATCTGGTAGTCTTCAAGTTTTAATAGGCACGAATGGGTTTTAGTTTTACTAGGATGGACATGATTTCTAATCGGAGTAATTTTATCGTCAAAAAAATTTTAATGTCAATTATTCATAAGGGTTTACGCATTATTATTACGACTTGTACGAACGTATAAATGGGTGGAGGTTAGGTAATCCTTAGGCTGTAGTATGTTGGCACAAGAGTGATGTTTGCACCCTTTCAAAAATGCTATATCTTGAGCTACAATAAGAACTATTGTCCACATCAAGTTTTGAGAAATAGAGTGTGTGAATTATAATTTTCAGCGTTTAGTAGATAAAAATTGATTATTGAATCATAAGTTATTATTTTACAATTATCACAAATGTTCAGATTCCAATATGATTGAGAATGTAGAGAAAATTTTTTTATCAAAATAATCTTATGTTTAACATTAGAATTGAGCCTTAGCAAGTAATGATCGATTTCTGTCAAAACTCTTTTTCCAAGTGTATATTGAAAATTTGTTTATTTTTAAAAACTGAAAATTTTCAATAATTTAAAGAGTTGGTATATACCTTTTAATTGTTTTCTTAACTTTCAGCAGACCTCACACGTGCGTCTATGCTTTTTTTGTTATTTTCTACAGACAAAATTAGTAGTTTTGTATCCTTTTTCAATATTAAAATTATTTTGATCTTCTTCTTCTTCTTTGTCCATCCCTTATAACCTAAGGTGTCGGGTCCTCTATCCATTTTCGAAATCTGTTCCTGTCCCTAGCGATTTGTTTAGCTTCTGCCATGCTTTTCCCCCTCCTTTCCACTTCCTTCCTGATAGTTTCCATCCATGTTTGCCTTGGCCTTCCTCTTCCTCTTTTTCCTTATCTTCTTGCCTCTAATACCCTTCTTGGCAGCCTTTCTTAGCCCATTCGTGTCACGTGCCCAAACCACATTAGTTGTCTTTTCTGTAGTGTTTCCACTAGCGGTTCTAGGTCTAACTCCTCTCTTGTTGTGATGTTCCTCACTCTGTCCCTCTTTGTTCTTCCGACTATACGTCGCAGGTACTTCTTGATAAATTTCTAAAATTATTAATGTAAGATACTGTACTTATACTTTTGTCGTAGATACTACGTAACTGTGACTAAAAAATACAAAAGAATTGCTTTGGATGTTGGAGTTGTGCTTAAGGCTACTATAAAAATTGATTACGAAAATCTAGAGAGAAATTTCTATAGAATGCAATAAGAGAAAAATTAAACTTAAGATTAGTAACAGATAAAACAGGACATGCTTTGTGTGACATAACATTATAGGACAATATAAAAAAAGAATAGCTTTTGGCACTCATAGGTTTACTACAAGTTGCTTGTTTATTATAGAAACTAAGTGACAATTTGTAAACAAACATAAAAGTCATGATAAACTTAAAAAGAACAGCGGTGTGCGTAGCTGCACGGTTAATATGTTGTAATTGCAAGCAAACATGGTTTAAGTCGAGTGTCATTATTGAAGACCTTGGTCTTAGGGTTTATACTTGAAGATTTGACCATTTCTTCGATGAACGATTACGAAAGGCTAGACTTAAAAAGTTGCTGCATGGCAGAACCTCTGTAAAATTCTGTTTAGTGGAGAAATAATGTTGATTGTAAAAAAGATATTCAACAGCAAAAGTAATAATGTGTACGTAAAACCACCTAAAAATCGCAGCGTGTCTGAGTTTCGATGAGGAAATATGCCGATCTTTGTGCTCACCCAAATTCAAGTTAAACGCTATCGCCTACAACCTCAAGGAGGCGTTAGTTAAACCAAGCGGGAAAGGGTCATAAATAAACTCTTTCTTGTTCTGCCAAATTTATAATGTGAATTTATGTATAATGGGTTTATGCCTGTTGCACAACCAAATGGTTATCTTATTTATCAAAAAAACACAAACTTATTTTTTTTCTATAACACGAGGGCAATCCCCTTTAGATATCTCTACCTACAATGCTTAGAAGCCGCAATCTTCTCGTTTTACCACATGGTGCGTAATCAGCAAATTTCGGATTATATATGATGTGTCTTTATAGGAAGAATAGTTTTTTTTAGTGTTAATGACTCATTTGTTTATTTTATTAGACCTTCCCTCAAATCACTACATCATTGACAGCAATAGTATAGTTAGAGTTGAACTTTGACCTGTGTGCAGCAGCAGCAGCACTCATAATTTTTTTTATGTATATAATTCATTAGCGCACGTTCCTCAAACAAATACAGTAACGGTGGTATCTACTCCAATAATAAACAATAACCCAACAGTCCACATTTATGGAATGACAACACCCTGGTTTTTACTGATTCTAATTACATCGAATAAGCTAATAACAAATGGACGTTAAGTATAAAAAACTTATAGAAACGCCGAATTTTGTCAAAAATATTTAATAGATATAAAACTATAAAATCTAGATAAGCAAGATAGGTAGGCACAAGAGAAGTAAACAAAAAACCTATATATTTTGTTGAAGAAGTTTCACTAATTCAATCCTTAACTTCATTATATTTTATTACGACAAACTCACACACATTTAAATGTATAAAATTAAGTCAAAATTTAGGTTAGCTTTTCCAAACAGAAAACGATAAAGGAACTAAATTTCATACATCTACCCCTCGATCACGCTGCAGCAACGTAAAAAATATTATCGAAGGACTAGGATATAAAAATGTAAATACCTAAATCTCCTGCTATTTAATGTCAAACTAGTTTCAAGTCCCAATAACTTTGTAGTCCAAGTAAAACCTCGTCATCCTAATAGTATAATACCACAGTACTAAAGATGTTGGAGTTATAGCGAAAGCCTAATGTCATCACAGACTCAAGATGTGTAAAATGTTTAGAATGCCATAAGATATAACGGTGTCTCAAAAAGCAAAAGAACAATAACGTAGAGTGTGTTAATTTTCAAGGAAACTAGTCCGATGCCTACAAAGATTTATTTATCTGCAAGGAGTTACAAATTTTTTGTTTTACGAGAACATCAAGTATTACAATTTTAAACAGTTAAATGTGCTTCTGATAGATTTTCTACATATAAAAAGTTAAGAAAAATAATCAAACAAATCGAAACATAAAACACAGTTACTCTACTCGCATCACTGACAAAGCAATATTCTTGAAAGAATGCCAACTAAAATAATGAAGGTGATGAATAATATGCTAAATATCCTAACCTGTTTAATTATTGGAATAATGTAATGAAATACATCAGGTTTAAATTATGTACTGGAATGCTAATAGCCTAGCCTTTACTACACTTCATGATCTCGATATAGTTATAATTTCAGAAACACATACGACTGAAAAGAGTTACATCAAAATACCATAATATACTATTTATACACCCCAAATCCCCAAAATCAAAATAAGAAGAGAAACAAGTATCATTATTAAAAATGACGCTGAACTCATTGAACTAAACAAACTTAGTCTAGCAAACATATTACTCTTAAAACATAGAACTAGTACTGTTGAAATGAAAATATCGGTTAGGAACAATACAAGAAAATCTTTGCAACATTTCGACTGGCGACTTTAACTAAAAACATACCTCTTGGGGTTTTAGGATGATAATTCCAAAAGAAAGATAATTATTTTGGGCAATTATCTTATCCTCGTCTTCGCTACTAGTTTTATCATAGAACTAAACAATTTATTTTAATTAAAAAAAAAGTTATCTGAGACATATTTAAAAGAAACTTTATTGTACCTTAAAGTAGTGGTATATGAAAGTTATTTCATATCCATTAAATACAAATTAAGGATATTAAATCAGTGACTTATTATAGCAACTCAGAAATAACGGAGATGACAATAACAGACATGTTTGACTACTGTCCTGACACTATCAGAAATAGAAATTGGTTATAGAAACGCAACTAAACAATAACGGTACTGGAAGATAGGATAATCTAATAACACAATTAGTTAACTAAAAAACTTAAAAAATAGTTTCAAAAATTCTGAAAAATACCTTATAAACGTATGACCATCAGAAGCTACAAAGTATTTGTTACAAAAGATCACCAAAAGAGTAAAAATGCTAAAAGTAAGAATCCACTTGTAAGGAAAAGTAATGGCGACAGGACTAGAAATTACCACAATAAAGTGAAAGCCAAATTTTGAAACCTTCTCTAAGAAACTAATTTAACAAATTATGAAAGCTATTTACCAATAATGAAATTCAAAACGTGTAAAATTATCAACCAAAATTTCCAACCTGAACTTTAGGAAATCGTATACAGAATATTAAAAAAATTATTTCCCATTGCCTACAAGATTGATCCGTTGTATTTTGACGCTCTACTAAGGATTGGATATTATCCAAAACAGAGGACTAGAACAATTATCCTTATCCTGGTAGTAATAGTTTTTGTGCTGCATCATATCATACCATTGGTGTACTTTCTACAAATCAAAAGTGTTTGAGATGTTCTTTCAAAATCGGCTAAATTCACTAATTGAAACGATTAAGCTACTACCCAACTACCAGTTTGATATTCGACACTACTACGTTATCATTAAACAAAGTTACCTCACATTCAAGATAGCAAAAGGTAATCTTTAAAATAAAAGAGAATATCAGCTGCTTTTATTAACATAAGTCTTCAATAAGGTTTGTCACGATAGTCTGATTTATAAGGTCAAATAAAATTTACCCCACTCATATAGTGTAAAGTGCTAATACCATATCTGAAAAACATAAAATTTTTTTCTTGTTTGAAGTTTCAGCTGCCATATTTTCGGTTTGTTGCTATATACTCTCTGTATATAAGGGATACCAATCACATCAAATACATATTGCGGTTATGGCATCCCATCACGATCTCAACCAGGCCTTCAACTTCCTTCAACACCACTTTAATAACTTTGAATCAAACTATAGTGCATAAACATTAAAATTAATACATAGAGCACATGGTACATATCTAATTAAGATTTGGAAATATTTTGCATAATCGCTCCCATACTAAAAAAACTCAAGCGACTTATTCCGCTGGATTTTCTTAAAGACGACGAACTTAATTTTTATATTGTATTAGGTATTATTAGTAGCTAATTTAGAACAAAATGTTTTGTTATATGATTATTTAAGAAGCTTGCCAATAGACCAGTTTGCACTGTATCCTCTTTAGTTATCTTTGTCATGCCTGCATAATCATGCCTTCATGTTTTTATTATTTACATAGCTATTACTGATTGATTTCCAAGATAATTTTACATACTCTCCATAGAGATATTATGTAAAAAGCATATTTTTGTAATAAAAGTGACAGGAAGTGAATTTATTCAATTATGTATAGTAAGTTACATCTAACAACTTGGAATTATATCTCAAAATCGTTGTGATAGGTCATCTATAGGATCTCATCATTTCAGTTTTTTTACTTGTTGTTGGGCTAGATTTTTTAATCGTTTTTTTAACAGTGAGCACTTGAAAATTTGCATGAATTATCTGGTTAAGTATGAACTATGGTGCGTTTGTTATTGTTCTTAGCGGTTTTGATTGATATCGTTGTACTCTGGTAAGATTGTAGTTAGTAGCTGTACCCCATCTTTGGATTCTATAACTCGAAACTGGTTTTATGTTAATATTGTACACTGATAGATTATTTTTATGGATAGTTGAAAGTAACGGCTAATTAGCCAATAGTGCTTTCTGAAGGTATGGCCCAACTGTAGTCTTCTGTATCATATATGTGTACCTTATATTTCTAGATATTTGATTTCATCCTTTTGTGGTAAAGTATTATTATTAAGTTAGACTGAAGAACATAATGGTTTCCTTGTTGTAAAAGTTACAAGTCCAAAGTTTTGCTCATTACTTGGCTAGGCCATATTTTTATCCATCTTTCAATTTGATGTAAGATCGGAATAACAGACTACGATTGCTATATCGTCCGCAAAGATACGAAACTGGCTCGAGGATAATGCTTTGAGAAACTTTCGATTGGACAGGTGACTAAGGAGTAATAGAAGTTTGATATCTAGGAAATATTTATTGCTGGAGAATGATTTTATTACAATTTAGTAATTATGGAAAATATTATTTAATTTTAGGACACATGTTGATAAATGCTGCCACACAAAATTTTTTAAGTCATGTTATTTTTTTGGTGGCAACCTTATGCATTTGCTCAGCAGTGCTTTGTTGTCTGCGGAAACCAAACTGACTCTTAGGTATTAATTCCTTCTCTTTGACAAGAAAGTTTTTCGACACTTCCGATGATACTGGTAGTAGGCTAATAGGTCTATATGCACCATCAGTAGGTGGTTTGTTGGTGTTTAGAATTGAGATAACTTCGGCTATATTTCACTAAGCTGAGTAATAGTTACCTTTACACTGCATTAAAAAGTCATTGTTATCAGTCCAATTACTTCGGCTGGAAGTTCTTTTAGGATCTCTTTAGAGAAGAAGTCGAAACCAAAGAATATCTTAGCCTTGAGTCAATTTGGATAAATTTGGCCTTTTTGTAAAATCTTAATTGATAAATCCATGTGGTATCAAAATTTGAGAAGTTTATATTTTCATAATCTACTGCAATGTGCGGAGAAAAGGTGTAAAGACATTTATCAGTCTTCTTTTTCAGTTCTAATAGAAAGAACATGCATTTGTAGTTGATTTATCCTATTCGTTGCTGTCTATGAGCAGTACAACCTTAGCCTGTGATAATTTTTTAAGAACTGCTGAATTTCTTGATTTTTGTATCTCTAGTAAATTTTTAAATTTTTGTCATCTCTACTGTAGCTATTTTTATCCTTGAAATATTTAAAAATGTGCTAACGTTTTTATTTTTTTCTCTAATCTTTTTAATTCTTAACAAGTGCTGAGTAATATTTTTTCCAATTCGGAAATCTTATTTCAAGAGCTGCTTTTCAGTAGCAGCTTGTTGGATTGATATAGTTAATTATTGCATGGCTTTGTCGAATTCATATTCACTCTTTAATTAGAGGTTTGAGGCAAGTTTTAAACTACATGAGTTCTTTAAATAAATCCAAATTAGTGTGCTTGTTACAAAACATTGCTGACTTGGGTTTTGCTTAGTTATGAGTATTAATCCGGGCTATGATCAGAACATAAGTTTAGATTTAGCAATTATGTGGTTTTGAACTATGCCTGCAAATACGCAGAAGTCTAATAGGTCTGTGTAGCAATATAGAATGTATTTTTAATTGATTATTGATTGCAATATTACATGGGTGTTAATAGAAGAACGAAAATAATAATGTTTATGCAAAATCATAAAGAGAATCTAAAAAAATAAGAAAAGAGTAGTAAAGATTTAAAATCCAGCAAAAATTGTGGTCTGGTGAGTCGTTTTGTACAAGAGGAGACAAATATTTACTTTTATGGTATAAAACAATAATTAACACTATTTATTATGTCTTAGGGATTCCTAAGAAGTTTGTGGCATCTCTAGCTTAAATGCATCGATATTTAAATAGACGTGCTGCGTTTTTCTACAAGAATGTACCGTTTTCCACAAAGAAAAAAAGATTTATAGTTTTTTAAATTTTTTTAAATTTTATTATATTTCTTTATTTCAACAAAGTTTTAGTATATGAATTAGATATGAAAATAATTAATGC
This sequence comes from Sinelater perroti, assembly GCA_036346155.1. Taxonomy (NCBI): domain Eukaryota; kingdom Metazoa; phylum Arthropoda; class Insecta; order Coleoptera; family Elateridae; genus Sinelater; species Sinelater perroti. Next base: position 15,029,454 of record JARFIY010000370.1, on the reverse strand, counting down.
GTGTCTTGCAACTTCAAATAAGCGTCTTTTTCCTTAAAAGTAATAATAGGAACTGCTGCCGCTTCTTAAACAACGGCCTTAATCCGACAACTGCTCGTTCTGCAGAGAAAGAAGCAGGAAACTCGCCAAATTTAGGCTGTACGTGGACGTCGTTAGCGAGCATACGCACGGCATCGGCTGCGAATTCCTCACAAATGTCAATAAACAAGGCTCTCGATTCTGACCTTATAAAACCACTTAAGGACATTCGGGCCTGAATTTATGGACGCGATTAATGCGAAGTTCCGCAATATATCCATATGCACCGATTTCTTTCGGGCGTTGCGAAAGCCTTAAATGTTACTTGAATCCGGACGAGTATTTAGCATTCCGAGTCACGAAACGGTCCCCCGTTTGACAATCGATAGCTTACATAATTGAAAACGCCAGAATTGTTCGAGGCTCGATCGGATGATAGTTAGCACTAGGCATTTCACTTTCTGGAAAAGAATGTCCTTTCGAAAGTCGCGGCCAGGCTGAGGGCACGAACGCTGCACTTCAGAACGCATATTGCAGTAGCTGTCGAAGTTATCTCGATAATAATAGTAATATTGTGGAGACTATCAGCCATAAATAATAGCTTATAATGCATTCGTCGTTAAGCCGATAGCAATTCTTTATGTTTCATTGCTCAGGCGTGATACGGGTATTTAATGCTATGATATAACGTTTATATATTATAATCGGTTTACAAGAAACGTCATCATTTGTTTATAGGAATATAAGTGAGATCATAAACATGTTCCTGTACAGATTTAAAAGACGTAGTTTTTATGCTAAAGGTATTAATAATTGCATATGTAAATAATGTTGAAATATTACCTGCAGGTCTCATAGCGTTGTACTGCAACTACTAAAGTTTTCGATTTAATCAGCCGTTCAAATATTTGTCGTTCTTATATATATCTTTCAAATGCTCATTATCCTCTTTACCTCATTATATGCCTAACTTTATTAATTACTTATATGTAATTCATACAGGTGTAAACAGTAAAGCGTACCACCTATTATACATGCACAATCTACAATTCGCTAAAGTCTTTTTTCATTTTCAATCCACTTGTTATCATTATCCCGTTCAGTTTGGCAACATCAAAGTATGTTTTCTACTACTGTTCTGGCATAATACCTAGCTAACTGTCAACATAACTTTCATATTTCTGTCGATAGCAGTTTCAAACTTAAAACTAATTTATCTCAAAGTTTATAATTTATGAGCAATCATGCATTCCCAACAGAATTTGTTTTAGAAGATTGCACGGCTAATTTAGAATTTAAATATTAATTTTCGCTCCCTCTTGCTGAAATGTCTACTTTTAGTTCATTATATTTTTGCAAGATTTCGTTGTTATTGTTTACTGAATTATTTCTCTGTCAGTATAGTTTCAGCGTTCTTGAAGGATTAAGCCTGTTCATAAAAAATTATGAAGTCTCAAATACATGTAATTTACCCCTAGATGCGGAATTGAACAGAGTGTTCAAGTTATTTTTTAGTGAAGGCCTTTTTCCTTAAAATACAAGCCCTAAACACACCAGAATTCCAATTTATATCCATATTTTTTGTAAATGGCAAATCGTCCACATTGAAAGTAACAAAGAAATTAGAAATAATAAGGCATCAATATGTTAGCGATGTCTAAGAATAAACAAGAAAGAAGCTAAAGAAATACATGTATATGGGTCTAAGAATAAACAAGAAACGACAAAGTACATGTATATGGGAAAATCAAACGGAAAGGAAAAGGAACAAAAATAAATGAAAATAGAACTAGAAAATGGACAAAAGATAAAAATTAAGAAAGTAGGGAGTTTTGCCTATTTGATTAATGGTGACAGCATAGAAGAAATAGCAGCAAGGGATATAATTGTTGTAGAGTTTTATTATATATATTATATTTTGAAAAGCAAACCTAAAAATATACAAGACGGTTATACGATCCAACAGTGACTTACGGATGTGAAACATGGGTCATGAACAAAGCACAAAATTAAAGATCTGGGAAGGAGAATGCTCAGAAACATATTTGGAGGGAAAGAAGACGGTGATATATGGAGAAAAAACTAACCAGGAGTTTAGGTCGAAGTATGGCAAACCTGCAATTTATAGAAAAGCAATATATAAAATGGTTGGCTAGGGCACATAGAAAAAGGAAACAACCGTGTAATGAAAAAAGTACTGCGTTTAAAGCCTACAATGAATAAAAGATAGAGACGACCCAAAATAAGATAATTACACGTTTATTATAAACATTGAATATTGTAAATTTTAGTGATATTATACATTTCAGCTTAATATAATCTAAGTTTTTATTAAATAACTGTAATTTAGTAATAGTTTCTGCCCTGTAGTTGTGACTTGAACAAACGTAAATTATAATATGTAGGGCATAATTTTAGTTTTTGGATTTGCCTAGAGCTTTGTATTTGCAACAATAACATAACTTTTATTGCGTGAAAAATAATTTTATTATATATGTGATACATGGGTCATTGTAAGAAACTGTTGCTTAATCTCGTCGACTATTTCTAAAAGCTAAAGATAAACGTCTTCCATTAGAAAAAATATATAAAGAGTGGTTGCAAGTGTGGTGATATTGATGTGGAAGGCAAAGAAACTTTAGCACACTCGATGACACTCGAAGACAAAGAATTACAGGAATTCATATAAAATGCAAAACAACTTTTAGAAGTAATGTTGGTCTAACTGAGATTTTAAGACCACGGAAGTTCATAAGTAAGGAATATATAAGACAAGAAATATCGAATGGTAAAGCTATATGCGAAATCCTGATTGATGTTTAAAATACAAATTTTTTTCACCGTATTGTTACTGTTACTCAAATATGTTTTGACGATCTCAAACACAAGATCAGCTAACAATCCACACCAAAAGGAATATCAATGAAAATATGCAATGTTTTGATTTGGTTGGATCAGAACGACGTATGAGACTTAAAATAAAAGCAAATAATCTCGTTGCTCCTACAAACAACAATTAATCAATTTGAACTGGGTGTTTAAGGTCAAATTCTCAGTCATAAATAAATAAAAATAAAGTGTAAATACAAAAGACGATATGACCAAATATTAAATATTTATAATTTTTGCAATTCCCTTGCGGGTGGTTCAGTTATCCCCAACAAACATTTTTTCAGGTAGTAGGTGCTCGCTAAATAACCTCCACATTGAGGAAATAAAATACCCAGTACTAATTAGAAAACTAAGTTGAAGTTTGTAGCACAATTTAAAACAGTTATTTCATAACTTTGCAAAGTCAGAAGAATTAACCACATCATTCTCTTAAAGTAGACAATTATATAATAGCAATATTTTTGTCTGATGCTGAATATTTTGGAATTAAATCTTCAAACTGGGACAGAATTAAAGAAAAAACAACAGCTAACAAACAATATGTAAACAATAAACAATAAAGTGGGAACTTGAAATGTAATTTTATTATGAATGTGTAGGAAATTGTACCATATGAAAATCGGAATAATGCGAATGAACTTCAAATAAATACAATTAAGTGGAAAGAGAAATGAGACATTAAAAGCGATAGTTCAAAGTACTCTACTCAGGCTATAAAAATAGCGTTACAGGAGTTTAAATTGAAAGGGTTGAGACAAAGAGTAAAGACTTACTTGTTTTACAATAATAGAATCATAAGTATCAAACTCTAGACATACGAAAACAATTTAATTAGTATACAGATCTATATGTCAATAATTGGAAGTCTACATTGAAATAAAATAATTAATCAAAACTATAAAAGCAAATAGCAACCTAATAATACTAGCAAGCTATAGTACTACAAAAAGTGAAGGGTAAGAAGGAGCAAGAATAAAAAAAATATGAATTAAAAATAAGAAATAGAAAAAGCTGAAACAAACGTAATCAAAATGTGAAACAAAATTTGTATATCACAGTAATAACTAAATATGTCAGAAATTCTCAATGGAAAAATTGAAAATAGGCAATAACAGCAGCTGCGCTATAGATATAAAAAACTTAAAATCTTGTATAAGTGAAGAAACATTAGCCTTAATAAAAAAGAAATATAAACATAAAAATAATTAGTATAATGGGTTAACATTTAAAAAAATATAAAAAAGATAAAAATGATTTAAACAAATACATTGAAAAACATATTAAAGAAAACATGGAACAATCATATAAACTCATTGTAAAGAGTTTTGAAATAAATGTAAAACTTAAAATTAAAAACATCAGATAGAAAGTAATTACAGAAGAAAAACATAATAACATTTGTTGAAAAACTATAAAAAAATTAGAGAACTCTGAATAGATAAAAATTAAAGAAATAAAGGAATAGGAAAATTCGAAATCGAATATCTCGAAAATTACTCGAGACAGAAATTTTTTAATTTCGAATTCGAAATCAGCGTAAAATTTCCTATAAGAATCCATTTACAAATTTTAAAAAATCTCAAATTTTATGACGGACCGACAGACCGATAGACAGACATATAGAATTCAGTAACGAACTTTTTAAGTTCGTTGAAAATTAATAGCAAAACCAGAAATTGTGGTATGCTCATGTTCCTAAAAATATTAATATAAGTACGCAAGTTTAAATATCTAGACAATTAATTTACAGAAGATGAAAGAGGCAAAGGTTAGATAAAATAAATAAGAAAAACCAAGGTTGTGCTTAATAATAAAAGGCAATTAATCTGCGCAAACCGATTCAGTTTAGAAATAAAAAGATTTTGATAAAAAATTCGATTTGAAATAGCGCCCGTTATGGCCCAAGGACATAAACAATAAGAAAGAATGAAGAATGTCAAAAATAAAATAGACGGATAGAATAACGAATGAGCTTTTTGAAAAAAACAGAAGAAGACAGAACATTGTAAAATATTTTAAAAAGTAGAGAAAATTGACGAATTAGGATACCTACCTGATCACCAATTTGGGTTTAGAAACACCATCTCATCAAACAACAAATACGCAGAATAATAACTCAAATTAGAATTACACAGCCGTGTTTCTTAACGTCGCTCATGTGTTCGACATGGTTTGATGTACTAGACTATTGTGTAAGTTCAAAACTCTTTACCACTCCCCTCTTACCTACTCTGTAAGTCTTACTCAACAGACAGACATTTCTTAGTAAAATATAAAATTAAATCTTAAACCACAATCTTACCTATTGGGCGTTCTGCAAGGTCCTCCTTTTTATCTTATCTACAACGCTGATTTACCAAAAATCAAAACACTGGCGTTACCTCCTTTGCAGACAATATTGCTATTTTATTAATTTGTGAGTATTTGAAATCTCCAACGCCACATCAACCTGATACATAAATGACTTGGTATGGCGTCTTAGTATTAACCAAACCAAGTTGGTAAAAGTGACGTTTACTACACGATTTTATGTCCACCCGTTTGTTACTATGAATATTGTATTGGTACCTATCAAAACCGAAACCAAATATTTAGGTTTGCACTTTAACTAACGTCCTACGTAGAAAAACCTTATTCACACCAAACGGAATCGGAAGATCCAAGCTATTTTAAAAAAGCCGCTATCTTACAAAGCAATTCCAAAACCGATCTGGACCTTTGAAATGAAACTTTAGGACTGCACTAAACCAACCCTATAAAAACCATGAAAAACAGTTCCAGTCCAAAGCAATGGTGGACGCTCCATGGTTTGTTTGTAGAACAATATATAAAAAATTATCTATAGACTCTCATAATTACAACAACAGACTCCAAGAATATCATAATATATTGTTTCAATAATTTTCCAATATCTATCAGCATTTTAGAACCTTCTATCACAAAAGGATTTTTACGGAAATATCGCTGTTTAGTAATTTTTCCTTACACTATTTATATCTGTTATCGCATTTACTAAACACCCAATACCTACAAGCTACAATCGGCAAACATAGCTACATGAAGAAAGCAATTACAACGGAATGCAAATGGTGGACCTTGCTGCTACTAATTGATTACGAGTAGGAGAACTTTATTTCCTCATAAGAACGTGCACAAAGGAACCTGGACCTCTCCCAATAGAAACACCGTGAATCAGATTGACTACTGTTTGATTGATATCCAGCACGTTACAAGTTTAATGGATTTCCTGTTAAATGTAATAGTGAGACAGGGAATTTTTAGGACTTTTATTCAGAAGGTCAAAAGAAAAGCAAAATAAGATGTAAAGAAATTAAAAACAATGAGCAACTTAATCGGTACCAGAAGGAAATCAGAACTAGACAAGTATAGACACTAACTGGAACACCGTTAAAGACATAATAATTACGGCAGCAGAAACCGTCATAGGAAAACAATCATCCAGAAGCCCTAACTACTGATTTGATAACGACTATAAAAGAGCGTTGGAGAATAGTCGACAAACAAGGGCTGAAATATTAAAAGCTAAGACAGGATTGAAAGCTGCCAAATATAAGAAGAAAGAAGGAAAGCAAATCAATATGCAGAAAAAAACGAAGCTAGATGCAAAACAAAATAGCACAAGTAGAAGAATATCACAGAGAAAAGCAAAACATTTACAAGACTGTCAACGAAATAAAGAAAGGTTTTCAGCCTCGTTCCAACAAATGTAAAAGTCAAACTAAAAAGTTATTGTGCAGCAAAGAACCAATAATGGTCAAAGCATTTTACTGAAGTATTAAATGGAAGTGAAAACATCGGAACAATAAAAGAATAGGAAGAAAACAAAAATAAAGAACAACAGCAAGTAACAGCAAAAATACAGGAACCATCACTGGAAGAAACAAAAAATGCCAACAGGCATGCCAAACAACAAAGCTCCAGGAACTGATTACATACCTTCTTAGTTAATAAAAACTGGGGGCCAAGAATTGATTAATATATTACATAACTGATTACCATCATTTGGATGAAAGAAGAACTACCCCAAGAATGAAATTGGCATTATTTGCGCGATTTACTAAAAGGGCGATAAATTGTTATGTGACAACTACGGAATGTTTGCCTCCTAAATATTGCCTATAAAGTATTTGCTAATATAATCAAACAAAGAATTACCCCACTATCAGAGGATCTAGTAGAAGACTATCAGGCAGATTTTAAAAGTAAAGACCACATTTTCAACATTAGAATAATCCTAGAAAAGTAATGAAAATTTAATGTTGATGTAGTGCAGCTTTACATAGATTATAAACAAGCCTACGATAGAATCAAATGCAATTCCATTCGGAAAATCTTACAAGAATTTAAAATTCCACCAAAATTAATACGACTGATTAAAGCGACCATGACAAATGTGCGTGTAGAATTTGTCAACACATATTTGGAGACAACGAGACATATTGTCTCCTATAATTTTTAATATGGTACTTGAAGCTACCATTAGAAAATCTTGAGTAAGTGTCGGAGGTACTCTGTATAAAAGAAGTTCGCAACTTCTTGCTTATGCAGATAATGTCGTGCTACTAGGAAGAAGGGAGCGAGGCGTAATCAATACTTTTAAAAATATCGAACAAGCTGGAAGATACGTAGGGTTATTAGAAAACGTTGATCAAACCAGAATACTAACAACGCAACATGAACAACCACAAAGAGAGGATGATGAACCCGTAATAGGCAAAGTGCGGTTTAACAAAGCTAATGAATTTAAATATACCTAAGAACAACAATAAACTGAAGTAACATCACTAGCAACAAAGAATAATGGCGGGCAGCAGATGTTTGTTTAGCCTCAACAGCAGTCCAAAGTTAGGATTCAGTATCTAGAACGTGTAAACTGCGACTGAATAGAACAGTCATAAGATGGTTGGGACATGTGTACAGAATGCCTCAGACAAGAGCCACTAGAAATGTTTTCACCAGAAGGAAAACGCACAAGGAAGACCTTGTTTAAGATAGCGGGACAATGTATCAACAGGTCTAAAAAAACTACGGGCGCAAAACTGGACCAACTTAGCACAAGATCGACAAAGCTAGAAGACAAAAATAAACAAAAATTCGTTGGTTAGGCATAATTAGACCGAACGAGTTTGTAATGTTGTTGAGTGAGTAATACTCGACAACAATATTTAGAGCAAGTCGTATGATACACAAACATTAACAAAGTAGAGATCAAGAGACTGGCTCGCAAATAGAGAGCTACCAAGCAATTTATGGAGAAAAAGAAAAATTTGCAGCTGTATTTTAAAAATGAAGAGTTACACAAATAAAACTGGAAAAGCAAATTTGGTTAATGACATTAAATTTAAAAATTACATTTAATAATTTGGATCGTCTTGAAGAATTTATAAAGTTGTGCGGCTTTTTGAAAAAATGCGTAAGAAAAAGGTGAGAGTAATGTTGAGACGCGCTCCTGCCTTGAATAATATTAAGATAAAGATGCATAAATAAGACGGATGACGTTGACCTGTCAGAACCTGCCAGTCCAGTTAAGCACCAAGCAAAGGAGCCGACGTGCACCTAAGTCATAAGAATGAGCCTTGCGGCAACATCTTAGGGAAGACTATAACATAAATTTCAGGTATAAAAAAAATAAAAATTATGGGTGTATTCAAATTCATATTATAATCATTATAATTTTAAACGTTTTAAAACTTATTTCCATTTTTTCAAAAGCACCAATTCTTGATAATTCGCACATAACATTTTTAGATAAAATTCTACACGAAAATTAGATGCAGTCAGACCAACTAAAAGATTGATTTTGCTACATCAAATTGTTTAACAGCACATGGTGCTGACAATAGTTTAGAATTATAAGTAATTTTAAGATATTTGTATTAATTGATGCAATTGGACTCTCTATTTTTATTTTTTAATTAAAAGTTTTAAATTTAAAAATAATCTGACTGATGGGTTTGATTTCTGTGATAAATAAAGTTTGTATTTAATAAATTCCTTCATTTCACTCCTATGTTGTCTTACAAACTTCCATATTTGTCTTTGTTGCCCATAGAAATCTGACCCTAGTCCTAGTGAAGACGAATATGCTAAAAGAGAGCAGGTTTTTTTAATTTTGAGGATATTCTAATGGCATGGGATAATCCCAAATCTTGTTTGAAAAATTTAAAATAAAATTAAAACAGAACGTATACTGCATTCATATAAATTTTCTATGATTTGTGTACCGACATCTAATTATATATAAGTAACACTGACTTTCCTAATAAGGACAAATATTTAATTTTTAATTTACCCTGCTTAGAAATTCTGACTAATAATTAAACATTAAATATTACAATTTTGAATTAGTAAGTACTTATATATCATTTCAAGGTTAAGATTTTGTGTTAGCACATAAATATTTTATTTTGTATAGTAACGCTGTGTATAAAATTGTTTATTGTTAAAACAATCAATTACTTGTATTGTATTTTGCAGCCCTGCCAATATATAAACGGACAAAATGTAAGAAACGTGACGACAATTTACATTTATTTGCCTGTCCTCTTTAATACTCGTTTCTGGCGTAATTAAAAGCAAACGGGCGTATTAATTAGAGCGACATAAATTACATTTGTCCAAATTAAGTGCCAAATGAGCCGCAGTTAATTTAAGAAATGGGTAAAGGCTAATCTGATTACCCAATTATTTCTTCCATCATCGGCACAGACCCGCGGCAAGCGCGAGCAATTAAAAAAGCGCATTTACAATCAATCAGAAGGCACCGCGCCATTTATGATCCATAAATATCATCGGAATTCTATGTCAAGGTTACTAAAGTACCGCACGCAGCGAATTGATGCGTTAAATACATAACTGCGCAGCTTTTCTAAGGACGGCCACTCTTGGTTTTGACGATCTGTGCCAGCAGGTACCTTATAAGGGCAGTTTTGGTTCTTCTAGATAAAAACAGTTACACGGTGGTGGACTAAATTAGCGTTATTTCCTTATTCTATCGGTGTTAAATGCACCGTGAAATTTATGGTGTTAAAACATTATAGAAACGAGCTGCTACATTAATAGCTATGACTTTATAGCAACTAAAACTTTAATAGCCTCACTCTAAAAAGTGACAGTTTGACAGCTGTATTATGCAATATTCTACACAATGATAAAACGGCTGTTATAATTAATTAAATTATAATTTCTTTAGTTTGGAACAAAAGTAATTACACACTAAAATTTTAATAGCTAACGGGTTTACTTACTAAATGATTTGTGCTCCAGCGTTTATAATAGACAAACTTATTAAAAAATATTGTTTAATTAGTAACGAGTTTCACATATTTTAAATGTAACATAATATCCTTAAAATACCACAATAGAAGTAAACAATTTCCTCCTATAAATTAAAATAAACAGTACACAATCGTGGCCAAAAAGCATATCTTATAGAGCTAGACAACAAGATAAAAAGAGTATTATGGAAAGAAAACATGTTAAAAAATCTGTGAGGAGCACAAATTTGATCTAGTAATAGAAGAAGAATACAGAGACATGCAAAAAGAAAAGATTGAGGCTCAAAAAGAGAAGAAAATGGAAAAAACCATTGATAACCATTGATGATAAGCTATGAAAATAGAATAAGATAACAGAAAAAACAAAAAAGGCAAAAAAATAAAAAAACGAACGAGGGATGTATAAAATGATGACGACCAGACAAAAATATAAAACAAAATATTGAAAAAAGAAAAGAAAAGATAAGCAAAATACAAACAAGAAAAATAAAATTTGGAAAGATAGCAACAAGAAATATTGGAAATTTAAATAGTAGAAAAAATGAATTAATTAAGAGAAATGAAAAATATTTTTAAATAATCCGGGCATAATGGAAACGAAGAGGAAGGGCAAAGACAAAATGATGTTAAATGCTAAACATGAATTATTATACAGTGGAGGCAAAAGAATGTGAAATAGATGCGAAGGCTTTCACGGCCGTGTTATGGTGCATCGTGTGGATGGTTCTCGGGTTATAAGGCCGTGGTCGGAGTTCAAAAACTCTTGACCTTTCGTCCACAACTGCGGCAGACATCTTTAGAAGAAAATCTTCTAAAAATTAAGTGACTGTCCCGTGCGTTTTTGCTTTTCTACTAGTGTGTTAAAAGTCATTCTGCTACTCCTATTCTCTCATTTGTTTCCTCTTCTAATTAGCCGTATTGTATTACTTTGTTCCCAAGTATTTAAACGCACCTACTTGTTCTAAGGTGTTTTTAAATTTTAAAACCACCTAATCTTATACAATATGGGATTAATAATTAGAACATCACAATTAATAAGCAAATCAACTCAGGTAATATTTACACAAAAAAAGGGCTACTGTCTACCAGTCAATAATACACCTTCATCAGAACTATATCTCGAGGAAAAATCTACCTGGATACATTACATCTTAAATAGGAAACAACAAATCAATTTACGACTCAACGACCTGAACTGGGCGATTGGAAGAAAATCCCGTTTGCCCCTGGAAAATAAAATCTTGGTTTATAAGACCTATTTGGACTTATAGCATTGAGTTATGGGGATGCGCCAGCAAGTCAAACACAGCAATTATCCAACGCTCCCAATTCAAGATTCTCTGTACCTTGGTACGTAACTAACAAAACGTTACACGATGATCTCCTTATGCATTTTTTATCTGTCATACAAAAGCGTAGTTGAACTCATCATACCTGACTAGGTGCACATATTAATCCACTCATGTAACCATTTCTACTACAGCATGACTCCAGAATACTAAAAAGATGTTGGCTAACTGACCTCAAATGAGAGATGAATTCCTAGCTGGAAGAGTTCCCATCCCGCCATTAAAGACTGTTTAATATTATGGTCCTATGTTATTATATTAGCCCATAGAATGTTAATTTTGATTACTAATACATAAATTAATAAAACAAAACTTAGAAGTAATCATCAAAGTACTATAAATTGTCAGTATAAGGGTGTCCAAATGCAAACTAGCATGTTTTTCTCTGTGACAAATAAGGATGGATATACTAAATTCAAAGCCTCTGCTAGAATAGAATATCCTTTCTAAGACTCTCAACATCACCTAAATATGATTGTACAATAAAGACAATCTTCCCCCATCACATGAACCATTTCCTCTGAACACCGATAAAAATTTAAACCATGTATTTTATTTTTGTTTTAGTTTTGTGCAAAATTCTGTCAGCTCTTTCAATGCTACAATTAATAGAATTAAAAAAAAATCATTTTGTAAAAAACAAAAAATGAAATAAACCCGAAAAGCTACCAGGCAGAAATAAGAATTACAAATCGAATGAAGGTCAAAGAAGAAACGGAATCTGTATCACGCACCTAACACGGCGAGTGAAGAAGGTGAAACCTGCGTTCTAATTGTTAATTATTGATGATAGGGAATTGTGCAACTAAGCAGGCGGTTTTTGCTAGTTATCATACTATTTACTGCCGTACGCCATTAATAATTCTGTGTGTAACTACCTTTAACGAGACAAAACACTTTATTAAGGAAGCAGCTTCACCGTGAGAAAGCTGCGTATGTCCTTTAATGAAAAGCATCGATACAAAAAGCATTTTCGTTTGCTTCCTTGTCGGTTCGCGTTACCGGCGCAACTAACAATACTCGCGGAAGAGCCAGAACCCTGCTTATGGTAAATCTGCGCGCAAGAATTTCCGGTTTTCTTCAACACGATAAGGCAACGCCGGCCGCATAAATCTGCGGCTATCAGTAGGTATTAATATTTATGCGCGGATCGGGTGACGCCTGGCGAAAGCGCAATTTGCGAGTGCACAAAACGCTTCGCGTTTTGTCTTTTTACGGCCAGTCAGGACCAAACACGCGGCCATAATTGATCGCGCGCTGGATTATGCCGTACAAGGCCGAAGGAGCTTGCTCGTAAATACTTACGCCAAACGGATTGTTCATCAGTTTATAATTTATACTGGAAATTGCGTTCTGTATATGCTAATTAATGGTTGCGTCATCGCCTAACCTTAGCGGCGCTGCTGAAAATTGAGCTGAAAATGTTAGTAGGTTTTGCAATTAGAAGAGCGGTGTTTAGGTTATCTCCAAAAAAGGAATTCAATTTAGTACCATAAAAAGAGCCGGACCTTAACGGACATCTGTCGATACGCAAATGTATTTGATTTTTATTCTGGATTCTTTAATTAGAAACATCGCGTATTTCAACGGATTTAAGCGCTTTCACTTATTTTAAATATGAAAGCCAGCGTACAGCTGCGATAAACAAGAAAATTGCCACAGTTTGCAACGCACAAATCATATAAAGGTAGTGAAATTTATTTCGTGTGAGAAAGCAGCTTTAAAAATAACCTAAATCTATATTAACCAATTGAGGTAAAACAGAGAGTGTAAAATTATACAAGAGTTAATACCTAAGCTTTTTGAGTTGCCTAGAGTTAGTTTCTAATTTTAAAAGTATTTTATCTATAATTATTTTAGAATTATTTATTATTGCAACAATTCACAAGTTCTTAGATCAGCATAATCAAAATTTTTATATTTTACTACTAAAATTTTTATCATATAATTAAAGAAACAATATTGGATGAATTAGCTCTCCTTGGCGATATCATTACTATTTACTTCTATAAACAAGATCAGGGGGCGAAACGGTAATATATACAAATGTTGAAACTCATAAACACCTTGGAAACTCAAACTTAGACCAACCAATCAACTATGAAGGTCTCAGCACTCTATATATTATCGTTCATGAGATATGTCACTTTAAAATAAAAAAAGCAGGACAACCCCCCTTAGAGGAGTTTCAATGGGTCGGGTTTATAAGACATTCCTATTCTACTTTTTAATGAGGAGTTCAAAAAAGGTGGTCAGAAGTTTCGACCTAATTATACAATTGATCACTATATTCAATTGTATGTATTACCTCTAATAAACTACATGAGGAATTATATACATGTGAATGTATTATAAGATAGAGATTTATTTTTATAGAAACAATGGTAAGTCCAAAAATTACCAATTTTTTCTGAATGTCTTCACATAATCTCAAAGTTGTGATAATTATAAGATTTCACATATATAAAGCTCTTTAAAAAGTCTAAATAAATAAAAAATCACTGTAGGGTAAGCTTGGATTTTACGAATCATCGGGAAAATCTAGAAAAGTAAATGTAAGGATAACAAGCTAAGTGATATCAAGTTAAAAACTAAAATTTGTACATTTAATTATGTATTTTAATTTATGTAAATACGCTACTTCATGTACCTAATTGGAAACGGCTACGGTCTTGGACCGTCCTTTTCCAAACCAGCAGCGGAAAATACTCAAACCTCCCAGAAAAATTACATATATACGTTTAACTTTCCTAATATGCAAAATTTTCCATACACACAACAACAAAACCAGTTCAGCAACCAACCAATCTTACAATGCCTAATTGCAACTCAAAAGTCAAGAGTTAACACTTACATCTTATATAATTAATTCTTTCGCAACCCTAAGTCTTAGGAATAACAATATCATTATTTGTCAAAATACCTAAAGCAGCAAACATCCCTTGAGCGATGAAGATGGGAAAATAGGAAAAAAATAAAATCCAAAGTCAACCTCAACATATAACAGTCGATCCAAACCAGAAAACTACTAAACCTCCACCAGTGTATATAGTTCATAATTATAATCAGATTATTAACAGTATCATCTCGGTTATAGAGAAAGAACGACATTACACAACAGCATTGACCCATAACACCTTAATCTCAGGCTCGTACAGAAAACTGAAAGTACATCTTAGAAACGAGAACATAATACATCATACATATCATCTAAAGAAATAAAGAAGCTATAGAGGAGCTGTTGCAATCTTTTACCATAATCTCATCCCAACTTACCTCACATGAGCTAGTTGCACTGTGACACAAAGTACGCAATATTATAAAACTACAAAACTGCCACTACTGTTTATCATATGATAATATTTCATTTTAAATACTTAAGTAATATAAAGGTTTCGATTAATTTAACTACCCAGAAGAAACTGCGTTGTCAAAATTACGACCATACCAAGATATATTGTAACAGGCCCTTTAGCTGTGTTACATGTGGTGTAGAACATCCCACCTATTGTACTTATTTCAAGAAAGTCATCCGACTAGCTACAAAGAATCTGCAATATACAAAAATCTAGAAATACATCATTTAGAACACTAACAGATACCTTCAAATATAGTTGAATTCTTTTCTCTTAATTGAAATATTAAATATTGGAGCTGTGTGTTTCTCTCAAAGCTCAGTATCCTAACAGCAAGCACTTGTAGAACCAAACAACATTAACAAAATTCTCTCTAACTTTTTATAGAATTCAAACAATGTATTAAACATGTATTCCATGGCTACTTATAAAATAGCTTAAAATGGCGACCTAGATGCGAATCGCTATCTGGAGCGCCAATGGTATCATTCAACATATTCAGGAAACAATTATGTTTTTACAATTTCAACAAATTGCCATCATGTTGTGTTCTAAAACTCATGCAATTACGAGAACAGCAACCTACTTTATTAATTATCTGGATGGCATAGCACGCTGGATCTGCCGTAATCATCAAAAATCCACTATTTTTTTATTATAAATGTAGATCAATATTAACTCGATGGCGAGACATCGTAAAAAACATGCAAAATAAGTAGTTTTTGGGTCACTACGCTTCTGACAAGAAGATAAATATTGTATCAACAAAATACAAAATACAAAAATAGATATTGAAACACTGCTTTACCTCTACAGTCTACCCTAATAGCTTACATCCATTGAAAAATATAAATATTTTCTGCTACGTGTAACCCAAAAGCATATAGCTTAGAGCTTAAGGGATACCACCATAAAACGACCCACTCCATAAGCTATAACTCGACAGTAGCTTAGCGAATACCTATTACCAAGTTAAATGAAACTTAGACCTATCCTCTAATTGTATTAAAATCTTTATAATTATCAGCTCGACAATCACTGTAAATGAACCCCTTTTAAAACTGTGTAGTAAATATACCGATTGGGAGCACATTAAAACCATTATAGAAACCAAAATTAATCTTGCTGTTAGAATAAGAAAATGTTTAAGAACTTTATGAAGTAACCCAAGATTTGATTACAACTATTACAACATGTTATATGACAAACCAGCTTTAATCCAACTTTATCAAAAATTTTCAACTATATACAAAACCTTATTTACAACGAACGGATGGCGAGAAAACAATGGCAGTGATGAACGGGACAAAACATTTGTTCAACAGACCTATTCATCTATTGCAAACCTACTACTCGAATCTATCAATTAAACTTTCAAGCAGAACGTGTATATTACCTGATGTTAACTCTATATGTAAGGTAGCAAACAACTTTAAGCAGTCGATTAAAACAATTCTTCCTTTCAGAAAACCACATGGTACTTGGGTTAAATCAGACATGGACAAGGTAAACACATTTTCCAAATACTTAGCTGATGTCTTTGAAATATCTCAATCATAAAACAGCAATGGCATTAAAAAATTCATCACTTCTACTTAAGCCCTTCACAGCAATAGAAGTTCCTAGCAAATAAAGCTAGCAAATCTACATAAAGCTCCGCATATGATCTCATAGTTGGTGGAGTATTGCACACCTTTCCCGGAAATCTATCGTATTTATTACGTATTCATTCAATAGCAGTCTACGACTTTGCTACTTCCCTCTTTATGAAAACATTCTCAGATTACTGAGCCTGGAAAGTCGCCCACCCAGCCAAAATTCTACAAACCAACAAGTTTGTTGCCATTTCTTTCAAAAATGTCCGAAAGGCTCTGTAGACCTAGACCAACTTATTCCATCACATTATTTTGATTTCGCGAATGTCACTCAATTACACATCACATACAGACTGGGTCGAGACTGCAAGCTAAAGAAAAGAAATTTGAGACAAACAATCATTAACTCAAACCGTTCTTATTTATCTACAGGTTAACCCACCTGCTAGTCATCAGACCTAAATAAAATTTAGGGTTATTTGATTTCTTCTTCCTTAAAGTCATATCTCCTAATTATATTAGCATAGGAGCATCCTGGTATAATTTCATTGATCATACTCCTATTATCACCACACTTAGTACTCGAACAATAAATTTGATATCCCACGTCATCATTTTTTCCTTTCTGGAGAATAGAACCTTTGCCGTTAAAATAAACACCACACTCTCCGAAACAAAACTCAGACGAGCAGGCGTACCACAAAGTATCCTCGGCCCGCTCTTATTCAATATATACACCTCCGATATTCCCAAGATTCGCGCACACTCCCACGTTCGCCACGGTCGCCATTATAACGCAAAAAGCAAACCTAGACTATCCCAAATGCAACTGACACCTTCAATAAATGGCTCAAAAACTGGAACATCAAACTGCAACCCCACCAAATGTCAATGTAAGATGGCTTCAAACTTTGGAACAATCAAACTCAACCCCACCTTTATGTCATCGATGTAATGCATCTTCACTTTGCAGAGAAATATAACAACCCATCCTGGATTTACTTATCATCGAATGGAATTGAACATACCCATGAAATCCCAGAGACTCAGCTATAAAATATCTTGGACTCTGACAATTATATCCCACTTTAAAAACCCCACTTCAACCCGAATGCACCATTCTACTATATAAATCCCTCCTACGCTCTCTGGCACTCTACGCCTCTCTGTCTGGAGCAACACGAGTAAAACAAATATACTCAAATTTCAACAATTTCAAATAAGGTCCTACGAATCGCCGTTAACGCTCCATAGTTTATCCGAAACACGCAACTTCACCTTGAATTAGGTGTCGCCACAATTCAAGACTATATGCTCTTGACCACTAGAACTTTCTTCTCAACCATTGCCAATGTGAAGGAGCAACTCGCTTCAACCTTGGGCAGCGTAATATTCATCACAGACTGAAGAGATAACTCCTCAAGATCTTATCCCAAATGAAGAAACTTACAACCACCACCTTCGAGTTTCCGATGCCACCACTACCTGCCTCCATGTATTACACACTGCTACTTGTAAATTCTAAATTCAGAACGCATATAATGTATTATATTATATGTATATATATATATATATATATATATATATATATATATATATATATATATATATATATATCATAACTGGTGTGTATTTAAATTTTACATACGAGGTGCATTCAAGTTACAATACCTCTGAATTGTTTTCTTATGACTGGAAACAGATAGAAACATGCGGTTTATTTCAAAATAAACGTCCACTCTTTGTGATTGCGAGACAGAGATGGCACCGCTGCACGATACACAGGACTCTAGCGGCAGCGGCGAGAGTGGGGGTTGTTTTTGATACTTAAAATGGGAACGTTTTCATTACAATAACAGCGTATGATCAACCGTTTTCTCCATTTGCGTGGTGTGACACCGATTGAAATTTATCGCCAGTTGAGTGAGACATGTGGTGATGGTTATGGATGTCTAATGTACGTTTATGGGTGCGACAGTTCAAAGAAAGTAGAACGTCGTGTGACAACAAACCAAGACAATCTCGGCCTCGCACCAGCTGGAACACATCGTCTCCAAAGTTAACATTTTCGTAAGATTTGTGCACCCAATCCTGCATGAAGACCCGAAAACGCGAAAAGTGTCCTTCAGGTGGGTGGCACAAATGTTAATGGACGACTACAAGGGTGCGCGGGTAGCAATGTCTCAAGACATGTTAACACATGATGCCGCCATGGATGTCCGACCATAAAGAACACTCTCCGTGGCCATTCATTTTCCAATCGAACCGCTGTTGCGTCAGCGATTTTCCAGTGGGCAAATCACACCTCTAAAGAAGTGTTTTCAGCAAGCGTCGATGTTGTAAAAAATGTATACGGCTGCAAGAATATTACGCCAAGAAGTGACACAAGTTTCATAGTTTTCGTGTGATTAGTTTGTGAAAAAAAAATCGGAGGTATTATAACTTAAATGCACCTAGTAGATAAACATCAAAGTAAAATAATCCATTAAAACAACCGGACGATATTAATAGTGCGGTACGCTATCTCACCAAACTATACAGACAGTAACACGAATGCCGCCTAGCCTTCAATAAATACAAAAGAGCACGTCAACATCCCCGTATATATAAAACACCTTGCTCAAAAAAGAAGAGTAGGGCGTATCTGGCAACGTTCTCGTAATTCCCATAGACAAAAATTAATGTGACAGATTAACGCGATAATTAAAAACAGTTCTGGATTACCCGTAAAACTACTTTTAAATCATATATTAGCAGACTACCAAAATCATTTAACTACCCGATACAGCACATTCCACCTCTACAAAAGAAGATGAAGAAGAAAAATCAACAATTTTTGTTAAACACCTCTCACAAGCTTTTAGTCCACCTGAATATAACAATAACAACGACCATGATCATAATAAAAACTTCTTGGATATCTCTTAAGCGATGGTATTACTAGCATACTTTGGTCACGTCATGCGAAATGATAAATATCGTCTTTTGCAGTTGATTATGCAAGGAAAAATCGAAAGCAAACCAGGTCCTGGTAGACGAAGAATCTCATGGCTTTGCAACCTTAGGCAGTGGACAGGAATGACATCGGTAGCCCTGTTCCGAACAGCGATAAACAAGATTAGATGGGCCAGACTGATCGCCAACGTCCAATGAGGATACGGCACAAGCAGAAGACAGAAGATGGTATTATCAATTAAACCTTTTTCTCCAAGGGAAGTAAAACAAAAGATCTTAAGATGTAATAACCCAAAGCTCCTAACTTTAACTTTTTACCGGTCAGACATTAAAACAACTACACAGAAAAGCACTAATTTTGTTAACAATAATTTGTGATAGCGTATGTAAGTTTGTGAAAATAATATTAATCAAATAAAGCTCCAAATACCGACCAACAAGCTTGCTGCCGATCATATCTAAAATCTTAAAAAGAGTTATGATAAAAAAAATTCTAAAAACATTGAAATGAACACAGCAATACCAATCCATCAATTTAGCATTAGGAAAGTCATTCAGCTGTCCAACGATGGCATAAAATCTTTAAAAACATACTTAAGAGAAAATATAATGTAAAGCTTCTTTCTTAGACGTTCAACAAGCTTTCGATCTAGTATAGCATAAAGATCTTCTGTATAAAATTAGATCATTCTTTTCCAAACCCCACTATCTGATCCTGAAATCATTATACCGATACTTTCAAATAAAATTCAACACATCCAACTGTTATCCTATAAAATCTGGTGTTTCCTTAAGTACCCCTATCTATTTAATTTTTACAGTTGACATTCGACGACGACACTGCCATAATATCTATAAGTAAAAACTCCCATCTGAGAACTTGCAAACAAACCTCAACAACACACAAGTTTGGTTGGATAGAATGAAAGTCACAGTTAACAACACAAAACAAAATTCACCAATCAAAATATTACATTAAGCAACACACCAATGAACAGTCAAGTGAAATACCTGGGTTTAACTCAACAGAGAAGCACACATCGCAGCAAATAAAATTCAAATAAATCTAAAAATTTGACAAATGGGATGCAAATCAAAGCTCTCCACAGAAACTAAGATACTACTATGTAAGTTATAATAAAGCTTATCCGGAATTATAGTGTCCAACCCTGGTGTTGTACCAAACCGTTAAATACAAAAATAATACAAATAGCCCAATCAAAGACACTTCAAATAATTTTCAATGCACCATGGTACAATATTAATAATACCTTGCACAATTACTCTGGTATACTGCTTATAGAAGAAGAAATTAGCAGACTAACAAAAAACTATCTTGCACAGCTCATTGAACATCCTAGTGGGAAACCAAGACAACTCTACATTTAGCCTTATACCAAAAGATTTAAACCACATTGGCCTACAGATGTTTTAAATTAGTGAACAGTAATTTTATTATCTAGGAGAGCTATCACATGATGCTTTCTTTTCTCATGTATACTACATTGATCAAATTTTTTATATCTTTAAATAGCAGGTTTTAAATTTGCAGTATAATAAACAAACTGACAGATATCGTTTGATCACGTATGGCACAACAAACTGTTATACAAACTTAAACTACACCTCTACAGTCAGCTATATTTAGTAACAAAATCATACCTTACAGATAGAAAGATAAAATAAAAAATACAGTGTCAAACTTCAACCAAATAACCTCTGAAGTTCCGCAGGGCAGCAATCATGGGTTCACTACTCTACCTACTCTACACTACTACTCTACATTTGCTATTAGCCACAATTGCGGACAACATAATAATTTTGTCCTGAAATATAAATTGAACACTTGCAACATTCAATTTTTTAAAAAATTAGTTCTACAAGTGAAACATTAGGGTTAATATGGATGAATTTGAAGAAATTAACTTTTGCTTTAGACTGCAGATTAGTATTAACAACGGTCCAGTCCCGATAAAAACAAATGTGAAGTGTCTTGGAGGCACCTCCACCAAAAGATCACTTGGAATTCACAGATTAAAGTCAAAAGTAAGCAGTTAAACTTAAAACACAAAAAATGGCATAGTTACTTCGGAAACACTCACAACTATCCTTATATAACAAAACCCTGCTGTACAAAATGATGCTAAAACTAATTTGGCCTTATGGGATTTAATTCTGAGGTTGTACCAAGGCGTCTTATACTAAAGTCCTCTAGATATTCTAATCAAAAACTCTTCTCACGCTGACCATTGCAATTTAGTAGTTTCCTATATAATCAACGAAATTAGAAGACTATTGACCATGATAATATCTTAGGCCACCTTAACCATATCATCGAACAACTCGCTAATAAACCTGTTGTTATGAGATGACTGCAACGAAAATAGCCACAAAATCTGCTGCTGGAACCCAACCAAAATTGATGTAATCATCAAGAAGACTGGTACTGGATAAAGGTCTTCACGTGACATTATAGTGCATTATATTTTCTTAGTTCTCTATTTTTATGCAGAGTAGAATGTAAATCTGCAACTTAATCAAATAAAAATAAATTTGTTGGGTAGCATATCTTATGCTCCTGTAGAAAAATATCAAGGTTTGTCCTTTCCTAAATTGTTTATATTTTACACTTGCCATCTCTCCAAAATCATAGCTCTTAAGCTGCTGAAATGCTACTCGTCTTCAAGATTGCCACAACTGGTGCACACATGCCACATAGGTTATGTAGAGACTTATTTTTCATCATCAATTTTTCTGTATAAAATATTTAATTCACCATCGTAATTAAAAATATAGAAAAATATTGACAAGGTTTTATATTTACATAGAGGAAATAAGCCCAATAAATGTGAAGAAGACGTTGTTTAATAAAAAATAAAGAATCTAGTAAGTGAGGCAGTATATTTATTAAGTTACTCTAAGTATAAATATAGTTATAACTAATTAGGCATAGTAGTTACAACAAACATAATACAAATAAGTAGTCAGAAGTAACGCCAACTCTATAAAGACATTGAAAAGGCCAACTGCGTCGATGGAAAAAATACTGGCTTCACGTATATTTAGCTCTTATCGTCACTTTTCAGAGCCTTTAATAATTGTTTCCGATAAAATTTGCAAATTAATCTTAAATAACCTTGTACTTCCTAAATGTTTTAAACACATAATCTGCATTGATTTTATCCATTAATAGTCTCAAGTTCAGTAATTTTTCCAGAAAAATGCCGGTTGATTTGATCTTTGTAATACGGTGGTGAGCGCAGCAAAGCAATGTGGTTATACTGGGTTGCTTTAGCGGCACTAGGATTTACTGTATTCTCTGTGTAATTTGTGTGAGTACTTTAAATATTTGAGTTGCCATAAAGCTAAGTGCATTATGCGCTATCGAAAGTAATAGCTCTCTCTTTCAATAAAATAAACTAGTGAATATATATATATATATATATATATATATATGCAAATAACTGATGTGCGAATAGTTTCACTTAGGAAATACTTAATTACTTTGGCACTCAAAGCAATAACATCCCTGCTGTTAGCAAAAATAATTGTCTTGAAAATTTAGTAGCGAGGAAGTCTTAGCGAGTGTTAAAGCGCCCTATATTTTGGGAAAGAATATGCCTAGAACAAAGAAAAAGAATATGAAACAACACAAAAAAGCGTATTTAATATGGCTGAAATAGCGGAAGGCAGAATAGAATATAAAATAATAGAAATAGACTAAGAAAATAGTTGAGGAGAATTGAGTTACACAGAGGAGAAAAGAGATGTTTAAAAGCTTGAAAATTTGTAAGTAAAGTTAAATCCAGCAAAAGCATTAAATATAAAACTGATAAAGCCAGATGAACTGGAAGAATATTATAAGGAATTGTTAACAGAACACAGAGAAATAAATACAACAGCACACAAAAATATATAAATACAAAGAGACCCTGTAGAAACTACAAAGGAACTAGTTACAGGAACACTTAGAGAAATGAAGAACAATAAAGCAAGAAAATATAACAGCAAAATTAATTAAAAATGGAACAGGCGAATTTAAACGGATGTTTATGACACTATCTAACCTCTGCATTGCGGCATAAACAGTACCAGCAGAATGAAAACTTATCTTTGGATAAAAAAGGCGACAGGAATAAGTGTCAAACTGCAAATGTATAACAGTAACTACGCTGAGTCGGCTTTATGAACGAATGTTAAGGCAACTGATAGAACAGCAACACAAGAATGAAGAAGCTAAAGGACAAAGTGGGTTCCGAGCTGGACGTTCATATAACAGCAACTTGTTTGGCTTTAAACAAATAATGGAGAAAAAAATCAGCACAAGAAGAAGCATTGATCTCTTATTCATAGATTTAACAAAAGCATATGGCAATCTCCTTACAGGAAAACTATGGCACTCTCTAGAAGAAACGAACATTAGCAACGTACTCATTAAAGCGGTTCAGAAACTATACTGAGATACGATTATAAAATTAAGATCGTTGGCAATACAACAGGATTTCTAGCAAACAATAGACCTAAACAAAGATCTTGAGTATATGAGAAGGCGGGATGAAATATGAATTTAAATAAAACTAAATATGGGTATATAGGAGAATAACCGAAAAACTTACAATTAGAAAACGGAAATGAGATAGCGTTGTAACAATTACAAACATTTAGGTGTAAGAATAGACCAAGATAGACCAGATAGTAAATAAATAATAACAAGAGAAATAAATGCAATAAAAATAGTATAAAGTGGAGTAAAGAAATAAGCATAGAAAGAAAACCTAACATCTATAATGCCATAGTAAAAGTAAGAAGCTAATAAAAAGCGATCGGCAACAACATAAACAAACGCCTTAGGAAGATCTTGCCGCATATCAAGGTTGCAAAGGATCACTAACGTAATAATAAAACGACAGATTGGGCTATAATAGAAGAAGTAGAGAAGAAACAATTAGTGTGGTCACGTCATCAAAATGGGGAGGAGACATTACCAAAGGCAGCATGAAGTGGAGATTTTCCGAAGAGAGGAAGAGAGAAAGACCCAGAACATCTTGGGGAGAAAGTAGTAAAAAAGCATTGAGTGCAAGAAACCTTCAAGACTGGCAAGATCGAGTGCAATTGAAAAGAAGACTGGGGGTGGAATAGCGACGACAGACGTTATAAAACCAAAATGATATATACATGTTTGGTACCCTTAGCTCTTAAAATTTTTCTGTACATAAATCACTGGCTAGAAATAACTTCTACGAGAATTATGCTCATTGTCTTCTGAAACATGCCGATTATCTTAACCTAGTTATGGAAATTATTCTTTACCGAGAAAAATCAGCACATTTTGCACTAAAAATACGTAAATTAGTCTTCAGGTTTCAACATACGAACAGGTTACAACAAATTATTCTACTTGCCATATTTTTGCAAGTTTTTTTCACTGTGCAACTCACAGTAAGACAGTTGGGCAATGGATATTTGCGTGGTCGTAACTATGCAGTTATTTTTGCTATTCTGTAGTGTGTTTAATGCACCAATAATTATCAATTGGGGGCTGTGCTAAAGATCGACCTTCACTGTCTATATAGAGAAATTTATCCTATATATTCTCTATTTTGGCAAAAGTAGGGGCCCTATCCGCCCGTTTACTGTTAGGCAGGTTCTCTTCACTCTGCAATATATGACTGTTCTGCAATAAAAGATTTGGGAGAGTATAAACTCTGTAGTTGTTTGTTAACTGTTTAAGCAATTATCACTCGGGACATTATACAATAGATCAACCTTTACCGTCTACTTCAGAAAATTCATCCAACCTATTGTTATCATTAATTTTGGCAAATATCTAATAGAAGCTTTAACTGACTTGCCAAAAACTTTGATTACACTAAAAGAGAGATTACTAAAAAGAAATACTACGATAGTTTACACAATATTTTCACTTCAATAATCAACAAAAGTAGAACAGACTAATTGTCAAAGTAAATACCTTTATAGAGAAGGGCGTCGTGTTTAACAGTTCTATTTGGAATCTAGACGAGGTTTTAATAAATATCACTTTTTTGACTTCAATTATGCTATACTCTATCAAAAGCTTGTTTGATATCTAGGAAGGCTACGGTGTAGAATGCCTTGGTTTCCAGTGATTCAATGATTTTTGTAACAATCCTGTAGGTTTGCTGTACTATCGAATGCTTTCAAAAACCAAATTGATGTTCTGGTATGATTTGGTACAGGTCAACAGCCTCTTCTATTCCTTTTAGGAGCAGTTCGTATATTTCTAACATGTGAGGAAAAAGCTTATGGGTCGGTATGACGTTGGTTCTATTGACGGTTTGCCAGGCTTGGCTATTATTATAATTACAGTAACATGCTGTTGTAAATGACAGTAAGTAGTATTAATGTTTTCCTGGACAGATGACGAAAAATTTGTCCTGTTATAAGATCATAACCAGGAGATTTATGGACACTGGTATATTTGAGTTCTTGTCGTATGGCGCATGGATGATTATTTCTTCTGATTATTATTTACATCTGGCTGTGTTGTTGTAAAGACATGTGCAAAGTGCTCGGCGAATACGTTTAATTTTTTAGTGTCAGTCTTGGCCTAGGTTCTGTCGGTTTTTCTGATTGGCGGAATCGCCATTTTGGGTCTTTTAAATGTCCTTCTGGCGTTTCATATTGAGCAGTCATTGATCGATAAATGGGTTATGTAGTATCTGAAAGTTTTAGTTCTGGAATTTCTAAGTGCGGTTAAAGCAGCTTTTGAAATATTTCTTTTTTTTAAATTGTCATCTATAGGAGTGAAAATATTTTTAAAATCTTATTTTACTTTAACGTCGAGAAGCTAAAAGAGTTAAGTTATATTAGGTAAAAAAATGTCTATCATCAAATGTACTACTAGTGGACATGGTCCTAATAGTCCTATCAACTATCTAGAGCTATCCTGAGACTACAAGAAATAGATTGAATCATTTTTAGAAATTTAATGAAATTATTTCAAAGGTCATTCACATCTTTTTTTATTTAATTATTTCAATTTCTGCAAAGTTCTAAACTGTTCAATTGCTATGTACATGGATAGTAAAAGTAATTTTTTTTAATCAAACCGAGCAGTTGCTGTCTCTTCCGTCGCAAAGATTATTATTAAAAGTGGACAAAAGAATTATGATTTGAATTATTTATTTTACTACCTAAATTGTTTGGGGAATGTCCAAATAACAGTATATTTTCTAAAAGTTTATTAGCCATAACAATTTTATTTTGGCGATAAAAATAAACTTTTTAATATTTTTATTCTTTTATGCATGCCTTTTTGATTTCTTGAAGTTATTTTCAAATTTGTTTACATAGAGTCCGTTTTATAAGACATATATTTTAATTTTCTACACAATTACTACAAACCTTTATCAAGTTGAGAGATAATTTTACGCTCTTAATATAAATCGTTTAAAGCAAGAACTGCATTTAATCGCCAGTTAACGGCGCAAGCACTAAATTTGATGATTTTGTTTGTACTAATAATTTTGTTGTTGATTGTATGTGGTACAAGACTAAAATAATTACGATAGGAACCCACACGTAGTTATATTAAAAAATCAGCGGAATTTCTGCATCAAATGATTCAGAAACGAGAATTAAAAATGTTATGTAACGTGCAATCTTTCATACATTCAACAAATTACGCCCTTGAATATTTTTTGTAGTTGAAAGTAAAATATTTCTAAAAATAAAACGAAGAAGATGCACAGCTTCCTATTTCCGCTTAGAAAGGATTAGGCATTCTAATTGCAAAAACAACATTGCAAACAAAGCAAATCATTTCACAGAATTCCTACCTTTCTATGCTATTTAAGTCGAATATTTGATTGCAAATGAGTTTCTTGTCTTTTTAACCATGACTATAATGGAATTATATAATTGATCACTCTCTGAATATTTCAATTTAAAATACTAAAAGAATTATCTTAATGCATAAGAGCTTTTAGGTTTCAGAAGTGTGCTATTATGACAAAAACATTGCAATAAATATTTGTTAGACTAATATGTTAAAATTTAAAGAAGATCTGGCGTTATAAATGCTTCTAAATTTTATCTCTTCATATTATGAGCACTATTATTTATTTATAATTGTACGTACACATCACGTAACGTAACACAAAAAAAATATTTTTATTTTAACACTTTCTGAACAATTCTACAGAAGATATAGTAATTACAGTAACTTTGTGTATATCTGTGCATAGTTTTTACAGTATTATTAGCTTTGTGCATTATGTATTTACAATTCAATATAAAACAATAAGGCAAGTAATTGTTTATTTAAAAACGCTATGAAGTGGTCTTATAAACAATCTTAGTAAATCGGTTTAAACTTATAATGTTCAACTTTGCTAATTCAAAAATGTTAACAATTAATTAACCACAAGTGATATACGATGAAAAACAGGAAAATAAAATAGACCTGTAGAAAATTGGCAATACATAGTTTTAAAAATTTTATTTTTATGCGATATACCTGAATAATTCAAATATAAATTACATTTATGAAAGTTGAAAGTAAAATGTTAGATTTATGAATAAAGTAGTCCAATGCTTTAGAAGCAGGTTGCTATAAAATAACCACGTTAAAAAGTTGTATCATTTGCATACAAAGGATGCCTTGCACACGAGAAAAATTCCCTTAGCGTGTACAATTAATTACGCGGAACGGCTAAAAAGGCGACTCGAACACTACAGCTATGAAAGCAATAGAGCCGAATGACATCCCCAATAGTCATTACAGCTCTTCCCAAGAAATCGGTCGTCTACGTGACCACCAACGCCAACGATGTCTTGAGGTCACGACGCTTTCCTTGCTAGTCAGGGCAGACGGGCACTTCTCACCAAAATTACCGAATCGTCAACTGGGCGTTATTCCTGGAAAATATAGAGGAGGGTTTATCACCATCTGAAGACAGCACCCAAGTCACTTGATCACCAACTAACTTCTACAGACAATGGACCAAAGATTTTAACAAAAAGGTCACCGAAATAAGATTTCTAAATGTGACTAAAGTCTTTCACAAGTTGTAGCACAACAGGCTAGTATCTAAGATGATCTTGACATTCATTCCACTGCCGGTCATGCAATCTTTCTCGGTTGGCAGAAATATATGTATAAAAATTGGAGGCGACAAGTATCTGAGAGGCGATTTTGCACAGAAAACCCCCACAGTTTAGTGCTCTTCTTGATTCTCTTTCACATCTACGCCTGGAACATATATACAAACAAGAAATTACCCGTCAGTTCGCTCAAGTTTCAACTGGCTGTAAAGCTCCGACAAGGTTTCGATCCGCGTATAATTTGATTTGATTGTGCAGTTCGAAAGCTCAGCAGTCATTTTACTAAGAAAAAAGCTCGTTCACCATTGTCGGATGCAGCATTTCCTTGAGGAACAAGGCCTAAACATAGACGTTAAACTCAGCCGGAGGACACACATAGAAGAAGCAACGGAGAGGAGATGAAAAAATTATTATCTATGAAACCATATTAAGACTAAAATTTCCTGCTAAAACCAATACCTTCAAGTTATCTAGAACCGGATATTTAGTTTATTTTTGGAATTACGTAATTCATTAGAAATTGGATTTTACACATAACCGCAAAGAATTACAACAATTGTTAAGAAACAAAATTGATAAACTTATACTACAACATACAAGACCACCCCGATTTAAACGTTAAGAAGCTTGGACGCCACGATGCCTTGAAATTGTGATTCTTCTATAAGACGGTATCGGGAGAAGCCATCGCGGCCAACCAAACATCCCACTAGAAGAGAGGAGGACGTAAGTCGGGAACTAGGTGCCTCAAACTAACTTAACCCAGTTATATTTGTGTGCGCGTGTATACGTTAAAGGCAATTGTGCTTAGATATAGTTTATAGGATAATCTAAGATCGGCTAGGGAAAATAATTAGTATCAGTACATTACTTAGTTTCTAATAACTCAAAGAGATAAAGGGCGCCTGTAAATTGTAAAACAGTTGTCACTGACAATTAAATATTAAAACTATGTACAGAGTTTAAAGTAGTACGTTGGAGTAAATAAAGAAATATGGCATATTTCTTTAAATCCAATATAAAATAAGTCTGTTTCAAGAAGATAACTGTGCTTTGATCTCTTTTGTCTTCTTCCATTAAAAAAATCAAGTTCTAATCAAAATGTTATTATTTTTATTTTTTAAACTATGCCAGAAAACAAAAACTTAGATTTTAGGCCTTCCAAGACAACATACACCTAGCTAATCTCAGAAGTTTCACTCACTGGGATATTTAAGGGGCGGTAAAGAGAATGCTATAAAAATGCAACCAAAGCAAGAAAGTTATTTTTTTAAAAACAGACTTTAAAATATTAAAGAATCAGTACAATAAATAGTAATAGTGGCAAAATAACCGAAGCAGCTTGAATAATAAGGGAAGCAAAACTTATTAGGAAGAAATGCAATAAAAATATAAATGACGTTGATTTCATTGCCGATTGATCAAATTGAAGTGCAAGTTTTGACCTTTCATTGATGGAAATAGGAACTATTAACAAGATGCTGTAAAAAAGATTTACAACTATAAAAGATAAAAATTGTCAACCATGTGACTGTTTGGAAATGGTGCGAGCGGTTTCATTTTGGTGCCTTTAGCTTTGAAGGTCAATCTTGTTTTGATTGACTGTCTAGTTCGGATATAGAATTTGGATAGCCACCATGAGACTCAACTTGGCGTCTGGAATTACTTCGACTAAATGCATAAAAAGATTGTCATAAATTGAGTTATGTACAGACAAGCGAGTTGAGATTTTTGTGCAGTCGGCGTTGGAAGTCGTTTGATAAAGTTGAAGAAGCACTTTCAGGTTTCTTTATTTGAAAGGTTACAGATTAATACCATGGATAGACTGGAGAACCTGCGGACTAGCAAAAATTAATTGATATTTGAACATTAGTTGCAGTTTTTGACGTTAACTTGTACATGTAAATCAATTTTTTAAGTATTAAAAAACTTTTATACAACCTAGTGTTGCAGATATGTATGGAAAGAAAAAATCTATGCAATTCTGCAGTGAAACTAATTTTGGAGAGCAAAAAACATGCTAATCAATACTAGACGAAATAAACTTCTAAGAGTGCAAAACACTTTTTAGGTTCAAAAGAATAAACCAAATGAGGTGCAAGAAAGACTAACGCGACTAAGTAATCAACTGCTACAAGAATTTAAAATTAAAGTCACTAAAGAAATAATCTCTTTCTCTATCATGGCAGAAACTAAAAACTGCTTTTTATTAAAACTAGCAATGAAACAAATAGAAAAACATAAAACAAAATTAAGTAAAAACTGCAAAAAAATTAGTAGAATGAAAAAAGTTAATGCATGAAAAATAAATGCATAAAAAGCTAATAAGGGATATTCGAAAAGAATTCAGAAGTAACAAAATAATTTTCTCAGTAAAACATGTTAGCAAACAGAAACTAAATCTCTTCCACAAAACATTTTGGATCACAAAAGATAAAAATCAGCAACGCATGAAGACTTGGCAAATGTATTGGCAGGTTCTTTAAGAACAAGTTAAACTTATAAGAAGCAGAAGAATAAGAAAAGACGAGGGCATATAACATTTTTTTTATTTGACCAAAATCATGAAACATACAGATTGATTTAGAAGATTCCATACATCTCGCGCTGCTAAACGGCATGACAATAGTAAATAACTTTAACACTCAAAAAGTAAGGTAGGCATATATACTTTTGCCATCATTGTTTAATACATATTACAAAAGTATTGTTAGATCAACAGTGTAATGATGATTAGATGAAATCGGTACATGGAAAAATTTTAAAAAATATATGAAAATATAATATTAGAGCATTTTAACAGCATAAAAGACAGTGTTACAACCTATAATTAAGCTCTTAAAAGGCAAATGATAGTACTCAGCTACCGTAAGGTTCTTTAGTTATACAAGAAAAGATAGAGAAATTAATAAGAGCTGTAAAAAAGAAATTCAAAAACAACAAAAGTAAAGCTGCCAATGCTCTTACATTTTTAGTAACAATGCATGTAATGACTTGACACATCTGAGATGTACGGCTGTCTATAACAGTTTAGCTGAAAAGTTCGTAGGCTAACATAGTAAAACACATTTTTTTGATAAAATTTAATTTTATTATTCAACATAGTTGCCTTCGAGGGCGATGCAATGATTATAGCGGTCATGCAATTTTTCGATACCATTTTTATAGTACAATTTCTCTTTAGCTTCAAAATAGGCCTCACTCTCAGCGATTACTTCTTCATTAGTGCTGAATTTATTTCCAGCGAGCATTCTTTTGAGGTCTGCAAACAGAAAAAAGTTACTTGAGGCCAGATCTGGAGAATACGGTGGATGGGAAGCAATTCGTAGCCTAATCCATGCAATTTTGCCATCGTTTTCATTGACTTGTGACAGGTTGGATTGTCTTGATGAAACAGCACTTTTTCTTCTTCAAATGGGGCCGTTTTTTCGTGATTTCGTCCTTCAAACGCTCAACAACGCTTTGCAATAATCGCTGTTGATGGTCTGGCCCTTTTTAAGGTAATCAATAAATATTATACTTGCATCCCAGAATACTGATGTCATAAACCTTGC
Organism: Sinelater perroti; assembly: GCA_036346155.1. Lineage (NCBI taxonomy): Eukaryota > Metazoa > Arthropoda > Insecta > Coleoptera > Elateridae > Sinelater > Sinelater perroti. The sequence continues at coordinate 14,997,350 of JARFIY010000370.1, read as the reverse complement.
TAGCCGATTGTTGGGTCTTTTCACGCTTTGGATTCAGTTCTTCGCGTGCAGTCTACTCGGCTGACTGTCGATTGGACTCTGGAGTGTAGTGATGAAGCCATGTTCCATCCGTTGTCACATATTGACGGAAAAATTCGTTATTATTACGGTTGAATATCGCTAAACATTGCTCTGAGTCAACGACACGTTGAAACTTTTGCTCGATTGTGAGCTCGCGCGGCACTCACTTTGCACGCAGCTTTCGCATGTCCAAATATTCATGCACGATATGTCCAACACTCTATTTTGATATCTTCAGAGTCTCAGTTATCTCGATTAACTTCAATTTATGGTAATTCATGATCATTTTATAAACTTTTTTTATGTTTTCGTCCGTTACAGCCTCTTTCAGGCGTCCACTGCGTGTATCGCCTTCGGTGCTCATTTCGCCCCGTTTAAATTTAGCAAACCACTTCTCAACGGTGGATTTTCCTGGTGCAGAATCCGAATAATGTATATCAAGCCAAGCTTTGGCTTCAACAGTATTTTTTTTATGGTAAAGCAATATTTCATTAATCCACGAAATTCTTTTTTATCCAATTTTTTACAATCACAAAAGTTGCTTCACTCACAATGCTATATCTCACGAACCAATTGTCCGACAGCTGTCAAATTTATACGCGAACTAAAAATAATATGGATTTAATTCTAGTAACACCATCTATGTGTCAGCCTACAAACATTTCAGCCGACCTGTTAGTATAGAAGCATTGAAAATCGTTTAACAGCTATCGTTAAACACAAAATAATTTAAAATTTCAAATATACCGTAAGACGATTAGATGACAATCTGGAAAACTGATGGTTCTAGAAGAAACTTAGTGGAAGAGAATTAAACCAAATAATAGAAGTAATATAAATGTGAGGACAATATAAGATTATCAGAAAATCAAATAAACTAGAACTTCCCCAATAATATTTCATATATCACAACTTTTCAGAAAAAAGACAGAAATTTATAGATATATAAGATACAAGAAGCTGGTGCAACATTGAGACATATTCAAGCGTGTTCATTTTTAAACCTTTCGATCGGACTACCTCTGTGTGTTAAGTGCGGTAGCTTCTCAACTGCGACATTAACATCGTTTTTTGCTCCAATTTTGCACGAGGTTCAAGTGTTGATTAGTGCTTTGAAGAAACAGCTCTCGTGCTCATTGCCTTTATAATACAACTATATTTAAGTGGTATCAAGTCGCAGAGAGAAAATTTCAATCTGGACAGGAAGAATTATTGCTGCCAGAAAAATGTTCAAGATAGACAAATACAAATACGATTTCTCGCCTGTTAGAAGAGTGTTTGGGTATTCCTTCACTTCTTCTTTTTCTTAAGGTATTGTCTTATTATAGAAGGTTAGCAACAATTTCAGCAAATCGTTTTCTATCTTGTGGTATTCTTAGCAGTGACTGTGAATTTAGACCCGTTCAGTCTCTCACATTTCTCAACTATGAGCATTGCCTCCTGCCCGGTCCTCTTCTGCCCTCAATATTACCCTCCATTATCAGTCTTAGAAGCGCGTACCTTCCGCCTCTGTATATATGTTCTAAGTAGCTTGTTTTTCTTTTTTTTTGGCAATTTTAAGAATTTTTCTGTTTACGTTTATTTTTTTCACTTCCATATAATAGAATCGCGTATTTATAGGTTTTCACAAATCTGTATCTTATATTTAGCGATAGTGTAAAGTTTGTTAGTAAGCTTTTCATTCTAAGGAATGCGCTTCTTGCATTTTTTATGCGGCAACGTGTTTCTACTTCTGGGTTCAGGTCGCTTGTTATCCAGTATCCTAAGCATTTGAATTGGTCCACCTGTTCTATTCGCTTGTGCTATATAATTATGTTGGTGTTTGAATCTGTGCTTTTGTTTTTAGAGATGAACATTGTTTTTGTTTTTTCTGTATTTATCTTAAGGCCAAATGCGCCTTCCTCCCTTGTTATTGCATTAATAAGTCTTTGAAGCTCTTCTTGGCTGTTAACTAATATAACGGTGTCGTCTACGTACCGTATATTATTCACTAGTCTTCCGTTCACTTTTATACCCACTTCGATGTTTTCTAGTGTTATCTAAAATACTTTTCTGAGCACATGTTGAACAGGTCTGGAGAGAATATACAGCCCAGTCTTACACTTTTTCTGATGGAGATGCTGGTGGTCAATTTATCTTCTATTCTTATAGATGTTTGCTTCCAGTATAGATTTTTAATTAGGTTGATGTCTTTCTGGTCTATTACTTGTCCATAGAGTATCAATATGCTTTCTCTCTATATCATCTCTGGGTGTCTTACTTGATCAAAAGCTTTTTATTAGTCTATAAAACACAGGTGGACATCTCCAATTTATACCTAAAAAGCAAGTTAACAGAGAAATGATTTTTCGAAATTGAATATCTTAATGAAAAATGTAACGAATGGATTTAGAAACACAGAAAAGTAGTTTGGACAAAGGGTTCTAAAAATTCTGCATATAGTGTGTTGGAAAGTGTTTTGAAGGATTTTAATAATAAAGACTCGTTATGAAACTGTTTTAATACCATATGCAGATTGCAACAATATATAATGTTTTCAATTTGACTTTCATAGTTATAGTAAAAAAAGTAAAAAGGGGAATAAAACAATAAAGAATCCAACAAACTGGAAAATAAAGTACTCAAAATTTTCAACAATGAAAATTAAATACTTCTATAGACTTTATAGTTGACATAATTATACAATTATTTCGCAAGATAAGATTATTAATTGAAAATTAAGAAAAGTAGATAACTTACAAGCAATAAGTGATTTAAAACAATACATCGATAAAAAGAGAAACCTACAAGAAATTTGTATGTGGTAATCCTTTTTCTTTTGGACAAATCTTTAACAGATTGAAAGACCAGTGCAAACTAGATATGGAATAAGAAGAATCAATTTTAAAACTTTATAGTTTTTAATTTGCCCAACTTGAGAATTTCAGTATAAAAAATTGACGAATAAAATTGGACATTGAACAAAAACCACCGATGAAGATTTAAGATGGCTGTATTAAACGTTTGCACGCATAAAATAACACAGATCATAATTATGATATGATTAATGATCTGACTGAAAACGTCAAAGTCGTATTGAACGAGGCATCGCATTTATATTGATCTACTTATTGAAAATATAATAATACCCAAATATTTTTGGAAAATTAAATCTTTAGACTATAACTATAATTTTAGATTTACTCTTGACAAATCAGTTCTTTAGTACAAGAGTAGAATTGCTCATTTTGTTGATAATTGTCCAGCTCATTCACAATAAATGCAAGCTAAACGGCAAAATACAAAACTGGTTTTATTTCTACTAACCATAACGTCAAAATTACAACCAATAGACCAGAGAGTAATAAAAAACACAAGGTTTGTTATTTGAAAGTTTCATTGGCTTAGAAGAAAATTGATCATTAAAAAATCATGTTATTCCAACTGGAGAGGCAGGCGTGTAAATAGCCGCTCTCGTGATGCGGTGTGAAAACGTAGTACGGCCCGTTTGGTACGTCAACCGAGAAGACCCAAATCGTCCCTTAAACGGCCGTCGCGTAAGCGGATGGGGGCGGCTACCGATATCAACCAACGAATATTGCCAAATTGCTCACCTGAATCGGCTTCGGCTTCGGCTTCGTCGGCGATTCCAAGGTGGCCACCTGTGCGCTGCGGATCTGGTATCTGCGGGGTGATAAGACGCGACCGAATTGGCCGCGCTGCGGCGTGCGAACGTTTCTTGCGGGTTGAGACACGACCAAGTTGGCCGAGCTGCGATGCGAGAGTTTCTTGCGGGGTGAAGACACGACCGAATTGGCCGAACTGCGGTGCGTGAATGTTTCTTGCGGGGTGAAGACACGACCAAATTGGCCGAGCTGCGGTGCGTGAATGTTGCCGGGCTTCGCGCCTGGCTTGGCGGTAGGTCTTTTCGGGCAATTTGCATTCGCCAGCACCTTTCATCAAAAGGTGCCACCGACGGCGTATGCAGACTTGTCGGCCGAGCAAAAGCCCATATGCCGTTTTGTGTGCGATGGCAAAACGTAGCAGATATCAAAGGCCGCCAGCATGCGCCGCGATATAAAGCGGTTCAAGGGCAAAAAGGCCGCCACACCACCAACTATTACCAAGAATTGTTTTAGAACAGCTGATGCTACATAGTAACATGGCAATTGAAATTAAAACGAAAATGGGAAGAATGTAACAAAAATATGTTAAAAATGATGTAGCAGTAAGGGATTACCCCAAAGTAGATACTACAAACCAAAGTTATAATACACCAACAGAAGAAGTTATTCTAGAAAAGCAGTGAATAAAACAAAGGAAGAAAGTAATGCACAACAAGATATAACGTTTCAGATCAAAAGTTCCTAAATATAGTTGCTGCACTGCTCGTCTGCTGTGATCTGAGACATGCATTGAAGCCTTGCTTTTTCTTATGCATTTTGCTCAGAAATTACTTCTTGTTTTTTTAGGATTTAAGCTGTGTTTCCTTTTTTATGTTATTTATAATATTTTAGTTTTTCTATGCTCCTTTTATTTATACGTTAGCAATTATGTCTACCCAGCTCACCCTCATCGTGCTCCTACAACATCAGATCTTAAAAATATCTTCCTTTTGCTAGTGGTGATTGCCCATATCTAACACCCACAAAGTCCTGCATTTAACAAAAATGTTCTGTTAGCTGTTTTTCTAGTTTTATCCTTGGTAAAATTTCTGACCTGCATTTTCTGTTTTTTGTTCTTTCTAGGTAGCAAAGCTTCCACTTATTCTGTTGTATGTCCTTTTAACCTAATTTGTTTATATTTTCTCTCCCCCCCTCCCGCTCCTCATGCCTGGTTAAAAAGGCACCGCTTTTTATATATCTGTTTTACCCTCCTATTAATTTTACTTAAGTTTATTATCACTTTCTATTTTCTATACAGAATTTTTATAATTGTTTCTGTCCACAATTTCGATGTAGTCCTAGAGCTCGTATTGCTTCTCTTGTTGCTGGGTTTTTCATGAACCCAAACCGATTAGTGAGTTGTCCTTTTATTATTCTTCTGTGTTCGATTTATGTTCATATTTTAGATAAGTGTAATACTAGCCTGATTCATCCTAATCTGTTATATTTTGTGATGAATATTATTATATTATTAATAAAGCCATTTTATGCTACTTCTGTTTCGCATACTAAATGATATATTATTTTCCTTTTTATGATCTCACAAATCTATTCCTATGGCTTTATTTGTTTTCAGATCTTGTATCGCTTTTTATATTTGCCATATATTGTTGTATCTTCCAGTTTATTTTTTACTCTCTTTTTATCATCATATAATTGTTTTGGGTATTGTTCTTACATTTCTGCAATTTACTCTTGTATTAGTAGAATTTTCCCTTGTTTTCCTATCATTTCTTGAACATTTTAATGGGTTTTTTGAAAAACATTTTCATTAATTTATTTACTGTGTCTAATTTACTTGTCTATTTTTGCTTACCTGTACTTTTTTGCGTTCATTAGATCATTATTTATCTTATTTTTAGTTATTTATAGTTTGTTATTCGTGGTTTTTTTCTTCCCCTCGATTATTTTATTTGATGCTGTTGTAATACTCTCCTTTGTATTGTTATAGTTATAGTTGTTCTGTTGTATTTTCTTTTTAAAAATGTTTGCCTGATGTTTTGTTCTAGATTTTCTCTTGCCTTACTTTCCTTTAGTTTACAGTTGCCAAGTCCTTTCACGTTTTTTAAATTTAAATTTTCATGTCATCATAACCAAATTATGGGCGCTATCTGTGCGGTTTCTAGATAACTTCTGCAGTTTTTATTTGATTTTTGAAAATTGGTTCCACTAGCATATAATCTATTTGATTTCTTTTATTACTCTCCAGAATTTTTCATGCGTATCTTCTGCACATGTGATGTTTAAAGAGGGTGCTGACAATGATTAAATTACATCTTTCGCAAAATTTGACTAGTTAGTCTGATTATTTTTCCATCATGTTTCTCTTCTGCCATCCCATATTCCAATCTCCTGTTATTATTAAGTTCTCTTCCCTTTTTATATGTTTTATTATTTCTCTAATCTTTCCATATATTTTGCTACTAACTTGTTCTCATATTCGGCGGTGAAGTTTTGGTTTAGTTGCAACTTTTAATATTACTATTCTTTAGTACACAAAACATGTTTTACTTTCTTGTTTAACTTTTTTGTCTTGGCTGTTTAGATTCTTACAGTTCCATGTATTGCTGCTACCGTATTAATTATCCTATTTTATTAGTTATATATACATATCTCCTTATTTCAAGTTTAGCTTGTTATCATCATTTGGCGTTTTTATATTTCATTTTTCCACTCTTCTTACCTTTGTTAGTGTTCTAAGTTTGTTAGTTATTTAACCTTAAGTTAATTTGAAATATAATAGATCTACAAAAATAACAATAGACATATATATATATATAGGAGGAAAAAGAAGACTTGGCCGCAGAAGAATTTCATGATTGAATAAATTGCTGTATTGGATTGGACTATTTTCAGCTGCTCTGTTTATATCGATGATCGCCAACATCCACTGAGAAGAAGTAGGTATGGTATTTTCAATATGACAAAAATTCCTTTTAACAAATTTTTATCGTGAATCCTTTAATTTAGTTGAACGTAAACTCTACAATATAACTTTGGTGCTTAGTATGATAATATAAAATCAAATTTAAATTCGTTTTGGTATGCGAACCGTTTCCAACGTTTATCTAACCTTTTCCACTGACACAATTTACGGCATTGAAAAAGCAGATATTAACATAGTTTTCCATTGTAAATATAGTCGGGAATCCTCCGACTTAAGCAGGCTCGCCATTCGAATTCAACTCATACTTTTCGTTTGAATTCCGTTTGCCGCTTCCAGGTAACGATAGGACAGCAGGGCAGGACGACGCAAGCTGAAAGTAAAAGTGCTTTGCGCACTTGGTCTTTTCTTTAGAGCGACTTATATAAATAACGCAGATGTAAGGCGAGATCTGATGATCGCATTGTTAAGCCGAACGGATAGCGAACTCACCGTGACTCTAATGAAACCGAACCGCGCTATCAGATTAAGAGGAAAGCCGACAAAATAGTTGTATAATTTCGATTTCTTTCACTGATATGATGTGCCTCTAGGAAACGTCGCAGCGCAGCCAGCGCACGGGCCGTTTGCGCCTCCTCCCGGAGGATTGAAATGCCTGCATCTTGTCCACAGGTGGGAAAAAGTCGGTTCCCAAATTCGGCTGGGTCGACATGAAAGCTTGGCAAACTGTCCATCGACACGAAACGGGTGCATTTCTCATTGTTAGCTCGTAAATATGTAATGCTTTTTATTGTTTGCTTTCTTAACGTCGCGCAAATCTGAATAGCAAATTCATTACGAAATTGTTGAAACCGTTTCGTATAAACAGACTGCTGGAAATACAATGCAATTAAAACTTTGTCACTGCGTATTAGAGAATGAGGCTTTTTGATTTCAAAACCAGTTGCAGTGTTGCGTTATGTTTTTGTTTAGCTATCAATAGTTGTGTATGTGTGTAAGCCAAGACTAAAAAATTCTTCAAGCAGCATCATACGTGGGCTGCTAGATAAATATTGCTAATTGAATCCTAAGTGTGCTAAGTGCAATCTAGCGTTTGCATCATAGAGTTTGACATTTTTGACGGCATACGTACTCAGAACGTTTATCATGCGGGATGCTATTTGTTTTGTTTTTATTAAGTTGAAAATTTCTTCTGGGCCAAAGAATGAAATTACGTGAACATTTTTGTGCGATAATTTTTTACGACTTTTGACATAGATTATCTCAACAACTAGCGGAATAATCGTTATTAAAGCTCTTAAATAGCTTTATTTATTGCACTAGTTATTGATCTCGTAGATAGCAATAACTTCATGAATTTCAAAACAAACTTTGACCATGATGCTGGCCGTTTCGGCAACTTTTGAAATGCTCAATCTGATGATGTCCAAATTATGTCAAAATACGACAGGTGATCTCCGTCTTCTTCCTTCTTAGTATAAAATTTCCTACTACATTTTCTTCTATTCTCTCTCCTATCATCATATTTTAATTTCCTAGAACTATTAAATTATCATTTTTTAGGAAACATTTAATCATCTTTTCTATTTCTTCATACACCTTTACTTTTTCCCGCTTTCATGTTTTGTAATTGGCGTATACACACATATAACGACTGTGCTTTTCAGGACTATAATTATTTTACTAAGGCAATTTTGTCGTTGTGTAGGACTTAAATTTTTACTTTTCGGTTAGCTCTTTCCTCATTAAGATTTCCACTCCAAAATTTTCGTTATCTGCTGCCGCAGTAATTATTTTACTTGCCTTTCCATAAATTTGCTTCATTTATCCACCTTATTTTACAAAGGGCTAGTGTGTAAAGCCTATCGACATTTATTTTTGTTTGCTGTGTCGAGCTTTTTAAACTTCAATAGTATTCTAATATTCCAACTACTCTGAGTTTTCGCATATTTCTATTTTTACTTTTGCCAGTTCTTCACTTGCGGTCATCCAAACATATTTTATGGTAGAATTGAATTTATTCAAATAATTGTCTATTATTATTTATTGTTTCAAGATTAAGTTTTCCTATTTTTCTTTTACGTTATGGTTTTTAGTGGTTGTCAAACAACCCTCCTACAGCAAGATCTAAGACGTGTTAAGGTTATACCGCTAATAATAGCTCGCCATTCCTCGTTTGTGGAAATAAATTACACCACAGAAAGATGAAATTGACATTTGGATGGAGAGGTTTTGTATATCCTTCACACTACTTAGATCTCAATAAGTTTACACCGTTCAAAATGTAAGCTATCATTGTGCAGCACCTAAATACAAAGTATGTGAGATAGTATCTAACTACCCAACACTATAATTGTACCAGCATTTAAATAATCAATCTAACAAGTATTTTTATTCTTATGTAGATACCAAAGGTTCATTTAAAATAATATGCAATTGTTTTCTCCTTATTAATATTTGAAAGGGCGACAGACATTGGACCCTGAATGTGAATTTCAAAAAAATAATTTTAATTGCTTTTATTATTGGATTTTTATTAAGTATTAAGATATATAGTATAATCTTTAACTAAATTTGGAAAATAATATCTGCCAAATGTCCACCCTATCTTTGGTTGTAAATATTAGTTATTTTTTCACAAAATTTTCGATTATAAGTGCGCACACATAAATTTCATTGAAAGCACATCAGATTTCATTTTTAAAATAATCGATTGTTTGTGGATTACTGGAGCAGACATAGTTTAGGTAATCCCACAAAGAAGTATCACTCTGTTAAGTCGGTATTTTTTGAAATTGTTAGTCCGATAAATAGATTGTTTGCTCAATCTGTATGACAGGTGGCGTTATCTAGCTAGAACCATATTTATTCCAAATTTACGTTGTATAGTACGGTGGTTTACCCTTCGCTGATACTTCAGAGGTCTGGCTAGCATCCATTACTGATCCATCACATTTTGTGATCAATCTTCGGATACTTTATTTACTTGATGCACTATTTCTAACAAACATTCTACGAAGTTTTCGTACAACCGTAAACTAAAAATATTCTGGTAGATTTACAATTATTACCGCCATCTTTGTAGATTATACTAAGATGACACTGCAAACGGTGATTTTAATATTAAAGTCAAACTAAATAAAGCAAAAGTCAACCCAAAACAAACATACATGATCATCCATTACACTCAACTAAATATAGTAATGCAATAAATCTAAATATCTGGAAGACCACATATAGACTAAGTACACTTAAATTAAGAGTAAAGTTTTACGGATCTTTTGTATCACTGAATGCTAGAAATATATTTTTATTATAATCTCTTATTACAGAAAATATTCTTCACACCAATATGATATGTTGGGGTTTTGGCGAGATTAATAATAGAAATATTGCATTGAAAAACACTCTCCACAATTATCGGTGTACTAAACGACATAAGTAATGCAAAATATTTTATGGCATAAAAATGTGTACAGCGCAAAATAAATAATGGAAAATGACGACAAAACATACCAATCCCTTAAAACATCGTTATAATATTTATTAAATAGCACAATTGAAGACAGTAAGCTTTTTAATTATTATTTAAAAATCATTAATTGCAATAGTTTACAATTAAGCAACAATATTTTGTAGTATTTTTTTGTTTATAAGTTGTTTAAATGATTTATTGCTACACAAACAATTTGTCAATAGTAATAATCAGATAATAAAAAAATGGTTTGTGTAAAATTATTTAAACATTGTCAAATAAAATACTATAATGGGGCAAAATAAAATACATCGTAAGATAAAGACTACATAATAAAGGAAAAACCGCAAATAGTATTCCTATATATACCGCTATAAAATCAAATATATCCTTAATTTACTCAGCATCAAAATATTTATGCCTTTGATAAATGTTGCTGAATTTGTTTTTGACAAAAAAGATAATCTCATTCCTAAATAAAAAACGAATTTACACACTTTAATAAAGGAAAATAATTTATTATACCATATATTATTATACAACACTTAAAAAATAAAAATTATCATAAACAAAGGAATACATTAATTTAAATATTAAACATTTGTTTCATCAAAATTTAGTTTTTGAAGTGGTAAATCTCTAGCTACTTTAAAGAGAATTTCGAAGATAATTTTTGGGCGAGAGACGCTTTTTTTACTGTTCTGTCCAGCTCGTCTCATAGCAACTCTACAGGGAGTTAGTTAATGTCTGGTCTATATGGTGGCCATGTCATTATTTTTAGAATTTTTTGTTCTTATTGATTTGCAAAACATTTTATTGGTTTGCACTAAAACATACCCACTACCGTGCTCGACAGTCCTGCATCATCTCTTTAGTCTTAGATCGACGTGCGAAGATTCTCTGTTTCTGACTGACAATTTCAAATTTGAATTTGTCAATCTATAATAGTGGCACATATGAAACAGTACAATATTTGTCAAAAAAGTGCAGCCTTATACAGGGAACTGTCAGAATTATAACGTTTAGATTCAGCTTCGGTCCTCAGAGGCAGCAGGCGTCCATATGATGTTTTTTACAGTTGTGAATAGAAGCATTGTGGTTTATAACCATCAGAATTTTTCTCGAGATAAAATTCAACATTTTTTCTATATCTATATTAATAAATAAAATATATTATTATTCGTGTACCAGATAATAATATGCTTAAACTTTAAAATGTCAAGCATAGAGTGGAAAATGGCGTTGGATGATAATATAAATCATGATCGCTTGCATGAGTAAAGGAGTAAATTTTGTCCCCCCAATAATAATGTTTCCACGTACCAACTGGATAGATGAAAGAGGCGCCCCAGAGAGCTGTAGAAAATGCCATCCATCAGACTGGGTTTAGTCCTACCTTTTCGCCGAATGGTTTTCCCATTTCATTGAAGTATACAAAACTGACATCTGAATTTTTAGTTTTATTTTTGATGGACAGATATTTGTTCTATACAAAAAACATGAATGTTATTCTAAAGGCAAACAATAACCATGTAACGACCCTATGCTTGCCGGCTCTGGACCGAACATTCATGTATTTCCTAAAGACCTATTATAGTGTAGAGGTCAGGCAGGCACTGAGAACAGGCGGGATAGACACATAATATTGCTGAGAAGTTTGCAAAGGCATAAATCAAGGTTCAAACTGAAGACAAAAAATTCTGACTTTAGACTATAGACAATAAGGAAAGCACAAAATGTTGCTGACAACGGTAAACATTATGAGGTCGGCGACGACGAGGATGATAATGATAATCTTCATCTTTCTGGATCGGAAAGTAGAGCTTTCTTGAGGAGCGGCAATGAAAAAAGAACAGAATAGGAAACTGGAAGCTCATCAACACCTGTAATTTACATCAATTTACAACACATCTTTCCAGTTTCAAGTGCAAAAAAAGGAAAACAACGAACAGAAAGCAGAAAGCACTTTCAGCCACTATTATAACCTATTCTCGGTATAAGGACGCTTTAAAATCATCACTTGATAAAAAAAGCAATTAAACCGAACTCAAAAATGAGCGATCCACAACAAAAAAAATGGAACACAAAAGCTATTTTCAAAACCCATATTTTGCAGTGCTTTAAAAAAATAATGTACCATGGAACAGTTTCAATTTTGTCCATAGCTACTTATAATACATTTCAAAAAACATATTTGTTAATTGTACCAATGACTAATGAGTATTTTGTCCAAAACAAAAAGCTTGTTATATTACCACCACTTTTCTTACGTTTTTTCACTGTTCACTTATCTAGAAACGATGGTGCTTTTACGCCCACTAAAGTCGTTTAGGCTTATCACCAAGTCGTAATAACGTTTTTTTGTTGTTGAAATACGACTATGAATATTACCTCCTGAAAACGCTGTTCTATTGTGCTGACTGATATTGTTATATCACGTCTCTGAACGTCTGATGAACTGATTCTCTGCATCAGATGTTACTTGTGATGGCGCTTTCTAAGACTTTCTGCCTCTCTATGGCGTTGTAACGTAAAATATACCGTCAAAGCATAAACTCTTAACGTTTTGCGATGTTATGCACTGATAGCTTTTCTCGATGAAAATTGAACGAGTTTCTATGGAGAGAGGCTTACTACAAGACGTTAAAAAAATAGGTAAGAGGCACAAGGTCTGAAGATAAACTGATAAGTTCAAAAGTCGGAGCTCCAGATGGCGTACAGTTTTTTTTAATATAAACAAACATCTAAAACAAGGGATAAGAACGGAAAGAAAGATTTGAAATGGTGAGTAACAGTTCAGGACGTGAAAGCATTATAATTTCGTTTATTCTAGTTTTCAACAAATGTTTATAAAAAAATCGACAAACGACCAATTCTTTTCATTCAAAATACGATTGTGTAAGGGACGGTAAAGGGTTAAATAAGCTGTAGTGCAAGTATGGAATAGAAAAATGTCACCTTTCAAGCTTTATAACCTCTCGATATCAACCATATATTTGTGTATCGTACTATAAAAGTATTTAAGGATGTAAAGAGTCGTCAAATATCTAGAAAATTATATTCAATTCAAGATGTAAGTGCTTGAATTAAATAAAATCCCTTTTGTAAGCAAAAGTTATGTTTCAGTAGGTGTAAATTTCTAAGTAAAATGTCTTCTATAATTAAAGATCTCTGTCTTACTAAAAAATGCAAGAAAAAAAATAAAGTTTTTTGGTTGAGTACCTGCGTAATAACAACAAAAATATTTTACTAATAGATAAAAAGGCTTTAAACAAACAAAACTTAAATGTGTATGTCTAAACAAGCGTTTCAGTTAGCACCAGCACTTCAAAAAGAACATTATGCAACATCTTTAATAGAGATAGAGTCTAATACGATGAAATAATCGATATTTTTTCTTTAAAAAAACTACTAGCTGTGTATTAACAGATTATTTTAGAAGCTATATAAAGCCTCTAAATTATAGGATATAAAATTAGTGTTTTGGTAGTCCAGACAATAATTTTTTAGATTATAAATAATGAGCAGTTTTAGGTACGGATTAACAAAGAACAAAGTCTCAGTTTTAATTCTCTGAAGTGCTTTTTGATAAAAGTAGCTGTGTTGCCTTAGATGATTGGCCGAAAGTCTTAAGGATTATGTAGAAATTAAAGATAACTTCCGTATTTATAATTACCTTAATCCTTTAACAGAGCCTGAAAATATTAAAAGTGCCTAATCAATGTTTACAGGATTTACGAGAATATTAGGTATATGAGATAAACAAAACAAATTAATTTAAATAACTTATTAAATTATACTCTACTATTGTCTTCAATTATTTATAATAAGGAATTTTTGTGTAGTCACTTTTTAGTAAAATTACTATTTTAATTTAACACAACGACTTTGCTATTTTAAACTAAGTTTGTATGTGTCTTATCTTTGTTTAAATCTAAGTTATTAATAAAATTCTACAAAATTTTGTAATATTCATAGATTTAGAGAACTACTGACTGAGGAATTGATTGATGATGTAGAGAAAGCATTTATTTTACGTACTTCTGAAGGCTAATAGTTTAAAAATCTGAATGCTTAAAATTTAAATATCCGTTTATATGCAGCAGAAATAATTTACGCTAAATATGTGGTATATTTCAGATCCCAGATTCATAGTTAAAAAATTACTTCAGTTCTGTTAGTCTGATGATAACAAAAATATGTTCAAATACAAAAACATCCTAGATCTGTTACAAGATATGTTTAATACTTAAGCAATAACATTGATACAGATGGAACTCATATAAAGTTTTAAACGAATGTAAGATTATTCCAAAATTAGCTTTCAGCGTTATTTCTAATATCATTACGACAGTATTTTCTTTATATGAATTTGTTGAATTATTCAATGTAAACTGAACTGCCACACAAAAGACTTCTCGACAGTCCTTGCCGAGCGAACTATTTGCGTGGGCACCAGAACAAATGGATTATGATTTGGAGGCAATCCGGTCCGAATGGGAGCTAACCGAATTGTTTAAATCAGGGAGTGGTCGAACAGCTACGATAAGCGATGCCGATGATTTAGTGATTAATAGCACTTGTCAGCCCACGTCTGTGTGTTATTGTACCTCTGAAGGCCGAATCTTTGTGCTCCACTTATAGCTTCTGGGAACTGTAGCCCAAAAAAGGCAGAATTTATAATGGAATTAAAATTTTAAATACCAGTCAACTCGGTAGTTGTTTTATGTCCCCTCATATTGTTGCGGCGTATGCAAGGTGTATAACTAAAAACATGGACCATTATTGTTGAGCACGTAGAGGTCATTAAAAACTTAACAAACACACTGCAATGTCGTTAACCTGTATATTGAGTGAAAGATTTTTATTGCACTTTGAAGACATTGCACTACTACAAATGCAATGCTTGCACATTTATATATAGTGTGATTCAAATTGAACTTTAGGATGTTTTCCCTGATTAAAACGCAAAATATTGCAGCAATTGAATTTTGTTGTTATCAATGTAAAGTACAGACTTGACAGTTACGTATAAAATATGATGTCGGTTAAACACCATCCAAGATTTTACTAACATACTATTCTTTTAGCGAAGCTTTCCATAATGCTTTTCCATAAATGCGGCTCTGATTCAGCAATTTTATGTCTCATGTTTTTGTTCAGCCCTGATATTCTAGCAAGTCTGTTAATATAAATGCATGAATAATGAGATTACATTGCTAGATTGTGGTGGCCAAACATATAACCCCTATGCAAGAAAACACAACTAAGAAATTTGGTTTGAAATAAAGTGAGCGTTTTATGTGCTGTATGACATGTGGCTCCATCTTGTTAAAACCACATGTCGCTCACGTTTAAATAGTTTTATTAAAAAAAAGTTGTTTATCATCTCCCGATAGCGTATACCATTGTCAGCAACAGCCCAGAATGCAAACCAAACAGTAATTTTTTATGGATTTAGTGAATAGCAGGTGGATTTTTACAATCCACAAATTCATTTAAAGAAAAGTGAGCTTTATCGCTTAACATGTTGAAGGATTTGGTGATTTTTCTGTATGTTTAGATACAAATGCAAGTATCCAATATTTACGGCGTACAATTCAAACCTCAAGTTTAATTTGGATCACCCTATTTATAGATACCATCTTCTTCTTCTTAAAGTGCTATCTCCTATCGGAAGTTAGCAATCATCATAGCTTTGTCAGTCTTCACTACCATGATGATTTTACTAGGAAAAGTAATGAGGTGGTTTTCCGTTGCCTTCCTCATCGCAATATCTTAACCACTTCAATATCATTTATTCCGTGCTTAAGGTTATCTGTTCTTATAGTCGTTCCTGTTTTCCTGACATCCGCCTATACGAACTAATATCAACGTTGCTGCCCGTTGATATGCTAGTTTAGTCCACGGTATTTAATTTCGGTACCACCCATATCTGGGAGGTGTTCCCCTATCCGCCACCTGGGGAGGCGCCCGATGGGGGACTAGCAACCCCACACGGGAGATACCATCTAGTTTTATACAAATCCGCAATTTATGTGTGCAAAAACATTAACAAAGTCTTAAAAGTAACAGAACGAAGAGAGCCGTTTATCCAAGTATTTTAATGTCTTCTGTAATATAAAAATTACTGTTAGATACTTGACAAACCATCAAGAAAAATTGTAAATAATATGCAGTTTAATAGTAATAATATGTTAACCTAAAATATTATTTTTTGAATAGTTAAATTCAAAACAGTCTTTTATGTATTTTTGGAGTTAGTAAATATATATTTTCAGGGCTTCTATCTTAACGGTATATTAAACATTCGATAACAATGTGGGTTATGGTTTATTCTTCTGGTTCACACTGGTTTTCCGCAGTTCATTTGTGGAGTCTTTTATGTATTTTTGGAGTTGGTAAATATACATCTTCAGGGTTTCTATCTTAACGGTATATTAAACATTCGATAATAATGTGGGTTATGGTTTATTCTTCTGGTTCACACTGGTTTTCCGCAGTTCATTTGTGGATCGGACTAACAAAACGTTGTGATATGTCAAAGAAAGATTTACCGAGGAAATTATCTGTGTTGTACAAGTTGCCCTAAAAGTTCTGCAACACTTGCGAAAAATTTAATTTTTGTGCAATTTTTGTATATTCTGGTTTGCAGATTAGAAACAAGTTGCATCTTTGGATTTCAGATAGTTTTGGACAACATTATACTCATCATTTTGATGTGCTATTGCTGGAAGCAATGACTTTCGTCAAGAGATATTGCAAAGGAAATCTGCGATGCTGAAAGCAAAAGAAGTGTCCACTACTCTACTAACTTGAGGTGGTATAAGCGCCTCTATTCCGGCGACGTGAGTTTCAAAGATCAGTTTCTTTCCGGTAGGCCGTTAAAGTTGGACAATAAAAACTTGAAACGTTGTTCTTGGAGTTGACAAATAAACGCTTCATCATCATCTCCAGCAGTTTGACTTTATGCACAAAAAGTTCTGACAGGATATGCATAAGCTAACCGAAGCACAAGCCGGTAATCGAGTCGAGATTTTCCTTCAGCTGCTCAACAGACCTATAATAACAGATTCTGTAACCATATTATGACAGTGGACAAGAAGTGGTCTTCTTGGTCAATCACAATCGTTAGACTAAATCGTTTACACGAGGTCAAACTTTGACGTCAGTTCCGCGCCAATATTGTTTCGGCAAAAGGTTATGATTTGTGTTTAGTGAACTTTGGAGAAATTTGGATTTTGAACTTGTGCCAAACTTTATTAACATCAATTGAACTGTATCTACGACAAGTTGAAGGAGAGATACTTAACTTGGTTAACCGAAAGCGTGCTTTGTTTCAGCAAAACAACGCCACATCCCACACTGCCAATAACACTAAAGAGAAATTTGATAAGTTGGACAGCCCACAGTCCAGATGCTGCTCCGTCCCGTTACAGCCTCTTTAGCTTACTAGAATACTTCTGGCGTGGTCGCCGGTTTGTATCATTTAATGAAGTTAAAGAAGCGTGCTAAGAGTTCTTCGATTATAAGTTGTCTTAGGGATACTTCAATCAGATCCGAAAACTTACAGATCAGTGGCAAAAAGTCGTAGACAATGACAAATTCTATTTCAAAGAACCCAAAAATCGTTTTCTCCGGAAGTGCTGTAGAATGTTTGGGATAACTTAGTATTTATTTTTACATAAAAATCTTGCTATTTTTCTCTCTATACTTTTTGACTATGTAAATTCTAAATTTCTACTTGATTTTAATCTTGCTATGGTGATATGTCTTAAATCTGTTATTATTGTTAACTGTGTCCATTAGTTTGTAATTTTTACTTTAGTCTAAGCAAGTTGTATGTAGTTGTAGTGGGATTACATTACTTTGCATCGTTAACCATTCTCTAGGAAAATGAACTCAAACAGCCTCTTTCACTATTCACAAGTTGTACATTCTTATGTAAGAGCTGTTTATCCACACTGAAAGCAATCCCCCACCACCAAAAATGCAAGCGTGAGTACAGCTATTAGCAGTGAATAAACAGAAACACCCTATGTTGTTCCAGTAAGCTTCTTTATGGTATTATTCCGTGTTTTAATTTTGGCAACAGTTCACTTCAAGTACTTAAAGATCAATAATCTGTCCAGAGTTACACTTAAATATTTTGAATCAAAAACTGTTATTCAGTTTTATTCTATTTAATGTGATATAAAGTTTAGTCTTTATTTCTTTATTTTTTAAATGAAAAGTTGTGACTTCTATTTTGGAAGTATTTGGGTATGTTCCATTTCTTAAAGGACGGATGAAGAGGGAATAAGTCTTCAGATGATTGTTTTTCTAAAACTTTAAGAGGACGTTGTTGTAAGATCAGGATAATATCGTCGATATAGACAAATTTTCTAGAACAGGTTTGTAGTAAGTCATAAGTATATAAATTAAAAAGGAGAGGGGTAAGAATTGAGTTCTGTGACAAACCGTTATTGAATTAGTGTATTTAGTAAAACAGCCAATTAAAAAAACTCTGAACGTTCTATCCTACATCATGTTATATATTATGTTATAGATTTTGAAATGAGGTACTACTTTAATTAGTGTGTGTAATATTCTTTTCCTTCATACCGCGTGTACTCATTTTATATCATAAAATTCGACGTTTTTAGTTATTGGAAATACGTCGTATAAAAGTAATTTACTTTTTATCTACGTTTACGACGTATTAATATTTAGATTTTTTTGTCGTCTATTATAATATTAGTTGTGGGTGAGGAAGAGTCTTAAGAAATTCATATTTTGTGGGTTATATGGTAAATTAAAAATAAAGCAATAATGAATGTATTATTTAACCAAATTACCAGCTAACACAAAAATGTAATTTAATTCGAAACATTAATCTATTTATAATTCTCATCAAGTCTTTGGATGCGGCAATGAGCAAGTGTGGAAGTGATAGCAATGAAATGCATCCTGCGTTTCCTTTGTCTTAGCTTGGACTGCTTCCATTGTTAATATTTTATAAATCATTAAAAATTCGCTTGCATGTATGTTTTATCTAACCCTGATCTACGTTTTATTACTTGTGCACTTACTTGCCTTGAACAAGTTCTTCACAACAAATAATGTTATGCTGTTAATTTCATTACGAGTAATTTACGTTACGCAAAAAGGAAATACAATTAGTACCGTATAATAATTCAGCCTTGTTATGCTAGAGTACTTGTACTATGTTTTGTAGTGGGTAATTCTTAAAGACGACGATTTTTCTGCTTTGTAGACTTGCATATAATTCTAGAAACCAGTCTTTGTTTCATGAGCGTTTTCTTCAAACCACTTGCTCTATATTTACTATATTATCCAATTTTTCAGCTTAGTTTGTGTGTGGAAGTATTTTTCAAATTAGCTAAATTATTGATATCGTGTCTTTTTCCCGCAACAACGCATTTTGTATACAGGTATAGCTTTCTACTACATATTAACGTCATAAATATAAGTAGATTGGAGAGCTTGTTTGCTTATTTTGCGCATGGTATTAGTTCTTTCCAATAACTGAAAGACGATCAGTGCTTATACCACATTAATTACAAGAACGACCATTTTTAGAGCTAAATGGCCAAAAAGATTAGGTTTTTTATCCAAATTTGTTAACTAAATATTAAACAAATAATCAGAAATAAGCCATCGCCTTTCCAAACTTCTATAATAGCAAAATATTGATGTAGTCTTCATTCAAGACTTGTAGACGGCAAATAAATCTGCATGAGTGATCTAGATTTAATTACATACGAAAACCCATGGTATCGTAAAGTTTAAAGAATTAATTTAGAAAAAATAAGTCATTATCAATGAAAGCAATGAAGAGGTACAAGAATTCACAATAGAATTCTAAAATCTATATATTACTAATGTGTATAAATCACTCAATGATATATCGCTTGTCGATATTTAATATGTACCCAATAAATAAGTTCACTCTATAATATGTATAGGAAATTTTAATGGCCACCATACTGAGTGGAAAGACACAACATTTGATAAAAAACTATATGATATTAACAAACTAGGCAGAGTTATATAAACTATAGTTAATAATTGATACAAAGAATCACATCACCTTCCACTCTGCCAGATGGCAACCAGAATATAATCCAGACTTGTTTTATCATCTTAGACCAATACTAATAACAATAAGAATGCTATCAGATTTTTCACATAACCAACATCGACCAGTTGTATATAAGACTAAAACCAAAATTTTACTGATAACATTTTTATTTAAGATTAAATTTTTTCGAAAAAAATATATTGTTTGCGCCAATCTCCAAATTATATTTATTTTTGAAATTTTAAATTACGGCCGGCTATAATTTGATTCCCTCTCATATATATTTGAAATTTGTTTTATCGGCCCAATAGTCCCAAGCACGCGTTGCGATTATGGCCGGCGGTCTGGGCCGCCGGCCGCGCTTTGCTCTTGGGCATTTGCATTGGCACTTTGGTTTAGTTTAGTTCGCGCGACATTATACTTTTGCTTTATTCATTAAAAATTTGCATTTCGCATTTCGTTCGCGGCATTACGCTTTTGCCTTTGTTCGCGTTTTTTCATTTGGCATTTTTTGGCTGTGTTCTTGCCGGTAAATTATCCGTAAGTCGGGAACATTTTTCTTTTTAACCGAGAGTTCGCCGGCGGCGTTACTCGGCCCATTTTCTTTCATCTGGCTCGACGAGGGAACCTTTTCACACCAGGAAAGATGTTACCGTTTCGTCTGCTGTGAAGATTGTGTGACTTGTCCTAATTTTTATCCATATCCTTATCCTTTTCTTCTGGAAACCCCAGGACCAACAGCAGGGAACCAATATCTGCGAGAAGTGCCGTTTCCACAGGTTATTGTTTTAATTTTAGAATAATTTCAAGTTTTCTATTCAAAATTCAAAATTACCTATACAGTCCACTTATTCCGGCCGCACCATATATTCTTTGCGAGATATATAAAAGCAGACCAGAATCCCAAATAGCAAAACACCTCTAGAAAATCTTAAATAGGGCGCGTATAAATAAACATAAGTGCTTATAATAAAACAAATTAATTTTAAACATTCTAGCTGAATGGTACAAAATTTCTCACATAAATTAGAAAGTAGTTCTTACACGTAAAATAAAACTCTTGTTAATAAAATAGCTAATCCAATATTCGCCCCTTTGAAAGTTTTACCTGATAAACATAGCAAATAACAGGTGAAGGATACTTCTAACAAAAAAATTTCAATACTTTTCTTCATAACCAAAATGCATGAGGCAATCACCAGATTGAAAACGAGAAGAATATCTGACCTGGTGATAGAAAATGGTCGGTGCATTTTTACTAGATTGTTTTTGAAGTATTACAGATACCACCATTTGCAGACACTTATTATTCCGTAAGTCCTATATAAACTTTTAAATAGACCAATTTACAACAGAACTTCAGAAACCGCAAATCAAATTGTGCCTACGGGCCAAGCAGGCTTTTGATTAAACCGAACCTATGCTGACCTAGTAATGACCTTAACAACATATTTAATATCAACTACATAACTGGATATAAGTTTTAATAGTAGATTACATTCAGTGGAAATCAAAGGTAATATGTCCAGTCCAACACAACTGTATGCTGTTGCGGTCCGCAGAATTTTCCTTTCTTTGGAAGATGCAATCTTCTAGAAATATAACGCTCGACCAGATGAGTGACTAAACACATTAAACATTCTCAACAAAAAAGAGCGGAAGTTTTCATGGCCAGCCTGGTTACCTAATTTGTCACCCACCAAAAACAACTGGAATGTCATTATCAAAGGATACGGTTATGGCTATGAACAAATATAATTATTTGTTTGTGTTATTTCTATTGCGCAGTACTATTTGCTAATTTGTATTTTTTATGTTGAAAGCAGTGTATCATAAATAATTTATTAAAAATAAGATTTAATACAAAAAAAGTACAATTTAAAAGCTTTAACACAAAAACATAATCTGTCCCGAAAGCACCGAGCCATATAATACAAATAAATATATTTCCAATAGTAAAAAATTGATATATTAAAGGTACCAAACAGCCTCAATCCTCCTCAAAGTAAACCTATTGGAGTCTCACGTTTCTTTCAGTGTTGTTTCTACTGTTCAAAAGATTCTGCAGAGTTCTGTGTTGGTATCACGAATAACCCAAATGTCATCATTAAGTCTGGTCTTTTTGAGGAAATCTGGTTTATTAGGAATAGTCTGAAGCAAGCCGTTAGTAACTGCATTATGATATTCCTTTTCTTCTACTAACAATAACCGGACTCGTTTTATGACAAAATCTTCCGTCAATATCTCACTCATTTTATTTTTTGGAACCTATAGGTTTTGGACTATCGGTCTTCGATTTTTGTTGATTGCAGTCCATGCAAGTTCAATATTTCGCGGCATTCGCCTTGTTATTAGACTTCCAGAACGTGGATCACTTTTAACAAATTCCAAGCCTTTATATATGCTCCACTAATGGCACCCTTCTTAAAAGTTTTCAGAATCTGACTATTAGCTTTTATAAACTATTGTTGCTTTTTCTCTCGTTCATTTTTATTTAATTTTAAAGTTTCAGGTAGACGTAGTCTTTTCTAAAATTATTAATGATGCATACATATATAATCAATAGCCTTATTTACTCTCAGATATAAGCCGTTATAATTTAGTTATGTTTATGGTAGTACAAAGTAGCCACTAATTGATTGCTGATGGTTGAGAATAAATTTAAGAATACTACAAAAGATATCCAAATCGGGTAAATTTCTATTTAATGATTAAGTAAAGGACTAGATAATAATATTTTCAAAATGTTTTTATTTGCTCGTGGTCACGAGTTCCAGACGTTTAAAGAAGTGATTAATAATTTGGTGTTTTTTCCCCTTCTATTGAATTAATAACATCCTTAATGTGAATTTTGAGACTATCGATGTTCTTTATTATTCCTTGACATGGATGATAAGCAATGTCTTTTGTTAAACCCCAGAGTAAATAGTCATAGAGGCTTAAATCGCGAGAACATGGTACCTAATCATTTCCTCGGCCTATCTTCGTCTTTGCATTCAAAACATTGATATTCGACCCGGAGACACGTGATATGGCAGCCATATTTTTTTGAGTTCTATAGACTCGGGAACCATCTTGCATAACCCAAATCCTCGTTTAATTAAATTTCGAATAATGTGGTTGCAAAATGGTTCAAAATTAGATTCTTATAAATTTTACTACTAATTGTTTCAGATATACTAGTAGCTGATGACCCACCAAACAGTTATCAGCTTTGAGTGTTAGGGGTGTGCGATTATTATTTTTAGTTTTTTCATTTCCCATATCCGGTACTTTTATATATTGACTTATTCTTCCAATTCATAATGACACTCGTCCAAGAAACATATCTTTCGATAATTTCTTTTGAATCGATCATTTGTTTCAAAATTTTACAAAAATATGTCTCTAGATGATTGTTTTATCGCTTAATAGTTGATGCACTTGAATTTTGTAAGCGAAAAGACCCAAGCGTTTCCCTATAATACACACATCCATTTCTTCCACGAGTTTTCGGCCATTTTCAGTATTATCTTTAGTTCTCACTGATATTGATTAACCGGTTTTCCTCTCTATCATCCTTGAACATTACCTGTGGTTAACCTGTTTTTGGTTAAATTATGAAATTTGTTCATTTATAGTTAAAAATTTTTAACATGGATAATTTCTGAAGGTTTCATTCGCATCCTTCCTACAACTGTACCAGTATTTGATGATTTGTACTCTTTCACAAATTGTATACACAATAGATGCTGGTGTCATTGTTGAAATTGATTCTACACGGGTATTGTCGGACAAACTGTAATCAACGCTCACGTGATATTCGTAAGGTTTGATCAAATGGTTTAGAGATGGTGCCCATGAAAGCACTTACATCAATTAATAGCCATCTTGTATAAACACTTTCACTCCTTTCTTTTCGCCATAATTGATATTTGACTTAAGTGCGCCCTATGTTTCAAATCCATCTTTTTGATCTTCCCTATTCTTCTTCTACCTTTTTACATTCTTTTAAATTGATTTGCTTAAGACGTTCATACCATTTCATTTATAAGTGCTCAATCTATTTTATTACTGGTTATAACTATAGTTGTTATGCCATTTCTTGTGACTTAGAATGCTCCCTTTAAATATTTTATTTTCTTACTTTAGAACTTGCTTTTCTCGTTAGTACTCAAATTTCGCAGCTAAATGTTAATATAGGTACAAACATAATCTCTACCGTGTATATTCATTTTTAGTTTTACAGGCACTTTTATTTTTCACAGAAAACTGTTATTTTGAGGTTATGATGCATCTTCGATGCACTTGCTGTTCTGATATTGATTTCTATTCATATGATTTTCCTTATTATCGAATCGCACTTTCAAATGTTTTAAGGTTTCTTCTTCTCTTGCCTTTCCATTTAGTTAAATGTTAATATTGGTACCAAATTTTTCTCTAACCGTGATTTTTATTTTTAGTTTCTTCTCTTCTAATTTCCCATTCTGTAGAGGTAAAATTTTCTTCAATTGTTTTTCATTTTTTGCAAGTATAACAGGATCATCTGCATATATGCATTATTTTATTAGACCGGCTCTAAATTTCTATATCCCACATTTAATGCATACGTTCTTTTCTTAGCTTTTTCAGTTAGATCGTCCGTTATCAAGTCAAACAAAGTAGGGTTTAGGACACCTTCTTGTATTTCCCTTTGAAGTGACTTGAGTGCATCTATCTATTCTTACAATGTTTTTTTTTAATATTTACTACTGTTATTAGTTTTAAATCAAAAAAAGCTATATATATTTAAACATTTTTGTTTCTTTTTTTGCTTTTGTTTAATTATGAATGCATAATCTTGCACAATTATACTTTTTCTAAAGTCACTCTGGGTTGTTTAAGTTGGGTTTTTCGTTACCGACTAGTTTTATTTTTAAGATTCTTTCGTATAGCTTTCATGCTATACTCACAAGGTTAATTTCTTAATAGTTATACTTTTTTGCATATTGGCCTAAGAACTTATCTTTCGCACTGTTGGTGCACTTTCTTCCTTATATGCCATATTACTTACCTTTGTTAATATCTGTACTCCTTATATGTCGATGTTTTTCTGTAATACTATTATATTCAACATCCTTTTCTTTTGTAAGTCCCTTTATGGCACTTTTAACCTCCTCTAGTTGTTTGCAATTTTTTTTGTTGGAATTCTTTTATATTGGTTTGCTTATTGTTCAACAGATTTTTAAAATATCTCCTCTATCTCCCACTTATGTCTTCTTCGATAGTTAATACTACTTTATACTTATCCTTGATATACTCAATTATCTTATTTTTTCTAAATGTTTATTTAATTCTTTAAAGAACAATTTGTATAAAAATCCGTTTCTATTTGTTTTACAGGTTCTTTTTATGGTTTCTCTGTTTGTTTCTAATACTATGTTTTTGGATTTTGTCTTTTGTGATTTGCAGTTTTGGTGTGTCATTATTTACTTTCCGTAGGTACCTTATTTTTAGTTTCTCTTCCTAAAAAATTGGTTCCATCAATTCATTGCTCCCTCTTTCTATTTATTTTTGTGGTATCGCATATTTCCTTGCTGATATAATTAGAATATTTATGAAAGTTTCCATGATATTTGTACGTTATAATGTACGTTATCTCTTATCTTATGTATTATTTCATTGGCTGTTTTGCTCGCGACTTCTGCTTTCGTTATTCAGTGATTCTTTCTTGCTTCCTTGTTAATAAGCCATATATAATACAAAACACTATATTAACATTAACACAATATTTTTGAAGCAGATTTCATATTCTAAGTATATATTCAGTAACACATTGATGAATATAAATGGAAAATAAATATTATATAATAGCAGTGCAGTAACTTCTATTAATATTACATATAATAATTAAAATAAGATTTAATTATCTAGAGAAAAATATCCAATGTAAACATAATAATTACTACTAATTATTTGGACTATTCCTTAAAAATTAAAAACCAAATATAATAGCCAAATATATTTACGCACATAAATATTATTATCAGAATTAAGAAACAATATATACATAACAATGGTTTGAATAAATTTCGGTTAACTTGAATATGTGCAGTTTCCAAACGTTATCGAAAGGAAACATTTATTTTTGTGTCCATATCATTTCCTTGATGAGTTTAGTACTATTTTCTACCACACAATTTTTTTATAGAGTAATCAGTAAAATGTGTACTTCTATTTAAGCCAGGAATATTTAGAATATTATTCTTCTGAATACACTTATGTAGAAGTATTATTTATGCTACAATGATGCATTTAATGTCATTCTGGTATTTCATGTGATATTTAGATCAAATTGCAGAAGAAAATGAGAAAATGATTGCATATCTTTTAAATGTGATTTCATTAACATAATCTTCTTTTTACCTTTTTACCAAAATATGTGGACACCACGCTCTTTGATAAATAATCTAATGACCCAATATTGCTATATATTTGATCACAATCCTTGCGGAAAATTACGCCGGATATTACTAACTTCACTTGAAATAACCAAGAAGCGAAGCACCAAATAACAGTATTTGTACCACATGGAAAATTACATTGATATGATGATATGCCACCGTCACTACCTGAAACACACTCAATATCACATAAAGTGGTGTTTGACTCTGCTACATCTAAATTTTGTATAGAAATAGTAACTGGTTCTAGCTGTTGTAATTATCGTTATGAAGGTGGTGGACATTGAGAACCCAAACTTGCGATGTTCCAGCCATTAGTTTAATGAGGAAGAAATAAACAGCCACTATTCAACTAAAAAGCTGTTAAGTAAGAGTAACGACTTAATTCAGAAAATTATATTTTATTCTTTCCTCTTTTTTAGTTTGTGTTTACACCTATTCTTTTTTACTAAACATTTTGTCCTTCTGTATGGTATGAAAATCTCTATTCTCTTTCGGTTTTCTGATTATTTTGATTAATTTTTCGTCACTGGCTCTTTGAATATGGTCAATCTTCTTGGCAAATTTTACAAAAAATAAAATGTCTGGAAAAAAAATTAACATAAGTAAAAGAGGAAAAGTCGGTATTATTTATTTAATTCCAGTTTATAATAGAAATTTGGTTAGTGACGTAATAGGATAAGAGTGTGTATTATTGATTGCAGCTGTTTGCTTATCTTTTTATTAGTTTTGCTATTTATTTATTTATTTATATATTATTAAGTCACTTTACACAAGAAAACTACTTTTTAGTTTATCTTATAAACAATACTTTTTTCAAAAATCCTAAAAACAGGTGCCTTTTATTTTTTAAAACCTCTCTAATGCAGAATTTTCATTTTTTGAGTGGAATAGTCCATTGTGTTAGTTAGGTCCCGTCTGATTTGGACTCTTAACTGTGCTACTACGTTCTTTTATTGTAGCTCCATTACTGCAACATCCGATCGAACACCTTATTTGGCCCACAAAACACATACAGGCTGATAAGTTGAAGTCGATCGCTTTCTTCACTAGCCGACAGATCACAAATATAGCATCAATTGATCATTCTTGCTGAAAAAATGTTGTTATTCTTTTAAGTCTAATTTTGTAAACATTTTATGTTTAATTTAATAATGTTATTTAGTGTAATTTACGTGGGAGCGTTAACATTTTTAAGTTATTGTGGTTACACCAGTTTTCTATTCTAGTGGTGTCTTAACATACTTTATTATGCCTTTAAAAGTTTGCTTAGTTCTACTTCTAGTAATCTTTCTTCATATTTATCAACTCATTTCCTATTCCATCTATTTCAATAGCGCTGTTCTATTCTTGAAAGCTTTCAGTACTGTTTGTACGTCTTGTGGTAAAAAAACTTCAACAATATTACTGTCTAGTGATGTTCTGTGTGCTGAGTGTGTATTTTTCTTCTTTGTATAATTCTTTAACGAAGTAATTACTACTAATAGTGTTAGTTCTAATGGTTTCTCTTACATCCGATTTCCTGTTTTCAGCATTCTTTATATATTTTTGTGGCTCACGTAAGCTTCGTTATACATCTTCCTCAGGAAGTATCTCTTTCAATTATTTTATATTTTGTGTAGCTGTACTCAATCTGTTTTGTCTTTTTTGTGTTTGTGATTTTGTGACCAATATAACATGGAAAAAATAAATGACGTTTTTTTAAAAATTGTTTTATAATAATAGAATAACGCAAGTAATTACATTTGGTAGAAGAGAAAAAGATAATGCCGATCATGTACTTCAACTGTACGTATATTTGTACAATATTTTAAACAACTGAAACTTGTAACGGTATAAAGCCCCTACGAGATGCTAATATACTATTATTATAATTACAGATTAAAAGCCGCACACCAGTTTTACAATTAGACAATGCTAAAAGGGCCCTAAAAGGGGTGTAAAGAAATAAAATAAATCTTGAGGCATACGATGGCATAAAGTGGAGAGAAATCGCTTCTGAAAATTGATGCAAAATTAAACATTAGCAGAAACTACAAAAAGATTGATAATTAGACATGCCACTTACAGTGCCCTTATTACAAATCCTTAAACTTTAAAGCATAAAAATTTTAAACAATAAATAACTTTCCGTGATAACAATAGTTAAAACTTTTCATACTCGTTTTTTATATCTGTTCTGGTGAGTGGGCGAGGAAATCAAATTAATTGTATCAGTTGGTAAATAACATGTAAATGTGAGTTTCAAACATTCTTAGGAGAAAGTATAATTTTGTTACCATTTTGACTGTAAACTATTCGCATGTTTCAAAAAAATTGCTACTCCACAAAGAAGTGCATTTTACAAGATTTCGTTTTTGTTATTCCCAGCAACAACTTAAGTAATCACAAAATATATAAACATATTACCAATAATATATAATAACGCCAATAATTTACTACGTAGACGGAGTAATTATAGAGAATCAGTGAGGTATATGAAAAGAGCTAGCGATAAACGGAATATTATCGTACTACAATAATTTCATTTATAGTCCGATGCTTAAAAAGTCT
Source organism: Sinelater perroti (assembly GCA_036346155.1). NCBI lineage: Eukaryota > Metazoa > Arthropoda > Insecta > Coleoptera > Elateridae > Sinelater > Sinelater perroti. The sequence continues at coordinate 14,968,228 of JARFIY010000370.1, read as the reverse complement.
GAACATTGTGCTCTATAAAAGTATTTATTGCTACATGACACTCGAACACTAGTAACTGACAATTTGTTCATGCCTGAGTATAACTCAGACGGCTTGAAATTTGTGCTCCTAAAGTATACATGAACGTGTGGTTCTCGGGCACGTGCTATACTTATGAATACATTTTTCAAGACTTGTGCTCGTAAACGGACTCTCGTGTGCGTTACTAGCATTTTATTCAGTTTCTTAGAAGCATTAGTGCGACTAGCATACCAAATACGTGTGGCATTGTGATGAAATATATTACCTTTTTGCATGTTTGCAAATACATATAACCATAATGTAACTTGCTTGTATGCATAACATATTTTTTTATTATTTATTTAAAGAAGAATTTGTTACGTAATGTCTGATACTGACATCAGTTTACTGAAAGTGGTTAGGCATTCAGTATTTAGTGGAAAACGTTTAATTGCGAAAGCAAGAGTATATGTTGTTTGTAACGGGCGAAATTTAGTGGATTTGTCGTCCCTAAGACACCCATTACGATTACAAGTTCCGAATTTCCACGATGACGATTAGCACTTAGAATTATGGCATCAACAATGCAGCCAACAACCTACAAACAAATCTGAAGCAACTTAACAAATGGTTTCATAAATGGAAATATTTATGAACAAATGTAATTCTAATAATAAAGGTTACTTTATCTAAAGCATTTTATAATATTTCGTATATTAAGCAAGTGTGAAACCTTAATTTTCAAACCAATTAAAGGCCTTTGATTATGGTAAATGGTATGACAATGGAAACAACCCAAATTGAACCTATCTATGGTAAAATATTTCTGTGATACATAGTGGAAGAGATTTATGCGGCCATATAATCTAAAATGAGATTAAGTATTGTCTGGCAGATTTGGCTCAAATCAATCCATAGTGATTGCCAAAATTTACGAGTGCTCAGCCTTTGTTTAATTGTTGATGTTGAACATCTTTATATAAAGGTATCAATTTCTTACATTTTATTATGCTAATCCAACGAAGTATGTCTAAAAAGTGGAAAGATATTAGACCTTACGCAGTGTAAATTTAAAGCTATTGATATGAATCTCTACCTGGAAATAGAAGAATTTGAAGTTAGTGGTTAGCGAGGAAGACGGTGATCTAGAATTTGATGAATATAAATATACAAAGAGTTTTTTTTTTGTTATAAAGTCATTTTCTTAGCAATTATGTTATTAAATGTTTAATAAAAGTCATGAGGAGAAAGCACCCACTGGTAAATCTCCTACTTTAGTTCTAGTCTATTGGCCACTTTTCCTTAATCTTCTTTTCGGGTTCCTGGACTAGGACGTTGACTGTTATATGTGATTTTCAAGTAATGATGTTTTCAACTTTTGTTTTATAAAATCGGCTACTAATGGGATGTTAAAATCGTTGTGAAATTTTGCATTTGACACAAACCAGGGAGCATTGGATATCATCCTCAGGGTCTTGGACTGGAATGCGTTGTATTATTTTTATTGTTGATTTGCTGGCGCATCCCCATAATTCACAGCCGGAGATCCAGATGGGACGAATTATTCTTTTGTAGATTAACAGTTTGTTATCTATGGCAAATGCCGAGTTTCTGTCAAGGAGCAATACAATTTTTTTAGACGTAGATCCATTTCTTTCTGTTTTTATCGTTTATCGAGATGCAGACCTAGATATCTGACTTCGTCTGCCTGAGGGATCTGTGTATTGTTTAGGTAAACTTGCGGACACGTCGAGTGTTTCGTTATAAACGTGACTTGGACCGATTTACCCCCTTTTACCCTTAATTTCCACTTGTTTAGCCACTTTTCGAGCTGGTTTAAATGATCTTGGAGTAGTTCGGTTGCTGTGTTCGGGTCTTCGTTGTACGACAGGATTGCTGTGTCATCAGCAAACGTCCCTGTGCTTGTTTGCTTTGTGATAGGAAGGTCACTTGTATATAACAGATACAATGGAGGCCCACACACACTACCCTAATGGACATCCGCATTAATTCTATATATCTGGAAGGTGTCGTTATCGAGTTTGGTTTGGAAGAATCGTTTGTTCAGGTACGAGAGCAAAAGCAGGTTGTAATGTATGGAAGTAGTCTTTTTTAAATTTTGTACAATAAACCTCTGTGCCAAACCTTGTCAAATGCGGAACTCACATTTAAGAACACTACACAAGAGTAAGTTTTGTGTTCAAGTGCACCGTGTATTATGTGTGTTAATCGATGGCATTGTTGAATGCTGTGATCGGAATCTAAACTGGTGATCTGGTAGCCATTTACTTTGAAGTTCACTTTCATTAATTCGTTTGAATATTAATTTTTCTAACAGATTAGAGATTATTGGAAGTAAACTAATAGGTCGGTAGGATTTTATTTCGGTAGGAGGTTTATTCGGTTTAGGGATTAGGATAACTTAGGCCAATTTGAGTAATGATGGCTAGTATGCCAGACACAGTATTCTATTAAACAGGATTTGGAGATAACGAAGTCCTTTCTCAGGTAAGTGCTTAGTATAATTTCTGTTATAAGGTCATGTGCTGAAAATTTTTTGTTAGGGTTTTATTTGGGCTTCAATTTCGTGGATAGTGAAACTCTTTATTTGGGGTGATAATGGCAATGGAGTTTCTAAATTCATTAGAATTAGGATGAAAGGTAGTTTGAAGGTGCAGCGCGAAAGCTTCAGCCTTTTCTTTATCAGTTATTGCCCATAATCCTGTTGTATCTTGTAGTGGTGGTATGTGCTCTTTAGAACGTTTGATTCCTCTAGTTGCCCTCCATATTGACTGATCTTATACAGAGAGTGTGGTTGTGTAGAATTGGAAAGTTTCATTGCAAATCTGTTGAAGTTTTCTTCTTAGTTTATTATTCAGTTGGTACAAAGAGTAAAAATATATTTTTTGATGAGAAAGATAATGAAAATGTCTAAAAAATTTATTGCCATAAAGAAAAGTTAAATTTTAAAAAATAATATATGGAAATCAATTCAGCTTTAAAGTCTAAAAGTTAGTGGTCCCATTGTTAGTTAGCGAAATATTTAAAAAACAGAGAATCTAATACTCACGATAGTGATAAATATGTTTATCAATTCACTAATCAATTTTTTTCTAAATTAGCAGGTAGCCTAAAAAAAATAGTCATCTATATAGTATGTTATCAAAAGCTCCGCAAAGAACTCTTAGAAAAAACTTGATACTTATTCTCTAGACGAAAAAAAAATCACAAAAGGATGTGTTGTTTACATTAGACAACATTTTGTTAGTAATTTTTGAGAAACAAATGAAAGCTTTGAAAGCATCAAACTAGAGAACCAAATCATTCACTGTTTCTCTGAGTAGTTCATATCCAAACTAGCAATTTTTGATCAACAAAAATCCTTTTTAATAAGAGTGGACGTGGAATTACTTAAAAAGCAACAAATTGCAGAGAAAAATTCCAATATTTATTAGACTATTTAAACAAGGCAACAGGAAAAGCAACAGGAAATAAATAAAAGACACTTTTGCAGTTATTAAGTATTTTGAATTCTAGCTCATATCTTACTACTGATCAACAAATAGCTGATTTACGAAGAAATGTTCATTTTGAATGTATATTCCGAATAAGCCAGCAATGTATGCACTAAAATTGTAATGATTTACAGTGTGTCTATAAAATATATGTCATTTATTTCAGTATCTTGTCAAACTCACAAATAAATAAAGCTAATTTTTATCTATATATTTTATAAAATATGGTTGGAAACTTTACAAGGATCTTTTTGCAATTTCACAATGGTCGATTGAGTTACATCTATAGCCGACCATTTGAACAAACCACTATTATAGATATTTTTTGGAAAAATAAAAAGAAAATTTTACTAGATGCTTTTATCAAAAAACCAGAAAAGTTAGAAGCTTAAAATTTTGTAGACCCAAAAGAACGTTAGTGACTTATAAACCTAAAACAAATTAGATTGTAAATTTACTTGTAATATAACTAAATGAAATGGTATTTTTAGGTGTTCTTGAAAAACTATAACCATAGAAGCTCACAATAAAACTAGAGGAACGGTGTACACATTTGTTCAAATGTTCTAAAATGTCTAGTTTACGGAGAACTAGAAAATGGTCACCAAATATTGTCTCTTATCAATATCTGCATAATACATAACTATTGCAAAATAGAAGAAATTCAAGAAGATATAAACAGGCATACATTTAGTACAAAACTTCATGGAGATATTATAAAACCATGGTTATAAAAAGAATAGTGATTCCAACCTTATAACTTTCGATCCGTGAAACTATTGCGAATATTTTAGAATAACCTTTAGAGCAAGAGACACCAGTACACTTAACAAAAACATCTGCTCTACCTTTGCTGCAAAAAAAAGAAAATGATAATCAATCTTTGCAAAATTTGCAATAAATCATATTTCCCAAAACTCTGTTTTAAAGTTTATTCGATTTGTAAGCCTAAAAATAAGAAATAGTCATTTTATTGTCATATTATGTTGAAAAAATAATGTCTTCGTAGAACTTCTTACTATATATTATTAAAAATTGTCAATATTATATAAATTTCTAGTTGTTAATCTCAAATTCTGTTTCTTTAAGCTTTTTGGTAGTCAAACATATGTGTAGTTTGCTTTCTTCTAATTTAATAATGTTTTTCTAATATTTATTATTATTTTATATTTTGTTTGGAATTTTAAAGTTTATAGTTCTAAATATATACACAAAGAACATTACACATATAAAAGAAGAGGAATTTAAAAAGGAATAATCGTTTAAAGGCCTATTTGAAACGTTCTGTGAATATTCAGTATCAGATGTCTGATGGATTATTTCACCGCCAGAAGTTACATTCAGGAGAGTTGGAGTGGTTTTAGCAAGTCAGGTTTTTTTGCAGATATCCTGGCTCATCCATATTCTATTAAAGGTGCACCATTCTCTGCGTGGTTCTTTCATGAAAGCTTTATAAAGCTCTCAATTTTATATAGCTGGTTCCTTATTCTCTCAGTCATTCATTTTTATTAGTAAAATTAGCAAGGTTTTGTTGAATCACTGTAATAAGTAGATTTTGTGATTTAAGTCGAGAATTTTGATTCGATATTGCGGTCAATAAGAATATTTTTTCATACTGAATTTTCATAGTAACTCAAGGACTGCTGTTTTGTGAAGATAATATGGGATAATATTGCTCGTCCTGTGTAGAGTAACTATCAAGTATCCTATAATATAATTGTAGAGAAGTCAGAAGTTTTAGAGTGCGAGCTCTAAGTAATAGCCAGCTGAATAGTTGTTCAGATAGATCAAACATACATTTGTTTTCACTGAATTTAGTTAAATTATATGTAATGTCGATTCTGAGTTTTTAAAGTTGTTATTTTGGGTAACCAATGCTGTTATCAGCATTCATAAATTTCTGGTAATAAGTCTCTGGTAAGTTTTGCGATACGTCATTTTGTACGTTTCTGAAATTGCTAGTTTTCCCTCCTAGGTGTAGTTAGAAAAATCGATCACTCAGAATTTTACTGATGCGTAATAGTAATTTATTATAAGGCACTAAATTAGAAAGTGTATACGGAGGGCTTTCTTTTAAACCTATCAGAGGTACTGCAAATGGTTAGGGGTGGCACCGCGTTGCAACAGTTTTTATGGTATAAATTTAGCTGGCTCTGCTGGGATTCTAGACTAGCAAAAATAAAACGTTGTATAAAATTATTTCTAGGATTTTACAGCAGACATTTAGAGCGGAATGTTTTCAGGACCTTTTGGGGTTTTATTTAGTCTTAGTTTAGTTATAATTTTATTTATACATCGATAGCAGTTTATTTGTTTGTGATATCATTCTAGAAGTAATATAACCAAAGCGTAGATTTGTGATATAGATTTTTATAGCCTGTAGTCAGCTCGTAGACAGTTATTAACTGTGATATTAGCATATTTTGTTGATAGCTATGTTTTATTTAAGAGGGCGTTTTTTGGTCTTTTTTAAATTATTTTAGTGCCTTAAGCCTGAAGTATGGTTCTATTTTATATTAGGTGAGTTATTATTTCTATATTCTGTTATGGTACTGTGAGGAAATTGAGGCCTTCGACAGTTTCTTTCCATTTTGCTATCTGTCATCATTCAGGGAGCTCAGAAATTTCTATTTTGACTATACTTCTAATAGAGTTGTTTACGATATTCGTTTCAACAGAGAATGTAAGACTTTTTGACCCTCCTGGACACATATTTCTTTTCAGTAGAAATAACTTTATTGGCAAAAAGTTGACGTTTTTGCAATTTCTGATTGTAACCACTGTATGCTTTTATTTAGTTGGGTTCTGAAATTTGAGAGTTTTTATAAGCTTTATTTTTATAAAAGTTTTGACTAGATGATAAAAATAATAATGCCAACAATGGTAACAATTGGTCTGAAAAAATGTTAACAACAATTCGGCAAGTGTCAGTGTAATCAGAATGTTTAGCAGTAATAAATGTTTAGTATAGGTTATATAGTTTTCATCCGGATGAGTGAAAAAATGGTTTCTCTTTGCATCTATGAGCTTATTCATCCATTCGTAAAGAGTTTCTCATTTAAAATTGTTTTGGTCGAGGCCCATTGTTGGTGGTGGCTATCAAAGTCACCTATGTATAGAGCAAAATGTTCGAATTTTGCAGGACGCTTGCTGGTTTGTGGATGTTGCCATATTAGGAATGGCTAATTAACGCTAAAAGATTGCACCCTGGTATATAGGTTTTCTGCAGTGCGAGGATGTCATCATTGTTTTTTAATAAGTGTCTGACGATGACTTCAGATTCGGCTTGGCTTATGCATTCTTTATTGAGTTAAATTATATAAATATGTGGTTCAATAGTCAGGTAGCCCTTACGACAGTTAAAACTTTACACTTGCTAAGAAATCGAAAGATAAAAGTTGACAATCTGGCTGTTTAGGTTTTGTTGTTTGTTTAGCGTTAAGTAATGTAGTATTTTACTACAGGAACAATTTAGTACTGATAACTGGTAATCCTACATTCAATTTTCACTTAGTATGCTCTTGCATTCTGTTATTGCTTTAAATAATATCTATATAGCATAAGTACCTTTTGAAGTTATATTTGAAGTACCGTAAACTAGAGTAACTTTGGCCCAAGCGCTGAAAATGTTCGTTTTCGGTAGTGCTGTTTAGCAGATACCTTTATTTAATCAATCTTGGTGGCAAAGGAAGCTGGCAGCAATATTTACAAGTGGTCGGTATTTATATTAGTTCGTATTTCAACTACAACCTACAGTGCCACTTAAATAAACATTTGTTTTTACGCGGAAAATGTACCCTGCCAACGTTCGTGAGCAAATATGACCCCGAATTTTTCGAATTCACGATAAGAAAATTTTTCTATACCTGCACATCTATAGAGCATGTGGAATGTTGAAATTCTTTCACTTCGTTTAATCTACCAGACGTTGGCCCAACCTCACTTTTTTCTTTTCCTTTAGTAATAGTCACGTTTTCAAATGGTCTTTTTTGAAAATTTTAGCAAAATTTTGTGTGATTCCTTTGCAGTCATACCACGGAACCACCAAAAAAAGTTGGGCTCGCGTTCCTACAAGAACTAGAATCCGCCAATTTAAGGAAAATTATTCTGATTACGAGTGCTTGCAGGATTTCTTAAAAAAGCGTCAGGTCTTTCCAATCAGAGCCAATGCCAATAATAAGAAAGCACGTGCTCATGTTCGTAAAGCTCAACTCAACGAGTACATAGAAAATTTGAGTGTCGTTCTAAAGAATGTTCCACCACCCTGTATTTGGAACTATGATAAAACCAATCTGGGCAATGACCCCGACAATCGGAAGGTAATTTGCAAGCGAGGCACAAAGTACGTCGAGAAAATTTGCAACTTCATTAAAAGCTCTACTTCATTGATGTCCTGTGGGAGCGCTGCTGGCAAGTGCTTTCCGCCTGTACGTTGGCTATAAGGCCGATCATACGTGGACGACATTGACTGAAAACGGCCCAAAAGATGTCCGTTACAATCGCACTAAAAGTGGATGGTTTGATGCACTAACTTTTGAAGACTGATTTGAAATGGTTTTTTACACACTGTCAAAAATGAGCAACGACCGCTGGTATTAATTGGGGACAATTTATCATTATATATTAACATCCGAGTTTTAGAACTATGTGAGCAACTTAACCAAAGGTTTGTGTGTTTACCACCTAATACTACACATCTTACACAACCTTTAGATGTGGCCTTTCTTGCCCCCATGAAGAGAATATGGCGTGAAATTTTGACAAAGTGGAATGAGTCAAAGAATGGTTCAAAATCGGTGACAATTCCTAAGAATGTCTTTTCTACGCTGTTAAAGGAATTAATGAAGCAGTTGGAACCAAACAAGAGACAAAATTTAAAATCTGGTTTAAAAAAATTTAGAATTTATCCGATTAATAGAAACATGCTGCTAGAACATTTGCTTCAAAATCTAAATCAAATAAAAGTCTAGTCGGAGAAGCCTTTTTAAAGCAGTTGGAGAAGATATGGTCAGATTTTCTAGGGACAGAAGGTGCTATGAAGAGGTCGAAGAAATTGCAGGTAGCAGTTGGTAAAAGTATTAATCGTCAGGATGTCGAAGTTCCCTAATACCAAGAAGATGATGTGACATTAGAATCTGACCAGAAAGGTGAAATCGTTTTTAATCTAGAAAAAAGTATTAAAACTACCCACATTATACCATCACAAACACCGCAACAATTGCAAACTCTTGATTATGTGGCCGATGATTTTGTTGTCGTTATGTTCAATGGCATTTTTACGGCCCAGCTCGACTCAGGCTGCAATAAATGAGTACCTGGAGGTCAAACTCTGGGGTAATAATAGGCGGTCGGTACGTAGCGCTGGCCACGTTACTACCCTTGTGTACCGTAGGCTCAACTGTAACAGATCTATCCTGTTACGACCCCAAAGGGCCTTCGAGGCCTATTACGGGGAACTATTATTATATTATGTTCAATGGAAAGTACCCCTGAAGAATTATTTAGAGAGAGAAGCCACTGTTGACTGCATGGAAACAGGTTTCAAATTTTGGAGGTGGTCTAGAAGAATGAATGCTATTCCTTATGATTGGAATAAAGTATTGTTTAGGATAAATTCTTCCAAACGGCTTAAAACGAAATCAATTTTCTGTGCACGAAATTGACAATTCTGTATAAAATGAACTTACCTAGTTATTTTTATTTGTAAGATTATAAATAAAAAAATATTGTTTATTGTACTTGTACTTTATTGACCTTTTCTAATCCTCAAACAGCAAGATAATAGCAAACTTACTAATTTTGAAGGAAATTCTACTCTATTTTGATTTTCTAGTACATATTTGGAGTGCTATTGGTCCAAGACACGTTTTACATGTAATTTAAAGATAAAATCAGGTGTGCGCTAATGTGAATCCCTAATTTTTAAAAATTTGTATGGGGATTTGGATGGTCAAAAAAATTTAAATTTTCTACTCAAACTGTTTCTCTATTCAAGCTCTATATGTAAAAAATACTAGATGTACGAATAAATAATAATCTCTCTATAATTATACTAAATACGTAAAAAACTGTAGAATTTTGGGTCAACGTAACCCCAGTTTACGGTATCGGATTTGTTTGTTTCCGTACAACATTTATAAAAGTAGTAAAATATAAAAAACTTAATTTAAATATTACTCTCCTAAACGTTAAGAATGTGCATAAAATTAGTTAATCCATAATTTCTCATTAAAAAGTCAAAATTTTCTTTTTGTAGCTAGACTTTACAATATCGTTTTTAAGTCATAATAAGATATAAACATTATGCTTATTACATAAAATGACAAATTATAATGCTTACAACTTTTCTTTAAAAAGCTATAAAATTATTATAGTCTTGCGTGTTTAAACTAACGTTACAACATGCCGGATACTTTTTGTAGAGTTTAGTTCTCTCGTAATTATCATAAACCTAAAAAGTTATCGGGTGGAAATCTATGCATACTCATGCGATCGCGCCGCTTCCTTGTCATAACGCCGTAAACAACGGGCTATAAACGCCTTACGTAACGCTTCACGGTCAGAGGATCGATATCGTAAGCTTACACAGCAGAACCGGGATGATATCACCTGAACGGAAGACGAGGTGTTGAAAAAAGCAGCGATTTGCAACGGAAGCGGATGGAAGCGTCGGGCCTGAAATCGCGCGAAGCCGCGGCTCCGCATTGTTTTCTGCCTGGCATTAATAGATCGACATTTGACCATAGCCTTGGAGCAGGATTGGCGTCGTGTTTGGCGGTGTTATGCAAGCCCGGCAAGGACTTCGCGTTGCCAGAGCAAATTAGTTTCGCCTGCAGACAAACTGCGGAATTCAGCCATTTAATTTGTTCCGAACAAGAACGCCAATTAAGACATTGTCAGAGTCGCTATAATCGGAGGCTTTTTAGTTTTGTTTATTATACGAGCCGGTGAGCTTCAGGAATGATGATTTGGTTTCAGCTTGCGCAATTCGCCACCTAAAGGTTAATATTAATGTGTCTGCTGAACTTTGCCTACTCTTTTGTATTGTGCGGGTACGTACTTAAACAAAATAACTTTCAATTTACCAATAAATGATTTTAGTTAAATAAAGTTTGGATTAGGCATTGCTATCATGAAATTTTACATTTTTAGGCGGTTGGGTTAATTTCCTTCTGTCACTTTGTTTATCATTGTACTGTAAGTGTAGGTCTATTTTTAATTAGCTTGCCTTTTTGTAAATCAGTATGTTAATCTGTCGTACAATCAAACCCCCACCATATCTTATGTTAAGAACATAACTTGAATTCTAACCTTTATACGGTTCAGGTTGTGTAAGTTGAAAAATTAATAATAAAACTGTTGTCGTTTAATCAATACAAGTAAGTGGTGCTAATTACCAACATATTGGTTAAATGTTCAGAATAAATACTTTGTGAAAGTCATAGGTAGGTCACTTTACACAAATGTGTACTCAATAATTCCAGTAATAAAGAGCTACAAATAGAAATAATTAATAAATGTCAAAGTCATTCATAAGAGATTATACAAGAAACTTGGACAAGACATTAACGATACGCAAATAGGATTTAAGATGGGATTAACCTTAACAAGGCAAACTTAATAATTATATCAAAGAAATTAATGGTTGATGACAATTTGACAATTTCTAATATATAATTGAAAAGGTCAATTGTTATGAATGTCTAGAAGCGTGGATTACAGAACCTATCAATTAAACTAAAGAAATTAAAACAAGAATAGAAACAATAACACAAGCGTTTATAAAGTTGAAAAGATTTCTGTGCTGCCGAGGTATTAAATTGGACCTTCAAATACGTACGTTAAGATGCTAGGTTTTTTCCACATTGCTATACCGTTCAAAGGCGTGAACATTGAAGCAAACACACATCAAGAATCTTTAGGCTCTTGGAATGTGGTGCTATATAAGTATATCGAGAATAGCATTGGCAGAAGAAAAGAACTAATGCATAAGTATTACATAAAACGCAAAAGAAATGTAAAGTAATATACACAATTAGAAAAGGAAAATTAGAGTATTTGCGCCACATATTGAAAGATATAACGTGTTAATTGCTGAAGATAATAATACAGGAAAAATAGAAAATGTAAGAAGCGTAGGCTGAAGGGCATTCTGTCTACGGAACTTAAGAGAGAGGTATGGCTGTTGCACCAACGAATAATTTTAAAGCTGCTGTCAACAAAATGCAAATTGCTTTAATGATTGCTAACTTCCGATAGGAAACAGTCCTCTAAGAAGAAAAACATACTATTCGTATATAAAGTGTTACAACACAATAAAAGCGATTGACTGGTACCACACCAGCACCCAAATCGCACACGAATTCTCGACGCCAATATCATCGTCAAATTTTTGTTCGCTAATTGTTTATTTAGTAGACCAAACAAATAATAATTATAGGGAAATATCCGAACTAAAAAAATGTTACAGTGTAGTCGAACATATCATTTGTTTTTAAATTTAGGCGTTGTCGTAAAGCAGTGAGGATTCCTGTGCACTTCAGCAGCTAATTCTAATCTCAGAAACAATTAAGTTATTAATTTGCGATAATTATCTTCATGTTTTACTTTTACTTACCGGATTAGTTTTAAAAAATCATAATTTTTTGTTTTCTTTCAATTTTTTCGCTGCCGTTTCTGTTAATTAGTTATTACAACTGTCATGTAAAACGAATGTTCTTATTTTATCCACTTTAAAAATAAAACAAATAAAATTATATATAATTTCAAGACATAAAGAAATTAGGATGTCTAAACTAAAATATTGACAAAAGCAGATTGACATTAGTGCAATTAACAATGGAGTATAACAAATAGTAATAGCATGAGTAGCAAAAGAACTCTAAGGACAAAAATTATGGGTTCATGAAGATTATCAACAATAAAAAGATTTCAATGTAGCATATGAAGAGTATCAGACAAGAGATAATATAGCAAAAATAACATATAATAAGCTACTAAGTCGATAAAGAAAATTTTACAGTGCAAAAATTGGAAGAAATAAAATGGAAAATAAACACAATAAAGTAAAAGTTAAAAACTATAAAATATGAGGGCAAAATCATCAAATGGTATGAACGAAGCGAAATTACCAAAACAGAATTAAAACAAAGCAACAGATAATACTTTAATAAGAGACAAACATAGAATAAAATCATAACACGTGACCGCAATAGAAGAAGAATAAATAGCATAAATAATTATAAATACACAACAGTAGCACAACAATTAGATAAAAAGTTCATTAATAGAACATAGAAAAAAATAGCCAAAAATTTAAGAAGTCAATGAATACACAGAATATAACACCATCAAGTGAAAAGGAAATAGAATTAATAAAAAAAATGTATAAACATAAACTACCAATATTGTGATTAAACAACAAATAAGGGACTATAAATTATGAAATTATATAAAAATTGCTCTTCATCTTTTTCAGGGTAAAATCGGAAAAAATAAATTATCCAAATATATACACGGACAGACAGAACTAAGAAAAGCATAATGATTAACTTTTATATAAATTTCAAAAGGTACAAGGTAGTATAAGAAAAGAACAGAAGCAAATATAGTAATGGGAGATTTAAAAAAAATGATATAAAACATTCAAAATATTGCATAAGAATATAAAGGATTTTATAGAGAGCAAGCCATAAACAGAAGTGGTTGAAAAGTAATTAAGTTTACCTAGAAAAATAATTTTTTGTTGGTAATTACTATATTTGATAAAATAGGTAAACACTCGATAGAAACAGAACTAAGGATCCAGCATAGATTAGTTGTAGCGATCATAAGAAGTGGAAGAAGTAAAGTAAAAGAAATATAAAATACATATAATCAAAATAAATCAGCATTGCATGAAATTTTAAAGAGGGGAGAGACAATTAAAAAAAATAACTTTTATATAAAAGATTCATATATTACCAGATACTAAAACCAAATACAAATAAAAAAGCGGACGCAGAAGGATTGAAGTAGAAAAAGCATGTAAGGAAGACGATCTAGATTTAGAAATGATAAAATGGATGGAAGAAAATGAAACCTGACTTTAGAAAATATGCAATAAAGCTTGGCTCACAAATACCGTGTCGGATGATTTGAAAAATAATCTAACAAAACCAGGAAAAGGAGATCAAATAGATTACAAAAATTGAGCAATATGCTTCTCCTTTGCAAGTTTTAAATTATAAACAAGAATTTGTTGAAAACAGACTTAAGAATAACTAATTCATTTTAATAATATGTAACAGGAAAAGAAAAAGAGCTACACTTAACATTTACAGACTCGCAATAGCCATTTGAAGAGAAAATTTAGAACTGTTAGGAACAAAAGGAATTAATGTGTGTGTGTATTTTATTTTTATTACAATAGACTAGACATCTACAGAAAACTGGTCAAATTTATGCTAGAAAACAACATTATTTACTATAATTATTAACTCAAGGAAAAGAATGAAATCACAAAACTAGATTATAATGTGAGAAATATTGTCATTGCCAAGCAAAGGTAAACCAAACAGCCATTAATATGTTCTTTTATACCCTAAAACTAGCGAACAACAGCAAAGACATACACAAAATATGCCACTTAGTAAATAATGTTGATTATGATTTATAAACCTACCGTAACCGCCTATTTGTGTGCGTAAAATGTGGACGTCCTCACCAGTAAATGTAAACTTCCTACCAACACCTTTTAATCTAACAAGTCCAAAAACTAGCTATGCCACCCCAAGCGCAGAATAACGATAGTATCGCAAACATCAATTCAATAATTGGTAAATTAAATCAAAATAAATCTATTAAACTCTAATGAAATAGCACAACATAAAAAAATAAATAAAAATATTTCTTTGCCAACACTTAATAGACATACTTCTAATTAGTGAAATTCACTTACAGATAAATGATACCTTAAGATACTAAACTTCAAATTTTACTACGGTAATCATCTGACAACACAGTTCATGCTGGCAGTGCAATATTAATAAAGGAGACAATTGAGCATTATGCGCTATGGGGTTATGCAAAGGACCCGATAACTACAAGCCACATCGATTAAGGGACAGCACTACCATGCAACATAACAATCTCAGCGGTATATTGTCCATCCCGGCATAATCTAAAAAACAATTTGCAGAGGTCTTTTCAAGCCTTGGTCCCAAAATTTTATTGGGTGGTGATTATAATTCGAAGAACACCTGATGAGGATTACGTCTCATTACTACAAGAGTAATAAATAGCCAAAGCACTACAAGAGAAAAGTTATTTATTCTTATCCACGGGCAGTCCAACCTACTGGCCGATAAACTATAACAAAATACTAGATTTGCTAGACTTTTTTCTGACAAATAGTATTGTCAGCTTGTATATGGATAGAATATCAAACTGTGACCTATTTTCGTATCACACGCTTGTAATTGCTACTACAGTAGTAAATGTTAAACAAAATATTCAGACTACACAACTTAAGAACCGATTGGGAAGCCTAGAAAACCAAAATAAATAAAACTGTAAACGTAAAAGTATCTTTCAACGATCCTGCAGAGCTAGAAGAAGCTACAAACAAGCTAATTTCACTCCTACAAGAAGTAGCAAACCACGCTACATCGAAATTGAAAGTCCAAAAAGATTTTCCATTTCATTAGAAATAAAAAACCGACCATTGAGAAAAAAAAGCCAGAACAAAATGGCATCGGTATCACTTACTACTAGACAAAACTTCATACAACTAATTAAGTAACAAATTTAAAGCTAAAATAAAAGAAATACTAGACAAGTCATTCCAAGATTATGTTACTAGTCTTAGCCGTTAGGACAATTCAATGTGGAAATCAATAAAAGCTTCCTTAAAACTAATTCAAGCTAATCCTCTAATCCGCAAAGATGGCCCCAAACTTAGATATTGGGCTAGAAGCAACAAGGACAAGATATGTTTGTACAACAACTGGCTGTAGTATTTAGCCTTCAAGATGCTGTACCAACACAAGAAATGATTTCAGAGTTACAAAGTCTTGCAAAACCTGCCCAAATCACACCCAACATGTTAGAAAAACTCTCCAAGAAAGGTATTGTATCCTAACATATATATTCAATGGAATTCTTTCGTTTTCAATATTAAGTTTTTCAGATAAAGGTTGCTGAAGTAATTCTAATCTCCAAACCTGGTAAAAATCCACACCAAGTCTCCTATCCTCATACAGACCTATAAGTTTTTTATGTACCATTTCCAAGCTCCTAGAAAAACTTCTACTTTACCGTATCAGTCCCCTCTTAGATGTTTCTGACCATCAGTTTGGACAATATCATCGTGTCATACAAAAAATAAACAAATTCCTGTAAGACAAAAATTTTGCATATCTGTACTTCTAGGTATAAGCTAGGCGTTCGATAAAATCTAGTACGCTGGTTTCCTATACAAAATTAAGCAGATCTTTTTATTCTATTTTCCACTCCTTAAATCTTACTTGGCTAATCGTCAATTCCAAACTTTTCGAACACTTTTCCAACCCAGGCTGGGGTACCCTCACGGCAGTGTGTTGGGCCTTTTGCTTTACCTACTCTATACATCCGATATACCTACTACACCTAATCCTACTATCAAAACTTTTGCGCACAATAGAATCATACTTGCAAGCCATATAGATCCAATAATAGCATTTTCATATGCGCAAAACAACCTAAATCCTATGTAAGATTGAATTAATAAATGGAATATTACAATTAACGAGATTAGGTCAATTCAGGTAACATTTACTCTAAACAAGGGCCACTGTTTATTAGTTACCGTCAATAATACACCTATACCTACATATTCATCAGCACGCTACTTAGGACTACACTGCGATAAAACTGATCTGGAAGAATCACATTTTAAAGAAAAAAAATCGATTTATGAATCAAGGATCTAAACTGGCTGATTGGAATGAAATTCCGTTTGCCCCTAAAAAATAAAATTTTGGTTTATAAGACAATAATCAGACCTGTTTGGTCTTGAAGCATTGAGTTATGAGGATGTGCCAGCAACTATCCAATGCTGCCAATCCAAGATTCTTCGAGTGCTCTTTGATACGTAACTAACAAAATGTTACACGATGATATCTTTATGCCATTCCTTTCAACTGTCATACCTGACGAGACGTACATGTTCATCCACTTATACAATTACTTCTACTACAGCACGACTCCAGAACACTAAAAAGATATTGACTAATTGACCTCAAATGAGAAATAGGTGAACTCGCTAAAGTTCCTATCCTGCCATTAAAAGCTTAGATTAGAATGTTAATTCTGAGTGCTAATAAATAAATTATATTATAAATTGTAACTAAACAATAATTCTGTTACTAGACCTCTATATTTTTAATCCCTAAATTATTTGCAGACGAAAAACAGGAATTCCAGTCTTTTACATTTTAAGGCCACATTTATAAATTAATATTGAGTAATAATAATACTTAAAAGATTGCATTTAATAGTTAAAATTGTATCAAAATTAAAATTTTATAGAAAAAAATATAAAGTAATTTGATTATTACATTAAATTGTCTGAAGTGCAGCAATATACCTCTGATCTTACCTATTTGACAATGGGTGATGCCTTGTTAATGTACACACACAACACTACAGCGCATGGAGAATCTTGGGTTCTTTAATTAACCACTGTCTGCTAGCTTTGTCGATCTTGTGCTAAGTTTGTCCAATTTTTAGTTTTTTTTTAGACCGATTGATACATTGTTCCACCGTTTTAAATGAGGTCTTTCCCTTATGCGTCTTCCTTTTGGGTTCCCGGTGAAAGGATTCCTAGCGGCTTTTATCTAAGGCATTCTCCACACATTCCCAACCATCTTAGCGTTTGTCTTTTACCCTGCGAAGTCTTAATCGTCGTATACTTTTAGTAGTTTATGGTTTATGCGCATTCTCAGTCCATTTTCATTTTTATCATAGATTGGCCCAAAAATTTTCCTGAATATCCTTTTTTCAAAACGGTTTAATAATTCTTCGGATATTTTGGGATAAGATGCATGCCTCTCACACATACGTCACCACAGGTCTTATGACTGTTCTATATAGACGCAGTTTACGCATTCTAGATATTGATCTTGACTTTAAAATGTTGTTGAAGCTAAACAAACGTGTGCTGCCCGCCATTATTCTTTGTTTAGTTTGCTGGTAATGTTACTTCGGTTTATTGTTGTTCCCAGGTATTTAAATTCATTAGCTCTGCTAAAAGGCGCTTAGCCTATTACAAGTTTATCACCCTATCTTTGTGGTTGTTCATGTTGCATTGTTAGTATTCTGGTTTTATCAACGTTTACTACTAATCCTGCGTATCTTCTAGTTTGTTCGATACTTATAAAAGTGTTGATTACGTTTCGCTCCCTTCTTTCCAGTATCATGACATTATTTGCACAAGCAAAAAATTGTGAGCTTATTTTATACAAAGCACCTCCGACTCCTACTCAAGATTTTCTAATGGTAGCTTTTAGTACTATATTAAAAATCATAGCAGACAATACGTCTCTTTTTCTCACGCCCCTAGTCATTTCAAATTCCCTGGATGTTTTGACCAATACTACACGAACATTTGGTATTTGTCATCGTCGTTTTAACCAGTTGTATTAATTTTGGTGGAATTTTAAATTCTTGCAAGAACATTCGCATCGTGAAAATAGGGTCTACCGTTGATCTTCCCTTTCAAAAAATTGCCTGATAGTCTCCTACTAGATCCTCTGCTAGTGGAGTAATTTTTTAATTGATTATATTAGCGAATACTTTATAGGCAATATTCAGGAGGCAAATACCTCGGTAGTTGTCACATAACAATTTATCGCCTTTTTGTAAATCGAGCAATTAATGCGGATTTTCCATTCTTGGGGTAGTTCTTCTCCAAATGATAGTGATCAGTTTATGTAATATATTAATCAATTTTTCACCTCCAGCTTTTATTAACTTAACAGGTGTAGTATCAGTTCCTGGACTGTCTTCACTGTACATTATAGCATGCGTTTTTATTTTAGTATATCTTTCCCTGGCCATCTTACTTCTTGTAAGGCTATTATTTCTGTTTTGTATTTGGAGATTTCTTTTATTACGTCAAAGAGAGCATCAGGTCTATAGAGCCTTAACCAGTTCCAAGATCCAATATTCAAATCCTTCCGTTGCAAAAGTCGTCTCCGATTAGATTGTCCATCTTTCCGAGACTGTTGTTCAGTTTTCGTAACACTGCGTTTTTTACGGAATATGGTCGTTAGTCAACATACCAACCCTTCTCTTTTATTTAGGCTTGGAACCAGAAGGACGCCAAAATACAACCGACGCGTCCTGGCGGAGTTGCCATGCTGATGTATGTCGCTAAAATTTATTATAATTATAAGAAAAACACCAGCAGTGCTTCAAATAATACAGAGAGCTATAAAAATAAAAATTACCAAAATAAAGACAAATATGCAGGAGGTGCATTGAAAATAAAAATATTATCTGTATCGAAATAGAATTTTTGCCATATGACAATATATCAGATGGAGCAATGAGCCATACAAAGCTAAGCACTATAAAATGATCATAAACTTACTGCAGGTACACTAAGGATAAAGACAGTATCAAACAAACAATTTAGAGCAAATAAAAAAGCACTGAGTTCAGAAATAGATCAAATAAAAGCTACTAAAAACATGTACAGCCAAAATGTGATTAAAAATTTAAGTGTGTTTTACGGATATTCTAATCTCTTACATATTGACTATAGAAGCATCGTGTTGTTTTTTTGACTATTAGGCTTTGGTTGGAGTTTTATCCACAATTGCAGAAGACACCTTCAGAGAAAATATTTCTAAATTAAGTTACTGTTCCGTGTGCGAAGGAGCCGCAAGATGTCATTACGGAAAACTTGCTTTAGGTAATCCAGGGGATTTTGAATTGTAAATTTGATAAACAGGGACATTATGCAAAAACTAACTATTAGTTTTTTTCCTGTAGCTCAATGTCTTAAAGATCGTTGACAAAGTATTAAGTCCTTTATGTACTTGCTTTGGAGTTCTAATATACTAAACAAAAATTTTGTCAGTTTGTAGTTAGGGCCACTGTATTTTTTTTTCACTGTTTTAAAGAGCTTGTATATTCTTAAGGGCATTGCTTTCGTTTTTTTTTTTTTTTGGTTTATCTTGTATTATATGAGTTACGTACCGGATAGGAAAAAATTTGAGCAACAACAAAGAAAAGAATATCTACACTACTACCACCTGGTGTAGACCAGCCAAAAACTTAAGACATCTATAGGACACATTAAAAAATTGCTGTATACCTAGTTAGTCTGAGTAGGCCTACATTGGAACTATCGGAACACAACAATATATACACTTCAATCAATTCAGAAAATCAGCTGTTCCTAAACACGCCTTGAAAAATTCTGGCAAGCACAAGTTTTATCCAACTGTGGAAATTTATAAATATAAAACTAATTGTAACAGAAACGATGGATTTTATTCACATCTATCTTAGTTTGCCGCTTTTAAAAATACAAAATTTAGCAAATGCTAAAATGTTACCTGCAACGAACAGAAGCTATCCCAGTGACGTCAACAGTGGTCCCCCACCACACGCGTACCAGTATGAAGGCGAAAGCGCGTTTCCAAAATCCGACGGTGACCTAACAGCATCAGAACGAAAAACACGATGCATCAAAACATCGTCTGCGAAAGTCTGGATTTAATTGATCTTAGAAGAATCAGAAGAATCTCTGCTTCTTGCTTCTTTTCTGGAAATAAAATTTAGATACGGTCCTGTTACGAAAATATAATATGTAAATACAAATAATACTAATAATAATGTTCCAAACCCGAAAGAGGAGCAAAAAATTCAAAAAACGTAAAAAAGTAAAAACAAAAAACAATGTAATATGCGGACTAGCATGAACTATTTACTTTAGTCATAATTTTTAATTGGTTTGCTTCACATGTATCTTATTACCGCCATTTATTCATTATGTCACATTAATTGATTTTTTTATTAACAACAGGGTACACGCCTTTTTCAAATTTAATTACTATATATAATCTGCCTCTTGTTGACATTTAGTAATTGTAATTTTATATGCGTATATAATTAAAAAAACTAAGAACAAGTTTTTTTGTGTTAATTAGTACCGGATATAATAAAATAAGTTTTTTATCGGCGAACGAAAAAACTGAATAAAAAGAAATCTTTAATTCCACACACACGAAACAATTTTTTATGCACTTCAGGGTTTTCAATTTTTTCGTTTGATGTATTAACGCTTAAACCCAGGTGGGTTAATCTGTTAGCATTTAAAAATACAGGAAATGACTATCTAGAAACTACTGGTAGTCATAGCCAAATTTTAGATTTAAAGAATAATAGATTTCAGAACGTTTTACCTTGTGATAATTGAATTGAAACTTAAATATAAAATCGTTTAAATATACTTAGAAGTATAATTGCTTTAACAAAGCCGAATCTACTACAATTTATTTATAAAAATAAATTTGAGAAGTTAGATTAACATTTATTACATATTAAAATATAAGGATGTTTTGGAAAGTCTTGTCTGCAAGCCGATAAGTCTGGCCACATTGCTTGGAAACATATAAAATAGGCATCATAATATTATTTATACGGTTGACTATGATGACATCTAGTAGCATTTTCCTGCAACATTAAATAGTGACATAAACATTCCGTTGAAGTAACGCGTTGTTATTGAGTTATTAACGGCTGCGGGTTGATATTTATTGATAAATGAGTGCTGTTTATGATAACGTTTATGCATATGTCAGTATTTTTAGGCAGTGAACAAAAGAGGTAAAAGGAAAAAACAGTTTTGATGTGGCCATTAAGGACGGCTATGGATAAATGGAATCAACCAGAAGAATATCGTTGGGAACTGTTAGGATTTTCCTTGAATGGGCAAACGTCTGATTTCTTTTCTAACGGGATGAAGAAATTTATTCGGCGTTAGCGTGCGAGTGTAGACAGAGGTCGTAGTTTCAAAAAAGTAATGTGACACCTTGGTAGATGCCATTTTATGCTTATAGAAAATATACAAGACTTATCTAAAAAGTTTGGCAAACGATTCTATATTTCAACGATAACGTTGGATGAGGTACACATGGTTACCTATAAACATTATAAAAACGTCATCTAGCATGAGGTCACATAGCAATAGAGCAACAACAAATTTTGCTAAAACTCGGTTAAGACTGATTCAAACGTTTTCAAGATGAGAAGGAAAGAACTGCAAAATTTCAGATATGATTTATGGAATGCGACAAACGCTGGCACAAAATCTACGAATATTAGCAGAGAAATTGGGCACCATCATCAGTGAAGATTATTAGAAAAATCTATTCCCAATTTGTGCAGTACAAGCTGACGTATCATTAAGTTGAATCTTTCAATTACATTCAGCTGGTGCTCTGACGTATAGCATTACACTGACGTTTACTTCATCATTATAATATTTCTTTAATAATGCTCCATTTAATTTTTTACTCTTATCAGTAATACCTGCATCAATGTTTGAGGGAAAAACCCGAGTCAGGACCAAGTTGCTCTCGGTCCTTATCTAAATATCTTAAGCTACTTATTGCCTTATATTTATCGGATACTCGGAGTCTGCATCTTTAGCTTTTTATGCGTACACAGTTAATGAACATAGACACTTGCAAGTTTACACTTCTTAGTCTCTTTCTGTTGCACACTCTCTTTCAAGTTCCTGTTATTTCACACTTCCGCATTTATTATTCCGGGCCTTTATGTATGCTAACTACAAGTTTTGAGTCCTGACTATTATACTTTGGCAATAACATTTTTCACACTTTACCATTTCACGCGATCGAACTTGCATGTAGTTTTGCCACGCTTGCGCAAAACCAGTTCAAATGCTTTCCAGCAGTTGAGCTTCGTAGCAAGCTCCTGTTAAGACTCCTTCCGCGTTAGCCTTAGTTTCGCCCCAAGAAGACAGCTAACTGATACGTATATGACACAATCTTTTTCTTTACATGTATCTTGTTCCAAATGCAACTTTCCAAACCTCATCATATATACGTAAAAGTTTTCATATCCCTGAAGATTTGGTTAATATGCCTGGTGGCTGATGTGTACAACCCAGTAATTCTCCGTCCACACCTCGGCTGCGTACAACACAGCAGGTTGTACCACGCGTGATAAATTTGTACCGCCGTCTTACCCTCAACAAAACCGCCAATGTCACATCCCTCTGCTTTTCTGGAAGATGCTCTCGTAGACTAACTTTCAATAAACGGGTCTGTAGCACAATCCTTATAGTATATCCTATTTACTGTTTGCATGATGACACCATTATATGTTTTCACTTAAATCGTTTTCTTTACAAGACAATGCTTTATTTTGCAACAGATTTTTTTAGAACTCATTTGGTTGTAATTTTCATGCGTTGTGAAGAAGCCTTATAATATCTGAGGCTATTGAGCGCAGAAGTAACCTTTTTTGGCCTTATCATGTACGCGATGGCGTTTACCATAGATACCTCCATGCGGAATTCAAAATGCTGCATGCTCTACTCTACTAGTTACAGTTCTATTTAAAATTTTGCTATCGCACATGGGTTCGTTGATTTCTTTTTCTCGATTTGGAAACGGATTTTAGAGTCTGCGTTTTTCAACACTTTGAATTACTCTGTTTACTTTACCGGTTTCGACAGACCTGTCATCTAGTTGGCATTCCGGGTCATTGCAGTTCCCGGTGCACTTGGATTATCAGCGTTAGCTGTGTCTGTCAGAATAAGTTTGCAATTTGGCATTTCTACTTTTCCCTTTTGTCCTTTTTTCTTTTCACCTTTTTGGCTTTGCATAAACAGAACTACCACTTACGAAATTTTATGTTTTTTAAAAGGCTCTTCTAATTTTAAAATGCTTCCTGCGGAAACAGAACATCTACCACTTACAAATTCTCGTGTTTTCTAAAAAGCTCTTGTAGTCCTAAAATGCTTCCTTGTATTGCCGTCCTCTTGTTTTTCTGTAATCGTCTATATAGCTCTGATATCGTCTTCGTTTTCTTCTAGTATCAACACCTTTGTTACTATTAACCTTGTCTACCAGGATACGCTTGTTTTAAACTTTTAATTTGTCAATTAATTTTTCCAGTTGTACTTCGGTATCTACAGATTCTACGTACATTTTTGGGTTACGACTGAGTTTTATAAAAGCTTCATAGAATCTATACCAGTCTGTCTTTTTATTGCAGACTTGCGCTGGACGCCTTCTGGATTTTCTATCAACCTGATAAACTATGATATAAATTTGTGATCAGGAAGTGTTGTTTCCTATTGATCTGTAATATCACTATAATTAGTACCACGATGACGGGCAAAAGTTGACTGTCCATTTTAATTTGAACTACCACATTCTGTTAATTTTTTACCTCGGGCATCCTCAGTTTCACTATTCCAAATCGGGTAGTGCTAAATTCTTTAGCATTTTGATGTGCTGTTTCATAAGCTAACAG
Source organism: Sinelater perroti (assembly GCA_036346155.1). Taxonomy (NCBI): domain Eukaryota; kingdom Metazoa; phylum Arthropoda; class Insecta; order Coleoptera; family Elateridae; genus Sinelater; species Sinelater perroti. Next base: position 14,944,172 of record JARFIY010000370.1, on the reverse strand, counting down.
ACGAACAGAAACCAAATCAGACGGAAACTTTTGAAGATTTTATTAGCCAACTATCGTCACATGGTATGAGGGTCATATTTAAAAAAAATTTAGTTGCAATAAACATTCTTCAAGGTGTTAATATATTAGCTGAAGTTGTTAATGCCTTGTTTTAGAAACTCAATGTGAACTATGCCGTTCTAGTCTCAAAAGACAGTTATAAGCACTTTTTTGCCAAAGCAAAGGCTATGAACTTTTCGGGTTAGCAAAGCCTATATGTTTGTATTTCACTCATTTCTTTTTGTTCTCCGAGTTGTAATGGTATACTTAAGAATCATTACTAGTAATAGTCCTGCAAGGAAGGGTATCACCTTTTATAACAAATGTCGTACAGATTGCGCACACTTTTCTACCAACCAAGACAAAAATGATTCACGCAACGATTACCACGAATCAGTTCTCTTAGACATGCTTCACGTCTATTCGTGACCATAAATGGCCGACTACATCAGTCTTGAGAATGTAGATTTGTTATGGCTAAATTTGTCATGTCTTTTTCTTGCCTACTGTTTAACAATGCTGATATGTACAAATCACTTGCTATAGACAATACCTATTTGTTCATAAATGTTAATGGATGCTTAACCCTCAAGCTTTAGGAACTCAATAACAACACGTTTCTTTAACTAAGGGTCCAGTCACTTGTCATTCTGATTATTTGCCAATAGCATAACGATGTTTAATAGATCGATTCACTCTCATTTCCTCATAAGCAAATTATAAATTACAATTTACATTTTCTTATCTGGTTTTATGTTGCTGAACTAGTTTCAAGATAAAAAAGAGGATAGAAACCATAATCCTATGACATGATGAGAGGATTGCACTTTGTAGTGGTAGCCCTACTCTCTTATATATGATCTATTGACCAGGAATCTTTTGCTTATTTTATTATCATTAGCGAGGGTAATCTGCTCTAATAAAAAGTTTGCGGGGTAATTGTAAATTAGCTTACTTGGATAACCATTACGATGAATACACTAGCGCAGTCCCAATTTTTGCCTTGTAAATTAGTAACCTATTTTCCAATGGAGTTTTTTAATCAGTATAGCTGTTTTACTCCCAGATTTATTTGTTTCCGTTTTTAGTGATATGCCCCTTCAAGGTTAAGTTTCTATCAAGATTTAGCCCAAGATGTTTAGAGTATATTCTTGTTATTAATTTTTAAAGCTGAATAGTCTTTTTTTTGGAATATTAATGCTATATGCTTGGACCTTTAAGAGTTTATCTTTATATATTATTTAAAAAGCTACCTTAGAACCACAGTTATGTGGTATTCTAACTAAGCGACAATTTCTGGGTTTTTATAATTAACGAATGCAACTGTATCACCTATAACGCATTTCTATTTGAGTTTTTGTTTGTTAGTAATTCTGTTAGAGCGTATAATAGAAAGCTCAAAACGATACCTTACAAGACTTTAACATTTATTAAATATAAATTAGATTTAGATTAAAATTGCTTATAAATAAAGAAAAAAAGCTTGGTACAAAATTGTTTGTTTTTTAGCACCTTATCTATAATTCTTATTATGCGTTGACATTGTTGGGTTGGTCAAATGTGAAATGAAATAATAGTTGTTTCGGTATCTGGGAGAAGGTAAGCAGCAGACTAATTGGCTTAAATGAGAAGACACTTCTTTGAATAATTAATAATGTTTAGAATTGTAACAACGTTCATTGTTTTTCGTTATGTGGACACCTTAGAATGGAATTAAATAAATGTGCCACTAAAACTGTTTTTTTCTTGATTATTCTTTTAGCATGCTTCCCGTTGTGGGATTTTTTGTAATGATTTGTTGGTATCCAGCAGTATAATCGTAACGTCATTTTTTATTTAATAGAAAAACCCAAGGCCATGTGAAGGAGATCCTTTGATGAGATAGTTTGTAATCAAGTGTTTTTTATTACTTTTTTCCAAGGCCCAGTAACAGGTGTGGTTTTTTAGGTTATCAGAATTATTATGGTGGGCTTATTTATATATTTAATTGGTTTTTAAATGGTGTTACCTTGTCTACTCAAATTATTTATATAAGCATTAAATAACTCATCTTATAGTTATTTTATTTTTGTTATAGTTCTGTTTCTTAACTGGTTAAATTGTTTTGTCAAATATTATTCGAGTACGACATCAAACAGCCATTGCTCCATGCTATTTTGCTTTTCTTGGGCAAATCAAAGTATTTATTGTTGTTATGACAGGCGCATAATAAAACATTAAATTGTAGGTCTGACATTTTCATGGGATTAGTTAGCTAGTGTTTTAAAATTCCAGTAGAGTTAAAGAAATATTTTGTACCTAGAAAGCTCATAGTAACATTCTGCCTCTAATTATAATAAGTCGTGAACCCTATATACATCGGTTGCTGTAATCATCTTTTATTACACATTTAGTTCCTGAAATTTTTATTTTATAACTGATAGGCAATTAACTTCTATCGAAATGACTTGAAGGTGTTGTTTTCCATATTTTAGCAGCTCATAATATTAAAATATTTTTTTTAATAAATATTGTAATGCGCCCACGCAGAATGAAATGTTGAAATCACTACATTCTATAAACTTGATTTGGTTTATTAGTAAAATGTTAATTAGATCATGATCTGAAAATACCTTTATTTTATTGTTGCAGCCGAATCGTGCGTTTTTTATTTTATTATAAATTGGGGCCTTACTCACTCGCTGTTTGAAAATCCATACATTATTGAGCAAGATAGCTTTTAAAATTGGCTTTGAAATGTTTGACCTGCCGTCAACCCTCACCTGCGTTATCACAGGGAACAGGCGTGAAAGCTGACACGTTTCTTGCTTCTTGAAGTTAATATCGGATACTGTATTCGAGTGTAAGTGTAATCATCCGCCTACCAACTTTGTACGCGATCTACCATCCCTCTGTAAAACCACAAGGATAAACGCTTTCCACAAGTCGCTTCCAGGTCTTTCTGCTAAAGAATGCAATCAACAGGTGTGTACCCCACATTTTCTCTATCAAGCGGTCCGTTTGTGGGAAATTGCGGAGTACGATTAAGAAAAAGCTGTGCCTGGAGACGAGAAACAACGAGGAAAACGTTGCTTCCCTGCCCTGCCGCTGGCTTCGTCGCTCAGCCCTCTACAATACAGGATCACCAGTATTCTAGCCGGGTCCCTTATCCAGCCACCTGCACCCACGTTTGGCTGCCGCCTCTGACATTAGGCTAAATCTTAGCATGAAGCTAGCGTTAAGTTAGATAAAGTTAGGAATAGTAAGCTCTAGTTTCGTTAAATATAAGTGATCATTACGATTTCCTGTGTTTTTTCTCTATTTTATTTTTTATAACGCTCATTTCTATTTTGGGCCTATTACGCGTTTCTTACAAGCATCTGTTTATTTCCTATTAAGTTGATTTCTGCTATTAGTTTCGCAGAATGTTATATTTAAGAATTTTGTGATTATTGTGCTTTTGTAATTACTAAAATGTTAAGCATATTTAACGCCACGTTTTTCGTTGGATAAACTGATTCAAGACCTCCCAAACTCTTCTAAAAATTTACACAGCGTAATAGCACTAATGTTTTTGGTACCACCACCACTATATTGTACTTGCAAATATTTATATTATTTCTGGTTTTTTAATTTTTTTTTATAAATTTACTATTACGCGATAGATAGCAAGCTTATAAACATGTTGGTATACAACATTTATAATTATTTGTTGCCAAATAAAGCTTGAAGATAAACAAATTCACTAGCTGCTCAACTTTTATTACAAACTTGTATGTATAGTTATATCTGTAACCCTGCGATGGGCGCGGTATCTTTCAGATACGTCCCAGGTACTTTTCCTAGCGCCACCATCCAAAAGCAAGGGGATGGGCGAACTCTTTCAGGTAAGTTTTCCCGTCCCCCTCCTCTATAACTCAGTGCTTGTTTGACTGCAAAACTGTTAACATCCCTCGCACAATTCATCATTGTATCATTCAGATACACCGCACCTAATGTCGTAAGTTTCGTCAATTTTCAATTTTTGTGTAATTTACCATACAAAAGCCATGTTTAAAAACTGCATAAACTTTTACTGTCTTCTTCTGAAGATCCTGAATAGATAAAGATTATGATTAAGAACCAAATGCGGACGTTGATTTCCGTTACGAGAAAAGGGAAGAAGATTCAAATAGCGAGCAAGACGATACGGGGTCCGAAAGTGATAAAAAATGAAACGATTCAGAATATTTCAAAGAAGAAAGGTAATGAAATGATTAATTTTTTGAGGTGGAACAAAACCCATTATCAGAAGGGGAAAAACAGCCCCTCCGAATATTTTTGTACGTTTGCCTGGTGTTGTCGGGAAAGCAAAAAACATTCAAAGCATCCGTCAAACATAGTCATGTTTGTCTGATGACAAGATCATTAATGATATAGTAAAACATATTAATCGATACATGTCCATAATTAGGTCAATTTTTCAAAAACCACGCGATGCTAATCGATAAATGACTTCGAAACCCGGGCCTTCATTGGTCTCCTTTATCGTTCTAGGGCTTACAAGGCTAATTGATTGAACCTTGAAGAACTCTGGACAAATTTAGATTAACAATGAGTTTAAAGAGATTTAAATTTATAATGCGGTGTCTTAGATTCGACAATCAATATGATCGAATAGAAAGAAGGAGGCAAGACCGACTAGCAGCGATCAATCTTTTTTCTCCCTAAATACTCTAAGATTCTGATAATAAATTTAGAGCTTTAAAAATATATCAAAACATATATTTTAATTAAACTATGTAATAACAGCGTTTTATCATTCTAGTTAATTAAATACAAACCTGTATAGGTATCATCTCTAGCATTAAGTAAAAAGAATTGTAGAAATTGTAGAAAGTTTTTATGATATATTAATCTTATTATTACTGTAAATGGGTGTTACATGCTTCTGGACAATTAAGTCATATTTATTGTAAGGTTAACCCATGAAATACAGTGCCATTACAACCTGTATCTTAAAGATACGCGCGCCCATTTATGTAACAATTTGAGTGCGCCTATCGAAGGGCTAGTGGTATATTGTTCTTTCTAGTAGTGTTATTTGTACACGAGTTTTATTTATAGATGGTGTAACGGTCATGTGTTAATCAAGTTCAAGTTTCTATTAACAAAAGTTTTTCTGTCTTGCGAGGTTTAGTCTCGTTAAGTATTGATACAAGATCACTGTTGCGTAAAATGTATCTACCAGATAGAAGAATAACTGCAATTAAAAAGTGTTCAAACAGTCAGTTATTTATCTATCATCGCCTATTTTTATACTAAGACTAAACTGTTCAAAAGTAATATACCTTAAGATGACCGCCTCATGAGCTAAGCGTAATGCCTTACACAATCCTTAACAAAGCCCTTAGCATTACTAATGATCATTCTCCTCAAGGATTAGTAAAATTTGAAAGAGTCTGTTTATTAAAACACCTGCTAGTCTCCATATAAAATTAACGACCGCGTTAAAATCCTTTAAAGTCTACCAAATCTTTGTCAAAACAAAGGATGTGAATGGGTTACAGATTTTTTCATCTTACGGGTGGTAATTACTTGCGCATTTAATATACTGTGAAACATTATGACAGCAGAATTGAGCATGCGATGACTGATTAAAAGTTGTTTTTCTGTGAAATTATTGCACAGTCACGAAGACTCGTGTAATTTGTTTTAGGTGGGACACTTATGTAATAGTTCACTTCATTTTTTAAAACGTAAAGGTAATCTGTACATTTTCGCGGATTTACATATTTTTTAAATAGGTGGCCATTGAGGAAACTGAAATTATTAAGGTTATTTACACAAAATTATAGACCTAAAATGGTAGTCTTGTGTCCTCAAGAACAAAAACGTAAAACAATAAGAATTTTTTGACATAAAAATAAAATTTACTAAAACATGGAAGAATTGTAGTATATTATACTATAATATAAATGGTAGAATCTGGATGCCTTACAACCTTGACTACTGTGGCTAATCTTAGTCAAAAAAATTATTCGAAAAATAATTGTGTACCTGTTTGAATTCCTATGTTCTGTTAGTCGTATCGTTATACTGAAGCACCATCTGTTAACTTTATAACGTACTTCAAAGTGCCCGTTCTACTAAGATCAGCTAAAGTTACTGATAAGAACAATGTCGTGCTACAAGCAACATTTGCCTCGCGCATTCCCTTTGCGTTTTATCCGAAAAAAGTGTTGGTGAGCTTAAAAATTGCCTGTACCTTTTGAGGGTGCTGTTTCTGCATTACTTGACAGAAATAGATTTAATTTAATGCTTGCTAAGAAAGTAACATACCAAGTCAAGCTGGGAAAAATTCACAAGGAAGGCCGTTGGGTTTCTCGCAAATTCGCAATTTAAAACAAGAGTAAACGCTATTATATTGTTATATTATTGCTTTTTTTATTTAAAGACAAATATTTCTTGAACCAGATTGCCACCTGTGGTGAAAAATAAGTTTTCTGTGATAATCCCAAGAGGTGTTTGTAGAGTTGAAGGTTGGACCACAATAGATAAAAATTGCTGTTATGGACTATGGTAAAGCAGTAATTTCTACTAACCACTAGAAATAAAATCATCTTGCTTTAGGATAGCGCGTGTCTGAACACCTTGAAAACGACTGAAGACAATTACCGATTTAAGCAGACATGACACCTGGCATATTATTCAAATTTTGCCTTTGCAGGAGGATACAATACTACCTTGCAAATATTTTCTTCAATTTTGGCAAACCCAACTCCAAACCACCTTTTTTTAAGTGAATGTTGAAAGCTCCTTGAATAATGACGCAAATACACAGAAAGTGAATATTACAATTCAGAGAAAGAACGAAGATTACATATAGTCAGTCAGTTAAACACAAATAAGATTTAGAAGCTTAACTAACCAAAATATATTTTTTAAATATTGTAAGAACACGTTATTTTTGCTTTTTCTCGTACACAAAACAACAATTTTATTGCAACTGTCATGTTATTAGCTTAATAGTCTAAATAAAAAGCAATATTATTGACATTTGAAATGAAATCATTCTTAAACATGAATGTATCTGAACATTTAACATTAAGACGGTACAGATTAATTAGAGCAGGACACGCATATAAATTCTCATTTATATGTAAATCACCATCGCCACCAATGCAAACCTTCACTAACGGCCACGATGCTCCAAATACAAATTGCTCGATATATATAAATATTTTAACAGCTCATCGTGTCCTTTTCTAGCTTTCTGTGTCGAGGTTCCTTTCGCTTAGGCGGTTTTAGTACCAGCTTTGATGTCCATGTATATTATTTACCTTAATGTCGCAACCATTCATCTTTCTGCCTACTCATGTGAGTAATTGGCCAGCCGGGTTTTCTATTCCAACTCACAAATTAAAATTCTAAAAATACTATAGTTAATTCCAGATTAATAATAAATAGTTTGATTGTTCCGTATGAAATTGAAAATTACAAAAAACTGTTAACTTTTCAGGATTCGAACTGAGGGTGTGCTCAATGCAAGCTTAATGCTTTTACATACCATTACACTACACGTTTTTACATATTGTAGTAATTGTGTGAGAGAAAAAATGTGTGTAAAACAATATTGTAGTTGCACATTATTTTTTGTAAGAAGATATAAAATGTTAATTTAATTTTCCAGTTATTCACATAATATACTACGTCTGCATCCTAGGTGATGGTTATCTTCAACTTCTCAACGTTTCACCATTTATTCCCCATATATCGTTTTCAATTGAACGGTTTCAAAAGAATCCATTTAGATGCAAATGCTTTTAAAACTTTGTGCCGTCTCACGTTTCAGCAGGCTGTTTCTCACGGTAATCAGTTATTCAGTTCTCAATACTGGCAACGCACGCATTTTACAAGTGGAGTGCAGGCTGCGTCATATTTAAATGCGCTATTACATTCACTTTTATTAATTATCTCCGGTTCGTTCTGCAATTAAAGATGCAACATTGATACCACGGTATTAAAAAGAGGGGATATTAAAACTGAAACCATGTCTAATATTAATTAATTGCTTTATTTAGAAATGCAATTAATTTAATCTGATGAGCTATTTGACGTCGAATATGTGCTTGAAACTTTATTAATTATTATTAATATTATACTAATATTAAACGGGCCATTAAAGAAATATTATTATATTAATAATTTGGAGAGAAAGAATTTTCTCATTCGATATTCTGCTAATTAATTGAAGAAATTACTTTTTGGTTGTTTAATTAATGGAAGTTAATTATGCTTAATGTCATAATACTTAGTAAAAATATAATTTTTAAGGTACATTTTTTTAAAAATAATATTAAATAGCATTGGGAACTTTATTACTGATTTTCTTTTCAATTTCTTTGAATTGTTAAATTATTGAATGATAAAGCAGCGTGTATGTAGTGGCAGAGATGTGTCCTTATCTTCGAAACCCAGGCTTAGTCAGCGATTCCACTAACGTATCAAATAATATTTGGCGGCACCAAGCGATCTCTAGGTTTGTCTTAAGTTTTGCGCCCTTGCAAAAAATGGAGTGTAAGAGTATAAAAGCATTATTCCGAGAGAGCTTATCCTCTTTTATCTCAAAGACTATCTGCTACCGTCTGTGTTTTATTTGCTTTTAGGTGTTTTACTGTGTAGCGACTGAGTGAATCAAATTAAAACTTGACGATTCACACGACAATACATCAAATACATTTTTTTGTGAAACAAAAATTTTTTAAAAATATTTTTATTTTTCCAACTTTCAAATACATTTTTAATAAATAGTCCAGAAACAAAAACTAAAATTTTTTGGGAGTTTTGACAGATTAGTTTGTATCTTCAAATTTAACAAGAATAATCTAAAGAAAGCAGAAAGGATAATAGAAGAAAGGAAAAAGGTGTTTAATTTCTAATCGACAAAACGAAATTTGGAAGTGAGAGCAAGATATAGAGAAATAAACAGAGAAGAGTTATAAAGACAAATAACGGAGCATGTAAAATGGATGCTTTAGAGTGTAACAATATATGAGTGACAAAAATAAAAGGAGCATGGAAGGCGGGAAAAAGCTTAAGACAAGAAAGTAAATTTAAGAATTTCATTATGATACCAACAGCGAAATGGCAACAACAGAAACGTAGAAAGGAAATATACCAATCAATGGAAAAAAGGTAAAAAATCAGAGAAACAGTAAAGTTAATGAAAAGTGGTAAAGTTACAGGTCCAGTAGACATACCAACTGAACTGTTAAAACATATATCAGAAGTAATATACAAAAAAACTGATGTAAATCTTTAATAAACGTCTAATTAATATAGACGACTTTGTAAATTAAAAATTTTAAAGCCAATCGACAAAATAATCGAAGAAAAATCGTGAAAACTACAGAGAAATAAGTGTACTGGAGTCAACTGGTAGGCTATAGGGACATATAATTGAAAAGAGATTAGAGAGATAAATAAACATTGGAGAGGACCAAAGTGGATTTAGAGCAGGAGAATCGTGTATAGATAATATATTTACAATAAGATAATAATATATATAATAAGATACTATATAAATACAATAAAGGCAATGTACAGAAACCAACAAAAGACAATTAAACGTGAAAAAACATATCACAGCCTATTAAAACTAATAAAGAATTGCGATGAAGATGTAGCTTATTCCCCAAGTTTGTTTAAAATATTCTTAGAATATATTCTAAACGCATAGAAAAGAACATGCCAACTAGTGGAAGTATACAAACAAAATGATCTAAAGATAAATTATTTCTGGAAAAACAAAATATCTAATAACAGGAGAACAAGGAAGTAACCTGAATATTAATAAAGAAGTGTTAAAAACACGTGAGAATATAATTATTTGATAACTAGAATATCTCAAAGAAAACGTGAAAAGAAAAATTAATAACAGAATTATCAAAGATATGTAGGCGACACAAAAGTTGCACTCATTGTTGTGGTCAAATAAAATAAGAAATGACACTAAAACTCAAATTCTGGATTCAATGGTACCGGGTATACTCTTATATGGTCCCTTACAAAACGAGATAAGCAAAGACTGGAATTGTTAGAAATGGACTTTTTGATGCGAGGATGCAGAGTACCAAAATCAGGGCACGTATACAATATCAAAATCCGTAGAAGAATGGATACTTTTATCAAAGTTCAATTTTTGGTAGTATTTTTGAAAATTTTTTATTAAACGTTGTTTGATGGTCTGTGTTGTATTTTTTTTAAACGGAGTCGCACGGTAAACGACGCAGCCTAAAAGGTACTATTTCGCCTCCACCTGTTGGATGAGGATGCAGAATTTACTCTAGAGGATTCACGTTAGTTTTGTAAGTTTCAAGAGCTTTTTGCATTAATCTCCGAAAGTTTGGTAGTAGCGTTAGTTGCTCTATAACGTCGTTTGGACTATTTAAAAGTCTATGTTAGTATCTGGTTGCTCGTTTTGTAATGACATCACACGTGTATGAGGTGTTGGAGTCTGTGTTTAGGTGAGGTTTCTCAAGAACCATGGAATAGCCATAAAAGTTCCTAAATGCCTTGAAGTTGGAGCCTTTAAATAGTGACTATATTAAAGTAGCTAGAGCAGCCCCACAACTCGCATTAATATGTCCAAATTTGTTCATAAGAAGTTTGCATTGTATTGCCAGAAAATATTTCGAATATATTAGCCAGTACATTTTTTTAATTTATTGTTTTCAAGTTAGCCTTTCATTTTAACGTATTTTCAAGTACGTCACTTATGGTATAGTATTGTTGTTTATGGCATCAGCAGGGCATATTTCCCTTTGCGTTGTAAAAGTTACATGTACGAACTTAATTTTTTCTTAATTCTTTATTTATCTAGCTGTTTTTCTGGTATATGTGTGTGTTTTTGTAGTAAACTTGTAGCCTTTAGAAAGAATTCACTGCACGCAAAGATCAGCAGTATCATCCGCAAATGTTCCATTTCCGTTGTAGGTGTAGGTGGTATATCAGGAGTAAAATGTAAGTATAGGACTGGTCCTGAAACGCTACCTCGAGGGACTTCTGCGAAAATTGATTGTAGTGTTAAAGTTTTGTTCTCTAGTTTGACTTGGAAGTAACAGTTAGAAAGGTGGGGTAAAAACCCTTTGTTGAATGCTTGACTGATATGTGCTAGTTCTTACTTTAAAAATTCCTGAATTATTTTATACTACGGTGGCATTATTATATGTTCCCGTCTGAATCCGAAATGGTGTTTTGGAACCAATAATTTATTGGTATAATTTTATTTAATCTATTTTATACTAGTAGTTCTGGGAGCTTAGATACTATTTATAATAGGCTAATTTGGCGACAAGGTTGCACTTCTTTTAGCACTTTACGAAGGTAATTTGCACCACCTTCAGTTGTAAGAAGCAGTAAGATAAGCGTAGAATTGGGTTTCCCTTTCGGCAACTCTTTAAAAATGGGACCAGTTATAAGATCTATCGTGGCGTAATTCGCCGATTTTAAGATTTCAAATTGGGGGAAGGGTAAAAGTTTCAGTAAGGTGTTGAGAAAGGTGTTTACTTCTAAATATATTTCTTTAGAGTTAGGCCTAAATACTTCTGATAGATGTTGCTCAAATAGGTTAGCTCTTTCTTGTTTTGACACGGCTTATGTATCGTATGATTTACGAAATATACTATAGTTGTGTTCCTATAAAGAGAAAATGCATAACGCTGAAACTTATCGTTTAACATTATTGTCAATTTAGATGTATTTTCTTTAGTCGTTTATATTGTCTGATTGTTGCTAGGTTATCTTAGTTTTTCTTTTTTTAGCCGGTTCCATCACCTCTCTAGAAAAGTTTTGTGAGTTAGATTTTTGACTTATTATATATATAGCGCACTATGCTGCCTCTTATATAGTAGTTATGAATTTATTAACTTCACTGTTCAGCTCTTCAGTCGTCCAGTCTATATATTCTTTGAAGGTATTCCAAACTGTCCGTTTGTTACACAAGGTTAGTTTATCTTTTTTTTTTACTGTAGCTCTAATAGTAAGTATGACTGATATGTTATTAGATAATAAATCGCAATTGATTATAATTATTTTTTTTAGTAATAACAAAAGCTGACGAGATTTTGTTAGAATCCGTTGATCCGTAAGTTGGACTGTCTGTTGAGAAATATGGATAGTTATTACCGGTTATAAGTTTATTAAATTGTACGTCTTCTGGTTATCAATTCACTGCTTCATCGGGTATACTTTGCGATAAAGCCCCAATCAACTGTAAATCTTAGCACCTGTAGCATGGGTTTCGTTATATTATGTCTAGAGAAACAATAATATGTCGCAATTGAAATTGAGTTTCGTAGTTTCTTTACTTCTCTTGCAGTGGCTTACAAAGTATTATCTTCAAATCTTAATAGTTTGCGGCGTACTATATATTCTCGAATAATAGTGGCAGCGCTTCATGTGCCGTACCATCTGAATGATCGGTGTGGCAGTTAAGACATTTTTATGGATTTTTACAATAAAATGGGTTTCTGATATAATAAAAATATTAATATTATAAGGGTAGAAAATAATTTTGAATTCTTTTGCATTGTAATTAACAAACTATTTTATTTATAACTATTTTGTTGTATTAACTTTTTGAACGTATTCTTGAGTTTTTTTGATAATCGTGTAAGTTAGGCTTTAAGGTTTATTTGTGGCCATAGTTAGTATTCGGCATCTTCTAATAGTCCCACAGTGATAGGGGAGGAAAGTTGTGCGTCTCTGGCTTGCAGAAGGCAGATTTGTTTGTTTGTGGTTGTACGTCCTGTTTAATTGTGTTTGTAAATCTCGGTAGATTAAGTAGCTCTTGTCTGGCCCATCAAGATCGTATTCCGTTTTATTTTAATAATATTTAATTTTTTTAAATATACCATCGTTTGCTATTTGATTTTATGCAAATTTAAAGACCTATTTGGTGTCAAAGCATATTTGCATTGTTTTCTTTATAATAACGAGAGAAACATTTGAGGAGAGTGTAACAGTTTAAGTCGTTTTATTACGTTAGTTGTAAAACTTGGTCTTTTTATTGTTCTACTTTGTTTAGTATTTTAATACGCGCGCACCTGTGTGTACGTGTATTTGTGTAGATGGTTCTGGGTGGGTGTGGTTACACAATAAAATATCAGGTACTCTTGCGGCTAAGTATTTTGTGTATAATCAATTCATGATCTTTTCACCTTAATTCATTGGTACTTCTGATATGCTACATTTGATATGTCCTATCTTTCATAAACTTGAAATATAAGTAATATATATTTCAGCTATTTTTTAAAATTTAATGTTTAGGGATCAAATGTTTAAAAGTAAACTAAAAAATATTCGTAAAAGAACAAGGGAGAAAATCCTCATTTAATAAACTAAGATCCTACAACTCAAAACCTATTTTCAATTTACCAACGTCAATGTGAACCATAAAAACAGTTGACTTGACAAGAAAATAATCGTTTATTTTCTACAAAACTGACAAATACGACAACTGATTGTAATGTCAACATAATTAAAATTGTAGATTGATTCAGGTGAAAGAAGGGGTACGTCTAGGCCTAAGAAAACATCACATGCTTTTTTTCAAACGACGTTAATGTGTATGGTAGTCTAAGTAGCTACTTACGGCGAAAATCAATGGTTACTTACCAATATATTAAATAAATTAAGAGTTACATATTGAAACAATATTTTTCAATATTTTTATCGATTTAAAAATATTTTGCTGCTCAACTTCTATGTATCAAAACCGTCTCAGCAGACTGGCTACTTTGACTATCAAAGCATTATTAGCTAAATAGTTACATTTTGATAATATAATTCAAATATTTACTATATAAAACTCAGAAAAACATTTGTGATGCAAGAAAGTTACCAAATTGTAACAAAGTGAGGACCTGTGTACAAAAAAATTCACCTTGACTAACAAGTAGTGACTGTTATATTATTATGATTTTAATCTAAAAATTTTTATTTTAATAAAATATAAATCAATATAAGTTTGGGGTGTGGTAATAATATGTTTTCCGGGTTTACTATATGGACTCGATGTCCCTGTATCTATATGTGTCGTATCTACAGATTTGTAATTTTGTTCAAGCTTAATAAGAAAAAGCTTTCTTTCTTCATAATGATACTTATAACAACCTTTCGACCTTTCAAACCTTTTAAAATAATATAAATATTGTTTTATTTGGTATTTGCATAAACTAAGAATACTGTAGAGATAATCTAATAATTATACTTTTTTATTTAATTAGAATCGATTGGCATAATTACTGTGAATCTAAATTCCATGAATTTGTAAGTTGAGACCTCCAACTGATTAATAAGTTAAATAACTATTTTAATGGCCGCTAATCAAAAGTTTTTAGTTGGCAGCTAATCATCCTAACAGATTTTGTGTTAGTTAATTCAAAAGGTTCAAATTCCACAAATGTTTATACTTCTTAGGCTAAACACCTTTGAATTGAGAAATATTTTCTTTAATCAAATTTATTGGATTTCAAATAGCTAAATTAAGCTACAGATAAGTTGAGTGCTTAACATTTTATATGCCTTCCTTTTACACAATTGCAGAAGTTTTCCGATTCTTCCAATGGAAGAATAGTAAAGAGTTATCAAAAAACCGGAGGTTGGTGATAAATAATATTTAACTATCCAGAAAAATCCTTTAGCTTGGAACGCAAAAGAAATTGTAAATAATTTAGTACCCAGAGGTCATCACCACCAATTTAGTGATTTTTGGGTTAGCGTCGCAACTGACTCGAAGAATATCATATTTTCTAGTGGCAAAATCTCATAACTTCAGTATGCAAGAAAGGTTAAAAACGCCGATTTTAGTCTTATATTGCAAGCTACTTGGAAGGTAAACGATCTAACATGTCATCCGATTGTTTACCTCCTAGTAATAATAAGTAATAAAAATTAGGTTTTTTAATCACGATTACAATGAATGCGAAAAATGAATAGTGACTTTGAGAAGTAAATTGGTAGTTTCTTTGGCTTTAACCTCTGCAATAGAAGTAAGCATTTCTAAACTTATTTTTAACTGGCATTTGGTTTGTGTTATAATATTATGTACTTATTTATCATTTTTATTGGTTTAAGGCTAGGATTAAAAAGGTATTATACCATAGAATACTATAGAACACAAAATGCTGGCTGATGTTGGCCAAGATCTAGTCTGCCTCCTATCCTATTATTACTGTAGCAGTTTCTGTTAATAGTAATATTTAGTTTTTCTAAAGTTTTGGTACAATTTTTATTTAGTCATTTTATTAGCATTGCTGTTTTTTGGTTGATGTCCTCTTTTGGAAAAAAATGATAATATATCTGACTGTTTCAGATCAGGATTTGGAATACAATTTTAAAACTACGGAAATCGTGAGTACCATTAAACTAGGAGAACTTGCTAGTAGCACACTGGATGGAACGCAAGATTTAGTGCTCTCAAGGCTTTTCGATTCAAATGACAATGATGACGGTGAAACTTTGAAGGACTGAAAAAGAAAACGTAACATGAAACCTTTGGAAGACGAGTGCAATTAAAAATCAGGAAAGAAATGCCCAACTAAAAAGAGGGCTCTTTTACCAGCTAAGTATCCGGCATCCTCGATACATGCCATCATGTACCAAAAAGTACCCAACTTTAATATTTTTTATAGGTAGGGCAACAGTAACGATTATAAGCGTTAATTCCGTATGTTGAAAGGTAATGTTGCTCGAAGAACAACAATTTTACTTACTCAGACAAACACACTAGTGCAATCGACAAAAATATTTATTAAGAGCAGATCTAAACTTTGTTCAAAAACATGTATGAAAAAGTAGATTACATATTTGTCTTTCCACCACTGTTTTGAATAACCTTAAATAGTCAATTTGCCATCGACTTAATAAGTTTTTGACGGGTCTCTTTTGTAATATTATACCACGCTTCTTAGAATCAGAGACAGTGAAACATTACTTTCTATTCTTGTATGCATTGCGGACCATAATTTTCCAGAGATTCTCGATAGGGTTTAAGTCGGAACTAATAGCGGACCACTATAAAAATTTAATTTTATGTGGAGCCAACTATTTAATTTTCGACGTCCAAGAATGTGCACTACAACGTTGTTTTTCAAAAATTTCCATTACCGACAGCCTATTTGCTTACAAAAAGGCAAGATATGATCCCTGAAAAATTTCTGGTAGTCCTTTGAGTCCATTCGAAGCTTCATCAGTCTTTTTCTGTTCACGACAGATAGTCATTGCTAAACTTCATTCGAGTTTGTTTATGGTAATCCTTAAATAGTAATTTGCGTATCCGTTTTTGTCATTTGAAGAGTTTGGAGTTGTTGATCATTTGCTGAAATTTTTTAATTCAGTCCCTTCTGAATTTGGCTGCTTGAACTTTTGTTCTTCTAAATTCGACGCTCAGCTCTTGCTGGCAGTTTTTTGACCTTCCCGGACTAGATTTATTTCCATAGTCGGCTTCTTTCTTGATAAAATTGTTAAGTACCGTAGGGAAGCGACCGATCTTAGCAGTAATTTGCCACTTTGTCAAGTTGTTCTTCTTGTAGGCCAAGATATTCACTTTTTAAAAGTCACTCATAAGTTTTTTAGTGTCATGGTTTTTGGCTCTGTTTGTTGAATTTCTCAGATAAATGTCTTTCAAGATAAGCTTGAGAAAAAGTAGGAAAACCATAAAGGCGCTTAGGCCACCTTGGAATGCTTAAAACTCCTTGCCTTTATGTTCATTTTTACCCCAACTTTGAAAAACTGCTATAACATAAACAAATCCGTGCTTAACCCGTCACAATTTTCTGTGACTCTATCTGTCCGATTTTTATTTAAATATTAAGTTTGGTGGTAATTTGAAACTTGTATGCTTGACATAGACGAATTTTTGCTAGTGCCTTTATATTTATTTTCATCACTGTATTGTGAAAACCGCATCGACCAACAAAGTTGGAGAGAGCTTAATATTGTCTGATTAGAAAGGAAGAAAGCAACCGGAGTAATAAAATAACAAAAAGTATTCATGATAATATAAAAAAATTTAGTCGTAGAAAGCCATTATAGTAGAGAAAGGTCTGCCAAAAAATATTTAGCCAATAAACCTAATATTAAAAATGTACTGCAAACAAAGAAAATTACGAGTCCGAGATAAACCAGAATTGGTTGTACAGCCACATTCTTTTATTTATTTCTTCTGTTAAAATTGGCTGTCATTGACAACTGTGATCAATGCAAGAGTTGCAGGCGAACTATGAGACGCACTTGGCGAATGCAAAATTTAGCTAGAAAACTGATTAAGAACAATTGTTATGTATAATTATCGACATGCAGAAGTGCTTGCCAACACCTTACTTTAATCAACTCACAATCGTTTTATTTGAGAAAACTGTAGACTATAAACATAACTATTCTAAATTGCATTAACGAAAAAACCCACTAGACCATGTGGGATAAAACTGTCGGGTATGATGTGCTTGTGAGGTCTAGTTCTGTATTTTAAAGTGAGCACTAAACAACGTAACAAGTGATATTGAAGAACTGATTATCTCGTTAAATAATTGTGGAGGACAAAACATAAATTTTAATGTCGTAGCGAACTATCTTTATTAAAAATAAGCAACCATATGGAGGTAGATGAAGTTAACTCAGTGATTGGCTACCAAAATAATCCTTTGGTATTGGCAACAATTCAACCATCAGTATAAATTTCAGAAAGTTTTAGGTTTACGAGATGACGATAAATTAACTCCTAATTAATTAAAAAGAAATATATAGGGAGAAAAATTTAAAATCAATGAAATTCTCTCCCGCAAGACTTCTTTGTCTGATTGAAACTTTAAAACAGTAAACACAAAAAAAGACACAAGATGAGCAGAAAACTAGAAAACAGTCCCCACATAAGTACCGAGACCTAACAAAACTAAATAAAAAAAATATATTTAGGTGTAGTCAGGGAATATCTATCCGTATATTTTTTTTAAGTAACAAAATAGGTGACCGAAATTTTTATGACACGTCCCTGTAAAATGTTCTAAGTTGCCGTTATTAGGGCTTACCTACAGAATTTATAAAAAAAGTATTATAAACATTGTAACCATATCAAGTTAACGGATTTATGTATAAATAATGACATAGGCATATAATTGATGTTTTTTACTATATTTATGATTTTATAGATTCACGTCTTTCAAGGCAAAACATTTATAGTAAGGTGTGCGTATATGACCTTCACCTTCAATTTAGAAAATGAAATGAGATTATGGACTGCTCCAAGCCCGTCCTCTTACCTTTCACTTGTTTACTGTGTGCAATTTAGCATACCTTCGCAGTTGCAGCAACTCCAACCCACATAACCCATCCGCAACTCTACATGTACAATTCCTTTAGCTGTATGATAAAAGGGAGCGGCGTTCTAGACTAAGTGCGAGCCGCCCCATAGTTCGGTACTGCTCGAACTCGGGCCGTCTCAAGGTTTGCTCTTTAAATGGCCTTTTTTCATGTGGTGGCGTGAGCCGTCAAAGACTGCCCCCAGCGGCTGAAGACCCATCTCGGCCTTGATTTGCGAGGAATTCGCCGTGCGGCGCGGGCGCGCAGACGAAGACTTCACGCGAGAGCCGCAGCTTCCTCGTCGGCGTCAGCACCAGCAGATGCCGCCCACGCCGAAAGAACTAGATCATTGTCTGGGGTTACAAATTGCGATATATCGCGGTTGCACAATCGCCCCTTCTCCGGCTGCCGCTCGGCAATCCATGCCAAGATCCGCCAGCTCGTCTGCCAACATGGTTGTGTGAGAATAGACCCATGTCCTGGTTGATATGGATTTCCTAACGTCGGCGATGAATTTGGTAAGTCGCCTGATGTTTATTTATTTCCACCTGATTTGTGCCTTGATCCGTATCTGGCGTAAGCGCGCTCTCCACGACAATCGGACTTGTCACGCGAGAAATGCAAATTCGCGTGTTGTGACATCCCGACGAGATACCCCGCCGGCCTCTTCTCGATGGCGCAAGCCCCTCGGGTACTGCTCTCCAAAACAATTGGAGCACTGCTTAATTGCAGCAGGGCAACTTTTGTGCAACGGGTGGCGAAATTTTCATGGCTGGCCAGATATGCATCACGAACACAATGGAACTGCGCTGATAGAATACGCGCGCGCGTGCATCTTCAAGAAGCTGACATGTGCTGCAGCAATTATTTACACGGTTGCTTCCAGTTACGGCACTTGGGGCCGAACAGCTAAATAAAAGCTCTTAGCTAATTGGGCTGAAAGGCGCACTGAATGGAAACGGTTCATTTAAGTTTTTTCCTCTCTGTCATCGGTCGCTTTGCATACTATTCGGACCACCTCGTTGCACCACAAACCGGCGTACCTCATTATACTTGGTACTTGCAGCGCACGCTAACGAAAGTTTGGCAGACGTCATTAATGGTGTGATATTTGAAATTATGCAACGACAAGTACTTTTAAAATGTTAAAAGTGACTAATTATCGTCACTCGCCAAACGCGTTTAAACTTTTTCCAGTTAATTGTAAATGGATTTTCCTTAATTAATAAATTCTTTCACGTGGTGCGCCTATAATTGTACTATTTAATTGTGTTATTGTTCACATGCGAGGTTATTTTTGGGTAAACGGAATTAAATTCTACAAGAATAATATATAAAAGTGTAGCTGCACCCACAGGATCATTAAATTCACTTTTTCTTTCTGCTTTTAATGTCGCTTAAATATTTTGCTCTTTGTGTAAACACAACATCCGCATAAAATTCCCCTTGTTCTTACTATGACCTACTTTTATATTTCTTCAAATAAATATGTATTGGATATTGAAATACCATTAATGATTATTTCAAATTTAAACATGAAGATAGAATAACAAAATAGAGCAAATTTTAATGGCAAAAGTTTCCTTATCCACCACCTGGGGAGACGTCCGAAGGGGGACTAGCAATAAAATCTCCGGTACGATCCAAAACTAGCATTGGATGCGACGGTTTTCCAAGTTAGGAAAGATACTCACTTGTGTAAAGTGGTAGTGCACTAAAAGTAGAGGAAAGAACCTTGACTACAAATTACCTTTTCTCCAGGTGAGGAGGTTGAGGCATTGGGTTAGCCACCCGGTACTCTTAAAAGATTAAATATGCTAAAAAACTCATGAACGAGTCTCGGAACGAACCGAACGATGATAAACAGAAACAACAAAGACAAAAATATGGACTTTAAAAATAAAGACGTGGAATATACAAGGTTTAGCGACTAAACAGAAAGAAGTAATAATAGATATAGAAAAAGTAAATCTAAATATACTAGAATATACAGAAACCAAGAAGCAAGGAACAGGGTAAGAAGAATGAAAACTACCTTTATCTATAAAGTGGATTATCAAAAAGCGAACGAGCAAGAAGTGGGGTATCCATGCTAATACACAAAAAGTCGACGAACACAATACAAATGTGGGAAGAGGTTAATGACAGGATTATTAAAGTTAGAATAAATACGGACAACATACAACAGTAATAGTGAGTGACAATGTGCGGATAGAAAAAAAAAGTTCTTTGATGTACTGCACGAATAAATAGAGACAGTAAATAGAAAAGGAAATCTAACATTAATAGGCGACATAAAATTTAGAGTTGGAAAAAAGCTAAAGATGAAACAGTGGAAAGTTTTGGTGAAGACACCGTAAACAACGATGGCTAAATTACTCTATGCAAGGAACATAGGATAAAAATAGCAAATACACGGACACAACCAACACGAGGTCTCCGATCAATTATTTACTTGATAATCGTTTAGGGAAAGCGGAATATAATAGTTCAAGACATGAGAGTTTTTGTAGGACCGGGGTGTGGATTAAATCACCACATGATTGTAGAAAAATTTATAATAAAGAGATACAAAAGATAGTAGTAATAGTAATAGACGTGCTAAGACAGGACAACATTAAGACACTATATCAAGACAGGTTAAATATAGGGCCGGGTACAAGTCGAGATGGGACACCGAATGAACTATACGAGCATCTAAAAAAAGTTATAAATTTGGAAACGCGAGAAGCATTAGGAACAGAAGGCAAAAGTACTAAACCTCCCAAAACTTTTAATACATTAAACATTAAAAGAAAAAATTAAAGAGAAAAAGAAGATGTATAGCAAGTAGTTATCTGAAAAACACCAGAATCTAGACAGAGATATAGTGAATGCAGTGAAAAGACAAGTGAAAGGATAAGTTAGACAAAAAAGAACTAACAATGAGACACCACCTATAGAAATATAAACAAAACCATGGGATATAGCAAATTTAGGAAAGCATGGAGAATAATTCAAAATCTAAAATAAGATAATAAAAAAAAAAACAATAATCTTAATAACCCCAAATCAATAGATACAACGTCATGAATCACTGTTACAAGAAAAAGGACCACAATACACAGAACCGAAAAACGAATAAGAACACAACAGACAAACAATACATCATAATGACATAAGTAGAGAAGATGCTATAAAAGTATTAAAAAACAGAAAAGTGATAAGTCAGCAAGACTACGAAATATCATATAGAACTGTTGAAAAATGGGACACAGGCATTAATAGACATACTAACTAAAATATTCCAAAAAGTAAAGAACGGAAAAAACACACCAGATATATATATATATATATATATATATATATATATATATATATATATATATATATATATATATATATATATGCATACACAATTTCTATGCATAAAAAGGTCAACAAAAAATCATGCCAGAACTAACGTGGAATAAGCATACTGCCCACAATACCAAGTGTTTGAAAAAATTGTAAAACAAAAAATTGAAGAACACATGAAAGATTTTAGCGAAAAGTAAAGTAGCTTTCGAGAAAATTGATCGTATCTAGAGAACATCTGTTATATAAGGCAAATTACAGAAAAAAGCAAAGAAAAGAACATATAACACTTTTGTCGATTGGAAAAAAAGCATACGGCAGTATGCCTAGATGTATGATATGACAAATGATAAAGAAAATGGAGGTTAACGAAAAAGGGATCAGAGTAGTGCAATTCTAAATCAAAACACCAGAGCACAAATTTATTTAATATATGTGCCAATCAGGTTTTAGAAAGGTGGTATAGAAAATTCGAAAGGATGGGAATTCCAATACGAGATAGGACACTACATTCATTCATTTTTGCCGATGACCATATAATTTTTGCACAGAAAGATGAAGATATATATATGTTGACTAAATTGAAAAGAAAACACATTTTAGTGCTTTTGGGTGTACGTCATCATTGCCGGGAGCTTTGCCATGTCATGTTTTCGGTTGTGCTTATTATTTATATTTCAAGAATATTTGTTGCAAGTTATTTTTATCCTTATACATATTTTCTGAGTGTTAATGAGTTTTTAGAATCTCTAATGGTTTTTTCTTCTGTGTTTCTTGGACATCTTTGGGAATATTTCAATATTTTATTGTCTTTTAGTATTTTAGCCATTTTTTAAAATTTTTATTAAGATGCCGTCACCTATTCATTTTCTTTTTTCTCTTTTTAAGTGTATTCTATTACAGATTATGTCACTTGTTGTGTAGCAGTTTTAAGTCTCTTCCATGTGTTTTCAACGTCGTCTTCTGATAATGAGTATTCTTTTGGAATAATATACTCAGTTCGTCTTGCACGTCTTCCCTCGATGACATCATAGAGCCGAACACTGGTCTTGGTTTGAGTTTGCATTAGCTATTGGAGAGTTGCCGATTTACACTTCGCCAAATGAGGGCGGTTTAGACTTGATACATTTAATCAGACCTTTTAGAAATGAAGAAGCTATCAACCAAGTGATATTGCAAGAATTAAAATGGTAATAATTTAAAGAAATAAATTCTGACACATAAGCCAGATGTGATAATATCCCAATTCATGTTGATGATCATTAGCAATACCGTGGCGTTTACTCTTGTTTTCAGTTATAAATTTAATGATCTTTCTTGTAAATTTTCTTCAGCTTACACAAAGATAACTATTACGTTTTACTTACAAAATTGCCACTCTTAAGCTGTTAAAATCACCTTTATAAAAACAGCATTTTTGCTTTATATGGCTTTATAGGCATATTTTATTTTTGCCACACATTACTTTCAGCTGTGATTTTTAAGGACAAGCACCTCCTACAGTGCGTTATAAAACTGACTTTACTACGACTACATGGTGGATACGATATATTAACTTGTGTATGTGCTACCCTTGATTAAAATTACAAGACGAAAATGGGATTGTACAGTTATTATAAAATGAAAAGAAAAACTTACAAATAACCAATAGTATTTACAGACAGACAGATTGTATTTCTTCAATTGGACACCAAAATATAGAACTAATCACAAGACACGAAAAAGTATTTAATATAATACCCAAAAAAAGGTATTCCTTAAATTAAACACTCAAGATTCTAAAACAAAATTAATTAGGCGCAATCAAGGTATAAAGAGAAAGCCTATAAAAAGTTAAAATTAATAAAAAGTCAAAATTTAAAAAGAAAGGAATAGATCCTTACCACATTTATATAATAAGAACTAAAAGCAACTTAAAAGTTAACTGAATTTCAAGATAGATGTTATAACATATTGAAATATAATTACATAAACGACTATTGCAACTAAAATACTCTCTCACCCATGATACAAATTTGTACCTGCAAAATTTTTATTTGGCTTAAGAAAACAATAAAAATGTAATTCAACGAACATGTAACAGGAGGTTCCCCAACAATTGGTGTGAAATTATCAACATTTTTCAGTAGGCTGTGAGAGCAAATACGTTATTGAATGTTGAATATTAAATTATGTGATGTTAATTCTAACTCGTCATTATAATAATTAATACCAGAAGATAGAATGTACGTCACAGTTTACACGATATAAATTTATAAGTTATACAAGTGGTACACCACGTCGTCAACTGAATTTAATTTTCCTAATTATCATTTGATTATTTACTAAAATAGAGTTACACAGATTCATTTGTATTTATAAACATAGTTTTAAATTATGGACCGAGTGGATATAACTATAAATGCCAACTCTAACATAACCATCAGGTACATGATTGAGAACACTGGTGGTTTTCTTTCTTTTTTTATAATTTTTTGTATAGTCGTTGGCTGAATAAGGAAGTGTTATACATGAACCTTTTCTTAATTGACGTCACTGTTAAATTTATCTTCCAATAGTCGACAGAATTATTCAAAGATATTTAAAACATGTCATATCCTGAACATCGATGAGTTTAAATTTAAACGCATATTTTGTTTATCTTTACCAATTTTCCTGCTATAGGTATTATGACCATCAATGAGATACTCCAATAGTCTCATTTAAATTTTGTTACCCTAGAAAAATAAAATAACTCTTTTTTAATTCATATAAATTAGGTAAAGTCTATTGTTAAGGTGAATTTAAAGAAATGAAGTACAGAACCAAAAGTAAAGTTGTAGATATGTGAAAAGAAAATTGTAATAAAAATTCAAGAAATTGTTTAAAAATATATGGTACACAAATTTGTAATTAATATGCAGACTGGTATGGGAATGCATCAAGGAACTCAATGCACTGGCAGAGCACAACACGGTAAAACTGTTATGGGCACCTGGGCATTGCGGTATCTACGTCATTGAGAAAGCCAAATAAATTGACTAGGCAATAATCTAGTGACTCTTATATCGGCCCAGAACCTGCTTTGGGAATTTCATGAAGTACTCCCCAAAGCTAAAGCCTTGAGTGCGTGTCCTCTCCTTAATAAATTAAGGAGAGGACACGCACACATCATCAAATGTGCTGAAAGAATCGACCAGAACATAATCTTAGCAAAATCTACAATAAGGAACCTTGCCAAAAAAGAGCTGCAGAACTCCTTAATCTAAGTAGGCCACAGCTAAAGATAACCATAGAGTTTCTCACAGGACATGCAACTGTTAAAGAACAACTATGGAAAATTGGCAAATTCAATGGTGACCTTGCATGTAGACTCTCTAACAAGGAACCAGAAACAGCATTACATATCCTGTACAAGTGCGATGCTCTGTGAAGGAAAAGGCAACATACATTCGGGAGACCAATCCTGTAACCGGAAGATTTCCAGACACACCCTGTAAAGGACCTGTATCTGCTGATTCAATGGACATCAATTATAGATTGGTTGTAAATTTATTTAATTAGGGTAATCACAATAAGCCATAGGCTGCAGTGAACATAAATCCATCAAGAAATACATACCCTAAGCGAAAAAAAAATAATATACAGCTAATAGTCGCAAAGAAGTAGTTATACTGTTAAATCTGGTGGAGTGTCAGAATAAAATAGATAAAAAATTTGAACATTAAATTTTATTAATATTTGATTGAACTTCCTTTGCTGTCGTATAATACTTTCCATCGTTTGATGGAGAATTTTCTGTTATTATTCTGCCACCACTGCTGTTTTGTTGGATAACATGCCACAAGTTTTAAATGGGGTTAATTTTTTGAGACTGCCCTGGCTGTGGTAAAGGTGTAATTCGTTACTCCTCTTTTTAAACGCTAATTTACACGCTACTTTTCAAGAACACATTATTTCCCTTCTTCTTCTTATGCCGTCTCATTTTATCAAAGGTTGGCCATCCAAATGGTTATTGTGGTCATATAAACTGCAGCTCGAAAGTTTCGGTGCATAAGCATCTGAACCATTTCTTAGAGCTTTTAACCATGAGTTTTGGGATTTTCCAACGGTGTCCTCGTATATTGACTTAGTAACTTGCATCAATTTGCCACATGTAGCAAATATTGGGTTTTCTTTCTTCGATAGTCTTGAGTTGCTTTTCCTGTTTATCAATTCGAATTAAAATTTGATTATTAGTAACTTGTTATACATTTATTTTTGCAAGTATATTTTTAAAGAATTTAATCTGCTCTCCGTGTTTGATTCTATCTAGTTTTCGCATGCTTCAAGTAAAGTGTGAGAAAAATATAATATTTAATATTACGAGCTCTATGTTCCAAACTGAGACATAATAAAAAGTTTTTCATACTCATAAACAATACCCTATCTTATATCATTTTTGATGTTACTTCTTTTTTAGATTCATAGATACCGATATTGGTCTTTAAATATGTAAAAGAGGCAACTTGGTTAACTATTTTGCCAGTAATGTCCACAGCTGTGTTTTCAAAAATATAATTACTTTATTATTAGATCCGTCCAATTGAAGACCAAAGAATTTTGGGAGGTTGTTTGCCATTACTACAGTGTCAATGACATATGAGATGTTGATTATAGTATGGTTTAGTTTAATTCCACTTGTATGCCTTTACAGTGCTTTTTAATATAAATTTAAAAGTAGCGGTACAAGTAAAATCTTTTTTTGTTAATATATCTTCTATACTCTTGTTTTAGTAACTGTCTTTGTAAGATGCCAATAAAGTTCGGTAATAATAGATAATTTGGTGTTTACATGTCCTGTAAATAGGGGATGGATAATTCTTAAAAATGATTTCGCCACATAGGATATAAGAATTATCGTGCGATAATTATCTCAGTAGGAAAGGTTTGTTTTTCGAAATCCTTATAACTATTATTATTTAAGACAGGTAGGAATTTATCTAAAATTAAATGATTTGCCATTATACCAAATGGTACCCTGAACCGCTATGTTAACTCCTCTATTTTACATTCTGAAAAAAATTGTTATTCAATTGATTGGGCGAACAGCTCTTAGACCACTGTTATTAAATTGACAACATCGACTTTAAAATAAAAAGCTATCCGGTTGAAAGCGCACTCCTTTTGTTTACTTCTATCGGCGTTTTTTTAGCAAGGGCTTTTTCTTGACAATGCTTTTGCACAGTATAAAATAGCAC
This sequence comes from Sinelater perroti, assembly GCA_036346155.1. Taxonomy (NCBI): domain Eukaryota; kingdom Metazoa; phylum Arthropoda; class Insecta; order Coleoptera; family Elateridae; genus Sinelater; species Sinelater perroti. The sequence continues at coordinate 14,917,257 of JARFIY010000370.1, read as the reverse complement.
TAAATAGTGCTCTTTTTATAGTTTTGGTGGATCTGGAATCCTAAAAAGTGGTCATGGTAATACGGGTTGTTTATCGCTTCTTTTAAATTAGCTAATGGCCCGATTAGGTGTTGATGGGGGTGTTTTTGAGCACTTATTAATTTCTTGTTGTTAGATCCTATGATCTGGTTGGTCTAAGATATGCCCCCGACTGAAATCATCTAGATCTCTGCGTTTAAATAAGCTTGGTGTAGTTCAAAAACATTACATTGTCTACAAATGTTTAAGAATTTTATTTCCTCGCAAGTTATTTACCTGTTTTACAGAATTTACATTACAACCTTGAATTACTAACTTTTACTTCTTCTTCTTAAGGTGTCATGCACTTCCTAACATGTAGACGAAGCATCTGTTCTATTCTGATTATGTAATATATAAAATACTGTCTTAAATTCTTCTGACTATAGTTTCTACATCAGGTAGAAACCAATTCTTAATGTTTCTTAGTTATGAGTATCGTTATCGGCTGGTTTCTGTTTTTCTTTTGGTATCTCTTGCAATAATCTATATTTGTCGCCTGTTAGCATATGACCCAAGTAATTTGTTTGTCTCTGTTTAAGGAGATTCAGTAGTTTTTTGTGAATATCTGCATTCCTTAATATTTCTTTATTAGTTATATAGTCTACCCATAATATTCCAAGAATTCTTCTGAGTATCCACGATTTGAAAGCTTCTGTTTAGTAACCTGCCCTTTAGGGACCACGTTACACCATATACTGGCCAGATTTTACTATTATTAAATAGGAGTTTATTTGTATTCATCGTCGAAAGTCGAAAATCTTTACCCTTTGTCACAATATTATTTTGTATTTATTCTAGCGTCTAAGCATTTAAATCTGTCTGCCTCCTGAAAATGTGTAGTATCTATTTGTAATTTTTGATTTTCGTGTTATCTGGCGACTTATCGCTAATTTTGTTTTGTTGGGGTTTTTCCTATTGGCCTTTCTTATATTCCGTATAACATATAAATCTTGAATATTGTCCGCTAAAATAACTGTATTATTGGCATATCTTAAATTATTGAAGAAATTTTTGTTTATTTTAATGTCTCTGTATTCATTTTTTCTACGCAAATATTAAATAATATGGGTAAAATGATACGTCCTTGATTGATTCCTTTTAGTTATTTTCATTTTGTTTGTATATCTGTAGTCATTTATTCGGAGCAAAACTATCTGATTACTTTTTATAATTTTTATGTCTTTGCCGAGACCGATATATTTTAACAAGGGTAATAGTAAGTCGTGTTAAACATTGTCTAAGGTCCTTTCATAATCTAAAAAGCATATAAACACTTGTATGAGTTGCCCATAACATTTCTGGTACAATAATTTTATATTTAGCAATACTTCTCTTGTACCTAAGCCATTTTTGAATCTCAGTTGAGTTTCCCCAGATCCTTCTTCTAATTTTCGTTATAAATTTTATTGGGGATAATTCTTGAGAGGTTTTTACACTAATTAGTTTACATTCATCATGCGTTTAAGTGTTAGGTCTGTTGATGCTCCATTTTCCCTCTATATTTTATTGTTTGAGATTTGGTTCAGTGGTTCTTTTGTTAATTTTAATTCATTTTCTTTTATTTGTTTAAGGGTATTTATGTTGCAGCAATTATATTTGGTTCTGCGGGTTATCAGTTTCCCTTAAATTTAACTATTAGTCCTTCAGCTTTACCGCGTTTAACTTTGGCGTTAGTACCTGATTTTGATGTTAATTTCCCGTGATTTCAGTCATCTCAATTCTTTGTTTTAAATCCATGGATTCAGCATCTGCATTGTCTGATACAGAAGCAGGTATAATATTAAAACTTATTGGCTTGCCAGCAAGTTGTAGTAAGATTATTCTTTCTGAATGAAGAACTATAATTTTCACATGATTTTTTAGATTGTCTGTTAATAAAATTTTGATACCGTGTCTATGTTGGAAGTCGTTATCTCCTTTACTAGTATAGTAAAGTGTTGTACTATCGTATCGGCAGGATCTATTTTTTGACAATCTTACTCTGCTTAAACCCATTATATTGGCTTTCAACCTCTTCACCCCTTTTACTGCGTTTGCCAGTTTTCCAGGAGCAAATAGACCGCAAACATTTATGTTGTAATTCTTCTCACCTGCTTGGGACTAAGACCGTTTCTTCATTGTTTCCTAATATATTAAAACTGAATAACTATTAATGATAATGAACAGTGTGACTATCTTGGAAAATTAAAATTTAATATTATGATAATCAAGACATATTTACTTGTCCTCTATGTAAGGTTATCCCCCCCCCCCACATGTTCGGTTGCCAAAGCCTCGTTTGCGAAAACAGGATATACCACTAGTAGGTAACGTTAACATTTGGATAAGAGAGGCTATGTATGGCGCTTTGGAACCTCATAACCACCCTAACTTTTACTTAGTATCTATTTTATTTAAAATCTTAGTGTATTTTAAATAACTTTGTAAACACCTTTAAACCAATAGCGTAAATATTAGAAATGATTTTATATGAACAATTATATATAGAACAATGCAAATAGACCAGTAAATGTAACAAGTTATGTTTTAGATCCACAAATTTTTTAGTATAGTTTTATTTAATACTGTTAAAAGTTACAAAAAACAGTTTATATTAAACGATTTATTGAAAATCTTACGAAGTTTAGTAGCATATGGAATTATATAACTTTAGGAGTTCGGTTGTTTCTATGAGTGAGAGCGGGCGTAAATTTAAGTGCAGGCGATAAAAGCGGGCTTCATCCGACATAATTAAATTTACAGAGGTTTTGGGTTTTAGATATGAAATTAGCAAGCAAAAATTAATACAAATTGTAGAGCAGTAATAAAGTTATTAATTTATAGCAAAAAAAAACAGAAATTAAGTTGGTACAAATATAAACCTGGGTAAGTCCGAGTTTTAGCACGTGAAATCAAGGCAGGCCAAGCAACAATTCAGATAATCGAGCCAAGAAAATAAAAGAAACGAAGGGGTCAAACATTAGAAAAGAGGAATTTTTTAAAAAAAGTAGAAAAATAGTTAAATATCTGGTTAACCGAGTAAAAATAGAAGACAAAAGATAAGGAAATGGGAAATCTAAAAATAATATAAAACATGATAGACAAGATAATAAATAAAATAAAGAAGACCGTGTAGGAAACCAGACAGATAAGGAGAGAAATAAGAGAAAGAAAGGTATGATAGCGAGAAAAGGCAGTTAGTAAGTAGAATAGGAAAATTGGAAGAAAGGCTTAAAACGTTGACGAAAGATAAAAAATAAAACCAAAATTTGACAAACAAAATAAAGAACCAGTAGCAAGTCAATTTTTAAAAAACAAATTGAAAGTAGTAGTAGCAAAGAGCGTGACAACACGCTAAACCAAGGTCAAGGTATCAATAAATATATTAGAAATGGAACATTAGACAGAAAAAAAATGAAAATCAGATACAATTATAAATAAAAACGCAAAAACACAACTAAACATTCTAAAAATAAGCAAAGTGTATGAAAAATTGGTAAATGGAACGTAAAGAGCTTAATAAAAAAAGAAATTGAAATAGTAGAAGAAACGGAAAAGTAACAATTAAGCGTATTAAACACGAAAGCAAAAAGATAAATAATAACAACAGTAACAAAAATATACTGGCTACTTTAATTGAAAATCGAACAAACAGAAAAAAAAGTTTAGCTAATAATAAAAACGGAAAAATGGAAAGTATGGTAAAAGAATTACATTATTAACAGTAATCTCAAAAATAAAAACTACACACGATTGATAGGAGTATATGAACCAAAAAACGCAATAAAGATACATATTTTCGAAAAAGACCTTTTTAAAGGTGAAATGAATATACTAAAAGAAACAAAAGTAAAAGTTGTAAAATAAGTTGTGTACCCAATGATGATTTATGAAAGTAAATTGAGAATGATTACAGATAAACAATAAAGCAAGTTGATAATTACAGAAATAGAGTTTTAAAGAAAAATAGAGAGAAAAAGAAGTCAAGATTGATCAAACAAAAAAAATAAAGTAGAAAAACCAAGGAAGACATGGACAGAGAAGATTTGAAAAACATTGCAGCACAGGTGTAAAGGAATTTAGTGAGACATACAGCACAAGACAGAAAAAAGTGGAAAAGAGTTATCAAAAACTGCAACCAAATAAAGCACAAACTACCAACTTCAAGTCCTATATCATACAGCGGAGCTCGGGATTATTTACATATTTATATTCCAGAATTTGTTTTTATATTCACAAATTAAATGCTTTAGTCCCATGCTTGCCTAATTTTTTTGAAGTTTAAGTTTTTGCTTTGGAAGAGCTCAACAATACGCAAGCTTAATTTTAGCTGGCTTTGTGGCATTTCTAGTTTACCACATTTTTTTGTTTGGGTATAGTTAACTTTGAAAACTGTATTCAACAACAAATTTTTATTTCACAATTGTCAGTGTTACCTACCAATTAGTAATTTTAAATGTACAATCTTTTTACATAATAACATACAGCAATTAGACATACATGACTGATTTTTATTAGAGCGATCTACAACCACAATTTTCTTTTCTTAGTATTAGTAATTTATAGTCAAAGCTCATTGATTTTAAGAATGTTCAGCAAATTAATAATTGTTTAAATTACTAAAAGAATTTGGAGTAGACAAAAAGATCTTCAAATATTGGGAGGAGAGAAATATCAAGTCCTATACCTAATTATGAAAGGAAAAATTAAAGGTCGTAGAGGAACTAGAAGAAAGCAGATGTTATGGATGAAGAATATAAGCGACTGGACAGGTTGAAGAACTATAGAGCAAATTCGTCTAGAAGACTGGATATGACACTTAAAAGTAGAAGAAGAGTCACCCTCTTTCCCGTTGTCTAAAACCTTGTGCATTAAAAATTCACCAGATGCAGTTAGTCCGCAAAAGTATTCAGTAGATATGTACTCTAATATGCTTGATAAGCTCTATGTCGAGCGATCTGCTGCAGCAAAGCGAGTGGTATTGTTTTGCAATCAATGCTGCTCCGTAAAGAGATTTAAAACTGCGCGACTACCCCAAATAGCAATTGAATATTGCAACGACAGTATGTTACCTGCACAATTATTTTTATTTCGTATAAAACTGTAACTAAATTTCCCAAATTGAGGAAAGGGATAAACAACCTTAAAAACATTATTTAAAAACTCTAAACTTGATACTTAAGTTTATGAAAGTCAACTATAATTACAACCGTGAAACCGTTGCTATTCTAAAAACGATGTCCGTTGGCAATTCCTTACTGACGAGGCATTCCCCTATGAAACAGTTCTGATACCTACATGGAAAGAATCTACCCCATTATTAAAAATCTCTGTTAAGCTGCTCGCTTGGGGTTGCTCCATTAAATGGAAATTTAGAATATTAATGGGTATAGTATAGAACTGATAACAACGTAGGTGGCTGTACGATTTGGGAAAAAAGTGGAATCGATAAACTCAATTGACCATTACGTTCTCCCAAAGTCCATCCAACGAAAAAAGTTGATTTTCGTTTCTTATACTGTAATCTTAGTCAACAGTATGCAAAATCGTAAGTACTCGATAGACTGCATTTCTTTTAATTTATTAAATAAAAATTTTTCTTAAAATCGAGGGGACTGACTGTAAATTGAATAAAATTGAAGGAAGAACATGTTCTTGACGAATTTCCTTGCTGACGCCCCATATATTTGATGTATTATTTATTTTTATTTCCTAACAATTGTTAGCATACAAATTTCTAATTATTAATATATATTTTTTATAACAAATAAAATTGTTTGGATAAACACTGAAACATAAGAGACAAGTCTATTCCAGGTTACTTCCTGGTAAATGTTGATAGTACCTGTTCCTATTACACCAGCTTTTTAATCTGCAGTTATAATCTCAATCTTTAAACTTTAAATTGGTTGTTATTATTATAACGGTTGCTTTCACGGCAAATGCGTGAATCTACCCAATAAGGAAATTGCCGATCTAGAGAATTCTAGCAAGGAAACATATATTTGAATCTGCTTTTAAATTAATAAAATTTCTCCGTAACACGAAACGGTTACGTCACAATCCAGCAGCACATCAACGATTACTCTATGGAATGCCTTATTATACATCACAGATCAATCTTATATTAAGTCAAAAAAGCACTTCTAAACTTTTTCCTACAGTATTTATAATTATTAACTAAACAACTCTAGAATTAGCAAATTATTATAGTCTGAGTAAATTTCTATCATTAAAAGGTTCGAAATGTATTCTATTTGATTTAAAATTTGCTAATATGAAAACACAACATAAAAATAAAACAAAAACCACAAAATTAATCAACATTGCAAATACTGTAAATGTACCTTTATAAACTTTTTTTGTAGTTACAATTTAGATATTTAACTGATTATTACTCTGTAGTTTTCTGAATAATTCTGGAAGCTAGAATATCTAAACCATCTGCAAATACTTTCTCTTTAGTTACTGGCATTTAGGCTAAATGGTGTAAATAACTTGTTTAATATATTTTCTAAAACGGCCCGTTATTCTTAATAATTAACAGTATAAGATCTTCTTTTTTGATTTGTTGCTGCGGTTTAGGAGTTTCTGAGTATTAGCTTACCCGTTTTATGATGCTGATATACCGTATTCGCTCTCCAATTTCATAAGATTTTAATTACAAAATTTTTATTATATAATTTAACTAACAACATGAAAGTAGTAATTTAGCCACATCTTTCTCACATATGCAGATAGTTCAAACAATTTTAACGAGACTGTTGTGACATATTTATGTTTTAACATAAAATAAAATAACAGCCTTTAAGATTATTTAAGTGGAAACTAAAACCGTGGAAAAAAATGACATTACTCTTTCCCCGTAGACGATAATACCTACACTGAAACTAGCAGGACGGTTTCTGAATGTTAGGTGCAATAAAGAGCTTGCAATGTCATCTTGGTCAAAAATAAAATTCCGAACATTTTATGCTAAACCTTTGTACGCGGTTTGAGGATTGTCTTTATTATTTGATGATAATGTGGTGGATTCGAGAGTTACAAAAAATACTGCAGTCTGGAAAACCCTTTAATTTGAGGACGTCGTAAAAGAGAAGAACATCGTTGCTGTCGGGAAGATACTCGAGTATGACAGTCATGTCTTCACGGGTAAGCTACCTTCAAGTGAGAACAATTTGTATCCTTTGCATATGCGATGAACAGATGGCGTACCGAAAAATGTATAATACATTTTAAAATGGAAATCTCACTGGGTCAGCAGCACCTAAACAGACGACAAAACCTTGATTCATTTTTACAACATGCTCACTAGATTCCACAGCAAGGTTTCAGTTCTTATAGATAAAAATACGCTCTGTGCAGATCTCTGAGAAACCGCAAACGAGTCTGTTTGATAACTGGTTTCAAAGAGTGCAAGAAAGTATAGAGTATGATGGAAAATGTGACAAATTATAAAAATTAAAAATATATTTTAAATGGGGAGACACTTCTTCACAGGGCCGAAGAACAGGTTTATTTTATGAAAATATCTTTGCCCATGCAATCTTGCAATTTGCCGTAACCTTAAAGAGAATCATGTCTCGATCCCCATTTTTATGCAGAGCAAACTTACTGTCTCTTTCTATATTTTACTCCACTTGTTAACTTATCTGGCCAGTGTGGTAAGTTAAAACTATAATATTCCCAAAATGAATAGAAGTATAAAAATGTATTTTCTCAGGCTGGTAAATAAGAAGCCTCACGGATTCTGATAAAAACAAAAATTCGTTCAAAGAATCAAACCAACAACAATACAATCACCGAAAATCTAAGGCAACTGAATGATATACACACATCTACGTTTAATGTAAGGACACTATCTACTAAGGATACGCTAGTAGATCTTGAAGAGAAATGGAGAAAATAAAATAGACACTAATAGGTTTTAAAGAAATAAGGACTGGCAAAAGATGCTGAATATTAAAAAATAATGTACATAAACTAGAAGGGCAAATTGAACAAAAGAGGAGGCCTAGGAATACTCATTAACAAGAAAATCATGCAAACATCATACAATGTAAAGCCCTCAAAAAGAGTAATCGCGGTAGAAATTAAAATCCACAAAAGGGTTTAATTAAAAGTAACATAAGTATATGCCCCAACATGCAAATATAAATATAAACAAATTGAACACTTTTATAAAGTTAACAAATCCATACAAACTAATAAGAGACGAAATACCTTATCAACGCGATTTTTTCTAATTTAAAAATGAAAATGAAGTTACACCTCACAAATTAGGAAAAACAGTAGTTCTTTAAGAAGCCTGAGAGCAGACGGTGAACAAGGCGTAGTCCAGACGGGACTGCCCAAAATGAGATGAACTGTATTACGACAAAAGTATAGTAAAATACACTACTATACTAAACGCAATAAATGTTGAAAAGAAACATCGCCAAAAGTAAAGATAGTTACAGCACAAAAAGACAAAATAAATGCGCAGAAAGATTTAGGACAACTTACAACAAAAGAACCGAATACTACTTAATAAAGACACCCAAAAGCAAATAAAAATAAAAAAACAAAAAAGAAATTTTTTTTCCCCTTTTTATATTTCTTATCACATATTTTGTTTCTTATTCTAAAATTTCTGATCCTTTAGGGAAATCATTTGTGTAATATTTTTATGTTTTTTATGTTTTAAATTCGTTTATTTCTTACCTAACATTTTTGCTGCTTTATTTGTTGCTATTTTTCTAGTTAATTTATATATCTTTTGTCAGTCCTTGACTTATTGTATCATTAAGTGTTTCTTTTATTTCTGCATTTTTAAGCTTTCTTATGTCCATTTCTTTTTTTAGAATTGGTTTTATTTTATTTTTTAGCTTAAAATTTACTTTTGATACTAATAAAAGAATGAACGTCTTTTTTCCCCTTATATTTGTACAATCAGTCTCGGTGGAGACTATAAATACAATTGATGTGTGCTTAATCTAAGACTATTCTAGGAATAACAACACATGTAGAGTAATGTCCCAGTGGACATCCTCTGTAGTATTTTAGAGATATGGCAATTTAGTTCTAGGCAAGTGACTAAAATCTGGTGGAAAGATCAGAAGGTTTGAATCGTTTAAGTCAGCTTGGCTCGTCTTCTTCTTGCAACAGGTTCTTTGCTAGCTCATTGGGATGAAAGGTCAGCTTCTTTCTATAATTAGTGCTGAAACGAGTGATTTCTTCACGAACTGTAGGCAGTTTTAAGTCAGCATGGAATAAAGCATTTGGCACGTACCATGGGGCGTTGACAATAGATCTAAGGACTTTATTTTGGAAGCGCTGGAGAATCTCTATATTTGAGGTGCAGGCGGAGCCCCAAATAGGGACCCCGTATGTCCAAATGGGTTTTAGGATAATTTTGTACAATAAGAGTTTATTTTCGATGGATTAGTTCGATTTCCTTTCAAGAATCCAGTGCATTTGATGAAATTTAGAACTCAGTTGTTTTCTCTTAGTTAAAATGTGAGTACGCCAAGTTAATCTTCGATCTAAATGTAGTCCTAGGTATTTGACTACATCATTTTGGGGTATTGAAGTTCCATTAAGTGTAACTGCAGGGCAGGTTTCTTTGCGAAGGGTGAAGGTGATATGAGTAGATTTAGTTGCATTAGCTTCCATTCTCCATTTTTTTTAGCCAGTTTTCAAATAGATTCAAATGGTTTTGCAGATTCCTAGATGCAGAAATAGGGTACTAATGTGATGCTAAAAGAGTCGTGTCATCTGCATATGTAGCCGTGATTGCATAATTTGTTTGAGGTAGGTCTGCTGTGTACAGTGAGTAAAGTGTGGGTCCTAAGATACTTCCTTGAGGAACTCCGGGTTGCACAGGATAGAGATCCGTGTAGGCTTCTTGATACTTTGCTTGAAATGTTCTGTCGGAAAGGTGCCAAATTTTATCAAATGCCTGGCTTATATCAACAAAGGCTGCCGAGCAGTACCGGCGGTCTTCCATATCAGTACGGATTTGCCTAGTTATTCGATGGACGTAGTTCCGTGTTGTGCTCTAAAACCAAACTGGTGTGGGGGTATAAGATATGAACGTCTACTCTAGGGTACGTCATTACATTTTATCACCATTTCTGAAACGTTTACTTACTGGTATGAAATTTGATTACGTTCATGTGTATAGTTTTCACACAGGCAGCTTATACTATGTGTTACAGTTAGCTCTTCTTCTTGGCAGAATTGTATTAGACGATGACCTCTATTGTTCCATTCTTCAAGTCCATATGCACTCACTATGTCTTATATTGTAGCATTCTATCATTACAATAATTTCATGTTTTTAACTGGTTTTACCACGATTTCTGTTTGTTTGTAAGAATTTTTTATATTTTTATGATTGTTTATTTGCTGTGAGAGTACAAATTTGGAGGCTATTAATATTTATTGGGTTTCCTTCCATTTGTAACAATCTCAGTCATTCAAAATAAGGAGAGAATTTAATTATTAATTTTTGTAATGACCACCAAAATGATTACCAACACAGTAAATTATGATGCCATCAGAATTGCATGTTCCAGTACTAGTATGCCATAGCTTGATTTTGTATTGATAATTTTCTTATCACACTGGCTAGTTTCCTTTTTGAATAGCATTTTTATCTTTCATGTACTGATCTTTAACAAGCTTACATTTTTATTGTAATTCCGCCCGATAGTCTTTAGCTCCACTGTCATTCAAATGACCGGAACTTGCGACTGCATCTCCTTGAGTTGCGATATTAGTGGTTGTTTTTGGAAAAATGGTGAAGTTGTTTTCCGTTACCTTAACTACTGCAGTACTATGATTTATAATTTTTCTGTTCCTTTAATTTAAATAAGATAGAGATAGAATTTAATACAGAACAGATAGGATATTTTTATTAACCCCACTAAGCTTATAATCTGTCCACATTGGACAATAAGTAATTTGTGTAAGTTAAATAATAAGAATAAACAGAAAAACTACTTGTAGGAAATATTTTCAATAAAGTTAGTCTTTACAGTATATCCCTTAGAGATTTGTTTTGGTGGTGGATATTACGCTTAATTTCGATATACCAAGAAAAACCCGTAGGCATTGCGTAACACTTGATATATAAAACCTTAAATACGAATTAAACAAACAGTCGTTTTAAATATATGTAATGATAATGATACACACGTTAATCTTAACCAATTATAACACCACCTGTCGGTTCAAACAAATTTTTCTTAAGTACGTAAGGATGAATTTAAGTTCTAGCAGTACAAAGTTCATTATATCGCTTAATTTCGTCTTTAATCGATAGCACTTGCAAGTGTTTTGCAATTTGAGAACATACCGTGGGGCGTTAACTGTTGTTCTGAAAATGCTGTAGTATTTCCAGGTATCAGTTGCGTGCCGTTTCTTATAGTTGAATTTCCTACGTCCACGGGTTACTATCAAACCTTTGTATAGGAGGAGTTTATTTTCCAATGTTAGCTTAGGTGGTCTTCCAATCAGCCAGATCAGGTGTCTGTCCATGTGTACCCCAAGGTATTTGGTGTCATCTACATGAATCAGCTGTTGATCGTCAAGTATGACTAGAGGACAAGTGCCGTTGTTTAATGTGAATGTTAGATATATTGATTTTGATAATTTTTTTTATTTTCATTTGTCTTGCCAGGATTCTAATTGATTTAAATTTTCTGGGGATACTGTGTTTGGCATGTGTAGCAAGTACAGGGGTGTCGTCTGCTTAAGTGACAACTACAGTTCTGTTAGATATGGAAAGATCCGCTGTATATAATGTGTAGAGAATGGGTCCTAATATGTTTTCTGGGGTGTTTTGGATCAAATCTGTAATAGTTTCGTATGTTCTTTACAAAGAAGTGTCTTCCTGAAAGGTAGATCTTGATATAATAAGCAACAGGCCTTTTGGATGATATGATATGTTTCATTTGATTTTCCTCCTGGTTTTAGTAGCGTAATAATTTGGGCTGTTTTTAATTGACTGGGAAAATAGCCAATTCTCAAAACTGCATCAAATATTTGCAAAGGGTTTTGTATTCTTTCTCTAAGAAATTTTCCAAGATTTTTCCGGTGATCAAATCGAACCCTGCTGGATTTATTTGTTGCAAGATTGTATCTTTTCTGCGAGACTGATATTTTTTATTGGGGGATCTATTTCATATGATTCTGTAAGAAATTTACAGATTTTCTCTTCATGTTTTGGGGTGGGTATGTTCTTTGACTTAGATTTTATTGAGACACCAAGTAAAAAAATAATTACAATCTTTTAAAAATGGCACCAAAGTGGGTATCGCAATGTCGAGAATTTATTAATAATTGACGAGGTTCAACAATATTTATGATAACTATCTTATTACGTAAATATACGATTGCAGCTAAATTAATACGGCATTAACTCATTTGTTATTAAACCATACACTTTTTAAATTATTTTAAAACTAATAAAAATATTGCAACGCAATTTAGAGCGCACTGTATCACAAGTCCTGCAAGTAACCAACAGTTGCGTCCAATAAAAAATGCTTTTAACTAACTTATGTTTTGTAGTTTGTTTTGGTAAACACCTTAATTTTAATATCTCTATAGAAAATAATTATCCACGTCAGACCAAGCGAGCGCGGTTGTCAAACCTTCTTCGAAAAAACAACTTTTGACCGTGCTGCTCTGTTATATAGTATGCTAACCTATTCTACTGAAAATATCCAGCAGTTTAGCAACTTCTTCAATTCTCCAAGAAAATCTAAGCAATCATCGTTTCACTTGTTGGGATACTTTAATTTTTAAAATTTTATTAACTGAGCAAATAAAAATCCCAACAAGATACATAAGGAACTATTTTATTCATGAAGATTGGTGTTCGCTATAGGACATCCTGGCGGCGCACAATTGTCCCCGTAATAATTTAGTAAACCAATTAGGCAATTTTCATTGCGTATTTCTCCCATAGTGGAATGGCATCCTATACATCACACAATGTCAGAGCCGAAGTTGAGTAATTTGTCAGCACCCGCATCATTTTGACCAGCTTGAATTAAAGCTATATTCTGTGAGCTAATTGTAAAACTTTATTAATTTAGTTAAAGGTAAAACACCCACTTATATTATTGTATTAGGTTCTTGTGTATTTTTTGAAGGCGATTGAGTTTTACCTTTAATGTATCTGTTATCTTGTTTGGGTAATTTATCAAGATATTGTGGTATTTAATTGCTTGTTATGTTATGTAATCTTTTAAAAATGCCTAAGTAGTCATTGGATTAGACACAAACCATAGAGCGTTTGTAATGTCCCTCTAATCTTGGATTTACATTGAAAATCTTATTCATCGTTGAATTGCTTATGTACAGCCCCAAAACTCACAGTCAAATAGAACAAAATAATAACTTTATATGACAATAATTTATTATTTAAAGCGAGTAGAGACCAGCGTGCAGTGAGTCAGTTTGAATTTTTAGATTTTAAATCTATTTTATATATCTTCCAAGTTAAACGTTTGTCAAGATATAATCCTATATCCTATATCCTATATCCTATATCTTTGCTTGGGGTATTGCTTATGTTGACAAGTTGATTATTTTATTAAAGGTAATATTAACCAGCTTATCTACGTTGTATTCTTTATTTCTGAAGCCATTTTTCTATTACGTTCGTGTTTCTGCATTTTTTTGGATCTTCGTTGCAGGCAATAAGTTTCGTGTTATTAGCAAGGGTTCCTATGTTGCTATGATTCTTAATGTGTATGTCGTGCGTCTTTAATAAGCAGGCGGGAGGCTCTAGAATATTTTCTTATGATACTCCTGCTGTAATTAGTCTCTATACCAAACGTTTAGGAATATCTCAAAAGCAATAAATTTTATTTTTAAGTGCTGCTTAAATTACATTAATTATTTTTTTTCTTTATTATTAAGTTTATTGCCAGTTCAACAATTGTATATTGTTATTCATAGCATTGATAAAGTAAGGTATACATGTCATTCGGGATATACACAATTATCGTATCAGGTAGTCGTAAAGGATCAACAATGGGTCTTGTGTGTTGGCGGGTTAATTAGTCAGTTTTTGTGTTATCCGTTGTTATACATACAGATCTTGTGGGAGTTTGCGCTTTAATCTTCTATGCAGATTCTTGCGTCCTAGTTTATAGTGCACAGCGCCTTCGCAGTTGGTGAGAGTAAGTTGGAGCTTTTTGGTGGTTTTCCTCAAATATTCCTCTATGATTGGAATTTTTAGCTCATGATGGAGTTGGATGTTTCGTACATACCAAGGGACATCAACTGATATTCTTAGGATTTTGTTCTGGAGCACTTGTATTCTGTTGATGTTGGATTTAGAGGTATTGCTCCATATAGCACAAGCATATGTTCCTAGCGGTCGAATTAGGGATTTATATAAGAGTAGAGAGTAGTTGGTTTTTAGTGATAATTTTCTGTTAATTAATGGGTATAGTTTTGTTAGTCTAGCATAGCATAAGTTAAGCTTCTTATTAATATAAAATTTCCACGATAAGCGTGTGTCTATATAAATGCCCAAGTATTTCACCGGTTCAGTGTTGGGATTCCATTCAATGTGTGTACCGTTTATTAATAAACTATCGGGATCCTCAATTTTCCTGAGGGTAAATATTTTGGCTTCATATTTTGCTGTGTTAAGGGTTATGTTCGATTTGATTAGCCAATTGTCTACTTTATCGATTGCTGATTGAAGCTGAGAGATTGATTGGTTTAGATTCCAGCTTTGCGATATGATCACTGTATCGTCAGCGTACATAGCAAGATTTTCTCGTGTGAGCGGGATATCTCTAACAAATATGTTAAATAGTAGCGGTCCCAGCACACTCCCCTGGGGGACTCCGGCTTTGATTGGCTTACTGTCAGAGACAGTTGAATTGATTCGTACGGCAAAGGTTCTATTGCCTAGGAAAGAGTAAAGTATCGCTTTAAGACAGCCTGGTATTGGTAGGGGGAGTATTTTATATTTAAGGCCTTCTATCTAGGCTTTATCAAAAACTTTCGCGATATCCAAAAAGATCGCTGTGGTATATTATTTGTTCTTATATCCAGTCTCGATTATTTCTACAATTCGTTGAATCTTTGAATCCGAATTGGAATGGTGGGAGGGTATTTAGTTCTTGCAGTTGAGTATTTAGTCTGGAGTAGATTATTCGTTCAAGTATTTTTGATAGAGTATTTAGAATGCTTATTGGTCGATAGTTGTTGGGGTTGTTGCTGTTTTTTCCCGGTTTAGGAAAGACAACGACTATAGCATGTCTCCATGCTATTGGGAAATATCCCTGTCTGAGGCAAGCATTAAACAATGTTGCCAGGAATACAAGTACCTTCTTGGTGAGTCTTTTCAGAATTTCATTGTTGATGAGATCGTATCCCAGAGACTTCCTATTTGGTATGATTTTTTTTATTTCACTAGGAGAAGTAGGTTGTATGCGATCAGGAATTAAAGGTGTGTCTCAATATGGTTTTGAATTGCGTTGGTGAAGGCATTAATTATTAGATAGTAATATTGTATCTTAAAATGTTGATGAAAATCGACTTAATGATTTGGGATCTAATTAATTTGTAATTGTTCTTTTCTGTATTCTCTTAAAAATAACCCTTTTCGTCAACTTTAATTTTAAAGAGACTTAGATAAGATTGCAATACATTGAGAAATTAGTTATGAAATAGCTAGTATGTGAGACGTAGAATTTGGTTCTGAAGAAACTAAAGGCTTTCTTCAGGTGGTTGTTTTAATAAAACTGCGATGATAAAATCGTAAGATATTTTATAAATTTAATTTTTTTAGACTTTTATTGATAGTGAATTTATGAATTAGAAGTAGCATTCAAAAAGTTTCATCAGTTTCTTCTGAATTTGGTTTAAGTGTTGATCCATTTGATATGGTGCTGTAAGAAATTTCCGGACTTTCTACTCATGTTCTGTGGAGGGCATGTTATATGGTTTAAACACTTTTGGGAGATGATTTGCGAATACTATTACCTTCTCTCTATCGCTTTAAGCCCGTTTATTGTTGTCATCCTTAATTGGTAAAACAGGCAGTTTCCTTGCGGCTTTCCACAAAGAATATTCTGTTGCTTCCGATGGAGATAAATTGCTTAAGTATTCTTGGATGGATTAATTTTTTATTGGCATTAATAATTAATAATAATAATAAAAATAAATAATTAATCTTTTGGTGGTCTGCCATTTTTCACAAAGTTTTCTTCTTTTTTGTATTTTTTGTTTATCTGTTATAGGGCATTTTTGTTTAAGGGAGCTGGTGTTGCTTTTTGTGTTGTTTAGATAGCATATAATGTTGGCATGTAATGTCGTTCAGTATTAGGAAGTATGAAAGAACGAAGACTTGCATGGGTAGAGTCGCTTTCTCCAAAGTAGACTTTCCTCACCGAAATAGCAAAGAATGTGTATCTGCTACTACAAAATGATGGCTATTGCTATAAATTGTTGAATGAATAATCCCAATTTTAAAAAAGCGTGAGTTAGCAGAAAGGTTGCGACAAAAAGAACCTTTATTGCTACTTCAGACTATTTTAATGTAAAACACACATTTTTAATATTTATCTTTATATTATTTATAACTAGATTATAATGTAAAGACCGCTTTGTAGCCTTGTTAAAGTATACTTCTATGTATGAGATGGTAAAGCTTTCGAGCGGTGTGCGTTGAGGCGCTTCGTGCTTTGTAAAAAGTACGAGCCCTACGTTCTCCCCCACTTAAATGTAGCCACAGGCATATAAATGTAAAAGGGGTTAATTTTTAGGCCACTTTCACTGTTTTTCTTGAATTTCAGATCGCGAATTTAGATTCTACGTCAAATTTGGCTGTCCCTTTTGTTTTTTCCAGAGGGAATCGGCGGCTAGGATATTTTATGTGATTCATTATTATTTATAGAAGGAATACAATAAATAACTCCCATAAAAAATTGAAATTTATCTAATATTCTAATTTTTGCAAATTTTTTATTGTTGAATCCTAGAATTATTATTCATTTCATAACGCAGTTAGCAGCCGATGTTAAGGCTGATTGGGTTGATACTGCAAGCGACTTTATAACTAATTATAGAGTATTTCATAGGGCAATCTCCAAGAAAGTAAGAATTTTCTCTTCTGCTTATACGTGCTACTATTAATTACATGGAAATTAATCATTTCCTAGGCGCGTTTACGTAAACCGAACCTACATTGAGCTTAAACGCTAAACAGCCGCGCTATTATTTACGCCTAAAGACCCACAATCGGAAAGCTGCTCCGACGGGCGCAACGCAAGAGCGAAAGAAATGCAGCCTGCACGCGGCGCGGAAAGTCGTTGACCCGCGGAAAAATCGAGCGCTCACGTCGTCCACTTTGTTACAATACAATTAGTGAGATAACGTGCAATTACCTCGAGCCTCGCGTGTCGCAACTAGAGAAGTGTCCTTGCTCGCGCCAGGAGCGGTTCATGAGCAGGCGCGCTTAATTGCCCCAAACTTGTCATCTCGAAGGCCCCGCGGCCCGCTCTGCCCGCGGTTTCCGCGACACTCGCAATTGCTGCGAATAATTCAGCGCGATTTATTACGCATCTCGTCGTGGAGCGATTGCATCTTCTGATCCAATTCCGTGACGGCGTTGCAAAACTCCTGAAACGCAGCTGGAAGTGCTGCTTGGAGTAATTCCGAAGCCAGCGTTGCTTACTTTCTAACCTTAAGATAGCGCCAAAAGGCGAATTAATTGTACATTTGCGTCCGCTTCGAGGGAGGCTGCGGGAATAAAGTCAAATATATCCTGGCGAGCGCCCATAAATTTCTAGTTGTCATTGAGGTTTCTTGAATTATCTTGTTAAGTGCATCGTATGTGAAGCTCAGTAACGGATTTGAAGGTTGTTATGGTTATTATGCTAATGAAGCTAACT
Source organism: Sinelater perroti (assembly GCA_036346155.1). Classification (NCBI taxonomy): domain Eukaryota; kingdom Metazoa; phylum Arthropoda; class Insecta; order Coleoptera; family Elateridae; genus Sinelater; species Sinelater perroti. The sequence goes on along the minus strand of JARFIY010000370.1, from coordinate 14,899,306 downwards.
AGCTGTTTATGACCTGCTTGTGTTACTCTGATATTTATGTTTGAACTTTCTTTGTGACAAGAACATGTCGAGTTCATTTCAATCTAATTGAAGATGATTACGTGTATGTACAATTGAGCATTAGTAGAATAATGCCATCTTAATTTATGCAACTGCAGATTTTATGAACAATGGGAATGGCAATTTCTTATATCCATTATTGCATTAGCATTCTTAGAAGAGTAACAATTAAATTGTGATGGGTGTTTGACCTCTTCCTATTATAAAAACTTTAGTGTATTGATCATTTAATCTGACATGCAATTGTTAGGTTTCAATATAACAATGTCCAGTTACAGGCATCGCAAATTTATGACACGCCTCCTGAAGAAAGTAAAAGGAAAGCATTTGTTGAAAGGCAAAGGATCTGCTAATAAAACTGTTGCATTTGAAATATGCTAAAGTTGCTTTAAAATAATTGCCCGTTACTTTTCGTTGTAAACAGAACTGCAAGAAATTCGTATTTACAGTCTACTTTTTTTGTAAATTTACAATCTACTCTATATGGAGTATTAAGTAAATGTGATTACAATAAATAAGCAGTGTTAAGAGATACCACTCAGCAGTGGCACTCTTGCAGTAATCTTATTGTTTAGGGGGTTCACAGGTCGCAAAGCCAGGTTCTGTTTAGTCGTCTCACTGAGAGGACGTTGGTAGACAGTTGGTGGACTAGTGCACTAGGATGATTACTAATTTTTTCTTGATAACTCTGAGTAAATCGGTGAATTTCTTCAGTAATAAAGGGAATGCTGAGATCTTCATGCAGTATCTCATTTGTTACATACAATGGTGCGTTCACTATGACACGAAGGGTTTGATTGAAATTGTTGAATTATTTTAATACGAGTAGGTTTGGCACATCCCCATAGCTGAATCCCGTATGTCCAAACGGGCTTCAGGATAGTTTTATAAAGCATCAGCTTATCTGATATTGACAATTTTGACTTTCTTCCTAATAACCAATATTTCTGACGGAACTTCAGGTCTAATTGCTGGCGTTTGGAAATGTTTTTTCCATGTAAGATACTGATCAAGATGTAATCCTAGGTACTTAGTTTCTGTTTTTGTTGGAATTTCTACATTATCCAAGGTGACTGGCGGACATACGTGAAATCGAGTGGTAAATGTTATTTGCACTGATTTAGTTGGATTGATTTTAATACGCCATTTAGTAATCCATTTGTTTATGGTGTTCAGATGTTGTTGGAGATTTGCGGCTGCTAGAAAGGGATTTTTGTGCGTTGATAGGATGGCGGTATCATCGGCAAAAGTAGCGATAACTGTTTTTGTATCTTCAGGTAGGTCAGCTGTGTACACTAGGTATAGGAGGGGTCCCAGGATGCTACCTTGTGGGACATCAGATTTTACAGGGAAATAGTTGGACAATTCATTATTGTATTTAACTGTGAAATATCTGTCAGTAAGATAGGACTTAAGAAGAAGATAAAAATAACTAGGGAGAAGCCTTTTCAGTTTATGAAGTGATCCGGTATGCCAAAATTTGTCGAACGCCTGTTCAACATCTAAAAATACAGCTCCACAGTACTTTTTTCTTCGAGACTCAGTGAAATTTGATTTATTATTCTGTGCACTTGCTGGATTGGAGAATGCCCTTCGCGGAATCCGAATTGATGGTGAGGTATATGTGACAAGATATCTGTGTCGTTCAGCAGGCGTTTAAGGAATAGTTTCTCAAACATTTTTCCTAAGACGGGCAAATGACTAATTGGCCTATATGAAGTAACATCTTCGGGTCGTTTACCACGTTTAGAGACCATTATTATTTGCACCTGTTTCCATAATAGAGGGTAGTACGATAGGCTTAGCATTCGATTATAAATAGTTGTCAATAATACTATCGCCTTTTTTGGGAGCATCTTTAGAACTTGGCCGGTAATAAGGTCGTAACCTGGTGATTTATGGTGGTTTGTTTTATTTATCTCGAATTGAATCTCTGCAAGTGAAAAATGTCTGATAGGTAGCGTCATCTGAGATGGAACGTCTAGATATTCTTTTATATCCTCATCATCGATGTCGGAGTGATGTTGAAATACAGTAGATAAGTGTTCAGCAAAGATATCAGATTTTTCTTTGTGAGATTTAGCCCAACTACCATCAGGTTTTCTTATCGGCGGTATATTGGCTTGAGGTTTTTTAAATTTTTTCGTTGCTCTCCAAATACTGTGACCTTCGGGGTTCAGATGCATAAGATAGTGAGTAAAGGAGTTATTTTGGGCATCCAGAAGGACCGCCCGAAGGCGTCGAGATAATCTGTTGTAGTTTAGCTTTTCGGCGGCGTTACGATTCTTTGCCATTTAGTTCGAGCGCGTCTTTTTTCGGCAATTAGTTTTTTTATATAGAGTGGTATTTTATTTTTATGATGTACTAGCTCGTATTCAATAGGCGTAGCTTCCCAGACGGCTTCTTGAATATGAGTAATAAAGTTCTGTACTACTTGATCTATGTCTTCAGATTGTTTTATACCCACTTTAAGATCAATTTTGTTTTGAAGAGATTGTTGAAACATAAGCTAATCAGTTTGTGTTGATATTAATCTGGGATAATTGTGTTGATATTAATCTCACTAGTTCATCTGACTGGGACTATGATTATTTCCATTGTTTTCTTTTATAGGCATTTTATTCGCCGCCACACCGATGAAGACTAACACTCCCACACAGCCCTAAGGGAATGACAATTGGAAAGCGTAGCCAATATATAGCTGACTGATTTGAATTTTAATGCCACTCCGAATGTATGGATTGTCTGAAGGTTATATATAAGATCTACAATTGTAGAATAGTTGTGTGTTGTTAAAATGTTGTACTATGATCATTTATCAGTTATTGCTACTGTACAAAGGACAAGATTTTGTCGTAACAATATACTCAGTATTAACATAGTTTGTTAACTAATAAAATAGATTGAAGAAATTGGTTGCGTTAAAGATAGTACAAGGTTTGGTCATGATTGTGGTGGTGTCCATATACTAGAGAATATTGCAATCATTTGACAAAGTGTTCAAGAGGATCGCAACACCTTTATTAGACGTCGCTTTCAATAAACAAACATCTTTGCGGGCTATATTAAACAGACTTGCACCTAAAACCGTACAAGTTCCAATTAACTCGGGAACTTTAGCCTAGAAAATATCAAAATCGCTGTCAGTAGATCTAAGTGTCAAAGATAGTCCGTTTTGACTTATGTAGATAGGTTAAAAAGTAAAACTGGTGTATCTGGGGATAGAGCCCCCTCTCGTGTTGTTTAAAAACAATCGTATCCACGTTGGGTACTTGAGAATAAAGCAGAAAATTCTCTTACTGTTACTGAAAAGCGTTATCGTAACATAAAAGAACACTTCTTTATCTCTAAAATTGAGGAACATGTGGTTTTAGCTAGATGGTGTAATATTTTATATAGGGAGAGAGACCATGAGCATCCATAACGTTGAGACTTTCGTTTTGGTGATGTGGTTGGATCACTAGATTTAAATGACCTTTAATTTTTCCGTGGGCTTTCTTAAGGATCAGGTTTACGATACCTAAGCAGGCACGAATGAGGAATTTAAAGAAATTAGGAAGCTGTTTAAAGCATCCCTTTATTATGTGGGGCCTTCAAAAATAGACATTTACCAAAGTATATTCAAAACATAGTTTTAAACTTTAAATAAACAATTAGTTTTAAAAATATTACCCTGATATTTTCGAGAACAATTTGAATAACATCAAACATAACTACATCAAATTAAATCAAAAGTACTGCAGGCAACGTTTTTGGTCCAATTTTGTAGTTCATTTACATATCAGATATACCTACAAATTAACTCTCTCGTTGCAACATTTGCTGATGATAAATTGATTATAGCGAAACAAAGATCCAATGCTAACTGCAATTCTTATTCAACAAAACTTAGATCAAGGAATGCAATAGTCTAAAAAATGGGATGTTAAATTAAATGAATCAAAAACCTTTTATCACATGCCGAGGTAATTTATCGTCAGTTTTTGTAAAAAACCATACCATTAATTCAAGTGACTGAAAGTAAGTTTTACCAGTTGCTGTGATATTGATGAGGGTAAACCTGTTAGAAGGTAGGGTAGTACTATTTTGGAAAACTTGCCAGGTTTGAAGATACGAATAATTTGCGTAAACGGCAGTTGGACTAGCCACTATATAAGATAGAAGGCATTTTTCAGATGTTTTAAAGATTTTATGTAGATTAGAAATTTGATTTTGTCTCGAAATTTATTACAAGTGATTTAACGGATAGGAATTTTTAGTATAGCGCTCGAAAATCCAACTTCAATTCAAATTTCGCCTAAAAACAATTTTTAAATAATAAACAAATGCTTCTGATTTTCTTCATCAGTTCTCTTCTATATTGCCGTTTGATCTTGTAATAGTTATATATGCATTATAAGGAGTTTAAAGCCTTTGGCACCTCTCTTTATTGTGCAGTTATACGGACTTGAAAAGTATTGTTTCGAATTGTTGTTAATATTCTTAATTTTTGTTTAATTAGTTGAATTTTCTTCGGCTTTAATGTTATAACTACGATGTCGCTTAATGAGTTTTTTAAAGAATTTAAAAAAAACAATGTTTTGGAGTAGCATTTTACCTTTGTTCTTATGTGGTAAAAATAAAATTATTAGAGACACTAGATCTTATTTTGTTTTTAGTTTAATGGAAGTGTTAAGATGTTTATTCATGTATTTTTTTAAGGAACACATCGCTTAGTTTTAGTATTATTGAGTAAAGGGTTGGTCATCCTGTATATTATAGTGACACTTATTTTTGAATTTTAGAAAAATTTTCTTGAATGAAATACAAAATATTAGAACAATTTAAATTTTAGTGTGAAGTATAAATGCTTTCCACGGTTCTGTTAACTATTTTTTAGAAAAGTTTTCCGTATTTTTCAATAAATGTGGATCTATTTTAGAAATTACACGTCTGATGTTTTCTTTTAACCCTGGAATAGTAGCAAATTGCGTACACCATTGACAGTAACAGCTTTGCCAGCTTCGTCCAGTCCAGTGGTTCCCAAACGTACTGTGCCTATAGGCTCCTTCTTATAGCAAAAACCTGACCATGAACCTCCAAGTGAAATAACTACATAATTGCATAACAGAAAAATTACAAATTTAATTTTGATGTGTTGAAATGGTAAATGATGATTTAAAAATAAAACATAAATAAAACATTTTGTTTTAAAATACATAAACATATAATTTTTTTCAGTGAGATGGATTAACGTAATGGAATGATATATTATTTGTTGGGCTCTATACTTGTGGTTAACATTTGTAAGTCTCCAACACTAATTTCCAGTCAGTTTCTTTTTCTCGTAATGAGGCTTATGACTGCACTAAATCCACGTTCTATTAAACAGGAAGATAGAAAAACAATCTGCAGCTTCTGTACAGTGACTTATAATGCAGGATATAGAATTGGCATCTGTTTTCGTAACCAAAATTTGTGGTATCCTTTTTCAAACATTTGTTTTAGCACCTCATTTATCGATAATTCAATAAGTTTATGAGTCTATTTGCAAAAGGGTCTGACACCCAATCGGGGATAACCAAGTGAAGAGTGTCTTCAAATCCTTGGTTGAGGTCAGAATAAAGAGCCGTTAAGTGTTGACAATAAAAAAGCAAATCTTTACCTTGTTTTTTTGCAATTTTGAAAGATTTCAAAACTAAGAGCATTTTTCTCTCTCCCAAGTTTTATTTCTATAACAAAATTGGAGCACTAAAGTGGAAAAACGTATTCCTTTATTTCCTTTACGATGGACCAATATTTCTCAATGAGTCTGAGAGCTAGACTGTTTGGTGCATTTATTTGTTTTGGTACATAATCCAAACTATTAAGAGTGTACCACTCTTTCGTTGCCTTAGAGCGGTAGCAGTTGTAGAATCTGCCCAAAAAAATGGTTTAACATCGGGCTACTGCAAGAATGGCAAAACACGTTTTAGCAACCACTCTTTTCGACGGATATCCGGATTGATAGGCCCATTGGTTATGAAAGCTTTGCTCTTTAAACCGCAGTTACATATGGCTTACCAGACAGGAATTTTTCGAAAATTTGGTTTTTGCTTTATTTTCTAGTCTTAGGGAGTATTTTTCCGGCTGTGGACAGTGTAGTAATTTGCCCAGCAATGTAATTGAAGTTAGCGAAGCAATATGCCTCATCGTCCATCACCATGCAATAGATGTTAGTACAACTTGCGGAAACGGAACTGCGCTGATTTATTCTGTTTTGTATTCCGATCAGGGACTATTTGACCCCTAAAACTTTTCAGAACAGCTCTAGCCTTTGGTTTTGCATAAAATCTTGCAACATTTAAACTTTCTTGGCTGATTTTTACGAAGAAATATTTAGATTATCTTTGAAAAGCTGCAACACTCTCTGTTCCTTCTTCTGATACGCCATTCTATGTCCCCTCCACTTTCTGGTTCCATTTCCACCGAAGCTCGTTCCCTAAACTGTTTTAGTACACAAGTGACAGAAGAATTAGAAACATTTTCTTTTCGAGCAAACTTACGAGTACGCAAGTGGACGTGTTCGTGGAAAATTAATTTTCTAGACAAGTTTGCCTTTATTACGTAATATTTTTGCGTCTGTTTGGATTGGCAACTTATAAACTATTGTACTTATAATGTTATTTGTGATTTTTGTGTTTACTCTTTAATTTTTTTTGTAAAAAATCGGCATCTACTTTTGAATTCTATAAAATCCAGTTCACAATAAATCTATATGTGTTTATACCGTTCTTTAGTGATTTTAAATATAGTTGTTGTAACTAAAGAGTAATTAGATGTTATGCCATAATTGGGCGTGATGTTTATATAATTTAAAAGTGAGTTGTTAATATAAAAAAATAGATAAAAGATTTTGTTGAAATCGGTTGGATAGTAGATGGAAGTGTTAGTTGAAAGATAATAGTAATTATTAAGTGGCGAAGCGAAACGGAGTCACTTACTAACTTCATGTAGTCCGTCTGTCTGTCTGTCCGTCCGTCCGTCCGAGCAAAAGCTCGGAACGGCTGGGAATTTCGAAATTCTGTTTTCACCAATCGACTGGTGACCAAAAAGGTTTGGGTTCTAGTGATTTTGAAACTTTTTGGTCAAAATTCAGCTAAACTAGAGGGTTCTGAAATTTGGGAGACTGCTTCGCCACTTCGCTATGCGTTGCAGGCTTTGCAGGTTTATTATAATTTGTATGCTTTAATAAGTTCCTTCTTTCTTTATTGAATTTTTATCATTTTAGCCAAACACCTTATTGCCTGATTATACATAAGTAGCATTCAGAAATATTCAGTGTATCTTTAAAAAATGATATTTAAAATAATAAAATTGCATTGAATAGAATTGTGATTCGTTATTGTTGAATAATAAAGAAATAAACATATTTGCTACTGAACTGAATAATGAAAGGTAATTAATGCGTTGTGAGAAAAATATATTTTATTACTTCAACTGAGTTGAACGCGTACTAACCAATAGATTGCCAAGAATGGAAGTAATTGAGCATAAAATGTAAAGAGAGTTATCCTTCATAAATAAATGACCATTATTATCAGCTTTATTGCAAATTGGCACGCAAAACTAGCAATTAAAAGAAAATTAGCAGCAATTTCTACATATTACTGCTGCACTAATAGGTGGCATAGCTTTGAAATTGTGTCATTTTGCGTAAAATATTATTAGCATAATTTTCACATTTTCGATGATTTAATGCAAATTACAGTACCAGCAGCTCTTAAGTTGTTAACCAAATATCTTACACGTACTTTATGTCATGATAAAATTTGATATTTAAATGTAACGAAACTTCGGCCTGAAATGTTTCCTACGGCATTATTTTTAATTCAAGGAGTTACATTAGTCAAACAAAAAATGATCTCGTTCCAGCTCCTTAATTGTAATTAAAAGAAATTTACATCGACATCGTCGTAGCTCGATCTAGTAGACCTCGAAGAGCAAACTGCTTCATCGTCAGTTAATTTAATGCTTGTAAAAAAGCGGTTTGAACTTCAGAAGAGGCCAAGCAATCATTCCGCAATTTTTATGTATCACTTTCCTAAACTCGGTTAACATTCACTTTTAATCACAAAATTTATTTTACTTGTGTTGTTGAATGATACAATATCTAATAGACACTTTATATGCTTCTTAAGATATTTATCATTTAAATTTTTTCTTCTGGAGCCATTCACAGTAGTATGCAAACAAACACTCCCATTTATAAAACTGAAGTGTTTTGTAGTGCTAAGATTACACGACGCTCATTACACACACGTACTGCCATTGAAAGCGGTTTAGTCAAGTCAAGATATTTAATTCTGTTGACTCGCGTCTTCTTCTATAAGTGCCTCTCGTAGCTCGTCTTGGTGGGAACTAAGGCGAGTAACGAAACGGACGTCATATTTTTGGATTTTGTCTAAAATTGAGGGAACGCTAACTCACCACGAACAACTTCGATTAGCTTAAACTAAGAGACGTACACCATTTATCGTAGTACTTTGGATTGAAGGTGCCTTAAAATTACAATGTTAAAGTTGCTACCAGTTCCCAAAATTTGTATGCATTTAGATAATGGCTTTGTAGAGCAATACTTTATTGCATTTTAAGACCTAACTGCGTTCTATTTAAGTCATCTGTCAGTTCAAATATAGTCTTAGGTACTTAACATTTTTTCTTTGCAGTATTGATGTGCTGCTAAGCAAAATGTGAAGTCTTGTACTCCTTCTTTGGATAGAGGTCGCGCGTCAATTTATTAGCCATTTATTGAAACATAATTTTAGTTCTTGTAAATGTTTTTGAAGAAGATAACTTACCATCTAATATTTAGAAAAAATAAAAAGGCTGTATTATCATTTGCAAACTTAGCTACTATGGTGGAATAATACTAAGGAAATCGTGTCCACCACTCTTCCCTGAGGTACTCTTGCATTTATTGGAAATAGATGCGTGTAGTTACCACTCTACACAAAGGAAAAAATTAGAGGGCTTACACCTCTCTTCCTTGACGAAAAAGAAATCAGCATATCGGGAAAAGTAAAGTATCTAGGAGTTGTTTTCGATTCTAAATTTACTTGGAACCGTCATATTGAGAAAGTGGTCGACAAATCGGTGACAACTCTAGCAGTTGTCAGACGGATGTACAAGTCGTGGGGGTTAAAACTAGAATGGTGCACTGGTTGTACACTAGAGTTATTAGACCCTCTCTTACATACTCAACCTTCGTCTGGTGGCCCAAAGTTACACAAGAAACCACCAAACTAAAACTAGGAAAGATACAAAGACTTGCCTGTTTGGGCATATTTTTTAGTTGAAATATTTACAAATGGCAGCACCTGTTAGACCTATCTGCACAGATGGTTCTAAAACCGAGACTGGTCACTACGGCTGAATATATGCTGAGGTTCTCAGGGTAGAGCTACATGGTAAAACATAATACGGTGAAACCATTATGGGCACCTGGGCATTGTGGTATCTGCGGAAATGATCTGGCTAAGCAGGGATCTAGTGAGGTTTAGAATTGGCTTAGAATAGACTTTAGACACTGGTACAAGTGCTGCTCGAAACATGTATTAAAGACGAGGATGCTATCGGAGCTGGAAGAATCGAGGCCAGGGGATAATTTCAGCAAAACCTTCAATAAGGGACCTTGCCAAAGGTAGCTTAAAACTTCTTAATCTAAGTATGCCAAAACAAAAAGGCTACAACAAGGGTTATTTATCAGACAGCAGCACTTTAAAGACTTTATAAATAAAATTTAATGGTAGGCATGATAACGAACTATGCAGGAAAACAAATACGTAAACTATTATGCACTGAGTATCTACGTACAGAAAAGGCAACATACATTAATGAGATAAATGGCTAAACCTGCTCTAAAACTCAAAAGAAACTTTAAAGGCACGACCCATCGAAAGGGACCTGTATCTGTTGATTCAGAGGACATCAATTACAGATTGGTTGTGAATTTACTTTATTCGAGTAATCACAATAAGCCATAGACTGCAGTGAACATGGATCCATCAAGGAAGACATACCCTAAGGAACAAAAAAATTAACATTCTATTTGACAACAAATAACTGGAAATTAATGTGACTTAATTTGTTTTATTTTATTTGTTGATAATTTTCTTAATTCAATATACCTGTTCGATAAGCTTATAATTTTTCTGAAAACCAAAGTATGAGTTTATTGAGTAATATTATAGATAATAGATTTCATAAGAGATTTTTTTTAAATGTTAGACACAAGCAGCAGCAGACTAATTGATCTAGATGAAGTCATATCGGTAGGTGGTTCACTATACTAAAATATTTTGTATTTATATTAGTACATAAGCAATAAATACAAACTCCATTTTGGTAATTCATTAGGATTTGGTTGTCATGATAGTGGGGCTTAACTGGATTAAATTTAAACGTTATGATTAGTAGGCACAGTTAAAATAATGTTTGTAGGCAAAGCTATTTTTTCCTTCTGGTGTAGCTCTAGAGTTTGTTGGGGCGAAATAAGCTTCCAAATGCTTATAAAAAGAGAAACATTTTCTCCATCATTTTGCTCAATTGTTATTCGCAAGGTACTTTATGTTTCTGCGATTGCTTTTTTTGTTGCTCTTTAAAGTATCCTATAGTTTTCATTGGAGACAAGATAATTAGATAATTTTATACCGATTTATTTTTTATGTCTGAAAAAAGTTGTTATACAGTTGATTTATTGTTCATTATCAGGGTGTCTGGTAGTCTGTTTTTCGGCGATTTTGTTCTTCACTACTAGGTGATGATCTACTTAAAAGTGGTATTAAGTATTTGGCAGTGTTACCGCCTATGCAGCGTATTGTGTAGTTTAACTAAATAATTCTATTGCAATGAATAAATTTCTCTATATTTTAATAATACAAAAATCGATTTTGGTTCGTGTATTTCGTTTGGACTGACACCCTTCATGATATAGAATAAACTTGGCATGTCGTGCAGTCCGTGATTTTTGAGTGTTCTTAAGGATTTTTTTCCTTTACTTGTGATTAGTCACCATTACCACTGAGTATACTTTGCACTGTAAGCGTCGTTAGAAACAAATATATACACAAAGTTTTGAAATAATTGTTGTGTAGTGGAAGACATTTTAATCATCTATTGCAACTGTCGTAATTTTAAGAGTGCCGAATTGCATGTAGGAAGTTGGTAGTGCTTACTAATAAGAATAGCAGTTCCAGTATGAGCCGTGCCATCTGTACGTTGCGTATGGTATATTGTATATTTTAAAATCTCAACATAAGTACGACCGTATAGTGAGACTCAAATGTTAGCATACTGCCTATGCATTGGTTTGCTCTGTTTGGTCTTCGCAATGTGCTAATTTATTTGCATTTCAGACAGTTTAGAAATGCAGGTTTATTACTAACTTTAGTAACGACTATGGTCGGCAAGGTTAGCATATTGTTCATATCTTTCATTAGGGGTTTTAGTATTTATTTAAATTTATGTAATTCGTTTGCTGAATTTTTAGTGTTGAGTTGCTGTATCGTAACTAAGTTGCCGCTTACTTTTGTTTAATACCTGCCCATAACTAAATGTAATTGGATCAACTGCGGAAAATAGTAATAACATCTTAAGGGAAGATATTTTTTTTAAATCAAAGTTCCATATAAGTTAGAGATCTCCTGTAATTTTTGGATAATGTCCTCCACAGTTTTATTGTTTATATTATTTTGGCATATTTGTACTTTATTTCTTGTTGTTGACATTAGTGACCACATGTCTAAGTGTCTATCGCTTTTCTGCATCAGAGATGATGCGCGACGATCGAGCACAGTGGTCGAACACATGCGAGCCTTAACTTCCCAGTTTACAAGCCGTGCTCTCACGCGGAGCATTATATCCTTAAAAAGAAAGAAAAAATAACAAGTAACCACAAGCAATTAAGTAACACTTGTCCCATAGGTCACATGGTAATAAATGTAATAAGAAATAAATAAGTAGAGTTAACCTTTTGGCTTCAACAACAACGTAGACAATACGTCTCTTATCTTGAAGGCTTAATGCGAATTACTTTGTCATAATATGCTGTTTTAACCACCTTAGAAATTACAAATTTTAAGAGAATTCCCATCCCACAGTCTGTGTAAACAGTAGGTGAATGTGTTATAAAAATTACTTTTTGATTTTATTTTTTAAATGATTATACCGCAGTTTGTTTTTATTCAATTGCGCCTTCCTTTGAATGTAAAATAGTAAAGCATTTTCTCTAAAAACCTTGTCGAGTCCTCATTTGATGCTTTTTTGGAGTCATTTTTTAGCACATTATCAAATTGTTTCTTAAAAATTTTCTCAAATTTTAAGAGTAAATTAACCACTCTTTGAAATCGATTACACAATTCTGATTTTAAACATGTAATGGAAATTTTTAATATGACTGATCTAATCAAATTAAGTTAACGATATCTTACTATTAAGGCTCTTCTTTATCAAGAGTCTTTTCTAATATACAAAGTTAAAATACTTAAAAAAATAATTTTATAAGTTGATTCTCCTTTTTAATCTTCAGCAGCTTACTTCTACTTTATAGTTTTTGGACACATTGAAAATAATATGTAAGTCTCCAATTCTCTCAAAATGCGTTACATTTGCAAGTGAGCATTGTCTCTGGTAGTCAAGTCATACAACATTATCTGACTGACTAAAATAATCTCTATATTCGAGCTTAACAGTTATGACAACTTTAGTTAAATTTATTCAAAATTTTGAGTATATTAGAATTTAACTTTCAACAGGAATTTTATTTATTGACTATGCAAAAGTTTTATCATTAAATGATTAGCTTTGAGTTTATAGGTACTAATATTATCGATAAGGCATATCTTTAAAAGAAAACAAAATAAAAAATGCTTTTATCGAACTAGGAATGCCTTATTTTTAGTAGTGTAACGTGTAAACATACCTAACAGCTGACATTTCAACCTACACACGCCCATTGTTCTCGTGTATTGTTAAAGGAAGCAGCTACATTTTTAAATATTTTCTACAGCAATTTTAAATTATTTAAAACAGTTCAGTTATTTAAATTACGGCTATTTTTATTAGTTTTGGTTTTAATACTTCTTCGCCTTGCATATTTCCATAACATACGTGTTGAAATATACAGGGCGTAGCTAAAACTGCACTCACTCTTTCAGTGACAATAAAAGCTACGTTAATTAATTTAGAAACAGTTTATAAATATTTAAACTGGCTATTTTTTTTAAAAACGCGGACCAATAGATTTATGTAATATGTCATTTAGAACTGCCAGACCTTGTTTTTCATTTTCCTCTTTCAGCTCAATAATTGTCATGGTAACTCGACTATTACAATATTGCTGAGAAAGTGTTTCATTTTACTGAAGGTAAATCTCTTCATCACCATACTACCCTTTGATGCGGGGATTGGTCGATTCCTGCAGAATGTAAACAATGAAAGAATAAGTAGAATTTTTGGGACACTTATTACTGAAGGTAAATCTCAGTTCATCATCAGTGCAAACCCTTTGATGATTGGTTAATTATCTACATATATATTTTAAAGGAGGTGCAAAACAAAACCAAAATGCATGCCAATGTATTATATAATATCCATCCATCTACGAGCTAAACTTTTATGCTTTGTTAATACCACTCTTGTAGTTTGGAATAATTATCTCACATACGCTATATCTTCTAAACGCGTGCAAACTTAGCAAAGATTGGCTCAAGAAATGATGCCAATGTATAATATCAGTGGTGCCATCCATCTACGAATATAAACTTTAGTAGGTTTAACAATACTCTATGTAGTTTGGAATAAAAAACTCACTACGCTCTTCTTCTACGTCCTGAAACTTAGCAAAGCGTTGGCTCAAGAAATGACCTGTTAATTCAGTGGTGCCAAATCTGGAATATAAACAAAGTAGGTTAACAATTACTGTATTAGTATATTCTATCAATTTGTAAAGAGTAAAGTTGGACATTATTAGGCCAACCTTCAAGAACTACCTCAAAGCAAATCACTAGACGTAAACCACATGGCCTCACAACTCCAATAACTCTTTACAATAGATTATGACAGCTTAACCTTCATTTAACCATTGGTCTCATGTGTTTGGATGTTATGAGAAAGATAGAAAAATACTTTCTCCCACTGATAGCAATTCGACAAAAAATATTCACTACACACGATTGTCAGATGTTCAGCTTGTTCTTAAATTAAAGTGTAAGGTACTATTCTAAATCTTTACTTATGCAAGTGGCGACTTATTGTCTATTGAAATAATCCAAACTCCTGTGATTAATGTTGGGTGCTTACAGCTTCTTAATTTAAAGACTGATATCATTGCTAATGATTTTTAAACAATTTTGAAGTAGGAACTAATTTCGCTTAGAGTTTGTGGATTATTCCAATTGCATTACCAATGCCACACCCTTACCTACTAAATGCCCAAGAAAATCTCAATGTTCGAGTCGAGAATGCCATCTACCTTTTTAAGTTCGAATTTTGAGAATTTAGACGCGCTTTGTAATATAACGCAAACTTATCAAATAGTTGGGTTAAAAACAAGACTCTTGCACCACGATAATATTTCTGACTTAATCAAACAATCAGTTTGATCTACTTAGCTACATTTTTGTAAATAAGTGCGTTTTGTACTTAGTGAATGATATGCAATACTTATTTTTGTCTAGATACTTTCTCCCACATAGATAATAGGACAAAGAAGAAATCGTTACAGTATTATATTTGTTCCTTTAAAAATGTTTTTTAAACTAATTATGATAATATGTAGACTTATTTGTAAATATGCTATGTTCTTCTATTGTGTTTTTTTAGAATGATAGATAAAGCATTATTTTCCATCTTCTAGGGCTTCTTTGTCCGCTTATGGGCAAAGTTCTCCTTAATTTGATACTACCCGAATCTGTTTATGTTGTTTCTTGCTATTTAAAACCGATTGTATATTTTATATCATATCTTCATCACCTTGTGCAAAGTTGTTTCTTTTAATACACCATGTAACCATGTATCGGTTGATGCTTACTTTATTGATAATAAATTTGTTGAAGGCTTAAGTTTCTGTTACATATAATAACATGTAAAGTATGCATTCATTAAATACCTGTGCTTTTACTTGTGGAATGTCCATCTTCATTATCTAGCTTAATTGGACATGAAATCTCTATAGACTTTTAAGACGTCTGTTTAATTTGGTTTGAGATTTTCTTTCTCCATTTTTACCTTTTGCCTAAAATAGATGCATTTTCCACTTTTTCTATTTTAGTGTTATTGAACTTTATTTGAGTATTAGAAAAAACTTTGTCATTGTTTCTCTTTTACTTAGATTTAATTGGAAGTCTCGTTATTTAGAAACTATACTTTAGTTCATTTAATATTTCTTCCACAAAATGAAAATGATTGATCTTTTCCCCAAAAATTTGTTCTACAAAAGTCTCTTAAACATGTTCTCCAATGTCAAAGTAGAAAGTTTTGAGAAAATTCGGCACCAGCCACTCTATGTATATATACTATAGAAATATTTTTATATAAAGCTTTGTATTTAAGATTAACTCTTGCTTTTGCTAACGAGTTCAGAATAGTCCAACTTTGGATGCTTTTGAGGCCTTTTCAGTAGTCTACCGAAGTTAACCAAAGCACTAATATTTTCAGTCAGCGCTGAAATAGTTTTTAAATGATTATTGCCGCTAAAATTATTCCTAAATCTGGATTGCTCTATCGGATGAGAAAATAAAATTACCTGCACAAAGCTTGTAGGCGTATCAAAGCAAGTTTAAAAGTCTACTGTGATCTGCATTTATGTACTCTCTTTTTTACAAAAGAATGACCTTAGTTATTTAATTTGAGGTTGTAAGACAAACAAATGTCTAAGTAATATGTATTAATTTCTTTCTTTGTCTCTATATCTCCATTATCTCCATTGTAAGGTTTCTCTACAACCTTTCTTAATTGTGACTAATCTTTCTCGTATCGCTCTTGATCTAAACTAGGATAAGTAGTTTACCTTATAGTAAAAATGATTTGTTAAGATTTAAATGTTTACTTTAGTTGCCGCTCATTTCTGAAATATTATTAAATGTTTACTGTATATTTAGAATACTCCATAGTACCTGTGACAAAGCTCCAACTTTAGCTAAAGCCGTAAAGACTATAAAATATGTAGCAAAATTGTAATAAATGTTACTATTAATAAATTTGTAAATTCTTATCTTAAATTTACATTAAATAATAAAAATAAATTAATACCGAATCTAGGAAACTTAATTGATAAACTTAGTTAAGAAAAAAATTGTCAAAATGGATACGGCAAACATAAAAACTACTTTGGGTCAGATATAACTTCTTAAAAGACAAAAATAAATGATAATAGCATAACAACGCCTGTATGATAATTTTATAGATCTAATAAAGGCATGAGTCGAGAAATAACAAATAACAACAGGTAGATTCAGAATATTATGAAATTAAATTCAATCATTCATAAAACAAAGATAAGCACAGATTGAAAAAACATTAAAAAATAAAGCAAATATTAAAATTAGAAAAGTACAAGTGAATAATAAAATAAGAAACCAAATAAACAGTAAGATATCCTTATAATTTAAACTAATAAATAACTAGACATAGTTGTTTTACTATTTCTTTACACATATTTTGGCTACTTTTCTACATTTTTAAATTCTTTATTATAATTTGTATTAATTGGTATCCAATCCAGTTTTATTTTATTTTTAAAACTGCGACAGACGCAGCAATAAACATGCGCGAATATCTATGACAACACAAATTTTTAAAACTTCTATAGTGAAGATTAGTATTATTACAATTAATCTTCAGATCTAATGGTGAAAAAGTTGCAATTTGTTATAAAATTTGGAATAAAATTGATATGTAATAGTTAGAATATATCGCAGGTATGTAGTAAAAAAGATGTGATTACTTATCGTTAACTTCCTACTTATTTATTTAATTCTTGGGCACAATATTTCCTTGTATGCACCCAACATTATATAATCCAAAATAGTAATATTGTTATTCAGAAAATGTATTCTCCTTGAATTTTTATAAATTTTTGTCATTTTTTTATAAGCTTTCTTTAAGCTTTTACAAACACTTTTTTGAATGTAGCACGATATTACCTGAGGACAACCAACTGAAGCTAGTTTAAAAGTAATCTTTTTACCGCACAATGCCTTTTTCATTGCGTCAGGCAGAGAATAGTTGTTCGATGCTATATCGAGCGAATACAGGGCTTAGAGCAGGACAATATTTCTAAGAGCTTGGCATCTGGCTGTGCAATACCATGTTGAAACAATAGTCTGCGTCTGCATTTTCCGTGATCGGCTGAATCACTTAAATGACGCGCAGTATGGCTCACACGTAATTATCTCACGAGGAACAGCTAAGCCGTTAACAGAATCTCCTATTAATCTCAAATAACAATTACTATTGTTCTAGAATAAATAATCTTGACTGGGGCCTTTTTAGGAAGAGGATTTGCAACGTGCAGCTGTGCAATAAAAAGGTAAATTTCTTTTCCGGCATTTCGAGTCAGGACAGTGATTTGTGTGCTGCTACCAGACACTTCTTATTCACGCACACAAGTTTACATTTGGTGAACGGTAAGAGTGTGAGACCTTATTACACACAGACATTTGTCATCTTAAAGTTCTCATGAATTACGGTAACCAATGTGATTTACCCGTTTGTTGTTGTCAAGCCAAACACACGCTGAATAATTTGTGGCTTGCCTTGCCACCTTTGATCTCAAAGTTCAAAAATAAATTTGACGTTCTCACACTCGCTTAGTAACACACTGTGTACTTATTTGGCAGTTACTCTCTTCTTCCAAAAGAAACGCGGCATTATTTACTGCCCATGATTATCTGTTTTATGAAGTTCTTGTTTTGTCCGCAACTATTCAGGATTGTATAAATTTTCATTCTGTGAGTATCAGCAATGCCATCTATTAGCTTGAAGTGGAAATGTAGTTTATTTTTACAAACGCCCTGAAAGTGCATTTCAGTCTGCGTCACAACAAATGTTTCCGGGAGAAGTGTCAACGATTTCTGGAGTACTTTAACACTTCATAGTTATAATGTACGTCTATTGTTTTACTTTTATAGCACCTTATGCAAACTTGTTTGCGCAGAATGCACTTCGTTTTATTTCTAGTATGCTGGCTTGAGTGGCAGCCTGTTGTAATAAAATTTTCATAAAAATGTTTTTCGTTGTTCTTTTACGAACAAACTCCATAAATGACCTTTACCTGGGGCTATGCAAATTTCTTTTTGTTAAGGCAGACCGGTGGTTGTAATATATGAACATATTTCTGGTTACTGCTCGGGAAGTATTAAATACATGCGGCAGAAACAGGCTGCTTTTATTGTTAAGGCGCGGTTTGCATTACGGGGCAAGGTGCCAATGGATAATTAATCGCTGCCGCAAGCTCAGCTTTATCGTCTTGAATAAATCAAAGATTAAATGAATTCTACTTTCCTTTATTTTTGTATTTTTAGTAGACAATTTGTGTATTTTTAAAATAGTACAATTTAAACATTAACATCTTAAGGAAATCCGTGTAATTATTTGCTTATGCGAATGTTTTAATTTATATGTTGATTAAAATTAAAATAGTAGGGAAATAAAATCGCAAATAAGCTGCAGCAGCAAGGCAATAAAATAATAAATCGATTTGTGTACACTTATAAATCAGGGGCAATTGCAACACTTCTAATGACGCAAATAGTGCGTAAACAAATTAAAATGTTTTTTATGGAAGCTACGTTTTAAAGCACTAGTGCTGTGATTTGCCATGTGAATGCTCTGATCTATTAAAAGCATTTCGTAATCATGTTATTTTCAAATGTCAACACGTTATGAGATTTGAAGAGCACGACGGGAAACCTTTAATGTCTTTGTGACTAGCAAAAAATTAAAATCAAAGATTCTTCAATGGTTCTGGCAGTTTTAAAGATTAAAATATAGAAAGTATCTCAAATTCATCTGTACTACTGTTTATGTAAATTGCAATTTTAAAAAATGCAAGTTAACAATTAAAATTTTACAGATTTACTTAATAGTATAAGACTTTATTTTCTTGGTCTCAAGACAAACAATAAACAAAGGGTATCTTAATAGACTGCATTCCATTCATTAGTGACACGCTCCCATAATTCAGCCAGATTCCTGGGAGGCCGTGAATGCCGATGTACCTTCGCGAAATGATATTCCAAATATTTTTGATTGGCGAAAGGTCAAGTAATGGGACTGGTCATAAGAGAGTTTGCGTTCTGTTTTCTTAAGGAAGTTTAATGTTACGTGTTGCTAATTTTACCTATAACCCCAACTGAAGGTAACCCACTATCGTAACTGCTAGCTCCCGATACTAGAATACCCCTAGTTGACGTTGTATGCCTTTTATAAATGCAGTTTTTTTTTATTCTGTTCTTTGCATCTACAGCATATTAATATTTAACAATATCAGTTAAAAAAAATTGTATTCATCAGAAAAGACATTCATGTGTCTACAAAATTTTTTTTATTACTCAATTTTATTGTAATTTTTGACTTAAAGAAATCATTAGCAAGAAAGAATGTCGTGGTTTAGTCTCTGGAGGTAGATAACTTGAATCTGCAATTTTGCAACTGTTTGGGGAACACAAAGGCTGCAACTACACCATTTTAATCGAAGACATGTTGAAATAAACTACTTGGATGCAACATAAGCGTCAAAATTCACTTTTTTGTGCTTATCTAAATTACTTTCCTGACAATCTCTTCCAATTTTACGGAAGAACATGGAAAGCGCTCTCATCAGGATATTAAAGTGATGAGAAAAAGATACTAAAAAAAGTGGACTGTACATATGATGGCCGAGTATTTTTGGATGTTGAAGAGAAACTGTACGAACGAACAGCTAAGACAATCCAAGAAGAAAAAGTTTTAAGAGGAGCCAAGTGGTAAATAGTATGTTTGCTTTTAAATTATTTATGTTTAGTTATTCCTTACACATTTATTTCGTTTTTCCAGAAAACATTTTCACTCGTTACAAACGTTGCTATTAAAAATTACGATTTTTTAAATTCTCACCCTTTTGTGATTTGTAAAAAATCCTGGCGTGATACGAAATTTCTGGTACATCTCATCATTTCAAAACAATAAAGTCTTGCATATTAGTGTAATCGGTACCATGTAACAGTCCAACATTGTTGCGCCAAAACACTTCAAGTTGTGCTAAGGTTTAGAATCGCAAGCCTTTGAGAAAAAACAGCCTTTTAAATGGTTGTTTTACCCCCGAATGAATGCACAGCCATAGGGGCTAATTCTTTGGCTTATTTAGTCCTCTTTCAAATTCGCTAACAGGTTAACAATGTACGTGCTTAATTATTATATAGCTGTAATCTTAGGTATCTGTATATTATTCATTACAGTTGCGAACGTTAAAGATACCAATTTTATCTGTGAATATAAGCCGATGTTATTTAATGGTTTTCTCGACTGAATAGAATGATAGTTTTTTGTCATTGATGGTTCTGCCTTACGGTACCTCTGAACTGATTGGAAAGTTATTTCATGTTTTTTAATTTACTTTGTTTTAAAGTGTCTTCTCACTAATTAATTTTAGTAAATTAAAGCAGAAGGGAAGGACTCTGGCATAAGCTAGACTAATATTTAAAAAGGCACCAGACGTATTGCTTATTTTAATGCTTTGTTTATAACTTGGGTAATTGCTGTACTGTAGAGTGAGCGTGGGAAAACCAAAACTAATGATATGAAATATAATGTTGGAGTTGTAAGGCTTCATTAATTTTGTAAAATAAATAGTTTTTTCAATAATTAAAAATTATTGGAAGTAAATTTATGGGACGATAAAGTGCGACAATTATTGGTTCTTTTCCTGGCTTACCATTATAATCTGTGCAACTTAGAGTCATTTTGGTCAACATCTAAGCCTCAGTATTCCATTAAATGTATAATTTAACAAGACTATGTCCTTTCTTGGAGGTTTTCTTAGCATTCTAACTGTTAGAAGACTAGTATTGAAAGCTTTCTTAAAATTTAACAGTTTTATTTCAGCTACTGTTTTCTTTGAGATAAGCAGTTTAATATTTTGACATGGCTCTAGAGGAATATACAGATTTGCCTCTACTTTTTATCTAATTTGTTGTCTAATGGATAAAACATGTGATCAGGTGTTTTTGTAGTTATTTCTTCTATTTAACGGTTGATAGTATTTGCACCTTTTATAGCTGGTTGGAGGAACTTTTCCACATAATGTGCATATAGCTAGAGTGTACTTACTCTTTTTACAGTTGATGAAGCTGCATTTAACACACACAAAATGTCTAATACAATAGATTTTTGAGTAACTCTATAGTTGGAATTGCATGTACTGAATGATATTATTTTTATTTTTATTTGGAAATTGTACGTTTACCACGATGGTTTATTTTTTAATGTTTTTTATTGATTATATGTCTACGAAAAGCATATTTAATGTTTTTTTAGTTAACGCATGCTTCGCATTCTATATCCTTGTTATGTTAGTTTTTTTGTAATTTTTTTTGTCGGTGGGTAATGTTTAATAACATATTTGCAGAATCATTTTTCTTTAACGTACTACGTTACTCTCTTGAAATCCTAGTAATTTACGGTATATATCTGTAGTAATGCAATTTATTTTAACTTATTTGTTAGCAAACCCTTTTATATTATAAAGTTTGTCTTCTAGACAGTCTCTTATGTGCATTATTATGTTTGCACAATTTACTTCTCCATCACAAATACCGAAGAGGATTTGTGACTTTCCTTTGTGATTTTCTTACTGTCATTGTTAGTGGAGTATACCTATTGTTTATTACTAAACTTTTATCTACTTGTTTTCATGTAGTACTTTTTACTTTCTGCTATAACATATAAGTGAACTGATCCATATCGTAATTGTTGGTTGTGGTATTCTTGCTGGAGTGAGTTTACAACTTATGACAGGTTCTAGTATTGTTGCTGTATTTGTCCTATTTTAAAGACAGTTTGTTGTGGTATCATATTTCGTAGTGTATTATGTAGTTTATATTTTATAATAAAATTATTGCTTGTTGTTGATTAATTTATACTACGGATTTGTATTGTTATTAGTATATCACTGGTGTATTGGATGGAAAAGTTTGTGCATGCGTGTTCTCGTTTAAATTAATTACGTATAACCTTACTTTGCACTCACCTGGTAATGAAATGAAATGTAACATTTGGTTTTGAGGCATCACCGAACTTCACTTATAATTCGACGATTATCCATATTTTAGGTCCTTACTCTGCGAATATTTAACACAAACCATTCAAGTTCTTAAAATTCATGTTTTTGCTCTTGATGTTTATGAGACTATGTCTATTTGCCAAGATAAAAGAAACATTACCAGAAAAAAGTTATAGCACTGAACAGTATCATACAACGATTACTGCAGAACATCAGTAAATACGTCGACAACAAGATTTTCTTACATCCTAAAGTTACACGTGTTAAATATGAACAACTAAAAATATGTTTTATGCTCACTTTACATGTGCTATCACTGCATCTCCTAGAAATCATATCTAAGAAACGATGTAACCAAATCTGAAACTTAAATCATTTTATAATTATTGCATGCTTAATTTAATATAATTTTTTTTTATTTAAACATAATTTGTTTTTAATGGTGCTGAAATTTTAGTAGACAGCAGTGTAACCTAGGAAAATATAAAAAAAATACAAAACTAAAATGCATAACCATTCCCTTCTTACATTTTATTAAAAGCACCTTTTATTGCCTTGTGTTTGCAATAATAACTATAAAACAAATTTAACATTTTAAATTTTGGAGTATTTATATTCCATTTCCATTAAGCTAGAACACGTGACTTCTAATTCTCCACTGTATTTTAAAACAGTTCATTAGGAAGACAATCGAATACAAATTATTATCGGCTGGTGCCAGGTTTTTACGATGTAGGTAAAGGATTCTTTTAATTGTTTGCTATTCCAACATATATTATAATATATGATCTTACAGTTTTGTTGATTAGAAAAATAAATATCTTTTTAAAAATATGAAAATACGAAATGTAGAATAAATGACATACTGAATTATGACAAATAGTAAATATTTGAAGTGCTAGAGATTCGACTACCTTAAGCTATTGCGGTTACACTAGTTTATATAAATAATAACTCCTATCAAGCATGATACATAGCTATAGGAGAGTTTAATGCTGTAATAGAAAAGAGAAAATTGGTGAATACATTGATTCACTCGATTAGAAGAAAAGAGTAGGTGAGGTGACAAGTTTGGATATTTGCTACAGAAAAACAACTTGTTGTACCCATTGCCTTTTTTTAAATTGTCACCAAGACGAAAGTCATGATCCGGAAGTCACTAATTGACGTTCCAGGACACAGTCAGGGACCAGATTGACTATATTAGGCAACAAAAGATACTTTAATACGTTTACCTTAATTGAAAGGTGACGTAATGTCAGATCATAAGCCGTTAGCGATTGTACTAAACGTAAGCAAATACAAAGCAAGTTAAATTAAAATAATACTGTAAAGAAATTGAAATCCTACAAGAAAAATATACAGTTTCAATAATTATAAGATCATTATAATAACAATAAGGTCTTCATGTAACTAGAACAATAGCCAGATTAGTTAACGAACAAGGCAATGTTATAATTGAAAAGTACTAGAAAATAAAAGTCTAAGAAAACTATATAGAAAATTGTTTGACGATGGAATATCAGAGCGCCCAGACAACTCTAGATTAGAAAACTTTCAATCGGAATTCCTAAAACAATTAGAAGACTCTGGTGTCAAACAGTTGACCAGTACACAACTTAAAGCTGAATTTATAACAATATCCTAAAAACAGAAACAAAGAAATGCGAGGAATATCAAACTATCAGCTTTCCGAGCCATCTGTTAAGAGTATTCTTAAAAATTATTCTTAAAAAATTACACAAAGCTTTCAAAGAATACATTTTCAAAACTCAATTTGGATTTGAGAATCCCTAGCTAGGTGTTGTTTCAGAGATGTAGGAATCTTAACACTGACAACACTGTTTCGTCAACTACTGCAAGGCTCTTGATAGAGTACATAATGCTAAGGTGATGTACATATTGACTTACGTTGATATGAATGACAAGAGTTTGCGAATAATTTTACTATTGTAGTGGAGTAAGTTCGCCTAGATTGATAACAATCTAAAGCAGTAAAAATACTTAGACAAAATTTTGTGTTGTACCCATTATTATTGAACATGTGTTCTAAACATGTTCGAGAGATAACTCAAAAATATCAATTACGACATCTTTGTTAACAAACAAGAAATAAGTAATATCATTTATGTTAATAATACTGATATTAGTGCAAAAAATTTAGAAAACTTACATTATAAATAGAACTAGGGTTAGTACATTTCAAGAATAACAAAACTAAGTATATAATAATTACCAAAAACCAGATTCCAAATTGAAACAAAACAATGGAAAAAATGCAAAAGTATATAGACATCTGAGTACAGAACTTAATAACTAGCTAAATCATTCACAGAAGATACAATGTGATATTGAAAAAGCAAAAGCTGTTTTCCTTAAAATGCTGTTAGTTTTCAAAAATCATTTCCCCACTGTATTAATCAAAGTAAGGCTCTTTGAATGCTACGTCTTTTCTGCTATTTATTTTCTTCCGTTGACTATGGCAATATTCTTGTTCTTTTTGCTATTGATATTTGTTATCATAATTAAGATTTGTATAGTCTATGTTTGTATTGCTACTATTAATTTGATTTGGCTAATTAGTAATTACTAAAAGCAGACAGAATGTAATCATATATGGCGATTTATATGCTGGTGTTGACATTTGTATTAAGGCTTTATTTAAGTACATTAGCAGGTATTCTAAACTAGCATTCATCTTTTCACTTAGTTATTGCGGAAATTGCAGTTGTGTTTAATTACCTAATAACTGAAACAATCATCACACATTGAATGTACTTATAAATGGTCCAGGTACAATTCGGGCCACGAAAGTTGTATTAATTAAAATCTAGTTTTGCAAAGCATTTGACCTCTGCGACAGCAGCTATCGTACCGCCATGAGAGTGTAGCTCGTGAGTTGACTTTTAGGAGGCCAACTTCCCTTCGGTACTCTAACTATAAGTTATTCTAACCTATTTAAATTAATTTAGTTTGACAGCTATTTATTTAAACTTGCTTAATCACACAATTTGTATCTGTCACATAGCACGTGACACAACAAATTATTGGAGTGTAACGCGAACGTCTTTGTTCTCTAAAAGCAAAACATTGAATTACACATAATTATTTATTCAATTCTCAATAGAAGTTACGCTCGAGTCCAGTTGGTCAGCAACTTTCAAGCAGGTGACAAGTATTCATTATCAATGTCCATGAACAATCGAATGCTATTTAGGATTACAAATATTTTTTTATGCTAAATATATCGTACAGTAATATTTTTCATGTTTCTATTTTAAAATGCATGAAATCGGTGCAGTTCTTTGAAATCGTGCTGTTTTTAATTTACAAATGAATTCGGATGGAGCAAGAGCAATCTTAATTTAACGAGACGTTGTTTCATCACAAGAAGAGTTTATACACGTATTTGCGCTCTACACGCAAGACTACGAAGGTTATAACGTTAGCACGGTTTATATATGATGGATAGTTATGTGCAAGCCTATTTGTTGCCTATCGAATTGCATGATAATGCGCACGTAATGTTACAGTACAAACGTTTCAGATTGCGCAATATTTAGGTTATAATAATTATTCAATATGTTTTGAAAGACTGGAAGTACCAATTTCTAAAATATATACTGTTTTCTTAAAACATTTTACAAAGTTTGAGAAATTAAACACTCATCTAGAAAAGGTTTACTTTTATTCATCCATCGTAAGTTCCTTTTGCAGTAATGCAATCTTGCAAATCTTCAAATATTATGGTCACGACAGCTTCATACTATGGAATATTTTTATGATAAACGACAAAGAATTATATCAAACTTATGTGGAAAAAGTCAAAAGTAATAATATTTTGGATCAAAAATTAACTAACGGAGTGTATAGAAAAATACCATTGTGTCTGTATGGTTACTTCGCAAAATTAAATTTTCGTGTTTAATTTAGCTCACAACTTTGTAATGTCGCCTTATTGTTCCGTGGGGGGGTTTTGTGACACCTTACACCAAAAAGAATACATTAGTTCGTTGTGTGTTAATTATAAGTAAATTTCATTGATTGATATTGTTAACTTAATACTTGGTAATCCTAACGTATCGTATCTAGAGAACTAGTGAGTTTTCTGTTTATCAGAAATAAATATTTTGATTATCAACATTTAAATTCTTAGTGATAACTAATAATTATAAACTAATAAAAGTATTGTTTATGTTTAGAAGAACTTCCATTAATCGTTAACTCAAAAAGCCAGAACATAAAATTTTTTTTTGTTAGGCACCTTCCACTCTATGTATTTACCATTTTTCACCAAGTTTTTGTTGATTTTTATGTTGTACCAAAATATTTCATCCTAACAGAGACAATTAAAAAATTGTTAATCATAAATTAACACTGGTATTGTTCATTGATCTCAGGTTTGCTATAGTGGTATTGCTGATGCTGTTTTTTCCCTAAGGTAATCTCAAATTGTCTTTAGATTAAATTAACATCAAAACTTATAACTGTCTCTCAGAGCATTCCACCAGTAATCCTAACTTCCTCTCTCAATTATATGTACTGTTGTTGATATTAAAATCAACAAAAATATCTCACCATGCCGTTATACTTGGTAGTTTTTTGCTTTCTTTTCTTTATTTTCGGGAATAGAAAATTCAATTGTCTTTTAATGCATATAAAATTGTCAATAACACGGATGGCGCTTCTACCAATTTTTTACTAAAACTTATGATGAGAATAGATGATTTAAATTTTTCAAGTCTTCTACATAATAATTATCCGCATACTTAACACACTAATACAATTGCAAATTAAGAGTTTCCACAGTTCTGACAGCACTCACTGACACTAGCGGACATTTTTTATTGAATACATGTAATTTTGTACCAGATTAGTTTATCTTTAGAAATACGAGGTTTGTCTAAAAGCATCAAGTCATACCATAAAAAAAATGCAAATGCAATAACAAAAAATTTTATGTGTTTATAAAAAAATGGTGTCCTAAGAAGTCGGCGTCTTAGTAAAAGCCCACAAAAATATTACTTATGGTACCGACAAATAAATTGATTGCGTTAGAATGCAAAGATCCAATACCTTTAAAACAAATTTGTTAAAAGAACGCAAAACTTTTCTCGTCCCAGTTATTGGGAATAAATAGAGTTTTATGAAACACCAATTAAAACTCAATAAAATTTTATAAAAGTAGTGTGCTTATTTAAGCTAGTTGGACCCTCTAAAGATCTTAGGACTATTCTTGTGTTTTAATATGTCTATTATCACAGTTTCACTTTTTCTATAAAAAATCAGGCCCGTGTTTTTAAGAGAAGTATTTGACTAACGGATAAACTTATAAGTTTATGGGAAACCGTCTAGTCTCTTACCGCTTTAGTTACCAGATCAATAAAATAGTTCTGTTGTTACAAATTACATAGCAATCCTGGATAATGTGAGAAAAGGAATTTGATTTTTCTTTCTACCCGAAACTGTTGAAGGTGAGAATGGTTTAAGAATGTTTCGATGATAGATAGAAACTTTCACGTAGATGAGAGACTGTAATATAACTAGAGTTGCACCATACTGAGAAGCTGAAAATTAGAAGGACTGTTCTCTGGAGCTCTTGGCTGAGTTATTAGCAAATGTCATCACAATAGGTGGCTTCAGATCGGATCACCGTAGTAAAACAGTTAATCGTATTTAGAGTAAACATTCTAATATCTCTGAGAGTAGGGGTAAGAACCCATTCAAACTATTAAACAAAATCAGACATGTGGGCTGAAAGTCTTTTCTGATACAGTGCAGATAGGAGGTATGCGGTGGGCACGAGAGGTAAATAATTTTATTGAGGGGTGCACGACAAAGTTGATTAGCGCCGTTTGGAACCCGCTTGGTAATTTTTAAGGTTTAAACGACGGCAATCCATTTTAAGATAAAGAACTGGAACAATATGTCAAATTTTTGAACGGGTTTGGGATGAACCGTATATATTTAAAAATTTAAAAAGGAGAAGGCTGTCTCTAAGTAACTATGTTTATGTAAGACAAAAATGTTGATGTATTTTATCGCTGCCTTAAATGAACTTCCCTTACAGAAAGTAGAGGGGTTTGGAAACAAATTCGTTTGGCCACGATATCGGTAGAAACCGCTACACATAATATGATGTTAAGATAGAGGAATTTACCCCAAAATGTGCTTCAGATGTTTCAAGTGTTTTATTGCTCCCTTAATATTAAGATTGGTCATTATCGGATTGCTGGCGTAGCCCAGGTAACAAAGATAACTTATTTTTAAAAGACCACGCGTAAGAAGAGATTGAGAGATTCAAAAATTTTATTCATATTTAAGAAATATTTCTCTTACTTGAGATCTGATGGGGGATTTTTATGACAAGAAAGTGAACCATTATATATCGCTAGGCGCTTATGTTTTGATAGTACATAAATATACTATACAAGTAACGTTGCAGGTAGCCTCAGTGCTCTTTAAATTAAGCAAAGCCTCATCGTATTACCCTGAATCTTGTTCTCTGCTTAGAATATCTTCTCTTTCAAATGTAATTTAAACTTTGATAACAGCAGCTTGCCTTAGAATAAAAAATCTTTCTTTAGGATCTCCAGCTCATGTTATAGTTTTGACTTTTTAATCATTGATCTTTGTTGATTGTAGTCCGTGGATGTTTAACATTTATCCCATGTTTACACGTTGCTGGTCTTTTAGAACGTCGATTACTTTTAACAGATTTCCAACGGTCTCTGATTTTTTGTTTTTAAAAGCCTTCTAAATAGCCCGAATAGTTTCTGTGGACAAATATTCTAGCTTCGCACAAAATACAACGCAGATTATCTGCTCTGTTCGCTCAGTCATTGCCAAATGTGCTTGCTCATTGGCGTGAAACTCCCAACTAAGTCTTCCAGTCAAATCGTACTTGTTCACGAATGCGCATTACCGTCCACTCTCGTCGGCTGCCAGATGATATCGCAAACGTACAGAATGTTTTTGATTTTATTAACTTTGGCGCGGTATTTTTTGTATTCCGGTTAATTCACGTATTGTATGTGCATATACCACTGATATACTTGGGCTACGATGTTTTTTCTTTAATTAAGTTATTCATAAAATTTACTAACACTCCTTGTATTACTGCATATTGTAGCTATTAATTTATATAATATATATAACGGCAAAATGATCAGTTTGAGAATCCGCAGTGTTTTCAATTTTGTTTTTAAACAGCGGTAAAGTTCTCTTTTAAACTAAACGACGGTAGTATTTTTTCTCATATAGTGTTACGTCCGAATTGCCCCTCTCAACATCAATGTTCCTTTAGATTTTGAGCTTTAAAGAAAAGAAAATATTCAACAATAGTAACAATTGTTTTATTTTTAGTACTAAGAACAGTTAGGAGCATTTTGACAAAGAAATGTATTAAGGTGTAATTTCGAATCTTACAGAAACTTTAACTACCATAACTTTTGAACGAGATATCGTATGGTTCTTACCTCAAGGTTTCTTTATTTATTACATTTAGTATTTTCTATGTCATTTTTTTAATTAATAAAATTTCATATGTTTCCGGCATAATCTGCATAAAATATTTAATTGTAACAATATTTACTTGAACTGTTCTACTTAATGTGGATCACGGAACATAGCAGTTTGATTTATAATACTTAACACATAATGACAACACTTTTTAGCAAAAAAATAATAGATAAATCTTGTCTGCTTGTTACACTTTACTAAAAAAGATTCTATATAAGAAATCACTGTAGAAGGCATGCTTAGAATGCTTTAAAACGTCATTATATAAGATAGTATTATTTAAGATCATGTGTTAATTGTATAATAGTAATGAAAATCATTGTCAATAATAATTTATCAAAAAAGTTAATAACCCAACACTTTTGATATTATTCTTTTCCAATCGAAGGAACTTTCACGTTAAGTAAAGGCAAACCAAATTAACAAAGAAATTGCTGATAACGTATACTTCTTGACTTAAACTAATAATAATCAGGATTTTAAAAATGATATCATATGTCAACAGACAAATTATAAATTTTTCATATAAGGCGATCAATGAATTTGAATATGACTTTTCACTTGAGGATCTAAAATCAAACTGAATAATTGATGTTTATAGTCGTTGACTAGATAACTTTTTTTACTGATTCATGGTAGAGATAAAAAAGTACAATAAATTCAATTAATCGCATACTATCCACGAAAGGTTTACATATGTATGTAGTATCCTCAATTAATTTTAAGTTAAGGTTAATGTTATCCTAAAGCATTATGCTTTAAGACTACTGTTACGTTGCCAAGGTATTGGCATTGACACTGTTTGCACAAGCTTATTTAAACAAATCTTAAAGCATCAGATATTATAAAGTTAATTAATCGGTTTAATTGCAGAACTATCATTTGTTGCCAAGACCTTAATAGAATTAATTTAAAAGTTAACATAGCAATTAAAACTATTTAAAAGACGATAACAAATGTTAATCTAAATTATGTAAAGAGTATAACTTTACAATGCAATATTTTAAGTGATCTGGACCATTGGATAACTAAACAATGCAGAAATTATAACTCAAAATTACTAATAGGTAAAGTATAGTGGAGGAACTACAAGAGCGAATCAAATATACGCAATAATTTCTTTTTTATATGCTAGGGGGTAATCGAAAATCAATACGCCGTTTGAGTGTTGTTGGTAAAAAGATTCCTCTCATATAGGGCCTTCATTATGTGGAGTTTTTGGGTCAACAGAAATTGCCAGAACTTCTTATGTGATGCAATTTTTTGTTTGTTCCGATAAACCATGTTCTTAAGATAACCGCATAAGAAGAAATTACGTTGGTTTAAATTGAAGAAATTTGGGGGTCACTTAAATCCATCGTTTATTTTACGAACGAATATCAAAGATGCTCCGAGTCCGATAAGCTGCAGCTCCATCTTGCCGAAACCAGTTGACTTGTTTTTTGTCTCACAATTGAAATGAATTTAATGAGCCGACGATTCCATAGTAGAAAATAGCACACCTTACACTTTTTTTAAGTGAAATCGACAAACTTCAGTCAAATATGGGTTTTTGGTACTCCAGTGTCGGTAACTTTGTTTATTGGCATAGCTATCTAGTTGAAAATAGCCTCATTTGTAAAATAAAAGTGATTTATGTCCAATGTTTTGGTCCAAACCATCTCCATGATCACTTTTGCAAAACTAAATCTTTTGTCAATATTTACTTCGGCCAGAAACGTTTGCAACTGAATCTTATGCAGAAACAGATTTATTTTATTGGTGATGATGATGTACACTCCCACACTCACACCAAATTGATCTGCGTCTTTAGAAACTGAAGTTCTTGTTCACAGTTACTTTCCAATCGGCTCTATTATAACAAATAAAACAATTAAAATAAACAATTTAATTATAAAACAAATTTTATGATGGTATTTTTTACTTTGCTATCCTAAAGGCAGACAAAGTAGTGTGCTTGTCAAACTTGGCCTTGAAGGCAGTTAGCGATCCACTAGCCCCTCCATGAGCACCTCTTGTAAAAAGCAGCTACAATAAAAACTCCAAACATTGACCTAGGTATAAATAACGTCACATAAAATTGGCTAAACGTTTGACCATGGTAATAAAAAACTCATTTGCGTAACATAAGGAGTCCCTGTATTACTGCTTCTTTAGTTAGTGGTGTGGCGGTCTTTCGCCCTTGAACCGTCTGTGTTTATCGGCGGTGTGGGTGGTCTTTGATATCTGCCGGCGTCGTTTTGCTATCGCAAGCTAAAAATGGCAGATAGGCTTTTTTCGCTGGGCCTGCGAGCCTGCATACGCCATCGGCGACACTTTCGAAACGCAATCCGGCAAGTGCGGTCGCATTATAATTTTCCCGCAAAGCCAGGCGCGAAGACATCATGTATGGTGGCCACCAGGAAATCAACGCAGTAAAGCAGTCCAAAGCCGATTACAGGTGAGCAATTGGGCAATTTACTTGTCGGTTTGATATCGGTAGCCGCCCCCATTCTCTTTCGCGCAGGCTGTTTAAGGACGATTTGGGCCTCAGCGTCTTTCCATGAGACGGGACGTAATTTGTTCCCCATACCGCTTTACGAGGGCACGGCTATTTACACGCCTGCCTCTCCAGTTAATATCACGATGTCGTCCGTTGCGCAATTAATTATTAGTAGGTTCCTCACAACAGAGAGCGCAAAACTGACTATAATTTTAAAAAAAGATAAGATACAGTTTGGAGACAAGAGTCTTAAGAAAACTCAAGCGTACGCGTGGCCCAAACAACTTTTAAGAGAACAAGAGCAGTTAAAAATAAAGGTGCTGAGGAGACATTTTACACGTATGTTTCTAATTTAGAAGATTATGTGAGGAATATAACTTTGTATGTTTGTATTTTTATCATAGTTTACTAAATTAAAAAAATAAAGTAATTTTTTTACTTTTGTATTTAAACTTATCTAGGAAAATACTATCTAATTTATTAATTGTTGTTTCATGTAGAAGAAGACTAAAAAATAGTAATAATGAAATTCTTAACAATCTTAGAAAATTAGAGCAGCAAACTAGCTTTAGGCTGACAATTTTTTTTACTTGCCTGTAGCACATTATGATTCAAAATTGGCAAGATAAATTCAATTTTTTAATAGACTAATTCTATAACAGAGCATTGCTTCATATTTTATAACACAGATTGGTCACAGTTGAACGGCCAAGGTTGAAAAAGGCTGCCTGAAGCCGATAAATGACCAGAGTAAATGGGGTGCATGTCGACTCAGTATAACAAAGACACCCAACCGGATTAATGACCTCATGTCATCAGAGACTAGAATAAATCAAAATTAACAACCTAAGAAAACACGTACAGCTCCAATTTCACTGGTATTTATTTATATTTGGGTAAACGTTTTTTTTTGTATTTCACGGCTTGTAGTAGTAGATTGCAGCATGTACGAAAGATACATAACTAGTCAAAGCTAATTCAACTCTAAGAAAATAACGTCTTTATTTACGTTTGACTTGTTTTTAAGGTGTTACAAGTTTGAAAACTTAGAATAATAAGTTATAGTGGCAATAATATACAGTTTACCACTAAAGTGTGTGCGAACAGAATTTTTGGATTGCTAGCACAGATATTCAAATAATAATTTTACAGATGTAAAGAAAAACTAAATTTTCTACACAGAATACTATTCGTATGTGAAAACTGAACCTGCATTTACAATCACTTCAAAATTTTGTGTGGTTTATGTTGAATCATGAATCGTTACATTCGTATCGCTCTCAAAATATTTCACGCTTTTATTCCGGGGCTGTAAAGCAAGGATTATTAGATTGCCACTGGGTTTTTTTCAGTGCCAAACAAGTAGTGCGACGTTATTCAACTTCTAGATAGTGAAAAAAGATTTAATGTATTCACACGTCATAACTCTGGCTAATTGTGGATAACATTTAAGCACTAACTTGATGTTCCATACTAGAAGTGGCGTAACTAGTTTACAATCGCCCCAGAGCAGTTTTGATCTACACCTGCTTTCTCTACATTTACTTAAGAAGAAAACCACTTATAGCGCTATTATTTGCGAATTTACAAGATTTTTCAAAAGGAGATTAATTTTATTTCATTTAGCTAGTATTTAGAAATATTCCATAAACTATTAAGGAATAATATATATATATTGCTTGTTATTAACAATAAAATTATTGACGCGTAAGTAATTGTAATGGAACTGGCCCAGATCAAGGGTAATATCAGATGGGTCGTTTTTAATTAGGCATTTGCTTAATGTCAAAATTTATTTGCCATGAAAAAACTGGGTTGTAATTTGGCTTCCGCCAAATAAACATCGTTACTCATCGTGGCGAAATTAAAGTGCGATTGCAAGGCCGTATCCAAGTGGAACAATAATTGTGGAGAGAGTTATCGCTCAGTAACAGCTAGAAACAAATAGATAAACTTAAGCAAATTATCGGTGAGGTTTTGCCATACGAAATTCAGATGAATTCGCAGGGTAACCAAAGCGCTCTAGGTGCGCACCAATCTTATCAAATCAACAATCACAAATATTTCAACTATTCCGTGTTTACAATGCCATATCAAACATTTACAACTAAATTCAAATAATGGTCAACATTATAATAATTGTTTTATTTCTTCTTTAATTTTCCAATCATCGTGCAGCCAACTGAAATCACTACGATCCTCTTAATGGAAGGCTCTAGTTATTCGCGACTTGCAAGTACTAAAAAAATGAAAAAAAACTTGAATAAAAAAATTTAAGAATCTACAAGAACATTCCAAGTAAAAACCACAAATAAATTTATACCCCTAATAAACATAACTAACGAACAAAATGTAAACAGTGATAATGAATAAGCAACTCACAAACCACTACTAACTAAAATAAATAAAAATTTTCATAGTATCATGAAAGAAGAAATGTTCTATTGCAAAACACTGCATAGTGATACAGAAGCGAGAGAAAACTAAAAGAGAAAGATCGTACTGTTTGCAACAACTCAAATATCAGGCATAAAGTAAACAAGCGTCCTCTATGATATTCTATGTTAGTCTTAAGCTTTTACTAAATAATAGGGAGATATATAAAAATAATTATGGAATCTCTACACAAAAGCACAACTCTATGGATGTTCTAAATCCTGTTGCGCAAGACCATTTAAATGTGCAAAAATAAACTGACTAAAAAACTGAAAGATACACCAGCTGCAATGCATTTTGCGGAGGAGAGCATACAGCGAATTATAAGATAAACCGCCTACGCTAACATTGCTTCTAGGCCACAGAAAACTAACTTACAGACCTAGCAACTTCCTTAAACTCGTAACTAAGTCAAATTAACAAAACGAAATGAGGATTAATATGCTAAATGCTGTTATAACTGCACATTAAACCTATCTATGTCGTGGAATGAATGTAAATGACCTCATAAACCATACAACTGAACTAATTAACTGCCTCGTTGGTTCGAAAATTGACATTATGCTTAACATATCAAATATATATTTCTTCCAATTCCCCAATTCACCATACTAACGAGCTTGAAAAAACGGCCCACAGTGGTGCAACATTCACAATTCACTACATCATTAGTAACCATATCAAGTAAACAAAATGCAAACAGCAACAGTTAAAATTGCAGTCTTCAACATAACAGTCATATATTGTCCACCAAGATACAGAATTGTGACAAATGAATATAAAATGCTTTTCCAACAGCTAAGATTAGAATGACAAAAAAAAACTAACTGAAGATAAAGGTTAGCTACTACAAATAGCAGAAATTTATATTAAACTCCAACTAACTAATTACAGTCGTTCCTATTTATTAGCAATTGAACCAACATACTGGACTACAAACATAAAAATTCCAGGCTTACTAATCTTTGTTTTTAAATTACCATATCATTAAAGCAAACTGAGATCTCACATCTGAT
This sequence comes from Sinelater perroti, assembly GCA_036346155.1. NCBI lineage: Eukaryota > Metazoa > Arthropoda > Insecta > Coleoptera > Elateridae > Sinelater > Sinelater perroti. Next base: position 14,863,512 of record JARFIY010000370.1, on the reverse strand, counting down.
CATACATCTATTATAATAATTTTGTGTAAATTAAATAAATAGTTTACGGAAGGTTGAGTTTACAAAAAACCAATTGAATGTCACTTAGCAGTTTTATAGAAAATCACCTCATTATTAAATTACAGGAACCTAATTATACTGACATCGCAGTTAACTATTTTATTAAAGCAACACATGAAATCTATACCATCTCAGTTCCTTGGAATAAAATTTGAGACATATATTTTAAACTTATCAAAAGTAAATCATTTCATTTGGAGGACTACCAAAGAGTTTAGAAACTGATTTCTTATACAAGAAAAAATATAGTACTCGAGCAAAAATAGAAAAAGAAACAACCAATGCTTTTGTTAAGTAGCTTGATGAAATTTTCAGGACTCTTAATCTTAATCTCCTTATGTTTAGACAATTCTTTTGATCTACACGTATTTCTGCTTCCTATCAGAAGTTAAAGTAGGAGATTACTACAAGATATCCGAATTTGACTTAATTTCTGGAAATGTACTTTAAAAAAATATTGTGGTAGTAACCACAATATATAATAGTACGCTAAGATCAGATTGCTTCCCACTAACTTGAATATTTGCCCAAATTATATTAATTTCTAAACCAAATAAACCACTCAACAATATAACATCTTATTGGCCTATACACCTGAAATCAATCATATCTAAAACATCCAAAATACTTATCACATACGGTGTCTTCGACAAATACCCTCGTATCATTTCGGATTCCGCAAATATAATTTTAGAAATTAATAAAGTCATAGAATCGCAAATGCAATTTTCACAAATCTAAAAAAAACAATTATGTATATCTCGTTAAACTCAATGTATCTGTCCCTTACTATATTTTATTTCAATCTGATCTTACGGCAAACAACTTCTTACCGCTCCATTAAGGTACGTGTACCTCAAGGAAGTTTTTTGATAACGCCATAAGTGCCACATTTGTTGATGACACGAAAATTGTCTCTGCAGAATCCTTGAAGTGGTTTTTTTATTGTTAGCACTAGAGTTATTTTTTGTTTTTGTTTTAGTATTTTTTCAAGGAAATGTGGTAAATGTTTGGTTGATTGATCATGAGCGAATGATCCTCTGTCCGAGAACCCAGCGCGCGGACGGGTTTGAGTTATGAGTATATGTTAATAAGCAGAATAAGCCATTGATTGGAAGTTTTAGTGATGGTAATGCGTCCAAAAAAAACGTAATTTTTTTCATTGTTTATATAAGTTACATTTTTTTATTATAAATTATTTTTTCCTTAGCTTTCTTATCTGGTCACTAGGTAAAGACAACAATTTGGATAAATTTTTTAAGCCTTTAACATTTTATAGTTTAGTAAAATAGTATTAATAAACTACAAGCTTGTAGTTGCTATAAAAATTATTGTAAAATTATTTAAAATGATGGATAATGTTTTTACTTAAAGTTGTTTCTTCAAAATTGTAGTGTTTGAATTTAATCACATTAATGTTTTATGAACATAACCACCATAAATTACATTAAGTGTCATAACTTTTTTATGTTTTTATGATCGTTACCTTATTTTAAAAATGCAATGAATTCTTTAATGATACTTAAATCTTTATATTTTTTACCTTAAATATTTGCAAATTCACCAAATAACCTTTTTATTTCTAACTCGATTGATTTTTCCTGATTGTGTGCTTTTATTTTTAAGTATTGAAATACTAAGTTTTTTTTAAATTATTTATTAACAATCAGAATATCAGAATACATTCTACGAGCTAATTTTATGATTATTTAATTCTTGCGCGTAAAGGGGATGACACCCTATATTATTGTAATAAATCCTTGGGCCATTTTTTCTTTAAACATCGGTTGTTGGGATCTTCTTTTAGTGGGTCTATGATTGCATTTGGATGAGTTGTCAGGTTGGCGTGATATTTAGCTGCCTTTTGTTTTACAGCATCTTTCACAAACGGAATGCCTAGGTCCATATGAAGCGTTTGGTTTGATACAAACCATGGTGCATTTGCGGCGTTCCTCAGGATCATAGATTGACAGCGCTGGATTACATTTACTGTGGATGTGCTGGCCCAGCCCCAACCATATAACCAGATGGGACGAATGATAGCCTTATAAAGTAGCAATTTGTTGGTTAAAGTGAGCTGAGACCGCCGTCCAATAAGCCAGTTCAGGTTTTTGAATTGTAGTTTCATCTGCTTTCTTTGGTTAGTGACATGAGCCTTCCACGTCAATCGTCGGTCGAGATGTAATCCCAAGTATTTTACCACGTCTGCTTGATGTGAACGTAACGTGGACCGACTTGTTCTCATTAACTTTAATTCTCAATTTCATAAGCCATTTATCTATTAAACCTATATGTTCTTGGGTTTTTATAAATTCTGTTATTGGATCTTCGTTACAAGCAATAATTTCCGTGTCGTCAGCAAAGGTTCCTATGTCACTATGGTTAGTCGTGGGTATGTCATAAGTGTATAATAAGTACAGGAGCAGACCCAGAACGCTTCCTTGCGGCACCCCTGCTTGGATTGGTCTTATGTCGAAAGTCTCTTTAGCAATTCTTGTTTGAAAGAAGCGATTTTCAAGGTAGGATTGGAACAGCAAGAAATATTGATGGGGAAACTGCTTTTTAACCTTGTATAACAATCCTCTCTGCCAGACCTTATCGAAGGCCTGGCTGACGTCCAAAAATATAGCTGAACAGTATTTTTTGTCTTCGATCGCTGTTTGTATTATATTTATTATGCGGTGACACTATTGTACCGTAGAATGTTGATGACGGAAACCAAATTGATGATTTGGGACCCAATCGACTTCTAGTTAATCTTCCCGGATTCTTTTGTAAATAAGCTTCTCCAGCAACTTTGATATTAAGGGGAGGAGGCTGATGGGGCGATAGGATTGAATTGCGTTTGGGGGCTTACCAGGTTTAGGTATAAGAATAATCTGGGCAAACTTTAATAGCATTGGCCAGTATGTAAGACGTAAGATTCCATTGAATAATATTCGGACAAACTGGAGGCCGTTACCTGGTAGTTGCTTTAGTAATATTGCTGTGATCAGGTCGTATCCTGGAGAATTTCGTTTCTCGAATTTCATTAATGGTGAATTTACGAATAGGGAGTGACATTTGCAATAGAGTACTAAGGTATTCTTCAACTTCATCGTCAGTTTCTTCTGAGTTTGGAGTAAAGGCGGTCTCTAAGTGTTGTGCAAAAACATCTGCTTTTTCCCGTGGGATCTTGTAGTAGAGGGATATGCACTGTAGGTCGCTTGAGACCCTTAGCAGCTTTCGATATTGTATTATCTTGTGCGAATAACGAGTTTATATATATCTAAAAGTTTTATTTCTAATTTTTGCTAACGTTCTTCTTAATTTATTATTTAGCTGATTGAATATTCTTCGATCATTTATGTTTTGGCTGCGATGCCACTTCATTGGGAATATTAGGTGAGCTTATTTTTAAGTTTTGTGGTACTGGTGTAGCGTTCCATCCTGCTTCTTGAATGATAGTGATAAAATCTTTTGTGGCATTTTCTAGGCCCTCGTTAGTTTGTAGTCGTACATTTAAATTAATGTTTGCATTCAAGTATTTTTTTAATTCCTCTCAATCGGTTCTGCTATTAAAGAGTGAGGGTTTGGCTATTCTATATATTACTGTGGCACTGATAGTTGCAATTATTGAAGAATGATCTGACATGATGTCATAATTAGTAGTGGCTTCCAAGTAATTTGAGGATAGGCCTTTTATGACACAGAAATCAAGCAGATTGGGGATCTTGTCAGGATCTGTCGGCCATTAGGTGGGAGTACCGGTGGAAAGATAATTATAGTTCATATCATTTATGAGCTTAAGTAGTTCTCTTCCTCTGGCTGTTATTAATCGTGAGCCCCAGTACGTATGTTTAGCGTTATAGTCGCCACCTACAACAAATCTTTGTCCCATAGATTCAAAGAAGGGTTGCAGCATTTGTTTAGTCATGTTGTGCCTTAGTTGACAATAAACAGCTGATACATTTAACGGCATAGCCAATTTGTCTACTTGAATGGATGCAGCTCGCAAAAAATTAGTTTTATACTGTGGAAGTTCATGATGAGCAATAGATAATCTAATTAGCACTGCTGCACCACCATGGGCAGTTTTGTCAGGATGTTCCGTGTGGTATATAGAGTAATAAGGTATTTTTAAATGATTTCTTGCGGTAAAATGGGTTTCGGAAAGTAACATTATATCTATGTTGTGTAGATTTAAGAATTTTTCTAGTTCTAGCTTTTTTTGTTGTAAACCGTTGGTATTTCATAAGGCAATTCGCAGAAACTGAGCCATAATTGTACTACTTTATTATTGACGGTGGTTAGCATATTCATAATCATGGCATTCTGTTGTAATAATTGATTGAAGAGATTCTTAGACTCATTAAGTAATTTGTAGAGATTTATGTGTTGAGGATTTGAAGGGTCATTTTCAAGTGCCTGTGAGTAGGACTTGTAAGTTGGTACTGTATTGTTTAAAGGAGTTTGAACTTTCTGTCGCGTTGGGAGGAGAGGGAATTTTGAGGATGTGGGTTTTATTAGGGGAGGTTTGTTTAGTTGATATTTCCTCTGGAGATCTTGATAGATACTACATCCTTTATAGTTTGCCGGATGCGCTCCGCCACATAGTATGCAAATAGCGGCGATGTCTCTAGTCTTCTTGCAAATTTTGGTGTCATGTTGCCCTCCGCATTTAACACAGGCATATGGCCTGTTGCAGTATTTTTTGGTGTGATTATAGTTTTGACATCTAGTGCACTGGACAATATCATGGGTTGTTCTTGGAGGTTCAAATAGAATGTTTGTATTGTATAAATACTGCACATTATAGATTTCTTTATTATTATCGGCGGGCTCAAGATCTATAAAAAATGATGGAAGAGGTTCTTTGTTGTTTTATGTCGTAAATTTATTATATTACGCACCCGGTGTCCCTTTTCCGCTAGAGCTTGTTTGATTTCTTAAATGGTTGTAGAATGATGTATATGTTTCAGTACTACTCGGTAAGGCCTATCTTATTTCATTTGGTATGTATGATGTATAATATTTTTATCCATCATGTATCTAATAAATTTTCGATATACATCGGGATCTTTTGTGTTAACCTTAACAACATTATTTAATAAACATTTTGTTGTATACTGTTCTTCGGCGATTTCTAGAAATTCCTCACTCATTTTCTGATAGTTGATGACTCCGTGAACAAAAATAGGAGGCGGTTTGGGTATTACTGTAAGTCGCATGTTTGTCAGAATGGTTTCGTCATCTCCTTGTGATAACTTTGAGAAGCGATTGGACAGTACCGGGGTTGATTTATTATTGCTAATTGGTTTTTCTACTCGTCTTCTTTTGTTGCTTTTAACAAGTTGCCAGCTGTTGATAGATATGAGAATGCGCATGGTACGATGCTACGTCTTCTCGATTCTGTTGTACGGAATGGAGGCTTAGACCCTTAAACAACAGCAAATGAAAAAACTGGAAGCCTTTGAGCTCTGGATATACAGACGCATTCTTAAAATATCATGGACAGAACACGTTTCCAATGAAGAAGTCCTCCATCACATGAACAAAGAACGAGAGTTACTACTGACATTGAAAAAACGCAAATTGGAATATTTCGGACATGTCATGCGAGGTGAAAGATACTGCTTGCTGCAATTGCTCATACAGGGCAAGATCTCAGGACAAAGATCGAGAGGCAGAAGAAGGATGTCGTGGATGAGGAACCTCCGGGAATGGTTTGGATGTTCATCAATAGACCTATTCAGAGCAGCTACATCAAAAATTAGAATAGCTATGATGATTGCTAACCTCCGATAGGAGATAGCACTTTAAGAAGAAGCTGTTGATAGGATTATTTTCGACTTCCCCATCGCTTTCCGAATCGTCTACTGATATTTGTTCTATTGGTGTTTCTTGTTGAAGCATGTGAAGTTGTGGTTGGCTAGTGAACTGGTTAGGGGGAAAATATTGAGGATTGAATGTTTGGTGCGGAATAGATTCCGTGGGGGCTTGTTGATTAAATGGATACTGGGAGTGTGCTAAGAAGGGAATTTGTTGCTGAAAAGCATGTGCTCCATTTGTTTGGAATTGATTATTATACTGATATATCTGTTGAACATTGTTAGAGACGCTGCCGGTTGGCAGCATGTTTTTGTTTAAGCTGCTTATGCAGCGTAGATATTGTGATTACAGAAGAGTATGAATTAATTATTGTTCACTTATGGTATTAAATTGTTAAATAAATAAATAAATAAATACACCTGACCTTAAAGAGTGCGGCACGGCGCGGCGATATCGAAAGTAAAATTGGCCAGCACACGTCCACTCTGCTTCAATGTACGGACCGGAATGAAATACTAAGTTAAACAATTTTTGTAGCCTTAGGTTTTATCAAAAATTACAAAAACAAAAGCATGTTTTGTTTCTCCTTTTGTTTAATTTTTTTATAGTCAAGTCCATTAGGTTAGCGTATATTTTCGATCTAAGCGATTTTATGTAGCTTTTTGGTAATTTATTAAATCTGCTAAAGCTTATATTGTTTAAAAAACTTGATCTTATCTTCTCTAACGGTAGATCTCATATAAAAAGCAAATAAGTCTACAAAATACTTTTAAACTTTTTTCCTCTATAGTCTATAGAATTTCATACCCTATGTTTTCTAAATTTGTAGTCATTCTCACTTTTCATCGACTGTGTGTTTTATACAAAATCACTCTTACTAAATGGAGACATTGATTCAGCGTTACTGCTTGTTATTCGATTAAAATCAGCTTGCGTCACATTCGACAAATATGGTAATAATTTGTTATATACTTCCTTGTATGGTATTTTGTCCTACTTAACTTATTCTACATGATAATTACTAATTATCCTACAAATAATACTTTACAGAACAATCCACTTTTATTGTCATTTTGAATATTTGTTCAGATTAAAACGCAAACAAATAAAAAATTAAATCAATGAGGACGTTTTAAAGCACACTAACAGGTTGGATTTTGAGAAAACGAACACTGTTTTAGTAAAAGAATAAAATGATCAAATTTAAACAATACAATTTTCGAAAGTTTAATGTCTATAAGATGATTTATCCTGTCCCTAATGTTTACAGTGCTTACCAATCATTATATTGCAAAACTGAACAAAACATAAAGAAGTTGTTTGTAGGACATAGAAATTTACAAAGAGTAGAAATAGCCGAGGGAGTTTTCGCAGACGACGTGGTGTTAATAGCAGGACAGGAAAAAACTTTACAAGAAAATATAAATACATGGAAAGGAGTACTAGAAACAGAGGACATGAAAATAAACATAGATAAAACTAAGATAGTGGTAATTGGAGAACAGGATATTAGAACAAATATCAGAATAGAAGACATCAAAATAGAACAAATAAAGGAATATAAGTATTTGGGAATAACATTAGACAAAACAGGGAAACAAGTTGCAGAAATAAACGAGAGAATAAATAAAACAATAAAACTGTACTATGCAATGAACAAAAAATTCATAAACAAGAAAGAAATAAGTAATAAAACCAAGATAAAAGTCTTTAATACAATATACAGACCAGTACTAACCTACGGAAGTGAATCGTGGATACTCTCAAACATACAAAAAAACCAAATCCAAGCTACAGAAATGAAATACCTTAGACGAATACTAGGAGTAACCAGAAAGGACAGGATTAGAAACACAGAAATAAGAAAAGAATTAGAGGTGAAACCAATCATACAATTTATAGAACAAAAGCAACTCAGTTGGTGGGGACATACACAGCGAATGAATAACAAAAGACAAGTAAAGGCAGTATACGAGGCCAAGACACAGACAAAAAGGAAAAGGGGAAGACCAAGGAAACAATGGAACCAAGTGATAGAAGAAATACTACAAAAAAGAGGAAAATCATGGGAAGAGGCAAAAAGAGTAGCAAGAAATAGAAAAGATTGGAAGAAATTTATAGAAGAAAAATAAAAATAAAAATAAAATGTAATTATAGATATATAATGTAATATGAATAAATAAGAATGTAAACCCGACACCGAAAGGTATAAGGGTAACGATTATATAATAATAATAATAATATATTGCAAAAACTAATGTATTGGTGACAGACTAAAGGTACGACCAGAGTAGTACAGTCCTGTATGTACCGTAGTATTGACTTATGCACATAATACTTGTATTAGTTATGCGTTTCTCTAATTTAAGCTATTCAGAGACGTAGTTAATGTACGTACTTTCTTTGATTAAACTAATTTGTAATCTATATCTGGTGATTTATTTGAAATCAAAATATTGGGACCATACTCGAACCATTGCATACTAAACAAAAGGCAAAATAATGTAAATAAGGGACAAGCTAAATAGATAACTAATAATATAACAAAAATTTGCGACAAATAGGATAATTAAATTTAGTCTCATATAATTACTTATGTACGTAATGTTACTAATACACCATAAAAGAGTTGAAAAAAAATATTGGGTGATAATATAAAGATCATCAAAACGTAAGAATAAATTTATTATAATAACGTGTCAGTGTCAACAAACAACAATAATTTTTTAACTGTACATAACAATAAATAATCATTTAAATCCAGAAATATACAAAAATTTGTTATAAAATCTATCCTTTAAAGTTAATTTATGGCACACCGCTTATTTAAAAAGACGCGATATTACCACAAGACAAGTACTTGTGTAAATGATTGAACAGGTTTTAAAACTATTTTTTGACTAAACTTTAAATATGCAATATAGTTACCTTAAAAGCCGATATAGACACTTAGAATTACTCTCAGTAGAAACGGTAGACCAAAACCTTCATTATGAAGATTCCAACCAAAGCACAGAAAAGACAATCGGTGGGATAAAGGGTGCTAAAAATGTTTACTACCGTATAACGACGTTATGAATAGGTAGATGTAACATAGAAACTTTAGCAGACGATACAATTGTAGAATTGAAATATGAGTTTACAAAAATAAAATATTAGAGGTCTTAGCGAAATTAACAAGAAAAGAGAAGATTATTTTATTTTAAAGTCAGACAATTGTTTAATGTGTAAATGAGATGTATGAAGCGGTATTAACTTTAGAATGGTTTTGGAGAAATGAGTAATAAAGAAAAAAAATTGACAGGCAACGATTATACAAGAACTTACGACTATATCGTGAAGACCTGAAACAAAATTATGTGAGAAAAATTTAAACAACCCAAACCAAACAACTGTAGATCATATTGATAAAGAACTAATAGAAATCATCAAACAAATTATAAATTACAATTGCAGAGATAAAAAAATGTAAAGTCTAAAATTGGCGATACAACAAAACAGCCAATAAAAAAGAAAAGAAAACGAACAAAATAAACTAAAGAAGAACAACAAAATATCCGTAAGTTAATAGACTAATCAGTCATAGAATATGCAAATATGAAAATGTTAGTTAAAAAGACAGAACATATCAACCAATGAACCAACCTATTGGGTAACAAACCCTGTAAAAATTCCTGATCTGCTCGATTTTGCGATTAGCAAAGGCATCTCTAACGTTTATAGTAAAACAGAAAGCAACTTTGACTTAAGTTTGAATCATTCCCCAATAATACTAACTTTGACCACAACCCCCATTTGGACAGCTCCACGACCAAACTTATGCACTGCCAAAACAGACTGGGATCAATTCCAGTTCTATATCAACGACAACATTAACTTAAAACACCAAATGCACACTCCTAGTAAAATAGACAATGTAGTAGAACACCCGTACAAGAGGCTGCTTGGCAAGCTACTCCAATCGAACATAAAATGATACTAGAAATTCATAATATACCGTTTCATATAAGGCAGCTTGTAACGGAAAAACGCATAGCCCGCGAAATGGCAAAGATCTACAAATCCTTGAGATAAGACTGCTTTGAATGCTGCAACTCACAACAAATCTTCACTCCTTTACAATTTAACAATATTAATTTTGATGTAGAAATCGAAAAATATCTCACCTCCCCTGGACAACTCTTTCTATCATTGAAACCAATCTCCCCTGCAAAAGTGTGCAGACAAATTAACTTAACCAACTCTTTTAAAGCTCTTGATTACTATCTCATCACAGGTAATATTCTAAAACATCTTCCTAAGAAAGCTGTGACACTATCACTACAATTTATAATCGTATACTTTCTCACTTTTCTACCCAATGGAAATTTACACTAATAACTAGGATTCCAAAGCCAGGTAAACTTCCGCAAGAACCTACTTCTTACCGACCGATCAGCTTATTGCCTCTTCAAACGCTTACTACTTCACCGTATCATTGAAGAAACTCCTATTGAGTAGATACTCCCCACTCACCTATTTAGTTTTTGAAATAGTCACTCTACAACCCGGAAATTCTATCGTATAGTTAACTACATCAAAGCAACCTTCGAAGGAAAACCAATATGTGTTTCAGTCTTCTTAGATACACAACAAGCTTTTGACAAAGTTTGGCACTCGGGATTGCTGTGTAAAATCAATAAAAAGCTTCTTTATCCAATGTTCCTCCTTTTAAACCCTACATAACTCAAAAATACTACCAAGTTCAATACTAAGTCACATTGTTAAATTGTTATCCTATCAAGTCTGATATTCCGGAAAGCAGTGTCTTTGATCCCTTCCTTTATCTCCTCTACACTAAAGTCATTAGAAATTTGGCTGCCAAAAATAAAACACGTTTCTTGGGATATCCCAGTCAATTCATTGCTGATCTCTACTCCCAACAGCCTGAAGCTAGAAGATTAAACCTACTTTGGCCTGAAGGCCTTACTGTGTGAATCCTGGTAACCCGTCGCTGGATGGTGCCCTCCTCGTGTTAATATCTACTTTGTCATATTATTTACTTATTACTCACTACAGAATAGATTGTAAATTAGCAAATGGAAATAAAAAAGAAGAAGAAGAACAAAAAAATATAAAATGTTCAAAATCACAAAAAAAATAAATGCACTGTTTACTAAATAACAATGATCAAATCATAGCAAAACCCAGACCAAGTACTAAAAGTTTTATTTGCATTTATAAAAATTTAAATTACAAAGTATACAAATAAATATAATGTTAAAAATTGTTTCAAGAAACAAGGGTTTAGGAAAGTTATTCGACATTTCAGAAGAAGAAATTAGAAAAGCACCACAGCAGATAAAAGAAAACAGAAAACCAGCAGATCAAATAATCGTAGATATTATCATAAAAAAGATGACAAATTGATAATAATTACAAAACCACTAAATAAATTTTTACAACGAAGCAAAATTACAGATACGTGGAAAATTGCAATGTGGTATTGTTATATAGTAAAAAAATAAAAGAAAATTGGAGAACTACAGAGCCATAAACATTCTTTCGTATTTGTATAAACTTCTGACCTGTATATTTATATCTGGTTTAATATCAAAATTTAGTTTCAGTAAAGAGTTTTCCATACTAGACCACTTAGTAACAATAAAGTCATTAATAGACAAATGCAACGAGTATAATAGGCTTTTCTACCTAAGATTTACCAATTCTAAAAAATCATTTGGCACCCTAGAATGATAGGTGGTGCAAAATTGATAGACTGTAAGGACAATTATTACGATACTTAAATGACAATGCCATACCTCATTCAATAAGTTTTATTGAAAAAAGGAGTTGAAGAAAGAGTATTTTGCTTAAGCTGTTTACAGTCGGACTCTAACATGTGGTTATTGGAATAGAGTGGTTTCAAAAAGATGTTAATGTAAACCAGTATAGGGTACGATAGTAATCATAAAGAATTGAGAAAACTACAAGAAATGATAAAAGAATGATATATAAAATTAAACAAACTAGGACTGAAAAGAAAGTTTAAGAAAAGCCTAGATAACATTCAACGAAAATTATATTATACAAATAAACATCAAAATGATAGCATTATTGGGAAGTTTAGGAATATTTAGGGCAACAGAGCACAGCAAGCAAAGAAAACTAAACAAATTGAAACAGAAAGGCCATATGCTAATCCGGGAAGTCGACAAAATACGTTTTACCTAACAAAGTTCAGCATTATTAAAGCAAAAACCATAAGAATGATCACCAGAATCCCAACAGATTAAATGTAACATTATAATTTCAGATTTTAACTTTAAGGGTAATGTAAACACATCAATTATGTAATATTTAATTAGCCAACTCTTCCTCTCTCTCTAAGTGACTAATTGTGCTAGAAATTAAATAACTTCTTTTATTCTGCGACCGGCGGAGAGCGTTCGTGACTTCCTTATGGGAAGCAAGCGCTAACGGTTATAACATCATTCATAACGCGAAGTCGTGACAAGAGCGCACAGGCTGACAAACGGCGAGAAAATTGCGTTCGCCATCGTCTATTTTAACAAACGACAGTGTTATGATGTTACGTGATGTCATGCAGGCCTTGCCGCCATTAATAATTTCACACCGCGCGCAAGTATGTCAGTGTCGGTAATTACCGTCTGCCCAGAGTAAATTCCGCCAGGCGACTATTAGCGCTACGATGTCTATTGCTTTGATTTATACCACTTATAAGCTTTTCTAAAGAGAAAACTAATAGGCGCTTTGTTTCAGTGCGTCGTATTCTTGTCATTCATTTTAACGATACGGCGGAGCTGTTTCGGAACATCTTACAATGGGGTAAGCAAAAATAGCATAACTTTTTGAATAATTTCCTTTAACTAATTGTATTTTTGTACTCTATTTATGTGAACCTTTTGTACCGTTTAATTTTCTTATTTAATTAATGTTCAGAAAGTAAATAAACTCAACTGAGTGTAACTTGGTGAGGTCAAATGGAAGACATTAATATAAATATGCATTAAAAAACAGCTCTTTGGAAAGTTATAGGTTTTTTAAAACCCTGTAATAACCAAGAAAAACCTTAATAAAATTGGGGCAAGGAAAAATGAGCTTAGATTGGAAACAATATCAAATTGTAAATGTGCATTATATTCTGTTGCTCTTTAACACGCGTAATTTTTCTTTTTTTCGTCAATGTTTTAACAACTATTGTCATTAAAGTACACATAGTTTCCACTATTTGTCTTTGTTTTTCCGCTTTTCTAGCTTTATGCCCTTCTGTTCTATTATTTTTCCTATCCTATTTACTTAGCTTTTTCTCACTTTTTTAAGTTTTTGGGAAATCCATTCATGCTTTCTTCAAAACGCCTGTCTCGTCTATTCTCTGAATATGTCCTTCTTAGTTGTATTTATTTACATGTTTCTCTGTGTTTCTCTGCCTTTATTATGTTCTACATTGTTTCGTTTAGAACTTTATTTAATCTTAAAATTCCTGCCTAGTGGCTCTTTTTTTTGTTAATTTAACTCCGCTCTATATATGGTATACTTTTTACTATACTGTTATGTACTTGTTTCTTTCTCTACTTATGTTTCCGTTTTATATTCTTTACTATTATCAGCTGTTCTATTTTTATTTATATAAATGTATAATAATTACATTCTTTTGCTTTTACCCAACTTTCTATTTACAGGTTTTTATTTCTTTGTCCTATTACTAAATAATTCCTTTTATTCATATTTACTTCCAGTCCGTACTTTTTACAATATTTAACTAATTTTTATACTATGTATTATATTATGTTATTTTAATTCTGTACTATAAAACCTTGATTGTCCAACAAGTGTAATGAATATAAAGTGATGTCATCTATTTCTATCTCCATACCTCTACGTTTATTTATTCACACTTTGCGTGCTTTTTCTGCTTACATTTTAAAGAAAGTAGTTGATATTGAAATTCTTAATACATGCAACTTTCATCACAAAGACTCAAATACCGAGTGTCAATTTTTTTCTGTTTAATTTGCAAATAAATCTCTAAATCCAATTTATTGTTCTATTTCCTGGTCTTTTATTGTTCTTCTTTTTTTATTCTTTAATATACGTCTATAGGTTTTACATAGTGTACTTATTACCAATATTCTTCTATAGGTTTCGCATTTGTATTTCTCCTTTTCATGTATCGATGTTGCATGCTTCTTTCCTTTCGATTGGTCGTAGATCCTCATTTATTATTTTGTTTGAACTAATTAAATTGTTTGTGCCTTATCTTATCAACTAGTCGGAATATTTTCTGATTTAGAGTCTTTTTCGGTTGTTTAATATTTTAATATCTTTCTTATTTGGTCCTCCATTATATCTATATACTCGTCTTGTGTAAATTCTCTTTCTTTCTTTGCGCGTATTATCCGTAAGATATTTTTGGCACTACTATTCATATTGTTTTGATTTGCTACTTGGATTTTAATGCTTTTCAGAAATAGTTATGCTTCTTTGGATCTCGTTGTTTCTCTATATTTTATTTTCTCTTCTATGACTGTATGTCTCAATTTTTCATTGATCTTTGTTTTTATTTTTACCTACTTTTTGTTGTGTTAGGCCATTTCCGGTAGAGCTTTCTTATATGTCGCCACATTTCCTATTTTATCATTGAATCTTTTCGATATCCTTATTTGTTTTGCATTCTACTCCTTCGTCGTCGTCTATTTATGTAAACAGCATGTATTTTTATCTTTGAAACTCTTTGATTGACATATTAGTTGTTCATTTTCATGTTGTTGATGTTCTGGTTTCGTATATATTTTATTTTTGTTTAAAACTCTGGGTGGAAGCATTACCTTAGATTTAATCATGTGGTAAGGACTAGGTTTTACATAGATTTACAAGTCCCCGTCCATTATTGTTTGTTTCTTTTTTCGCTTTATTTCATTAATCTTCTCGTAGACTTCGATTCTGTTTAGTCTGCTTTCAATGTCATTTGACCTAATTATATAGTTTTTATTATTTTATCTATTCTTTTCCATTTGCCACATACTTTTTCTTTTATATTCCTCTTTTTAGTGTATATTTTATTTTCTCACTACTCTTCAGCACTGCTGAATTGAAATACTAGTAAGTTTTCTCCAATTTCAATAAGAAAGTTCCCAATAGAGATAATTAGCAAATCCCCACGCGGAATGTCTAATTTTTTCAGTCACAGTTTATTTCTTAAATTCCTTAAATTACTTTAATTCTTGTTAAGTAATTTTAAATTTTTTCTATCATAATGAGCCCCATTTTCAAGAATTTGGTAAATTTTCTAATTTTTAAACTATATCAATTTCGCTTTGTTTGAAATAATTTAAGACACATTTAAGATAGCAATATAAAGCAAGATCTAGCAAAAAAATATATCTAACAACACTGTAGCCAATAATGTGTATCAAGGTTTCGTAAAATCATACAATAATCACACTTATAATGCATTGAATTAACAAACATCTTATCAAACTGTTTCTATCAATTGCAGACAATCCAATTACACTCTAATGCTTTTGCAGGCACAACAAACACGGATTCATCGACTTAATTTATTAATAATAAATAAAAAAATAAAAATGCTTAACGAGAAGTCAGAGCACAAGGGAACATACAAATAGTACTGGTTACAAACAAAACGAAATACATAAGATTTTTTGACATCATACAAGAAAATATGGAGGTGAATAAGCAACATTCTCAAAGAACAATAATATATTGCTAATGTTACAGAAGAATGATAAAATACATATAAAAATCTCAAATTATTTTTTGCGCATATCAAATAAAAAGCAACAAGTTATACAAAGTTGTTGCAAGACATTTATACAACAGAGTAATTAATATTGTCACTACTTCCAAAGTTCTTTTAATTGACAAATGTCATCTTAATGCATTTATAGCCATATTCAGAAACACTACGGTTTAGGAATTAGGGTGGAACTCTACTCCTCAGGCAACCCACACAAAAATCAACAGCCCCAATATACCAAATTAAATCATGGAAATTGTAAAAGAAAAAAGACGGGCAAGATCAAAATGGCAACGTACCCACAACATAGAAGATAGACAAACTAAACAATAAAGTCAGGAACAAACTAAAGTCTGCCCATATCGAATTCTTCCAAACCTACCTTCAATCATTAACAGTTCATGATAACTCCCTATAAACTGCCACCACTGGAATCAAGAGACCCCAAATATAAAACCCACCTTGAGGTGATTAAAATAATTTATGGCTGAGATCGGACAAAGAAAAGACAGAAGCATTCGCAGACCACCTGGCAGATGTGTTCCAATCAAACTCTAACAAAGTAGACGAGTAAATAGAAAAAGATCTACAATCACTTCTACAGATGTCTTTACCAATACGTAGATTACCACCAAAGAAATCAAAGACGATATTGGATGGCTAAAAAAAAGCTCAGGTCTAGATCTAATAACCACATCAATTCTCAAACGATTACCTGACCACGGAATCAAATTTCTACAAATCCTTTTTAACGCAACCCAGAAACTTACATACTGGCCACTACAACTCAAATTTGTACAAATAATTTTTATTCACAAACCTGGGAAACCCCCCAACGAAATTACTTCTTACCGTCCGATCAGCTTATTCCCGATAATATCCAAGTTGCTGTAGAAGTTGGTGCTAAAGCGTATCAATGAAGACTCGTTACAAAAAACATGGCTGCCCAATCATCAGTTTGGTTTTAGACAGCAACATTCGACAATCCAACAGTGCCACCGCCTGACAAACACAATTCAAACCGCTTCACAATACAAAGCCTTCTGCTCCGCAGTCTTCCTAGACGTGGGTCCAGCTTTCTACCGAATGTGGCACAGAAGACTACTATATAAAATCAAGAAACTTCTCCCCCATGAATACTACCGATTACTACAATCGCACCTTACACGCAGAAACTTTCAAATTGGCAACGAAGTATTCCAAATCAAAGAAATAGGAGCAGGAGTTTTCCAGGGAAGTGTCCTGGGAACCTATGCTATACCTATTATTTACCTCAGACATACCCATAACAGATCATACGGAAATAGGTACATTCGCCGATAACACAGCAATTCTGGCATGCCTCAAAAATCCTATGACCGCATCAGCAGTACTAAAAACTCATCTAAACCAAATCGAACAATGGCTGTTTTAATGGAGAATCAAGGTAACGAAAACAAATTTACGCACGTCACCTTTACGACTAAACACCAAGAATTCCCACTAATCATTCTCAATAACAAGCACATTCCCCAGTCAAACAAAGTCAAATACCTAGGACTTCACATCGACAGTAGATTGTTTTGGAAAACCCATGTCACTAAGAAACGAAAGAAAATGGAAATCAAACATAAGAAAATGCACTGGCTCATCGGGAAAAACTCTTCGCTATCACTAGTTAACAAACTCTTATTATACAAGACTATTATTCGACCAATCTGGACCTATGGGTGTCAATTGTGAAGCTGCACAAGTAAATCAAACATCCAAATTATTCAACGTTTCCAAAATAATTCGCAACATGCCAACCAAACACTCCACTCAGACCTTAACATCCCCTATGTGAGTGAGGTAATTAAACAGTACGCCACTAAACACCAATCAACATTAGAACTCCACCCAAACGAAACCATCGCACCACTAAACGAAGATCCTTCCCTTAGACGTCTTAAAAATAAATGGCCAAAAGACTTAACTAAATAACAGTATAGTGACTCCACTGGTAGTCACTCACCCCCGCCTAGTTAATAGATACCATTATCTCATATAATGTACTAATATTTTGATTGCTAATTAAATAAAGAGATTAATAAAAATATATATTTAGAGGCTTAATATTGGTGTTTAGTGCAGTTTGAAGCTTTTGGAAGTAATAGGTTTCAAAATCTTTGTCCCATCCTCCAATCTTGAAGAATCAGTTTTTTTTGTTAGGGTAGACGCTAGAGACTAGCTTTTAACCGCCTTCCGTTTCTACGACTTGAACGTGTTTGTTTGCTAGTAGCACTGCTAAATAAATTCGCAGATGCGTTTGTTGAGAATTTGTGACATGGACGTATTCGACATTGGTATATCCCTAGAGCCCATGGTAGGCAACAATTCTCCCTCCAAATACTATATATAGTCTTAGAGTGCTTTTCCTTTTGGAGTCAACATGGCGCTTTGTATTTTGTTGACATCAGCTTTAAATATTGTAATTCGTTAGAACTACCGTCATACCGCACTTTTAAGTTTCGCAGCCAAAATATTCTTCTTCGGCGACGGTTTTACACCTTTTATTTTTCCCTGTATTATTAGCTTCAGCAATGAGTACCTTTTACCTCTCAATATGTGGCCTAAATATTATAATTTTCTTTTTAATGGTTTTATATAACCTGTTCTATAAATTCCATTATAAAGATCTGCTATTATGTCCATCATCTACTGGAATTCCATTTGCTCCTACAGATTTTCTTGTTTTTGCATTTCTAATAGCATATTCTATCTTACTTCTTAATATTTCTGGCTCTGCCTATACCTATACCAATACTATATATGATGTAAATATAATTAATAGTAAAAAATAAATGCTATGTGATTATTACGTACCATATGAACATATTATTACTGTCAGAGAGTGAATACTGTTACTAATTTATTATGAACATAAGATACATGATTACGAGGTGTTATATAACAATATTTCTAATAACTTTAATCTCAAATAATGCTAAATCACAATGAAATTAGTTGTATGTTTATATACATTTCCATTATCCTCATCTACAGTTCCCGTTAGGTTTATACCAAATTGGACATGTTTTAAGTATACAACTAGGTACGGTCTAAAATTGGGGGAATTGGGAGATATGTCTATAAGTACTTTTGATTTCTATGCTTAACCCACTTTAAATTTTGATTAGATTTATATTAAATTGCTAAATTTACATATCTTTTAAGGGTTTCCTTACTAGAAAATTTTGAAAGTCTTATTATGTTCTGAATTCATGCCATTTTCGCATTTTTAGTGGGGACTGGAGTCAGAAATTAATTCCCATAGTTATCGATGGCCTCTATAGATGTAATTCGATAAAAATAGTAAACTTGAACAATTATCAATTACAATTTTGAGTAAAAAGCGCTTCATTTTAATGTGGGTTTCAAGCTTTGCCTTAAGATAATGTCTTACAGTCGGTTCTTCTTCACTGCCCATTTAATGTAATCTTTGTATGGTGTATATTACTACAATTATATTAATATTTTAAGTTGTCTTTAAATTATGAATATTTGCAAAAATGAGTATTTGCAATATTTTTCACAAACACATATTTCATTTTGATACTTTTTGCATAACTATAGTAGGACTTTAACATTTTGCTTTTCAAACTGATTATACCAAATGTTTTAAAGAGGCTTAGAAAAAGATTAGCAACAAAAAGAAAAGTGTAAAAGTACAACTCATTAAAAACTTTATGTCAGAATGTGACATCGGAATTAAGACATCAAATTACAAAATGGAAGTAATCCCAGTAAAATGTTAAATGGGGCGGCTTTATAGTTAATTTGTGAACGTACGATAGTTGACGATAATATATATGTCGTAAAGGATCAACAGCAACTACTAGGCTAAGCGTTTTGCACAGACATAATTAAAAAGAGGTACTAGAGAAATTTAAGAGAGTAATATTTGGTATAGTGAGCATTCTGTTCTTGTGGGCTCAAAAATCGGAGTTTTATAACAATTAACACGCTATACACACTAAATATTGTCTTCAGAAAAGTCTTTATAACACACTACAGGGCAAGATCTCAGGACAAAGATCGAGAGGCAGAAGAAGGATGTCGTGGATGAGGAACCTCCGGGAATGGTTTGGATGTTCATCAATAGATCTATTCAGAGCAGCTACATCAAAAATTAGAATAGCTATGATGATTGCTAACCTCCGATAGGAGATAGCACTTTAAGAAATGTAAAGTTTACTTTAGAGTGGAACAAAAAAGCTGATTTTATGTCAATATTAGTATATCTTCCAAATTATTTAGAGTAGTACCAGATAAAATACGTAAATTGAAGGCCATTAAACAAAAATTGAAGAACATTAAAGACTTAATGACAGAAAGGGAGCCAACCTATCCATTTTGATAACATTAATTAATAAAACCTTAGGAAATTAGAAAACATGTTGTCAGAAGTTAATGTAACATACTAAACATTCACATTTGATATTACTTTCTATCTCAGCTCATTTTCTCTTCTTGTTTGTATGGTGCACAATACTTAATAATTATCATAAATAATAACTGAACCAAGCTCCCTTCTAGCTGCATTACAGCAACGTGTTTGATTTAAATACTTCCTATACCTAAGGTACATTTAAATGTAGCGTATCGCTTTAATGACTGACTCGTGCACATCACAATACTGGGTCATCGATAGCCTAGACCGAAATGTTATTTGTTATGTAAATATAAACACAGGTTTCGCTACACACAACCATGCATCAATCCTAATAATGATCCTTTGCTATCAATCACGTCTATCGATACCGAAACAGTACGCCACGTTTCTACAATTGTTGTGCTATTTTTCAAAGGACTCTTATTCCTTCGCATACGCAGTGGACGCAGCCGATTCTCGCGTCGTGATGCAGCACTGGGAAGAGAGGCACGGCGGAATCGTCAGAGGCGAGTACAGTCTCCTAGACCCCGATGGGAAGGTGCGAGTGGTTGGATACCAAGTTGAAGGCAAGAGAGGATTCCGAGCTGCCGTTACTTTTCGGCCACCTGGAGGTAACTTACATACTATTAGACTATCTTAAGTTTAATTTAGTGTCCCCTTAATAATTCAAACTGTAGACTATGTGGCTTCTCATTAGCATGTTTCGATAAAATCGAAGATTTATAAGTGATACTCGAAATTCGGACGAGGTCAGTGAGAAAAACCATTGTGAGCGACTAAGTAGCTCAAAGACAGATAGGTCATCTGTCCGCGTGGAGGTGGGCTTGGTGATAGCCATCACGGAAACGTCAGGTGCTATTGAATTTATGGGTGCTTTAGTTTGTTAACTGCAGTTTTTAAGGATACGGCCAAATTAAAATGCTGGGAAAATGGTGCGCTCTAAAAAGCCGACCTTTTGTAGCCGGCTAGCAAGAATTTGTAAATATCTTTGAAGGCAAGAATCTCGGCAATTCAATGACAACCGGTGCACGAGTTGTAAATGCAACAAAATTGTTAAAAAAATCGAGAAACATTTTTAGACATTCACAAAAGATTGATTATTGTTAATTAAATATTTAATTTAAAAATATTGTACCTTAAAGTTAACAGATGTTTATTTGCATGTTATAGAAAAATTAACAATATGTTTACGAAGTTTCCGTAACGGTCAAAAATTTTAATTTTTGTAGGGTCGAAAAGATGGGAAGGATAGAAGTTTTAGGCATATTGATTATTAAATCTTATACTTCTAGCAAATGATCAGCCATTATTTTTAAATGTCGTTTTAAAGAGCTAATAATACCTGAAGCTGACATGCACAAACATTTCCTCACTCATGTAAAACTTGACAGCATGCAGTCAGGTAATTGTGATAAATTACCTAGTTATTTGCAATTTGCGTCTAAACTCGAAAGTTTAGTTTACATCGGAGCTTGTATATTTCTGTCAGCATTTTATTTTGTAAATTATTTGTCCAATTATCTACCTACATGTAATTTCTCATCATCTATTTTCTTAACAAATTAGTCGTTTTGCGAGTTTTACACAGGGTGTATATTAATGGAGGGAATAAGTTTATCCAAAGCGTTATAGATCAATATGGAAGAGATTACATTTTTTTTGATAGTTGGATTTTAGGCGACCTTAAACTATAGAGTTGATAATAATTTATTTATAGCAGTTTTAAACGTTTCCCATATAATGCGTTACTGTTTTAAGTACCCGAATGATGCCACGCTAACACTATTGTCACACAAGTGAAAAATAGGTATGTAAATATGAGAATATCGACTATGACACTTATCCAATAAAATTTATTTGTAAAATTAAATATATTACTAAATTTGAAACATTTATTTTAAAGAGTATGTTTTGAAAGTTAGGGCAGTCAGCTAAAAAGTTTGCTTAGTGGGGAAAGTATTAAAATATGTGATAGAAGAATGGCAAAGATAATAAAATATATATATATATATATAATTATAAGCAGAACTAGACATAGTAAAAGACCAAAAACCTTAAAAGACATTGCATCGGACATTTAGAACGAGTAACAGTAGAAAGAGCATGCCAAAAAATGGTTATATCAAAAATAGAGCAAAATGGAAAAGACAGGACAAAATTAGTTCCTAGACAACGAAATTGGTGCTTTAGAACATAATACCTTAGGACTACATCAATTTTAATTTAAAAGATGACAAATCGACTTTTCTAGTGCAATAATTTTTACTATCTACAGAATTATTTGTTCACAAATCTTGATATTCTCATCGAGCAAACGAATATCTCAAAAGACACAATTCAGATTAATTTTACATTTTCAAATGCAATCCTCAAGTTAATACTTGGTCCCCTGAAGCGGATTTGCAGTTAATGTGCTTGTGATTATCAGTTTTGGAATTTCTAAATATAATAAAAAGGTCGGAAAAGTTAGAGACTAGAAAAAAAGATGAAGTCTAATTGCAACATTAGAAACAGAATACCATCCTTAAGTGTATCCAGAAACACAACCTCTAGAAAGAGTTTTTTTTAACAACATCCTCTTTAAAGGTCTCTACTAATAATATTTGAAATAAAGCAATCTTGTTGTCTTAAATTATTATTCTTAAAGCTTTTTAGGCATATTACCTTCAATCACTGTTTTTATTATTAGCAAGTAACTGGTAAAATCATAATTTTCAGTTGACCTGGTTTTGGTAGCATTTTACAATTTTCGTCTTCAAGTTTTTCATTTTATGTATGTAACTTTTGCAAACCATCATCAGTATATAATTAGAAATTTAGTATAAAAAGGGAACTAATAGAATACTTCATATTGCTGTGGCGCTCAATTGCATTTAGTACTCAAAGTAAGAGAGTTATTATTATTGACAGAAATGTTAAAATTTTTGAAAAGCTGTAAATTTCAGAGAAGCAGCAAGGTTGAGATAGACTGTTCAAATATCGCTGTAAACGTAGCAAAACCTCCTCTAGTTTTGAAAAGAACTATGCCTTTCTTTAAAAATATAAGAGAAATTTAAACATTTTATTTCAAAATTAATGTTGAAGCGTTCATCACCTTATATTCACAGAAATTTTTATTTATTTTTCTATGAGAGCTGCAGTGATAATAGCCACTGAAAATTAGGGAGCTGGTCTGGCACAAAATCTACGTTTCAATTTTCTCCACAGATGTTCGCTGGGATTAAGATCGGAGCTCTGTAAAAACCGGTCTAGTTTTTCAAAGCACAACATAATTTTTGTTGTATGGATAGGACAGTCATCCTGTTGGTACAGAGTAGGTCTTTCCAAACTGTTGCTGAAGAGTAGGAGGCACAAAGTTGTTAAAAATATCAATATTTATATTAGCATTTATCTTTCGGTTATAGAAATTAAGAAACTTAGGTTGAACCACAAAAAACAACTTTAAACTTGATTGTTGGCACAAATTTGTTTTCGTCGTTCCACAGTCCAACAGGAGTGATGTTGGCACTATTGTAAACGCAGTTTATCATTGATCATTTTTATATTGAGCTTGTGAGCGTCTGGACTGCCGTGAAAATTTGTTTTTTATCTTTGTGAACGGTGCTACTACGAGCGACAACGCCAGAAGAACTTTGAAACGAAGAGTGATCGTTGAAACCAAGGATATCTGGTATTTCACCACTAGTTTATTATTAGATCGTTTTATTTTATTTTTGTTGTGTATTGCAAATGTAGCAAACTTTTCCAAATTATGTTTAGTCGTAAAATAGAAAGTAATTTGTATTTTAGGCTTTTATGTTTATCAACGTAACGCCTTATACAAGGCTAACTCAAATATAAACCGAAAATTATTTTATTATATTATACGCCATGAGGTAGGAATGCCTAAGGAAGATTTCTCCTATAGAGTACCTCGCACTACCCCTTCTTTAGTCTGTGTCATGTTACTACAAGAAGTACTCACTTTTATTATGTAATGAATTATTCTGCGTCGCCCGAAGACCAACGTAACTGATTACCACTTGCTGAAATAGCTTCTTGGGCTTTGAAGAGTGTAAGATGAGTCCTTCACTCGGCCCCACACAGCTACCCAAACTTAACAAAATATTAAGGATTTCTTACGAACACCTTCTCTATACTCCTAATTTATTGTTCTGTAAATCTTGTTGTCAAAATCACCTATCTGTTTGTTTTTAAATAAGAAAATTGTGTGAAATAATAACTGTATGTTACAAATTGTTTTCACTTGAATGTCATCATCACGCTTTTGATTATGGTACATAAATTTAGAATACCGAGTGTTTGTATTACAAAACCTTATATTTGATTATCTAAAAGTAATTTTTACACAAGGGCTACAAAAAATCAGTTTAAAAGCAAACTCGATGCATTGAATAGTCACAATTAGGGTTAAAAAGCATAGTAAAGTATAAGATTATCTTTCTTACTGTATAATTACGTAATCGAGAATAAGTTTGTTTTTAAATTATTAGTTATAAATCCTAAATTCCAGTGTTTAATAACTTAAAATTCCCACATAATCAACAGATAGATTTTTTAAAGTTGTTTACTTTAATATAGGCTTACAATTCAATCATTAGTTACCAAAAAAGCTTCAAGAAGATCAAAAGCTTGACTTGAAACGCTGGAATAGACGAGATCACGATAGAAAAAAATCATAGCACCCTGTGATAAACGGTTATTCCTCTCAATAAAATTTCTTAAATTTGAAATTTAGTCTTATGGAAAGAGCGTCAGAGGATATCGATGTCACCGAATCCAAATCACGCATATTAGTACCAGCGTCGTTAGAATAATGAAGCATCAGGAATTGCAGTTACTAAGATGTCACAAAAAGCAAGAAAACGTAAAAGAAGAGAAAAACTAGCAAACGGCAATAAGATTACCAAGTCAAAAGTAACTTATATTTCACTGATACTCCACCTTTACAACTTATGTAACTTTAGGGTAACATCTATTTCATCGCAGCCCTTTTTACAAGTGGCATAGTTTATCGAAGTTTCTAGAAGAACAAAAGTTTCAAATATCTGAATTCCATAAAAGTAAAACATCTTATAAACTCCATAGCAGTTTGAATACCAAGAAGTCATGCGATAAATGGGAGCGGATAGCATTTTCTATCATGTCTATAACCTACCCTTTAACGAACAATCACATGAAAAGTATTGGTTATTTCTAGTACTGGCCTATTTAAAGAAAATTCTCTAAATTAAAAAATATAGTGCTCTGTATAAGCAAAATTTGTAAAATAACCCTCGCGCTTCTTAAGAGTAACTGAACTGGTAAATAAATGTTATAACTGCTACACTATTTAGCCAATAGCTGTAGTAATACCAGCCACTAAAGATCAGTGAGTTGGCCTGGAACGTAATCTGCGCTCCAATTTTTTTCAAAGGCATTCGTTGGGATTGAGATTGGGGATCTGTAAAGACCAGTCCAATTTTACAACACCCATCTTTTCAAACTACAACAGAATAACCTTTGATGTGTGGACAACACAGTTGTCCTGTTGGTACAGAATAGGTCTTTCCGAACTGTTTCTGGAGAGTAGGAGGCACAGAGTTGTCAAGAATATCAATATCTGTATTATCATTTTTTCTTCCGGTTACAAAAGTTAAGAAACTTAGGTTGAACCACCAAAAACAACCTCAAACTTGATTGTTAGCACAATACATTCGGACAAGGAGCGTTTTCCTGGAATCCGTCAAACCCATATGCGTCCATCGGATTGCCCAGTCATGTAGCCAGATTCATTACTTTACAGAATTTGTTTCCTTTGTTTCGCAGTCCAGGTGAGCTTTGCACTACGGCAAACAAAGTTTATCATTGTGAACGTCTGGACGGCCAAGGAAATTTATGTTTTTTATCTCCCTATAAATAATCCTAGTGTCAACGATAAGAAGAACAGAAAGAATGTTGGAAGGTGAGTGATCATAGTTTTTCGCCATTACCCTCTTCAGAATTTGATGGTTACGATTATTGAGCTTATGTGGCCTATTATTTCGCGGGTGTTTCACATCCCATTTTATAATTACATCATTTACAAGTGATTTAAACACGAACTGGTTTGCTGCAACGATGGCACTCCGTGATGTCACGTTCAAAATCACTCACTTATTCATTGTCTGTCTAACGTACGTCTATGACCTACATATGCTACTATTTACACTTTTACGTTGTTCTATAATATTTTAGTACACATAACAGCCAAATTCGCTTCTTCAGAGATCATAGAATGTATATGTTATACAGGTTTTTCTCACTATTTGTTATAAAAAGTTTATCGGACAGAGTTTTAGGCACACTCAAATGTGTTACCATGATGACATTAAATGCTCGGGCAATTAATGATCTCTTGAAATTACAGATCTACTTTTACTATCTATATGGGAATGTTTACGTAATTCATCTCCACTACTCGTTCTACTGAAGACCTAATAGAGATGTCTCCGATTTCATTACCAATGCCGTCCATATTGGAGAAGAAAAATATCTTGAATCCTCAAGGTTAAACAGGAAAATTTTGAAAAGTATCAGGTGTAACGATGCATCTATTATTATGTAATTATCCTTTGTTCTGACCATTACTTAAAGTACTTGGAGAACGAAAATATGGTAACGATGTTACTGTCGAAGGGTTCATGCGCAATTGGTTGGTGTTATAACCACTCTTGCTTTATAATAGCAGGAAGAAAGGAACTACCTATTTTTGTAATGCTTTTTGCTTTTCTTTTCTGTATCATCCTTTTACTCTCACGGGTGTCAGATATTTCTATGTTCCGCTTTTTTGCTTATTTTTCCTCTCTAACGCCATTTTGTTCATATATTCTATCGTTTTCCTCCTTGCTTCTTCTATCTCTGCAATTCCCTTCATTCACATTAGTCTTGGTCTTTTCCTTTTTCGTTTCTTCGTTGTTTCCATTTCCAATATTCTTTTTAGTAGTCTGTTGCTATCCAATCTTTGTACATATCCGTATAATTCTATTTGTTTTTTCTCATTCTTTGTGCTATTCTTTTTTGTTCTAGATTCCTTCTATTTTTTTCATTACTATTGTGGTCTAGCTTGATCTTTATTTCTGCTGCAATCAGTTTTGGTTTGTGTTCTTGGTGCATTGTCCACGTTTCGCTTCCGAGCAGGATTGTTAGGTTTACTGTTGCATTGTACATTTTCAGCTTTATTTTTTCACTTCTTTCTTTTTTTTCAAATATTGTCTTATTTAATGGGTAATATATATTATTTGCTTTCTTGGTTCTATTCTCCAGTAATTTTCTAACTATTTCATTGTAGTCATTTCTTCCAGGGGTTCATCCTTTTTATATACTGTTTATATACATTATTTTCAGTTTTTCTATTTTATACATATATTTATCAATTTCTGAATTTTTATCGTTCTGTCTGTTATGAACACTAGATCGTCAGCATGTAGTTAGCTATCTATTCTAATTGGTGTCATATTCCTATAACAAATTGTGTCTGTCTGTCCGTTCTTTGTCTCGTATACGTAAGTAATCTGTCTATTACCATTATAAATATATATGGGCTAAAAATATCTTATGTTAAATGTTTTTGATCGATTTTCATTTACTTGCACTTTAGCTCGTTTGTCTTCTTGTGTTGAATTTATGATTTGTGTTAGTTTCTTTGGTGTCTCTTAATTCCAAACATTTTTCTATTATTTTTGAGATATAGTATTTCTTTCCCATTATTTTGTGTAGCCATATTGTTCCTTTCTTTCCCATATATTTTATCATTTCTAGGTTTACCTCGCCTTTACTAATTGCTTTGTCTATTTTAATGCTATTAATTGCTGCTTTCAGCCCTTTTAATCAACTTTATTTTGGTGCACTATATCTTCTTGTTGTCTAGGTATGTTTACTTTCATCAACTGTATTTTCTCATATTTATCTTGCTCAAATTTTTGTTTATAGGGGCATCTAGAAACTTTTTCGAGATAATTGTTGTAATTTTGTCGTTTGTATCTCTCACGCCTAAATGTATTTTCTTTCTTTTTCCTCTTAGCCCTTTGATTGTGATTTAAAATTTTTGGTTGTGGTCTTTGTAACCTTCATTTAATTCATTTCCAAAATCTTTCCATGTTTTTTGTTTGGCTTTCTCCACTAATTCTTTTATTCTCTTTGTTTTTTTTTTATCATAAGTCTCCTAATCTTTTAGCTCTTTAATGTGTTTATATTTTTCCATGCATTTTGTTTATACTGCGTCTTTAACTTCCTTTTCCCACCATCTTGTTCTCTTTGTTCCATTATTTATCGTCCTAAATTTACATACTTTTTTTGCCATGCTAATCAATATTTCTTTTAGTGCTTGCCATCTGTCATCTATTGTACATCTTCTATTTGTCTTTCCCAACTTGTTTGTTTTTCTTTTTATTACCCTTATATACTTGTTCTTATTTTCATCTTTTGTTAATTTAGTTATATTTACACTAGTTTAGGTTTTCGTGTTTTCTACGTTTGTTTTGAGGATTTTAAATTTTCTCTATTACTAGCCTGTGCTGAGCCCCATTTGTGCTTGCGGTTCTACTTTTATTTCTTCTACGTCTTTTTCCATTTTTGCTGTGTACATTGTGTAGTCTGTGATGCTTTTTGCTTGCCTTTGTTGTGTTATGAAAGTATATCTGTCATCTTGTTTTTGTTTTCAGAAGGAAATTTCGATTTTTAGTTTAATTGTTATACAGAATTGTATCATCTTATTACTATTTTCGTTTACTTCGTTGCCTCGTATGGTCCTCTGCATCCTAGTTTCCTATACATATTTTTATATTATATATATTTATATATTTACCTATTCTACCATAACACTTTTCTTTTATAATAATTATGGTTTGTTTTTCTTGCAATTTATTTATATTATTTTGTAATTTTGAATGAAATTTTGCCATTACGATTTTATTTGCTCCTTCTACCGGGTTGTATACTTATACTGTACTTATTTCTTTTCCCACATCTATTGTTATACTTACAATTCTTTATAATACTAAATTATAGCTAATAATTCTTTTGTTTGTGTATATTTTTACTATTAGACCTACTCCTTTTTTGGTTTTAGCAAGCAGTATAAGTTATATTCATTATTTATGATTTTGGGTTCATTTTCTATTTTCTTGTTTTTACTTAAACCCAGTAAGTGTATATTGTTGTGGTCTAAAAAACTTCAGCTCTAGGATAGGTTTTGGAGTTTTTAATACTTAGCCTAAATCTTTTATTAACAAGTCAATTTGATCTTGTACTAAGTTTACATTTCTGTCCTAAAGAGACTTCCAGGTATATAGTCTTCTTAATGGTAATTTAACTGCTATTAGATGTCGAACAG
Organism: Sinelater perroti; assembly: GCA_036346155.1. NCBI lineage: Eukaryota > Metazoa > Arthropoda > Insecta > Coleoptera > Elateridae > Sinelater > Sinelater perroti. The sequence goes on along the minus strand of JARFIY010000370.1, from coordinate 14,834,115 downwards.
TTTTCATATAAAACCTTTACTTTGGGTGATTGTCCTCTAACTAAACCTTAAAAATATATTACGCAAAACAATCTCACCGCAGTATCTTGTAATATTCAAGATTAAGGAAAAACTTGATTACATATTAATGTTTGGGTAAAGGCATTTTTTAGCCTTATTTTAAATCAAGTAGGTTAACTATTAATTCGGATATGTATAAAGAAACGTATTTAAATAAAATTTTATTTAAAAATATTACGATTTTGAATTTTGGTTTGACAGTGTTTCTGTTTATTATAGTAAGAAAACTAAAAAGCTAGAAAACTAGAGGACATCACATTCTGAAATCTATCGAATTCACTACATTGTTAACTCACGAAGGATTTTTGTTTATTAAATAGTTTTTTTGTGTAGAAATAACTGTGAAGCAAAAACTTAAAAGTTGCATAGGAGTAGTAAAAATTTATATTGGAATCCTTACAACATCCAAAGCTAGGTATGTTAAAAATGAGTTATTAATTTGTCTATATTTTTTGTTACGCTTTGCATCCCCAGGAAGAGGAAATGAAATTACTAACTAGAACTAAGACTCCTCCTACTTCGGTCATGCAATACAAAGAGAAGAAATGTTAATCAATCACTAATGCCATGCAGTGTAAGACAAAGCGTGACGTTCTGTTTTCTACATTACGAAATAACAATTATTATTAAAAAATACGTACTTGACCTACTATATTTAAATCTGTCTTTAATCTGCATTTGTTGTTATATAAGTTATCTACATGAAACATGCAAACCATCAGCCCATACTTTATTATTAACAAAAATCTGTGAAAAACAAACCTTGTAAATTAATAAATTTCATCAAAATAGCTATTACAGTTTGTTCAATAATAAAGTGATCGTTGTGATCTTAAAAAAATTACAATGCAGATGAGTTTTTTTATTAAAGTGTATATTATGAACTATTACGCACTTTTCTGATATTTGGACCAATCACTTCCATCACTAATTATAGCTTGATCTTTCGAAGACTTTTGCATAACCATTTAGCAAATATTAATTTGAAATAGCAGCTGTTTATTGTTTCCATGCACTGTATAGTTTGCTAGGATGTTTAGGACCATTTTCTTTTTGCAGCACTTAACTTGTTCTGTCAGAAACAAAAACTTTTCAGCAGACTTTAGCAATCATTTCTGGTAGATGGTGCACATTTTTTCGGCATTCAAATCGTCTATAAACAGGAAAAGGCATTACCAAGCAAAGTGTTAAAGAATTCTATTATTCTTTGCTGACCACACTTTCAATAAGGAAGGCTGCGCCCAGATACAAGACTTGCTTTTTGCTTAAGTGTTTTTTTGATAACAAAGGTTTTTTTAAATTTGATTAAAAAACTTTTTTCACGAAAGTGACATCGAATCGGATTTGGAGAGATCTGGACTCTTTTCTTCTGATGTTTCATTTGGGCGCAGCTCGGCGAAAGACCTGGTTTATCTTTAAAGAGACGCAAGATTGCTTTATTCTTCTTTATTGTTGTGACGCAGACTATTTCTCTCTCCAGCAGACCGTCTATATTCCCAATCTCCAAATATCAATTTATCCGCTTCTTAAGGAATGCTGTAGACCTTTGCATACATTTTTGGACAACATCAAGCAAAGTATTACCTGTAGTAATCCTAGGTTGTACTTGATGGTTAGATTTTGTTTTCTTCACGTTAGTTGCAAAACCATACTTTTCTCTGATTTTTACAACTCTGGCCAACAAGCGTCTCATTTGCTTTTTAATTTCAGCTAACGAAACTGTATCATACTAACGACTTGATCCACGTTGACGCTAATGTTGACGCTTTTTTAAATCTGTAAGCAGTTTTAGTTGTTTGCTGGGAAGGAAACATTTTTTTATTAGGTGCAGCTGCAAGTGATCTTCAGCTACAGTTTCAAACACCTCACTCGAGTAATAAAAATAGCGGATTGGTGGACCTTCGATCTCGCCAGCAATTAGTTGCACGTGGGCAGCAGCAGGGCGATTATCTGTGTGACAGACCATCTGGGTCTAAAAAGTCTTAAATCTTAGTTTATTGCTTAAAAATAGTTTTTAATTGCGCCCTGAGCTATTGAGACAATGTTGTTTTGAAAAAGGAAAGCTCTCAGTTTGCTCATGGCGATTGAGCGCTGGCGTTCGTGTAGATATAGTATGTGTTTGTATTAATAATTAATTAAAAATTACAAATTCCTTTGCTTCCTTCTAGCCTTGTTTTGTTTTTCAACTCCAATCTTAGAAATACAAACTCGAAATACAATTTAAGTAACGAAAAAAAGATACACCCCCGCCTTACTTCTTTACGAATATCTACGGATTCAGACATTTTGTTGTCGGTTTTGATACATGCTTTTGGTTCTAATAAGTCTGATATTTTAAATTTATTATAAATTTTATACCATCATTACTCAGTATTTATATAATTTCTTTTGTTGACTTCGACATTTCAATTACTTTCTTTACTTCTTCCAGCATAGTGGAATTTTGCACATCCACATGTAAAGCAAAGGGCGGTTATTTTTAAACAGCTATTGTCTTCTGTTTTAGTAGCAGTATGATTGCTCTCTTGATTAAGATTCCACTAATTTGTAGTGCGTACCTATGGTTTCTATAACTTTTATGGGCATTAAAGTTATCATTCCTGTAATATTTTTAATCTCTCGTATTTGTGCTTGAATAATGGGCTCTTTCAGTACAGCTATATGGCGTTGAGCACGCCTTTTAATCAGGGTAGTTCAAGTCCGGGCTCAAAGCAGGCTATTCTTCGTACGTCTTCGAGATATTCACAGTTAACAAATTTTGATTTTTTCTAGCATTGTGGGAAGAAGCGATTTTATTAAAACAGTTTTATACTTATTTTTGAAAAGTTTGTGAGAGGTTTAATAAACTTCAAAAATTTGTTGGATATAGTAAGAAGTGTTTTCCCTTCATATCGTAAAACTAATTTTCGCTCTATTAACCTACAATTTTCGCTGGATTTCAATTTCTCATTTTGGATTGCATTTGAGTAATTTTGAGTAAACTTGTTGCCAGTTGCATGTCTTTCTTTACAGTTAATATTTTTTTAGTTAACAAAATATTAAGGGGGTTGTGCGACATAAGCATCACGAGTTTAATAATTCTATATCAGTGAGAAAGAATTATTAAAAAAACTATAAAAATTCTTAGACCGGGTTATTCAAACGGACGTTGGATTAGGTAAAAATATTTAAAAAATGTCTTTCTCTGCCCTTGGTCACAATCACTAGAAGCTTCAATAAGTGGTCAGTTATGTTCTACCATTTTTTCTCCTAAAATCTAATTGAAAGTTTCTTTGGGAATCTTTAAATTCTCAGAACTTTCTTTACTAGTATGGTATACAATGTTGCCAGTTAAACCTCATAAAGAGTAATCACAAGGCTTTAAGTCAGCACAATATAATAGCCAACTAATATATTTTATTACCTTCTCACTCAATGGTTTATAAGTTTGGATCTTGAAGGTGAAAAGTTCGAAATATATCTTTATTAACAAACATAACAATTTTGACTTGCCGTTTAAAATGAGCGTTGTCGATCTGATTTTGCTTTATTAATCATAGAGCACGCTAGATGCACTTTTTAGTATAATATTCAGAAAGGTTAAATGTCACAATTTTGAAATTGTGGTGAATATACAGGCATTTACAAAATTAAGGTCTTTTGATCTAATGTTCATTGAAGGCCCACATTTCTTTTTCATGCCCGGATAGCTTCCTTGAATTATTTACCAGTCCTTACCGTATTTCGTATGTTTGCACTTTGATAAATCGAATATTTTTTATTCCAAAAAGATATTTTTGAAAATATATAATACATGTTAATACTAATAACACATGCTATATACGCTATGCAATTTTTATTGAAATAGGTTGAACCATTTTGAGATGGAGTCTCTTTTCTTTTAACATGGGCTTATTAAACGCGTAATAGATTTTTGTACTTTTTTCCTGGTATCTTTCCTATTAAATATTGAAAACCATCAAGGCTATTTGGACTTTGTTGACTACATCCACTGCTGCATTCAAATTACTCTCCTAGATATCTAAGCCAGTGTAGTCTACACCTATCTTCACTTCGCTTTCTTCAAATTCTATGTCGTATATTAATTGTAACAACCATTACTTTGGTTTTTTAATTATATGTCTCTCTTTGTTAATGGTTATTAGGACTTCTAGTTTATTTTTCACCCTTTTAATGGCCATATTTTGTGCACGATATTTCTTGGATTCTCTTATAGCACTATTTGCTTGAATGTCCAAACCTCTAAGCCACAGAGAAGAATAAAACAGACGGTCAGACTTACATCACAGCAGGATAGAACATTTTTGTCTGACAAACGACCTACGTATTATCTTAGTACGTGTTCTTATCTCTTTGGCTTGATCTATGTTCGATGTCATTTACGTTTCCAAATACTTTCTATGGAACCTGATAAAGCTTTTTAAAATGTTGCTTTGCTATTAACATTAAAAAGTGACGAAGACACCTGGCGAATCTTTTTTAAATTTTGGTGTTCCCGGTAAATTGATTGTTAACTTTAACGTTGGCAGCCTGATTCTGGTATAGACGAGAGTTAATTTCTATATTGCGGCTGTCTATATTTTTATTATTTAGGATCTTTATTAGTTTACTATGTTGGACCCTACGGAAGGCTTTTCAAAGTACATAAAGCAAGATAGCCTCAAAGGACTTCTCAGATAGCACATTTAAATCAAACAAAGCTTCCTTTGTGCTTATATCATATTTGAATCCAAATTATATGACACTTATCTCGTTTTCTAGAGTTTTAACAATTCTATCACGTATGATTTTTAAGAAGATGGTTCTTGGATCTGAACAAGTTGTTGCCTGAGAACTTTTGAGGATCGCCATAAAGGTTGAATTTAGTTGGTGATAACTTCCCTTTTAGTTTGCTAATCACATTTCCCTGGTCGTCGTTGAGTATATTCAAAGGTGCATTAATTTGAATTTCCGTCATTTCTCTTATTTTTATGTGCATTAAAGCTTTCATCTAGATTTTCTATTTCCCTGTATCTCTCAGCGAATCAGCTTTCTTTTGCCTCCTTAATGTTTTTTCTTATATTTCTATGGATTTCTTTATATTTGTTTTTGTCTCTTGAATTATATTATATATTTTTTCCATGAGATCCAGAATTTCTATTGTCATTTGGAGCTTTTTGTTTTCTATAGGTGACTGTAATTTTCTCTTTCCAATTGAGACCAGAACATTTTCTATGCCCTTTCATCTTTTATCTACATGTTTCTGTAATTGTTTCGCTGATGTTTCTTATACTCTCATTTATATTTTTTTAGTTTTTCTATATGCGCTGTCATCTTCACGCATTTTGAGATCTGTGATTTTTTTATACTGTTAAGCTCTTAAGTTTCTTCAGTTTGATTCTCATCGTTACAACAACGGGGTTATGATCGAAAGATATGTCTGCTAGCGGGTACGTTTTCGCTCATATAATAGAATTTCTGTATCTTCTATTAACAATGATATAGTCTATTTGATTTTATCACTGTCATCATATGAGAATTCCAAGTATATACGCTTATAAAGTTTACATAATTTATTTATAAAAATAAACTCTTTGTTGGTACAGAATCCAGTCTATCACCGCAATTATTTCGTTTTTATAGTCTGCATCTTCCTATCTAGTCTGCAGCTTTTCCTTCAGCAGCCTTGGCACTTAATTAATCCATTATAATATTCATATCCTTTGTTTTGGTTAATTTAATGACATCAAGTTGTTCGTGAAAGGTTTCAGTTTTGTTCTTATCCTTGCTTGCATAAACCTGTAGAATATTTATTTCCCTTTTAAGCTAGGGATTCAGTTTTAACGTTATAACACAAGCAGAGTGAGAAACAAAGTTGCAAATTGCTTTTTGACCATTTTTGTCTACAATGATGTCTACATCTTTTTATGTTTGGGTTTCTTGCTTCCCGAATAATACATTTCGTTTCTTGACATACATTTGCCAAACCCAAGCATTGTACATCACTAATTCCCAAAACGTTGAACGTCAATTTATGCATTTTGGATACAGAATTCTGCCTCTAACAAACTTCTTACGTTTTGAGTCTCTTATTTAATCTCGTGATTGTCCTCCCCTGCTGGATCTTGGTTTTAGATTCCCACAATCGATAATTATATTGTATCACTTAGTAGTCAAGTTAATTCAACTTGTCACGCTCATATAAGCCTTTAATGCAGTGGCTTCTCGTTCCCTCCTGGTCCACCTTCAAATCCAATTTTTTAATTAATGGATAAAAAGGTGTTCTTCTTTTCCTTGTTCTTCTACACTTAGCTGTTGACTAATAAGAGGGGACTGTTTATACCGGCTATAATTCGGCGTTCGTTAGTTTTGATTTGTCCTAGATATTTAATTTATCCAATACCCACCATACCTGATGAGCGTTCCCCCAACTACCACCTGGGGAGGTCCGATGGAAGACTAGCAAACTCCACATGGGTTTTTTAAGTTTTTTAGTTTTTTGTGATTGTTTATTAGAAATATAGACCAAGATCTTTATTTATTTATTATATGAGAAATCTACCTGGATTTGCTTGCAATAGCAGAAACTTAAGCGTGTAGCAAAGACTATATCTGATGCTTTCTTGTATTTACTTAATGCTTTTGTAAAGTATAGACAGTGTAAGGCTTGTCAATTATTTTTCGGTTGTCGATGAAAGAGGTTTTTCTAAAAAGGTTTTACTTCCATTTTAATTTTTCGCTATCTTAATTATTTTGGCTGTGCTTTTTTAACATTTTATAACTACTTAGCTTTTGGGTCACATTGCTGTCAATAAACTTGTTTACAAATATTTTCAAATTTTTATTATTTTTTTTGGTGCATCGTGTGGTTGGTTCTCGGGTTGTAAGGCCGTGGTCGGAGTTCAGAAACTCTTGACGTTTCGTCTACAACTGCGGCAGACATCTTAAGAAGAAAATATTCTAATCTTCAATTTTTAGAAGATTTTCTTCTGAAGATGTCTGCCGCAGTTCTGGACGAAACGTCAAGAGTTTCTGAACTCCGACCACGGCCTTATAATCCGAGAACCAACCACACGATGCACCATAACACCGGCCGTGAAAGCCTTCGCATCTATTTGATTTTTCGTCCCTTTAAAATATTTAAGATTTAGAACAAACTTTTTTGCTATTTTTAGGACGATATTTAATTTGCAGAGTATGTACTTAATGCGATTTCAATATTAGATTGAAATCAAGGTTCATTTATTATTCAAAAAAAATTATTGCTTAAGCTAATTAAACAAAATTAACATTTAGTCGTGTCCTAACATATGTAAAATTTTGAGCTAGTTCATCGATATCCAGATCACATTTACGGTTATAATTAGCGCCGATGGCTCAAACACTCAATCAGGATACGTGACAAGTTGCAACATCAATTTCTCCCGTATGCCAGATAATTAATATTTTTCAATCTCAATGCCATAACACGCAATGTCGTGCGGCTGTTCCAGTAACCTTTAAGCGAACCCCCGATTAATTAAGCGTTTGTTCCGACAGGGCAGCGGATAGCAGTCGGGCACCTGGGCTTCCCGACGCAGTACCAAAGGCCCGTCCAGCTGCAGCGTCCCGTCGGACTCATCACGCCGGACCTATTCTACAAAAGCAAAGACCACCCGGCGCACCTGAGCGTCTACTGAGGCCAGCCATGCATAATTTATTCAATACAAATTGTTCACAACCGTAATAAATATTTCTTTATGCACAGACGGTGACCCTTTGCGTCGCGGGGAAAGCCGCACATTCATGAATGCGTTATAAATACGCGACGGCGTGTCGTCTGCATGCTCATGTCCCGAAAAGGAAGTGCTTAGAAGTGCCGTGTCACACCGCGAATTTGCGCAATTAATTCTGCATGCTCCGCGGCAGCAGCCGGAATGAAAAAGCTGTCCAAAATCGCGCCCACACCGCTGCCTGCGTTGAATTAGTAATGTGAAGGGCGCAGCACTCCAATTAAAATTCAAATTGCGGCTACCAAAAATACTTACATCAGATTACAGCAAGTAACCTTTAGCCACCGCGGTTGGTACGTGAGAAATCTGGGACACGCGGTGCCCCTGCGTTTATGAAAATTAGGTAAACAGGAAAATCGTTACATTAATTATAATATTAATGCTAATATGATCCGGTTACTGCCAGGTTAAACAGCTTCTTAAAATACTATTTAAAGTGCACGGTTAATTTTGCATATTTCAGTTAAAAATGCACTTTTTATTTCCGGATAATAACGACCACTTGAAAAAATGTAAAATGGCTAGTATTTCTTATAATTTACTTTTACAAAATTTTACGTATATTTAGAAGCTACTGGCCTAGCGACTAAGCAAACTGCCAGATCTACTCGATCGCGCAGTTGTCAGTGGTATAGTAGATACTTAGTAGGAGGCAGAATCCAATCATCTCCTATCTACTGATCATGCACCAGTCATTATAACAATTTGCACTACAATTATAAGGAAAGAACCCCCTTTAAAACTATGCACCAATAATATGGATTGGAAATATTTTGGAAGATATCTAAAACGAGAAGTTAGTTTTGACATTAAAATAAAGGATACCTAAAATCTAGACGAAGCAGTTCAGTATTTGACTACGAAAATTCAAAAAGCTGCTTGGCACGCTACTCCTAATTCAACAGATATTTAGTCTATAACAAATAATATTTCTTGATATATACGAGACCTTATCACTGAAAAACGTAGAGCAAGAAAACAATGGGAGAGAAGCAAAGACATTGCACGTTACACTAACAGAAACCTTTAGACAGTACATAATTAAACTTACGCCTGACGACAACTTGATTTGAAAGACAACAAACAAATTGAAGACCAATTGTAATGATTTGTTCTATCAAACGAACAGATGCTGCTTGGGTAAGATCAGACATGGAGAAAACAAACACATTTGCCGATCACCTCACAAACGTTTTCAGTACATCACAACTCCAAGACAACAATAATGATAGAGAAATAAAAGCTTTTCTATATGTACCACGTCAACTTTGACCAAAATTAAACCATTCTCATCCGCTGAAGTCACCCTACAACTTCAACATACTAACAAATAGAAAACCCCTAGAGACGACCTCATAGTAGGCAAAACACTAACAAATCTTCCTAAAAAAAGTTATAACTTTGATTACGACAATCTATAATAGCATGCTGCGACTCCGTTACTTTTCTCTACTATGGAAATATGCTTAGATTATAGTGATCTCCAAGCCTGTAAAACCTTCTACCTAAACGCAATCATACCGATCAATAAGCCTATTACCCTTACTTTTCAAAGTCTTCAAAAGACTGCTACTTAATCAAATTAAAACCATTGTAGACCTCGATTATCTGCTCCCTCTACACCATATAATAAAAAGTCTAGAAACCAAGAACATATGTGCAGACATAAAACAGGCGTTCGATAAAGTCTGGTGTAACAGGGTAAACTACTTCTCTCAATGAACTGGATTTATTACTCAAATAATATCTAACAGATAGAATATACCAAGTTAAAATAAATAGTGCAGTGTCTGACCTGCGACACATCACCGCTGGAATACAGGGAAGCGTATTAGGACCATTGCTGTACCTGCTGTACACCGAATGCACAAACTTGCTACATTCGCAGATAATACTGCTATCCTGTCAGTCGATCGCTCACCTGAAACGGCCATAGAACATCTTCAAACTCAGCTAACTTCACTACAAGACTGCTTTCACAAGTGGAAAATTACAATCAACCCAGACAAATCCGTGCAAGTAAACTTTACCACAAGACGTACTGAATCTCGCTTAAATCAGAGATAAAATACCTTGGCATGCGTTTAGACCAAAGCTCAAAGCTCACATATTAAAAACAAAAGAAAATGCTTAGACCTCAAGATCAAAGAAATGAGCTGATTATTAGGAAAACATTCGCAACTCTCCTTAACAAACAAAGTGTTAATCTACAAAGCCATCCTGAAACCAGTGTGGACATATGGAGTCACACACAAAAATCCTTCAGCGCCTTCAGTCGAAGACGCTTCGGATACTAGCAGACATCCCATGGTACATTACCAACGAAACCCTCCATACTGACTTAGGAGTACCTTACGTAACAAGTGAAATTAAGAGGTTTTCTACTACATAGAATAACAATCTACATGGTCACTCAAACGACCTCATAAACCAACTTAGCCGCCAACCAGAAATCACACGACGACTAAAATGACAATGGCTACTCGATCTAGTGCAGTAACCCAATCAAGACCGAAGACGTTTACTTTGAGTACTAAAGGAGCTTAAGGAGCTTTTTTGTGGTATTATTCACACATAAACTTTTTGGTAATATTTAACTGGTTTTGTTTTATTTAAGACTGATAATAAAGAAAGTAACCAAAGGTAATGTACTTAAAAAGTCAAAGAAAACGTTAGCAATTTTAACAATGTTTAAGGCAAGCAATTTTTGTAAATTTTATTATTAGGGGGCTTTACTAAGGAGAACTTCAATAAAAATAAATTATTGACAAGGGTAAAGAAATGATTTTTTTACGTCAAATTAAAGTACACCAAGTTTAAGGAGATGGTACTGACAGAAAAGGTATATTAACTTGAAGATTTGTTTTACTTATTGATATTATAGATAGTGAAAATGAAATACTTTAATTGTTATTAGCGTTGCCGAAGCCTTTTTCATCAATTTTAAATTAAGATGGATGGCACCTTAAACAGTTGTGCCCTGAAACGCCTTGAGGTCAGTATTAATCTTAGCTGAACAAATACCTTTCTGTGGCAAGACAATTTTAGTTCTTATCAATATTGTTATCTTTGATAACGCCCGTGTTTTGTTTAGATGATGAAATTAGTCTTCGGTCATCGATGATATCACCTCTTCTACAAATTGGTTTATTTAGAACAAGGCAATATGTACAAGTCTTTTATTTTTCTTCTTTGAATATACCATATAAATAAGTTTTCAGATATGGCTATTCAAAATAACTTTTCCATACACTTTTTTGAAATTGGTTTAGATTTACAACTAAGAGGTTCATAGAAAATGCAAGTGGCTACCGATTCTTAGGTTTGCTGATGTATTTGTAAATTACCTTTTTCTTCGCGTTTTTCCATCTGACTAAATTCTTTTAGAACAAAATTTTTTGCCATCGTCTAATACATGTCGTTCGATTGATTAACAGTAACTTTTAAAGTAATTATAAACAAAGCGTTGCTATTTGAATAAATTTGTACAAGCTTGAGAGACCAGCGACGACTTGACCTCTCTTTTCCAATGTAGGAAATTTTATTTGGTAGATGGCACATTTCAGCACCCTAAGCTCACTAAATTTTTATTTTATACTTGGTTTTTAAAGGCATGAATTGTTTAAATATACATCTGTCCAAATTAGGTATAAGAAGCTAGTATTTTTTTAAATTTCTTTTTAATTTTTTCAAGTTCCTCAAGATTGTCATTGTTTCTTTTTGAAAACATATTTTCTTGTAAAATTGTGTAAAATGTGAAAATTTTTGAATTGCTCCAATTTTATCATCGAATGAAAAATTAAAGGGTTATATAGTAATTCCTACAGAACGTTATAAATGGCATTTTCTGTGCTTAAATGGCCTGTAGTAACAATAAACCAAAGAAAACACGAATCTTGATTGCATCATATTTTGTTTCTGTGCTCTTTTGGCCTCCTTGTTTGTGTAAAACATTATTTTGTATGTTTAAGTTTACCTTCTTCCACAAATATAAGAAACGCATCAATAAGGATTGTAATATTTTTTTTGTGGCAAGATTACTTTAAGTAGTTTGATAATGTTGCACAAACGAATACTCCTGTAATAGGAGGCTAACTACTCTGTTCTGTCCCATCTTTAATAATAAATTGTAAAATAATAGCAAAAGAAGAATTTTGTAATTCTTCACTTTCTTTATTACCCACTTCTTGAATGTTTTTGGTTTCACTGGCAGACAAGCAGTAGTTATCGTCCTTTTTATAATCGCTACTCGTCATCCGTAATATTTTAATCTTGGTGTACAAATCCAAAATAAAACAAACCCATGCTCCATATGTCTACATATGTAAAACAAGTTGTAAAAATCACCAGCGATAGAGAAATTTTATATGGTTAATAAAAAAGGGTAGTGGGTTTACTAAGTACCAATGGCCTGTGATCGACTAAGAAACTAAGAATAGCATATTATATATTTCTTAATGGAAAAACTATAGTTACCATTGCTTTTTTAAATTCTTCTTATTTGTGCAAAAAATTACCGACAGAACAGTTTACCTTCAAAGATTTTACGATGGTATTTCCTTTATAATGTCTTTAAAATAAATAATGCAAAATATATAAAACATTGGTAAATGTTTTACCATTCAAAAAAAAATTTTAGTTTTATTTACGATCCAAAAAAATCACCGACGGATACAAGTGCAGTATAACTAAGTAATATCCTCTGTATAATGTAAATAGATAATATAACACTTAGAAATCTGTTTTCATGCATTTCTTGAGTTTCTACGTTTTATTTCTTCTTCTCTCTAATGTAGCGTAAATAATTTACTGTATCACACACTCCCTTCAGAGGATTTATTTGCTTGTCAACATCATTATTATAGCATTATGCTTGTATTAAACACTTTCTAAAACATTTCTCTGTCCTTGATTTAGTACAGCGCATTTTTACTACTTTTACTATAAATTCCCAACAAATCCCGTTAGGTTGTTTACTACCTAATTTATGACATGCATTATTCTCTTAAATCGGTTTAATATTTTCTCTCTTTAATTTCCATGGGTCGTGCAATAAACCTTGTATTTTATGGCTATTTCATATTTGAAATGTTCGCCCAGTGTGTATTTGAGAATAAACTATATTTCCTCGCAGAGGAACAGTTATGCGTGCCATTGTAGATAAAGCAAAAATCGATCGATTGCACAGTTTCTTCAAAGGTTAAGAGCGTGGTGACGCATCAACGAGTCGCATAATTGAAAAAGGGAAAAGGCAGAGTGTACACGACTTGATAGTGGCAAATAGGCCAATCACATTTGATTCACCGGCGGATGCAACAGGTCTATTTCAAGGAGTTTTGCCTACCATTAACCATAAAAACTTAAAAATACCGAAGGTCTGTGGCCAATCGGTTCTCTTATACTTTCGCCATTTAGCAGTGGCAAGAGCGTTTGGCAATGTGCCAACAGTTGGATAGCGTAAAATTTATTTGAGTGTTTGCTAATAGTAGATTAATCACAGTTCTGACGAAATGGCAACACATTGAAAGTCCTTGTTCCGTAAAGTTGCAACTATGATTTTTATTTTAAAAGAAATGATAATTTTCTTGAATACTTTGTGTTGTTTTACATTTTATATTTGCGTCAAGACACTATACTTTGTTTGATACAGTGAAAAAGACAGGGCGTGATTAGAACTCTTGCAATAAGCTTCAGCCGGCAGTCCATAAGTGGTGTCGTGCTATAATCAAAGAAAGGTGTTTAAGCGCTTTACGGATACTGACGTAACAGTGGCAAAAACGCACAATTATAAAGGGGACTACCTTTAATAAAATGTGTACTTACATTTTTTTCTAATAAAAGAATATTGAGGAGAAAGCAATTGTAATCTTAATAATTTTTGAACGACTCTAATATAATTATTTCTATTTCTAATTATTTTTTGGCGGTTATTGAGTACTTTAATTGTTTTATTTCATATAATTCGGACTGTGACCTATATCTGGACTAAAACTACATTTAACCTTTTTTTATTATTATATTGAATTTTTTTTAAAAGCCACACTTTAATTTTTTATATTTTAACATTTTTAACAACTACAAAAGGTAGAGAACTATACAAATTTATGGCAGATAACAATTACAGTTTCCTATCAACGGCCAACTGACCCCAATAAAACACCAGATCTGCTTGACTTCTTCGTCACCCACGGTATGTCCTCAAACTACATGGACATCGTTCCCAGTTATAACATTTGATCTGACCATACTTCTGTAGTAGTCTCAGTAAGTGCAATTATACTTTACAAAGAACCCACACCTACTCTTAGCAATAAAAAAAAACAACTGGGAAACTTTTGAATCGCATATAAATGAAAATCTTAACATGAATCTGTCATTAAAAACAAACGAAGATTTAGAATATGCAACTAACCATCTAATAACAACTAGTCAGGAAGCCGGTTGAAAATCAACACCTCAGTCCTACAACCACAAAATCAATACACCTAACATCCCAACTGAAATAATGGAAATAGTAAGGGAAAAAAGAAGAGCAAGGGCAGCTTGGCAAAGTAAGTCGCAACATTCCAAACAAAACTTTCTTTAACCAACTGAATAATAAACTAAGACTTCAACAGATTCGCAATTGAACTTTCCAACTCTACACAACTACGCTCTCTGTACAAGATCAGTCAATATGGAGGGTAACTGGAGGAATCAAACGTCCCAAAAAGCACACACCACCACTACAAGATGCAACAGAATTATGGGCGAAAACTGATAAAGAAAAGGCTGAAGCTTTCGCGCTGCACCTTAAAACTTCCTTTGAACCTAATTTTAATGAACCAGACCAGGAAGTTGAACATTATTTAAAAACTCCATTACAATGATCACCCCAAATAAAGAGTTTTACTATCCAGGAAATTGAAGCCCAAATAAAATTACTTTCTAACAAAAAATCTCCAGGACATGACCTTATAACAGGAATTATATTAAAGCACTTACCTGTGAAAGGGCTTCGTTATCTCCAAATCCTGTTTAATAGAATACTGTGTCTGGCATACTGGCCATCATTACTCAAATTTGCCCAAATTATCCTAATCCTTAAACCGGGTAAACCTCACACCCAAATAAAATCCTACCGACCTATTAGTTTACTTCCAATAATCTATAAGCTGGTAAAAAAATTAATATTAAAACTCACTAATGAAAGTGAACTTCAAAGTAAATTGCTACCAGATCACCAGTTTGGATTCCGATCCCAGCATTGAACAATTCAACAATGCCATCGATTAACACACATAATACAAGGTGCACTTGAACACAAAACTTACTGTTATGCAGTGTTCTTAGATGTGAGTTCTGCATTTGACAAGGTTTGGCACAGAGATTTATTGTATAAAATAAAAAAACTACTTTCATACCATTACTACCTACTTTTGCGCTCCTACCTGGACAAATGATTCTTCCAAACCAAACTCGGTAACGACACCTCTCAGATATATAGACCTAATGCGGGTGTCCCCCAGGGTAGTGTGTTTGGGCCTTTATTGTATCTGTTATATACAAGTGATCTTCCTATCACAGAGCTGATGACACAGCAATCCTGTCGTGCAATAAAGACCCGAACACAGCGACCGAACTACTCCAAGAACATTTAAAGTAAGGGTAAACGGGGATAAATCCGTCCAAGTCACGTTTACAACGAAACACTCGACGTGTCCGCAAGTCTACCTAAACAATATACCGATTCCTCAGGCAAACGAAGTCAGATATTTAGGTCTGCATCTCGATAAACGATAAAAACAGAAAGAAATGGATCTACGCCTAAAAAAATTGTATTGCTCCTTGAGAGAAACTCGGCACTTGCCATAGATAACAAACTGTTAATCTACAAAAGCATAATTTGTCTCGTCTCGATCTACGACTGCGAATTATGGGGATGCGCCAGCAAATCAACAATAAAAATAATACAACGCTTCCAGTCCAAAATCCTGAGAATGATATCTAATGCTCCCTGGTTTGTATCAAATGCAACAATCCACAACGATTTTAACATCCCATTAGTAGCCGATTTTATAAAAACAAAAGCTGCAAAATATCATTACACTATTGAAAATCACCCGAATATAATAGTCAACGCCCTAGTCCAGGAACCTAAACCAGAAGATTAAGTAAATAGTGGCCAATAGACTTACTGAACTAAAGTAGGAGATTCACCAGTGGGTGCTTTCTCCGCATGACTTATTAAACATTTTAATAACATAAAATTAGCTCATAGAATTACTGTATCTATTCTGATTGCTAATAAAATGAGTTTATAACAAAAAAAAATTGACATTGGCAATAACACATATATTACTTTTCTGGTAAGACTGTAGATCTCATTGGTAGCATATTACATTTTTTTCCTCTAAACTAACTGAAAGGGCATTGGAAAATGTAAATATTAGTAAATATCAAAGAAAACAAATTTACCTGTTTAACTTAAATTTAATTCTTTATGCACTGCTTTCAGAATGTGTTTGAGCAATTAATTAAATATTGATCAAGTTTACTTTTGACTATTACGGATTTTTATCTTCTATAGTCTATAGTGGACTACGTTTAGAGCACAGTCTTACTTTCATATTAATAAAATCCCAATTTGCTTTACTAAACTACTTCCTTGCATAATGGATAGAATTAAGATCGAGCCAAAAGAGATTAATCTTTCGGTTTTAAAATTTGCTAACAGATGATACAAAGTTTTTTGTGAGTTATAATAATGGTAAGGCCCTACGCCCCGCGTGGGAGCACGGCCTGCAAACTGAGAGGTTAAGGCTCTCATACGTTCGCTCTCTCTGCCCGGTCGTCGCGCATCATCTCTGTTGCGGGGCGATGTGGCAAGCACCGCACCTTAGACGACCGCCATTATTACCCCTTGTTCGAATGAACGCAGGTACTCAATTATTTTTAGTGACTCAGTAGGCCACCCGCCAGGCATCAGAGAGCACCGGGAATTGAACCCGGGTCGGTTAGCATCGCAGCCCGCCCCTCAACCACGGGACCACGCTGGCTGTTTTTTTGTGAGTTAGTACATTCAATAGTTGTTTTGCTGCAACTGCGCTGGACTCTGATGTACCTAACTTTCTTGTTACTTCTCTAAGAGAAGTTTACTTGAATTTGTTAAATTTTAATTTTAGATTCTGTTTTTTTTAAGATCCTAGTAAAATCAACGATAAAGCTTGTAACTTTTTTAAGTTGAATTTTTGTTAATGTTCCTTTAAATTACACTCATTGAATTTTTAAAAACTTTAATCGCTAATACCAAAGTAAATAAATTATAAGCGCTGTAATTTAAATATGAAGAAGTCAAAACTTGGACTACCTTCACTAAAAAACAATTTTAAATTAAAGACCATGTAGTCGAATTTATCGTCAACCGAAGAATTTACTATAATCTACCCTAGGCTCTTACCAAAGCCTTTGCAAACTACCCCGTTAACTGCCTGTTGAAAAACTGTCGAATGAGCAAAGTTTATAATGTGAAAACCCAGATTATCTTAAAGAATTAGCGCATTTTTGCTCATATTAATGGTAATTACGTTCGAGAATGATTACCACGCGTCTTTAAAAATGTTTTATGCCTCAACCTAATTCATATAAATATAAAATACTTTATTCTAAAGTCGTTAAAATTACGTTAACTTGAATTTAAGTCAATAAGTCTGTTATAATGGACTCAATATTGATGAAATTTTTATTTTTTAATATTACAATAGTTAAAAACAAATTTCTGATAATTATAATTGATACGAAAAATAATATAATACGAAAAAGAAATCAAGTAGCTACTTGCACCTTGACTTTTTACATTTGTAATTATTTTGTGGATTTGCTCTTGATATTTTATAATATTCTTAAGCTATAATTTAGAAAGCTTTGATGTCTGGTCCGTTAAGCTTTACTATAACTTTTGGTTAAGGAGAATTATGTAGGAATTTAAAAATTTCCGTTTTTAATAAGGCACTGTATAAGTAAATTTGTTGTTTTTGCATGGTGACATAAAAGACAAAAAGGTGGCTGAACCGAATTAGACCAGCCTTTTTTTATTAGTCATCAAGTGAACTGGGCTTCGTAAGAAGGAATGTCTGAAAAGGATTTTTTCTATAAGGTACCCCCCACTATTGATTCTTTAGCCAACATCACGACCTTAGAGCAAGCGGTTCTTTAGTTAGTCTGCTTAACGAAATATCATTGAGTTTCTCATAATAGAAGACGTAAAACCGTTTGAAATTTTAAGACGACTTAAGGCACAGTTTGGGAATAACACCCAAATGTACTTGCGTTATAGTAAATCATTTTATGGGAACAAAAAAAAGTTAAAAATAAAAGTCACCGTCGTCGCTGAGGGACCAGTATGACTCAGGAGAATATTTGCATTGTTCGGCGCTTTTTCGAGGATAGTCGCCGATTAGTGTAAAGTTATTTCTGATATTCCAATATGCTGTAATTCGAACTAATCATTTGTTTTGACCACTAAAAGAAGGACTTGGCGGAAAGAAATTTAACGATGATATTGCTGTTGAAGTTTCCGTGGATAACGTTCGTTTACGAAAAAGGGGTAAAAACACTACCTACCCGTTGGGATGAAAAAACCTAGTTGTAATTTACATTTCATTTACCCAACCATATAGTTCTTGTAAAGCAAATACATGAAAGAGATATTATTTACAGAATATTTACATTACTTTTGGCACATAAAAACAAAGAATTAAGAATCGTGTTTTAATTAATCTCTATATTGCAACTTATTTCTGTTTGAAATCCTTTCTGTAAATAAAGCTCCTTAAATTACGATTTAGATAAAATATTAGTAGCTGCGGATTATGTGATAATTTAAAAACTATAATCAAAGGAGCCACACCATTAAAAATATTTAAAACATACAAAATTTTTGTGTTGCAAACTCTATTCCAATCACCTACTGCATCGTTTTGAAATTATGGTGCCAACTTATGCTGGCTTTTTATGTTTTGTATTATTGTAAGTCTTGCCATAAGGTACCTCCATTTTATTTCAGCTTAGTACAATAGATTGAGTACAATAAATAATAAAAAATTTATTATAAAAAGCTAAGCAAAACAAAATTTTAGTTGTTTTTTCATTATGATGGGGAGGGAGGACTACTAGATGCCATCTTCTATCTTACAAGGGGCCTCTAGACTTATGACCCTCTTTCCAAAGAAGTGAGGATATCAAAGATGCTCTGAATCCGATAGGAGGTAGTCCCATTTCATTCACGTATTTTATGAGAAACAATAGGACGACAATTTCATAGTGGAAAATTCCACACCATACACGAATGTTTCGAACTTCGGTTAAATGTGGGTTTTTGTTACTCCAATGTCGGTAATTTTGTTTGTTGACATGACGTTTTTGTTAAAATAGGCCTCATCCGTGAAATAGACGTGATTTATGTCCAATTTCCATGATCATTTTTGAAAAAGTAAATCTTTTGCCAATATTGACCTTGGTCAGAGGCGTTTGCAATTGATTCTCATACAGAAATAGATTTAATTTCTTGGTGAGAATGGTGTGCACAGAGCCCACATTCACACCGAGTTGAAATGCGCCTTTAGAGTCCGAAGTTGTGAACTCTTGTTCATAAAGCTCCCGAGTTTGTTCTAGGGTCTCGGAAGTGGTCACAGTAATCGATCTGCCCGTTCTTCTCAAATTGTCATTCAGTACACTTCCTCTTCTCAAACTTTCCAATCAGCCTATTATAACATAGATAATTTAATTATAGGGCAAATTTTATCATGGTATTTTTTAACTTGCTATTGTAGAGACAGACAAGGTAGTGTGTTTTTTTCAAACTTGGCCTTGAAGGCAGTTAACGCTCCACTAGCATCTCAGCCCCTCTCGTAAAATATGACCACAATCAAGACCCTTTCCTCAGATGAATAGTTGGTTTTAGGTGACGCCATGTTCAGTATTGACCTAGAGTGTAAACAAAACTCCAAACATTGTCCTAGCTATAATTGGCTGAAAAGTTTGACCATGATAATAAAGAACTCTTTTGTGTGACATAATAAAGGCTCTGCGTATTTAAAATTTATTAGTGAAAAGTACTATTTGACGACTAAGAAAGCAGAGTATAATGTAGTTGTTGAAAACACCTTGAAAATTAGAAAAAAATAACAGATTATGATACCTAATGGAGTAAAAGTTAAATTTAAAAACCGTTTAGTAATTGAAATTAGCATTAATGTCAGTAATACTACAAGTTGTAGTACCAGATGCTATATATTCCTTAGACTCTGGTCTATATAAAAAAAATACACATTTTATATGAAAGAGTAAACAATAAAATTGAAATGAACAAGAATGACTGCACATCGAACAAATGTATTTAATTTAACTGTTAAATAAGTCATTATTATAAATTGATTTTACTTAATTTTTAAAATAATTTAATCGGTTTAAAAGAAGAACTTGCATTTTGAGAAGAATAAACGAAATTATTCCATTTTAAGCATACGATTTACGGCGATGCACTCGCATATGCGAAAAGTAGGTTAATGGCAATACAGAATGTTTCCAATTAAATCGTTACTCAACACGAGGTCAGCATTCCGCGCTTTATTGAGATGGATATTTCTCGAGCATCTTATATGAGCCCATAAGTTTCAGATGATAATTTATATATGTAGATACGTGCTTGCTTTCAGCGTTTAATGTAAGGTTGTGCAATGCATTACTAATACATTTTTGCCCCGTAGTTGCAAACAAAAAGCCAATAAAGCTGTATTAATTGGCAAAATATAACATGGTAATTGCGAGCACAACAAATTTTATTGCAAAATTATCTCTTTTTGATGCATTACTTTTGTTTGCAATTTATTATTATTATTAGTGTTGGACAGCAAAACCATTATTAACTTATAAATATAATACAGATATTAGCACACCATCTTCACCAAGAAATTGAATCTACTTCCGTATAAGATTCACTTTTGCAAAAGTTGTCATGGTGATGGTTTGGACCAAAAAGTTGGACCTGAAGCACGTCAGTTTCATGATGAATGAGGCTATGTAAACAAACAAAATTACCGATATTGTGGTACTTGTCGGTTACACCCAGGCAAAAGTTAGTGCATGGTGTGTAATTTCCCACTATGAAATTGTCAACCTACTATTTCTCACAAAATATGCACTGAAGAAGTTTATCGCACAGAAATTCTAGAAATATTCATTCCAATTGTAAGAACCAAAAGACAAGTAAATCAATACTGATTTCAACAAGATGGCTTCACCGTCCATCGGACTCAGGGCATCTTTGACATCCCCATAGAAGTCTTTGGAAAGGAGATTATACGTCTGAACGCCCCCCCCCCCGTGTAAGATAAAAAGGGGCATCGAGTGGCCCCCCAAATTCTCTCGATTAAACCAATGTGATTTCTTTTTATGGGGTTATCTCAAGGATAAGGTTTATTAGAATAAACCCCAATTTATCGACGAACTCAAGAATCGCACCACAGAAAAAATTCTGTCGATTTCTGCGGACATCAGAAAATCCACAATTGAGAGTTTCGGGAGAAGGGTTGAAAATGACCGTCTCTAGCGAAAGCAGTCGTTTTAAAAACATTCAATTGAACTCCATTTATTCATCATAATAAAAAAGAATTAGAATTTTATTTTGCCTAGTTTTTTTATAATGAATTTTTTATTACTTGCGTCAATTAATGAAGGCCTTGTATTTACTTGTTTAATT
This sequence comes from Sinelater perroti, assembly GCA_036346155.1. NCBI lineage: Eukaryota > Metazoa > Arthropoda > Insecta > Coleoptera > Elateridae > Sinelater > Sinelater perroti. The sequence goes on along the minus strand of JARFIY010000370.1, from coordinate 14,812,566 downwards.
TGGTGTTTCACCATTTTACAAATTTCTTTGTTTGAGCATTTGGATTGTTAGCATCATAATGAGTTTTTTAATAATAATAATAAAACTTTAAAATAAAATAAAACAGAAAAGGCTTAAAATGTAACTGAAGTTCTTTTTATTTTTGATTACATTATGTCTCGAACAACATATACATAAGCTCGCTATGTTGGTCCTATGTTTGATGTTTCTTTTCAGATTATTCCGCATTTGTATCTGTAAACTTGCACTTTAACATAACCCCAAAGAAAATTAATTATTTCAGGGTATTGACAATATCATCAAAAGTGTGACTTGTTTGTACCTCATTATCTAAAGCGTGACAAAAAATAATTATCATCAATCTATAGCACTTGTCATCTACTGTAATAGTGTTTTTTTTTAATATTAAATAAAATAAAGTCTACTGATGCCTGAGTGACATAAACTGTACCATGAAGTTTTTGCAGATCTAAAGTTACATTTTCAATTACTTTTGGGTTTAATTCGTCTGCAAAACGACATTGATGAAGTCACTTTACTGCAAAATTTGCCAAATTATTATTTAAAAATGTTGCACGGCACGAACTCCACAAATCTGAGTCTTTATATAAAATTGTTTTTAACGACAGTGATATTTTCAGCACTTTTGCATTTCGTTGTCGTATATGCACCTTTTATCGTGCAAAGTAAGTTCACTTTTTAATACTTTCATAACTCAACAAATTGCAAGCTTAGAAGGGCGCTTATTAAGACCGTAATTTTCACGAGGTGCGTGATGCAGTGCACGAATCGAGTTACCATTTTAATAATGTTTTGTTCTAATTTCTAAGCTTTCGTGAGGCGCAAAATGGTGCATGATTAAATGACATACTATAATAAATATAATAAGAAAACTTTTTATATACGAAATGAAGTAATCTCTACAATATGTAGCACTCTTTTTGTACTACGAGCAAACTAAGTCCACCTCTATTTTTGCATGATTGTAAAATGTTACAATTTTGGACTTTTCCCAGGTTTTTGGTACTCTAGTATGCATAGTTAAAATAACTACTACAAGCTTATTTTACTTTAGGCAGTGCTAATCACACTAAATGTGCATTGCTCCTAAAAACTTTTTTCTTTATAATTATTTATTGGCCAGATCAACACTACAATTGTATTATACATGGCATTGTTAATATATTTAAAATGATTATTCTAACTTATGAGGTGACTTGATACCTCGAACAAATCTGTGTGGTTATTCATCGTCGTCGGATAAGAATTGATCTTGAGGGAGTCTTCGTTTTAGCCGGGAGTGAATGTTTCGTTTACCTAGGTTATAGTGAACTGCTCCTTCGCACGCCGTGATATTTTTGAGAAATTTCTTAGTGGTTGTTTTAATGTAGTCTTCGATTGTTGGTACACCTAGCTCATCGTGTAGTTGTTTAATTCTAATAAACCATGGCGCGTCCACTGAGATTCTTAGGACTTTGTTCTGTAGTCTTTGTAGATTGGTTATATTAGTTTTTGATGTTGCACTCCAGATAGGTACCGCATAGAGTGCTAAAGGTCTTATGAGGGAAGTGTACATCATAATTGCACATTTGGTTTTTAACTTTGACTTTCGATTTAATAACGGATATAGTTGTGCTAATCTTGCGTGGCTCTGGTTGAGTTTGGAGTTGATATGCTGGTTCCATGATAATTTGGTGTCTAGAAGTACTCCTAGGTATTTTACTGGTTCATCTGGGGTATTCCATAGGACGATTTCATTGTTGACATGAATGCTTGGTGGATTGCGTATTCTCCTGAGTGTGAATATTTTAGCTTGGCATTTGCTCGAGTTGATTTGGATGTTCCAGTTGTTAAACCATTTACATACTTTGTTTATTGCTGTCTGAAGTAATTGAGTTGCTTGTGTTAAGTCCTTGCTTAGAGTGATAATGGGCGTGTCGTCAGCAAAGGTTGCTAACGTAGCGTTGAGATTTGGTATGTCAGATGTATATATATTAAATACTAGAGGTCCCAATATACTGCCCTGAGGGACTCCGGCTCGTATACGTTTGGTTTCTGAGACTTCGGTATTAATTTTAACTGTAAAGCTTCTGCTCTCAAGGAAAGAGAATAGTATTGTTGTAAGGTAGTTAGGTATTCTTAATTTTAATAACTTTCTTTTCAGCCCCTCTAGCCAAACCTTGTCGAAGGCTTGAGCTACGTCTAGGAAAATGGCTGTTGCAAACTGTTTGTTTTCATATCCGGTTTCTAATACTTCTACTATTCTCTGGAGTTGATGTAGTTGAGTGATCTTTTCTGAAGCCAAACTGATGTGGCGGGAGTATGTTAAGTGAAGTCACTTTATTGTTGAGACGAGTGTAGATTATTTTTTCTAACAGCTTGGATAAGGATGTCAGAAGACTTATAGGTCTATAGTTTTTAAGTGGTTTTTGTCTTTTCTTGGCTTGGGGAATAACAGTATTATAGCATGTTTCCACTGTTTTGGAAAGTAACCCATCCTCAGGCAACCGTTAAATATTGATGCAAGGTAAGCTAGGGATTTAGTTGTTAAATGAGTTAGCACAATGTTAGGTATAAGATCGTAGCCGGGAGTCTTCCGTTTGGAGAGCCTGGCAATTAGGGATTGTAGTTCGTGAGGCGAAGTTGGTTCGATATGTTCAGTGACGACAGGTAAGTTTCTTTCGATATAGTCAATTGTCGCTACTACTTCTATTGGGCTGCAAGTTATTTTTGGTGTAAATACGCGTTCCAAGTGATTGGCGAACGCTACGGCTTTTTCTGCGTCAGTGTAGTAGCTGTTTTTGTCATCTGTTATTGTTGGAATTTCGTTATTCTGTTTTAGGATTCGCTTGGTTGCTCTCCACATACCTGGGTCACTGGGTTCAAGCTCTTCAATGTATCTTTGGTAGGTGGTTATTCTTATCTCGTCTAGTTCTTTTTTGAGTTGGTGTGTTAAATGGTTGAGCGTTTGCTTGTCCAGTGGGTTTCTGCTTCGTTGCCATTTGCGTCTCGTTTGGCTCTTTTTGCCTAAAAACTAAATATTAAAGAATTCTCTTTTTTGTATTTGTATTTGTTGCTTTAGAGGGTTCCTTCAGTAGCAAATTTTTGTGTTTTTTAATAACTAAACCGGTGTCTTGTAATAATTTCTCTATTCTCAACACATTGTTAAACCTGTTATTTTGCTTATATAGTCTTACCGATTGCGTGGCTTTATGTTTATAATTTTAGTGTGTTCATTGTTTTTGCATCAACCAGCGCAAAAATGTTTACCTTATAATTTTTAATCTGTGATAGATAGAGAAATAACGTTTTCAGCATTCAACTAAGGACCGTAAGTCAAGTCCAGACGCCAAAAGTCAGCCTGATCGAAAAATCTTGAGACCGGCTTGACCGGAAGTGGCTGCAAATTTTTGTTTATATATAGAAGCCTCTGACATCTGTGAAAAAGTAGTTCCACGTCCGTACTTGTTTGATCTTGTACCGAAAAATTAATAAATATTTAATACTCAGTACTTACTAAATGCTAAATTGTTATCTGAACACACAACCAAACAAAGCATATTAGTAATAAGCAATATATATCAAAACCATCAGAATTTCTATCATGTCAATGCAAAAATATACCATTGTCTAGCACACTGCATGAGGTAGATACTGAAAAAGGAGTAGAAAAAACGCATGCTCAATAAACATCATGAAAGATGAGTAACCAAACTCAAAATCAATTAAATCGCTCAATAAAATTAACAATAATAATGGCACAATATAAAATGGTCACTTAGAATGCAAACGACATAACGCAATATTATCCAGTGGTTGAAACATTTTTAAATTAATCAAATTGATAACTTACTTAGAGAACACATTTTACTGAACGCACCTAACAAAGTTTTTAAGTATATGACTCCAAACTTCCAAACGGCAATTCCAGAGGAGATCAGCTGTAATCGTTAGCAAAAAAATTAAACATTTATTTAACTAAATTTAACAGAGATTACTTGCACTCCGCCGCGGTTAAGGTAGAAGGCTGAAATAGACTAATCAGAAGAATACTCTTTTCCTATATATAAAGCAAATAAACAAGCATTTTATGAGCACTTCTAGATATTGGACCCAAGATTTATAACGGAGAGAGACTACAATTCTAAAATTTTCTAATAGGAATAGAAGCTGCGTAATCTTAGGGATTAAAGGAAGAGCCAAAAAGAGCCAACTTATTAGTCACGAGATAGAACAAAATTCCAGATTCACTGGGTTTCTTCATTAATAAAACATTGGTTAGGTCCATATAAGTGTACCAGACAATTTTTATTTACTTTTCTATCAATTATCGGTAGCAGTGATGTTAAGTGCAAATAAAATCGTTGAAAAGAAATCCCTCTGACTGCATAACAAGCAGACTGATCTGGAAATACTTTAGAAAAATTCTCGAAAACATTTTTTCGCTAAATTTTCCCTTTTAACAAGCATATTAAAAAAGCTAGTTGGGATGGTTTAGTGGATAGGTCGCTAGAATACGAAACCAAGAGTTGCGGGTTCGAATCCCGCTCTCGCCAATTCAATCGCTAGCCCAGCTCGACTCAGGCTGCAATAAATAAGTACCTGGAGGTCAAACTCTGGGGTAATAATAGGCGCTAGCTACGTTACTACCCTTGTGTACCGTAGGCTCTAGATTGTAGCAGACCTATCCTGTTACGACTCCAAGGGGCTTTCAAGGTCTATTACGGGGAACTATTATTATATTATTAAAAAAGCTGTTAGAAATTTGACACGAATGATCCAGGATCAGCCTGGAGAACTCATCCATAGATAAAAATGTAATCAAAACATTAGATTACCCCGTAGTATTAAAGAAAGAATAGCAAATTAGAAGATATCCGGTTAAAAGCAGTCGGAGATTCAAAAAGTATACTAAAATCTACAAAATATTTATAAAGCTTAATAGTAACGAAAAGTAGAGATTACTTATTGTGAAAAGCGACAAAATAACTTAAACCCACTAATCGAAAACAAGATGGATCATGGACAAAAACATGTGCCGAAAAAGGCATAGTTTTTATCCATCACCTTGAAGATGTTTTTCCACCACGTCAAGTGAATAAGATGCAAATGATGAAGAAGAAATTGATTGTTACCTTAATGCACCATTACAACTTTCAATATAAATATAACCATTTACTACCATAAAATTAAAGTTATGATTCATAATCTATGTACTAACAAGACACCTAATTATTACTAAATAACATCTTATATATTTAAAGAACTGTTTAAAAAAAGAATCGAAATAATTGTTTATATTCAGTGCAACATGAAGAAAACTAATTATGTTTTAGCTCAATAAAAATTGCCAAAAGTAAAGCTAGTTCATGCAAACTCAAGGCTGTTCTAATAGATAATGAACCAGATTACCAGAATAATTTGGTTTTAGGAAAACAGGTCGGGCGTGTTGTAAACCATGTAAATAGTACTTATGAGGGGCAAAATTGTACAGCTACGTTAATGGATGTAATCCAGACTTTCAACCAAGTCAAGCTACAACAGCACCTACCATATAATTTTTATCTTATAATAAAATCATATTTGTCTAAAAAGAATTTTCTTGTTAACTGCAAAGAAATACTAACAAAACTATTTCCAATTATTTTAGGTGCACCGCAACGCAGCGCCTTGGGACCAGTGTTATACTACCTTTTTACAGTTGATATGCATACCAGCCGAGTACCATTGTAGCTATCTTTGTAGGAGACACGGCAGTATTAGTTACTGAACTTACTGAGTTAGAGAAAAGCTACAAGCAAGTCTTCTTTCTTTCGAGGCTTGGTTAAAAAAGTACGAAAACAAATGAGACAAAGTCTACTCAAATGATATTCACCAAACAGAAAAATATATTCAGAAGTGTAATACCACAATGTGATGAAACTAACTAATTAGTGCGCATTTAAACATAGAAATTGCCCAGCAAAATTACATTTTAAAAGCCCCGTTCTGGCCATAAACTTTTGGCTTGTCTTAAATAAGAAGTTGTGAGGAATGGTCTTCAATTCTAAAATACCTATATTAGAAAGATTTCAATCTAAGATGCTGCAAAGGTTAAAAATGCAAATATACAAAGTGACTTCAACTTTAGTTTTTCATATGTGGTTCTACAGTAACTTCAAAAAGATAGAATTATAAAATCCATTGAATGTTAGAATTATAGATACTGGATTCTTATCCGTGGCAATATTTCTCATTTTGAACTACCACTGTATAAAACAGAACTCTCTATGATATACGTTATCTACTAATTCAAATAAAACTTTTTTTTAAACTTTAAGTTCAAAATTTATTGCCGAAGATGACAAGAATGTGAAACATACGCACTGCATCTAATAAAAGAGGACGTATCTCAGGGCGGTATGTTGAAACGCTTTTTATACCCCTTATATTTTCGACATCCCCGAAACAACCAACATTACAATTTATACATATTTCGACAATGCTGTAATACCTTCTCTTCACAATGATCCTATGTTAACTTTAGAACACCTCAAAGTATACCTTAATAATCTAAGCGAATGGGCTGATAATTTTTTTTATTGATAATTTGCATATTTAGAATCTACTCAGTATTTGAGTAATGAACAAATGATTTGGTATTATAACATTAATGGGGACCTTACCAGTGTTGGCACCCCCAAAATTCTTGTAGCCAATGATGCTTCAGTCTTCTCGTTGCTGAAATTTTGGCGAGCTCATTTTGATGGTTATACGTACGAAGAAGCATTTGTCATAATTCGTAAGATTTTAGATTGAAATCTTTGATTATCTTGGTATGGGAAACCTTGACATAGCACCAGAGCTGAATTTTGTAGATCCAGATGGGTTTTAGTATCTATTTGTATAGAAGTAACTTATTGGATAATAAAAGTTAAGAGTGCCTGCCAATTAACCACTCCAATTGTTTTGCTTTGAGATTGAGTTGTTTTTGTTTTGCCTTAATATGTGTTCTCAATGTAAGTTTATGGTCAAGATGCAACCCGAAGTATTTAACTTCGGTTCTCACTAGTATTGGTGCGTTGTTGATTTTTGTTAGCTAACGTACTACGCGTTTGTTTGTTAAAGTCACCTGAGTTGATTTATCGTAATTAATTTTTCACTTCCTGAACCAGTCGCTTAGAAGGTTTAGATATTTCTGTAATTATCTGCGTTATCATTGACTGCCAAGATAGCCATATCGTCGGCAAATGTTGCTGTTAAGATATTTATTGAAATTGAAGCATCTGCTGTATATATGAAGCACAGAAGTGGTCCCAATATGCTTTTGTGTGGCACTCAAGAGTTAATTTAACAATAGTTTAACACAGAGTTGTTCAATTCAACTTGAAACTTGAGATGCGACTTTAGTATTAAGTAGAGTTGACTGGGTGAATATCGTTCTAGTTTATAAAGAACGCCCGTATGCCATACCTTATCAAAGGTCTGCACAAATTCTTTTTATGTCGAAGTTTTCCACGATTTTGGCAACTATGCGATGACCTTGTTGAACTGTTGAATAGTCTTTTCAAAACCCAAACTGAGAGGGAGGAAGTATATCATTTAAGGCGACTGTTTTATGGATTCACTTAAAGAGTAATTTTTTGAAGATTTTGGACATAAAGCGGAAAAGACTTAGTGCTCTATAAGATGAAGTTTGTGAAGGAGGTTTTCGAGACTTGGTTAGCATAATAGCTTAAGCGAACTTTTATTGTAAAGGGTAATAGCATAATCATATGCTGTCATATATGATAGTTAGCAATGCCTTTATGGGAAGATTTTGAACAATGTCTACTAGGAGTCATAGCCTGGTGATTTATAACTATTAATTAGTTTTATGTGGTTCCGAACTTCAGTACTGATGGGTAAGCCGATTATACGCAATTTTATCTTGCGTATTGCTGCTTCTTTGACAAGTTTTCCTAGCTCAACGTTTTGCAATGGCCAGTTCTTAGACGTGCAATGGTATATTGCTAATTTCGTGTAAAACAGATGTTGAAATTGGTTTTAAAATACTGAACTGCTTCATCCAGGTCATGCTTAGTTTTAATCCAAATATTATAATTAATTCCCTGTTTGAGTTGGGTTTGAAAATAAACCCAATCAGTAAATTTGCAACAAAATTTTGGAAAAGCATCCTCACAGATAACAGTTGTGCTTTGGATGATAATTACCGGCGAGTGATCGAAACCAAGATAAAAAATATGCTCTTCCATAAAGTACGTGCGATTAATACATCTGACCACTGCAAAGACATGTAAGTCCGCTAATATATTATATTTGGGTCACTCGGCCATATCAGTAGAGAGATATTCAAGATTGAGACCTTTGAAAGTGGTTAGTTTTAATCCAGGTTTCAGTTACCCCCTACAATAATTTTTTTTCCAAGAGACTGGAAGAATTCTTTGTATTCTGCAGTTGTAACTAAGTACATTGGTGGTCTATATATCACTGCAATTACAAAGCCCTGTTTGCATTTTCCTGCAAGCGCTTTAAATTTTATTTGTTCGACAAGACTGTAGCTCCTAGTCTGCAACTGAATTTTACACGTCTTGAGAAGTACAGTTTGGGTAATTAGCAAAGTATACTGAGTAGCATGAAATTTTAATTGTTGTTCTTGGTGTTGCTTAGGATTCTAATATAAGTAAAATGTCTATCTTTTGTAACTGAAGGAATGTTATTATCTCCTGTACGTGGTTTGCAAGACCGTTGGCAATTCGTAATGATGAACCATTTTCAAGACAATTTGTTAATGACCGAAGAGAGCAAGTTAAGAATCATGTTACTCTGGTTTATTAATTGCGTAAACTTTGTTATAAATTTCTTGAGAATGTTAGAGAGTTGTTCATTAATATTAAAGTGTTGTTCATTGGATGTGGTGATGTTTCTCCCTCTAGCGAAAACGTTGGCTCATTTCGTGATAAACCTGCAGTTACATAATTGGGAGTAGTTATTCGATGAGAGATTGAATGGAATTCGCTTGCATTAAAGTGTATTTGTTGTTCAGGTGTTTTCTTTTTAATTATTACTTTGGTTGGGCCGTTAAATAACCCATTTCTGACTTTCTGCAAGTTTTTTTGAACTGCTGGATAGCACCCATCGCAAAGAATACATTTGGCTGGTGTATTTGGTGTTTTTTTTTACATAGGGTAGTATTAGGCCCTCCACCACATTTGATACATTGAAAAGGTATGTTGCAGTACGTTTTCACATGTTTATACTGCTAGCAATAGATGTATTTGTGGTATGATATTCTTTTTTCAAGGGGTTCAATCGAAACCTTTTGATGTCCCAAGTAAATAACTTTATATAGAGTTTTATTATATTTTTTGGGTTTAAGATCTACCATAAACAACAGAAGAGGTTGTTTGGTTCCCTTATGACATAGATTAATGATATTTCTTACTGTGTAATATTGTTCTTTTTCGATAACAATGTAAACATTTTCTACCACTTTATTGTAATTATTAACGCAGAGGGGTGATTTAAGAATTTTTAATTGTTAATTGTTAGTGGTTTGCCCATGGCCTTCATTGTTATTATCTGTTTGGACTAAAATTTGGTACAGAACAACCCATAAAAACCTCAATGTACCATCCGTGAAAGAGAAAATATGAAAATACCACCAAATTATCGTAATGAGCTAGCTTTAAGTAATCTTATTTAAGTCTATTGAATTAAATACTTACGAGTATGCTAAAATATAGTGGCCCTTTGACATAGGCTAACTATTAATATACTGAACACATAAGTCTTATCGCAGGGTGAAGACTCCTCCATATATACGCAGACACCATGTTTACTAAGTTTACTATTTTCTTGTAATTAATGGAGTAAATTGTAGATTTAAGTAAATTATTAAAAAATTGAATTTTGTAAACGTGGAAACTAATAAAAAGTATCTTGATACATTACAGTTCCATACTGTATTGCATACAGGGCTTACCACTTAAATTAAAAAAAACATAAGCTAAAGAGATATCACTGAATGTTTAATTCTTCAATTTGAATCACATTGTGTAAGTAATTTCTGAATGCTACTAAAGCAAATTCAAAATAGAATAATTGTGGCATTAAAAAAAGCGAGTATCGTTGCATATTTAAAGTCTTAGTTAACAAAAGTCAACCATACCCTTTTTGAAAGATACTAAGAAGCACGGAAGTCTTTATAAAATTAGCAAAACCTCTAATTAAAATATCACAAGTGACAGATGTTTCCCACTCGGCTAACAGAAGGTTAAATCTGTAATTGTCTTTTAGAGGCTAGCAACAGCAATTTAAAAATTGATAATGTAACCACTTAAATAAACTTTTAATTAAATAGCAATGTTTGCAACTTGAAGGAAAAGTCTAAATGTGCATATCTGCTAATTAAACAATTAAAATTTATAATTAAAAAAATGTACTAAACTAACTTTAGTAAATGTGAAGGTTTTTATTATAGACACCGCACGTGAATGCACCCGGCGGACACGTAATAGCTTAATTAGTTGACAACTAATCTTCATAATTTATGGTGTTTCTAAATAGGCAAGCTCAACGCGATTAAGTAATTGTGAAGGTGATTAATTGTTTGGAATTTTTTGTTTACTCTCTCGGCTAATTTAGTCATTTTAGATAATCAACTTTTTGCAACGTATTATGTTGATTAAAAATGTGAGATATTAATCACTTGACTCAATGTTTGAAACAGAAGGTTAAAATAAACGTGTAGGCCTTAGCGATGAATATTTAAACTACTCCATCGAAAATCGAAATGCTGCTCTTTGTATTTAGGCTAATTTAAAAGTTAATTTATAAGTTGCTAGGGAATATTTTAACATTTGTCAACTTTTTTCAGCAAAGATTTATTTTATTTATTTGTTATTATTTTTATTATTATTATTATTTATGTTTGTATTCACTGAGTGTCAAATGAAACACAAAAATCTGCACATATACTTTATGGGGTGCCTTGAACTAAACTTGTAGATACAAGAGTGTTTTGAAAACTCCTACCTATTATATGTTACAGTATTAGAATATGGAAAAAGTGGGAGTAGTAAAAAAAGAAAATGCAAATGACAGTTTATTTTAATTTTAATTATTTAATATTAATATTTTTTTATATTTTTATTATTTATTTTTTTATATTTATTATATAATTATTTTAATATTTAATTAATATTAATATAAATGAAGTAATAATAATATAAATGAGAAACCGGGCGAAGTGAGAAGAATGGGAAAATATAGTTGAGAAAAGAAAAGAATCCACAAGAACTACGATTTTGAAAGACTCAAAAAAATTAAAAGGCACGGACATATGGATTGATGAAGATTGCCTCAAAGAGGTACAAACTGAAAGGAAGAAATTGATAACACTTATAAAAAAGGTCAGAGATAAAGGACACAAGGCGCATATAAGGTACAATATATTAGTAATAAATAATAAAATATACAAAGTAAACGAGAAAGAACAAGAGGGTGAAATAGAAAGACAAGACAAGAAGGGAAGTACCAGCTAATGTAATAATAATTAAATTGTGTAGTTGACTAAAAATATGTTAATCGATATTGTAAAGATTTTTAAAAATTTTGGGCGATAACGATTAATTTCCAAATTTTTATATAATTTTCAGAGTTTTACTGTTCATGCCGTATGCAATAATCATATAAACAATATGACGCGCAAGGGAAGATTTATCTGTTGTTTAATTTAAATATTAGTTGAATATTGCTTACGTCTACCTCGTCGCTACATGTACTAAAAAACAGAAAATATAAGACAAAAAATACATTGTGGAAAACTTAACGGATTTTCCAAGTTGGTCCTTCGCATCGACATATATAATAAACTACGCATTATAGTGTTTATTCTGTTCACGGCTTAGACAGAGTAAAGAAAACTCGAAAATCCGCCAGTAAATAATAAATTAGAAATTTTCGATTTTTTTCATGGCTGAGCAACTAAGTGGAGTAAATCTGACGAAAGAACGACAGTTTCATCTAATGGACAAGCGGACCATTGTTCTGGTGCCCTAAGACGGTCGCTTAGCGTCGCCTAATGGTTAAACCAGCCCTGCTAAGCAACACCACTAACTACTTCTGTAATTTATTGTCCCTCTGCCCATTGATTAACAAAGATAGTCTCGAATATAATCAATTATTAAGTAATAGGTACATTGCTAAACGAGATTTTAATGACAAGTACCCTGCTAGTCATTTAATAAGAGAGATCACTTGTCGACATACCATTCTACGTACTGATCAACCGATACAAAAATATCTTACTTGACCTTTTTGTAACTAAATGCATTCTTCTGTGGTATTATCAATTGATGTGTCTTAAGTAGTTTTTGGATTAGTTTCATAATAATCACAATATCCATATCGGTAATAATAACTAAGATAATTTTAGAAATATATTAGGATATCGTCGAGAAATTAATATCCTATTAAAAAGGGCTACTGATGTAGAAAATCAAAATGTTAAATCAGGTTATTTACATAGGTGCTACAAAGGCTACACTACAATTATTCAAACAAGCATTTGTGATTACTTGATTAAAGTAAAACAAAAACTACCAGAACTGATGCCTCCGAAGGATATGGCAAAATAGGGAATTACCATTTGATAGACGTAAACTTAACCTAGCATACAAAAAACTAAAAAAGTAATCAATAAAATTAAAAACCAATTTTTAATGAATCTTAAGAGGCTAGCAGATATAAACAACGCAGACTGTTTACACTGGAAAGCTACCAGCTGCCTCAATAGGCTTAAATTACAAACAGTTTCGATTTGAAGCAAAGATGGATCATTGGTATGTACTGGTGAGAATAAAGAGAAATAATTTTATACAAATCTTTAAAATGTTTTTAATCTACTACTGCTCGAAGATAAACTACAAGCAGATTCTGAAATAACAATTTTTTAATGATTTATTACCAGCTCTTTTAGCCTATTAAACTCCTTTCTTCTGGTGGAGTCATAGAAAGCATAATAAGAAAAATAATCAAGAAACTACCTCACATAAACACCAAATTATTTTTATTAATCTTCAACAGTGTACTATGAACAAGTTCAATAAAATTTTTTTTAAATAATTCTTATCCATAAATTTGAAGGACCTCATAACGACTCTAGACTTCACAGCTCTAGCAGCATGTTATGACTATTTTTTAAACTTCTGGCAAGGCTTCTTATAAAAAGGCTGTTTCCACCCTTGAAAGCAAATAATTTATACTTGATTACTAGTTCCTATTCGGAAGCCAAAGCTTTACCATAAAAAACATAGATTAGTAGATAACATCAATACTACCTTTAACAACAAAAGCTTCTGATTTATAATCTTCGTCGATGTAAGTTGAGCCCTTGATAAAGTGTAACATTAAGTTTTATTATTTAAGTTAAAGAAGGTTATCCCGCATGTTATCTCAATGAAAAGTTCTTTTAACTGAAATTTGGCTGTTTAATCCGGAGACTTCTACAAAAAAGCGTTTTTGCACCAGTTCCGTACTTATTATGTACAAACAAATTTAATACAACCGCGAGAATTTATATTAACGGTACAGCAATATTTGCAACACATCGAAATCCCATAGAAGCAGCAGGAACCCTATAACAAAGTTTATGGCTAGCTTAAGAAATGATTTTTCAAAATTATCGAAACAGAGTTCTCTCAATATGAATAGTCAAGTACTATCTCAAGAATGAAGGCTTAACTTGGAGAACCCACATCTGGATTAAAAGTCTAAACTCTCGGTTGCTAACTTCTCGATCAGTGCTAAAGCCAGTATAGAGCTGTGGTGCTCAACTGTGGGGTACTGCATCACACTTAAATGTAGAAATCCTAAAAGGATTACAATCTAAAGCTCTTCGAATAACAACCAACGCAACTTAATTTGTCGAAAATAAATTCCCGGTAATCTGAAAGTAATATTAGTGAAAGAAGAGGAAGTTGTAGTACTAAATATTTTAGGAGAGTAGAAGACTAAAATCTCGTTTACGTTAAACTTACTAGACAATAGTGAGCATAGACTCAAACGTTTTAAACCATTAAACTTTTTTTCTGTTTTTTACTCACTTATTTGTTATTAAGTATTTATATGCTGTAAATAATTGTACAACAATTTGATTTACTTATTGCTTCTGCAGATTACAGAACTAAAGGAAAAAGCTTATAATTGAAAAATAAAAATATTACTCCTAGTAATTATTACCAAATGAAAGTAATATTTGTTGATGATATATAAAACCAAAAAAACCTCAAAGTCAATTTATTTATTGTACAAATAATTTACTGGGATGCGTCACATAAATTTTTAAGGTGGATAAAATATATAAATAGTCTCTATTAGGTTTTACTTAATCATAAAACAACACCAAACAACATAATTACACATTCAAATTTTTTGTTTCAGATATGACAAATAAGTAAAAGTTCTATAAGGTAAATAGATGGTCAACCTTAACTACAACTACATATATCAATACTCTTACTTAAAAATATGACATACAAATTACACTTTGATTGCAGAAAAGTCAATCATAGAGAGTAATATGGCTAGGTCGCAATTTAAATGAAATTAAATGACGAGGTAATATCAGACCACTCCTAAATAATCCTGTAACTGTTTGCAAAAATAATTGACTTTGTTTGAATGCAAAATGCGCACGAGCAGATAATTTATAATTATTTACTTGACAGCCAGAGTGCAACGGCGTGCACGTAATGATTGAGCTACTAAGCCTTAATTAGCCATCCGAATGACGTTTAGCATAAAAAGCGTTTCGATTTCCGAGATGGACGTGGCCTATAATTTGCCGCTAATACCAGAAGCGGCCTTTTCTGCCATGCTAACAAACTGGGAGTGTGCGAGCAGCGCCAGCGTCGATTGGGATTGCTGCAAAACTAAAAAAAAGATGGAAAGCGATTGCAGATGTATAATTATTTTGAGCTATTCGCAGCTCGTTACACAACACCTAGCAATTTTCGTCTTCTGCATGTGGGATGCATAGTATCCGCTTAAGAAGTGTCGCGCACATAAATAGGACCTGTCAATTTAATTTTATGCTGTAATAAATAGCAGTTGGCCTTCTAAAATTATATGTATCAACATTTTATCATAGCCTTTTAATTTAATTAAGATCCTTTTTGCATGTTTATGGCACTACCACTACAAATTAAAATTGTTGTTTAAAATAGAAATTTACTGGGGTGGTTTGATGCGTGCTTTTTTTTGATTTTTATATAGTATAATAAAATATTTCCAGTCGGCCACCTCATTGAAGAGATAATCTTTAAAGATAAGTAGTATTTCTCAAAAAAAAATTGTTATCATTTAATTTTAAAGTGTCTTTATTTGCTTTACTTATTGAATATAAATAATCATATTTCTGTACCTAAAAGTTAAATTTTTTAAATAACAAAAGGACTAATGGAGAGCAGTAGAAATATGTAGTTGTTTAAAGCACCGCTACGGAATATGTGAACAAACATTTCAATAGTTTTATTTTAGTTTTATTTATTAAAAACTTTATTAACAATTAGAATATTTTTATTCTTTAAGCTAATACTAGATAATTGTAATATTTGAGCATAGGAAATTGTTGAGGAAGCTTTCAGCGAATTCTATTTTTGTTTAATTCTTCAGATTCTCAATTTGAAGTGGTCAAGGATGGCGTTCTGTAGTACAAGGTTCCTAGGTTTCATTTAAATGATCTTCCAAAGTGGTACAAAATAACATTTTTTACGTATAGAATGTGTAGGTTAGTGTATAAGATGCGGGTGACATAGTCCAAAGAGTTTTAGATTAGAAACATTGGATGATATCTGGTACATCACTACAGCTAACATCCATATGTCCAGATTGGTCGGATGATACATTTATATATTAGCATTCTAATGGTCTGACCAGCCATTACATCTTTTTTATCTTGGCATTCATTTCTATATGCTTATCAAGGTGTTTCAAGTACTTTACTTCACTGCTTTGCAAATATTAATTCTATCTTTGACTTTATTTGTCACCGTTGTAGTGACTGCTTCAGTTGCTTCAGGTAGACTTGAGATATTGCCGATGTTGTGTTTGAATCGTGATTAGAGACAAACATCGCTGTATCGTTAGCGAAAGCGCTTATCATTTGTCGAATTAGCAGGACAGATGCAAGAAGTATATAAAACATTGGACTCAAAACACTGCATTAGGGAAAATATGGGTTTGTTCAGTTTGGAGCACACCATCGATAATTTTTGTTTGAAAGTTTCGATTGGTAACGTATTAATTCAATATAAGGTTATAAAGTAGAACTTGTGGGGAAAAGTTTCCTTTAGGTATATTTTATCGTAATTCTCTATGCCATACTTTATCAAATGATTGTTGAACATCTATCGCCACAGCAAAACAATATTGTTTACGTCAAAGTATAGTCTGAATAAAATTTGTTGTGCGTTAATTGAGCAAATCATCAGTTATTCTTCTCAAAATAAGTTTTGAGAGAATTGAGAGGAGATTGACAAATTGGTACGATTAGAGACCATTAAAAGGCTTTCCGACTTGACAAACTCATAACAAAACATCACTTTTGAAAGCTCCTGAAGGTTTCAAACGATCCACTTCTGATATACTATGATTACGCGACCAAAGAAGCATTTGCACACCATCTCGCTGACATTTTGATGGAATAGATCAAGAATTAAAAGATGAACTTTAATCCCCGCAAACATCATTATAAAAAAAACAAATCTCTATAATACAATTCGATAACATCAACTGTACGAAAACAACTATCTCACCAGGAAACGAAATTTCTGACAATCCTGTTTAATGGAACACACATCGATGATGTAGTCCAAAAAATTTTAGTCGGCCTTTATTTTCAGATTAATTAAATTCGAACAAAAGGCATTCTCCTGCGACTTCGATAAGTTCCTGCCATTTTTCGGGTAAAAGTTTGATGCCGCGGTGGTAGAATTCAGGAACCAGATGCATCAAGATTTTCTTCTTCTGATCAACAGTTAACTCGTGTAGCACCCACTTTGACTTTTTCTATTATTTTCTTGCTTCCTGAAGGGTGTTACAAATTGTCAGAAAGTCGAAGTCATCGGTTAACATTCGGCAAGTCATCGATGGATTGACTTCAATTGTGTTGAGCACAGCTTGACGATCGATTTCTAGCGGGCGTCCGGAATGTTACTTGTTGGCAAAACTTTCTTTGCTTTCTGTAAACTTGACGAACCAACGTCTATCAGTGGCTTCTCTAACAATACCATTCTCGTAAGCAGTTTTAGTAGCACTAATTTGCGGATTTAATTTTTATTGAAATAGCAACAATCAAAAATCTTTTTGTTAAAGCTTCATACTATAAGAATCCTACAAATGTCGCATACCAAAAGATATACAAGAAATTCTACATCGAATATCGTATTTACGCATAGAAATTAAATTTTAATGGAACCGATCAAAACTTATTAGACAACTTATTATTACAATATAAAAAGAATAAAAAGAATGGTTCACATTTCTAGTTTATCCCTGCAAACGAGCAATGACTATAAAGCTGAAGCGTACGCGATACCAAACTAAAAATCATTTACAATGCCATAAGAACATATGCAACTCTATAGCAGCAAGGCTATTTTATACAGCTCTTTCCACGGGTCTCAGGAAAAGAACTGGAGATTCTTGAAAGGAGTGCAGACAGATAATTATGGGCGTGGCGCAAAATAAAATTCCAGTAACCTACTCAACTTCTAGAAGTATATATCCATGTATTTAAACGTATGAAAAAGAGCCAGAAAAGTAGTTGCTGTAAGACAGAATTTGCATGGTGAAGTGCACCGACGAACAAATTGGCCAGTAAAAACATAGTATTAATATGTTATTTGATTAGCTAATTATTAGCTAATTATGCTATTACAAACAATTAGTCAAGTAAAAACACGTAATCGAAATTATAAATCCAAATTTTCAATTGCAAAAATAAATAAACTTAGAAAAGCAGAACGTAATTTATAGTTTTTTAAATGTTTTGATGTAGTACAGGAACTAAAATTTAAAAGGCGCAGGATAAAATAATTAATTCACAAAAAGTATAGGAACTACTTTTTTAACTAACCTGAATGGAAATGGATTACGGTTAGATTGAAAAGTTGATATATTTTATGGTATTGATATCATTTTAAACTCAAATAAATTGTCTTATTAATTTTTACACTTTATTAATTCTAGAATACTCGCAGTTCACCCCCACTTTTAAGAAGATTCACTTTTTGGGCTCGGGGATGTTTCTTGTAACATTCAAGAATTTTCAAATGAAGAAACAACTTTCTAGTTGATTGCCGTCGTACCCCTTTCTTAAAACAATTATATCTTAGAAAAAGAATTGATCGTAAAACTATTTTACACACATCTTTGTGCCAAAAACCTTTAATTTGAAGACGTATACGATACATACCTCAAACTTTGAAACAATACCTCGTATATGTTCCACATTGATTTTCTAATTTGACAGATCCAAACTACACTCAATATTTGAATATTCCGGTAGCGCTTATCACGTTTTGAGACAACTGGAGCTGTAACAAAAGTAGCTATTGTAGTATTCCACTCGTTGCTGCATTATTGCTCAGGCGTCTTCTCAAAATCTAAAACTGTTTAGTTGTCTACATATAGATGTCACACAACCAACTAACGCATCGGCTGGAAACATCAAACAAGTTTCCAATACATCACTTGGCATTTAAATTTTCAGCTCTTTGTCATTAATATGTCTGTCATTAAGTTTTTGAAACTTGTCACTTTTTAGGAACTTTGAAACTCTCCATCTAAATAGATCTCCAAAGCGATTGAAAACTTTTTAACTAATACTTCAGTGACTTTGAGTGCTTTATAAAGTATTCTGTAGTAACCGGGTAAATTTATTGCTGTTATTGCCCTCAGAATGGATTAGTGATTAAATTGTACTCTTTTGCAACTGGCTAGGCAGTAGGCATTGACGACATACGGTTGCAGGTAATATACAACTGCCAATGGTTTTCTTTTAGAATATTTGTCTACGTTTGTCTTTAATTCTTGCGTAAAAATTCTAGAACGTTATTTTCTAGTGTTTTAATTTATAAATTTGCTAAGCATTTTCTCATTTTTTGTGTGTTGTTTATCTCCAATTAAAAAAAAATTCTGGATTGTCTTCTTATTCTTTTTTCAAGATCCTAAAATATGTATTGACGTCTGTTTAATTTTTCCTCCAAATTCTAATTTTAGTCTACCAGAGATTTTTGATTTGGTTGGACTTCTGTGGTTAATCATATTTGAACTATTTAATTTATAGGTTAAAGCATACTGTATTTAAGATAAATATCAACGTTTTAGGTTTTTGCGTGGCATTTTCAAAAAAATATAGCTTTACTATCAAGATTTTAATTTTACTATTCTCTAAGCAGAGCTATAAGTCTTTAAATAAAACTTATTCTGCGACTCGGTGCTACATTTGCAGACATGGATGTGAAAGTAGTTAATTCCTTTCTCGAAAGAACTCACGCCGTCAATCGTTGCCCATGATTATCTCCTTCAATAGTTTTTCATTTGATATACAATTACATTCAGATAAATTTACAAGCGACTGCTTCTTCTGTGTATTCCAGTAACGTCATCTGGGGGCATTGTATGGCACTGTGGTCTATCTTTACATGTGTATTGAGGGTGATTTTAATTAGAGGTACAACCAAAGTTTTAAGGAAGTGCTTTTAACCACATTTTTAAAATTTCTTAACGATTACGTGGAGTCTATAACGTATTCTTCAAAATCTATAATAAAAATGAGTGGGTCATGTATAAATTTTGGTTCAAAAAAGCGCCAAACTTGACTCAACTCTATTGCAACGAAGCACAATAGTAAATGATGGAGGTGTTCAACACAGTTTTGCTATGATAAGAATAGCAATAAAAATAAGAGCGGGTTGAAAATTTTAACAATAGAACGATGTAAAAACCTCATGACTTTAAATGAAGAGTTAAAAACCTGAAGGTGGTGACAAATATTCTGCTTCTCTCAATGCTATATAAGAAATAATAAATTTTCGTACTAGCATTGAGAAAATTACTAAAAGAATAAATACATTCTAGTAATAAAGATGAGTACGAGACTTTTATGGTCATCAACATCCAGTAGAGTGGACAAGCAATTGAAGAAGAAGAATAATGAGACTTGCATTTGGATGTTTTGGGACCAGCTAGAAAATACGGGCAAGAAATCTGGATTGTAGGCTCCAGCTTATCTATTAGTTCTTCGACTGTTAGGCACAGATATTTGTTGATTATAGCCCGTACATGTTCAACATTTTCCGATGTTCTGCTAATTGTTGGTCTTCTAGAACGTAATTTACTTTTAACAGATTACAAGGCATATCCGAAACGCTTATATGTCTTTATTTGTGCTGCACTTATAATATCATTACTAAAAGCCTTTGGAGCATCCTACTAGTTTTTGCCTATAAATGTTCCAGCTTCGTATAAAGTTCTATGTAGATGCGCAGCTTTACACTAAGTGACTGGAAATGCGACGATTTTACACATATGCTCAGTTACTAGCGCATAACCCCCAACTAACTTGGTCTTCGTGTTGTTCTTCATTTTCTTTTTTTTTTGCTCCTCTTCTATTGTTTCGATATGTTCACCTTCATTTGGTACTTCAGTAAAGTGCTGCGCACATCTTTCCATTATCGACTCTTTGCTTCATAATAGCTCTCCAGTTTAACACTACTGTCACACTAAACTTAAAATAAATGATTGCATATTAAAAGAATGTTTCACATTAAATAATCAAGAACTTGCTGAAAAATTAACAATGGTAAACGTACGTGTTTTAATACAATACGGACACGGAGAATTTGTCAATACATTAACTTGTACAAATTCTTAGCATTAAACTGAATTTATACAGATTGCGTATATCTACTAGAATCTTGATAATGCAATTCAAATTGTTGAATTTTTCCAGATGAAGACCTAAACTGAAAAAATATTGTAAATGTGCCTACAACTGAGATTTTAAGGTATTTATAAACTTACTTGTGCAGCACATACCTGGTACACTTTAGATTTTACGTCCGTGACAATTACGTCTCGAGGTGTAAAAGGCCTTTTTAATGGCAGAGTAATTCTAGGCGTTTAGATCTACGTAAATTGTGAAATGTAACCCCCGTGACGAAACGGAAATGTGTTCTGAAATACATTTAATGTGCACCGAATGCTGTATTCGGTATATGCAGCTCTCATTTTCACCTTTATATATATGGAAAATTCTAGGAACATAGAAACCCAATCCTTTTGATAAAATTGGATTTTATTATTCAATATAATTGCCTTGAGGGCGATACACGATTATAGCGATCTACAATTTTTCCTATAGCATTTTTATAAATATATTTTGTCTTTAGCCTCAAAATAAGCTTCTGTTTCGGCAATTACCTCTTCATCGGCGCTAAATTTCTTCCAGCGAGCATTCTCTTGAGGTCTGAGAACAGGAAAGTCGCTGTGGCCAGATCTGGAGAATACGGTGGATGCGGAAGAAATTGAGCCTAATTCATGCAATTTTGCCATCATTTTCATTGACTTGTGGCACGTTGCATTGTCTTGATGAAACAGCACTTTTTCTTCTTCAAATGGGGCCGTTTTTCGTGATTTCGTCCTTCAAACGCTCCAACAACGCTTTGTAATAATCGCTATTGATGGTCTGGCCCTTTTCAAGGTGATCAATAAATACTGATGCCATAAACCTTGCTAGCCGATTATTGCGTCTTTCCACTCTTTGGATTCGGTTCATCGCGTGCAGTCCACTCGGCTGACTGTCGATTTGACTCTGGAGTGTAGTGATGAAGCCATGTTTCATCCGTTGTCATATATCGACGGAAAATTCGTTATTATTACCGTTGAATATCGCTGAACATTGTTCTGAATCAACGACACGTTAAAACTTTTGCTGGATTGTGAGCTCGCGGGCACTCACTTTACAAGATTTTCATGTCCAAATATTCATGCAAGATATGTCCAACACTGTATTTGAATTTCTGAGTTATACTCGCTTAACTTCAATTTACGGTCAATACATTAATCATTTTGTACAAACTTCTTATGTTTTCGTCCGTTACACTGAATTCGTCCACTGCAGATTGCGTATCAGTGCTCATCTAGAATCTTGATAACTTGAAACCACTTCAACGGTTGAATTTTTCCAGATGCACAGGCCTAAACTGAAAATCTTGTAAATGGCCACGCCTTGAGATTTTAATGTATTTATTGCCAAAAGCAGTGTTTTGCATTACATACCTGGTACACTTTAGATTTTACGTCCGTGACAATTACGTCTCGAGGTGTAAAAGGCCTTCACTCAAATGGCAGAGTAATTCTAAGGCGTTTAGATCTACGTACAGTTGTCAAATTTATACCCCGTGTCGAAACGGAAATGTGTTAACTGAAATGCACATGGATTAATCTGCAGCGAATGCTGTATTCGGTATATGCAGCTCTACGAACTTTTCACCTTTATATATATGGAAAATTCTCCGGGAAATCGAACACCCCCATCTACCCATTTTTTAACACACTTTTATAGGTCGATTCCTAGTGCAAATGAAAGCTTGAAGCCTCAAATTTATGATGCCCTGTGGCGCTTTTTAGTTCAACTCGATATACATGGTCAAAAACCGGGAAATAAGACCGGAAGTCGGCAAAAAAATTGACAAAATGAAGAAAAAAAATTGAAAACGGCGTTATTTTAAATTTTACTTTACGGCATCGTTTTTTACGTAAAAAAATACACAAAAAATTTCCCTTGTATTTTTTTCGTCGAGTTAGTGGATTGGCTGAAAATTCAATGTCAAGTTTTTCCAATTTTTTTGAACTTTTTTTCCGGACGAAAGAAGAGGTTTAGAAAAAAATTGATAAGAACGAAAGTTGTTTGATTTTACTCAAAGAATCACCAAAAGAAATTGAAAACCGATTTGACTTGATTTAAAAAATTTTCGAAAAGTTTCTTGCGTATATGCCTCAATTCTCAAAAATCAAGTCGGATCGGTTTAAAAATTATTTTGGCGATTCTTCGAACACCCCCAGCTACCCACTTTTTAACTTTTTTTAATAATGGGTAACAAATTCAATTTTTTAATAATAAATAAGAAAAAAATTCAGTTATTCGCAAAAAAAGTAACTTGGAAGTTTAATTTTTTTCTATAATGCAATGTAAGTTCGACCACCCAAATTTTTGAAAGTGACATTCACTGTTGTTCAATTATTTTCAATATTTAATGTTTATGGTAAAGACACTATTTTTGTTGACGTACCGTAATAATAATTAGCAAATGTTTTTATTTATGTTCAAGTTCTGTCTGATACATAAACTTTACCGTGTACATAATACGCGACTATATTATTATGCGTACAAAATGCTGTGTGAAAAATATTTTATCAATCTACTAAATAAAACAAAATGCAGATCAAAAAGTACAATAATCTTCAAAGAAAGTGTAAAAACTTGCCAAATAAGTTGAATAACATAAAAAAAACAGAACTGACATATGTGTTAATCCACACAAAATTCGAGGACATATTGGGAAACATCTGAGAAATTTGAGCAAATCATTGATAGTTCAACTTCTAGAACTGTCAAAAGATAGTAAAATTTGTGGGAAATGCAGACATGAGCGATTCTTTTCGTCACCTTGACGGCAAAAAAACAATTTTTCATCAAAAACAATGATTGAACTTTTTACACTTATGGTCACGCTACATACGAAATTCAAAATAGTCACGACGAAAAATTCGAAAATTCCGTGGACGGGATTTCTGCAGCCGTAAATATCCTCACTCAGGAAGGTGGCAGCATGGATATTGAAGATTTTAATAATAACATTTCGGTCCCCGTTGAAGACCTGCAAGAAGTATTTGAAAATTTAAAATCAAAATACCAGTCTCTTGAAGCAAACAATCCTCTAAGATTTATGATCTTAACCTTTCTTCCAAACAATTGGAGTACTAGAAAAATTTCAAGTGAATTTAAAACTTCTCATTATTTGGCGGTAAAGGTTAAGAATCACAAAGCAAACTTCAGAGTTTTGGAAAAGGTTTGCAAGTCTACCGGTACAAGATTAAGTGAAAAAGTTAAAATTGAAGTTCAAAATTTTATAATGATGACATCAATAGCCGATTGATGCCTGGAAAAAAATTATATTATGAAATTTTTCGAGTGTTTTTTTGCGAATAGTTGAATTTTTTTCTTATTTATTATTAAAAAATTGAATTTGTTACCCATTATTAAAAAAAGTTAAAAAGTGGGTAGCTGGGGGTGTTCGAAGAATCGCCAAAATAATTTTTAAGCCGATCCGACTTGATTTTTGAGAATTGAGGCATATTATACGCAAGAAACTTTTTGAAAAATTTTTAAATCAAGTCAAATCGGTTTTAATTTCTTTGGTGATTCTTTGAGTAAAATCAAACAACTTTCGTTCTTATCAATTTTTTTCTAAACCTCTTCTTTCGTCCGGAAAAAAAGGCTCAAAGTTCAAAAAAATTGGAAAAACTTGACATTGAATTTTCAGCCAATCCACTCACTCGACGAAAAAAATACAAGAAAAGTTTTTTGTGTATTTTTTCACGTAGAAAACGATGACCTAAAGTAAAATTTAAAATAACGCCGTTTTCAATTTTTTTTCTTCATTTTGTCAATTTTCTTGCCGACTTCCGGTCTTATTTCCGGTTTTTGACCATGTATATCGAGTTGAACTAAAAAGCGCCACAGGGCATCATAAATTTGAGGCTTCAAGCTTTCATTTGCACTAGGAATCGACCTATAAAAGTGCGTTAAAAAATAGGTAGGTGGGGTGTTCGATTTCGGGAATTACCCATATATATATATATATATATATATATATATATATATATATATATATATATATATATATGTATATGTATGTATTTATATTGGTATCGTTTATTAAATTTAAAGTACCAGCCGACCCCTTATCTAAACCAATCTATTTATTATTCTTAGCATTTACTATTGCATTTTCTACTTTT
Source organism: Sinelater perroti (assembly GCA_036346155.1). Taxonomy (NCBI): domain Eukaryota; kingdom Metazoa; phylum Arthropoda; class Insecta; order Coleoptera; family Elateridae; genus Sinelater; species Sinelater perroti. The sequence goes on along the minus strand of JARFIY010000370.1, from coordinate 14,787,492 downwards.
GATTTTAAAATTCCTGTCCCTCAGGAATATTATATGTGTAGTTCTCTATTTCAGGTTTGTTATCGTCAAAAAGTTAAACGACATATTGTTCCCATACTTTTTAATATTAAGTTTTCAATAATTGTGTCGTTTGTAAAAATATATAAAATTTTATTTTGTAATTACCTGTTACCTCGTGCAACTTTTTGTGTACCATATATTCTTTTCATGTCATTTCTTCATATCGTGCTGGTTACCTCTTTTGCCTGATTACTTTTTCTCTTAATATTGTTATTTGTGGATATTTATCATTATTTCTATTCTTGTATCCTCTCTATTCGTTCATCAGTGCCAACATTTCTTCGGTTATTTGTTTTTTACCTAGTACTTCTTTCTTTCTTTCAATTAATTCTTACCGAATATTTTTCCAATCAGAGTCTACACCATTTACCACTTTTTTGTCAATTTGTGATTTATTTTAAAGTTTTTCTTTCGTTTTTGTATTTTTAAGTTTTATTCCGTCTATTTTTTTTACTTTCCTTATTAGTTTAAAATTTACAGAATATGATATAAACGCACGTTTTATTTCTTTTAACCATTTCTGAATGTTAATTTACTACTATAAAAACTATTTTCCTAAGTTTGGCTTGTAGCGTGTGGTGGTTATACAGAATACGGCAAAATAATCTACTCTTTTTGAATTAATTGTCGCGCCCAATAGATTGATAAACGGCGCTCGAGATGTACATTTTTGAACACCACAATGCATGCCATTTTAGTGCACATCATAGCGTAATGACGAATGCCGTGTGTTTGTGTTGGAAACGTATTTTTAAAATTGAGATTTTGTGATTGTAAGGCGGCGGATATTTCGTAGACATTTCGAAGTAAGTCCTCACGAAAAAGTTCTAATAAAAAAAACCATAATGTTGTGAGTACACAATTTTCAGAATTAAAACAGAAATTATCCGGTAGACCTCGTAGCCTTTGGATAACCGAGAATATTGCAGCAGTGGGGAAGGCTGTTGTCATATCGTTACAACGTTCTGTCACTAAACATGGTCTCACTTTGGAAATGTCTGATCGGATTACTCGGAAAATTCCACATTGCGTTTTTATGTTCTATCCATACATACGTGGCAGTTCAGAAACCGAAAGAATGTGACTGGTACGTCCGGGTAGGACGCTTACGAGAGCATGTTAACAAATGTTTCAGCTGATGCTGTTGTGTTTAGTAGTAGTAAAGCTCATTTTTGGTATTGGTCCCCGCAGAACCCTCAATAACTTCTCAACATAAACGACTTCTCTATACTCCACGTATTCTTCCTGTTTGGCCTGCTGCTTTGCAATTTGGCATCATATGGCTGTATTTTTTAAGGAAACAAGACGCTATGTTGCGATGTTACGCAATGTTCTGACTTCAGACTTAACTGTCATGGAAATTGCGCTACCACACATGTAGCGAGAAGTTGTGGAACAAAAATGTTTTTAGGTCGCCACCTATCCTCTTGCGATTTCTTTTTTGAGGGCACTTAAATGCTGTAGTTTTAGAAAATCTTGAGAAAGTATATGATACTATTCGCAACGCGATCGCAGCAGTACCAGTGAAAATTACTCTGTAAGCAATGTGGAAATTTAAGGTGATGTATAAGTGTATCGCTCGTGCGGGCCTACATTTGAACGGTAACATCTTCAGGACTAGCTGATGACCAAATGGCAAGCATTCTTCTGTGCGATGATACAACAGAACATTAACAGAATATGTTGTTCGATTGCCATTTTAAAACGGAAAGATTATTTTAGCGACCCCGTAATTAGTTTTTGCTCTTGGCAGAATTGTATTAGATGCTCATTTATGTCGTTCCTTTCTTTAAACTTATATTCATCAATTATGTCAAAGATTCCATCTTTGCCGACCGAAATTTAAATTGCCTGTTATTATATCAATTGTACGGTCCTTAACTGCCTTGAACACGATTTGTATAAGCTTGTAAAAATGTTCCATATCCTGCTGTGGCAGTACAGCCTTAAGAAATGTTAATATTTATTGGGGCTCCATTTAATTATAAATATGTTTCTGTGTAGGGGGAGAATTTAGTTACCGATTTTTTGAAATGACCTTTCTATCCCGAAAGCAACTCTGTTTTAACGTTCGATATTAGTTCTGCCAGAATTGTAAGTTATATCTTTCACTTCTAGTAATTCGATTTTATGTCTTTTTAAATTTATTGATTAGAATATTTTTTTTTATGTTTTAAGTGGTTTAAAAAGTTTACATTTTTTTTTGTATGTCTGAGGATTTTTAATATCCCTGTCCCTTTATTTAAATTTTAAGGCACGAATAGACGAATAGAAGGTTCTAAAAAGATATTAGTTTTGCAAAAAACTTTTACTTGGTAACATAGGTTACACTGAGGAGTTATCATAGAGTTCATTAAAATATGTAATGACATTGTTATGTAATTAAAGTTTTTTTTTTACTATTGGAGCTTAAGTATACCATAACAGACTACATCGTGTGTATTATTCAATTCGAAATATTCAGGCACATGCAAAAGTGTTGTAAATGTTTTTGCTTGCAATAATTTTATTAATAAACAAGGTATGCACACTAGCTATATATTTCCTATGAGCTTTGAATGCCATATAGCAACAGATGTAATTATTTTTTTATAAAATTATCATCCCTGTTCACACACGTTCTTTTCTATTAGAAAAAAATTAGACGTCCGATTGTTTAAGAAAAATCGCAAAAGATCCGACTATACGCTTGCAGCAATTAGCACAAACCGATTCGTTTACATCTGTTTGACGTTCATCCGTAGCAGTCAAGGGCTGATCACATCGAAGCCGATTATGCAGTTTTATTGTAGCTACGTTTTTAAGAATACTGACATCCAAACAGGCATTTATAGAGACAATAACTATTTGTCGACAAATGTCGACGGGCGCCCGACCTTCAACTTTTAAAATCTTAGCGCGTTGCTTCGATCTATTGTTTATTTGACTACATTAGGGTTACCCAATATTGTAGGGAAACACTACTGAGTATTTTGAGTTAGAGATTACTACGACGTTATTTCATGTACTTTGATTACCAAACTTATCAACTAGCAGACAAGCGTTTCTAAAATACTTGCGTAAGTTATACCTCATATAACTCTATAACAAAATTTTTATGACTGCAAAACATAAAACTTTTTATTAGGGAAAACCAAGTGTACAAATATGTGAGCGAAGTACTTTGACATCACATGTAATTAAAACTTATCTACAACCACTAGCCAGAAAGGACTTTATTTTAGAGCAAATAAGAATTTGAAGGAATTTTATAACCGTAAAAACATTTGCCTTTAAGTAAATTATATACACAGTATGTCCATAAATGATGTTACACATTTATTAGAACGACAAAATGAAACGATTAATACTTTTTACACAATATTTTTAGGATTTATTAAATGGTTATTGATAAGTATAATTACAAGTATAATTACAAAGAAAGTAGTCATTCTTATCCTCTACACAAGCTTTAAGACATCCGCGCCACTCGTCTATCGCAGCAAGCACTACATCTATTGGGAAATTATTGACTGTTGAGCAAACTACGCACTTTAATATTGATCATAATTTTCAGTCTAATTAATGGATTGAGATCTGGGTTACCAAAAGATGCTCTACCTTTAGAAAATAAAGTACATTGTTGTTCAGCCAAGTTTCTGTTAATACATAGTGGCGCAAGTTTCGACCCCCTTTTCACTAAAATAAATAACCGCCTCCCCATCATAACATACTCTCCACTAAACCATTATAGCTGCTGGATGATGACCTCTCTGAACCCTTGGCACTAACTGAGATGCTTCTTTTGACGGTCTAGCATATACTCTGTCATTTTGTTTGTTGAAAGATTCTTTTACTACAAAATTTGTTTATGGCTATCATGCACGTGCTCAATCAACAACCTTTTCGTTTTTCTTTCCTACCTTTTTTAAAGCATCTATAGCAAATATTCCGTATATCGTTTGTAAGCAGCCAGTCCTAGGTCTTGCTTAATGATACGAGACATCGAAGTTTTAGAAATTTGCATCTCCCGAGGCATAATCTTTTGTTCACGAGAAGATTTTGTTTAATTCGGGCTTTGACTCTCCGAACAGTCCGAAATGAACGTGGTCTTTCAGATCTTGGATGATCCTAGACACCTCCAGCCTCTTATGCAATTTTATAACCCGATACGCAGACATACTGCTAAAGCTGAGAGAATGTACGGTGTTAAAGATTACACTTTCTTCAGTTTCACACTTACGTGACGCTATTGCAACAATACGATTTTCTTCTTCACCCCACTCTGTTGATCAAATTTGACAAGAGACGCAATGTAAGATACAACTTTAAGACAACAATTACGAGGTGCAATCAAATTATAACACCTCCAAATTTTTTCTCAGAATAAATAGAAACATGCGGTTTGTTTCAAAATACGCTCGCACTATTTGTGAATGCGTGACAGAGATGACAGCATGCACGGCACACAAGACTCTGGCGGCAGCGGCAAGAGTGAGGACTGTTTTTCATATTTGAAATGGCGACGTTTTTATTATAAGAACAGCGTGTAATCATTCATTTTCTCCATTTACATGGTTTGACACCGATTGAAATTCATCACCAGTTCAGTGAGACATTTGGTGTTATGGATGTGTCTAACGTGCGTTTGTGGGTGCGACAGTTCCGAGAAAGTGCAAGGTCGTGTGACAACAAACCAACACAATCTCGGCCTAGCACCAGCCTGTCGGACGACACGATCAACCGAGTGAAGAAACTTGTTTTGAAGGATCGCTGAATAAGCGTGGAACGTATCGCTTCCAAAGTTGGTATTTCCGTGGGATCTGTGCACAATCCTGGATGAAGACCTGAAAGTGCGAAAAGTGTCCTCCAGGTGGGTGCCACGAATTCTGACAACTTTGAAGTGATTTCTCATGCTCCCTACTCACCTGACTCGGCTCCTAGAGACTTTCGACTGTTTGCAACGACGAAAGGCACTGTTTGTGGTCACAAATTCACCAGCAATTTTCCAGTGGTTAAAGAAGACTCCTAATGAAGCTTTCTCAGCGCCCATGAAATCATGGCGTCGACGTTGTGAAAAATGTGCAGGGACATTACGTCAAAAAGTGATACAGTTTTCGGGTGATAAGTTTGTGAAAGAAAAAAATTAGTGGTGCTATAACTTAAATGCACCTCGTACAACCGTATCTCAATCATAGTTATTTTCATGCTATGTAAAGAAAGGGTAGATTTGATTTTGTAATAGTATTTGCGGAGAGCATAGGTATAAACACTATTTTATTAATGCAATAGGTATGATCATGTTTAATGTTTATAGTTGTCATTACTTTTTACAAAAAAAAACTTTTAATCGTTTACCTTTTAATCTGTTACATGCGTGCATTTACAGCCTGATTATTTAGCGGTGCAGTAAATAAACAAGCGAGTTTCAACATCGCTGGCATTAGCTATGCAAACGCCACTTGTCATAAACTTTGCGTCACAAGTCCAAACCTAGGGAAATGTCCTGCATTTTTTGCGAGCCTTTGTCATTAACTGCATTTAAGCGGCCATCAGGCTTCACTCCAATTTTAGACCCTCGGCCCGAATTAAATAAATCACGACAGGCGCAGATTACATAAGACTTAGCGCGAACAAAACGGCCAGGGCTGAATTTGCATCTGGCTCATTAAAATACCCGCGCGCTGCATTTTCGTGATTGCATAATCAGCGGCGGCAAATTACAGTGCTGTCACGCCAGTGTGTCTGCCCGGCACAAGAGGACGGCTTTCTACTGTTTATTCATTCAGCAGCTTAGCATAAATTTGTCAAGCGCCGATCGACCTATCGATGACGGGGTTACAATGCTTCACATCAATTTTCTGCTACATAACTCACGCGGTGTGGTAACGCTGGTACAATGACTTTGCCCTTTTTGGAGCATAATTGTCGAGGCGGCATTATGTACGAATCAAGGATTACGATATACTTTGATGGCCGTAAAGATAAGCAAATTGCGGCATGTCTTAAACTCATAATTAACTCGCAGTACAACAATAAAGAAAATTAAAGTTTGTTTTATAAATAATAAATTTAACAGCTGTTATTACAAAGGTGGTTGCGAAAGTATGTAGAATAAAATCTATAATTTTTAATCTTTAAAAATGTTTGTCACAAAAATCTTGTCATATAAAGCGTAAAGCATAAAGTTCCATCTCCACATATTGAATTGGAAAATATTAAAATATTTAATTAGTAAGTAGTCAGGATATATTGTGACAAAAGACTTTTTTGATGATTTTCTAAAATAACTTTTGAAATAAATATTTTATTGGTCTGATTTCTTAGTCTATATGTCGAATATTATTATAAAGTTCTAGAGATAATTCCGCAGTTATTAGTTGAAATATTTCTATGAGGTGTTCTGCAAATACTGCAACCTTTTCTTCATTCCTTCTGTCCCATTTCCCGTTTTTTTTTGTTTTATTGGCTTTTGTGGTCTTTTTGCCTTTCTTATCGCCTTTCATAATCAGAAGTCTGTAGCTATTGTTACTATTAGATTCTTAAGTAATTTTGTATAGATTTATTTTTTAATTCTAAAGTTCTTTCATTAAGCGCTTCCTATCTTTAAATTTAAATAAAACAACGTGTGTGTGAGATATCGAAATTTTTTATTCGTTTGAAAGGCGTATCGATGCCATTATGTATGGAATATAACATCGTGCAAATGTCCACCGCGGCTTCGCTGGGTGGTGCGCATCCGAAATGTCCAATTTTCCAAGACTCTGGCACATAAATCAGGCTGAATTTGACCAATGGCATGGGTTATGTTGGCTTTGAGAGCCGCTGTGGTTTGTGGCTTATTCGCATAGACCTGCGACTTAAGAAAACCCCACAAAAAAAAGTCTAACAGGGTCAAATCGCACGATCTCGGTGGCCAGTTCACATCACCTCCACATAAGATGACCATTCCCTCAAATCGCTCGTGCAGAATGTCCAATGTGGCATGACTTGTGTGGCTCGTAGCGCCATCCTGTTGAAACCACATGTTGTTGGTGTCCACATAATCTAATTCAGGCCAAAAGAAGTTGGTAATCATCGACCTATAGCGCTCGCCGTTGACTGTGATGGCCTGGCCAACGTCGTTCTCACAGAAATATGGACCGATGACGACGCCAGCCCAAAATCAACACCAGACAGTGACTTTTTCTAGATGCATTGGACGCTCTTGGATCACATATGGATTGGAATCGTCCCAAATTCGACAATTTTGTTTGTTGACGTACCAATTGATCCAGAAATGGGCCTCACCGCTGACGATGTTTTTTCGATGAAAATTAGGGTCGGTTTCCAACTGCTCCAGGGTCCATTCAGCGAGCACACGTCGTTGTCTATGGTCATTTACCTTCAGCTCCTGGGTCAGTTGAACTTTGTACGGGTGCAGGCCCAAGTCACGACGCAAAATTCGCCAAGTTGTGGTCTGCGAAAGGCCGAGTTCTTGTGAGCGACGCGAAATCGACTGTCTCGGATTCTCCTGCACACTCTCACGGACAGCGGCGATGTTTTCGGCAGGTCTTGCGTTTCGTCGTCGTACGGGTGTTGGTTGATTGTTTACTGAACCAGTGCACTCAAATTTATCCACCACACTGCGAATAGTCCTCTCCGTAGAGCGATTATGGCGACCGTAAAATGAGCGAAGCTCACGGAACGTTGCCCTAACAGAACACCCATTTTGATATCATTTGCACGTGTTGTTGAATGCTATATCCGTCCATGGTGATTTGGCAAAACAAACTGAATAAATGACAGCTAATTCGACAAATGTAGCTTCAACAATATGGCCGCTATTAACTGTCAAAGTTCGGAAGTCCCGATTGGAAGACCCTTTAGTAATAGTTTTTTTGTCGCCTTATTAAAATTTTTCTCATATTCCAGCTTAATTAGTTGCCATAGTTTTCTTTAATTGACGTTTTTCTGCTATTTGTTGCTTTATTATGACAGAAATCTCATTTCGTATCTGATGATTTGTTTGCTCTGGTGTGGCTTTCCAAACTGCAGCTTGTATGGATTTAGTTAGTTCATATATTACTTTATCTACGTTATCGGTTGTTTTGAGTACAATGTCTAGTTCTTCTTCTTCTTCTTCTACTCTTATATAGGCTATTAGCCTGTTTCTAACTACACATTTCGTGTAGTACTATGAGCCATGTTGGGCGTACCCCGGGCAGGTGGCTAGTCTGACCCGTTTAGAAGAAGGAGAATGTACTTTTACGACCGCCATAGGTGTTTGTATGGTGGCCGGAGAGCACTCGATGTTTGCCGTTATTTTGACCTGGGAGTCGAGCCCAGGGCCCGCCGCGCGCGCTAGTCTGGCAGGCCGAAGCCTTTACGTCGCGGCTGTCGAGCTGTCTAGTTCAAAGAGTCAATTTGCTCTTTATATATTGGTCAGTTCGTTTTGTTGTTGCAGAGTGTTGGTTGTCTAAAGAGTTGTAGTTTGTCAGAGTACATGGTAGTTATTATAAGTATATGATCCGATGAAAAATCAAAACTGGTTTCAGTTTTTACATATATGGTATTTATACTTTTTGTAATACGAAAATCTAACAGATCCGGTATTTTTTTTATCTGCGGGACAGTATGTCGGTTGCATTGTTGAAATACGCTTTAAGATGTTTTCTTGCATTGCAACAAATAATTGTCTGCCCTTTGCGGTTGTTACTTTTGAACACCACCATGTGTTATTGGCATTATAATCGCCGCCGCTATAAATCTATTTTCGAGGTTCTCAAAGAATTTTTTATAGTCTTTTTTTGTTATTTTATTTAAGCGGGCAGTATATTGCTAATATTTTTAGTGTGTTAATCTTCTTAATTACCGCTATAGTGGTTACTCAGAAATTGCCGTATTCGTGTTTATTAAGTTTATGGTGCCTAATACCATTTCGAATTATAATGGGCGTACCGACTTGTGATTTTTCACCTGAATGATCAATTCTATACACTTTATAGTTTGGTATTTTTAAGTGAAACGACTTTCTGAAATAAACATAACATCAATATTATTAATTTGTAGGAATGACTGGACTTTTTGACTGTTGCCACAAACCGTTAGAATTTCACACTCCTGTTTTTAGTAATTAAGCCATTAGGACATTTTGTTAACAAGGGTTGTAATGACATTTATCATTATACCTATTTAATTCATTGCATTATCAAAATGCTTTTGATATTCCAAAGCGTTGTCTTTTGTTCTCTTATCTAAACTTCTAATAATTAGTTGACCATTTTGTTAAAACAAAGTGTATCAACCTTGAACATTTTGTAATTCCTTTCTACAAAATAGATTGGTGTTCGTTAAGGATTAGACATGGACAATACAGAAATGTTCTCCCAGTAACTATAAAAAAAAGACTCAACCAATAGGTCCGCCCATTCTCTTTTTTATGTAAGTAGTACTAGCTTCCAAGTTCCAATTCGAATAAATCTACTAAATCGACTGGTCTATTATACACAAATCCTCGGATTCCAAAGATTGTTTCACATTATCCTTTATAGACATTTTTCAATTTGTTGACCTTTTTTCCACGGCAGGAACCACTTTTGAGGGTGTATATTAAGCCTAAACATTCTTAAGTCCTCTCTGCAAAAAAGATTAAAGTTAATTAAAGATTAGGTATAAGCAGCGCAGAAATGGCTCTCAATGGCTCTAAAAGAACCAATCCATCGGCTCTGTTGTCGTTTTCTATAAAATTGTAAGCTACTTATTCAAACTCAAATCAATTGGCCCGAACTCACCGGTCCGTTATCCCAATTCTATTACGCAAATTACCGCATTACCGAAACGCCTTTTCAATTTTAACGTTTTTTTTTGCATGTCCCCAACTCGACCTTTATCATCTCTGCATGACAGGTACAATTTCGGTGGGAGTGTATCAACTTTGAACGTATGTAATTCTTCTCTACAAAAGAGGTCAACGTTTGCAAGGGTTAGGCTTAAGCAGTGCAGCAGTATGACTTTCAGCTCCAAATTTGGACTAATCGGCTCGACCTAGTCGATCTCCTATGTACAACCCAATTGTACTTGGCAAATAATTAATTGTATTTGCAAAACAATTTTTTGAATCCAAAGGTTTTTCGTATGCCCGCATTTAGGCCTCTATTAGTTAGTCGGCCTGCACCTCCACGACAGGTACTATTCGTGAGGAAGTGATTTTCTATACGTCATTAATTTCTCCCTGTAAATAAAGTCAAAGTTAAGAGTTAGTTATAAACAATGGATATAAAAGAACCAACCGAGCATTCCCGTTATATTTTTTGCGTAATTAAGAGCTTCCAACTTCAAATTCGAATCAGTCGGCTTGAATTGGCCGATCTCATATTTACAGTCAGATTCCACTAAGCATAGAAAACATGTAATTTATAAGACATGCTGTATCAAATTCGATCTGCCCTTACATTTGCACTATTTTAAATATGGTCATTTTGTAAACATCCTTTATAGTCTATAGAAAAACTTTAATATTTTTTAAATTGCGTTTGTCAAGTGCCAGCTAAAAAATGCATTAATAATGGCTATATATTTTATTTTTTAACATGTCAAAACTCATTACACCAATGTACTAGAATGAAACGCAATTTGTAACGCAGAAAACTTTATCGCGGACACGGTGTCCGCGATTGGGTAAAAAACTCGGTAAAACTAATTGAAAGAATAATTGTAGAAATGTAATATTTTGGAATCGAGTTTTATTTTGCACCCCTTTGCCATTACAGAACAAACAGAAAGATCTTATTGCTGCCGCTTCCTAAAATGTAGTTCCTTCGCTCACCTTGTATATGCTTGAATTTTTTTTATTAAACAATTTTACCTTTTAGGTACTATAACATGGGAAAACAACTGTCTCTATACCTAACACTGTGGGCTTTTGGAATGGATCTTATCTGGGGAATATCTTCAGGCCAGTTTGCTTATGCCGCTGTTCGTGTTTACCCTTTTAAAGTTTTCATCAGAAAAAAAGTCTTGTATGTTATTAGAACATTTTTCTACTACCGCACTGATTTTAGAATTTTTTGCTCTCTATTCTTTTTTTGATTAATTAGAGGCGAGTTTTTCTTTGCAAACGAAAAAAATTTAGGTTTTTTGTCGCCATGTCCTAGACTCCTAAAATTTCTTAAAATTTACACTAACACATAAATTTCTGCCAATTCCAAGGGGCCATCGTGGTGGTTTAATCACCTATTTTCCTTTTTGCACGTCCCATTACTAACTGAAATTCATTTACCTCTATGTAGGTGTGCCCATAATAAAGCACTAATGGTTGACTATTTTTAATGAAGGCGGTATTCTCAGTAAAATATCTGTTTTGTCCTCCACAATTAGGTGATCAGATGGACAGTTCTTCAGTGACACTTTTTATGTCATTTAGTGCCCACTTTAAATTACGGAACGGGACATCTGAAGCACGTGCCCTGGCCGTTTCAGCCCAAATTGCACAATAGGCTTTTCCAAAAGTGAAATTTAAAATAGTCTGGTCAAGAGCTTACATTTTTTTAAATAAAAATATTGTGAGTTGGTCAAGCACGGCGTTGGCAAGAACTTCTGCAGGCCGATCATTATAAACAAATTTGAAGTTTTCTTCTACAAAATTTTATCCGATCTGTTTACGCCATATCTAAGTGTTGTTTCTGTAATTCATCGGCTTACTTTCTAAGTTGACATTGATCTCAAGTGTCATGTAATAGTTATTTTAATGAAAATTAAAATCGTCCTTAAAAATCTGGCTATACAACCAGTCTTTGTTCATTAAGTCACAAGTTCAGTAGCTAAATATTTTTGGAATACCTTTTCTACTATAATGGCGTTCTATAACAAAAAAGCTTTTTTTTATTGTTACAAATGTTTTCTCGAATATCTTCCGGAATTTTATTTGCTGCCCGCTTTATTCCTCCCTGTTCAGGCAGTCCTTTTCAACTTTTTTGGCCAAGGCAGTTTTTACAGTAGTTTCTAAAATGCTTAATGCACTTAAAAAAATTATACACTAGAATCTTACCTTAAGAAATATCTCAAGATTTAATTTCTCCTCTAAACATTTATCTGTGAAAGTATAAAGCTTGTTCTTTGAGCAAAATTACTTTTCATAACGTAGGAAGCTATGAACCCTCTCCATAAAGGTTATTAAAGATATTGTGCCTGGCATTTTTACTTAAAATCGTTTACCTTGCAATATAAAATTGTTTAAGATTTATAAATGGCTAATTTGGTAGTTACTAAATATTTTCTTTGAGGTACAGACTCAAAATTATAAAATTTAAATCTACAAGAAATATAAAACTTGAATGTTGTAAAATTATTTGATGCTAATTGTTGAGTAAATACAGAATCAATTGTAACTTTTCTGAACGTTATTTATATAACCTGAGATCTGGTAACTTGCATTATAAAATTCTATATATTTAGCTACTTTCTTAACATTTCACCAACTTTATGCAACAATACTTAAAAAAATACGTTTAACAATTTAATTTATTGCCGCACCTATTAAACTAAATACACAATACTGTGATTAATATCGTTTAATTATTACAATCAATCATATGCACCATAAAAAAACATTTGCAGTAAGATAAAAATAACTACAAACTAAACTTAATACGAACACAAATTGATTTTAAAAGATTTTCAGCACAAAAGAAGCTTTTTTAAACTAGAAGTATTCATTCAACGTAGCAAAAACTAGTAACGGCCGTCCATCTGGACTTTATCGCCAATTGCGGAAACATCTGACAATATCGGGCATTACAGACTCATAGAAATTCTCCAAAAAGGGGTATTGACGGCAAAAATATTCAAATAGTGGCTAATCTCTAACGAGATCGGCGTGCCGATGCAAAAATAGGCAGTTTGCTCACGAATGAAATTTACATGAAAAAGGCGTGCGGCAAGGTTGTATATTACCATTTCTCCTTTTTAACATACATTCTGCGGCATTTTTGCAGAAACATTCAGGAAGCGACCAAAATTATTAAGCTAAACGGAGAATTTCAGGCCTTCCAGATCTGGGCTTATCGCCGCGCCCTTCGCATATTTACTACATCACTACTGTAAAAGTAGCAAAAAAATGTTATAAAATAAGAATTTTTTTTAGATATATGATAAAAATACACTATATAGTATTAGCTATAAGAGTAAGGATACGCTATATATAGGGTAATTTTTTAGTAACGACCTCGCATAAAAGTATGCGGCTTTAAGATAAGAATTACACCAATCCGACAAGATTTTTTTTTAAAAGAGAAGACTACAGTTAATGCCTACCACTATCATTTAAAAATAATTTTTGTTGTTGGAATTCCACCCAAATAAGCGTCATTTTCGAGAAGAATATAAAGAACATGCTGATAAATCTCATTGAATTCTTGTAGAAGCTTATGAAGAATGAGCCCCATTAGAAACAACATACAAACACTAACTTTATCGCTTCAGTTGTAGTAGTTTTGGCGGAAAGGTTAAAGAACATCCAGAACAGCACAAAAAAGCTTGAAGACTAAGAATTGCTGGATTATTTAATAAAGATTTTTGGGTTAGACACAAAACTATTTTGCAAAGGCATTAAACATTACTTAATCGAGGCTTTATAAACACTTCAAAGTTACGTGAGAATTATATAAGGAATCCTCTTACAAATTTAAGAAAGAATACGTCAAAAGACAAAAAACCATATACAAAACCCTGCTTGATAAGTAAAAAGAAAGGGGTTTTTACATTGTATTGTTACTGGCGATAAAAGAAAATATGTTTAAATAATTCCAAACACAAAGTATCAATTTGCAACTCAGGCTAACACTCACCATCGGGGTCAAAGGCAATGCTCTGTATTTGGTGGAATCAGGAATTTGTGCTGTGTAATTAGCTTTTAAAACCTAGCTAAACGATTATTAGTTAGTTACGCCTGCTAACAACAATGATTCAAATTTAACCGAGCACCTAAAACCAAATGCCCAGAATAAGCCAAAAATCTTGATCACATGTTGGGAAACGGGTCAGGAACATTGTTGAAAGGCTTTTTCCATCCGCCGTATTCACAAAAGATTGCTTCTTCCAACACAGCATCACATCAGCTCATATGAAGACGTCCAAAATGGAGTGATTTAAAAGACAATTGTTTTTTTTAACGTACTTAGTAGATTATAAAAAAGTTGGGAAAGAGTCCTAGCTAACTATGACAAATACTTAAATTGATGTTTTTTATTTGTCAAAGAAAACCACGCATTTGCGAAAAAAGCGGAGTCTTAAATACCACTATCCAATTAATAAAATTTTGAGCAAAACGGCGCACTTACTCACACTACTATTTATTATAAAACTGGTTCTCCGTCAGTCAAAATTGAAACCCTCTGGATTATACATAGAACATTATTGGGAAAGTTATTTATTAACAATTACAATCACCTCAACGTGAGACCTGATAAAAATGCGTTAAAGCACTTCACTTAGAATGTAGAAGTAATGAATAAAGCGACAATAAATTCAAATTTCAACTAATAAGTCATTGTTATGGTAATTCTTGTTTTTCCATTTTGCTGGTGCATCCTCTAGTAGGAGAGATTAAAGAAAGGAACTCATAATCCCAGTACGTAAGACAATGGTTTTTGCGTAGCATAATGTTTAACCACTAATAGCAATCCCTGATCATGTAGGTCAACCTAATTAATACTTTGTACATATCGCAAAATTTTGAATGTGCTCATATAGCTTGTTTTATACCATCATATAGTTGTTAATCTAATTTTTGCTCTGACCTGTGCTTCTAAGCATATACAATACTCTCTTTCTTGAAGTTCTTTAAATTATAATAGGTGTGTAAATAAGTTCTCATCTCTTTTCTGCAAAATTAAAGTTTTATTTAAAAACAAACAAAAAAAGCTTAAGTGTCAAAGTATTCTCCGTTGGCATCGATGACCTTATGCCATCTTTCGGGTAGCTTGCGAATTCCCTGGTGATAGAAACTCACCGGCTTCGAGACGATAAAGTTATCGATGCATTTTCGGACTTCTTCTTCTGTTTTGAAGTGAGTATCGACCAAGTGATGCTGTAACGACCGGAATAAATGATAATCGGAAGGGGCCATGTCTGGGCTATACGCCGCATGTGGGAGAAGTTCCCAGCCTAACGTGCCTGCAGCTCATCCGTGTCAAATTTTTGAGGACGTACAGCGCGTGGTTGATCCTCCGCGAAATCTTTGGACTTACAGCATTCTTACCATATGCAGCACAAATCATTTCAGTGGTTTCAGCAGCGTTTTTCTTAAGATGAAACGCGAAGTGGATAGAAAATCGAATATGCTCTTTTGTGATTGCCATCGTGAACACAGCTGATTATTGAAGTTATGTGCATTGCTTTAAAACCGCAAGAGGGCGGACTAATACGTTACATGTAAACGGTGATTTGCGTCCTGTGAAATCTAAAGCTGAGAACTTATTTATACACCTATTACTTAACCTCTTTTAAAATAAATTCCAACCACTGGCAAGCATTGGTAATACAAATAAAAACCTAACAGATGGAAGCAGCAAAAACTTGTGTAAAGAACTCGCCAATACGACTAATCAAAAGTACCACTACGAAAAATGTTATTTTACAAAAACCCAATTGGCAACAAAATAAGGTTCTTTCTAATATTAGAAAACTTTAAAAATTTAAAAACCTCTCTTAGATATTAATAACAACGTGGCTAGACGTATTTTTAGGCTAAAAGAAGAACGTAGTAATATCAAGCAAATATAATAATTTAAGAACTTATTCTTTATTGTACTTGAACCCAAGGAAAACAACAAATCAATATTTCAAAAAGTACCTCTTAAATACTAGAATAATAGTGGAGCCATTTCATAAAAAAAAACTCGTAGAATGCAACTGACCATTATAATAGAAATTTCACCGCAATAAACATCCCAACAACTAATATGTTTTCTTAAAAGTTCTACAGATTTTTGTGGATTTTTGAGTTTATAGTATAGTAATAAATTGCATCTTCGGATTTTAGATGGTTTTGGACTAAATTAAACTTTGGGTTTTGATGCACTATTGCATAAGCGGCGTCTTTTTGTCAAGAGATACTGCAAAGAAAATCTGCTATGCTGCAGGTGAAGGAAGTGTCTACTGCTCTACTGTCTCCAAATGGTACAAAAACTTCGATTTCGCTATATTAATCTCAAGAATTAATCTTCGATTCAAAGCCGCCCGAGTGGTGCTTTGGCTAGATCCTAAAACTTGCAGATCGGTGGCAAAAGATTGTAGAAAATATCAGTTTTTGTTGTTTTTATCCAAAAAAATTAGTTGCATCGCAAGCGTTGCAGAACTTTTGCAACAACTTGGTAAATATATTCTGTGGAAAGGTAGATTGCAAAGAAATCAAAACTGGAAACGCAACATCCACAAGTGACAAGAGGTTCACTCTCGTAGCATCAGATTTTTCATCACCAAGGCAGATTAGTAATCGGTATTGAGTAGCACAAATGGCCTAGGCGCCCACAGTGTACAACAGTTCGGACTAGTGTTATAAATCATATGGGTTATGGAGCAAGACTTGCAATCACATTTATACAAGAAAACTTTACAAATTAAAATAACAAAGTAACGCACCTACAATTAAAAACTAGAAAAGTGAGAAAAACTGCAGACACACTTTGTAATAAACTTAGTGAGTTTAGACACCAAAACACCAACAAATTGTCCAGTATAAGATCGCCACATTGAATGCAAAAGGTCTGACACAACGTCTCCATAAAATAGAAACACTTCTCACCACTAACCATATTAAGGTTTTACTACTGCCGAGGCACACTTACTTAAAAATAGCAGGCTATAAAATTTATAATACACAGCACGCGGGGATAAGCTCTAGTCATCATTAGAAAAAATAGCAATTATTATAAATGAAAGAAATTTAGTTATTAAACCAATAGCAGAATAAATATTTAGCAATATCACAACGTACTTCCAAGGTACAGAAGTGAAATAGCAATAGAATATAAACTTTCTACCCTTCAGATTTATTTCAGATTGAGATTACAATTCTAAACATCCATATTCAATATATTAATTGATTTTTTCTAGACGAAGAGCTTATAACCAATAATGCAAAAAAGCATCTAAATCATACTTACAGTAACTACATTGAGTATTATTGACAAATTAGCTTTAACTTCTAATAACAAAAAGTATTGGACAAGTATATCGAAATATGGAAGAATGCTCAGATCACACTCCTGAGGTACTATCAGTATACCTATAATTACAATACAATTGAAACTACTTTTAGAAATATCAAACTTTTCTCATAATAACTAAACAGTGGACGATATTGGACAAGTATACAATACAAATATGAAAATCTCAGACACTACTAAGACTGAGGTACTAATAAGACAATTATAGACACTATAATTAATTAAAGAAACTGCGGAATACAAACACACCTTTTAAAGAATTCATCTAAGGTTTATCGGCTACAGAACCAAGTGGCTACTTATTATAGAAAGCCAACAGACACCTAAAACAGCACAAAAACTCATTCCGCCAATCTGTAAAGAAAATGAGACTTAAGCGAAAAAACATGACGAAAAACCTAAGGTATTTGCCATACATTTCACAAAAAGTCTCCCACCACAACCTGGAGAAAATTGGTAAAGAAGAACTAGACAGATTATTAAATGTCTCTTTGTAACCATCAGTCCCAATCCAATCCATTAAAGTAAAAGAGATGAAGTACCATAAACAAGCTGACATTTATGTTTAATGCGATTTTGAAAACTGCTCACTTTCCGGCAAAATTTTTATAATCCAAAAGTCTGGCAAGCCACCCAACTTAGTAGTTATACAGACCGATAAGTTTGTTATCTGTAATCTCAAAGACTAACAACTGTTTTAAAAAACAACATTTTATACCAAGTCATCAATTCGGTTTCGGAGACAGCACTCCATAATTGTGTGAGTTCATAGACTAGCAGAAATTATTAATGCTATGTTTGGAACTAAAGAATACAGTGGTGATGTCGTTCTAAAAATAAAGCAAGCATTTGACATAGTCTAACACAAAAACCTATTCCACAATTTAAAACTGTAGATGACTGGTAACATTTACCGTCTTATTACAGTCTTATATTACAAATTCACTTACAAAGAAGAACTTACCAATCTAATACCCATAGAATCTGGAATACTTCAATTTAGTTTTTAGGATCAGTGTTTTATATATACTTTGCATGGTAGACCGACCAAAATATGGGGAAGTGTCAATTGCAACTTTTGCAGCTATTTTGCACTACTGATTATTGATAAAGATCCAACAAGTGTTTCTACAAAATTACAACCCTCCTCAATACCATGCAACGTTCATTTAAAAAGTGGAGAATTGAAAGCACTAAGTGTAAGTCTGTGCACGCCACCTATCACTCTCAATGTGTCACTAGTACCACAGTCTAACAATGCAAGGTACATCGGTATCTATCTTGATCAAGGTCTAACCCGAAAAACATTGTGGACCAAACTCAAACAACTTAACCTAAAATTTACCAAACATTACTGGCTTCTGGGCAGACATTCTCAAATTTCCCTACACAACAATCTTCTAATTTATAAAATAAATAAATAAATGCGTCGGTTGCTCAAGTTGCCTGGTCTGAAGTCTCTCGCCACCGCTCCTGCCGCCACAGTTGCTGTTCTAAAAGAAAAGCTAAGACAACTTTTAGCTTGCGTTAAGTATTAGAAATTGCTATCTGAAATTGATATACGGACTAGAAGTGATACCTGCCAACACAGATCGTTATAACAAATTGTCGTGTGGTCTGCGGGTCAAGTGACACTTTATATCGGTTGTGACTACCTATCGCCATAGAAAGTAAAACAAACAAATATTACTACAAATTATTATAGCAACCAAATCGTGCCTGTACAAAATGTACAACAATTCATGTCGATGCAGATAGAGCAAAACCATCAAATATAATTTATTCTAAATTATTAGTATATGCCAACAAACAATTTACCATCAAACTGGACAATAAACAATATAATGCAATTCCACCTATCAAATGTGGTTTATTATAATGCAGGCGTACACCAACTACTAATAAAGCAATCAATGTAAGATTGGCACACTGATGATAACAGACGATGTGGGCGTAAAGAATCCAGTGACATTACGCAGAGGCAATCTAAATCGGTTAAACAATCAAAATACTGGCTAAATCCCACAAATCACTTTTAGCACCTTACTGATCAAACAAAATTCATTCAAAATTCTAATCCAGAACTTGACGTAAACTCAGCAATCAAGGAACTCAAACTACCCCCAATATTCCTATCAGGGATTAAAGTTATTGAACTACATGTGCGCTAACTGGAAGCGATCCACTAAACATTAAAAATAATAAACAAGGGCGAAGTATAAATCTCACCGCAAACCGCATGCTTTGCAAGTCTGATTTTTTTTTTTATTTTAATAAATGTACAGAAATCAGAATCTGTATTCTATAAGCTATAGTGCTGGCCTAGAGACTGGTAGTAAGAGTCTCAGCGTATCCTGATGAAGGCTTCCCCATTGAGAAGGCCTCTTGGTCACCTCACAGACCTTGTCAAAGGCCTGGCTCACGTCTAAAAATGCCGCTGAGCAGTATTTTTTCTCTTCGATGGCTTCGTTGATGACATGAACTATTCTATGGCATTGTTGAATCGTAGAATGTTCAGGGCGAAACCCAAACTGGTGGTCGGGAAGTATGTTAAAAAGAGGCCGGATACGTTTCAGAAGAAGTCTCTCAAATAATTTTGATATGGAGGACAACAGACTGATCGGTCTGTAAGAAGAAACATCAGTTAGTGGCTTTCCAGGCTTAAGGATGAGAAGGATTTCAGATGTTTTAAGGCACTTGGGCCAGTAACGGGTTCGTAGAATGGCGTTAAAGAGGTATGTTAACATTACGATCCCTTTCTTTGGTAGTTCCTTCAGCATCTTGGAAGTTATCTGGTCAATTCCGGTGCTTTTCGATTATTTAGTAGAGATTTTGAATTTGAGCTCACGAGGACTAGCCAGGTGTAGATTTGTTATTCTCACCATTTCATCATTATCGTCATCACGTGTAGGTGGCGTTATGAAGTGTGAGGTATCGCCAAAAGGAGTGAATACCTTGGTTAAATGTTGCGCAAAGAGGTCTGCCTTTTCGCGACTGCTTCTAGCCCAGTTTGATGTATGCACGTCTAGACGCAATGGAGTAGATGTCACTACAGGTTTTCGAAGTGATTTGATTGGACGCCAAATGGAGTTGTCGTAGCGGTTAAGAGAGGTAATGTATTGCGAAAAGTTGTTGTCTCTCATTTCTTTCAGCTTTGTTTTTAGTAGATTGCATAGTTGATTAAAGGCTGTTTTATCACTAGGAGTGTGCGATCGATGCCACTTCGCTCGCGCTTTTCGTTTCTTCGCTATTAGCAACTTTATTTCTACTGGGATGTTGTACTGTTGTTCATG
The DNA here is from genome assembly GCA_036346155.1 of Sinelater perroti. Lineage (NCBI taxonomy): Eukaryota > Metazoa > Arthropoda > Insecta > Coleoptera > Elateridae > Sinelater > Sinelater perroti. The sequence goes on along the minus strand of JARFIY010000370.1, from coordinate 14,766,953 downwards.
GGCTGGTAGGTGTGGTGTAGCTTGTTTGGCAGCATCATGCATGCTAGTGATTAGTGAGGTTGTTGCTGCTTCTATTTATTCAGTTGATGTACATGACTATTAATTTCATTTCTGAAGATATCCCAGTTCGTTTTTGAGTTATGGAGTTTAGTGGGTTTCTTAAAATTAATCGCAGAGGTGCTGATGGTGACAATAATTGGTGAATGATCAGAAGACAGGTCGTAGCTGGGCGCTATATCCGTATAAGTTGATGCTATGCCATGAACCACAAAGAAATCCAAAAGATCAGGGAATTTTTTTGGATCACTCGGCCAGTACGTCGGTGTGCCAGTAGATAAGAATGAATAATTCTTTTCGTGTAGGAGGTTTGCTAGCTCTCTACCTTTCGTTGTGGTGATACTGGAACCCCACAGAGTGTGTTTGCTGTTAAAATCTCCCCCTACCAGAAATTTCGTTCCAAGTGTTTGGAAGAAATCTTGAAAATCGTCTTTTTTTAAGTTGTAGCGTGGTGGGCAGTACACTGCTGAGATTGTTAGTTCATAAGGCATGATTTTAACTTTGATCTAGGTGGCTTGAAGATGATTTTTTTCATACTTTGGTAGTGCGAAGTGATTGATTGTTGATTTTATTAAGATGGCAGTTCTAGCATGAGCAGTATCATCTGGGTGGTTAGTATGGTACAGGGTGTAGTAGGGTATCTTAAAGTATGATCTGCTTGTAAAATGAGATTCACTAATTAAGAAGATGTCAATTTGATTTTGATGGACAAATACTTGTATTTCATCTTTGTGTTGAAGCATTCCGTTGGCATTCCAATGTGCTATTCGGAGGAACTTAGCCATTACTTTAATTTAGATATTAGCATGGTTAGCATGTTTAAGACCATGCTATTTTGTTGTATGATCTGTTGGAACATGCCTTTGAATTCTTCAAGGAATTTATTCAGCGCTGTGCTTATATGTTCTCCATTTTGTGTGGATTGGTTTCCAGAGTTTTTTAATGCATTTGCAAAACTGTATGAAGGAAGCGTAGTTGTTTGATTTGGTTGGCTAAATTGTTGTGTATGTTGTATTAGTTGTGGTTGTCGCAGAGGAGTATTCGTTCTGTTGATTTTGTAATATTTGTGATAACACTCACAGCCTCTATAATTGGCAGGGTGAGGTCCGCCACATAAAGCACATGTTGCTGGCGTTTCCCTGCTTTTTTTGCAGATTTTAGTGTCGTGGGAACCGCCACATTTCACACACAAAAAGGGACGGTTGCAGTATGATTTGGTGTGACCGTACATTTGACAACGCATACACTGCGATATTTTATTGTCTGATTTGAGGCTTCCAAACAGGTAGAAATCACATGGGGCTAAATCGGGACTGTACGTCAGATGTGGCAGAAGGTTCTCTTTTATTTTAGGAGGGTTTTCATTGTTGTTTTGGCCGAATAAAGGCATGCATTATCTTGAAGAAAGGTTACCTGCTTTCCACCTGTCTTCCGCTTGGATCAGGTTTTTTCCTTCACGTCTGTTGCCATAATGCCTGAGTAATAAGTTTTATTGACTATTCTGGCATCTATCAAAGTCTACATGGATAACCTCCTGCCAGTCCCAGAACAACGTTTCTATCACTTTTTCTGCCAAACTGATACGCCGTCACTAGCGTGATGGCTGCTAGAACTCGAAAATGAAGCAGTGGACTCACGTTTTATCAGTGGCCACTATAAACTTCAAAAATGTGTCGTCTTTGTCTTCAAACTTCTGTAGAATACGACTGACAGCTTGGATGCGCACTATTTTGTATGGTATCTACCGTGCATTTATCTTGCAATAGTGCAGGTGGTTTTTTGCGATGTTTTCTACACTACCAACCCTGATTAACATTGCTCTAAGTTTTTTGGTAGTCTTGCGCGTATTCTCACGAATAAGCTCGCCTGCTTGATCAATGTTTGGTTCGGTGATGGATACTCCCAACCGACGATCATGTGGTTTATTCTCCACACGCTTTCTGCTCTCTCTGAAGCAGTTACACCATTCAAACACACGGATCGGTAAGAGATACTCTTTCCCATACTGTTGTATAGAATCTGTGGTAAATTTCAGCGGATGTAACGTTTTTTCCAACGACGAATTTGATCACAATGCGGTGTTATACGCTCCGCGGTGCCTTCTGTTCGGTCACCACTCCAGCAACTTCCAAACAGGACTAAACAGGTTCTAACCCAAGCAGGAGGGAGGGTGGTAGTTGTAGCTGCACTTTCTCAAGGGTGCACAGCTGCTATGCAGTGCGGTTTGTTTACAGAGAAATCAATCCCGGTCATATTTGAGCTACTTTATAATTAAGCCTTTAGCTGAAAGAAATGCCGAATTTCATACATATTAGCGAAAACGGGAACGAAGCTTCATAGTAGTCTCTAAAAATATACATGCATCTGTAAATCCAAAAAAGTTAAAAGAAGAAATAAAAATATTTGACCATGAGGTCACCAATATTGCCAACAAAAGCAAAAAGGTACACAAATAGCTCTACCATTTTTTTGCGAAGCTAAAAACAGCTGAAATGATAAAAATATCTAGGATATAAGCAAACTGTGTTATTCGATAGTTAAATTCGAACACCTATGTAAAGTGCGAGATCCCACAATGCGCTAAAAATTTCTGTAACCGAAGTTCACGGCGAGTCAAATGCGCTGGAAGTCTCCTCATCGCCCATTGTCAACGTAAAAAGTCCTGACGTTAAATGTGTGAACTATAGAGGAAATCATCCCGCTGACTGCAAGAGAAGTCTAGTTTATAATAAACTGCAACAAAAAATGTATCCCCGGTTAAGAAACGGGCAACTTAAGCCAACTCATTGGTTTTTGACACAACTGATCCAACCAAATATCAGCTACGCCCAAACATCGAAAATTAATAGACACTATAGGTAGCAAGATTTACAAACGACACTCCGGTACTTTCTTCTCATCTTGAACACCATATGGCAAGTCACCATCTACAGGAACATTTACAAAAATTAGAACTTTGGTTCAATAAATGGTGGATAAAAGCAAATGAAGAAAAGTAGGTACTTTTTCCCTAAGAGTAGGTACCTGGCTGTTGTTTTGCTTAACGGCATACCAGCACCGCAAGATGAACACGTAAAATACTTAGGACTTCACTTCATTTCACGAAAAGGGACCAGCTGAGTCTTAAAATTCAAAACATGTATTGGTTTTCGGACCAAAAATCTCAACTGGTTATTAATAATAAAAATTTGCTCTGTAAAGCCAATATGGAGTCGCGGAATTCAACTTAGGGGAACAGCAAGCAATTCCAACATTGACATTTTAAGGCGCGTTTAGTCCAAACGCTGCCTGATTCTCAATCACAAATAATATTCGGAACTATAGTGGACCGTTATGCTACTTATTTTAGTACTTTACCAAACGTGTTAATCGATCTTCCGCTAGAGAAAGACAAAATCCAGCCTAAACTCAAACGAATAAAAATTTTCGATTTTCCACATCGCTTTGAGTGACAATGTGTAAATAATGGGTGTAGTGTATTAGCAACATAAAACTATTGAATTATTAAATGTGAATCCTCTTTCGTTTGTTTCCCACGAGTTCTTTATGAGTTATTTTTATGTGTATTATTGTCAAATCGCTTATTGTATGAAAGACAAATTGTAGATCAATAAATAAATCTAAAAAATCTGCTCTGAAGTAGTAATATATTTTGAAAAAATCATTTTAAAAATTGTTTACTGAATAAGCACCAAACAAAATGATCAATAAAAAGTTATGTTAATAAACGTAAAATAAATTAAGCACAGCAACTGATATATAAAAAAACTTGACGAATATGTCGCTGTTAATTAATGTTAACAAAAATTTAAACTAAATAATGCCAAGCACTCTATAAGAAATAATGCATAGAAAGTTTATCAATTCAATAAAAAAGAAAACGACGATATTAAGAATCAATACAAAACAGGAACAGAACTAATTATTCTATTTTTAATAAATAATTACAGTTGATCAAAACATTGCAAATATAACTTAAAACTTAAAATAACTGCCATCTACTGCATTGTAAGATAAACAAATGGAGTAGACATTTAAAACGTTGCTAAAGAATGTTTAATGCAGAAACCGGTTAAATGGGAATTTATTGCCACCTAAAAGTCGATAGTAAAATAATTTAGCAGTAAAAGTAGCGCTTTAACAGCAGCTCTGGGCCATCTATTAGCTGCTATTTGTACTACCACATATTTTACAAGTTAATTTCAGCTGCGGTAATGATGAATAAAGGCAACGTGAACAGTGATGTTACTTTTTTTAATAGTGTTGACCGACAGATTACGCCAAAAAATACAATGAAGAGCACCCTTTTCTACACGAATTATTACACTGCAACTGGTTATTGGGAATTAAACAGTAAATTGCTTCTACTACTGTTTCTTCATTTAGCAAATTCCACTTGTAATTTTAATAACGTTAAATGTAGACGCAGAAATAATTTTTAAATTATAAAATGTATATTTTGGTGAAATTTTTGTACAGGTTTCTGGTCTACGATAGAAAACGCCTCGATTTTCACATTAATTTTCTTAGTATGCATAACGCTCTTATTGTTAAAATTGTATTCATGCTAATTAACTTGTATGCGTGCTTTTTCTTTAATGCATAGCCGTCTGGCACGTGATTGTCGTGCTTACTTTTCCATATTATAACAGTTAACTTTTGTCACAAAGCTACTATGGTTTTGAGAGACCTTCAAAATGTTTATGGATAAATGCTTAAATATCTTACCACGATGGTAGTCAGATGATGAATTGTTCACTTTAACTGATAAAAATAGGTCCGCAAAATATGATTTCAATAAAAGATACAGCTGGCTAGGTAGTCTGCTAGGTTTTTGTTCTCAAAACTTTCCATTATATGGGTGACAAGTCGATAGCTTTGATGTATAGTTGAGTGTACTTCCGAAATCCAAACTGGTGCGATGGGGTAAGCTAATTTAAATCTACGGTGTCTTTAATTCATTGTAATAGGAGTCGATCGAGGACCTTAGAAAATAGGGGGGAAACTTATTGGTTCATAGAACTGTCGTTGAGTGGGAGGTTCTTCTGATTAGCTGATCATAATAAACTGAGCGTATTTTCATTAAGCGAAAAAGCAACAAAGTTGAAACATGCTATTATAGATGATGGTAAGCAGAAACAGAGTTTTTCGAAAAAGGTTTATAACTACTTCTCCTACTATGAAATCACATCCGGGGGATTTTTATGCATTTATTTGAAGTTGCTGAGAGACTTCTGCTACTGAGAAGGGTTTGAAACGTAGTGACCATTGACACGGCACATCAATTTCTCTATCACTGTCACCATTGTGAGTTTGCGACGTTGTAAAGATGTTTGCGAGATGTTTGCAAACGTGGTTGCTTTTTCTAAGTCTGATCTTGACCATGTACCGTCTGAATTTTTAATTGGAGGAATCACTATAATTGACAGCTTATTTTTTTTTGTTGCTTTCCATATAGTTGTCATCGAGTGAAAGGTTCGTGAATTATTGTCTAAAAGTTTTGTTGCGAACTTTTGCTAAGGTGAGTAAACCTTTTATATAAAGGTTTGTTCTGCCTCTCTAGTTCTCTACTATTGTCTTCTCGCCCTACGTTTTTCAGTAATTAGATCTCGGATATATCTTAGAATGTTATTTACTATGGATGTAGTGTTGGTTGTAACTGGGGTAACATTCCATACAGCTTTCTGTATTATCATGGTCAAATACTGAGTTGTTTTATCAAGATCGTGCGCATTTTTTAATCTTGTTCTAACTGACTTCTAAAGTAATCCCAATCAGTATATTTGGTGCTTTAGAGGGGGTTCTTTTGTAATGATCATTGAGCTGATTGTTATGATGACTAGAGCGTGATCAGAGGATAGGTAGCTAACTTCTGCTTGGTAGTAACTGGTTGCTGTGTCACTGAGAACTTTGTAATCTAGGAAATCTTGTTGCTAGGCCAGTAAGTTGACTCGTCGGTGGAAAGATAATCATACTTCTGAATTCTGAATTGCCCTTTGGAAGTTACGACCTCAGGCTACGTGTTTTAAGTTCTAATCTTCTTCGGTAATAAATTTTGTGCCTAACGTTTTAAAATAGTCTTCGTATTTCTGTGGAAATGAGGTACCTTGATGGGTTCTACACGACTGCAATTATCGGAGGGTACTTTAATTTTTGCATTTTAAATTTTGTTTGTTGTATGAGATTTTAATTCATAGTGGGCAATTAAAGTTTTAACAATTACAGCTTATTCAGTATAAGCTGTTTTTATTGTTGCATGGGTCGATATTTTAGAGTTGTACGAAAGTTATAATTTCTGCGATGTGATTGGTTATGCCATTCCAAGAGAGCAATGCGTATCGTAGTTGCTATTTTTTCATTCTATTTTGTTGATAACTTCAGGGAGCATGTTAAAGATTATGCACATTTTAGGTCTTTTTTTATTTAATGTTTCGTCCTTCAGAGGACAACCATCAGAGTTGCTTGTAAGGTCTTTATTTTCTGAGTATGGCTTCGACTTCTAAAAATTGTTGAATTTGTTAAAGTTACTGTTTAGTATTGTCCAGTTCTGTTTGTGTTTTTCACTTTTTCGTATATATTTAAATATACAGAAACGGCAATGTAATTCTAGTATTTTTTAAGTTATATTACGAAAAAGCTAAAAGGACGTTTACGTGCGCGCGAAATCCCCTATTATCTGACACAAGTTAGTTTTATACAATCAACAACCTGCGATTGTAAAAAAATGGGACGGGAAATAAAAAGAATTTGTCCGCAAATTGAAAGAAATGGTCGTGCCGAGGTCGACAGGCAGTCTAGTAGTGCACTACAAGTCTTTCATCCTGAGAAACCTCCAACTGCTGCCTTGCGAAAAATAATATGAACAGGAAGTAAAGGCCTAAGTACTTCTGAACGACACAAACACGACATTGTAAGCTTCATCCTGAAAATAAAGTGAATCGACAAAATAATCGATCGATCTGCCAATATGCTTCTAAAGTGCCTATCGTTATGCATACACAGTTTCCCGTCTCAAAATGGTGCTGGGACTTGTAACTAGCGGAGGAAATGTAGTGGTGCCCAATTTTTTTAAAGAAGGTGACCACCGAGAGCTGTATCAACGTGCTGGAGATAAATTTCAATACCCGGATAGAGGAGATAGCTGCTGGGGTAGAGTAAGTATTTCAGCAAGACTCTGCCCCAGCCCCGAAGGCAAGGAAGACCTAAGCATGGCTGTACAATAATTTTTGTTACTATTAATATCCCGAATTGTGGCCACCCTCCAGTCCCGATTGTAATTTCCTTCAGTACTAGTCCCGGCTAAAGAAGGTTGTAGCCGCTGATAGAGGCTACATTGAATAATATGATTCTTAATACTACCTACTTTAACTGTACCGAGTATTTTTTGAAAATATTTTTTTTGTATTCTAATATTGTTTTCTTTATTTATTTTTAGGATTTACACCGATTATGAATCTGTTATATATTTTGTATACTTCTAATATCAATTTTCTATTTTTTAAATATTGTGAATGTACTTTCTCTGTTTATTCATAAAATCTACAATTTTCTGAGCTGTCCATTCTTGTCTTTTATTATTTTCTTTAAGTCTAAATGTCTTCTTAAATATTTATTATTTTGTTTTTTATTGAGTTGCAGGTAGTCTACATCGCTTTTTCTATTGGCATATATATATATATATATATATATATATATATATATATATATATATATATATATATATATATTTAAATACTGCACATTTACAATCTATTGAACATCAACAATAAGTAAATAGTTTGGCTAATAGACATGCAATATCCTGTAAGAATAAAATCCACTGACTTCATTCTTGCTTAGTAAGATCGAACTGCGTCGGTGCTGAAGAGGTCACAAATTACACTGATCTCTGAAATCGTGTCTTTAAGTCTAATGGATCGTATCTTTTTAAACGTTTAATACACTGTTTTTCAAGCAAATTTGCTGCTAGGATGTTGGGGTGAACACTAAGTTTTCTTAGATATGTTGCACTAGCTCTGCGAATTTCCTCGTGTACGGTTGGGAGAGGAAGATCCTGTTGAAGAACCCAATTGGAGACATAACGTAGAGCGTTAGCTATCGTCCTTACGACTTTATTTAAAGCTTTGGAGGATTTCCAAGTTAGCCGATCCCCAGACTTGGAGTCCGTATGTTCATATCGGTTTCATGATCGTTTTATACAGTCGCAACTTATTTTCTATAGATAAGGAGGATGTTCTTCCAATTAACCAACACATTTGTCAGAATTTGAGCCCTAATTGTATTCGTTTTTTCATTATGTGTGTTTTCCATGTGAGGCGTCTGTCCAGATGAATTCCCAAGTATTTGACGTTATCCTGTTGAGGAATAGGTTCACCATTAAGTGATGGGCAAATTTCTGTTCGTAGTGTGAAGGTTGTTTGTACGGATTTTGTTTCGTTATCTTGTATACGCCATAGTTGTAGCCAGGTATATATTTTATTAAGGGTGATTTGGAGGTAGTTAGAAGCTACACGAGGGTTTGAGGGTGATGATAGTACTGCTGTATCATCGGCGTAAGTGGCTGTGAGGAATTGTGGACAAATCTGCTGTATATATATATGGTAAAGAACTGGTCCTAATATACTTCCCTGTGGCACTCCTGAGTATATTGGATAGAGGTCAGTCAATACTTCTCTTAGTTTGATTTGAAAAGTTTGCCCTTCTAGGTATGACTGGATAAGTTCATACATTTGTGGAAGATCCCTTCTAATTTTATATATTAGTCCCGTGTGCCAAACCTTATCGAAGGCTTGTCTAATGTCGAGGAATACAGCAGTGCAGTATCTTTTAAGATTCAAGTCGTAATTTATTTTTATCACTATTCGATGAACTTGTTCTATTGTACCGTGTCCTTCCCTAAAACCAAACTGATGTTGTGGGAATATATTTCTATCTGCGAGCATAGTTTGTATTTTTTGTAGAAGCAGTTTTTCAAATAGTTTAGAGACTATAGCTAGCAGGCTAATTGGTCGGTAAGTGGTAATGTCCTCTGGGTTTTTTCCGGACTTTGGAATCATTAGTATTTGCCCAACTTTCCACTGTTCAGGGAATATTTTAAGTCTTAGAGCTGCATTGAATATATATGTAATTAATTTAAAGCCATTTCCTGGCAATTGTTTTAATAGACCTGCCGTGAGTAAATCATATCCTGGTGCTTTATGCGGATTAAGACTTTTGACAGCAGCTATTACTTGTTTGACTTTTACAGGCTTTCGAGGAGGTTGTGCTTCAAGTGGTTCCGCTAATGTGTAATGAATTGTTTGTTCTTTTTCCACTGTGCAGGTTCTGGGTATTGGCTGGAACACTGTAGACATGTGATTTGCAAATGCTGCTGCTTTTCCTTAGTCGCTTAGAGCCCAACTACTATCTAGGAGTCTGATTGGGGGTATAAACGTAGCTGGTCTTTTTAATTTCTTTGTTGCTCTCAAGAGTGAAGCATCTGTGACTTCGTAAGGTGTTAAACTGGATAGGTAATTTTGTATTTCCTGATTTTTGTACTGTTTGAGGAGAGTTTTTAAATTTTGGGTAGCATGGTTAAAATTAGTTTTGTCTCGTGGGGATATACTGTTTTGCCAAATTCGTCGACGTCTTCGTTTTTCGGCTATTTTCTGTTTAATAAACACAGGGAAACGCTCAAGTGTACCCTGTTCTTCGTTGTCAGAAGTTGATTCCCAGGTAGCATCCTGTAAGGTTTGGTTGAGATGTTCCACTGCATTCAATAGATCAATGTCCGTTTTCAAAGGAATGTTTAATTTTACCTTTTCTTGGATGATCTCTCGAAAATACTCCCAGTTTGTTCGCTTACTACACAAAGTGGGACGGGTAGTTCTTGTTAGTATTTTTGAGCTGTATGTTACAATTATCGGGGAGTGGTCAGATGAAAGGTCTAGACTGGATTCAGCTTTGGTGTATCTATCAGATATTCCTTTGATTACACAAAAATCCAGGAGATCAGGAAGTTTTCGTCGATCGGTAGGCCAGTAGGTAGGCTGACCAGTTGATAGGTATTGAAGATTGTTATTCTCAATGGATTTCAATAGCTCTCTGCCTCTGGTGACCGTAATCCTAGATCCCCAAGTTTGGTGTTTTGCGTTATAGTCTCCTCCTGCTATAAAGCGGGGTCCGAGCGTTTGAAGAAGTCGGTGAACTGCTGTTTGGTTTTGTTGTGCTTGGGCGGGCAGTAAATTGCAGAGAATACTATCTCCTTGTTCTGTTCTTGTACAACGATGGTAGTAGCTTATAAGTATTCCTGGTGATATTTGGGAAATTCATAGTGCTTTAAAGTATTTTTAACTATAAGTGCGGTTCCTGCGTGAGCAGTCTTGTCTGGATGATTGGTTGCGTAGATTCTATATTTGGGTATTTTCATGTATGTCTTGTGGGTGAAATGTGTTTCCGATATCATCATAATATCAATGTTGTTGTTTATGAGGAATTGTTTGTCTTCTAAATTATGTTGTGCTAATCTGTTGGCGTTCCAGATTACGATTTTTAAGGTGTTGTCCATTATGATTGAAATTTGCTGACCAGGGCTATTAAAAGATTGAACATAGTGTCCATTCTTTTCATCAGTTTGACCATCATTTTTTCTAGATTGAGGCAGTTGTTGCTGTTTCAAGGATCTTCGATTGACATTCTTGCAAGATTTTGATAAATGAGGCTTTTCCATATTCCTATAGCTGGATGTTGTATGCCTATATATGTTATAGGATAGCTTTGTCTAAAAGTAACTAGGAAAAAACCCGCATGCGTTGTGTCTTCCGGACCATCAACTAATTTGTTGGATTTTAAGGTTTATCTGTTTCCTTCTATCTTTAATGTGTTCATTTTTTTTTGATTAGCGGACACAGTAATTGATTGCACAGTAAACCGTAGTATCTCTTGTTCTCGTTAAACAAAGAAGAAAGCATATTGAACGTCATTAAATATTTTAAGAATCTCTAAGGGATGATGGTATTACTAACTAAATCTTAAAATTTGAAGAATTAGCTCTACAGTATGAAATTGTACAAATTGTGCAGCATTTTTATCCTTCTCTTTAGAGATGGTGATAAAAAAATGCTAGTAAATATAAAGGCATTAATTTACTCGACAATATACCAAGTTATTGAGTACAAACTCTAGCAGCTAATCTCAATATATGATCAGTAACAGAGATTTTGTAAAGGCTGCTCATGCACAGATGTCATAATTACAATAAGGCAAAGCATTAGAAAATTTTTGAAAAACAACGTAACATAACAGCATTGATCTGCTATATTTTTTTCTACTTGTATATACAGGCTATTCAGCTTGTTTCTAACCACACATCGGTGAGGTACTATGAGCCATGTTGTCATACCCTAGGCAGGTGACCAGCCTAATCCGTTAATGTAGAAAAATGAGAATATATGACGGCCAACGAGCATTTAGTGTTTACCTTGTGGTTATCGTGCTTCCATCTGTTATATAAACATTTTTTTTTATTAACAAATTTTTGATAAGCAATCAGAATAGTATAGTCCGCTATTGATATGCGAGATCTTTTGGCCACTTCTTCTTAAGGCGTTTAAGAGGAGGATCTTCTACGAGAGGTAACACAAGTTCGTTGGGGTAAAATTTCAATATCGTTTAGTGCTTTTCAGCTTATTGGTTTGATTATCTCAGTTACGTAGGGGATTACAAGGTTTTATGGAGAGTTTAGCTGGATACATACCAAAGAGCGGCTTCCATGGTGCGGATGGTTTTGATTGGAAGTGCTGAATGATATCCGTGTTTTATCTACTTGCACAGCCCCATAGCTGGCAACCGTAAGTCCGTGTGGGCCAAATTATGCACTTGTATATCAGTACTTTGTTGGTTAGCAGTAACGGCGAGTTTTTCCCAATAATCCAATATAGCTTCTTCAACTTTAAGTCCATTTCTTTACGGAGCCATTTTATCTCTTAATTAATTTCTTGAGATCGTATTTTGTGTATTGGTGGTGACAGTTGAGCGGAGTTTGTAGTTCTTCTTCCACTACCTCATCAATTTTATCAGAATTCGGTTGGAAGACGCCTTCTAAGTAATGTGCAAATGCATCCAATTTTTCTGTCAGATCTTAGCCATAAAGTTCCCCTTGATCACGTGTCGGAGGAATATGGGTTTTGGTTTCTTAATGCCTTTGCTGGATTGTTAGTGATTTCAAATACGTTTGGAATGTCTCGTTCCGTACAGCTGTAATTTGCTTCGGAGTTTATTAGTGAGTTGATTGAATTTTCTCTTATAAATTATGAATAAATTAAAACAAATAAAAAATTAGAGTGTATCGATAATTAAAAAAATCCAGAAAGGCAATTTACGAAATGCTTTTCTTATAAATCTAAAAAGAAATGTAGAATAAGCAACGTATATTTTTCTATATAATGCTTTAATAAATATATAGTTTTAATAGTTATGAACAAAGACCACCTGCAACGTTTATTGCACCAATTGCACCTTAGCTGTTAGAGAATTTGTTTAAAAATATCATCTGGTAAAGAAAAATAATAACATGTACAGTATAATTAAGAAACAGAGGAGGAAAATAATGGAGCAAGTGACAAGCCTTGTTTATCTAGAAGTACAAATAAGAAACGGAGAAACACAGGGGTCCAAGAATAGATTGACAAAAGTATAAGAATATCGGTGTATTTAAATAATATGATATGGTACAACAAATATCTAAAAATCAAAATCAAAGTGACAATATGCAAAATGATAGTTCGTCCTACACTTACTTGTAATAGTAGGACATAAGCAGATCCCTCCAAAATAATCCAAATGTTCAAAACAGTATGCAAAATGACGGACAATTTCAGACTTAATACGGTTATAAATGAAACGATAAGAAAGAAATAACAGTTTCAAAAAACTGGTAATTGTTTAATATCAAAAAGAACAGCTTGAAACTATCATGTAACAAAAATGAATGGAAATCGAATGGCTCGCAGGGCTAAAAGGGCTGAAAAGATAACTAAAAAGATTTGAACAACCACAATTATAGTTAAATCTAACAGACAACTCTTAACGAACAACCCTCTAAAACATTTAGACACAATCAGCCACATCCAATGACAGTAATGCGTATGTATTTTAATTTATGATAACCCCTGTCAATTATATATAGCCACAATTCTTAATATTAATTACTCTTCGAATAGTTACAGGAAAATAGCTATTTGCATATTGTAAATATTTCGTAAAATCTTTCATCTCGAATGTCTTACAAGAAACTTTGGACTTAAGCCACTAAAAATTAGAGGCTATACCACTTTCAGACACAGTTATTTTAGAGACCACCAATATGGAAAAGTTGCAGAAGGAATAAAGAAATTAAAATGTTTTATAACTCAATTTAATAAATCAGTTGATTTAAATAACTATGTTATCCTACTTTGCTTTTTTTTGTTACCTTGACTTATAGGACAAATAATTAGTTCAGAGATAATTAATGTTCTTGCTGAAGCAAATTCTTTAGATTGTGTTTGGATGGTGCTGCAAGTAAAACAATGTCGCTCAAGAGTAGTTAGAAGTAGTTTGCGCACTCAAAGGCTTTATCCATTCGCTGTACAGTTTACGAGAATCTCTAATTGCAAAAATTGCTGTAATTAATTACGCTGTTCATTTATAAAATTCGTAGTCAGGTTATAAACTTTGAGCTATTTATGAGAGTATGGACTCATATTTGGAATATTCTTTTCTCTAGGGCGCAGTGGCGTGACGCGTTTATTTTTAAACTGAGGGGAGAAGTAAAGCCGTTTATGAGGCAGCAAATATTCGGACTAATTGAGCTTTTATTAAATGAGCTTGCGTATATGGTAAACGTAATTAGTTTTCTTAACTTAACATTTTTTTTGAAGTTTTATATAACTATTTTTGCATTGAGAAATACAACGGATGTGTTTAAAAAAATTAGTCCCTTTAGATAGTCGCACACAGAAAGAAGATATAGAAATCATTCTATTTTTTTGAAAATTTTGATTGCTGTTGATGCGAACCACAACATCCTATCATACATAATAAGCCAATATGGAAGGGTGTAAAAATTAATAATGATATTCCTAAAAATAAAAACTTTCATAGATATTATTTCGAATAATAACTCCTTATTGGAAAATATAAAATCATGCATCTTTATTCTTGTAAAAAAGAGAAGTTAGTCGAGATGTATTCTAACTGATGTCCAGGCATAAAATTTAATCTTCTCAATTTGGATACCACTTGTCAGAGAATATCTACAAGTTATCAAATTGTGGGTTTCATTGCTCCTTTTATCTCAATTCGGGACTATACATTCTCTTGTAAGGCTAGTCTTAAATATTTTAACTCGTTAATAACTAATAAGATTTTCTAAAATTAGTTATAAGTAATTCAACGACAAGAACTTTTTAAATGGTTTTAAATATAGTCATAATGTATAAATAAGTGCAAAAAATTATAAATAAAATTGTTCTTACTTTTATTTTAATTTTTATATGTTCCTTTTTTAATTCCATCCACAATCGATATTTCTGATATTTGGCATTGATTATGTTGCTTTATGTATTTTTGTGTTAAATAGTCTTTACAAAATAAATTTTTATAGTTATTGATAGTGCTATGTAATAAAAATATTTATATCACAAGAAACAACGATTGTAGGTGTTAAGTAGCATTAAGTAGGTTAGCATTATAATTAATTTTTAATTTAGGAGAATAGAACACAGAATATTTCTTAAAGGAATTGCTACAAACTTGCCATTGTCCTCAATAGATTGTTTTTTGTAAATCAGAGTAACAAAAAAAATGGAAACTTTATTATGATTAATGAAATGGATAGTATTACATGAAACTAAACATCCTATCTTTATAAACTATCGTTTCCGGGTCCATAATAGAAGCAAATGTTATGTTTATTTGTTTAATTAATAAATCTCTAGTTGCATCAGCTAATTGGATCGCATATATGGGATATAAATTATTTAAAATATGCTTCCACATTAGATAACCTTCAGGAACTGCATTCTACTGAAAATTTTCTGAGAATGTTAAAAACAGTCTATCAATAAATTTCATTAGTTGATAAGGAACATTTTTAGAATTTTGCATTCTCGGTATGATTACATAGTTTTTTACACTTACACAAGCTTCTGGTTAACACATCTGTAGGAGGAAATGTTACTTAATTCACTCCTCATTTTATTAGCTTATACAACAGTTATATACTAAGACTTTTCAATCAACTCTTTCGTAATATGTACTTTTTGTTATTTTAAAACTACAAGGTCGATCTATTTAGTTATTAGCTTGCTTTTAAACTTCCTAAGTCTGCCAACACTTCTTGTATGTTGTAGGGACATAACACTTACTATTTTTGTTGGTGTTCAATTCTATTTTCTGTGATTCTCCCAGTCTGTTATCGGTTGTATGTTGTACATTTGTCTTATTTCCTTTTAGTAATCGTTTCGTATTTCAATTGTCAGCTAGAATAATACCTATAATTATTTAGCTGATTAGTTATCATTAAGCAGATTAATTCACCGTAGTTTTTGATTTTTTTACCTCTTCTTTGAAACTATTTCATTAATTTCTTTGAATATTTTCTGTAATTATTTTGAAATCCATTTTGAACTGTAAGCTTTCTGTATTGTAATTTTTGGCTGCTTCATTTACTTTCTCGTTCTTTGTTTCTATTTCTGTGTCATTTATTATATTTGGTCGCTTTACATTGATCGATTATTTGTTTTTTTTAATAGTTTAGTAAAATATCATACATTCTTCTTTATTTATTTTTGTTGCTTCTATTAATTTCCATTGCAGTTCGTTGATTTTATTTTTCTCTCCACATATGCTTTTGCATACCACATAAATCATGTCCTACATTTAAAAAAAAAACTTTTTAGTAGTTTTTTATCCTTTTGTTGTAGCATTCTTTTCATTTACATTGATCATACGATTCTAGAGCGTACTTTTGTTGTTCTTTGTGATCGAAGAATGTTTTGTTTATCTAGAGTTTATTAGCTACACAAAATTGCGTCATTAGTTCTCTATTATCATTTTTCGTAGCTTCGGCCTTTCTGTACCCTCAAGAAAATATCATCCTTAACTACAATTGCCTTATTCTTTGGTAGTAAATCTATAGCCCTTTGATATTCTATATAGAACAGCTGCTTATCTACTGCTGGTTTATTATTCCCTTGGACATATACCGATATCATGTTTAATTCTTGGTGATTGTTCTTTAGTTTTATTCTTAATATTCTTTTGTATATGGCGTTTCTATATTTTCAATAAATTAATATGCAGATTTCTTCTTTAGCTTTTGTGTCATTTTCGGCCTTATTTTATACTAAATTGTAATTGTATACATTTTTTCCCTTCCCTATTTCAGATAACATGCAAATATCTGTTTGTTATCAAATTTTTATAGTACCTCTCGATTTCTCCTATTCCATAATTTTATATTCCAAATTTTATTTCGAATGATATTCTTGTTCTTTCGTGTTTTTCATTTTTTTCCCTTTGTCAGTCTTCATCCCAAGATAATTTCTAGTGCTGTGTGTAACTTCTGTTTCACTACGAGTAGGATGCTTGCTTAGTCCATGAACCCTTCTCTGTTTCCGAGCTTGTGGCGGTGGCGATATGTAAAGTTAAAATACATCCACTTGACACCGATTTCCCGTTATGCGAGTTAGGTAACAGTTTCAACTCTACAACTGATCTTCTGATCCTATAGTAGACTTCGTTACTTCTATGATGCTCCAAGCAATGCAATCAAATTCACAAATGGTGTATAACTCGCCACAGATATACTCCAGTCAGAAATATACACAACCGCAGCCGGTGACGTTCGTCTTCCATCCCCAAATGACAAATCAACAACAATTACAAGGTAATATTTCAACCCCACAACCTATTATCAACCACTGCAACGACCACAATCTTATAATCAATTTCCAACATCAGCAAAACGAGAAGTTACTTAGGAAACTGTAGGAAATTCCGGAAGAAGAAGTGAAAGTAATCCAAATAAAAAATTACCAAAGCACTCAAAACTTGGTGATTGTTGGCCTAATTCACCTACATCTACCTCTAACTAATTTCAAGAGTTGACTATTGAGCACAATGACAATCAAGAAAGTAATAATTACGATAATAATGATAAAGCCGAACAAACTGAGCAACCTAAGCCATCCCAATACTTGGAAAAGGTGTTAGGTATATCTTATCTATCTTAACTACTAAATAAAATAGTCAATAGGCTCACAAATATGACAAGCATAATAATCAATGGTAATGTAATTAAACGCTCAGTGATTGTAAGGTTAAGATGTTTGACAATAAGCATATTTTATTAATAATAATTAAGAAATGGTTACAATTACTTTTGATTATATATAAATTACATTTTAGGCGACTGATTACACGGTAGCGAATGGAAATGGTAGTAAATCACAACTGCCTCATGTGCTCAGTAACTATAACAGTCAGAGCACTATATGTCCCTATCTTTAACAGTCCTGTGCAGATAGTGGTCTGAACCATTATCTAGGTCGTTTTTTTGACATCTAAGTCGTAAGCGTACCGATGCATCGCTTGGTAATCTTTTGGTTGGGGGATCGGTCAACTGGTGGAGATGTATTGGATCGAAATGACTTCTTTTGCTTGCGTTTCTCTGAAATAATGCCATTGAATATCGATATGTTTGGCGATTTTGTAGAACTCCGCATTCAGCACCAAAGCACACCGCTTATTTAATGGTGTCTGGCTTTCTTGGTGGTGATAAATCGACCCACGCATTATGCACTATATGAGATTATATCTTTTCTTTTATTGCTTTGCTCTAGTCTTCTACTTCTGAAAAACCTATCGCTTGTCCCAGACTAAAATTTCATTTATCCAATCGGCTACCATAGCACAAGTGAAATTATTCTTACCGGTATTTGAATTTTCTCTACGCTCTGCAGATCTCTTCTGTTGTTGAATAAAAGTAGTAATTATTTCATGTAAAGCACACATGTTTTAGAGAACCTTTACATATTTGAGCCTATTGTCTGTTCTGACCAATCGAAGCTTTTGTCCTGCTTCAGTTTCTGATTTAACTATATAATTCTTAACGCAAGCAGCTCTATTTTCTTGAGCCTTAGTTTTCAAGAATTATACTGTTAGATAACTAATGTAATTGTCTTTAAATGTGATAAAATATTACGATCCCATAGGCAATGACATCTCCATCGTCTGGCAAAAGCCTAATTTTCCGCGGGAGCTTCCCAACGGACAGTCTTCACATTTGATATTATAGATGTTCAGTTTTTATAGTAAACTGTTATTTCATTTAATGTTTTATGACATACTATTGCACTGTCACCGAAGGCGAGCCTTTATTTGCATATAAGTTTCCATCGCATCTTTAGTAGGTCATCGGGTTTCAGGTCAGGTGTCTTCTTCGTTGTAATGGCGACAAAACCATGATCGTGTGCGGCTTTTATAAAAACAGTTTATGGTTTATTTCTAATTTATAGAGGACGACCATTATGATCAATTTTATAACGTTGGTCGATTGTCTAGATTTTACTTGTATTGTTTCTTTGTCACACTTCCATTACTAAACATAGTGGGTGTCATATGTGCTGGATACAATATGGCCATGTATACGTCATCTTTGTCTTCATCTTCAGATTCACGTCAAGCTAGCAAATTTCTTCTACGGTTTCCTTTAGGCTTTATCGCAACTAAGTCTTTGAAATTTGTTTAACTTCTTAGTCCTATTGCACGCATTGTATTATCTACACCAGCATTGGTAAGTATGGTAAGTTTCAGAATGGTTTATTCTTTTTTATCTTGGTTACTTTTCCTCTATCTTCTACTTTGACACCACTTTTTTCACTCTGGCCATGAATGCGATTTCGCCCGGCGTATACTTTTAGGCCATAAAATTTCTGTAGCAGCACAGCTTATAGTGCAAGGTTGTTATTAATCATTTTCAAACATCTTGAGTGATCTGATACTCGATGAGAACATTAGTGGTTTTAATAGGTATCACTGACAGCAATCGTGTGAACGCATTTTTGTTTATTTCTTAGTCTACCTCTTTGTAGGATTCTTCGACCACTTGGACCACATGGCGTGCGCAACTTCTTGTTAAAACTTCTAGAAATTCTTCAGCAACCACGCTCTGCTACCGTGTAGATGTGTTTGATGATAAGCCCAGTTTATTAATGATAATTAAGGAATTATTACAGTATTAGTTATATCTTAGTTATACTATAACCGATTAATTACATGCTGACGAACAAAAAAAAATGATATCACTATAACTAACGCAGCAGACGCTCTGTAACTGGCGACAACTTCATTTATAATTAAATATACACATATAATATTACGTAAAATTATAGGGCGATCGTAAAGTGTAAGAGTTTTGAATTTTGCTTTGTACTTTAAAGTACATGAGCCAATTAAAATTCTTATGATTTTATGCAAGATTATCAAAACACAAACCTTAATGCCATAGTACTCTCGATAGCTTTACACGCTTTTCTTAAGTAATAAATATGTGTTAATCAAATCAACCAAAAACACTTAAAGTATTGTTAATTTAATGACTATTATATTAATAACTGCCTGCATTGTTTAAATTTAGTGTCAGAAAATATATGTATATCAAAATAAAATAAAAAGTTTGAGCTTTGATAATAATAATAATTATATAATAAACCAAAAGCTGTAGAAGTTAATATTTACTTAATCCCATTTGACAATATAAATAAACAAGAGGAATAATATAAATACCATTTAAACATTCTCAGATTCCCATAAGAAAACATGTAATTATAGTAAACAATGCATTTCCAGTTGAAAAGAAAGTCATAGCTGTCTATAATCCAATTAATTTGAAATGATAGTGTGCTTTCATGTTCCTGTTTATCACATCATTGTAGCTTAATTATCTATAATGAGATCAGAAATGCTTTAGATGCATAGCAAACTGCTAGTCTGACTGGGAATAAACAAATAAAGAATTTACAAATACAGAATTTGCTATTGAGGGCCGAATGGGAAGCGAATGATCCAACTGCTGCGTACCACCGTGGGAGGGATTAAGAAGATTTTATAAAGGATGCTTAAAGATTCATCGCACATCAGTTCGTGAAAGTGGTCCCGCTGGATTGTTGTCGGCCGTGCATCGCGATTTGAAAATGCGGAGAGAAAAGGTTAGAAAAGCATTATTTCAGAAATTTCTGGTTTGGCTAATCATCGGGTAATAAAATTTCAATTCAATTAATTAATTAATGAAAAATAATGCATCTTGTAGTGATCGTTTTGCTTGTCGTTCCGCAGCATTTAGCATCCCTGCTCCTGATCTTGGCGGCTTCGGCCAGAGGCGGCTCTTCGAGCCAGTACGAGTCCAACTATGCTCCGGCGCACGAATATGTGAGTTGTAATTAGCATCGCTTGCAGTTCGCCTCTTTTGCCGGTTGCAAAACCGCATATGCATATGAGTAATTGCGAAACAGGCCCCTAGCCGCAGCGCGGGCTGTCGCGCTCCATTTGTTCGCCCCAGTATTTCAACAATTGCAAAACGTGTGCCTTGCGAATAATTAAATTCGTTCGGAATAATCCGGCTGCCTTGCGCATGCAAATTTATGCTGGCTGTAGGTTATAATGGGAGCAGCCGAATAAATAAGCCGCCGGAACGGCTTTACTGCAGACAGCAGTGTAGTTAAATTCAGCTGCAGCAAATTCTGCTGTTTAATAGATAAAGCCAAGTAATTCGCTTAAATAATTTGTTAGAATGTGGCAGTTAAAGAATTAGTAGAAACCATTTTTTTCCAATATGTGAATCAAACGCTTATTAGATGACAAGGTTTTCTATTAAAGATTTTTTTATTTTGAGAGCCAGTTTTCAAACAATTAAAGAAATAGAAGTAACAACATTTTTTTAATGTGAATTTTGGGGCGATCTAGTTAACGATACTGCAGATACCTCTTAGAGGTAGTTCGTATTGTACAAGATAAATTTGGTACGGGAGATTTAACAGAACCGCCTTTGAGTCTAAATCATAATACAAAGTTAGAAAAATAATCCAAACAGTAAAGTATATATAAAGAATCAGTTCCTAACAGGAGGCAAAAAGCTTTTAATTAGCGCACCAGTACAGCTTTGGTTTCAATTTTTTATTTTGAGTAAAGATGAAGGTAGCATCTAAAAAAAACATCAAGAATATAAGATCAAACATCTATCGAATTTAAGTTCAGTATTCTTTTACAACTCCCCAACATTAAAGCTTCTCTGTCTGGAGAGTAAGTTGTGTTGAACAGGGCAACAGTTTGAATATTGAAAGATCTTAAAAAATAACTTCCAGGAAGATATAAAAAAATTTTAGTCGGGTTATTTATTTGTTGTTTTTAATTAGTTATTTATAAAATATAGATATTATTATTGGTTCCTATAGGTAATTTGTAAAATTTTGGTAACTAACCAAAAAAAAATTTACCAAACTAATTGTTGTTATATAATTTTTTTAATTAACTCTTAATAATATTACGTAATGCTTCACATAACTAATTCAGTAGAACTAATTAATCCAATTAAAAGTATTTTTGGAGTTATTAGTCGGATTTATGTATTAAAACCAGTCGTGCCTTCTGACACGTGCCATCCAGATAAAAACGTGAATCCACTTTCACTGAATAAGGAGAAACGTGCAGAAAAAGTGTTGTAGTAAAATTTAAAAAATATTTCAGGACTGTTCTAAGCAAAAAATAGAAGTCTTCACTAAAAGTTGCACAAAGTTAAGTGCACATTAAATTGTTTTTGTTATAAATAAATTAGCTATAAATTACAGTTTAAGACTGAAGTTTCAATTTTACGCTTTGTTACCAGCATGTTTTGCTTGTCTTTTATTTGGATAGTTAACGGTATGAAATTTTATTATCTGTTGGACAACAAATGCATAAAATCGCCCACTTCTAATTTTACTCAGCAAAAATAGCAAACCAGGTAATTCCGCATGTACTGGGCTCGAGCGCAACTGCCTTTACATAATTTTACAATACACATCACTTATGGTTGTAAATTACAGTCCTAGTATCGACACCTATGCAGCAGTTACAGTAACTACCTATTTGAAATGCAAATTATTCGTAAAAGCCGCTTGTTCTGCCTGTTGATAACACCGGCTACAAGCTGGTGAACACTACTGTTACAAAAGTGCTAGCAGAATTCCTTCGCTTGCATAATAACTGAGGTAGCACGGAGTTAATTAAAATGGCACAGAAAATCCTTAGGTGCTTTTAAATTACATAACAGGAGCTTTACAATTTGTATTTCCCTAAATCAATGCAAGTAATTTATTCAAACTGACTAGAAAACTTGAAGGAGCTACGCAAGTGTGTGATAAAAATATTTATAAATGACGGGTTAAAATTAAATCAACCATTAAAATGCTAATTTTATACGTCGAAGCTGAAAACTTTCAGAATTTTTGGATAAATAATCTCAAAACTTTGTCATGCTATTAAAGTTACTGAAGTCACATTTCTTCCAGTTTGCAGCAAACGACAAAGGAAAACGGCTATTAGTTGCATAATGCGCTGGTGGGTGGTTGCACCTACCCAGGAATCGGTGTTAATGTCCATCGGCCGTTCGACGTCGGTTTTTCTGGGGCGAACACAATAAACGTCAAGTGCGGCAAAAAGCGGCGGAGTCGTAAACATTATCTGGAAAGCTATCGATTTCTATAGGCCGCGAAAGTTGATCTGTTGACCTGATTTAATTACTGTCATGAACAGCCCATTTGCCGACCGCTCAGAATGCAGTTGCTGGTTTATGGAAGCGGCTGCGGTGGGATTCTGCGGCGAGCTTTTCCAGTTTGATTTTGAATTTGCCTAGCAGAAAATGTCTCATTTAAATTATTCCGTTCAAGCATCAAAAGAAAAGATAATTTTCCACATAAAGACAGGATAAAGAGCGAAACTAATAATAAGAGAGAGCAGGGGTAGTTTCCTGTCACAAATTGTTAATGCATCATTCTTGATTTTTGTAAGTAGATACAGGAAAATTCACGCGTATGACAGTGAAAGCAAAGTGTTAATTTTACACAAGACAGATGTGTTGCACGTAATTTACATTACTTTTTTGTGTTGCGTTAACACTTTCTCAAGTGTTTCTAAATAATTATCCGCAAGGGTGACAGTATTGTAATATCTATCTTTCGATTTAGTTTTCTAAATATTTTGGTATATTTATTAATTCAATGCAGTTATTAAAAGCTTTTTTTTAAATATACTATGCTCAATCTAAATATATGAACAAAAACAATTATTTAAAAATACAACTTGCGCTATCCGCAAGAATTGGGATAACTAAAGTAAAACAGATCAAATTGAATCTGAAAATTTAACAATAATGTGGTTACCAGAACTTCAATAGCTTAAAGAAGTTTCTAAAATTGTTATTACTAATTGATGCATTTGTCATCCCTCACTTGTCGAGAAACTAAATCTGAAAGGTATAAACAACATAAAAAGTGAAACTATGTGATATACATCTGGGACATTCAATTATAATGCGGTTAACATCGTCAGATTTCTCATCGATCAAAAGATTTCCAGTAGATGTTTGCATAGGACATCTAAATGTTTTATTGAGTGCTATAGTGAAAGCGGAGAGATTAAATTCTCTAAATTGATGTAATAACATGCAGAAAATCACTTTTCATAATAATCTCATACCGTCTTTTATTCTACCTTCTATAGCTTGTTTATGTGTATTGGACGGAAGAGATATACAAATAATAATACTAAAGATCTACTTTACAGCAACAAAATTGGTAATAAATTTTTTTCCACTTAAATTGTTTATATTTTGGACTGCTTTTGCATATTTTTGTTTTCAACATTTAGCCCCCTGGAATGTGTATACATTTTTTGGCCTTCAATGTAATTTTGCTCATCCAAAGTCCGTAATTTCAAACCTGAACTTGTTTTGCTTTACAGATGTTTCAAATATAAGACAAATTTAATATATGCAACATTTTTTTATTCAAATTTGCTAGTGTAAATTTTTATGGGTAGGATATAATATTACAAAAAATTTTGTTCATCTTAGTAGACTCACAGCACATATATTTTATTACAGAATGGATAAATAAAAGAAAAACTAAAGAAAGCAACTAAAAAATATTTGTTTTGTCCGAGAGTGAGAATTATCCTTTTTACTGAAGCAGTGATGATGATCGTAATTCGATAAAAAAATATTCTTCGAGCCACGGGGGTACTAAGATGAAAATCGATCTAACCAAAACGATGAGGTAAATTTTAATACTTCTATCAAAATTGATTATATTGAAGACGTCATCGAATACCTGAAACATAAAATTATGAATCGGGAGTAATTCTGCAACAATTTTTGTCTATGACTTAGTTGTCTACAAAGAAAAGGAAGAAGAACACGTTAAAAAAAACATTTGGAGAAACAAGTGCAAAAATTAACATTTTCAATACCACAAAAAAAACCATTATATTTGATTTTACCATTTCCAGTCGCTGGAATCTGTAACGTATCGTAAAAAAATCTAAAGAGAATAAAATAAATAGTATCACTTCTTGTAGATAGCAACATGTTGGCTTTGGACGACTGTTATGGAGCTGAAATAATTCAAGTCAAAATAATGTAAAAGAATGGTGAAAAGGATACAGCCATCTGTTCAAAAATGATAGCGGTCTGGATCTAACGGACCGCTAGGCAGATTCTCTCTCTCTTCATGGTGCTACAGTCACATCTGGACCTGGGCCTCCTGTATTTTTTGCCTCCAATCTTCCCTGTTTTGTGCACTAATCCTCCAGTTTTGGATGTCAAGTATTTGCTGTGCATCCTCTTCTATGTTATCGGACCATCTTTGTCTTGGACGGCCCCTACCTCTTCTGCCTTCAATTCGCCCTTGGAATATTCTCTTTGGCATTCTTTGTGCTTCCATTCGTTCTACATGTCCTGCCCATTTCAGTCTTAGTAGTTTTGCAAATTCTACTATATTTGCCTCCTTATGTAGTTGTCTCAGTTCAAAATTGTACCTTATTCTCCATATGCCATCTTCTTGTACTGGGCCGAAAATTCTTCTTAATATTCGCCTTTCAAAACGCAATAGTGTTTCTTCTGCTTCTTTGGTCATTGTCCATGACTGACATCCATATGTGACTACCGGTCTGATCATACTTTTATAAATCTTTAATTTTGTTGCTCTTGTTATGTATGATGCTTTAAAGATTGATGTTAATGAGAAATATGTTCTATTCCCTGCTGTTACGCGTAGTTGAATTTCTTGTGTTATCTTGTTTTCACTATTTATTTGGGTTCCCAGGTATTTGAACTGCTGTACCACTTCAAAATTTTTGTCCTCTATTGTATAGTTTTGACCTAATCTTCTTGGGGTTTTACTGCTAGCATTTTTGTCTTCTGTTCGTTGATCTTCAGTCCCACCTTTTGTGCTTGTGTTTCTATATTTCTGTATATGTCCTTGACTTCTCTTTCCGATCTTGCTACCAGGTTGATATCGTCCGCATATCCGATCACTTGGTGTGACTTGTTAATGATGGTGCTGCCAGTGTTGCCTGTAGCTTCTCTAATTACTTTTTCCAGTACTAGGTTAAACAGTATTGGTGCAAGTCCATCTCCTTGTCTTACCCCTTTAGATGTTGTAAACATCGGGGAGATTCTATTCTGTATCCTTACCGCAGCTCTAGAGTTTTCCATTGTCATTCTTGTTAAGCTAATTAATTTATTCGGGACGCCTAATTCTTCCATGATGTTGTACAAGCTGTTTCGATCTATGCTATCATATGCTTCCTCAAAGTCAATGAATAGTTGAAATATTGGTATGTTATACTCCCATGCTTTTTCCAGTATTTGTCTTGTGAAAATTTGGTCCACTGTAGATCTGCCCCGTCGGAAGCCGGCTTGGTATTCTCCAATTATGTCATTTCCATATACCATTATTTTTTGTTGTAATATATTTGTGAAAATTTTGTATGTAACACACAGTAAGGACATACCTCGGTAGTTATTACACTTGTGTTTATCTCCCTTCTTGTATATCGGACAGATAATTGCTGTGTTCCATTTTTCTGGCATTTCTTCTTTATTCCATATGAGGTTGATTAGCTCTTGAATTTCTTTGATTAGTGCGTCTCCCCCGTACTTTATTAACTTGATTAGTATGCCATCGATTCCCGGTGCTTTGTCATTTTTCATTCTTTGTATGGCGGCCGCTACTTCTTCTATTGTGGGCTCTTTAATTTCCGGTTGTACGGTATCTCTTGTTATCTTTGGTATTCTATCGTTTCGTTCCTCTTGTGTTAACAGCTCTGCGAGGTGTTGTCCCCATTGTTCTATTACTTAATTTTCTTGTGTTATATATTTTCCTTCTTTGTTTTTGCACATTGAGGGTCTGGGGTGGAAATCTTGTTTGGTGTTTCTGATGATATTGTACATTCTTTTAACCTCTTTTGCTTCTCTTGCCTGTTCTATTTCATCTATTTGTTTATTGAGGAAATCTCTTTTCTTTCTTCTCATCAGTTTTAACTTCTCCTCTTAGCTTTCCGTATTCTTCGGTTTTCCGCCTGGTGGGCCTCTGTAGCAGTTTCTTTTTTGCTTCATTTCTTTTATCTAATGCCTTTTCACATTCTGTGTCCCACCATGTTGTTCTTGGTTTCTTTTGTATGTATCCTATGTTCTCTTCTGCCGTAGCGACAATAATATTTTCTATTTGCTTCCATTTTTCTTCTACTGACTCTATCGGTTCCACGCTTACTTGGTTTCGTTTTTCTTTAATGCTCTCTTCCATTTTCTGTTGGTATTTCGTTCTGTAGCTTTCATCCTTTATTTTATGTACATTGTATTTCTTATTCCTCTGCGTGGGTATAGCTCGAGCGTTATCTATTTTGCCCCTGAACACTGTCTTAACTAGCATGTAATCAGATTCACTCATCGCTCCTCTCATTGTTCTTATGTCTATACAGCTGGTATGATGCCTGTTTGATATTAAGACATGATCAATTTGGTTGACTGTCCTTCCGTCTGGTGATATCCACGTGCGCTTATGTATCCGTTTATGTGGGAAGGTTGTACTTTTAATTGTCAGTCCCTTGGCCGTCGCGAACTCTATAAGTCTTTCCCCATTGTTATTTGATTCCTCGTGTAGGCTATGTTTGCCTATGGTGGGGCAATATACTTCTTCCTTGCCAACCTTGGCATTTAGATCTCCAATAACTATATGTATATCATTGCTGGGTGTTTTCTGCATTTCTCTATCTAGTGTCGCATAGAATTGCTCCTTTGTGTTATCTTCTTTCTTTTCTGTTGGCGCGTGTACCGAGAACATAGATATGTTGTTAAATTTCATTTTAATTCGTATGTATGATATTCTTTCATTGACTGGTGTGAACTGTAGTATTTTGTTTTGACTCGTGGCCCTACTATAAATCCTATTCCTAATTCATGTGTATCCTCTGCCCCGCTGTAATATATTTGGTGTCCTGATTTAGTCAAACTTCCACACCTCAACCACCTTATTTCTTGTAGGGCTGTTATGTCCATTTGATATTTGATTATTTCTTTCATAGTCGTTTCAAGAGCGCCTATTTGATATAACGTTCTTACGTTCCATGTTCCGATAATCATGTCCTCTTCTCGCCGTTTTCGTCTTCTTGACATCCGTCCGTAGTTCCGAGGCTCAATATGGGCCTTCACAACATTGCTTTTTTTACAGGATAGGGGTGTTAACCCTACGCCCAACCCTCCTCCTTTATCCGGGCTTGGAACCGGCAACAGTACTTACTGGGCTACTCAATCCACCCAGCAGTTACTGCAGGCGGAGTTAGGCAGATTCTTATACAATAAATTTAAAAGAAAATCGGCCAAGTAGTAGAGAAAAAACTTTTTATTAACTCTTGGCAATAGTTGCTATGAATTCATTCATTATCTACACTGAATTGAGATGAAAATCGATCATTTCTTAAATTCATGATGGTGTTAGCAGAACAATTGATTGAACATGACAAATTATATTTAGTTGCGAAGGGATGATAAACAACAGGAAGACCATCGAAAAAACAGCGTTCCTTTATCAATATAGAAGATCATATGTCTACCATTCACGTAAAGTAAAGGGTATGCAAGTTGCACAAAACATGGCATAGAGAAAATAACCAACTGTCCGTTCTGTGCATTTATATTATTTTTTGTAATAAGTGCTGTACGCTCCGTCATAAGTAATATAACGTAATATGTTGCAACTTTTTATAATATTCATTAAATAAGATCATAAAAATTGTATCTTTACTAATTTTAAAAACAAACATAAGCATGGTGGAAATATACATCCCAACTAAAATTTTATATTTTTATAGGTTTCAATACTATTAAACTATGTTTCAAAGGGAAAAATCCGTATCGGAAGAACGAAATGCAGAATGTGCACTGAATATATGTGGAATTGAAAGGAATTGTTTTATTTTCTTGGTGATATAGGCTGGACGTTATCCTAAAAAGAAAACACAGTTTTGGACATGTCTCTGTAATACTCGCACTTTT
This sequence comes from Sinelater perroti, assembly GCA_036346155.1. NCBI lineage: Eukaryota > Metazoa > Arthropoda > Insecta > Coleoptera > Elateridae > Sinelater > Sinelater perroti. Next base: position 14,738,287 of record JARFIY010000370.1, on the reverse strand, counting down.
CTACTTTACGTAAAGCATGTTATCTGCTGATACTTCTCTTGGTTTCAGTGATTTACCACTACTTTTACAAGTATGTCTCATTAATTTTTGGGATATGGTTGTATCGTTCTTTTTTTCTGCAGTCGTTTCGTCTTTATATAAATACATTCGCTTTTACACTTTTACTAGTTTTCGTTAACACACTTTTATTAGCAAATCCTTATTAATCTACTCTTCCTTTGGTTAGCTTATGCAGTAGCTATATACTGAGGTCCTTTTAATCAATTGTTTCATAAATTATACCCTTTAGTATTAATTTAGTAACTTCAAGATTAGTCTACACTTACCAGCATTATTTTAATTTTTTTAACATATTTCAGAATATTCTCTTCTGCTTCTTCTTGTTAATATGCTAATTTTTTATGTTTTTAAATCAGATTTGAGAGTATGGGGTCCACCAATGCCTTGTAGGAATTTATCGTTCAATACCTTTACAAGTCTGTCTTCATTTATTATTGAAATATAGTTGTTCCATTTTTTCTTCCGTAGTTGTCCTAATCTATTATTGGTCTTATGCGTTTTTGTTTAAATTAAATGTGCTATATGGTTTTATTTAAACAATCTACTATTTTATTTGATCTTAACATTTATTGTAATACCTCGTTGAAGTTGATTTTTTAGTTTCTGCTATTAGTATAACGTAGTGTGCTGCCTTTAAGTGAGCTTTTCCTATTTCGTACACTTTTTGATTACCTAGACATAATTATTTTATTCATTATAATGTCGAATAGCAATGAACTTAATGAGTTACCTTGTTATTGAAAAACATTATAAGGAAGGCTAGTACGTTAAATTAATGCTTATTTCTATTATTTTATTATAAATATTGCATCTGTGCAAGATATGCCTTTTTCAAATCTCGGTTATTGGCCAACTAGAGCAATACAATTATTTAACTGATTATTCATTACTTTCCTTATTACGTTTAAAGTGGTACCAAGCAACTTGAATATTTTTAAATAGTGCTATTAATATTTTAATTTTTTTATTGTTATTACTCATTCTTTAAACATTTTCTGTAATAGTTTTGTTAACTGCTCGATTAGTGTTCGGCCGCTGTATTTTATTCTCTTTTAATTGTCCGTCTTTACTGACAAACCTTCTGTTTTTATACTCAGCATTTTCGTCTATCATCTCTTTTGTTATTTTTATTTTTGTGTCGATTATCTTGATCAATTCTTTGCTATTATTTTTTTTAACTTTCGTTGTTTTTATTAGTTCCTTCATTTTAGTTTATTAATTTCTGATTGCCTTTCACCCAAGTATCTGCACACCACAAAAATTATGTTCTATATTTTGGGAGTCTCCTAGTAAACTATTTTTATTTTTCTTATTATGAGTTTCGTTTTATTTTTTATTTTATATTTATTATATATATACAAAAGGATCTTCACAGCTGACGCTGTCTTCCTTCACTCAACCGTTTCTTCCACTCCTTCTTGTCTTCCCAATCTCCGTCTACTAGCCCTCTTCTTTCCATGGCTTCGTCCACCTCATCTCTGAAAGATCTTAGGGGTCTTCCTCTCTTTCGTTTTCCTGGAGGACTCCATTCTGTTATTTTCTTTATCCATCGGTTATTGTCCGTCCTTCTAACATGGCCATACCATATTAATTTCTTTTCCTCGATGTAAGTCAGTGTGTCTTTTTCTACATTCATTCTCCTCTCTATTTCTGTATTTCTAATTCTGTCCAGTCGTGTCACTTGGCAGCACCTTCTCCAAAATTCCATTTCCGTGGCTTTTATTGTTCCTCTATTGTTCTTGTTAATTATCCAGTTTTCTGCCCCATATGTCATAATACTTCTGATAATTGTGTTATATATTCTGTGTTTTGTATTTTTTGTAATGTGTGTGTTCCATAGAATGGGATGTAGTTGTCTGATATTTATTCTAGTTTGTCCTAACCTGTTCTTTATTTCTTCTTCTGTAGATGTATTTTTTGATATAGTAAAGCCGAGGTATTTGAACTTATTTTTCCCTCTTATTTCTACATTGTCGTCTATTTCTAAGTTTTTTACCTCTTCTTCTGTAATCGCTAAATATTCTGTCTTGTCGAAGTTTATTTCCATACCGGCCTTAGTGTACTCGTCTTTTAGTTTTCGTAGCATATAACTCAGGTCCTCTTCATCTTGGGCTATTACCACTTGGTCATCTGCGTAGCTTAGTGTATAAAGATGTTCATTGCGCACTGGTATCCCCATTCCCTCACATTTCCTTTTCCAATTCTTTAAGTTATCTTCTAAGAATATCTTGAATAGGGTTGGAGATGTGCAGCATCCTTGTAGGAGCCCTTTTGTTGTCTTAAAGTAATTACTGATCGTCTGCCCCACTTTCACTGCCACTTGGTTGTTTCCATAAAGTTGCTGTATTGCCCTGATTAGACTTTTGTTGATCCCTATATTACTCATCGCTTCCCAGTTTTTTTCTGGGAACCGAGTCGTACGCTTTTCTGAGGTCTATGAAGGCCAAGTGAATGTCCCTGTTTTTCGCTCTTTTCTTCGCTATAAGTTGTTGGATAGTATATATGTTGTCTATACAGGATTTTCCGGCTGTGAATCCTCTTTGGTCTTCTCCTATTTTCCCATGAATATTGTCTTCTATTTTGTTTTTTACTATTTTTGCATAAATTCTTCCCATTAGAGAGATCACACTAATGCCTCTATAGATGTCACATATTTATTATAAGATTCTAAAATCTTTTGTCATATGTGCTTTAAATATGCCTTTTTGAGTGTAATTTCTCTTTGACTTTATTATAACATTAAAGTGTTTTGTATTTTAACTCGTCTTCTTTTACCTTGTCTTCTAAAATGTTATTATTTCTAATTTTTTATTCAATCTGTTTTAGACAATTAATGTTTGAATTTAGTGTACATAGAATTAACATTTATTTTTGTTTGATGTGCAGGCTTGCTCTTGGTTATTTATTTGTTTACCTTTGATCTTAATGTACCTAGCACTTAACCATGGTTACTATTCATGAAATTAAATTAAAATTTGTATATCTAATATTTTAAATGGCTGTATTTTCTATTTGAAATGATATACTCTATCATAATTTTTACAAGAAATATTTTTATAGGTATGTTCTAAAGTCATCCATAATTAAATCTGCTTTATTTTATGGTAGCCCTTTGCAATTCTATATAAAGTAACTCCTTATCTATTTTCAGTCTTCAGTTTTATGCTTAATATTCTTTCAGTTACATAGTTGCAGTTTGGTATGACGTTTCTATATTTTCTATAAATTAATATTTCGATCTTTTTTTTAGTTCTTGTATTCTTTTCGGTTTAACTATATATTAAATTGTAATTATTACAGGATATTGTTCCTTTTCCCTTTTCAAATTTCAAAAATATTTCTTGGTCTTGTCTGTTCCTTCATTTTATATTACAAGTTTCAATGTGGGTAGTATTTTTTCTTCCTTATTTTTAATAGGGCATTAGACACTTGATTTGACAATAAATCTCACATGTCTGCGTATTTTGATAAATTAAATCGAACTTTCTATATTTTTTGGTTTATTTGAAACACAGAGACAACTGCAAAACAATAAAATGTACGCCAACTCCTTGCCAAAAGTATTTACCTAGCGCTTTTTGGTGTAAATATAACTTTATATATGGTCATTAGTAAATGAAATTTGTTCAATAATTATATTTTTATTAATATGACAAATAATTACAAATAATATCTTTTACAAATCAACAAATATATTTTATTTTATATAAACGGTTTTTGATTATTCACAAATTTTATAAATAATTATTATCACGTTGATTTTTGTGCTTTGGGTTTCATTGTAATTAAAATCACACAACTATTTTAAATTAACAAATTGTTCTGAACAACCACTAAAAGAGTAATTATACTTCCATCTATTTAAAGAAATGTCGGACTTAAGTATAAATATAGCACTGCATATAATGTTAAAAAAAATAATCAGCAAGTGTTAGAAACCACATATGTGATGCGTAATATTTAAGTAACTTAGGATTAGTAAAAAGTCCTATTATACCTGTACGTACGTGAACTACATTCCTGAAAGGTGTGGTTTGACAGTGAAGAGTTGAGCAGTCGCCACGGGGACGTTCAGAAATTTGTTTCGTTATTTAAAAATTGGCTTGAAAAGAGTCACAAACTTGAAAGTATATCAAAAGGATTGTTTAAACCACTAAATACTGACGGAAGAAGCTTTAAATAGCTTAGAACCGGATTCTCAAAAGGAAACAAAAGGAACATTGTGCTTCATAAGACACCAACGTGTCACTATCAAGGAATTTATTTTCCAAAGCGTTGAAAAATTGTCCTCTAGCGTCAAAAACTACAACAACTTTATCACCCGTATAACTGCGTGCTGGATAAAGGCACCTGCCAAAAGTTTTTAAATAAGGCAGAAGGAAAACATGGGCCAACCACCATCCATGTTAGATTACCAAAGAAGCGCTGCTTATAGTGTGGGTTATCTACAATGTAGAGGCGGCGTATTATAAGATACCAAAACATTTACAAAGGATTAAATTTTATATGATAAATATAATGAAAACTTTACTTGCTAAACGTAAAATATAGTGACTTCTTAATTTAGTCATATAGTTTTTCTCATCATTATGTTGGTGTAACCTTTGTTTATAAAAAATGCAATACTTTCTTTCTTAAGTTTTCTAAATCAGATTTGCATATTTTAGTTTTTCTACTTTTTTTCTATTTTTCTACTTACTGTTTTCTACTTAATTTTGCCTTTTCATATATTACAAAAAACACATTTTTGCTTTAAGTAGATGATGGTGATCTACCTCCCACTCCGCTACTCCAAATACTCTGATATTCATTACGACTATGATGGAGTTTTTTCCTACAATAATGTAATCTATAATTGATTCTAATCTTCTAGCCGGTCACGTCCAAATATATCTGTATATGTGTTTGTTTGAAAAAACTATGCATCAGTTTATTTCTATTATTATTTGTTTCTGTTCCTACAAATTTGTCTACAATTTTGTCTTCATTCTTAACTTTAATCAAGCACTGAAAACAATCAGTAGAATTAATTTTATTTTACCCAATTCTATTTGCAGCTGTTTGTAGGTCATTACAGAACATTTCTTCTGATTAGTTTATCATTACTTGATCGTACATTGCAAAAATTATCATTTGTCCTTCTATGTTGTTGTACTTTAATTATAGTTTTGAATTGTGTTTTTATTTTTGTATGTTTTTTATTAGCTTTGTTATTTTTGTTTTAGTTTTATTATTTCTTGATGATCCAGAAAATAGTAGTATAAATTTGTCTATTTCTGTGTTTTCTCAGCCTTTCTTTTTTGTTTCCGTTAGTGCTATTATATCCATTTTCAGTTCTCTCATTTTATATTCGTATTTCAAATTGCCATATCTATTAACCGATTTCTCGTTTTAATTTGTCGTTTATTACTTCCATCCGTGTTTCGTGGCTGAAGGCTACTCTTTTTCGTTAGTAAAATTTATTTTATAAATAATAGGTTATGAACCCAAGGCTCCAATTTATGACTTGGATGACCAGAATCAGATAGATTTTTTCTACTACAACTAAAGATCTGTTTTTTCTGTCTTTTGATAACTGTTTTCCTTATTCCGTTGAAACTTCACCTTCTCTTTCGTTGATAACAACAGATAATTATTTTTTTTGTAATCCTGAGTAGGAGCCCTTGCAGGATAATATCAGTCGAGCCAGCTGAATCCTGTTTTTATGAGGTTGTTACTCCTTTCCCTCGCACTTTTCCACACCCAATTTCAAGCGTCCTCTTAAGTACGTTTTTCTTCCACATGAAGATAGAAAAAATAATATAACTATCATTATAGTTATACTGTCAATACCGAGACAGATTTTGCACAATCCGCGTGGGAGAGTGGGATTTTTGTTGAAAGGCATCTTTCTACATCAAGTTTTCTAGTGCGTAAGAACGGCTTAATTGTGTTCGGGTGGTTAATCATATAACCTACAACTAACTTTCTCCTTTTAAAACAAGAACATCTGACATCTTGGGGAGCAAAAAACTTTTTTTAGAACGTTACTATAAAAAATACTTAAAAATATAGCATTTTTCGATAATAAAAAATGAACTAGAATATTTCAAGAAAACAAGGATCTTCTTTGTGATAATACATGACTATACACACCTCGTGCACCAACTCTGGTGACCTTATTAGTTCATAATGATTCAAGCTAAATTTTAAAGAAGTTTTCCTGCATATTGCTTTAAAGTATTTTAGATTTAAGACTGGTTTTGACCTTTTGTATATTTTTTCTTGAACAGGATGCAAAAGTTCTCAATAGGGTGAGATTGAGGTACATTTGTTGTAGAGTTTCGCTTTTTACAAGTTTTATACCATTTTTGTTTAGCTATTCTACCACGACACCAAAATGTTATTTGTCGTAGTTTTTCTTAATAAATAAAAGTAATTTTTTGATAACGCACTCGTTTAAATGTACTTTGGCACTAATAGTTAAAGTAATAATAAACGGAGCCGTTGGAATCTGCTTTCCAAATTAGGTGTTTCTTAGAAAACTGCGCTCTAAGTTCAATTTTGTATCAAATTAGGATTTTATTTTCCTGATATATGGTGTATGTGGTTATGTCTAGGTTAATCATGAGAATTCAGGAGCATACAAGTCTTACTATCTACGATTCAGAATCAATTCTGACTGTTGGTGTAATTTTCGATCTACCCCTCTGCAGTTTCTTTCGGTGTGTAATTTGTTTTGTAGTATTTTTGAGGCCGTAATTTTTTACATAATTTAATTCTTAATTTTTTCTCTTAACAAGGCCAACAGTTGATGAAATCAAACCAAGATTTCCGTTAGGATATTTCCTAAAATTTTTGGCTGAAGTAAACTCCAATGGTTCCTTAGTTTTTGCTGCACCCTTACTAATGCACAATTTTCTAAGTAGCTTAAGACGTGTTCGCTACATACGTTGCGTTTTGCTTATTCATTATTAACAACCCCAGTTAACGTTACGCAGACTGCTTCAGTTAGATAACTAAATTTGTTTTTAGATGCTCAGTTTGTTAATCTCCGTTACCGAATGTTCTGAGCACACTTCATTTTTATCTAGTCCCAAGTATTTGTTACGCACTTTTTGTATAGCAGTCAGACTGAAATCATATTTTCATAATGAAAACAGTACAAATTTATTGAGTTACATTTTGAAAATGTCTTTGAAACTTTCTTGCTTTTAAAATAACTTTGATCAAAAGAAAAAACTAAAATTCTCTGATAAGTGTGTATTACATTTAACTTCGATAGTGCATTCGGATAAATTATATATTGTTTTAATCACCAACAAATATGGTTTTAATAACCGGTGCTTTTAATTGTAGAAGTTTCAGGGGACTTTTCAATATAAGATGACTAAAAATCCATTATAACAACCTGTTATTCATAAAATTTTTATAAAGTTCTTTATTTTTTATTATATATTTATATACGTTTTTAGCCCTTGCTGATTAATAGTATAATTACAAGTAAGATGACCTAATAGAGAAGAAAACATTTATATTTATACATGAAAGAAAGTAAAAAACTTATTAATATTTATATACTCAATTTGTAAAGATAAAACGTTAAGACTCTAAACAAAATTAAATTCAAATTTAATTTATTCTGGGAACATTGTGGAGAATGACTACTGTTACTGTCGTTGAAGGAAAAAACAAAAAGATAAAGACAACAGAAATACAAGTATATTAAAGAGACAAAAGAAAACTGTGATTTTTTTATTTTTGAAAAAGAAAGCTTATTTTTATCAATGTTTCATACCGCTTTTGAAGATTATCCAAAATGGAAGTCTTCTTTAATATTTAATTATAAATGTGAAAATTAATTAAATTCATCTATTATAATTGTATCGGGCAAGTATATTTCGTTAAGTTAAAATATGCCGCTATTGAAAAAGGATTAAGTCCTTAAATACCCATTTGCCGCACAATCTGCAGATTGTCAAAACACCTACGTCATAACAGTCAGCTGCTTAATTATCAAATGCATGACATCTGTCGTCGAGGCAATAAAGAAATTAATTTCATTAAAAAACTAGGTGAAACTAATAACTTTATCACTTACTTTCAGTTTGCAAAAGGAGGCGAGGCAGTAAATTAAGGCAATATACCTATACAATAAATAACTAAAGTGGAATGCAAAACTTACTATCAGCTAATTTACGGCCTACATGTAGTTATAAACAATGCCCCAAAAGTACACACTAAAAATAATACTAAATTATAAACTTGCTCAGATTTATACAAAGGCGAAAAGTTCATAGGATTGTCTATTACACAATATTTTTTAATTATTTTGTTTGTAAAATATAGTTTAATTTAAAGAAGTTCTTCATTAAGTCTAGAAAGTAACATTACAAAAATGTCTTTCATTTTTTTTACACAAAACTGCTCTTTCTATAACAGCGCCATAATTTCAGCTCGGATATTATCTATCAGTTACTATAAAATATGCGATCTTTTTCAGTAGAGTTTTTTTTTAACTAATCAACGATCGAGCGCTTTAAGATAACGAAAACGTGCTGAATATTCAATTTATGCTTTGAAATGAATCATTTTCTAAAAGTTGACTTAGCAATTCTATTATGATTGCATTGTGGCTCCATCTTACTAGAACCACATCTCCAGCCTTTTACAAAGGACGTAACGCAAAAATTTGGACTGTTTCTCGGTGTAGCCACAGTAATAGTTGCTGCACTGCCACCATTAACCGATGTTTCTATCAGCCGTTACCTTTCACCATATTGCACATTTAATGAAGTGAAGTTAACGCTGGTGAATGTCTTTTGAATGTTGCGTACCTCGGAGAGAAATGGGTCTTGTCACACATTTTCAGACGGTTTAGGAACTTTTCTTCTTCTTTAGCAATCACTGTTCATAAGCATGTACAAAGTGCCCCAGAAGTCACGTCAAAGGTTTAATAGTGAGTAACTTCTTTTATTGTCTAAAACTTTATTAACTTCTAGTCATAAGAAAATATAGTTTAGGAATTTATGTTTACTGTACATGAAAGCCTAAATATTTAATAGCTGTTAAAGTTTCGGGCCGTAATCTCCTATTTTCTACACAAATGTTGTCTCTGAATCCTGTGAGGGTTAGGGGGCTATTTTCTTCTAAATAAAGCTAAGGCTGTTAAATCAGGCAACCGTAGCAGCCAGTTAATTTCAGTTTTTTGCAAAATTAAAGAATCCCTTACAAACGCACTGTGGTTTCATCAGTATAACAAATAGCCCCATCTTGATAAAACCACACATCAATAATGGCTCGAATCGGAGACCGTACAAAATTATGGAGCACTGTACACTTCGGTAGGTGAAATTTATTTTGATAAACAACTCTTGAATGTTTAAAACCTACCGTTCTGTTTATGAACATTTAGAGAAAAATGCGCCGCATCCGACATAATCAGGTGCTGAATAAATTTATTTTGGCTTTTGGCTAGTTCTTGAAATTGAATAACATAAAGGAAGGATGGTTGTGTTTTACAACGATGCAACTTTGATGTGCAGGTCATACTCGATAAATCTCTTCCAGGTCGATGTACCTGACTCTTTATTTCCTGTTTCTTCCACACAGTAAATGTTATCTTATTTCGTATTAAAACGTACTCTACTGGATTGTAGATGATTATGTGCACGACTCTGTTCCATAAAAGGTCCAACTAAACGACTAATTTTGGATTGGTTTGTTCCACCCTTAAGATTGAAATGTCGAAGCTAAACTTGTGCGGCAGTGATCAAATGTTAATTATCAAAATAAAATTAGACAATATTAGTACGCTGTAAAGTGGTGTAGGAAATCCTCTAAATTTTGACTGCAATTCCTAAAATTAACGAATATTGTACGGCAAATAACTAAGCAGTTATAAGCATTTAAAAATTTTGGGACACTTTAGTTTCAGTTGGTGAGCAAGCTGGCTTATGTAAAAAAACAACTTAAATTTCTTAAAATACACCCAAGTAAAATTTGAAACAGCTCCAAATGTCTTAATCTTTTTCGAGTTGTTTCAGGGTCTTCTGGTTTATTTTCCTCCTCATGTTGTTTGTTTGCTTTCCTAAATTCAGAAAAATTGTACTATTTTGTTTTGTTTGTTGCTTCATTATAAAACTTTCAAAATGTGTACTTTAAAGACCTGAAAAACCGGAATTCATTATCTTGAAAAAATTACGAAATTTCTTTGGTTCACTCTGTACCAAAATAGACAAGGAAAATTAAAAATCAGATGATAAAATGTTGCTTTTGATATATCTGAAATATTTTTTTACAAACAAAATAAAAATAATTTTTTTATCTATTAATTTAATAAAACATAAACAACTATAATTTTCCCTCATTGTATACAATAAAAAAGTAATATGAACTTTAACAAAGCTGTTAATCTCATTAATTTAAAGATTTTGCTAGTTAGCCTATTGATCCTTTCATGGAACAAATTACACATTATATAAATATACATTTTTTATATTAAAAAATTAAAATACGGGGTATTTTAAAAACGTTTGCATCCTATTTGATTAGCCCAACTTATTGCTTTAATATATTTTATTATTAAGACACTCGGTAGCGTACGCCTTTCAACATTAGGTAGATCTATTGTAGTCACTAAAATGACGAAACGTGCTGTTGTTAAGTTCCCAACGGATGAGAGTCGTGAATTCGTTGTTTGTCTATGCTATGTGGATGTGAGTACTGTTAGACGGTGAACAGACAGTATGTAACAAACAAATCTAACTACAATAAATTTGTATGTCCTAATTCAGTGAGAACATTCCTTGATAGCCACGGATGAACAGTAACAATTGCGTTAATGAAATTTTTTTTGAATTAGTCCATTATATATTTAGAAAAGTGTACCCAAGGTGGGTCCCACATACATATGTCGACTCCTAAATTAAAAGCACAAACAGAATTTTTTAACAACCTTTGATTTCATACGGTAATCCTTTTACACACTTTTACACACCATTAATTCTACGACCTAGAGATCAAGCGGAAATTAATGGAATACATGGGTGATGCTAATTTCCTAACCCTGAAACTGCATAGTTCATATTAAATTTTTAAAACAAGATGATTCTTCTAAACCCAGCCAATATGTGAATATTTTGAGAAAACTGCAAGTTAGGTTACAGCATGTTATAATGGCATCGAAGCGATTCTCTAACATGATATTGCTGGTCTTTACTAAAGTCGGAATTTTTACCGTGCCCACTCTACAGCCAGGATGTTGATCGTTGCAATTTTTTATTTTTACATATGAGAAGATGCAATTAGCTGGTAGCAGACGTTTTTCCTCTCTAATTGAGACTTATTTAGCTTTGCTATACGAGTATGTAAAGAGATTGTAATTCCGTAAAAAGATAATGATAACCCTTGATAGAGACCGATTTAAGTTCATGGGATATTTACAGTTCATTATCTATTAATAATGAAAATATTGTGATGGTGGCGAGACATCAAAGCTGTACAAAATGGCAAGGCAAAAATTAATAATTTAATAATTTATTAATTTAAGTTGACAGAAAGAAGAACCTCAATATCTAATATTTTTTTATAGAGGAAACGATTTGGCTCACTGTACGACATTACGACGATAGAAGAATACACAAATTAATATATTAATTTTAGATAAGCTAACTACAAAGCTACTCTAAAAGTGGTGAGCGAAGTTTTCAATATGTTAGAATAGTATTCTGTGCAAGTAGATGCAAAACGGTTTAATTTGGAGAAGTCAGCTGTTTTATTGTCTGAGAATTCTTTAAAAAAGCTACGTTTGTTTTACGTCATCGTGGCAGTGGTAGTTGTTTAAATTTTGTACAAAAATTTATTATCCCTCTAGAAATACGAAGTCGTAATGTTTTTTTAAATCTGAATGAAACCTTGCATTCACATTTTCTGGCTAAACTTCCGCTAAGTAAATAAGTCACATTAGTTAAAGCAGTGATTCTAACATTTCTTAATAGCAAACTACAATAACTGTCACAGCATTGTCATTATTCATCATCATCATCATCATCAGCCTGCAACCGTCCATCGTTGGACGTAGGCCTCTCTCATTTGTTTCCATGCATTTCTGTCTTGAGCCTTCTGGATCCAATCTCTTCCCGCAAAGTCTCGGATATCGTCGCTCCATCTTTTTGGTGGTCTTCCTACACCTCTTTTCGTTAAACGGGGCCTCCATCTCAAGAGTTTTGAGGTCCAGCGGTTTGGTTCATGCCGTGCTATATGTCCCGCCCATTGCCACTTTGCTTGAGCTACTCTCTGCATTATATCGGGTATTTTCGTTCTACGCCTTATTTCCTCGTTTTCAGTCTATCTCTTAGACTCACTCCCAACATTCTGCGCTCCATCGCTCTTTGGCAAACTCTTAGCTGCTCGGCGCTCTTCTGGGTTACCGTCACCGTCTCTAAACCATAGGTTGCCACGGGCAGTATACATGTTTCATACACCTTTCTTTTCAGGCTATTGGGAATATCGGAATTTTTGAGAATATGCTGTAGCCTCCCAAAGGCTGACCAGGTGGCTCTTATTCTTCTTCTAATTTCAGATGTTTGGTTTTCCTTTCCAATCCTAATTGAATGACCCAGATAAATATATTCGTCCACTCTTTCAACCGGTTGATTATCAATAAAAACAACTGCATCGCTGTTTGTCATTATTTTGGTTTATTTATATTTATCTCCAGCCCTACGGTCTTAGATGCCTCATTCAATTGTATTAGCATAGCTTCAAGTTCGTCAATACTGCTAGAAATCAGTACGATGTCGTCCGCAAATCTCAGGTGGTTTAGCAGACATCCGTCAATGTTAATACCCATCCCTTCCCAGTTCATTTGCTTGAACACATCCTCCATCGCCGACGTGAACAATTTTGGAGACATTGTGTCTCCTTGGCGGACTCCCTTTTCAACCTTTATTTTGTTAGTTTGAAGGTCTTCATCTACCTTTACGTGAAATGTAGCCTCTTCGTAGATGTGCTTAATTAGCTGCGAGTATCTGGAGTCAACTCTTGCGTTATTTAGTGCTTGGAGGACGGCGTGTATTTCAATTGAGTCAAACGCCTTTCGATAGTCCACGAACGCCAAGTGAATGGGGGTGTTGTATTCCGTTGTCTTTTCAATTAATGTTCTGATGGTTTGAATGTGATCCATGGTACTGAACCCTTTTCTAAAGCCCGCCTGCTCTACTGGCTGGTAGAAGTCTAATTTTTGAGTGAGGCGATTTGTGATGATTTTAGTCAATACTTTATATATGCACGAGAGTAAGCTTATGGGGCGGTAGTTTTCAATATTTGATGGGTCCCCTTTTTTGAAGAGAAGAATTACCTCAGCATTATTCCACGCCTTTGGTATCTTTCCCTCAATCAAACATTTGTTTAGTAGTACCGTGACAATATTTTCTACTATTTCACCTCCCATTTTCAGCATTTCGGCTGTTATCCGGTCTTCTCCTGGCGCTTTTCTATTTTTCAGTTGCTTGAGGGTTTGTTTAACCTCAAGTCTAGTCATTATTACTCTCCAATAAATAAGGTCAGATTACGTTTTCTGATGTCATCCCAAACAAAAATAACTTTAAGAGGATTCAGCTTACGTACGACTCTTGGGTTTTTGGTGCGCTAAAAATGAATGTTTTTCTATTTACAAAGCCATTAAGATGAATAAACCCGTTATCAGCTCTAGCCATTTCTTGTATTTGAACAACATAACGCAGTTTTCTTAAAACCCTGTCGACTTTATCTATTCGTCTAATTGAACCTTGTAGGGGTACATATACAAATAAATCCTTTTGTAGTCGTCGTAATGTCTTTGAGATTGAACAAGTCTTTGAATTAAATTTGTTGCTATTTGTTAAACAATTTTCTGTGCTCGTCTCATATTTTCTAAGATGTCCACAGTACGTGATCTGCAGCTTCTTGGCAGGTCACCATAGACCCTTGTTACATCTCAGTATAGCAGGTTTGAGTGTGAATTCCTAACGTCAATGGCATTATAAGCGCATTGCGTAAGAATGATAGACCTCCGTTTTTCAAATTAGATTTCAACAATTTTGACCCTTTTGTTTGAGATAAATTTTTCCATTATTAATCTCCGAAGCTTAAACTTCTAAAATCTGGAAAATAACAAACAATCGGAACTAAAAATTTGTTATTGTCTATTTAAATAATATCGCGACTATGATTCACTCTCTATAATAATTAATCGTAACAATGATAACAATTTTATGTAAGTAAGATATGTATAAGTAATTTAACACGCTTAACTAAATTTTTATTTTTTTACTCAATATGGAGGTCACCAAACGAAAGCAAATTTAAACAAGACGAAACTAGTCCTACAAAGGTGTCTGGTTTTTTTGGAAAGATAATTCATTGATAGCCAAGAAATCCAATAACGTTGTTTGTTATGCAGGCAAAATTTTTCAAAACATTTTTGTATATTAATGAGTTTATAGTATTAAATCACAAGCACCCATAAAGGCAAAACGTAAAGGTAGTAAACCTTTCTAAACGTTAAATCCGTTCCAGAATTTGTGCAAATTCCAAATTCGTTAACTAAGTCTTAAAAATTTGGAATAATAAAATTCAAATTGATATAATCAATTTTTACAAAAAATTTCGCAAAATATTTTTCGAGAACATAGTAAACTATTTAATGTTCCTTTAAGAATTACATAACCAAGCGTGCATTCTATTTTAAAGAATAATACGGCCTTCTTCAAGAATAAAACACTAGTTTTGTTTTAAAAAAATAAAAATGCCCCAAATATATAATACATAATATTCTAAAGGAAAGAATTTAACAGGGTGTTTAAAGGATTTATGAATAATGTGGCTGTGAAATCAGGAAAATTTTATGAACCGCATAAAAAAAATTGATTTTGTAGGGAGTCGACATTAAACACAGCAACTTTAATGTCCTGATAGCACAAGAAAAATTTACATTTAGAAATGTACGTATATAAACCGGACAACCCTTATATGTCATCTGTAGCGTAACCAATTACAAGAACCTTAGTTGAATCATTAGTTACGTATAGAAGAAATAACTAGACACTTGTTACAAGGCTGTTAAAACCGAAAAGGTTGAGATGGTTATCTTTACGTTTAAATCAAATGGAGCTCCATAAATTACTGGCTTCGCTTAGTGGTTTAGATGTAGATTATAGTAGGAATAATTTATTGCACCTAGAAAAGCTATGCAGATTATTATTAATTTATTAAAGATTGGTTTTACAATTCATGTATTCATGTAGTCGCTGTCTGAACTATAAGAGTCTAATATACTAGAAATAAGTCGTCAGTATTAAGTTCAACTTTGTATTTAATGCAATAGTAAATATTGTCGGGTCTGAAGATAATATTTTGTATCCTATTATAAATTAAATTTTTATTTTTGACTTCTCTAACATCTCCTGCTAATCCTATTACCAAAAAAACAGCTACCAATTATTATATCACAACTTTATGAATATTTGTGGGTATAAAAAATAGTGAAAAAACAGATATTAATTTATGAACTATTTTCATTGCGTAAATGTTATGTTTTTTTTATGATTCTACCTCCTATAGACAAGAAATAGCTTGTAAATAATATATAATATTTTTCTGTTTGCCTTATCTACTACAGTTTTTTTGTCTTTATTAGCAATCAGTAAATACATAAACTATGAGCTAATGTGATAGCTTGTACAATACTTAACATATATGCACACGTAATGGCGTGAAGAGGTAAGCATAGTGATGTCACCTAAGATTTGTAGGTCAAGTGGCCATTGTCTTTTGAGTCTTCTGTTTTCTGTAGGTAGTAGCAGTGGTGGCCTGAGTGAATTGTGATGATTATCAAGTCTGTTATGGGTTTTAATGCTGCGCTCTTGGATAACTTCACTCACGTGGGAATTTTTAAATCCGTATGGATGTAGTTAGAGACATACCACGGTACCTCTGAAATATTTAGGACAATTTTGAATTGACCTATTTTGTACTTATTAGCGCACTGTTCTATCCTGTAAGACCAGATTGGACGTAGTACTGTTTTGTTAATTGTCCATATATAATTTAAATTTGCGTTATGGGAGTCAGTTAAGTTTTTTTGGTTTTATGATATATGATGCTTTAATGTGATTAATATGTTCTTGAAGTCTGGTTGAAGCTACAACAAGATCATCATGTGCTACCAAAATCGACGTATCCTACGCGAATGTACCAACTGTGGTTTTATCAGTTCTTGGAAAGTCGGCTGTGTAAAGCACATATAATAGTGGATTCAAGATTCTTCTCTGTGGAACTGTAACAGTATAGAAAATTGTTAAACTTATTACAGTTAACTTTAGCTTCGAAGTGATGGTGCTTCGGCTAGAATTTCAGTATGTTAAAATAACATAACGGAAGTGTTCTTTTAATTTTCTACAAAAGTCTTGGATGCCACATCTTATCTAATGCTTGTTTTACATCCAAAAAAGCAGCGGTACAGTATTTACGTTTTCTGTGGGTTTATTAATAATATTAGTCAAATGGTGGCACTGTTGGATGGTCGAGAGTGTCTGCCTAAAACCAAACTGATAATCTGAAATCTATGCCTGCTGGTTTAAATTTTTGTTTATTCTATTGAGAAGAAATCTTTCAACAAGCTTAGGAGTCGTTTACAGAAGACTTTTTGGTCGATAAGATATGACATTCATATATTTTTCCAAGCTTAGGTATCATAATAATTTGTGGTTTTTAGAGATTTTGGGCAATAGTCAAACTTTACAATTGCATTAAATATGTACAAACGTTTTACCAATTCTTTTCTGAGTAGTTCATGTTGCATTTTGACAGCCCTGGGAGCTTTATTGGGTTTCGAGTCTTGATTACTTCTTGTATTTTCTTTAGACTAAAATTTTAGTAATTTCTGTGTTAGAACAGGCGTGAATATAAAATCTACTACTTCTTGTACTCTATCGTTATTGTGAGAAGAGAATACTGTGAAAGGTGTTCATTGAATAGGTTCGCCTTCTTTTTGTCGCTGTTTGCCCAAGGGTCTAAATTTGTTGTACATTTACGAATAGTAGGAGAAGTAGCTTTAGAGAGGTAATTTTCTACAGAAGCTTTTTTCATTACTTGGAGTTTTAATTTTAGGTTGTTGGTAATACTGTTACATTTCTTTCTATTATCTGGTGTACGTGCATGGTGTCATGTTACCCTGACTCTTATCTTCTTTGCTACCACCTTCTTTATTTCTAGAGGTATATTATTTATTTTAATTTTTGAGCCACTGCTTGGTGTGGCATTTCTCGTTGCTTGTTGGATAGCGCAGACTGAATTATTGCATTATACTTCTATGCCATCTGGTTCTTGAAGTCTTACAGAGAGATTTAGTTATTATGAATTATTTGACGATAGACATCCAAATTTGTTTTTCTGTTGTGCAATCGAGGTCTTGACTTTTTTTTTTACCATTGTGCTTACTGTTGCAGTAATAGGGTTGTGGTTGGAGGTTAAGTCATAATTTGATGTTACATCTGCATAATTTGAGAAAATTTCGTTAGTTCTAAAAACTCCAATTCTATTTCTAGTATTTTATTTTGCAGTCTTCTTATCTTGTAAGTCTATAGTGATTTCCTTCTGGTAAACTTCTGTTTATATAAACGAAATGTTTATTTATTAAATTTTATATTTGTAGGACGACTAATTAATTAAATTGCTAATGTATTTTCAAAATAACGCAACGACTTTTGCTTATTTTATTTTTGGCCTCGTTTTTCACATGTAGCTTGCTAATGTGTTATTTTTATCTTGTAAGCCACATGTCAAGATAAAAATACCCAAAAATAAAATGGATGTGACCGAAAGAATAAGTAATACTCTAATTTTTCAAGTGTTTTATGGGTATTATTTTAAATAACGGCTCAATAATTTCCCTTTAAATACTTACTGTTTACACAAAGTTTTTCTTTCCTGTACTTTGGTATTAAACACAATAATTATCGGCGGTTTTCTATCTTTTTTCAAAAATATACTAATTTATTGAAAATCTTCTACTTATGAAAGCCTCCTTTTTCAATAACATACTATTCTAGTCAGAAATTATTTCTATTCAAATGTTTCATTTGCAATATTTTCTTTTAAATTTATAAATGAGTAGCTAATAACATGCGTGTTCAAATAATTAAGTCAATGTTAAAGAGACACGCAACGGATTTTTATTTTAAGTATAATTAGTAAAATGAGCTATAGCACAATTCATTTGGCACGTAAATGCGTGCACCTCTTTAAAACTTTTGCAACAAATGCTATTTATCAAATTATACAGTGACAAGCGTTTTGCTTCTGCAAATTAAAAAAAAGATAAAATTTACCATCTCGACTATTACAGATAATTAAAACAAAGTTTTAGAAACGGACCACCTAGAGCACTGCACGCTGGTTTTTACAAAAAAATGTTAAAGATTTTTGGCTTAATGCTCAAGCAAATTCGGCAAAATTTGATCAGTCGGTGGCGGTTCTCCCGATCGGATCCAGAGATCGCTTAGGGTGTGGTGTTAGGACCTCATATAATTTATTAGTAGATCAGTGCCAAAGACTTAAAAATGAGTACAGCAGTAAGGTTTTATTCGTAGTGTAACACATAATAATTGAATCTCACTTTTAGTATATTTTAGCATTAACTATTTTTTATGTTTTATGTCTAGTTGTTTGTGTTTAAGCTTTGTTGGTTGATTTACTGGATAATGATGTAAAAATGTCTCTGATTAGATAATAATATTGAACTGTTTATCAGTCTGTGATTATCAGAAACTACAATGGTTTAAAACAAATTGAAGGCAAATAGAATAACCAAGATAAATAAAGTGCATAAGGGTGGGGTGGGGGTTTGTAGCGCGTTGTGTTAAAAATATTTTTTAGAATACTGATAAATACATCAACTGGCGTTTTTGAAAAAATTTGAGTTACAGAAACATATTTATTAAGACTATATTAATTAGGTCTTCTTTAAAATATTTTTGGATGCAAATATGCTGGAACGGAAAAAGACGCGTGAGTAAAAAAAGACAAAATGATTTACAAGGTGTTCTTTTAAATTAAAGTTTTCTTAAAAACATTCAACAACCCAATAGCAATATTACATGGTACAAATTTATGTCACTATGACCAACCCATTCATGTAATTTCTGGTTTTAGAGATTTCTATTTTTCATAATGTAACAATGCTTTACATTCAACCAACAAAACGAGGGCTAATAAATAAGTTTAGGCATCTCAAAATGTTGTTTAAAAACTTGAAAATTCAAAATATATTTTTAAGAATAACGATTTTTGTACGGAACATAGTTGTTACATAAATCTTTTTGATTTTGCACAGCCATGTTACAGAATCCATAATTTTGGCTAGCCAATCAACCATATTATAGAAAAGCACATATACAAGAAAACAGCAACTTTAAATCTATTCGTGTAGATTTTAGATTTTTCATAACTAGAAAGGTTCATTTATTTATATACAAGTAAATTTGGGACGTGTTAACTACTTGCCTTGGGGGCTTGATCAGTCTTCTCTACCAATAATTGTGCATCCTTTCTGCGAACTTGAATTTTGTACGGTTTTCTCTTCTCCATTCTATCATGGCTAAATCTCTTTTGTCTGTTTAAATATCCTTTCCATTCCTCCTTCATTTTTTCTTTCCTTCTTTTCTCCTTCCTGTTTTCTTTTTTTTTTTGCTTTCTATCCTCTCCTCGCCTCCAAATTTTGTCTTCTTTTCCTACTTTTTTTCTCAGCCTTTTTTTCTATCTTAGCTACGTCACATGGTTTTGATAATTTTTTGCTAGGATTGCTTCTTCCTCTTTTCTGTCTGATGTTCCGCAGCTTCGTTTTATTCCATTATTATTAAAAATAAAATAAACTACATTAACTTTATCTGCATGTTAAATTCCCTTCAAAGATGCGCTGCATGCTTAATGCGTTGACGTTACAATGCCTCCCACTGATTTTTTCTTCTCCGGAGATGTATTTCGTTGTAAAAGATAGACTAGATATTGAAAACGGTAGAATTATTTAAGTTTTGATCCAGTTTTCAGTTTAAATACAATTAAGAATATTTTTATATGCCTCTCCAGACACATTTAGAGAGTATCTTTTATTTCCTATATAATTATGTGGAACAAGGTTTGATTTTCTGGATTGAAATATCTTTTCTTTATTTTAGCTTACTACAGAGTTGCTCCATTATCTATTTAATTATAAATTCTTTTAATTTTAAGATTTGAAGGAATTTTCATAGCTATCTTCTTGCTGAAACCACCTTAACAAGCGCCAAAGATAGAAATGAAGAACTTATTATCTTACACATCTAAAGATTCTCCGCATGCCTAGTATTTTCCGGTTCGAATATCACATTCCTATTTCCTTTTCTTAGGAGATGAGTTTTGAGAATCTATAAAACCAAACTCTTTCAAAAATTCAGAAAACATCAAATCCCAAAAAAGAATGTACCATTCGAAAAACGGTAAAACACGATTTTCATTAATTTCAATTAAGAGTCTACAAGCGTCGCTTTTAAATTTGACTTTTGTTATTCTTTTAGGGGTGGAATATCAAAAATGCCGCTTTACTTTATTTAGTTAAGTGATGTTGAGTCGACCATTTAGTCAGGACAGGGGACTTGTATATTAAAATAAATTAAATAAAAATAGCCGTGAAAAGAAATAATAGGCCATGTAACTTTATTAACTGTAGCCGTTGATCTCTCCAGAGAGTAGTGATGAAGAATTGGATGACCTCGGTGGCAACGATTACTCATAATTTTTAATTTACTTCTGAATTAATCGCTGGCACCATCGTCTGGAGACAAAAAACATGCCTAACATAAGCACGATTAATGCCAAAGCTCACTTCCATTCGACTGTGGAACAATGGACACAAGTTCTGTGGAGTGATGGATCTCACTACATAATCTGACAATTTGTTGTGTCTGAGTTAGGCAGATGCCAATAAAACGCTTCTTATCCGAGTGTATTGTGCTAATACTTAAGTTTGGTGACAAAAGCATTATAATTTGAGGCTTAGGTTTCTTAGTTCCTGTAACCGGAAGAACAGACATGTACCTTGATATTCTTGTGATTCTGTAATTATAACTCGTTGGCAATAATTCGTGAAAGTACTTTTCCTGCACCAACAAGATAACTATTCTGTCCACACAGTAGAGATTATTTTCTCACATAATTATTTTATAATTTGTTTTGAAAACTTTTTATATTAGAAGAGTCTAACAAATAGCGTAGCTATATGAATACTGCATTATTTAGCGAATAAAAAAGTCATTTAACATTTGTTTATTTGCTTTTTAATTTTATTGTGTAACAACATTAGAAACATTTAATTTAAAGTATTTTTTGCATTTTTTACAACTTTTGTGTAATTCCAGGCGGAACACGACTACAGCTTCAGCTATGGGGTAAAAGACGTCCATACTGGTGACATGAAAACGCAGTGGGAGAAGAAAGAGGGTGACGTCGTTACAGGAACGTACTCCTTTGTGGAGCCAGACGGATCTGTTCGCACTGTTGAGTACACGGCCGACAAAGACAACGGATTCAACGCCGTCGTCAAGCACGATGGCCTTTTAGCGCATCCGGACTCCAATTACAGAGAGATTGACATCAACATACTTCATCCTATAAAAACTGCTCTCAAGCATTTTGATGGCGATGTCCAGCACAGCTATCAATACAGCGAATCTAGTCCAGTAGCTTCTACTTACACGTATGAAACCAGAAAGCTTCAGCCGCATTATCAGGCTGACAATACAAGGTTTACCACGACAGAAGGCAGCGACCTGGAAGGTTCCGCGACGCACGTATCACCTGTATCGTACGCTACCAGTAATCCAGCACTACATTCTAATCAAATTCCTTCTTCCACCCCTCAACAACCTATAAACTTCGGCTTAGTGAATGAAAAGATCGTTCCAATCGATATCAGTCAAATCAATCCAGTGGAAATCAATCTGACCCAACCTTCAGTTATAAGCAAAGCTCCAGGGTTACACTCGCATTTACAATACTACGTGCAGAAAGGCTTCAAACCTATTTCAACAAATCCTGGTAACGCCTTTTTGGCGCAGCCTAAAATCCCTAATACTTTTAAATCTGGGAAAAGGCCGATAACTACGCCTGGCTTGGGACAGTACAGCACGAAGAAGAATGATAGAGACAGCAAAGCTTCCAATTATAGGAGTTATAATAATGTTGGGGTGCACAACGGATTGGTTCCTCTAATTTTTGCCAAGCAACTTGTGGACCTTACTAGTAACAACCAAGAGGTCCTGAAAAACGCTGAGGTAATTAGGCTTTACCCAAGTAATGTCAAAAATAATGTAGGGTATGCTAAACATGTTAGGTTTTTTGAGGAAAAATAAATAGCTTATTTTAATATTAATTAGACTACTCTGGTGGGATAAAGTTAATTTTAAATAATGCAAATGTTTGAAGTACAAAAGTTATAAAAAAAATTAAGACACAAATGGGACCTTCATATTACTGTTTTTATGTTCTTTTGATATATTAATTGTAATTAATAATGCACTAGCTTAAGTTATTTTTATAAAAATGTTTTTTATCTTGTCATCATTGTGCAATAAGTGCTATGTGATCTCTTAGAGCTTTAATTGTGTGTTTGCTTCTTGTTATAGTATTGTTGTTACTTTATTGTTAAGGAATAAACCGTAGAACCATAATAAAGCTTAATTTTAACCTTGGCATTTCCACTAAAGAAGTGACTACCGTATTTAAGCACAATTTTTGCGAGATCGCAAGAACTTTCCGGGCCTTTCCCGGCGCTACTTGTACCCAATCCATCCTTCTGGCCTACCACCACTCGGGCGATTGCCCAAGAGCGCAGCGAGCGCCCTTTCCAATTACAAATCAAATTCATAAAAAGGCCTTAATATTATATCATTACGAGCAGGCCGGAGCCGCTGCCCGCGCCGCGCTCCTAAAAGGCGATTAATATTCCTCCGTAATGATATTGGTGAGCGGTGATTCATGCGAAGCAGTGGACCCTGAATTGTTACACGACGATTTAATCCCAGATAGAAAGGATTACGTGCGCTGCTGAGCCTTATTCTGCGGCGCGAGTTTCGTGGTCCAGATACTTGTAGGTTTTACAGTCGCTTAATTGAGCAAGCGAGAGCGCATTGTTGCGCACGCCGGGGCCTTGTGGCCGCTTAAATCCTTGCGCTGCCACCAAATGGGTTCCAGCCAGGCGTGTTGAAATTCGGATAATATTTTAACAAAATAGACAGCTATTAAGTGGCTTAAGATATGTGCGATTGCGTGTACAGTGAACGTTCGAAAAATATGCATAGATATGATTGTATATGGTGAAGTTGGGGTTAGGATTTGAAACTGAAAATGTTTAAAAATTGCCCCCACTTAGTCATTAATTAATTGATTAATTTTTTGTAAACTTCCACTATTATTGGACATTAATTAAATTCTATGATCCTGTCTGGTTATTGTATCCGGAATTTTTTATGATTTGCTTTATATACTGTATTCTTGGTCTTTTTTTCTGTTTTTCTTTTCAGTTAGTATTATTTTTAACAGACTGTCGTACTATAATGTGTTAAGCTATACCTTCTTTGTATAATCTGTCTCAGAAGTTTTTCGTTCATGATTCTTCAATTTATCTTACTTTCAATATTCTTTAGTAACACCACATTTTCAGACTTTTTAGTCTTTTATCTTATAGAAGGTTTTTTTTACCAGTTGAGTCTTGTTGCTCATTTATCTCTTGCATTTTCCATTTGTGCTAGTGCACATATCTGCCTCCACCTCTCTTTCGCCTACCTTGTTTTGCATTTAACTTTTGTTGTTTGTTTTTCAAAAAGTCTCTACTGGCAATTTATGTGTTTTCCAATGTCCTTTATTATTTAAATCTTTTATTGCTTTATCAAACTCATCTTTTGCAATCGGATTTCTTTTTTCATCTTCCTGCACCGTTTTGTCTTTGTTTGTAGCAGAATACTTTTTACTTTTTTATTTATATAGCTTCTTACATATATTTTTTTATTTGGCACTAATGTATTTCTGTTCTGTTAGTATATTTTTTATCAGTTTTTTATTGCGAGTTTTCTTGTTTTACATTAGTTGAGAACATTTTTGTGTCCCTATATACTTTCTCACAAATTAAGTTTCTATCGATATTTTTTGCAATTATTTTCAATAAACTGCTGCTTAATATTTCTAGCTTTCGGCTTTGTTTTATTTTTTAATCTATTTTATTTGTCTTTGGTTATTATGTAAATATTTATACGGGGTCATCTATGCAAGCCCGAATTTTTTTTTTAGTTTATATTGTGGAAAAGCCGATAGGCCGTCTTGTGTACACAAACAATACTGAATCAAGTAACACAAGTTAGCTTCATATAATCGACAACCAAGAATACGACCTCAGAGCTCAAATTTCTTCACGCCAAAAATCGGAAATTAATACGTGGTTTGACTGCAAAAAGCCTATTTTTACGACGTAGTCAAGAATTAAAAAAACTCCAACCATTAGGAGAAGTTAACTTCTGATAGGGAAACTCGCAGCAAGTGATCTGATCACAAGAAAAGTGATAAATTGCCCGTGAATTGAAAAAGAACATTAGAATTCTGAGCGGAACATGACTACGTAGCATAAGAAATTAGCGTGACGAGGTCGATGATTAGTCTAGCAGTGCACCAAAATTTGCATTACAAGTCTTTGGTTCTAGGGAATCGCTAACTGTTAACTGAAAAGAACAAAATGGGGAAGAAATTAGAAACCCAAGCTCTGCTGAATGACATTAGGTACGACATAGTTAGCTTTTTGAAATTCTTTACGGGCGGAAAGAACTTCATTCAGGACAGTAAAGCAAATTGCTAAAATAATTATTGGATCTGTCAGATGGCTTTGAAGAGCCTACCGTCATGCATACAAAGTTTCCACCTCTGTGGTAGTGCTGGCGCTATAATATAATTAAAATATAAAAGCATTAGGAAACAAATTCAGACTGTATGGAACCTAATCTACAAAAAATAAATATACTTAAATAAAATTTTAAAAAATTATTGAAAATACAAGAAAATATTAATGTCGGGATTAGCTGATTTCCACACAACCCTGGAGGTACAGCTATTTCGTGCGTTTTTTTTTAAGTGCTATCCCCAGGAGGCCTAATGCACTTTGGAAAGGAAATAAGACCAATCGATCGGTTCTTTATAGCCACTAGGCAACCGTTTCAACACTGCTTATACCTAACCCCTTGAGAACATCGACCTCCTTTGTAGAGAGGGATTACAAATGTTCAGGGCTGGTACACTCCCACCTAAGTGGTACCTGTCGTGAGGCAACGGTCGACTAACCAATCAAAGTCTAAATTGGGGTGGATTACAGGAATCGGAGTACAGGTAGTAGGGTGGTCATCAAGCAGTTATAATATATATTTGTATGTGTATGATTTGAATCTAAGTCTGTGTTCAAAACTCTTAATTACGGAGAATAGATTTACAAGACCGATCTAATGCCTATGAGACTATTTCTACCCTGTTTATTTTAATAATGACCTAATATAAACTTTCTTTGTAGACAGAAATTATAAACGTTTAGGACTGATACACTCCTAAGCGAGTGGTACCTGTCGAGATAAAATGGCGGCTAGATGGGGGAATGTAAAAATACTTTTCAAAACCAAAAAGCATTTCGATAATGCTAGTATATATGAATTATTATTCGTGTATTAAAATTAGGTTGTAGGTCGGCCAGATCAGGCCGATTAAAATTTGAAGCTGGGAAACCTAAAAAATTATATAAAAAAAAACATAACGCGACCGAATAGTTGGTTTTTTAATATTAAGGAACAATTTCTCGACTACATAATATATAATCCTTAGCTAGGCTCGACTCATTTTCAATGATTCAGATTCAGAAGGGCGAATATGAAACAGCTTTTGGAATCCAAAAAAAGTTTTGTTAATACAGTGCACTCTGCGCGTTGTAGATAGGGAATCGGTTAGTTTGGACCGACTGATCCGAACGAAGATACTTATTACATAGAAAAAAATAATGGGACTGAACATTTCTACACTGCTTATACCTAACCCTTAACTAACAATAACCTTCTCTGCAGGGAGTAATTAATAACGTTTAAGAACTAATTTGCTTCCACGCCAGTGGTACCTATTGTGGAGAGACGGTCTACCAATTCATAGAGATCCAGATGCGAGGAAACATTCGAATTTAAAAAGTGTTTTGCAAATGCAATGAATTATTCGCATAGTAGAATTGGGTTGTATATATTAGATCAACCGGTTTAAGGAGATTAATTGGAATTTTGAGCTGAAAGCTCCTAGCCACGAAGAAAAAGATAATAGGAACAATCAGCCGGTTCTTTAACGTCCACTAGGAGACCGTACTACTGCACTGCTTATACCTAACCCTTAGTGAACGCCGACCTCTTTTGTAGAGAGGGATTACGAACGTTCAGGGTTGATACACTCCCACCTAAGTGGTACCGGTCGTGCAGAGACGGTCGCCCGACTGACAGAGGTCCAGATGGGGGATGATATGCAAGAAAACTTACAAAATTCAAAAAGCGTTTAGATAACGCAGTGATTTATCTGTGTAGAACTGGGTTGTAGATAATTGATTGGGCAGTTCGGGCCGATTAGTTTGAATTTGAAGTTAGGATATTCCCATTACACAGAAAACGATAACGGAACCGATTTGTTGGTTCTTTTACAGTCATTGGAAAAACACTTCTGCACCTAATCTTTAACTAACTTTGACATCCTTTGCAGAGAGGAATTAATAATGTTTAAGAACCGATTCGCTTACACACGAGTGGTACCTGTCATGGAGGAATAGGTCGACCAACTCAGACGTCCAGATGGAGGGATGTGAGAAAATATTCAAAATTATTTGGGTAGTAGAATTGAGTTATACATTTTAGACTGGCAAGTTCAGGCAGATTAATTCGAATTTGGAGCTGAACGCTCCTAGCCACGAAGAAAAAGATAACAGGACCAATCAGCCGGTTCTTTAACGTCCACTAGGAGACCGTACTACTGCACTGCTTATACCTAACCCTTAGCGAACGCCGACCTCTTTTGTAGAGAGGGATTACGAACGTTCAGGGTTGATACACTCCCACCTAAGTGGTACCGGTCGTGCAGAGACGGTCGCCCGACTGACAAAGGTCCAGATGGGGGATGTGCAAGAAAACTTGCAAAATTAAAAAAGCGTTTAGATAACGCAGTGATTTATCTGTGTAGAACTGGATTGTAGATAATTGATTGGGCAGTTCGGGCCGATTAGTTTGAATTTGAAGTTAGGTTATTCCCATTACACAGAAAACGATAACGGAACCGATTTGTTGGTTCTTTTACAGTCATTGGAAAAACACTTCTGCACCTAATCTTTAACTAACTTTGACATCCTTTGCAGAGAGGAATTAATAATGTTTAAGAACCGATTCGCTTACACACGAGTGGTACCTGTCATGGAGGAATAGGTCGACCAACTCAGACGTCCAGATGGAGGGATGTGAGAAAATATTCAAAATTATTTGGGTAGTAGAATTGAGTTATACATTTTAGACTGGCAAGTTCAGGCAGATTAATTCGAATTTGGAGCTGAACGCTCCTAGCCACGAAGAAAAAGATAACAGGACCAATCAGCCGGTTCTTTAACGTCCACTAGGAGACCGTACTACTGCACTGCTTATACCTAACCCTTAGCGAACGCCGACCTCTTTTGTAGAGAGGGATTACGAACGTTCAGGGTTGATACACTCCCACCTAAGTGGTACCGGTCGTGCAGAGACGGTCGCCCGACTGACAGAGGTCCAGATGGGGGATGATATGCAAGAAAACTTACAAAATTCAAAAAGCGTTTAGATAACGCAGTGATTTATCTGTGTAGAACTGGATTGTAGATAATTGATTGGGCAGTTCGGGCCGATTAGTTTGAATTTGGAGTTAGGATATTCCCATTACACAGAAAATGAGAACGGAACCGATTTGTTGGTTCTTTTACAGTCATTGGAAAAACATTTCCGCAGTGATTACACCTAACCTTTAACTAACTTTGACCTCCTTTGCAGGGAGTGTTTAGGGTTGATAAATACCCATAAGAGACGGTCGACCAGTTAATAGAGGTCCAGATGGAAAAATATAAAACTATTTTTGGAATCCAAAAATCGTTTCATTGATGCAGTAAATTGTGCACATAATGAAAATAATTTGCAGATAATAGATAGTTTATTTTGGACCGACTAATTCGAATATGGAGCTGAAAGCTACTTCTACTTACATAAAAAAAAGATAATGGAACCGATTGATGGACTCTTTTACAGATACTATGGGGGAACCATTTCTGCTTTGCCTATACCTAATCCTCAGAATTGATTTATTTTGTAGAAAGGGCTTGCAAATGTTCGCGTTAATATACTACCACGCAAATAATTCGATAATACAATGAATTGTAAATCAGTAAAATTCGGTTGCAAATAACGAAACAACTAGTCGAGCTATTGGAGTATGGATTATAACCGCCTCACTGTAAGTGCTACATTATAAGCTAAATTACTATTCCAATTAAAACATCATAAAGACTGTTGTATTTCTTCTTTAACTATCCACATTTTTGATGTCATATTTGATACCTGCAATTGTAAGTAACCCATGCGTACCATCAATTATGTGTAGCGCTACACAACTGCATATCTTTATTGCAAATCATTCCCAACAACCGACCATTTGAATATCCACGTTGATGAAATTTTTAATAACTATTCTTTTTAAAAGTGTGGGAATAATTTGCGAGCGACATGTTTAGCCTTATTCCTTTATCATGCATCCCATTATTAGTAGAAAAATAAAAAACGACTTACCAATTGTTGAGTTGAGGGGCTCTGTATTCACCTAACCCATAGCAAACGTTAAATTTTCTATTAGGTCGGGGAAGGAGTGTTTACGCACCATTTCCATAACCAGGGCGCGCCTGAACTCACTCGGTCCGCTGGTGGTAAGAAGATTTCTTCCAAGCTGGAAACGGCATACAAGGAAACGTCTCGGGCGAAACACCAAAACCGTTGTTCAAAAATTTTAATGGGAAAACTCGCGTCCGCTCGCGCCCGCTGCTATTAACAACTGACAGAATATCTGCTATGCAGTTAACTTGAAGTAAAAAATTTGCTTTTTTGCAAACCGAACGAAGGATGCCATGACATAAGAACTACACCGTTGTTATCGAGTAGGTAATGATTGAATAACAGTTTTGTTTTTGATAACATTATGTATGGTATTGATATAAGTAGATTGAACTTAAAGCAAACATAAGCGTTTAATTACACTTTATCTCTATATGCTATTTACAAAATATTAATAGTTAATAAAGGCTTCCGGTCATCTACGGTAGTAGTCAAGCCAAAATATTTTCTAGTAATATATTATAAAGGTGTAGATCACCAAAGAAGCCCTTTATCTCTAAAAATCAAAAAGGCCTTTGTCTGCAGTGAACAGCAGAATATGAAAGCTAGAGCACAGAGCAATAGCATAAGCTGTTATTTAGTAACGAATATTATTTTAAAAAAATATTTATAAAAACGTATACTCCCTACAATTAAGCATATAAACTCTATCATGTATGGAAATTTATCGTGTTTAATATAATGAATGCTTCAACGTATCTTGTAGTCTTACAGAATGATATGCTGCTTAGTGAAAAAGACTTATTTGGAGATGAAAATTTTATTTTACAGTACGATAGGCAATAAAATTAAAGCAAAATTTATTCAATTCTGGGTGACCACCAACAAAATTGACAGAATTGACTGGTGAGAACCACCTCGGATCTCAGCCTCGTAGAAATCATATGATATATGGCAAACATCATACCTAAAAATAAACTCACAATAAACATTGAATAAGGCAAATGTCTAATTTAAGCTTTTATCATCTTTCATCCAAATTTGGCGTAATAGTATTTTACTTACAACATAAAGGCGATAAATTTGATTTTAATTAAAATATAAGTAAATATAAAAGTAACGTGAAAAATAAAGAAGAAGAAGAAATTTCTATCTCAAAAAAAAACTTGATTCAACAGAAGTATAGAATTTAAAAAACAACAATGTATGGTCACAAGAGCTTGCAAGTTACACCCAAGAACCATTCGAAAGTATGCATAAGATTATTTATTAATGTATATATAAGCACGCGTCACGTTTCGATATACTCCTTCTGGACAGAGATGTACTTCTCATGTCGTTTTAATGAACTTTTTCACTACTTCTAAAAATAAGCTTTTGCTGAACCTCATCGACCCTTTAAGAGGCTGATGATGTGGTAATCAGACCATCTAGATGTACGTGTTCCCTACTATTATTCGGCAATAAATTTTCGCAGATTTAACTTACTCTACCCATAAAAAACATACTGCGGCGCTATTTCAGTAAACTAGTTTTTTAGCCTATATAACAAGATTTTATGAGTCACTTTTTCAAAAACCTTAGCTAAATTTCTGAAGATTGAATGGCTCTAGCTTCTAAAGCTTTAATCATACATTTTTTTATCTGAATAAATTTATAAGAATAAGATTCTTTTTAATGAATCTACGTTTAAGGGGTGATATAAAAGATGACAATTGCACAGAGATATATGACTCAAAGATCCTAGGTATAATTCATGCTTTAATGAATGGATGATAGCTTCTGGTTTATATGTTTCCCATTTTTATAAATTGGGATAATAAAAGATTTTTTCTATTTATCAAGCTAGGTGCTTGCAGTTTACAAAGGGACTATGATAACCACTACTACAGTTTTATAGATTTAAATGCCCAATCTATCTGGTCCACAATTTTATAAACTTAGATATTTTGTAATTGATTCACTTAACAAAATTTAAAGGTAGAGGAGATGTGGGGGAGGTTGTATTAAAGGTTGCGTACAATGTTTCAACATATATTTCTCAAAAGCAGTTTTAAATTTGAGCGTGACTTTTGGTTGGTACGCTTGGTGGCGCCATATTTAAATAGGTCACCCGCTTCAACGAATGCAGCTTTAATTTCAGGTAAGAATTTTTTTTATTTTTTTGTGCTCTAAAACTAAATGTTGTACCTGCCAGAGCTTTTTTATTTACAAAGTCAGTAACTGATTTCTTAAATTTAATTCGATCTCGGCGCATTACTTGGCCATTTTTAAAAATATAAATGTTAACGATTAGAACCAAACTGTAACACTGTAAGTTAGGTTTTTGTTAGTTTTTCTTTGATAATGCACCAAACAACTATGCCCTAGTGGCGCACTAAGGCATTATCCCCTGGTGCATTGTCCCCAACCATGGTTAACTAACACGATAGTACATCATACTTCTTAATATCAAAAAATGCCAAAAACAAGAAAAGAATAAAAACGAGCAAAGGACATTTTACACCTAATATAATAAGGGTACCCCTTAAAGCCTTTAAAGAGACAAAACAACTACGAAAAACAGATTCCAAGTTCAGTTTAAGTCAACTACGCTTTCGAGGTACATAAAGAAGAACTAAGACAAGAAGCAAGAGATTCTTAAACCTAATTAGGCTATTAATAAGACCCTTAGCTATGATTTGGAAAAGCAACTCAAATATTACTTAATAAAAGCAAGCAAAATGCACTTTGGTTTATCTACAATCTAAGCCCGAGAATTAGCTTATAGATTGGCAAGGCAGAATTATTTAAGTATCTTGAGTTTTGGGATAAGAAACAGGCAGCAGGAGAGCATTGGTTAAAAAGTTTTAAGACAAGTTGGCCCTATTTGTTACTCCAAAAACCATAAGTCACTAGTCTGGGCAGGACAACTGCCTTCATCATAACGCTTTCATGCCTGAAATAATCACTTCACTTTGTCAAGAAGACGTGGTTCCAACATCTCAAAAAAATAAAGATGATCCTATCGTGGTTTTTGAACCTATATCAGCTTCAGTGGTTAGTCGTATGAATATCTGGCATTTTCTAGAGGCACCAGAAAGGAAAGTTAAGGGTAATGAGAGGAAAAGACAAAAAAACATTATTTTAACTGAAACTGCTGTGAAGGGTGAGCAAGAGGTATTCAATAACAAGAAACCAGAGACAACCACCGTAAAGTAGAAGATTTTTGATGACAAGTTGAAGAAGGGGACTGAAACTGACAGCGAAACTGACGGTATGCATAAGTCTAAATCTGAAGGCAACGAAAGGGATTGGATGGAAGAAAGCAACAATAAAATTAATCCCGAAAATCTCACTGAAACACTGTTTGTTGTCATTAAAGAGGGCACTGGCAAAGGGCGATATAAAGTATTCCCAGTTAGGATTCTTGGTTTCTCAAGACTGATAAAACTTATATTTTTGATAAGGAACCAGTAGTAAAAAATTTTCCATTACCCAAAGCCAAGTACAAAAATAAGCTTTTGTTTGCATTGTTTCTCTTTTGATTTTGGGGGGGGGCGATATGAGAGAACAAAACATTAGGGATCAACAGTATTTATATGAAATGATGTTAACTGATGGAAATAGTAGATACATCAGATAAAATTTTGTACCATAAATTATAATCGAAAAAGCTGGTCCATTGTCAAGAATCAGACATATATGTAGTGCTCAGCTGAAGCTTAATAATGTATCTAACTGCAGCCTTAAAAAGTAAAACCCTAACTTCAAAAGCAAAAGTTTTATGACTGATTGAAAAAATAGGGCAACATTCTTACATCTCCCCTAGTATTTTTATTTAAGAGTTTATGAACAGATTTTGTTAAGTTGTAACACCAGCACTAATAATTGCAAATGTGTTCGATATACTTATGTAACGACTTAGTTTATACTTCATATTCAAATAAGTATAATAAGATTACCATAAAACTTTACCTTTTTATTTAGGGATATTGTTAGAAACTCTAATGGCTATTTATATTTATAGTAACATCGGCAAATCTATAAATGTTGTCTTTACATTTGCATCGAAATTTCTGTCACATCAAAAAATATGATAATCACTAAAGCCTAATTTATTATTTGTTATAAGGTCACTAGATCTGGTTTTACTATGTGCTACACATGCAGAACATAACTTGGGCAAAACATTTTAATAATTCAAACTCCAAACATTCCAAGAGCTTTTTGGACAATTTTCAGTGCTCATCGAGCTATTTCTTGGTAAGGTTGGTATTACTATGTTAGGAATATCTTTAGTATATTTCATAATTAAATCATTTTATCCATTAATCTGTTCTGTCTTCAATTAATCAAAAACTTTCGTATTATAATGACTTTGCCTTTTAGTCTTATCAAAAGAGATGCAGCTAGGCTTTAAAAGGATTTACAGAAAAGACTTTTATACGTCTTACTATTGGTCTTACAAAATAACTTAGAAGGTATATTTTTACTTTGTGAAATTTCTGTTTTTACAATTGTGCAACAAACGGTCTAATATTACGATGAAATCACTTATGACCACCTCTTCCGTAGTATTGTGGGTTGCTTCCGAAATATTAAACACAACATTTTTCGAACGAATTTGTTAGTTATTTATCTTGGCAATCACCTCTTTTATTTGGAAAAAAATATTAGTATAGGTAGTTTTGTTAATGCAAGAATCCGTTTACTTCAGGCCCTCACTTCAGCTATCAACAATGTAAGCTTATTAGTCATCGTTTTCACATGTCTCTTAAAGATTATGTACCTTTAGTAGCGGACTACAAAAAGGACGATTTAGTATTAGTATTCTTTTATTCTTGAGTGACATGCATTTTCTTTCAGAACATGTTATATTTATATAGCTTAAGAAAAAAATTCGAACAAAGGACACAGATTAATCTCGTCAAAGTTCTTAATTTTTAAATTATACTTTGAGCTTATTTTTTAAATACACAAATTTTTATAGGTTTGCATTCTTGTATGCACTGCATTAGAAGTAATATAAACAACAACACATTACTCTCTGTCTATGTCGTGTTGCAGAGAAAATATTTTTGATGTATCATCCAATTTGCAATTAGCCGATCACTAGCTACACTGTAATACCGTAGTTGGATCACTTGAGTGTTACGCAACTTCCTTGCCCTTTGTAGGTCATCATCATCATCACTAAATATTGCCAAACAATGTTAAAATATTAAAGTCTGCAGATGGCGCTATCAAATACTTAGAAATTCACCTTAAACGAAAACTTATATGAGCGTCTCACATTAACAAGCAGCTCATCAAGACCATGCAGTATCTCATGATAAATAAAGAATAAATTAATCTGTTAGTCATTAGGCCAATTATTACCTACGTTTGTAAAGTATGGAAAGCAGCTTTCAATTTATAAATAAATGAAGTTCAGCGTTGATCTCACTTAGTTTTAACACTATATAAAAAATATATATACCAACTATAAAAACTTATTAAGAACTCAACGAAAATGTGTTTTATTAATATATCAATACCTAAGCGCAATAATTTATGTCATCGAATTTGAGCACATCCCCAGTAGAGTCAAGTGGGAACTCCCCCAAAATATTGTATTTTTGTTGTTAAGTGAAAGTAAATTACTGAAATATAAACAATAAAATACAAACAGTATTTGATAAGCAATACAACAAATAGTCATCTACAAGAAGATAGTTCAATTTGGTTTAATCTTAATTTAAAAAATTAAAAACTTTACTAACTAACTAGAAAAAGCAACGTTGGGATCATTAGAGAAAAGCATATGGAAATTGTATCGCCACAAAATAAATCTAAATTACCATATAAAATGCAGTTCCTTCAGCAGCTATCTAATGTAGACAAATGATGACATCTTCGATACCGTAAAATGTATCAGAACTGACTAACAAAAGTAAGATAAGCTTTATTTTTGTTATTCTGATGAATGCCATTTGTAGGTCTTTAGGTACTTAAGCAAATAAAATTCTTAATGTTGAGGGAGAAAAAATCATACGACCTTTAAAGCTCCATTGCACTGTTAAAGGTTGCTCCTTCTTGTGAGTTTTGCACTGAAAACCTTGTTGATTCTTACTTCTTTAACAATTAAATGGCAATCTAATTACTAGCATATCCTAATAATCCAGCAGAACACTTCTAAACTCACAAAATGTTTCCAGGGGGGGGGGGGGTTAATATTTCTTAAAAAAACATCAAATAATCACCGACATCTCCTTTTCTTACTATTCTTAATTTTTTATGAAATTTATTAAAAAAATTGTTACCAAGCAATGGCAGTCATCTAAAATTGAAGACTCAAATAACTGAAACTGGAAACATCCCAGTCGACATTCTCTTGGCAGTTATATCAAATGTCAGATTGCTTATTGACAAGTATGTAAAAAAAGAAAGCACACTTCAAACATATTTAACTCAAATTGCTGAGCAGTTTGAAACATTTTTTAAGTATTTTTTGCATATCGATTTATATTAAATTACGTTTTACCTTTTATTTCCTTCTGTTTTTAAATTCTTTTAATTACAAGTTTGCTGTTCTGAACCCTTAATACTAACTATATTCTTCATCTCCTTCATTTAGACTTTTCTCTTTCATTATTATTTAAATATGGTATTTACTTTATTGCTAGTACACCTCTCCTTCTGCTTCTAGACGACCACTTCATAACTGCTTTTGGTCAGCTTTCTTCATTTATCTTTTGAACAACATTTTACTTTGCAATATTTTGTTTTTTATCCACGTGTATGTATTATAAAGCTTTTTTCATAAAATCTAGTCTACTGATCTCAATTTATCTTTTTTTTTGTTATATCGGTCCACAGTTCTACTCTATATATTGTAACAATGTGCACGATAGTATTAAATAACCTTTTCTTTGTTTGTTTTGTGAGATTTTAATTTTATAAGAGCCTATGGGTGCTTCTGTTGCCCCTTTTCTTTTTATTATTTTGTCATTTATATCTGAATCTAATTGAACCTAAGTAATTGTATTTAGAACAAGCTTTTATTTTTTTCTTCCTCTATGTTTAATTCGCATGTTTTTCTTCCTATATACATGTATGCCATTTTATTAAGTTTATACCAAGTGCCCGTTTGTCATATTTCCCTTTGAGACTTCGTATCGTGTATATCTTGTCCTTATACTGTGTCACCGGCAGACGCAAGTTATTTATTTATTTATTATCTCTCATAAGTATTACTATTTCTCTACATTTTCTATGTAGTTGATTTAATGATTGCCCTGCATGTAACTAAACAAGGTCAGTGACAGAGTACAGCCTTGTTTAACTTTTTGGATACCTTTATTTAGGATGTTGCTTTATTTTGAAGCTTAATTTGTGCTTTTCTGTGGCATAAAACTTTGGCTATGTCGATGCATTTTTCTATAATCCCCATTCTTATAATCGATTTTCACAGTTCACATCTAAGAACATATTCGTATGCCTCTTCTACAATGTGTTCTACAAGTGTTAGATTTTATTAGTGATTTTTTTCAGTTGCTTTTCAGTCGCAGTGGATATTGTCTACATGTAACCTTTCAGATCTAAATTCACTTCGTTCTGCACTATAATCTTTAATCTCTTCATCTAATTTTACTTTTATGATTCGACCGAAATGTCTAACTATGGTTTATATAATACTTACTCGTCGATAATTTTACCATACGGTTTTCTTTGCTTCCTTATGTATAGGTATTATATATGACATTCTCAATTGTTCTGGTGTTTATTATCATTTCTAAAAATTTGTTTTCCTCACATTCTATTAGTTTTATTTTAAGATTTATTATTTTTATCTTTTTTAGTGTTTTACCCATATCCCCTATCTTTAAGTACCTCTTTTCTGTCTCAATTTTATTTGTCTTTGGTACTTTTTATTCTATCATCTACAGTTGCTATTTCTTTTATCTTAGTGGTGTTATAGTTTTTGTTTTATTAAAATGATATTACTTTTATTTTTTATCTTTAGTGTTACTCTTTAAATTATCCTTGCATTATTTATATTTCTGCACACATTATCACAGTGCTTTAGTAGTTCCTTTACTTCTTTTTACGTTCTAGACATTTTTGTTTTGTTATTGATATTTTATTATATAGCATGCCTTTTTATGTTTTATTTCTTGTTATAGCTCTATACTGAATATTTCATGTTTTTATTTCTTTTTTGTTCTTCGCGCTTCATTCGCTGTTGTATGAACACATTGTAAGTGTGCAGATTTCATTTGGCGCCTTTCTTCTACTATTTTTTCATTCAGTTACATTTTAAACTAATGATACAGTTTTTTATACTTATTTGTTTGTAGAAGTCAATTTTTTACGGTGGGACTTTAATTCTCCCATCTGACATTTTGTTTTTTCTTGTTCTTCTTTACTTGTAAATTTTTATGTGTAAACAAAGTTCCTATTACTCTGTAATAGTCTGATTCGCATTTCGGCTGTCTCAATACCTTAACATCATTTATTTTCTTTCTTTGATCCTTTCTAACAATTATTAAGTAAATAATGGGTTTGAGCCCACGAGTTGAATGCGTACTTGTAAAATTCTGTATACTAGAAACAGCTATTGGTCATCATTAATCTTGTTTATTTGAACTTTCTATTTGTTAGTCGAAAATATTAAAAAAAAATCTTTTTTATCTACTCGTACATCGTCAGTTACAGCACAAACACATATGATTGTTATGTTTTATCTTTGTCATTTTATTTTATTATTTAACGGCTGCTTATTTCTGCTTCTTTGTTTAATGAATATTGAGAATACGTATTTTGATCTTTTTACTCGTTTCTACTATACTCCCCTTTTTCTTAGTTTTTTTTTTAGTATTATAACATCAAATCTTATCTTCCCGTTTTTGGTATTTCTTTTCTTTTTGTTGTCAAACGTTATCTATGTCTTTAGTGCATTTCTCTATTTTTTATAATGCATCTTCTAACGAAGATTTGCGACCATCAAGGCTATCTAAACGTTTGATTCTGCTGTTCGGAATAGGAATCATGTATTTTTCCCAAACCATACTCGTATATTTTTGAGCCAGGATGTTCTTTTTCTTTCAGCTCTTCTCTTCTCCTGCATTTTTCCTTGGTTAATTAATTGTAATATTTGGTATTTTTCGTTACGCATCACATGTTCCATGTATTCTATTTTTTTTTATGTTAATTATTTCCTTTCCTTTTCCCATTTTTTATAGCACACTCTCGTTTCTCATTATTTCCACCCTAGATATTTTCAGTATCCTCCTGTAAGTCTACATTTAAAATGCTTTTATCCTTTTACTTGTTGCTTGAGTGAGCGTCCAGAACGGGCAGTACATAAGATGGTACAATGCGCATGCGTAGTTGTAGGTTTAGGCTCCGGCAGCAGATAATTTTTTTTTATTAACGCAATCAGTCAATACTTGTAGGTCTTGTTCATTTTCCGCCATTTTATTATTCCGATTTCTTAGTTGTTCGTAGTTGAAGTTTGTAACTGGGTCCCCAGAACTCTGAACGAAATCGCTCTCTCCCCTTCCGTATCCAATAGGACTCTTTATGTGAGTGCTACATTTTACTATTAATTCTTAATATTTTACATATGTTAAGGTACGAAAACCTAATGTTATAATCCCCGCTCTTTGTAGGAGCTCATAACTCAGCCGCCTTCGCTGGGTCAGACGTCATTAGTTCTTTTGCCTCTTACATTAACTATTGGCCGATTTTCACTAATAACCTTGAGTTGGGGCCCTTTCATGGTACAACCAACCGGACTAGCTTAACCACAGTTTTTTTAAAAAAGTGTTACTCCTTTACCACTCACTATTTCCCAACTTGACTTGGAACAAGCTCCGATGGGTTTCACTTTAATTTTGTTGTACTAAACATCTGCCTCTAAAGTAACCTGTTCGTAAATTAAATTGTTTAGAATTTTCTAGTGTTTAAATGTAATGCTCTAATTAGTACTGCAACCGTTTCTTAAAGCAGAATTTAAATACAACACTTTTGACGTACATCCTGCCGTTGGCAGCAACCACATATTACCCTATTAAAACTTTACTACATTATAATTAGCTCGACTAAGGTCCCTGCACTATTCTGGCGTCCTTGCGTAAAATGCGGCGCCGCAGTCAGTGAACTACACAATCGCATTTTCTTGAAGGTCGGCGTGGACCGCAAAAAAGGAAGTTCAAAAGCGACCAGCCGCAGTCGTAAACTTGGCGAATTTTACTTTTCCTTTTTCTCTTGCCACCGCAAGCAGCTCATTAAACATGCTAATTGTGGTGAAAAATTGTTTTGTTGCGGCCTGGCCTGCTTTGTGGGTCACGATAATGAGATATTTCGGTTAGCGCGGCAGGAAATCGCTAGCATATATTGGTATGGTCACCACGTGTGCATCTTTGGTGTTGAATACACTAAATGGTGCTTTATGGTATTTTAGAGTTATGTTATTTTATTGATTGGTATAGTCATTCTTTGCAGAAAGATCTAATGCGGTGCTACATATATTATAGTTAATAAATAATTTATACACATAACAGTCAAATTATGTCTTTATGTGAGTGCATGTGTTCTTCATAATTCTTTAATAAACCTTGACCAAACTTGCTACATACAACCTTCATTATTTCAATTAAAGTTATCTGTGTTAAAATTTCTAATTAAAACACTTAGTTGTATATAAATAATAACAATGATATAACTTAAAATTGTTATAAATGTGATTTGGTATCCTGGGCATTTGGGTACTGGAAAAACGCAATCGCGTGCTCTCCTGGATCATTAATGTTAATGCAGCAGATTATTTCTTTATTGTAAATAACTATGCGCCTCAGCAGCTTTTCAAAAATTTGTAAACACGGCGGAGAGGCGGCGTCCGCAGAATTCCAAGTCATTATAGGCCTCCAGCATTGTTATTCCGCGGTGCCGTCCTTTACGTAAAACAAAACGGCGTGAGGCCCCCGTCCGGTTGCAAAAAGGCGCGCACAAAAGCTCTTACGTGTTTCTGAAATAATAAATATCCCTCAGATTGAAATTCTAGAACGACGGCATTCACTTTCTGCGGCCAATGTAGACCAGGTCCGCCGTTGCATATCTTAGGCCAGCGGTAGCAAAAATGTAGGGCGTGCCGGATCGGCAAAAACGCGCGATTTATGGCGGTTGCGAAACGCGTTACCTGCTCCAAAAGACTATTGAACTTATATTAATAAGTTTGTTGATTTAATTTACATCGACGCTGATTTATGCGGTGTTGCAACCGCGCGGTATCGAAAACTGTATCTAATAAAAGTCCGCGGCGAGTTGCGAGATAATGCAGTCGAGTCTAAATGGTCTCAATTGCGTTGCACGCGGCAAACAAGCTGCTTTAGCTGATACACGAAAACCCAACATCTACTCACTTATAAATCATCTGCAAATACAATATCTCTCTAAACATTTTTAAACAAATAAACCGAATACAATTCATAGAAACAACTTAGTGCAAGTTGCTTGTTAACCCAGTTACATACCATTTGGTTACAGATACGTTTTGGTAAATTCACTTTCCTGTAAAAAATTGATCTAATTAACGTTACCTAGTTATTATCTAATAATTGGCTTTAACAGTGAAAAAACAAAGCCAAGGTATTAATAAGAATTCGACTTTGTAACCGTTAACGCAGGCAATTTTTGAATCCAATTATGCGTTCAAGGTTTGTAGGACAAATCGGTAATGAATTTTGCGTTTTCAAACTAACAAAAATAATAAGAATACTAAGGCCTTCATCAATCTAACCTAGGTATATTAATATTATGAGATATGCAGATTTTCGTACAATAGCCTTCCTTCCATCTCCTCTTCTATTGATGATAAGAATACCAAGATACATAAATTTAATTTAATATTTAAATATTACTAATCTATTCCACATTGCTACTTATTTATGCAAAGTTTATTATTTCTACTGTATGTAATAGTGTAGTCGACTTATAGTCCCAATTTAAGTGTAGTCTTTTTGTTATCTGTCTTCCATAAATGTGAAGCAGCACAGAAGTCTACGACCGCAGAACTGCAATAGCCGAATTCCTTGGCACCGGTCAAAAGTTTTTGCCTAGTTTAGCTCCAAAAGAAAACACCTTTACGACGTAGCCAAAAAATATAGAAAATCTGACTACCAGGGCAAGGTAACTGCCGACAGCCTAAAGACTTTGGGCAAAGCACGACTGATCTAGGAAAAGAAATGGGCGTGGCAAGGTCAATAGTCAATCTAGTAGTGCATCAAGATCTGTACTATGTCTTTTGTTTTGAGAAACCGTCAGATTTTGAGTGAGGAGAAAGACATATGGACAGGAAATTAAAATTAAAATACCTAGCACGACAGTATAGGCTTCTTGATATTATTTTTGGATAAAAGAACTTTATCCAGGACAGGAAGGAAAATCTCTAAAATAAATTTTAGATCAGACGACTTACCTCTCAAGTGCTTTCCCTCATCCATACAAAGTTTGATGGTACTGGGGCTTGTGAGTAGCGAAAGGGATATTATGACGCCGTAATGTCTTTTTGAGGAAGGCTTGAAGTTCCCTTGACTACTTTATATAAAATGTGATCGAGGAAAGTCAATAAGAGGCAACTTAACACCAGGGACAGCTTAAAGACCTTTATTATGTAGGTAATGACACATGTGAACAAGTAGGAAGTTCTGATAGCCAGTAGCAGATTTAGGTCTCGGCTCGAGAGAGTTGTGACAGTTACATTAAATAATAATTTGTACAAATTAATGTAAATTTTGCTTAAAGACTTCAAAGGACTTCAAAGCTCAGAATTTATGACTTGCCCACTAAATCACGGTCATGGCTTTTTTGATAAAACGGTTCTGTTGTGCAACTGGTGGACCCGAAGATCCCAGGGTTTGAAACAATAACAAAGTAGACGCCTTTTTCATCAAAAGTGACAATGTGCTTCCAAACCTGATTATTCAGCAAATTTTCAAACAGTTGCTTCAATCAGTTTGTAACTATCTTATCTTGTAAATAAAGTGGAGGCGATGCAAGTTATTTCAGATTGCCATGTGCAAGTCGCCAGGGTTAGCCGGCTTATCGCGAGTGATTGATGAAGGTCCCGCATCTAATTTAGCTTGCAAGTCTCTTTGACATAAAATCGATGTGATCCAGAATATGACTAAGCTTCAAGACTAATGTTATCAAAATTAAATCGCTTGTACCATTTCAAGACTACAGCATAACTTATTTTCACGAATAACGGATCAAAACTAAAATTTTAGTTTTGTCAAGTGTCATCTAGAATCGAAAGATAAATATTGTTACTACACCATAAATATGAAACTTGCTGGCAAGTTTTCAACTTGTTCATGTACTTAGCAGCCGTTGCATGAGACATTTCCAAACTTTCGGTTAGCTACAGAGAAACACAGTCTCGTTCGGCTACGCGTATGCGATACTCATGGTGCTTTACGTATTTCTCTAGCAAGAATTCTATATCAACTAAATGTTTTATGGCAAAACATCAAAGACAAAAATACCTTCTATTAACTCACGAAAGAATTAGAGCAATATCTTTTACCAACTAATAATAATGGTAAACACTCTCTTACTTAACTGACTGTAACATACATGTTTCATCCAATTGAACTAAAACTTAAATTTTAAAATTGATTTAAAACTATAATGTGCATGCATTACAATTACATTGTTATAATAAAAGAATCATAGGATTTTAGAAAGTTATATTTTATAAAGTACTACAAATGTAATATCAAATGATACATCAAAATGAATTTGCAACCGTCTGATATTCAGCGACGAGAAGACATTTCGTGTAACAGGAAAGGTAAATAGCTATAATATTTGGATATGGGACATAGAAAATTTTCATACAATTACAACATACACAAATGTTTGTGGTTATGGCTGTTTTCACAACTGAAAAAGAATTCTAACAACTTCATGTTAGAGATAAAGATAAAATTTCACCTCAATAGTATGGTAAAGTGTGTGGATATCTAAATGAAAAAGTTTTATACCGCTGGACTGAGCGATGTGTTAAAGAGAATTTGATTATGTTTAGCTAGCCCCCAGGTTTCCCGATTTTACGGTTTGCGACTTTTTCTTGGTGGTACATTACAGATTTAGTTACTTTGAAACCTCATTACTGCTTCTGTGAGGAGCATCAATGAGGACATACTACAACCTATTTATTGTACGGACCGGCGTC
This sequence comes from Sinelater perroti, assembly GCA_036346155.1. Taxonomy (NCBI): domain Eukaryota; kingdom Metazoa; phylum Arthropoda; class Insecta; order Coleoptera; family Elateridae; genus Sinelater; species Sinelater perroti. The sequence continues at coordinate 14,695,081 of JARFIY010000370.1, read as the reverse complement.
CTGAGACCTCACAGAATCGCAGGTATAAATCATGAAAATCTGAAAATTTTTTTTTTGTTTTGGTTCGCCATATTGGATACGTAAATTTTTCAAATCTGATATCACAATCGTAGCGAGTGCGTACATTCGACGGACAGCAAACATTTTAGGCGTCTACACCTGAAAGGGAAGCCTAATGAAATCGGTGAGGACGTCTGTCTGTCTGTTTGTCCGTCGCGGCTTTTAACTCGAGAACTACTGAACCTAAAGACATAAGGAGTTCTGCCAGTCTGATAAATGCTACTGAAAAATTCATCCATAACATACTCATCAATAAGTTTTGTTAGTCCGATGAGCATTTCATTTTTTATTTTTTAGTTTCCTCTTGCCATAATGTTTGCGGTCCTGTGTATTATGTTTTCTGTGTCACTAATTCTTCTCTTTCATCATTAAATAATTGTCGAATGTAGTTGGTCCGTCTTTTAATTGGCTAATCACATTTCCTTGGTCACCTTTGAAAATATTCAAAGATTTATTACTTCGAATTCACGTCATCTTCCTTATCTTGAAGCTCACAATTTTTATCTACTTTTTTGCATCTCTCAAAATCCAATTTTTTTGTTTCCCTAATTTTCTGTCTGGTGTTTCTGTGAATTTTCTATATTCTTTTTCGTTTCTTGATTTATAACTATTTTTACTATCAGCTGGAGATTTCCAAATATATAATCTCGCTTATAAAGTTTAAACAATGATTTATAATTATAGGCTTTTCGTTGATACATAATTCAATAAACATGTCACCGCAAACATTTTGTTCTACCAGTCTATATCTTTCTTTGTAGTCTTTAAAATCTCTTTCGCCCACTTTGGTATTGATACCATCCATTACGCTATTTATGTTCTGACTTTCGACCAATTTAATGGTATTATAAAATTGTTTGTAAACGGTTTTAATTTCGTACTAATCCTTGTCTGCAGTGGGCGCATATACCTGCATGATATTTATTTTCTTTTTAAATTAGGAATTGAATCTTAACGCTACAACTCGACCAGAGTAAAGAACAAAGTTGCAAACTACTTTTTGACAATTGTTGTCTACAATGATGCCCACACTTTTTCTGTGTTCAGTTTTCTTTTTTATTCCTTGTCCTGCATTTGCCGGATCCCGGCAATTACACATTACTAATTTCCAGAAGGTTGAGCTTTAATTTATGCATTTTGGATACATTATCTACCTTACCGACCACGTTTTACGTCCTAATTCTTATTTCATGTTTTTTGCTACAGTCTCGTGATTTTCCTCCCTGGTTTCAGATTCCTATGATTATTAATAGTATTGTATGATTTGATAGTCATGTTGATTCGACTCGGAGTGTTCATGTGAGTAGTGGCTTTTCGTTCCCTTCTGCATCGCCAAGCCATTGACTTCAGGGCCAATCTCTTAATTTAAGATTAAGATGGTGTTCTTCTATTCTTTTAATAGAGATAAAATTAAAAATACTTAAGTTTTATATAAATTCAGTTGACTATAAAACAATTGCACATACCCACAAATTCAACCTTCGGTTTATTTTGTGTTCACTTGTTGCTTTTACATCTACATCCAGATTTAAGGGTGTTCCATAAAGGATAACTTTAAAATTGAATAAATCAGTAAAATTTTTATAAAAATTAGTTATATTTAACCCATTTGTAATCAGCAACATCTTCTATATACTTATGAAACACGATGTCAGACATATGTCCACCCACAGTGAAAATTACTGATGACTTTCTCCCAAATGTCTGACCCGATGCCTCCAATCACGCATATGATTTCCGTCTTTAGTTCCAAAATTGTTCGTCGTTTTTTAGTGTACACTTGTGACTTTACAAACCCCCATAAGAAGAAATTACAGGATGTAAGAATGCTGTATCTTACCAGCTATTCCTAATCATCGTACAAAAAAACCGTTCGCTGTGGAACGTTAATCTCCATGTTTTTAAAGCTAGGGCACAATCGATTGGATATGATGTTATGGTAACGTTCTCCATTGGCGGTAACTGTAATATCTAGTACCAGGACGAATACAAACCAAAACAAACTAATGTACAGGAAAAACAATCAATGATAAATTAATCGGAATGATAATAACAAAAATGATAAAAACAGGCCTGCTAACTTCAAAACAAAAAAATGCTGCCCCTTTATAGAACACCCATTGGCAATCCTTTTCTTGTGATCCCAAAAGAATTCAATTTAGATGCAGTGAACTAGTGGTTCTTAAAGTTAAAAAATAAAAATCCAACACTGAATTTTTTTAACCAAATCACACTTGTAATTACGAGCTCGTTGTACTTTTAGTACTTCCGGACTTTTCTGCAGAGCCAGCCAGGCGCTTCTCGTTAAAGAGCTTGTAATAGTCCGCAAAATATGATTAAATGCCCGGAACCGGCAGTCATTAACGGCTTAACTATGCCGGGCCCGCAATAAAGTCGGAGAAATGTGAAACCCCCAATCTCAAAAAGCGCTCGAAAAACGCGCAATTAACGCCGCGCATGCACGCGACAGCTCTTGATTTACTTAGGATTATATGCAAGCGCATATACAGAGGAGACTTGGACGGGTGTCGGTTGCTCAACCGGGACCCCTTAATACTTTTAATTGCCCGAGAAGTGGCGTAGCCGCGCGCCTAACAAACCGCTCGGAGAAGTAGCAATAATGACGCTAAAACTGCATTTACAAAACGGCTGGTGAAAGTGAAGCAGTGTGCGCTCCATATTGTATAATCACACATAAACACCACGCCCGTTCCAGAATGCTAAACGTGCTGACAACGGCTTCTAGCACAATAAGTAGAGTAATGTGTATCTGGGTATAGGTAGGTACACGACCAGCACAGCGACCATTATGTAAACTGTGCCGTTGTTTCGAATGCAATTAGGCGTTTTTGCGACCGGCGCGCTGTCACTGATAACTGAATTTCAAGCAGACCGCCCCGCACGCTAATGGTTCTGGGTAAGCAACCATTCAGGAGTAACATTCAGCTCAATCATCAGCGCCTTGCACGCCGAAAAGCAGTCTGCAAAAATGTATTACAAGGTGAAAAGAGAAAAACGCTTTCCATATCGAAACGTATCAATGGCAGCTAGCGCGGCTGCAGCTATATCGTGTTTTTCTTTTTAGAAAGTTAATGACACACCAAAAAACCTAGTACTCTGGTTTAGCTGCTTTAGCATAACCCAAATAAATGGAACTCTACAGGCTTGGGTATTTGAAAGTCAGTTCAAACAATTTGCGCCTGAAATGATTGATGATGCATTTACCACAAGTTTAGTAGCAGAGGAAATATTTTTTAAAGTTTATTTTGGGGTAAAATAACTCTGTATGTATGAGGTTTATCAATAACATCATGCAGTATTTTATAAATCATCTTACTAGATAATTAGATCACATTTCACAAAAATAAGTAGATAAAAATGTCTTGAATTATTTAGCTCAATATTGTCCATATAACAGGTAAAATATCCACTTTTAATTTAGAAATAGTTAAAGGTTTCTTAGCATATATCAAAAAAAGGTTGTGCAGTACCAAATCGCTTAATCTGACCAATGCTTGTTTCTGTTGAATGAATTTTTCTCATAGCAACTAAATCGTTTTGTACACCTTATGACACATTGCGCCATCCTGCTTGAACCACATATGAACCAAAACTACTACTATCCGATTGGGGTAACAAAATTTTTTATCATCTTCCAATAATGTATATCATTAAGAGCAACTGTATTTTGAGCGTCGTTTTTAATAAATACACCCCTATCACTCTAACAGATCAAAACACCACACCACTTAAATGGTAAACACAGCAAAATTGACGCACAAAAATTGAAATATAACATTATAAGTATATCAGTTTATGAGCTGCCTATCTAAACAGACTGTCCACTCAGTGCAAAAGATCAACTGATAAAAGCAAACTTGTCTAAATAAGTCAGTTGTTATGATATCGTTAAATTAAGCGGAACATCACAAATTTACTTTTTCACGGACACGTCGACAATCACTACCTGCGTACTCGTCAGCCTGCTCAAAAAGTAAGTGTTCCTAATTTTACTGTCCCTTTTGTGCTAAAATAGTTTAGGAAACGACTTACGGTGGAAAAGAAATCTCAAATCGCAGGTGAACATAGAATGACAAATTGTAGCAAGATGTAGCAAAGAAAGTTTAAATTCTGCCAATTTTTGTGCAAAAAGTAAAAGCTAGAGCCGGACTGAAAAGTTCTAGGGCTTAAACAGCACACTCCTGTTTCCGTAAGTTGTGAGAATATCAGTCGTGGTGGCGATTGATGAGACATATTGCTTTGCCGACTTCACTTATATTGTTGAGCAAGATTACTACACTGCTCGCAACTGGAAAGATGCTTCAAGGGACTGCAAAAGAAAGCTGAAAACAAAATTTTTGAAGGAATGTGCAGTTGCGATTTGAAGAGCAGAGTTTTTATCACCACTGGGTCTATCAACTCAGACATCTATCAAAAAGAGTGTTTGGAAGAACGTCTTTTGCCATTCCTGTGGTACCAAGATGTTAAACCGCTATTTTGTCGAGATTTGCAACATGCCACTACTCTAAGGCAAGGAACGAGTGTTGCCCTGCTAATGGTGTGGATTATATACCAAAACAAATGAATCCACCAAGTAGTTTAGAACTCAAGCTCATTGAACAATATTGGTCTAGCATAAAGGTAGCAATCTAAACCATAAAAGAATTCAGATCCAAGTAGCTTTGGGCACTACGAAAAATTTAAATGAAATTTGTGCAAAAATGTATGACACTAATACGTCGTAAAGTTCGCCCAGAACATGCAGTTTAACAACTAGTAATGTGTTTAAGGACTATATAGGTCTAATAAATATATTTTTAAATATTTTGTGTAAATTGTCTCAACTTCGGTGTCTCAATTTTGCTGTGTTTACCCCTTAGTAACCTGATGTGAATTTTAAATACACCATAAATCACTCAGTTTCTTCATGATTCAAAATCAATATTTTTTATTCTCTAAAGATAATTTTCTTCGAAAAATTATTTGGTTTTCTAAAATCCAATCGGAAAGTACTCAACGCTGCAAATGCTTTCTTTATTGGCGCCCTTGCATTAGTCAAATTTTATAGTTGTGCACATAAAGATGTTTTATGAGAATTTGCTGCGAGACGCTTATGGGAATTTTGTAAAAGGCGGAAAATAGATGTATTTGTACTTTTAGAAAAAAATTGCTTTATTGCGGCAATACCTTCAAGATACCGGCTAGTACAATGACCATAATAAAAATAAACTGTTCTCCCGTTCCATGCATTTTATGGACCAGAAATTTTATGAAGTTTAAGGACTGTTTGCACGTAACCTTTCTCAAATCTATGAACTTTGACAACACAATGCGCTGCTTTTTTAAATAGCATATTATATTTTATTACAATAAAAGTTTATAACAAATGTAGCAGTTACATTATCACCTATTTAAATTCAGGGCAGTCTTTACTGACCAACTATTAAAAGCAGAAGGTTTCTTTCTTTACCAACGCAGGCAAAAGCGATAACGACCCAAATAATGCCTGTATTAACGCTTTTTTAAAATAGAAAACAGAATTGGGTCATATTGGGACTTTCTCAATTATAAGATAAATGTTGATTTTTAACGCGGTCCTCCTTGTGATAATCACACCTAAAGTTTATTACCATGACGCAATACAACTACAAACTCAGACGTGCCCAAAGCTCTAATAATATTAATAATGATAACAATCTTCTTCTTAGACAGATAAGAATTTGCCAAAGGTATATCAGAAGCATAACATTTTTGTCAACTTAGTTAATCTCAAAAACACAAGAGCTGTTCTATGCATTTAATATACGCAATTTATTTATATTCCTAAATTAAGAATATTTTTTTGTCAGGCTACCATTGGAACTGTGGTTTTTATTTTATGGGCGATTTCTTTTATAATAATAATTTTTTAATACAAAAATATTTTTCATGTTTACTAAAATACTGTTCCTCGATAATGTCTACGCCCAATTAATTCATCTGAAGATCACTGTTCTTCTGAGAATTTGAATTTCACGGAAAGAAAAAATGTTTGTTAGCATTAGCAACGCTTACTTTGAGTGCTAAGAGCAGTTAAACGTCTTCTGAGTTGTATCATTTAGACAAAATAAAGAGCATATTTTTTAGTACCTCTTATTCAAATTTCTACCCATACGGATAAAAAAACAGTAGCTTGTGCTTGTACACAAGATTATAAAGTTTAGAATCTCTAAGAGCAGGAATTGTGAAGCAATACAACACTACCGAATTCCTTGGCTGCACTTACACATCAGCCCCCAGTGTGTAAAAAGAAAAATTGTCAAAGTACATGTATTTAAAAAGCTTTTACAGGTCATTTATAGATTCTGCAAGTAATGGAGACTAATAGTGAGGGTTTTAACAAAAAATTATATACAAGAATTATGTATCTTGGTAATAATTGTGTTTTTTCAAGAACAACGCAAAGATAGTCCAGATCTAAGAAGGTAGTTTCATACCCCAACGACCTCGTTAATGGTAACTCTTGCATAAATTAATTAAGAATGTATTATGTGCTTGAATATTTAAATTAAAAAAGTGTTTTTTAAAAGGAGACGTATGCAGTAGCAAATAGCACCCGTTTTCATTTATTGCATCATTCCTTAATAGCTTGCAACTATGCAGATATTCATGAAATCCATGAGATGTTTAATTTTTGTGAAGATCAAATGCCTCATTGTAAATTTTACCAGATTTTCCGACTAGTATTATGTATCTTAAGTGATAAAGAGAGTTCTTGTAGAGTTTACTCTCCAAAAAACGTAGTACTCCGCAAAACAGTTGTGCAAAAAATCTTGAGTGGCGACTATGCTTCTGTTTTTGTCTTTTCATAATAACAGCGTTTTTCTTTAAGATGGAAGAAGTGCTGAATGTTTGCTGAAATGTTCTTTCTCATAGAAGGCAAATCAATTCCTGTGGAAATTTAGATTTTACAAAGAAGGAAAATTTTTGTTACCATTAGCGACGCTCTTACTTTGAATATTAAGGTTAGTTAAAAGTTATTTACACAGAATAGGGGATTTTTCTTAAAAATGTGGTTCATGCATGTAAGAAACAGTTGCTTAACTTCTGATCGTAAAGGTTAGTGCTTTCAAAAGCAGAAATTGTGTAATAATAGAACTCTATAGCATTACTTGACTGGACTTATACAAATGTTTTTAATATTATTCTTTTCAATTTATCTTCTATAAATTTAGTTTATATATTTTTGAATACTATCAATTATATTTTTAAAAACAAAAGACATACAATAAATTTAATAATTATTTTCCCCTGCACACAAACACTTCTTTAAACTTGTGTGAAAATTTTGCTTTTGTAGCTAAAAAATATTTTACCTCTAAGAGTTTTAATGAGTTGTTCTAAATTATCGTTTTATTGTTGTAGAAGCTATCAAAGACTAACAAAAAGTTATCAGACGGTTAAATACTCATGTGCCTAAAAATTAACATAAACGACTGCGTGGTAAAATTCGTACAAATTAATGTAAAAACTGTATAAATATTGTCGGACTGTTACAGACACTTTAGCATCCTTTATATAAGAAATTAAAAAATAACATATTTTAATTTCTACTAGTTCATATTGTGTAGATTCATATTCTTTAGTTTATTGTTGTTTTATTAACGACCACACTTTTTGCGGGTAAGATAAGCAAATAAGCAAAATCACTTTCTTAGATAAATCACTTTGATACGAGCTTTGTCGTCATCTTATTGAAAGGTACAATCATGAAATAAAATTTATATTTTGTTACGTTATTGCATTTACAATAATGCATTTTGCTCTAAAGTCTCATCATGTACAGATTGTACTTTGGTGTATATTTTAAAGAATTGATTTACAACTTAGAAGACATATTTTATAATTAAGTGTAGTATTATTTTATTTTTAATTGTAAAATGTAAAATGTAATGGACATAAGCCTTCCCAAAGTTTAATATGTGTAATATTTTGTTTAAATACCCTCTAAGTGACTGAAAACTGTGATTAGATGTACAAGAAAAGTTTTTGCGTTGTTATTAATTTATTTATTAGGCGGTTTGCATGATTCTGGACCAGTTGCTCTATAATGCGATTGTGATTGATTTTTCTTAAAGTTTCCTCTTTGACCTGCCTTTCCACAACTAGTGTATTTTAAATGTAAATACATTTTGCCATTGAGATTTATTTTGGCAAATACTGGGGGTAATTCAAAAATAAATTTTCTTATATTTGTTCGGCTGCATATGAATGCAATAACAGAAATGTATACAATTTGAGTTTTTGGTAGCAAAGCTTTAATTTGTCGCTACTGTTATGAATGTTCAGCGTTCGAAAATGCATGCAGTTATTGACTTTTTAATCTCCGAGAATTAATGGCTGAGGAATTTTAATTCAAAATATGTGATGTGTATGGCGCTACTGGTATGTTAGTGCAAATGTAGTGGCATTGAACAAAAATATTTATGGAACAGATGAATAAATAAGTATCGACAAAAAAAAAGCGATCAGCCAACTGAGACTGGTGCTTACGTACGTGCGCTCTTAGACTTTGATCAACGTTAAAGTGTGGGTGCCAATAAATACAATAATTTGCAGTAGAACCAAAGTTGGTCTAATTGTTCAATATACCGAGTTCTCCTAAAATGAGTAACCATTGTGTACCACAACTTTTTAGTGACAACCACAAAACGCAAATCTTAATTTCTTTTAAAACTGGTTTACAAAATAATAAATCTTGGCTTTTTCACATATTTTCAAAATTAAAAAAATAAATTTGAAGTTAGTTTCAAGTGCAATAACAACAATAGCGTACTGTGAAGAAGGAACAGTTATATGACGCCATCACGAATGCTTAGATTTAAATAACAAATATGCAAAAAAAATAAATAACAAAATCAACTGTTTTGAAAGACAACGCATTTTTTTACGGCGGTTGATATAGTTTATAGGTATATAATTTATTGTTTAGAGTGCATTTAACATAGATACATAATAATTAAAATTAAAGCGTATTTAAACACTGTTGAATAAAAATTCCAATTTAAACTCTCTATAAAAAAATAAATTTTAATTTCTGTTTAGATGATTAAGCTAACTGAAGGGTGAGTTTGTCAAATATTTATTCTTAAAATATGTGGACATCTACTTTTTTCTTATGGGTGCCCTAACAGGTGGTTTGGTTTTTAAATTTCTGCCAATTTTGAATTCTCACGTGCTAAAATATTTAAAATTTATATCTAAAATTTAGAAAATTTAATATTAGGAGTTCTACGACAGAAAAACACCTAAAAATTATAAAACGGTGATTGATCTGGAAATATTACTACGAGTTTATAGATTGTTAAAATAGTACACTGAATTATTACTAAAACTTTGGTAACGTTTACAGTAACTAGACATTTTCAGAAACTCTTTTCAAGGAATTTAAACAATACATTTATGTCTACGTACATAAAAAATCCAGCTAAATCAAAAACTGAAACCTCTTGGCCAGCAGAACCATCATGCATTTGCTAATTGAATTCTAATTAAACCTAAACTGAATCCGAATTTTAGAGCATACACAGAATAATAACAAATTACAGGGACAAATTTATACACGTTTTATTATCTTAAGTGACTTAATGGAATAGTTTCTTGTTAATTGCAGATTTTTGTTGTCATAATTACTTATTTGCAGTGGAAAAGGCTATCAAATAGTCGGAATACTATCATAAAATTTTTTGAGAGTGAACAACTCTTAAGTGACATTATTTGCAATTTAAGTCAAGCAATTTATAAGACTATGAAAATGCAAAACTAATAAATTCCACAATTTTATCTGAAAAAGTTTAGCAATATCCAGCAGATTCAAAGAGAAAAATTTCAAATCATTTGGTATTAATTGAAAAATTGTTTATTTGTCAGCCAAGAAGAATCTCTACTGATTCCATACGTAAGGCTGTAAATATGTCGAAAACTAAAGCGTAGTCACTGCTGGTCAACTAGTGAATATTCTTCGCACGCGAGAAAATTTTTATAATTGAGAGGTCTCTAAAATCATCTGATGGGGTTATATATGCATATTCAGAGTGTATTATTTGACATGATATGGAATTGAATTTATTCTACAGGTAAAATTCTGATTTGCTACCCAAAGCGCTTAAAACCATTCCAGCTGTGTAGCGTAATACTACTTTAAAAGCTATTGTGTTGCCGACCTAAAGTAGGACATTACAGTAGGACTTTGCCTCTATTAAATGAGCTAGTATGAGAGAGAAAATTTTTTCTGGCTTCATTATGACTATAATTAATCTGAAACCTATGGATTACATCGTCTCTTCAGTTTTAAAGTGTCAAGTCTTATTTCAAATTCAACTTTGGAGTGGTCGAAGCGCTGCCTTCTAATATAGAAGAACAATCTGCTATAATTGGTGCTGTATTTTAAAACTAGTGTAAATATTTTAAAATTCAGTACTGTAATTACATTTCTTGGTCATATTGCAGGAAGTTATTTAGTGCTTGTCTCTATAATTTGTCACTCTATAATCTTTAATGGCTTGTCTCATTTCTGTCTGGCCAAAATTGTTGCATGTGCTTAAGTGAAAATCCTCAAACAATTAAAAAACATTTTCTGCATTTGAAACAATGTAGTGTGGTATGTGGACTAAATATGTCACTTGATCAAATTAATTATCGAAAAATGATAACAAAAATCGGATAATGAACGACACTAAGCCAATTATATTAAAACGTAATTATATATTTTTTGAGGATGACAATTGATAGACATTGCTTTGGCAGAATAATCCAAAATTTCTGGTCCTTTTTTATTAATTGTAGATTTTCTTTAATAGGACATATTAATCTATTTCTTAGGATACCCTTTACAAATGAACATCATACATTTTTATTTTTAAAAATTATAGTACATAATTATGCGACTCAAATAGTATGCAATGATAACATATTGTTGCTGTACTATAGCAGCAGTATTTAAAAAATATTTGTAATAAATACGTCATACTCATTATTGAATGGCATTTCTGCAAGACGGAAATGCAAGACCGATCTTCAATGAGCTGCAACCAGGAAACTAATCACGCTGCAATTTGTAAGCGCCGGCCGCGCGCGCTTTCAGCCACGCTCAGTTTGTTCTGAATGCATTGATTAACGAAAACGGTCGCCTTGCTGGCCTGTGGTAATGAAACGCTTTTTGTGGTTCCTGCGAGACGGGGCGCCCGCAGCGCCGTGACCTTAGCAGTCAAGCTCGATCTCTCCTCCGAAGGCCGGCGTGTCGCTTTTCCCTTCTTAATGACCGATTGCTCGCTATTGTGGCAAAATTTTGGGCAATTTTGCAAGCCGAATTTTGAAATTCCTCACCCAGGTCCAGCAAGACCGTGTGCGGTTACGTCAGATTCGCAGAGGCGTGGGCACGGTGGAGCGCGTGGCGCAAGAAATGCTAAATCGGAATAGGCAGCGCCCTTTTGGTTTTTTGGCTGAATCCGCGGCTCCTGCACCACAATGGCATATGCCAGGTCACATAAATTGCGGCGTGAGCGGGCACGCCCGCGCCGCGGCCTCTTCGGGAGCCGCAAATGCATCTGATCGCCGGCCAGCGATGGTGTAATGGGCGACCTTGCTTCTATTTTCTAGACTAGTGCTGCACACCACTTTCGAGCCGGATTTTTTTCCGCAAATCGGTATTCGCGTTTTTTAATTAGCGAGCGCGGCGGTCGCCTATCACTATAAAAGATCACCTTTTCTGAGTGCAGGGCCAGTACAGTTCAATACCTCATAGAATAAGCTAGTTACGTGTAGTAGCTAATCATGTACGCTAAGGTATGAGCTTTTCTCCTATATAAAAGTTGTCTGTAAAATTGCACAAATTTTCCAAAACTAATTTGAAAATTCCTATTTTGTAATGATTTAGTATGTAATAGCAAATTTAACGAAAAACAACAGTATTTTGTTAATTTACTATCAGATTTCTATTGAGATATACAAATTTTGGTTTAGCTTAAAAAGATATGATTAAAATATTTTATGCAAAATTGAACAGTTGCAATATTTAGTTAAAAGATAAACATTATTTTATATAAATTCTGTTTATAGTATCTCGAATAGCAAAAAACACAATGGCCGATATTACAACCAGTACGCATAATATACACTGAATATATTGCTTGCGTATTAATGACTGTTTTTGTATTTACATAATCACCTTGCCGATAGGTACTAATTTGTATTCGTTTGTTTCCATTAACCTTTTTTCTGTGTTAATGTTAGTCTGAGACTTGTTAATCTAATGCATTCTCTAATTAATGATGTCTTAATTATTGTGGTTACATTAATAAAATTAAGCTTGAAAAAATATTACCATTAATTGCATTAAATCCTGCAGGTAATAGCGCTGGTAACGCTGGTAGCGTCTGCACGTGCTGGACTGATCGGCGCCCCTGCTGTCTCCACTGTGAGCATTGCCGCACCCGCCATCGCAGGACATGGTATCGGGCTAGCCGCGGCCCCCTTGATCGCCGGACATGGCTACGGCTTGGCCGCCGCCCCCGCCATTGCAGCCGCTCCTGCCATTCTAAAAGCACCCATTGCTGCCCCTGCCATTCTTAAAGCTGCCGCCCCTGCTGTTGACTACGTTGTAAGTTATTGAAAAGTCGGGTTTCTCGCTTAACCCATCGTTGAAATCTCCACGCAATTGCAATGTTTTATGCGATTTTAAACGTCTAACGGATAGCCGATGTTTTCATAAAATTAATAATACACATGAGCGTCGCTAAGATTACTACTCTGAGACCATATATGCCTGAACATTAATTTCTATGACCCAGTAATTTTAAAAATCCATAAAGAAACATGGGCAATCAGCGGACACGGGCAATCAGCGCGATCTCTTGTAAACATTGCGCAAGTTAACGTTCGGCCGCTACTACCACACCTTAGAAATAGTGCGGTGCCACTTGCGCAATTAATTAGCTGATATATTGTTTCATTCATGTATGGTCGCGTCGCACGAGTTAATAAGCCGCAAATTTTAATTGAAGTCGCATTGGAACGGGATCAGGAAGCTTCGGTTCGATTTCTATTGAGTCCCACGTGAGTTTTGGGGGAGTTTTACAATAATTTATATAACACTTTCGCAACTGAACGATCTTAACGCGTGTCAAAGTATTCAGCTGCCTGTCGAAACGTGCGTTACACAATATTTTTGCCTAATTGATGAACTAATTTATTATAACAGAAACGAGAGGACAGCGCACGCGGAACTTTTCAAATTTCTTTTAATCCTTGCACTTGCCGCATGGCTTTCGTGAGACACGACCGTGCTCTTCTGCTTTCTAAGTGCATGAAACAGCTGGCAGACGAGTATTATGAAAGGAAAAGTTTGTGAAATAGTTGCTTTAATTGTACTTATTATTCCAGTCCACCTTCTTTTTTTTACTTATATAAGTTTTACAAATCATAAATACGTAGAAAATTGTAAAGATTGCCCCTTTTAAACAAATGGAATTTTAACCTGTAAATTTTACCAAAAGTTCTAAGATATTTCAGTTATTAACATTTAAGGTAACTCTATTAAGTTATTTAATTTCTGTTATACAGTTATCATTTCATTTTTAATAACAAATTGCATCTTTATTACTAACAAAAATATTTCAAAGTCGTTTTGTAAAAGGTAGCACAAAATGTAGTTTAAAATATGTGATTCAATTCTAATCATAAATCATACCCGAAATCATTAACCAATGCAATAAAAATTCTCAAAGCATTCTAAGTCCTTGTCCCTCAAACTTTCATTTCCATTTTAGGCATACCCCAAGTACGAGTTTAATTATGGAGTCGCCGATGGCCACACTGGCGATCAAAAGACCCAGCACGAAATCCGCGATGGAGATGTCGTTAAGGGCTCTTACTCACTGCACGAACCCGACGGCACCGTCCGCACTGTCCACTACTCCGCCGACGACCACAACGGCTTCAACGCTGTAGTAACCAGGTCCGGCCACGCTGCCCATCCCGCTGTAGCCACTAAGACCGTGGTAGCGGCCCCCATAGCTGTCGCAGCGCCAGCCAAAGCTCTCATAGCCGCCCCAGCTGCCTATGCCGCCCCAGCTGCCTATGCCGCCCCAGCTGCCTATGCCGCCCCAGCTGCTTATGCCGCCCCAGCTGCTTATGCTGCCCCAGCTGCCATCGCCGCTCCCGCCTTATCCCTCGGACATGGCTACGCCCTCGGCGGCTACGGCGGCTACGGCGACTTCGGACACGGTTTGGGATACGGAGCTGGCCTTGCTTACAAAGGATAAACAGTCGCGCGTCCTGAACCCTTAGTAATACAGTGTTGATTAGCTCTTCTCAACGGTAATCAACTGCAATGGGAGCTTTTGGAACAAACAGGCCGCGGCACTTATTTTATGGGAACTGAGTTTTCGCGTATTTATATCCTTACTTTTAGTGTTGTAGCGTAACTTGCTGCGCTTGTATGCAGAAATTTCCCATTGCATTATACTGGGGTGCTTGCCGCACGCGAGGCAGCTACGCCAGTATAAGGTGTATTGCTAGACGATGAAAGTTCAAATTCCGACGCTTTTAAGCTCGCTCCGACTCTTCCATCCCTATTTATTGCATCCGATTCTTGCAGCGAGATTACGAGCGCAAGGAAACCGACTGCCATGCCAAATCATGACTCATGTTTAGTGACCCTGTGTTCTTTAGTTCTGTCCTCTTCTGCTGCTTGTCTTGTATGTATTGTTGTAAATACTGTACTTAGTTCGTATCCTTATGTATAGCATGCAATATGTTCTCATCTCATAAAACCATAAAAATATATCGTTTTATCATCATACTTGGTTGTTACTGGATATTTTAAACTTCTGGAAATGCATAATAAACATATAAAAGAATATATATAAACATATAAATAATAACTCCATTTTTTCAAAAATGAAAATATAATAAATAATTTAAACAATTTAAAAGACAGCCAGGTGATACAGAAATTTATAGACTCCTAAAAGGAGTTACAACAAGAAATATTAAACGAAAATATTAACAAATGGATAACACATAGATTATGTTTATTTAAGAAGTAAAAAAATAAATGCAAACGAAATAATAAATAGTGCACAAATAATTGATGAAAGAGAAACAGAGAAGCAAATGAAGTTTAATTTTGTTTATCCGATTTCTTTCTTTCTTTGTTGTTCTTCGTGAGTATAAAATCTAGCTTACAACGTTGTAATGAGCAAAACAATACTCTTCGACATTCCAATTTTTTGAATGACAGAATCATCTGCTCTAAAATCAAATTCGACTTTCCCAAAATGATTTAGTTTAGAAATGTGCACTAAGGATAAGAACAGAAGTGAAAATTGCTAATATATCAAATATTAAACCGTACAAAGGACATTATATGTTCTTATAAATATAAAACACAAACCTAAGCTTCAATATTTAGACAATAATTAAATGAGTGAACATCTTAACACAAATTAGAACAAGATAAAGCAAGAAAATGAGTAATAATAACCTTACAAACTCATATACAGTTTTAAGTCGTTATGAATGAAAATGAAGAATATGGGGAGATCAAAAGGAAAAAGAGTAATATAGAGAAAAACTGAAAGAAATTAAGTACAGAATACAGTTAAACTGTACAATGTATAGTAAAAATAATATATAGTAAATTTCGTAGATGACATTAGAAAACTAAAATAATTTAAAATGCTTTTAACAGACTAAAAAAGAAGATACAAAGAGCATAAAAATTCTAAAGTAATAAAATTAGCTAGTTTGCACAAAAAACTCTATTAAAGTAATTTTTCGCGATTTTGACAAGTTAAAAACACCTGCTGAAGCGAAATTGCGGTAGATATCAAATTTTGATCTATACATATGGATCTTGAGGTGCTAAAACGGTAAAGAATATGTAAGGATAGCAACGAAAAAACATAAGAACTGAGTCGAATAGAAAGAAATATTTTAAAAGGATTATTAATACTTTATTACTTAGTAACTATATCTACGTGGACACGGGCTCCAAATTGACGTGCGCGCTGTTGCATTAAAGCTGATAATGTCCTCTGTTTCTAACAACGGTATCTCGATACCTCAAGGCGCTGTTAAAAGTATTCATTCCTAAACCCAGACAATCCGCGTCCACGTGCGACCAACTACTGTCGGAACCGACAATCTACCTGGACCAGTTGAATTATTTCCATTGCTAAACAGCCAACCATATCGAAGAGCTTGAGCGTCGAGACGGCTTGTTGCCTTCGTGCGACTAACTGTCGAAAAGACCGAAGACCCACATGATTCCGTTCCGAGAAGCTCGCAGATGCAACCAACCAAATATGTCTTCCACATGTTCAGGCAACAGCTAAAAATGCTTACTAATTAAGCATTAGAATAACACATTGGCTCTAGTACTAGTAAATTATAAGTAATTTAATTAAAGTTCTTTTCAGATTTTATAAATTAAAATATTTGACAAATATAAATCAGATGCTTTTACACAAATTAAAAAAAATATTCCTAAAAGATTTCAATGGGGAAAAGACCGCAATAATTGAAACATAATGTTAATTTAGATAATAAATATTTTTGATTATTGCTTTATGGATAAAATACGCCGAGAACGAAAATGTTTATCACAATAGATGCCTGTTATTTTCACATGATTAGAGATTTTGACATTAATTAGATCACGACAAGTTATGTTATTTATTTCACTTCCGCATGAAAAACTATGACGTTCATGTATATTCTCCACACATACAAGTTTAAGGTTAGGATATTTGAATATTCAAAAGAAGGGTATTGACAATACTGAATGTGTAGTTTTATTAAATAAAAAGAAGACGCATATAGCTGAGCGTTTCATCTGGGTCTCTTAATACATTTTTTAGTTGATTATGCAGTTTAATATAGTTTTAACCTCGTAGATGCTCAAACTAGAGCTAGCCGAGTTGAGGCATTCTATTCTTAAATAACCTCTACATAAAATTTTATTTGTTGCTCCTCATTAACCCCATTCTTCAGAATGGCATTTACTAAAGTAGCTGCTAAGAATACTAAAGCCAAGAATGCAAGAAGTAGAGGTTGCATAACTTTTGCATGCCTGTGCTTCTAACATTAACAGCAGATAGATTCTGATGTGTGCATATTTATCCTGCATCTTTTAGGACAGTTTCCCGTTATTCTGTTAGAGTTCCATTGTCTAATTAAAACAACACGAGCTTAGGCGATAGCTTTGAGACAACCTGGTGAATTGCCAACTCTGTTGAATTGTCCTGATAGCATTATCGCAGTCACGTAAAATTCGTAAAATAAATTGTTGGACTTGAAGTGCATCATTTCAAAGATGTTTGTGTTGCAATGTACTTATTTGAAAGCATTTTGAAAATTAATAGTTTTAAGAAACGTTTATCAATGAGATACTGTGGTCTGATACCATCAATGCTAGAAAAGGGATATTTTTAAACATAGATTTTTTCGGAAACAATAAGAAATTATTTATTCTTGTATTTGGGTCTTAGAAGGCTGCAAGGAAACTTATATGGTATTAAGCTAGTTGTCACAAATATAGAAATTTATATTAATAATTTTGTTCGCCTAAAAATGTAGTAGATGTCTTGAGTGTTTGTATTGATATATAAATAAATTTTAGCTCTGCATATTTTGTGAAAGAAATATCGTGGGATAAGGTGGCTAAGTTATAAAACTTGTAGAATTTGTTGACTCTAAGAAGTTTAGGTTTGCGTATTGATGAGGCTTTACATTGCTTACAATACGTAAGATGTATATTAAATAACAATATCACAAAATATTTAATTCTGTTCATGGGAGCATAAATTGTAATGTATGAATAGCCATATGAATAAAAAAGAGAAATTATGCCAACGTTTTCTAATTTTTCTTAGCCTAAACATTCAAAGAAAATAAATTTAATTATTGAAATTCGTAAAAGTAATTTACAGGTGCAAAGCATCCAAACAGGATGTTCAGAGATGAGGGTTGCAGACTCGCACATTACTGCGTAGCAGCAAGCTGTTGAGTCTTGGATTTAGGTTTGTGAACTAAGAATTTAACCTTGAAAACCTTAAAGGTATTCTTGAACCTGGTATCTCCCTTCTGAAAATTAAGGATCTACATTCTGCACGCCAACACTTTTGTAGCCACATATATCAATAAAAATAATATAGTTCCGCGTCACAGACTGATACAAGTAATCTGAAAAGCAATAGACTTAATGAGCCTGTACAATTCCAAGAAAACAAATATGAGGGATGTTAGACTCGCAACTAGAAAAATTTATTTTATTAAGAAAAACAAAATAATAATGTTACAAATTTATTGCTTATTTCTCGACATTTTTCCTTTTTATAGAAGGATTTCGGTTGTTGTGGTAACCACGAATGCACAGCTTTGATAACAGCACTATGGGATTTAAATATTTTACCAGTTAGTTGACCAAACAAGATTAAGATCACATAGTAACAAATTTAGAGTATAAGGAGAACATTTTTCAGTAAACGTTTTGTAAAGCTTGCTGCCGCCATATAATGGTGAGATTATTGTGAATCAAACGAACACTGCGGGCTAAATAAATTTTTTTTTGAGCAAAAATTCAGCGTTGACAATTCAATGACCTTAAAAAGGATCGGTAAAAATTACTTTTGATAAGTCCTAGAATATAGCTGCAAACACTTTTGCAGTAGGTACTCAGGCTTTGAAATTTTTGAGCAGAGACGATGAAAAATGTCGCCATTGCTCTAAGTTACAAAGTGATGAACCCAGGTCTTGTTACAAGTGACTATGTTCTTAAGAAATGCATCGTCCAAACAATAGATTTGAACTTTGTGAATTTTTGTTCAGAGAACAATTATTAAGAAACCCACTAAGCACCGACTTTGTTCAAATACAATTTATCATAATTTAGGGTTTTGAACATTCAATACTTACTAATATAGTTTTAGCAATAGTTCTTACCCCTATTCCTTGATTGTCACAAGATTAATAGTAAAATAAAGAATTAAAAAGTAATTTACCATAAATTTAATCATATTGCCCAAAATAAGCATAAAGTTTAACCAATTTTAATTTTCTAAAGATAATTTGGATTTAGTAAAGTAGAAGCATAAAAAATTAATGGGAGAACAAAATTTTAAAATCCAAGATTTTCACTAAAGATTGTATTTGTACAGATGTAGCTCATTTCAACGTTAGAAGCCATTTTAGCACCCGTGAACCACCGGTTATATACAAAACGGCAGCAAAAGATGCAAATATTCTCCTCAATCACGCTAGTTCTCGGATAAGATTTTCAACTGCTTCTCGTCCCTTTAAAAATTGTAAATGTTAAGCATACACTCAATTCTTCTTAAAAATATTATCTTCAAACTAAGTCCTGAGTTTTCCTCAAGTTCGGACGTTTTTAGGCTTTCTATGAGAAAAAATTTGATAATGATAATTGCGCAACGAACAAAAGTAAGGTTTGCTTTGAAATCGCAAGACCGACTAAAAAGTGGTAGGGCGAGGTACTCTACAGGGCCTTCATACATACAGCGCGCCACACTCCGTTTATCTTACAACACATAACAAATAAATTTGGATATTTTGATTCATCCTTGTAAATAACGTATTTATCTAAAGAAAAACATATAAACAAACTATATTTGAAAGCCAAATTCAAAATATAACCAAACAAACTGTATTACGCTAGTATTTTAGCATCATTAATTATTTTAGGTTAGATACTTCCTAATAAAGTCAATAAAGTTTTAAAAAGGATTGGTGTAATTAGAAAAATTTATCGAAAGTGGGTAAATATGTCAAATATTTACATTCGTATTATATTCAAATTAAAATTTTGTTATTGTAAAAAACTATACACTTTTAAGTTTATCATTAGCAAAGCAACGGTGTACACATTTATTAAATAATTGTTAATAAATTAACTTTGTAATTTAAGCATTTTTTTAGCATATTTAATATATTACCCAAATTTAAAAAAGTGGCTGATGAAAAGAATGTTTTATAGACGATTAATGCTAGAAAAAGGTTAAGAAACCCCGCTTTAGATTGTCGGTTGGGATAACGGTTGTGGGCCTTGTCAGCACTTTGAATTAGCATGTTTTCTTCAATCTCATACGAAATACTTGATTTTATGCCAAGGTGAAAATTTATAGCTGCTATTGTCTTATTTCACCAAACACAATGCAGTGCGCATGGAATCTCTCACTGTTCCATAATTTCCTCTGCTAATATTTAATAAATAGGCATTTAAGGTCATTCTAAAGAAATTAACAATTGCTTGTTTAATAGATAGCATTCCGTTCTATTTACTTTAGCATGAAATAATTTAATTAAAGTAAAAACAATTCTAATTCAACCGTTCAAACAGTGCCGTTAGTAAATGTTAAATGGAATTACTTTTCTTTAGTTGTTATTAAATTAGTCTCTAAATAATAAACTTTTTTTTGCTAACAATTAATCAATTTTAATATAATGTTTGTCCTAAGAATATTAAGCTAATGTTAATGTAATTAAAATAGTTTGTATAGCACCACTATAACTTGGCAGCAGATGACAGTCCCTTGTAATACATATGAAACGTCCGTCTACAGCTACAATCCGGAAAAAGAATTCAAACGTCCCAATTAGCAGGCAGATCAAATGTGTCTTACGACAATACACAATTTTTATCGCAAGCACATTATTTTTACCTTCTATACCTGATCTTTATGATGCTCATATTTTTTATATCAATCACAGCCACAAATTTATCGGCCCTGGTGTTCACCGTAGTGCAGAATTCGAAAATATCTTTTAAGAGTTAGAATTCTACTCAAAGAAACGAACTAATCTGCCTTAACCTACGCCAAAAGTTCTATCTTCTCAGTTTTTACAATCCTTAGAGTTTTCGTTAAACAACGGGATTAATTTTTTAAACCGCCCTGCGCGTTTATCTCAAGTCTAAGTAATTCCACAAAAGCGGCCCAGCACTTCCAAAAGTCTTTCGATCTTGTTCCGTGTTTGTGAGTATCTCCAGTCGTTCGTGTTGAGAACCCTATATGCTTTGGCTCTGGTTTCTCTTTCCACATTGGAGGTTATCAGGACGCACTTGGAATCGTGGACTTTCTCATATGGGCATCTGTTGTAGTCCTTGGTCAGCTTTCAAATTCTGATGAAGTAGAACTGGAAGTGATAAACCCTGTTGTCGCTGCTTGCCATCTCTGCTCCCAACTTCTCTCGCACTATCTCGTAATTAATTCTTTGCGGCTTCTCTTTAAACCGTCTCTAGCTAGCTAACACACACTCTTGTTTTTCGAAAAAGGGATGTACGCCTTGGTCCAATAGAAATTACGATTTTGGACAAAAGCGTATTTGCAAGCAAGTAGAGCTGAATTGTTGTTCAATATTATAGAGCATCTTTTTACTGTTCCGTACCTGGTAATGTACCTCAAGTATTCCCGGATGTCTATCAACTACCCAAAATGTTGCTCCGGTCTACGCGTTTGGTTCGTTCTTTATAGATTTCTTCTTTTTCAGTCCCGTCTCTTTTGGACCACTTTTGCTCGATCTTGCCTTAGCTCCTCTAAAGTTGCTGCTTTGACTCGGTTGTCAACTACTTCCGCTACGCAACAATACAGCAAGACCATCGTGTAACAACAATAATCAACAACAATCTAGACACTAGAAAACGCTGCTTAGCCGCCTTTCCGAACAGCTCACAGGTATTTGATAAAGTGTAGCTCTCGCCCTTTTCTACAAAATAAAACTTTACCTACCTACAACTACTATCTAATCCTAGTAGAGAATCTTATTAATCCAGTGATCGCATATAAAAATATCCAAGGTTGTTTAAACTTATTTCAAGATTAGCCAAGAAAAGGTAGGTATCCTCATATGACTTTAAACAACCTACAACTACCACAATCAAACGATGCAAAATATATGAGAATCCACTTTGGTGGAGGAAGACTAACGCGTAAGAAACATACCTTTCAAGTGCAAAAAATGGGCTTAAAATTTACAAAACTGCAATGGTTAAAGGACGAAATATCTAAATTTACATTGGACAACAAGATACTTTTCTACAATAGAACTAAAGAACCCAGGTCGACCTACAAAAAACAACCCCAAACTACGGTGCCTTCGATACTAAACTTTATTGTTGGCATAACATAATCGAATATCGCGGATTGACAAATCGTGTAACGAAATGTATCACTCTACAGAGTTTGTTTTAATTTGTTCTTTATCCATTACGTTGGACTTTGCACCATTGCAATTAACATTTTACTGTGACCGTGCTTTGTTGGGTTTGAAAGCGATTACACAATTGAGCGACGACAACAAAAGTGTACTTTAAAAATTACAAATGATCGTGGCTACCAAAGACACCCACTTTTTCGTCACTATCTTTTCAAAATTAAACGTCTATGATTATTGTGCGGCCTAGCACTTTGTTTCGCAGATGTTTTATACTCCAGACATTTTCGTCTTATAATGACATCATTTACATTTGATTGGGGCACCTGTAGCAAGGCCAATATTTTACCAACCGATTTGTTGCAACAATGGCACTTAATAATCATGTGATGTGCAACTTTACCCAGTTTTATCGACTTAATCATTGCCTGTTTAACACAATATAATGTAGTAATTTTATTACTACCTAGTATTTCCATAAATACTGTTATAAAATCAAACCTACCCTTGATTTATACAACATTGAGATAGCTGTGACTTTACCATACGGCTGCAATTATCAAGTCTTAAAGATGTGAGCGACATTGTCAAGTTTGGTTATTTACTAATTTACGAGAAGCAGGAGGTGACAAAGAAAAATGTATTGTTATAATAGTGTAGAACTGAAAAAAGTGTAATCTTTAAGACCTACAACCTCTCAGAATTAGCCATATGTTTGTATATTAAGCTATAAAATAGTTTAAAGAGACTGGAGGTGCCGAGGATTGTCCAATACGTGGAAGACTACGTTCAATTCGGACTATTCAGGCAATCAAAGTCTCAAATACCCGAATTGAACAAAATCCTCTTCATAAGTAAAAGATTATGTATCGGGAGTTGAAAATTTCCAAAACTTTGATATTTCGTATTGTTAAGCAAGACCTAGAACCAGCTGGATACAAAAAAAACAGGCGGAACATTTTATGGCAGATGTTGTAAAGAAAAGCAGAAGAAAAGTAAAAAGGTTGTACGCCCATGATGATCACAAGAAAATTTTGTTTGCAGATCAAGAAATTTTTATAGTGAAGGAATGTTTTAAAAAACAAAATGTCAGGATAACGCTAAATCGTCCAAAAAGTGGCCTCAAGTAGTCTAAAGGGTTCACAGAGGCTACTATCTACCAGATGTAATGATTTAGTAGAGAGTGAGCTATGATGGAGTAGTTGGCATTAATTTTTGTGCAAAAGAAATCAAAACTTCAGCCTCTGTGTATCAACAGAATGTTTTGGAAGTAAAACCTTTTAATTACATGCTTTTTTAAGGTCAGCCTCGAATCTTTTAGCAAATTTTCTCACCCAGTCACAAACCATGTCAACTCAAACTTAGCTGAACAACAATTACTTTATTATCTAATAGTAGATCTGGTAGCCCAGACCTCAGTCTATTAGATTACAAATGATAAGCAATTTTAAAAGACATGGTTTGCCCAAAAAGACACCCTAATTACTTTCCTTATCCTATAATAAGGAAAGTAATGTAATCGGCGGAAATTTGACCTACCCAGTTTTTCACATTTCTGGACGAATTATAGCCTCAGGACACCAAAACAGTTGGTTTGGGCAATTGGTTCGTGTGTGTGTGTGTGTGTGTGTCTGTCGGTCGGTCAGTAAACAGGATATCTCGAGAACCGTAAGAGCTAGAGACTTGAAATTTGGTATGCAAGTTACTTGTAGGTAGGGGACGCGAAGCTTTTGGTAAAAATCGGCCGAGTTCTTTGGTCGCAGGGTCGCAAAAGCGGTCGCAAAGCGGTCGCGAATTTAAACGGTTGAAGATACAAAAAAATTAGAAGAATAAAAATGATTTGCTATTATGAGGTAAACATGAATTTAAAATAAAAGTTGGTAAAATAGGAACTCTAAAAAAATTGAAGCTCAGGATTTTAATATACCGTGTTCATAAAATGTTTCGGAAATTTATATTACCGGATGATCAGACGAGACGAAAAAATTACAATAAAATTTTTTGATCGAGGTCAAATAAAGTTATAGCCGATTAAAATTAATTAAAGGTCAATCAAGGCGCTCAGAGTAGGCCGACTGCGTAGGACGTGGGAGGAGCTGCTAGAGGGAGCACGCAGGCGATAATGGAAGTGCAGCCGAGCTCGCACGGTTACCGTCAGTGACGTAGCAAATTAAGTACTAGTCAATTTCTTGTACTGCTTATTTTAATCAGCTCGAGTGTTGCGCCTCATCCTTTTAAAATAACAAGGTCCGGACGAGAGCAGCGCAGAGCCGAGACGGTGGACCTGGTATAATATATAATAGGATAAGGAAAGTCGTGTGTTTCCAAAGATTTAATTGTTTATTCTCTGACGGCTTCAGTCAATACTTTTCCAATGAAAGTAGGTTGTGCTGACATAGACGGGTGACCCAAACGTTTTAAAGCTTGTGTAGAGTTTAAGAATAGCCATTTTAATAAATCCGTTCTAATTATACAGAGCGATCATCAATAGGTGTAGTTGTTTATTAAAAAATATTAAGATAACGTAGATCAGCGTCATCTGTCATAAATAATAGTTAGTAATTGAAGTTTTATAGCAAATCGTTGATCACGTGACTATCTCATTATAAACATGGAATCCTTAACCTGTGAAGAAAGGTTGTTTATTGTACAGAAATTTTACGAATGTGGAAGTTGAGTTGTCCGACGGGTCTTTAGGTAAAGACAAACATTTTAAAAGAACGATAAGCAAGTGAGAAAGAGTAAAAAGTACAACAGTCTATAAAAAAATTTTAGGCTGATTCAAAGATTTGTGACAACTGTCAGTGTCTGGGACGGCCGACCCGTAAACTCTGGTCGGTTATTTACCGCTGTGACGTCACAAAATAAATAAGAGATTAAAGATCTTTTCGAACATCAGCCAGATTTGTCGATTCAGAGAGCAGATCAACAAGTAAGGATCAGCTACGGCAGCATCCAAACTATCATCAGCTGCTAGAGCCGCACGATATCGAGAGAAGATTTGAATTTGCCCATTAGATGATTGGCAGAGTGATGAGGCTCATTTGTTTGGCTAGGTTTTGTTAACAAGCGAAACATGCGCCACTGAGGTAGCGAAAATCTCCATCTTGCAATTATAAAGCTTTTTCATTTAATCACCGCTTGGTGTGCAATTTTAAGGAAAACGATTCTTGGGCCATATTTTTTTGACGGCAATATAAACTCTCAAAATAACCGCCAGATGCTCCAAGGGGAGTTTCTACGGAGAACGAAAAAAATAAAAATACTTAACGGTTACTGGTTTATGTAGAACAGTGCGAAGCCTCATTGCACTCCAAAAGTTTTTTCCACACTTTTAATTTTAGAGTGCCACAGGCTGTTGAAATTAATTGGCCAGCATATTCTCCTGACATGAAACCATGTGATTTTTTTCTATGGAGATACCCGAAGAATTGGGTCTACAAAAAGTCTCCGCGAATACTTGAAGAACTCAAAATAGTTATAAAAATAAAGGCGTTTAAAATTAGGCTGCACCATCTTGCTGCTAGTGAAGGTTTACGTTTTGTTAAACTAAACTTCAGACTTTGCTAAATAAGACATTTTTTTAATTTTAAAAATCGGTTTGCTACGTGATAAACAAATACTTTCCGACACGAATTGTTGATCGCCCTGTACTTACCAACAACCATTTAATAATTCCTAAAAATAATATGAAAAAAATAATGAATCGTTTTATTTTTCGTTCTAATTAGTTTGTAACATTATTTATAGGCCTACTACGAATAGTTGCATCTTATCTTACTTATGCTATGTATAACAAAGTAACATTTGTTGATTTAGCCATAAATTACAAATTAAAAAAACAAAAGTTTGATTGTTATGTGTAACTTTCATAAAATAAAAATTTGTTTACAAATATGTCACCTTACTCTTGTGAGCTTAATATGTGACATGAAAGTGAAATATGAATTAATAAACGATATTTTTATGTTTCATATAACGTAATGCGTGGTTTAATTAAAAAATATTTTAAACTAAAATGTAAGCACTAGCGTAATAAATAACGAAAATAATAAAAATTGCTTGCATAATACTAAACAGATGCATAACGTAAACGTTTCTGAATAATAAATGCCTGTGCTGAATTTTAATGCGAAATTCTAAAGGCCTTATGAGTTTTCTCGCTTTTACTCCAATTAATGTGGCCACAGTGCTGTGTTCGGCCACATTATAATACTTTCGAACTTGCAGTATGCAGCATAAAATTATGTTAATTAGGCGCGCGTACAATGACAATGACTTTCACCTCATAAGCAAATTAAGGTTTTTCGCCAAGGTACAATATAATTATGAGTGCGTTGCAGAAAGCCGGCTTTGCTTTTACTTCTCTATTTTCTATGACTAATGAAGTACAAAAGCACAATCAATTTTACTACTATGGTTGCTTTGCTGTAGTATTAACAATTTTTACATGTCAACTAACTTACAACTGAATTTTAGAAGTTGATAAGTGTGCTTAACTATAATTTTAACATTATATAGGGTAAGTGAAAAGTAATTAGGCATTAAGAATTAGTAAGAAGATCCATATTTTTAACATAAATTTATTAGAACAAATTGTACATGTACTTTATTGCACGGGAAATACATTTTTTTAAAGTTCTACGTAGACACCGGTAGGGTCAGCCAGATTTCTAAAACTGAAATGCACAGTTTTTCGAAGGTAGTCATTTGGGATATTGCCGAAAACCTCTTGTATCCATGCTTTCAAGTCCAGCAGTATGCAAAGCTTTGTATACATATTCCTTTGCATAGCCCCACAGATAAAAATCGCATGGACTTTTTGGAGGGTGTTCATGAAGCCCATGTCATTCTGGTCAACGTTCTAAAAAATACTAGTCAGACCACATACGCACAGTAAGACAACAATGTATCCATAAAAATATGTCCGATAATGTATAAAACTAAAAATTAGTTTAACAGCACCCACTCTTCTTAACGTCAAAACGGAAGTTGAAAATTTGGTTTAGAGTTGATTATAATGAGGAAAGCTGTTGCAGTCAACAGTGACTAAAAAGTTAAATAAATGATAGAAAATAAACAAAATGAAGATACAAATAGATTATCTTTATCTGCCGCCCTTTACAACACACTTTTGGCAACGCTCAGAAAGCTTCTGAAAAATCTCAGCAGAAGCCTTTTTGGAGTCTATCGTAAAACCGCTGTCATGTGTCCTTGGATCGCTACTTCAATTCCGAATTGAACTGGTAATACTAGGTCTTATTTCCTTGATGACGGTTTGTAGGAGCGATGAATCTCCAGAAGTTTTCATCTATTTTGCTTTTTATTTGTATTGTGCGGCAAAAACTAGGAATAGATCTTTCGCCTATTCAAATCTTCGCGGACGATGGTATGCATGGTGTTCTTTCTAATACGCAATTTGTCTACCACCAATCATAGAAATATTTATCGACCTTTTTTTAACATATGAGACTTTCTTGAATATCTGGGGCCCAGCTTGTTGACAGCCGACCCGAACGCAGCTCAGTCTACGTCGTGAAAGCATTTGAACCAGTCAAACTTATTTTCTGTTTATACCTTTTGTGCAGTATATTTATATTTTAAGCATCTCTGTCACCGTTTTCTCTTATTTATGAAAGAATTTTAATCCTATCTCACACACTGATTATGTTCAACTCCCACATCGGGTTTACCCGGACTGTCAAGTGTACTTTACTCTAGGGGCGCTTCTTGAAGTGTATGCTCTCGTTGAGATATTGGATCAATCATTCAGCAAAGTTTTCAAACACGCTTGTATAATATTAAACAGTCGAAAAATGTATATAAAACAATTTTTATGCTGTAATGCCCCTTGCCCTAACAACATACTGCAGTGGGTCACTAAATGACGTTTAAGAGGTGCAATAAGAGGTGAGTATCTAATACTAATAACTAAATAACTGTGTTATATTAAAATTTCGTTGTCAGTGAATTTGCATATTGTAAAAATCATATTCTATTTTTTGAAAAAGTCTTTCCAGTAGTTCCTTTTTATTTTCATTATTATAGCGTTTGCTTCATTTTTAAAATTTTATTTTTAGTATAATACTCTATAGTTCGTTATGATCTGTACTTCAGATATACCTTTTTACAAGTGGTTATTTTTTGGTTGCGTTATACAGTAAGGGTATTTCATATTTTACCTTATTTTAGATTCAATTTACTTTAACTATAAAAATTATTTAAATCTTTAAAATTATATGTTTAAAAATTTGTAAGTAATGAATATTCAACTCTAAAACCTACGTGCTCTGAAGCTCCGCCAACCACATTTTCTATTACTTTAAATACCTGATAGAACGCGGAAGACAGTATTGCAAATATTGGTTTAAGTTGTACCAGCATGTTGTTTTTGTTGAAAAGAACAAAGTCCGCTATATCAGGGGCTTTCGAGGTCTTGATAATGAGGGACCAAAAAGAAAAATTAAATATCCTAGAAATAGTGGGTCCAGCAAGGTGCATCCTGGGTCTCAGGTGTAATAGCTGCATATGAATAATTTGCGACGGTTTTCAAAGCCGCATATAATCAATTTTATTGCATATTACAATTTCTTTATCTTCGAGTTGAAGTTGCAATATTATTAGAGTACTCCGTTTCTTAATATAAAACTTATTTGATTAATACTTTAAAGAAGATGTAAAATAAAAAATCAAAGCATTATGATGTATAGTATCCATCCATTTACAAGCCAAGTTTTTTACGCCTAGTTGTTACCACTTTTGTTGTTTTGAATCAAAGAACTAACGAGAGTCTTCTACTTCCTGAAAGTTTAAAAATTGCTCTCCGGTCAAGAACTGATCTATTAATAGGAGTATATAGTAATCTGACTGAACTAAATTAGGATGGAGAAGGAGTAATTGTTGTATTCCATTGAGTTCCCCTAATATCTGCGGAACTTCTTAGCTCCTATTTGATCTGGAATTATATATCTTTAGCAATACTCGTCTTTGCGTGACCATATCAAGGTATCCACTGTTCCACAATAGCATAAATTTTGTCTAACTGTTGACAATAAAGCTTGGCGGTGATGACGCGACCTTTCAGAATCAGATCAAAGTAAATCACACATTTGTAATTCCATCGCCCTCAAAGCTTTTACACTTTACAATAGATTTTGCAGCTAGATTTTTGCTTAACCATTGGTTAGATTTGTTTGGACTACGTAGATAGCTAGAAAGATCTACTTTTTATTATTGACAACAATTTGTCTAAACAATCAAAATTCCTGCACACATTACCATAGTGTTCAGCTTGCTTTTGCCTTAAATCGTAAAGTCTGTGGACAATGCTCAGCTCATGCAAGTGACGGTGGGTTGTTTGGTTGTTTGAGTGTTTATATCTATAGATATTTTGACAACTTGAAATAAAGGTTCTTGAATTACTATGGAAGGCTAGCCGGATCAAAGTCACCGCTAACGACTTCTTTTAAATTAATTTTTCATTGTACTGACACCACTTTTTAACTTCTATTCTTGCGAATTATTCTAGCCTTATTAGTTGTGTTTCTCTATAACATCCAACAATGCCAAATGACCAAAATAATCTACAAACTACAGCTTTTAATAAGGTTTTGAAACAGTTCAATGATTTAACAATTTATTTAGAACCGGAGCTACGCATACAATGAAAAAACGGCGTTGTTTAAATGTTGTTGATTAATCTTTCAGTCTGTTAAACTAAATTTTGTAGGCTATCATACATTAATATTTTGTCACTATACCTTTAAGAAGTCTTTCAATGTTTTTTTTTTAGTAGGGATAATTGGAGTATAACCAAACTTGTATAATTTTTGAATGTTACCAATTTATTTTGTTTATTAATTAGCGAATTGTGTTGTTACTTGTTGCAATTTTCGTAAGTGACAATTATAGACAAATTATTTTCGTAAATCATTTTTTTCAATATAAACAGGCTGTTTGTTTATGTAACTCTCCATGATTAATTTGCTATATTTGTTTAAAATATCCGCTAAAGCACAATTTGGAGAACTATTCAAACGTAGTATGAGCACCTGTAATCTTTATGTAATTTTTATTTGAAAATATTTAACGTTGATTTTCTTATCTTCTTCGGCCTGTTTCTTACTTTTTGTATATAAGCCTCTTTTATTTTGGGATGCCTGTATATAGTTAAACCCAGCCGTTCTTTTAATATAATCACCTTACCTGAGAACGGCATACACCCCTTTTGTCACAACGTGGTGAGCTAAATCTCGGGCTACATGAGCGGCCCTATTCTCTTTTAGTTGGGCAGCTCTCTTCACAATGTCCTACATTTCCGTTTTTGATTTGAATAATTAGATTATTTTTAAAATTTTTTCTATGGGTTTTTTATATATATCTAAATATAAGTGTTACACAATAGGCAATAGAATTTTTAGGAAAAAGGAAAATCTATAAGTCTTTAAGATCTCGTGGCTTTTCATATACACTAAACGTTAGTGGTATATGTTCGTCATTCCTGTTGTGATTATTTAAACTAAATGTTTATATTTGTTTACTGTTTTCATTTATTTTTTACAATTGTAATTATATGTACTATATCTATTTTACTTATTATTTTCTTAGTCGCTTGGTAATGTAATTTTGTGGCTACTTTCTTCGTTACTTCTTGTCTAATGTTTATTAAACTTATTAGTCTTAGTGCTGTAGTTTTCGCCGTTGATATTCATTTTTATTAAATCTTATATTTATATCGTACCAACGTTTTCGTACAGTTGATAAAATCTGTTTATGTATTTTGACGGATTGTAAGTGCTTTACAGTGTTGTAACTTGTTCTAAATACAACCTGTTTTATTGGAAAATAGAAATCAAGCTTGGACGTTATTCGGTTTAGTTTAATTTTTATAAAAAGCTTATACATTTGCGTGAGAAGGTTGATAGGTCTAAAATTGTCCAAGTTGATGTTGTTTTTTTTTTATAAATTACTAAGTCATTGTCCAATCTATAGGGATATCTCCTAGTTGTAAACATTTATGTTAAAGGCTGCTTAACTATTTCATCGGGTTTCCTCCATTTTTCAGATTTTTTACTGGCACTATTTTCACCCGCCGTTTTTTCATTTTTAATTTGTTGTAATGCTTTATAAATTTTTTAAGCTTACGTGAACCACTTTTCTTTCTTTAGTTTCTTCGTCTAGATCGCATAATGTTACGATCGATAGAATTCTAAATAAAAAAGTTTAAGTATTTTTACTATATAAGCATCCAGAAACAATTTTGGAATATAATTAAAAGACTAAAAGGAAATAGAACCCAAAAGATTAGAAGTATAAGAAATGCTGCTGGTGAATTGCAAACGGGAACAAAAGACATACTACAAGCCTGGGCGGAACATTACACGCCCAAATTCAAGGGAGATAGAAATGCACAAATAGTGGCAGAAGACAATAACGAACAGGAAGAAGTGGATATAATAACTGAAGAAGAAATAAGAACGGCCCTAATGAAAGCAAAAAATGGAAAAGTTGCGGGAGAAGACGGAATAACCGCAGAAATGCTAAAAAAGGCAGGGGCCCATACTAGTACAATGGCTGAAACAAATCTTTCAGAAAGCCTGGAACACAGAGAATATACCAGATGAATGGAGAAGAAATATCATTGTACCTCTACACAAAAAAAGGAGATTCCACAAATAGTGACAACTACAGAGCTATATGTCTGTCAGGAGTAGCGTTCAAAGTATACTCAAGAATTTTAGAAAGCAGACTAAGAGTAGAAATAGGAAATAAAATACAAGACGAACAAGCAGCATACACACCGGGGAGACAAACCCACGATCACATATTTACCCTTCGAACACTATCAGAGAAAAGAATAGATAAAAACAAAACACTATATTTGGCATTCTTAGATTTAAAATCTGCATTCGACAAAGTACCACGCCAATATATATGGGAAGCACTAGACCATCTGGAGGTAAGCCCAAAATTAAAACGAGTAATAAGAAGTGTAAATACCAAGAGTACCGGCTCAGTAAGACTAAACGGGCAAACATCTACGGAATTCAAGATGGAAAAGGGCATAAAACAGGGGGATAGTCTCAGCCCCCTACTTTTCGTGATATATATGGATTACATAAACGAACAATGTAAAAAAGACATCAGAAATACTAGCCAGGGATACCTGAATCTATACCCAGTACTGACACAAGACTTACTATATGCCGACGATATAATTCTGATCGCAACAACTGAAGGACAACTGCAAAAGAAAGTAACAACATGGAAGAACAGATTGGAAGAGAAGGGGATGCAGATAAATACGGACAAGAGTAAAATTATGAAAATATCGCGAGAAGAAAACGAAAGAGCAAGGCAAATGCAAATACAGATATAAGGAAGACAATTGCAGGAAGTAGAGGAACTTGAATACTTAGGAGTAAGAATAAGTGCAAATGGGAAAATTGACGAAGAAATAAGAAGCAGAGTAAATAAAGCTAACAAAGTCTACTATCAAATAAACAATACCTTAATAGGAAAAAGGAATTAAGTAGAAAAGCAAAATGCACTTATATAAAACAATCTACGTGCCTACCGTAACATATGGAGCCGAATCATGGGTAATGCAAGATAAACACAGATCAAAAATAACAGCAACAGAAATGAAGTACCTAAGACGGGTAATTGGAAAAACAAGAAGAGACCGTGTAAGGAATCGCAGTGTACGAGACGAACTAGATCAGGAACCCTTAGTAGAAAACATAGAATTAAAACAACTTCAATGGTTTGGACATATGGTACGAATGAGTGAGACAGTGTACCCCAAGAAAGTGTTTGCAATGAAAGATGAAGGAAAGCGTCCCAGAGGAAGGCCTAGAAAGGTATGGGAAGACAACATCAGAGAAGTGGCAAGGAAAAGAGGCAAGACCATAGAACAAATAAAGATCCTGGCAAGGGATAGAAACGCTTACAACCGATGGCTCAAAACCCCAACACCGTGAGGTAAAAGGGAGAAGAGAAAGAAGAAGAAGAAGAAGAAGTATTTTTAATACTTTTTCTTTACTATTTTTTGTTATCCATTACCAATTTTGCCACTTAAATATTTCTTTTTTCGTTGTTGTGCAATTAGAATACGAGAAGAGTTTATTTGTTAGTGTACAGCGTAGATTTTGAAATAAATACAAAACAAAATTGTTAGTCGGAAGTTTAGGGCTGCAAGTTGCTTCTATATAGTTAAAAGCGCCTTTTGCAAGACACCGTCATTACGGTTCAGACTGTATTGATAATTGCAGCAGCATGACAAGCAATAAAAAGTTTATGATATTCAGGACGCATTGGAGGATGACAATTTTGTCATCTGTCTGGCGTTCAATGTCGAGGTAACACTTCATTTTAATCGAAAAATGAATCAGCACAATTACGGTTGATGCTAGATGACAGAAAGTAAGGCTTTGAAGAGACATCAACCTTAACTTGAAATTGGTGAAGAACAGCGCCCAGTTTTGCTAGTGCAGTACACTATGACTAAATTACTTTTATTTTATTATCTGTGTTTAGTTGGCAATAACTATTTGTTAACACAAATTATTAAGATTCAAGTGCAAAAATAATTGTCAAGCTAATTCATCGTTTTATGTATATGATCTACAAATATCAAAGTTAACTTCGTACAACTCTATTTCTGTTCTAATCAATTTTGGAAACCAATTAATGTAGATATTAAAAAGGACTAGAGAACTCTCAGAGTTTTTTTTTACATTTTTAAAAGAGCAGTGAAGTGTTTCTAGCAAAAAAAATCGAGACGGTATTTAAAGCGTCTTTTAGATAGGAGGAGAGTTGAACCTCACCAAATAATGAAAACGAGGGAATCTCAGTCTATAAAAACCTTTAGATTTATAGTTACAACTATAAAAACGGAGGACTGCAATATGCAAATCAATGCAATCAGAGACAATTTATGAGGATCCGTTTATGATCTTCCAGGGCATGCTATACTAATCAGAGCTTTTGAAAAGGTTTATAGTAACACATATGAACACCATGAGGATAAGACATTTTGTGGATGTGAGACCTTTGAGGGGTTTACGTGACAGATGAAAAGAGAGAGTAATTCCTATGACACGCATTTTCTACTTTTGGAGAAATTGCTACAAAAAGTAATTTAAGAAATACTGATAATTTTCAGAAATGCTCAGGTAAACAAAAATTTTCTTAATGCAAGAATATCAGTACTTTTCGTGTACAAAATATAACTTCTGCTTGCTGTGTCTTACGTAAATTTTATTATTGTGCAACAACTTTAGAAAAATTACTCAACAATTAAAAATTTACAGAATTATTTTTTAAGAAATTTTAAGGAAATCTAGATGATCCACTCCTGTCATCCATTTTGGCAATAAACTGGTAGATACTTCATTTATTTTTCTACTAACCTGACCTTTACCGAAAAACAAAAGAAAAGAGAGGCAAACTATTTGGTTTTTGAGTTAAAAAAGAGCTGAAGTGTCATGACTTATAATTTTTCTTCCATTATTACCAGAAAAAGTAGAAATAATTAGTTGCTAATGTTAAGACTGTTATCGAGGGAGTCTGAGAGAGCAAGCTGGAAATACATAATTTTCAGTTTCATCTAGAAACTAATTTAAATATGAAATAACAGCTCTTTATCAACTTCTTTGTGTTTACAAAAAAGAATCATATATATCGCTAGAGAGAAACCTAAAGTATTCGCTAAACAATTCAGGCGTTAATATTAAGATCAGTCTAAGGTTGCCGTTTTAAGTCGTCGTATAGTAGAACAACATTTAGTACAAAATTGCTGAAGTATGACACATAAACGTGAATATGGACGGGAAACCGATATTTCAAGTCCCCAATTTGGGCAGAATGCCTATATGTAAAACATGAGGAATCTAAATGTCTTCTGCGTAGTCTCAATAACGAAGGTAACACATATGAGTCCTATTTTTTTATTAAGTTGTTATGACAACCAGAGATCATGCGGAGAACTTAGTATTCTAGCAAGATAGTAGTCCACCTTATTACTTTTGCTGCTCAGATTATCGCTTAGATTTTACGTCCTTACACCGCGTATTTTTTTAGAAACATGTTGATAGTATTATTATTTGTGCAACATTAAATTAGCTCTGAAATTGCATAATCACTGCCTTGACTACCATCAGTAAGTGCAGTACAAGTAATACTACCGTTTAAATGTGTTGTACGAAGAGAATAGCACACATCAAATATTTATAAAAACTGGAATGTGTAGTATGCGTAATACTTTCTAAAATAAAATTTTGTTAAACTTAATAAATAATTTATACCTTTGCATTTGTTAAAACCAAGAAAAGAAATTTTCTCTTTCCTAAATTTTAAAGAAAACCAACAACAGGATAAATCTCTATGTACTTAAATGGCGACAGAAAATATTGAGATTATTTTAATACTATTTGAAGACATGCTTGTTGTCAAGCTGTATATTCCTAACAATGTTTAGAAGAAATGTTAGAACACTATAATCGTATAGTATTAGCTTTTAACTAATATATTAGCTACTTGACAGTTTTCGCAGAGGTGTGAATGGAAGTTAATAAGTGGCATTCCATGAACTGTTAAGATATTCACCAAGTCACTTAATACTTTCAATACCGACCATCTGTTAAATTCAACGCGAATGTGGCGAGAGCAGACCTTTATTTCCACATATTTTTGATTTCAAGCTGTTTAATTTTTAGCAATTGCCTAACGATCAATTTCAACGTAACAATAAACAGGAACTTGTTTAATGTGAATTGAGCTTCTTAATTTTTTTTTAATTTCTTAACATTAAAACGTTATAATATTTTTTAGCCCATTTTGCCTTTTAAATAGTCTCACGTGTTTTATTTTTAATTATTATACATTGCCTTTGTTGCATTTATCACACTAATTTAATATTATTGGTATTAATATTCAATATTTTATTTAATTTTAAAATTTTCTTGATTTCAATTAAATTACCCGAAAAAGCCTACAGCAGCAACACTAATAAAATTTGGACAAAAGCGACACATAGAATATCTAATTACGTTCATAAGATGCTATTTAAGAAGTTGCTATAAATAATTACTATCAAAGAATATATTAATTATTTTCTACCTTATTTAAAAAAAATAAAAAATATATAATATATACGTATTACAATTCTATTATTTATTTTATTTCTTTTAACTGTTTTAAATGGTCACATTTCCTTTTACAGAGTAAACATACATTCGGTAGGCTTCTTTATCTAAAAGTGCTGTGCCATACGTAGATAGTAAAATTTATATCTATGAGATAACATCTAAATTGTACGTTCATATAGTTTATTCTAATTATTAATTGTGAACATTCTATAAACAATACTTTCAAACACAAACAATCAAATTGCTTTG
This sequence comes from Sinelater perroti, assembly GCA_036346155.1. NCBI lineage: Eukaryota > Metazoa > Arthropoda > Insecta > Coleoptera > Elateridae > Sinelater > Sinelater perroti. Next base: position 14,658,413 of record JARFIY010000370.1, on the reverse strand, counting down.
AAAAATTTGCTTTACTGGACACAATTTTCTTTAGCAATAGTCAACACAATCTCAAATTTCCAGTTGTACCCTATAATAAAACCATAATAACACCCTCTTTAATACTGAATTAAAACACATTCTCATAGGCAATGCGATCCAATTTAAGTCAACAAATTCTTTTAGAAGTACATACTGACAGCTTATTTAAGCACACAGAGAATTACTCAGACTGATACAGATTCAGACGATATGGATAATAATACTGACCAAAGAACCTTAAAAAAACACGAATAATAAAGAGTTAAAAAAATGAAAACAACACAAATCGATTAAATTCCAACACAACACAACCAAACCATATAAGCACATCCAACTCTCGCAAGAAAGAAGTAACAACGACTATGATCGCCTCCAATCTACATTCATAGAGTTACTAATTATGAGAAAATTATACAACATATTACTCAGGTTCTTGAAACAAAGCAATGCTATACGTCTGTAACATATAACGACACAATCAAAATAAATTCCCTAACTGCAGACTCCTACAGAAAAATAACGTGGCATCGCAAGAATGAAAACACTATTTACCACGCGTATCTGCTTAAAGGGGAAGGAGCACATAGAGTAGCCATCCAAAATTTACATAATTCTATTCCAGTAGATGCAATCAAGAACGAACAAGGCAAGATTATAAAATCATTATAAACATTGGCCACAGAGTAACTAAACAGCGTTTTTTCTTCTTTATACGAAAACAATAAAATTATTATTTGACGTAAAATACATCGGCAACATAAATTTCTTTAATTGAACGCCACAGGAATGAAAATATTATTCCTCAATGCCCGAGATGTCAAGATTACAGACGTACGAAAACATATTGCAACAAATCATTTACCTGTACCAAATATGGCGGTGGTCTTTATAATCTCTCTTGTGGTTTTGTATCGAAATGATACTAGGAACAAATAATGCATTTTATCGCATGTTGAATGCACTTGTTTGTAATGCATGGATCATTTGCAAATGAGAAGAAAAGAAAGGAGCAACTACTTTGATTTATCAACGTTTGATTTCGATGGTTACCATAAAACTAAAACTCTTTAATAAAAATGTAAAACTCATTATATGCTACATTAAAAACACCAGAGAAATTTTAATCTAGCGAGAATGTTTTCAATGCTTCTATACAATATGAGGCAAAGTAAATAAGTCCTTAATTTACCTAAAATTGGTCTACTATAAGTTAATCTTTTTTTACTTTTTACATGTAGTATAAAAAGCAAACATTAATCGTTCACAAAGTGTTTTAATAAAAACTAAAAGGTTGATGTATAATTCTGCCTTTTTTCATTGAACCTAAATTACTTATAGTTTAATCTACGTTTATGGAACAATTTATATATTTACAGTTTATTGCTCTTAGTGCATCATTTTTTACTCATTCAAGTCAGACATTTTTTTCTGGAGAAATTGGGTATTTGTATGTTTCGTTTTTACAAAACTTTATTTATGACCACTGTTTGCCCAGCCGGGTTATTTTTATTATGCCTTTGGGGCTATAGTTGAGAATTTTTTGGATACTCTTTTGTTTTCCATTTTATTAATGCCTCTGTTTTACTTTGTAACGGATATTTGATTTATTTTGCACATCTTCAATTATTCTATTAAGTCTTTCGTCGAGCAACTTATACTATTCTTAAAAATCTCATATAGTATTTGCCCAAATTTCGTTTTCATAGTCTTATAATACTTGATCTTCAAGTCTTTTTGAATTTTATTGTCCAATATTATTTACTGTGCAACAGACACACTAATAATTATGTATTTTGTCATTTATGTCATTAACGTAACTTACGTAGCAGACTACATATTTAAAGTGCGCTACTTGCTCTAGTCGTCTAGTAGACTATCATTGATCAAACGGGATGTCTACCTTTTAACGTCAAATTGTTCAAATATATCGTTAGATTGCATTTTATACCCTTATATATAATAGTAGCGTCTTCAGGTAAATATTTTGATCTAGCTGTATTCTGAAATGTACGTCTGGTTTCCAGTGTTTGAGGATGTCTAAGTTAAAAAGTATAGAAGATAGGTGGCAACTTTGTATCACTCCCTGGTTCATTTCTATTTCTTCCACGAGTATTATACCTGTGTTTATTATTATTTTTATTTCCTTTTATAAGATATGGCGGGTATTATCTATCATCATTATCAAGGCTCTAGTTCCATTCACAAAGTTAAAGTCCTTATCAAAATCAATAAAAACTATATGGGTCTTAAAATTAAACTCTCTGAGTTTTTCTATCAGCCGCTTCACAGTAACAACATTTTGCTGCATAAACGTCCCTATTAAAATATATTTTGTTCTTCTTGTGAAAATGTTTCTATTATTATTTTCGGCTTGTTTTTAAAGATTTTTGAATATATTTTGTATGTGATATTTAACAGACTAATACCTCCATAACGTAGTCGCTTCTGTTGGGTTTTTCGGAAATAGAGATAACTTCTACATCTCTGACATATAAGAGAGAGAGGGGGAAGAGAGACTGCATATTTAACTAGCTCCATATTTAAGTTAAATTAATACAATGCAAGTAATTTATCACTCTACAGCTAAGTGCTGCCTATCCAGTCTTCTTCTCCAAGCCCATCTGTCCTGTGTCACGTCCACGTCCAATTGTCTTCTCTCCATTGCCTGTCTAATGCCGTTCTAAGAACCTTCGGTTCCTGCCTCTTTTCTTTTTCCCTGGTGGTGTCCACTGAGACAGCTTCTTGGGTAGTCGATCTTCCGGCATTCTCATTACGTGTCCGAACCACTGCAAGCCCCTGCATTCTCTTCTGTTTAATATTGTATCTTTTGCTGACATTTGATTTCTTATTTCTTTGTTACGCATGTATTGTATTCTTGACACTCTTGCATTTCGCAGTAGACAGTCCATTTTGACTGCATTTAGTCATCGTCTCATTTCCGCGTTAACAGACCAAATTTCAGACCCGTAGCACAATGTTGACTCTTGTCCGATGCGTTTTTTATTTCATTTATTCTACTAATTAAGACAACTAATTATTTTCCTTCATTTTCAAATTTGGTGTTTAATCTCTCTTCCCTCTATTCCCCCTTTTTAATTATTACACCTAAATATTTCAATTCTTTCACTTTTTTGACCCCGAATCATTATTAATTAGAACCTCAAACGTCGCGTTGCCGTTTACGACCAAATATTCGATTTTGGTCAAATTTACTTGCAATCCCTACTTATGGTATTCGTCATATACACTTTTAAGTATGGACTCGAAGATCAAAGGCATCCTGTGCTATCATCGGAAAAATCCGTAGTAAATATAATTAATTGGTATACCCATTCCTTGACAGCGCCTTCTCCAGTCACTCAAAACAATTTTTAAGTACAAATTAAACAATAATATCCCTATCCCAACCCATTTGTCGTGGTTGTCGGTTCCGATAATTGCTTGTCTATTTTGATATACACTTTATTGCTTATTTGGTCTTTAGTAGCATTTCTTATTTTTATGTATTCGTAGAATTTTTCTATAGAGGCGACTAATACTATTTGTTATACTTAAACCTCTATAACAATTTGAGTTTTGTCTGTTTCCTTTTTAAAGATGGAATACAATATAGGCCTGTTTCCGCTTCTTTGGTGTTATTGTCCTTATGCAACAATTGTTTGTCAACATAGTTAAACGTCCTTAAATGATATATTGTTCTCGCTGCTAGCATATAGTGATCTTGATCCCCAATTAGGCCCTTCTCTTTGCGCTCCAATCTTGCCAGTTCATTTTAGATTACTGTTTTGTAATAATGTAGTCTATGATGGATTTTTGCTGAAGAGGTATTTCCTCTGTACACCTGTGAATCATCTTATGTTCAAAAAATCTATTGAGAATCTTCAATGAATGCTGTTTACAGAATTCTATAAGCAATTCTTCAGAAGTGTTTTTTTTTACTTTGCCAGCTAAAATAATTGCATGATGTTGAGGAATCTTGTCTATTGCCTCTGTTAGACTATCGTAAAATTCTTCTTTACATCGCCTTGTAGAATCGTCTGTAAGTGCATATACATCCAATTATTGTTGTCTGGTAGCCATACATCGGTACGTCATAACTCTTTCTAATATATATTTAGACTTTTTAACATTTTATTAATCATTGCAACTTTTGCAGCCGCTCTTTGATGTTTGGAGGCACATGTCCAAAAATGTAGATATTTGTTACACTTCCCTTCCTCTTTAGTTTCTTTTAATATTGCTAGATCTATACTGTGCTGTTTTGCAATTAGGGCAGTCTCATCAGTTTTGTTTGCTATTCCTTGGACGTTCCACGTAATCATTTTCATAGTCCTTCTTAGCGCCAAAAGCCGTTGTAAATTATTTTCAGTCCTATTCCAAGGCTCAGTTAAAGATGGTTTAGAAAATTAAACATAAACTTTTACGATAATGAAGTGCTCAACCCCCAACCTGGAGGACCACTCTTTCTTGTAGGAGAAACTTGGTCTTACCTTTTTCCGTTAGTTACGTACACCCATTGTACGCTACGAATTGCCCAGAGATCACGCAGCAAAATTCTGGATTCGTGGACGTGGAAGTAGGATTTGTTGGGACATGTAGGAATTCCTCAGGGTTTTATTACAATCAAGGCATCAGCAGTTTCAGAAAAATTTCAGAAATGCCACTGTCATTATTAAAATCGGTTTTGTTACTTCCGACTTCCACTTCTTTATACCACAGCTCTTTATGGTTTTTTCACTATTGTTCTTGTATTATGTTTAATTTCTCTATAGCTTTTTCTATTTGATTTAAATATCTCCATGAGACTTTATATGCTAATGTTGGGCTTTCATTTATATCATATATAACAGCCACTATACATTTAATTTTTGATAAAATTTTTTATTAGTTTCTCCTTTAAATATAGTGGTCTTTTGCTTCTTGGGTACTATTCTGTGGGAGTGTTGGTCTTTTGTCTATAACTAACCATATTTCTTCGTTCCATATATTCAGATCTTTTTTGTTTCCTATTTTTTTCTTCCCTGTCGTTTCACTCAAGACTTCTCTATGTTGCTTCTTATATTGTTCTATTCCTTGTCAATACCGTTATAAGTTGGTATCCTTGCTAAGTGTTCGTTTATTCTGTTCCTATATAAATTTATGACACTTTCTTCTTGGAGTAAATATAATTTAAATACTTCTCGGGCTGAAGTCACGATTCTTGCTGTTGATTTTTTCCACCTTTCTAATAATATAATTGTAGATATCAATAAGTAAAAACAGAGTAGATATCGCTACCTCAATAAACCTTTACATTTTGAACGAAACATTTTATTTTGTCATTTGTAATTATATAATTTTTAATAGACCACAGCTCTCGCGCTCTTTGAGTATTTATAGATATCTTTTATGCAAAAAATTTTTAAATTGCTAAATGTTGCAAATTGTCTCCGTTCCTTTCCGTTACTTTTAATCGGTGTTCTCCAAATTGATAAATTTCCTGATCGGACGTTTAAATTTTTACATATTAAGACTTGACGTGTTTTGTTACTTTTATTAAATGTTTCTTTTCTGCCATCTTCTCAGGCGTGTACGCTTATGATATTTAGGTAGCCTTTATCAATTTTGAAGCGTATTGTCATTATAATTTTATTTAGATGTGTAGTATGTTGTTTCCTTTTTTAGTTACAAGTACCGCCACTCCACAATATGAAATGTTTATTTTATTGTGCTTCACCTAGTGCAATCGTTTAATTCTTAGCTATCTTTAAACTGTTTCCTTCTTTTTGTTATGACTATAATATCTATTTTTTTGTTCTTTCAGTATTTTATTCAGTTTTGTTTCTTTGGTTTCTATTCCAATTACATTCCATGTAGCTACTCTAATTCCATCATTTATTCCAAATCGTTTGTCTTTGTCGGGCCTTGTTTATTCTCTTATAGATGCAGCCGGCTTTGCTTTGTGGAAACTTCGAGTATTTTTAATTTCTCTAGCATATGGGTAGTAGTCTGTAACTAAATCGTTCAAGTAAATGGGCGATATTGACTTGCTTAATTAGGGGTTCTTATGAGGGTTTCTGAGAATATTTTAAAGTATATCTGGCAACATCAATACACCTTTACCAGCTCCTTATTTTTATTTTTATTTTTTAGTTAAAGATAGAAAAATTTAAAAATATTTTATGGCGACCCTGTAAGATTATATAGTTTTGGTTTATACTCTAACACTGCTTATAATAAATACAAGAATTAATTTAAGGCAGGTTAATAATTAAAATTCCTCATTTGTCGTAAAATATATTTAATTTCAACAATCTACTCACATGCTTTTCGGGCAACAAATGTTTTTCTGGTCGAATAACGCCAAAGGTGGCAATGTTGATCAGCTTCCTACTTCACCGTTCATTTTATTTGTGGAACTTTTTGGAAGAGAAGCAGGAAGCCAGTAAAACTACCACAATCGGCTATCCAAAAACAACATTTGCACGAAATTTACAAGATGACTCCGGAGGCGTGTGCAAATGTGATGTTACATTCCATAAAAAACTTCGAAGTCTGATTAAACGATTCTGATTGACCAAACCACAAAATTTTACTTTAATTAAAAATTATTAAAAAAACAGTCTAATTTATTTATTTATTCAGTAATGTTTTGTTACGCAAAATACTATGGCAAAATAGCTGGAGGATTTGGAACATTAAACTTATTGTGTTAAGCATTTACGTTCCAACAATTTACCCAATTACATAAATTATTTAAATCATATCTAAATATTATTAATTTTCTATTTTTATAGGGCATTTGAGTGTAAAATAAAATTTCAAAAACGATAAGCCACCCTTAATACAATTTAGCATAGCATTGGTATAAGGTAAAAAATTTTCCTCATTGTGACATGAATGATTTGTTAGTAATGACAGCTATTATAAGTGTAACTGTTATTTATATAACACGATGATCGATCTACTTTAATAAATATAAACATTTTTTATAAAATATAAATATGGGTTCGCCGTTATCTAATTAAATACTTATTTATAATTTTTCTACAAAAAGCTCCACATTAATAAATAATAATTAATGGTCTGATAATTTTTACTACTAGCACAATCCAGACTATTACATAATTTAGTTCGCAAGTAGCAATGAACTGTTGATTTAGCACCACAACACAACAATATTAATGACCAATTTATAAATAAATTACTACTGCTTTGGAATGCGGCTCGCAGATTGCGTACGGCGCTGATAATATCGGAGGCACGAACTAATTAGCGAACACCTAGCGCTCGTGATAACAAGGCCATGCCCAATAAATCGAGCAGTGCTTTCCTAATCGATCCCGGCGTTGCGCAAGGGCGTCGCGGATATCGCCCGCGCTCGCCGCGCGGGAGTTCCGTTTCAGCGCTGTTTCGGTCAAGGATAGCGTCCTGGCCGTGAAAATCGGCAGGAAATTTTGCAACCGCTCAAAACCGAGCGCCTTTCATGCGGAAGGAGGAGGAAGGGCAAAGCTCGGCAGCCGAGAGGAAAGCAAGGCCTCTCATCGCGAGTTTTGAGCAACTGCGCCGGATGGCATTTGCGGGAGAGCCGTCCGCTCCCGGACCGGTTGTGTTATCTAACGAAAATTTGCCCTTTCGAGCCTGAAAATTCCGGCGCGTCCGTTGCGCCACTCGGGCGACACAGCCCTGAATTTCACGTCGCGATTGCCAAAGAAGTCGCCCCACGGTAATGCTCTGGTTTACTCGACTTTACAGACACTCACGCTTTTCCAAGTGGTAACATAAACTTCTATGAATATTTTATAAATATATAAACCATATAATTTTTTACTATGTTTAATTATATGCAATAACAGCAATACATACATAGACAGTTTTGAATTTTGATCAGTCTTGTTTTTTCCGTTTGTGGACCGTTAGAAAATCTCTTCAAAGCCAATTTCTTTTTCTTCTTGTTCAGGAATTTTCAGAAGTGATTAATAGCATAGTCGTAAAAATCTACAAGCCTATTGACCTCAATCTAATTTGGGCGTTGTTCTGACATCCTTCTGCTTTGTTAACATCGGTCCTTTTCCGCTTCTTTCTCGTTCAGAAGACATCTCGATGAGTTTCATTGTGTTCTTCATTCAAGAGTATTTGGACTATTCGATTTTAAATCCCTGGCAGTTGTCACAATTTTATTTATAATTTTAGGAATAATTTGTAGTCGTCTTCCAGGATGAACACAGCTTTTTCAAGCAAAATTCACTTTAGTTGAGTAACTTTTGACCACACCTTTTAAATGAGGCGGATAGTTTTAAGAATATCAAATTATTCTTTTAAAAACGTTTATAATGCTATCATAAAGAGGAATGAATGTGCTTCAATATACTGACGAAACGGCGGGCAATTGTACAATTTCTTGAAACCCGCAATAATCTCTTGATCCATTGGTTGAATCAAGGAAGTAATATTTGGAGGCAGAAACTAAACCTTTACTTCAGCCAGGAAAAATTTTTCAGAAAATTGTTTTTAAGATCTTTTAGGTGTCCTGATGCATTATCCAATGGCAATTCATTGGTCTAAAGGTAACCCTTGATGCTTGGGGTACAAACTCCGAAAAGAACCTGCGTGGCTCTCTACATCACGGGCAGCCTTTTTTTAATTATGGAATTTTTCTATATTCTCTAGGATTCTTAGTGATAGACAAAAAGCGACTTAAGTTTTATATCACCACTAGCTAACGCTAGTTAGTTCCCAAAAGTAATTTTAATCGGTCTTTCTTGGGTTTATGCCCATGAATATTTTTATCATCCTTTGTGACGTAGACACGGTTTGGCATGTGCTTTCAAAATGTGAAATTTTTTAGTTATTCGAAAATTCCCCTAACTTTCTATTTCTTTTATCCAAACTAAAAGCAGTCTTATCATTATTTTATTGATGACAGATCTTTGTTTCTCAGATATAATTTTTTTACTCCTTTAGTTGCTTCAGTTTTCTCGATTATGTCTTTCTTAGCTAAGATTGTGCTTTCTGTAGACCTGTTCAAACGATACTGTCTAGCAAGACTAAACATCTTCTGCATCTTGGCCATTATCTCTTTCTTGGTTTCTGTTCAGTTATTTACACTTTTTAAATCCTAATAATATTATCGGGTTTTTTTTTAATAAAGAGTTCAAAAAGCACTTACAAAAATTCAAAGAACGTAAATTAGTTAACACACAAAACGTTAAACAACTTTCAAAGTTTGGTTTCAAAAACAATTTGTAGATAACAGTAAAATACAATTCAAAATTCTAATCTTTTGGGAAAGTGGTTGTCTAATTTTATCACAGTCGCAACTGTGTGTTATCCGATTGCTCACTGTACCAAGAAGAGATAAATAAAATTTTATAGTAGCATATTAAATGAGGTTACGATTATTACAACGGAAGATAATAAAAATTAATAATATAAAATTAACCCAAAATTTTAAATCATAACTCGCTGTGAAAGTAATTAAGCCGTTGGCCACAATTTTTGCTAAATTAGCAGTAACGTGTCGCCACTTCCTAGCCTTTAGTGCGCCTACGTGACAAAGCTCTAAAGCACAAAAATGGAAAGTTATAACCACCAAATTGCCAAAAATGGCGGGCTGCGGTTAGAAAGCAATCGATAAGGAAAGGGCGTATCATTATCAGTTGTCGAGTTACCTCGAACATTATTGCATAAATGTGAGCACGAAGAATGCAAACCGTATGGTTAGGTAACGAGGGAAATGGAGCAAAATCGTTGGCATCCCGCCATAATCCGGTGCCGCAATTTCCTCCACTTGTCGTTTTGATGGCGTTTCTGCAACGCCTGGCTTCTTTGTTTGGCACAGAGGATGTTTGCAATTTGGGCAGATTTGTAGCGAAACAAAATGGGGATTAACTACTCGGAGCGTTTAGATATCCAATGACTCATGCTATTTTGATATATGGTGCATTACCTCATGATTCTAAATTTCTGTTGGTTTGATTTTTTACTTATTTCACTCTTTGACTACTACATTGTATTTTACAAATTAAAGACAATTTTATTTATTTTACGCAGTCATAATTGTATTATTATTGATATTTTTTTTTACAAATTGGACATATGCATTTATTCCTAATTAAGACGCCCACTAATGACATTTTACTTCATTAAAAGCGGTTTTGCATAATTTTTATAATTAGGAAAGTTTTCTTGCGTAGCAAACTTGAACTACAACCATTCACTAAGATAAAAAAATGACTGCACAGCTAAGCAACTTATGAAATTGATTTCATCTATAGACTTGTTAAGGCGCCAGCAAAATAATAGATAGCATCGGGCCCGTGCCCGGTTTGATAGCTCAATCCATGCAGGCGGCCCGCAGGTTTCCTAGACGCCCGCGGCGTCAAAATCGAGCCAAGGTTTGGAATTGGTCGAAAAAATATTCGGCCGATGTGGCAACGGCACGGATTGCGTCGTGCCGGCCGCTGAAGCGTGAAAACGCCGGCCCGGTGCCGCTCTAAGCTCGGCGATTTTGGGCTAGCGAGGGGACAAAGGGCCCCGAGTGGGTGGCGGCGCGCCGCGGAGGCTCACAGGAAGCAAAAAAGAGCTCGTACTTGCTCCACATCAGCACGCGTTTGTCGTAATACACTTTCAAATTACGCTTTGTATACATAATGGCAGCACAGTAAGGTTGTTTTTTATTAATTACAGTGAACGTTTCGTGGTCTGGGTTAAGTATAAAAGCTGCTATTTTCGATCCCAAAGTCAGTATCCTCCTGCAGTCTACAGTGATAGCACAGCAGACATGTTCTCCAAGGTGTGTTGGTTGGGTAGTTAGTTAGTGGTGGAGTCGGCCATCCGCAAAGTGAATACTAGGGGGTTGTGTTCTTAATCGCCTGTTGAAATCTCCAAAAATAAATCGTTAAATTGATGTGATTTAACAAGAAGTGATTAAACTTATAATTTATATTGATTGTACAAAATATAGCACATATAATAAGTTGGTATTTCTGTTGCAGATCGCAATTATTTGCGCCCTTGTGGCTTATGCAAATGCCGGAATCATTGCTGGTGGTCATGGTTATGCTGCTGCTCCTTTAGCAATCGCGGCTGGTCCTGTTGCTCACGCCGCTGTGGATTACTATGTAGGTTTGCCTTGTAGCTTTTTTTAATTCTGCTAATTGTTTCCTAATTTCAGGCACACCCCAAGTACGAGTTCAACTATGGAGTGTCTGATGGCCACACCGGCGACCAGAAGACCCAGCATGAAGTCCGCGATGGCGACGTAGTCAAAGGCTCCTATTCCCTCCACGAGCCTGACGGCACCATCCGCACCGTTCACTACACCGCCGATGACCACAACGGCTTCAACGCCGTGGTGTCTCGCTCCGGCCATGCCGTCCACCCTGTCGCCGTCGCTCCCGCTAAAGCCATTGTAGCTGCCGCTCCCGCCATTGCCGTAGGACACGCCGGTCTTGGACTTGGCGCCTACGGAGGACATCTCGGCTATGCTGGATACGAAGGCCATCTTGGCCATTACTAAATTTAGATGATCTCTTATTTATGTGCCTTAAGCTCTCTTAGACTGTCCATGTTGTATATACCTCATCTTTCTTCATATCTTCCTTCTCTATCATGTTTCTGCTAATTTCCGCGCTCGTGCGCAAAATACGGATACGTGCAATTTTGTGTATTTATTTTTATAAAATAAATATGTAACATTACGTTTGCATCTTATTATATAACCCCCTGTTTCACAACGGACGTTTACGCCGCCAACGCGGAATAAACGCTTTAATTCGTCATTGATATTTCTAGAGCGTGATCATTGATACGTGTTAATTGCACCCATTCCTATGAAAACGTAACATTGCATATGTTACAACGTATAAAAACACTTGACCTACATAGCGAATTGATTTGAATTGGTAAAAATATAATTAAAAAAATTGTACAAACGCAAAAACAAGTCAAATTGCATCGCACGCCAGACTAATTTAGATCGATAGCGATTTGTCCATCGAAAGTAAACCGGCGCTTTATGCAACATCCTGTGGTGCAAACGAAGTTAATAATGCGTTTATAAGAGCGGCATGAGAAGAGGTAATTTGCGTTTTAAGTGAAGTCGCCCCAAGGCTGCAATTTGCGCTTTTTGTTGGTAGTTTCAAGAGTTCCTGATTAAAACACGTATTCTGTTATTACGAATGCGAAGGAATGTGGAGCAGCTCTAGTATATTTTCGTGTTAGTTATTTATGTGTACCACATAGGCCTATATGGTAAGATTTATTTCTAATCCGCTATTCAGTTTGACTAAAAATCTTAACGAACCAATAAATAATTTTCTATAAGGAAATTTACGCTACTTTCCTAAAATAAACTGCCGCCCAAAAAACTTCTTATGATAAAATTTATCTGATAAATTTTCCATCCTACAGATTATAAAAATAGTTTTTCTAAAAAAAATTTTAAATTAGTGTAATAATAAATTTTGTCTTTGAATTCCAAATAACAATATTGAACTTTGACTTGTAATCCGTTATTGCTGGAATCGGGAACTATGAACAATAGATTTTGCAAAGTTGATTTGCGATGCCGAAGCACAAACTAAAATAAATGGTAACTTTGTGGTAAAAAGTTAAGGCTGTAGATATGATGGAGCAAGAGTTCAGTTTTATTTCTGGGCTACATAAGGAGAAATGTTATCCTTTTATTTACAAGCCAAAGCAACCTACATGTTTTCTCCAATACATGCAGGAGTACATCGGAGTAGTGTGATAGACCTAATGTTATATCTATTTTTTATTTTTTAGAAGAATGACCTTCTCACCACTACTTCCATTGAAAAAGCCACATTTGCAGACACTGCAGTACTTTCTTCTCATCTTGAATCCCATCTGGGTAGTCAACTTCTCCGGAAATATATGGACAAACTAGAACTCTGAGTCAAGAAGTGGGGGATAAAGATAAATAAAGGAAAGTTAGTGCAAGTTCCTTGTACCCTAAGAAGAGATACCTGTTTTCCTGTTCTGCTTAACTGCACACCAGTACTGTAAGACAAACAGGCAAAATACTTAGGACTACACCTAATTAGACAACTGACTTGGAGGAGGAATATTTTTAGGAAAAATTTAAGATGTAAAAAATGTATTGGAGTTTAGACCGAAAGTCTCAGCTGACCATTGATGATAAAATTTTACTCTATATATCCATCATGAAGCCAATATAGAGTTACGGCATACAATTCTTAGAAACAACAAGTAACTTCAAAATTGACATTGAAGGCGCTTTCAATCCAAAGTTTTACGATCTATGGTAAACACTCCCTGATTTGTCACAGTTGAATTCCATAAATATGGTGTCCGTTATGCTACTCGCCCAAATGTGCTGATTGAGACCTTCCTAGAGGAAGACAATGTCTAAAAATTTTCCGGCATCCCACACCGCTTTGTAACTATGTAACTAATAAATGTAATGCAAACCGAGTTACACAAAACTACTGAGTGACCAAATGGGAACTCTCATTGCTTTCGTTTTTTATGTCTTTTGTATGTATCTTATTATCAATTAGTCTACTATATGTCTTTGAAAGACAGATTTTAGACAAATAAATACAATTAAAAAACATATGTTTTAGTCATACACAGTAATGTTCTGTAGTCACAGAACAAATTCGGCCCCAATATACCTGACCGTCCAAATTTCGACAAATGCATATCGTCAATTTGCGTTTAAATCAGTCATATTAAAAATATCTGTGTTACAAAACATACTCTTCTTTTGTTACATGTATCAATTTGTTTAGTAAAGCATTTATTATAAAAAATTGTAAGAAGTTAGCGACAACTTTGTTTGTACGTGTATTCTTTCAAATCATGCGTTACAGTTTTTTACCTTTTTAATTGTAATGAGGTAGTGATACACAGCAGATTTTGAAAACCTAACTTTACATAATAGTATACACGTACTTTTATTTGGCTTGACTTGAACAACTTAAAATATGGCTTTCTAATTTGCCATATTAGATCTTTCTTTAAAATTCTGGAATCGTACTTTTACTATACATAAATTGCTAATGTGGTCTCCTTTAGCAATGCCAATATCACTTTGAAAGCAAAGTGGATTTCATAAAGAAGAGGTAAAAATGAATTGCGACGTGTTCCTTGCGCTCAGAATTCTGGTAGTGTTAATTGCCGTATAAACAAAACAGATATATAATCAAGTACTGTTTATTTAAGCAGTTGTTAAACTGAGTTTAAAACCAGTAGGGTAAAAATAACTTACAGTTTAATATTAATAACCCAAAGTATATAGTTACTAGAAGGTGTCGGCTTCCTAGAAGTCGATTCAGAGCGCGTTCCTACCGCGGTGAAATAGGCGCAATCTCAAAGATCAAATGCTTTACAAACTTGTATTTTGTAAAGTGCAAATAAACAATATAAAGTGTCTTCGACCGGGATTAATTGTAGACTAGTCATTAATACGCAAGCACTGCGGCAACCTCAACAATTTTGTCCTTATCAGATAAATTCTAACAACAGAACAGACTACAACTATCCCCCTCTCATTCGTATATTAATACAACTCTTTTGCTTGTTCAATTTCCTAATTTATCACATCAAAATAGTATTGCTAACAAGAATGTGGACCATGCAAATGTTAATGACGCTGCCTCATTATCATTGAAAGCGAACAAGTCCCTGAGAAACACGTGCTAAAAGGTTACTACCTTCCAAAGGAAAAGAATGACTCGACAATTATCATAATAGAATGACTAGCACCTTAAAACCTCAAGTAGAATTCAGCCTCTTCTAGTTAAAGATTGCACCACTACTCAAACAGAAATCGACCCATCCAAAGCAGGGACATTCCGCTCTAAACTGCAGGACCCTAAACCTCCCCTAATTTATATTTATAGAGTTAACAATTATAGATCCATGTAAATGACCTTCCTTCGGTTGCTTCAGATTGCATCAGGCTCAATTTTCAACTAAATGGAGCTCACAAAGTTGAAGAAGCTGTGTAGTACATAACTAACCTTATCCGGGATGCTTCAGCCACACCACTCAGAAACAAGACAGTATCGGATAATTATGTCTGTCTCTCCACATCAAAGAACTTGTCAAAGAAAAACATTAAACTCCTAAAATCTGCTAGATAAAACCCATCTTAATAGGTTAACCCACAATCTATGCTCGGTCATGAAAGAAGCTCACAATAACTTCTTTCAAACGTATATTACCAACCTCTCTGCAAATGATCATTCGCTGTGCAAATCCATAAAAATTCAAAAGGTCGGTTATTGTTGTATCCTCAATAAGAAAGCCTGATCTAAGCTAGGCACGATCAGACGCTAAAAAAGCTGAACATCTTACCTATACATTTATTACACACCCAGTTGATAACAACAATGACAATGAAGTTTTGGATTATCTTAATCCTCCGTGTCAATTATTTCCGCCAACAAAAATTTTTGCGCCTACGGAAATTTGCAAAGAAACACGATCCTTAAATTCATGTGCAGCTATGATTTAATCGTTTTAAAACATTCTCCAAGAAAAGCTATGGTTCTAATAACTATCACATTTAATAGCATGCTCCGACTATGCTACTTTCCCTTACAGTAGAAGTTTGTTCAAATAGTCATGGTTGCCAAACTTGGTAAATCTGTAACAGAATTCAGTTGCTATAGGCCAGTCAGCATATTACAGATGACTTAATCCCAGAGCACCAAGTTGGATTTAGGCCAGACCACTCCACTATATAACAATGTCACGGACTGGTAAATCAAATCAGAAAAAGCTTAGAACCAAAGGAGGTATGTGTGACTGAACTCCTCGACGTGCAACAAGCTTTTGATAAGGTTTGGTACTAACTTATTCGAGCCGATGGCGACCTTTGGCAACGATATGCCATTATGTGTGCATACTCGAAATCTGTTAGTAAACCAGAAAAACTTCAGATTCTTTTCCAAATCTAGTTAATGTAAAATCAATGTTAACGAATAAATCGGGGCAAATAACAATCCTGTACCAATGCAAGATGAAATAAAATTTCTTGGGCTTTACCTTAATACAAAACTCGCGTAAAAGCTCATATTAAAGCTAAGAAACGTAAACTTGCTTTAAAACTAAAAAACAAACTGGCTCCTTAATAAAAGATTGCAGCAGTAATCTCCCGAAACAAATTACTTCTGTACAAAATCATACTTAAGACGATTTAGTCTTATAAAATTGAGCTGTAGAGTTGCTGCAAATCCTCAAACACCAACATCCTTCAAACCTTTTAGTCCAATATTTTCCGGACAGTTACGAATGCTCTATGGTAGATTTTTAACTTAACCCTACATACAGATCTCAACATCCCTTTTGTAAATAATAATATATCAAATACAAAGATCGCAAAACTTCTCACAGCAATTAACTTATTAGATAACTCAATCGGGTCTGGTTTAAAGACCTTGTCTTGTAAATTTCAGAAAATCGCGGATGGGCATTTTATGTATTATACTATTTACTAATTACTATGTCTAATAGAATAGATTATAAATTAACAATAAAGTTTAGAGAGTTCAGAGATTTGTGATCAGTTTACGTAGTCTTTTTAGATTTAAGACCTAATTAGCAACAATTCATTTAACCAAAGCTATTAAATTAGTTCTCCTTTAGCGTAATTAATTGTTTTCTTTCAAGAAAATTGTGACAAAACTACAAATTAGAATAATGGGAAACATTCAGAATACCTTTTGCATTTAAATGTTTGCCATAGCAAACACTTTGTTATTTAAAGAGTTCACTTACATACAACCATTGGTTTAGAGATCTAAATCTTATTGTTAATTAATATATTAAATTTCAGTAAAGCATTAACCAAAGGCGGCCCATCCCGCTTTGATTTTTTTGCGATTTTTCTTTCTTGGTTAGCTTTATTAAGTGTAAAACTTTGCCCTAAATACGTATATTATTCTACCTCTTGTTTTGTTCTATTCCTTCCTCTTCGCAGTTTGTCATAATTTTTGCTTTTCAGGTGTTTATCCGTAACCCCTTAGAAGCCTCATTTAGTTCTTGTAGCAATCAGTCTAGTTGTTCTTCGTTTGTTACAAGTAGTATGACGACATCTGCCTATTTTAGATTATTTAAAATTTGTTATTTATATTTATGCTTTTTCCCTCCCAATTTTGCAAACATATTCAAGAGCTTTTACGAATAGCTTAGGGCTATTAGATTGTCTAGACGAACTCCTCTTTGACTCAAGATTGGATCGTGTTGACAATTTAACTGTTATTGTTGTATTTATAGATGTTTTGATGAGAATTCATATATATATATATATATATATATATATATATATATATATATATATATATATATATATAGAGTCCATTTTGCTATCTATTGTATTGCCCACATTTCAATACTATCAAATGCTTTTTCATGATCTACCAATACTATGTATAAAGGAAGATGGAATTTATTTACTTTTTCTGTTAGTAGTTTAAGGGTTAATAGATTATACACTCTACTGAACCTTTTACGAAAGTCGGCTTTTTCATAAAATAGATACATTTATATTTTATTATTTGAACTATTTCGTTATTATTCTAGACAAAAAAAAGTTTATACTCTTGAGATAGTAACGTTGTAGGTTTATAATTTGTTAATTTTAGTCTATAGCCTTTTTTGTACGATAATACTGTAGTGGCCTCTACTCTGGCACTATTTTTACAGTTTTAAACATTTATTGAACGTCTTTAACACTCTTATTACTTCTTTTCCTCCTTCAATCATCAATTCTTTTGTTAGGTTTTTTCGGAGGATTTCTGGTTTTTCATTTTCGTTTATTATTTCGTCTTGTTTTATTTCCAGCAGGTTTTCTGAGATTTTTTTAAATATTTTTTTAGCTTTTGTTTTGTTTGTGGAGCAGCATACAATTTCTTTGTAAAACTCTTTTACTCTAATATCTTTATCTCTTACTTCTTTTCCTGCTTTATCTTTTATTGTTATTATCTTGTTTTTGTCCATGTAGAGTCTTAATACTTTTATATTTTAATTATTTACTATAACCGGCTGCATTTTAACGTTTTGTTGTGGCGCTAAGAAAAAAGTTATCATTTAAAACCGTAACTTTTATACAGTAGTATATAAATATAAATTTTCTAAAAAAATAATATTTAATAAAGTTGACATAAGAGACAATGCAGATAAATATTACTAACACTAATAATAGTTAGACACCAAGTCTTATTGGCATAAATATGTATATGCAAAATATATCTTAGTATATCTTACAATTGTTACTAAATTTTTACAAAATTATTCAACAACTATTTAAAGAACAATTATTTAAACATAATTTAGATAAAGAAATAAAACATTTAAAATCTTAATTGTCTGCTTAAATTAATTATAATTGTTTTAAATGTAAGCTTTCTGAACTTTAAAATCTGAAATTCAATTAAACAACGAGACGCGAGCAAAGCCCAAAAGGATGACGTCAATTAATGTATTGTTGCAAAACGTGGTTATATCAAAATGATATTGTTAAATGTTAAGGTGGCATAAGCAAAAGTTCAACAGGAAAGGATATACGCTTTGTAAACATTGAAAGAAAAAATTCATATGTCACACGTTTTTAAGGTATGGTTCTGCTTTACATTCGTTGCTTACAGATAAATTTTAGGTTTCCGTCATTTATTTCATGTTGCGCTGACTTGGATTAAATCTGAATATTAATATATCCGTGCTATACATATAATCCGCCATAAGCATAAATATTTTCTAATTTGTTTTAATATCATTGCTTGTTATAACATAGAGGTATATGATAAAAAATCGTTTACATCTTATATAAAGCTAATATTATTTTTACCATTAGTGACCAATGATTCTAAATTATAAATGTAATGTTTTTAATTTATGATTTGTATTTAGTTTCTCCGGATACTAAATGAAATTCTATAGCTCACAAATTTGTATGTAAATTTGTTTTACCAGTGTTATTTAGTATATACACAATTAAGGTACAAACTTAACAAATTAATTTTCTTTCACATTCTTGTTTATTGTTGATATATTGCTAATTTTATCGTTTTTGCTTTTCTTTGTAGACGTATACGATTTTTTAAATTCGGGATTTTTGGGATTTCCTAAGATTTACATAAAAATTAGAGCCGTCTCATTTTGGAAACATAATAAAGGTGGTAATCTATACGCTATTTAGACTTCTTGAAAAGTACAGTTTGTGTATTTTTGGTGATTATCATCTACATTTTTTCGCAATGAGTCAAAAAGTGGTTATGGATTTTGCAACTCTATGTTTATGGATTTTAATTACAATGTCTTTACTAGCCATTTAGATGTCATAGAAGTATCTACATCAAGAGACATGAGTGATATCGTTTTAGTCTCTTCAAAAAGAGAAAGAGTAAGAAACGTAATGTATGGGTAAAATAAGAAAAATGATAATAAACTATTAGACGCATTGGATCTCCTTGAAAAATCACGAGGACAACTAGGACTTATGCAATTTAGATTTAACAGCGAAGAACAAAAGTATTTAGAACCGTCTAAATAATACCAGTGGAAGAAGTGTAAAACATAGCAATATTAAAACCAAAAAATAAAATAAACTATTTGGAAAAAACTAGTTATAAAATATTTTCTTTACTCTGTAGTGAAGAAATGCCACACTTGACAAAACAAATAAATTCATATCAATAGCAGATCTACTGCCCACTAGTACACAAAAACATAAAATCGTAAATATTCTCAACAGCAATTAGACAGTAAAGATTAAATAAAAATATTTAACATTTTAGTACGACGCAATCTGAAATTAATTTTCCCTCTCATTCTAAGATTACTCTTTATACATTCAGTTTTACCCGAAAGGGTTTGCCATTTTCTGTTTCTATGTCCGCTTGTCCTAACAGTCTGCTACAGTTTTTCTAAGAGAAAATTGATTTGACATTCTTTCTCTTCCTGCTTGAAGACTACTGTGCCAATTTCTTTGGCTATCTGTTATCTAACAAATGTCTCACTTGTCCATACCATAAGAAGAGCTCAATTTTTAACATTTTTTAGTTTGAGCAAATAATATCCATTTTCTGTTCTTTTTAAGTGGCCACATCTCTTCTCCATACAATATCATGTTTTTCAATGTACCTACTATAAAATATTCTCTCTTTGGTTTTGTGATATTTTAATTCATATTATTTTGCGCACTATTTCTATTGTTTTTTTGCATGATAATTATTTTATCTTTTCCTGTACCTGCTGAATTCATTTGAATGTTGTCTTGATCTTTTATCATCTTTTCTAATATTCTATTCTCCTCTTTCAACACACATATATTTAGTTTTTTGGTAATTAAATTTCAAACCCTACTTTTCCAATCATCAATTTATTTTTGTAGCATATATTCCATATTTTATCATTTACAAATAATAGAAAGTGTAAAATTAAATTGTCTATTTTAATTTCAAATCTTATTCAATCTATATATTAAACAGCAATAGTGATAGATCGCACTCCTGTTTGAAAACTTGTTATTTTTAAAATCCGAATTATTTTTCTGTTGTTTTATATTTGTTTCCGTCTATAATACGTCTATTGAACTATATAATATCTGAACCTACGTTTTGCGTATATCCACTTTTCTCATGATTTCCGATAAACCACATTTGGGGACGCTTTCATATACCTCTTCAAGGCAATAGTAAATTAGAATATTTCACAATTGCTAAATCTACGATAGTTTTTGGATTCTTTCATAAAAATTTAAGAATTTATAAAGTAACGTCACAAAACTGTTCTTAAAACCTTCAAAATATAGATGGTATGTGGTAGAGATGGTTACCCACATAACATAGAAATACATTGTGGTTTGCATGAGATAACAGATAACCGTTAGGTCCAAGTGTTGTAAAAATATGTGATTAATAATTAAGAAACCATTGCCACGTACAGCTTTTTAATTTTTTGTCGGGTCATAGAGCTTTCATAACATTTAAAAGTGAACATTTAAGACAACTTGTGAAAATAAAACTAGTAATTGTCCTTTGATGCCATGCGATGCATTTAAGAAGTAAAATAAGGGTTTATATGGTTGCAGACGTGATGGAACTATTATATTTTCAAAATAAAATAATAATGCATTAATGTCAAGATGACTAAAATATGAAGTGAAATTTTTTTAGATAACGTGAAGTAAACGAATGAACGTTATAGATTCCCTGTATGCCACTTTGTACTACCGTTTTGTTAGTCAATATTACGATATCAGATCAAGAGCTAACCCACCTGGTATATTATTTTCAAATTTCTCTTGACAGAGAGGCTAAACCATGTAAAATTATTAGAATACCTAAGGGCAACAACCTTAAGAAGACCCAAGTGTACGTGCGAAACAAACAATTTTTGAGAAGCAGTTGACAATGAATATCACGCAATCGAGAAAATAGTCTTATTGTTCACCACCTGCTCAAGGATTGCTTCTATGTTTGAATTGGGTTACAGCAGTATTAGGTAATTAGGTAATTCAAAGCGTTATCCTGCTTTACAACACCCGGCTCAATACAGCAGCCCAAAATTGGCAATAAATTAGAATTGAAAATAAAGGATACCAAGTGACTAAGAAGAATATTTGCATTATTCGTCACCAATTAAGGGTTGCTTCTGAATTTGGAATAACATGTAGCAGTGTCAGACAATACAAAACGTTATCTTGGTTTCCGGTAACCCTATGTACCTACCCAAATCTGACAAAAAATTTAAGATTTATTCTGGGCTATATTGGAACACCTTTTCTATAGTTCTAACTTATGGCCCTGCAATTACAATTTGTTTGGGCTAAAAAAGCAATTGGTGGATATAGACTAGATGATAATGTTAACGTCAAAGTGTTCGTGCTCGATTAGCTGACCTTGCAACAATCTACATTTTACGATAGCGAAATCAAAAATTTACATATCCGTTAGAAAAACATGTTATTAAGTTAGGAGATTACATAGAAAAATAACTTTGTGCCTTTATAATGCTTTAATAAATTTAAAGAATAATTTTGGTTTACATTTGATTTCATATTTTGATTCGTTACTTTAAGAGAAATCGATGATAGCCAAATCAGATTTTTACTTAGCAAATCTCCCTACAATTTCCTCAATAAAATTACTTCACCTCTTTGGAGGTTATAAAAGGCAGAAAATTTTGTAATTTGTTTCAAGTATGACAAAACATCCTTAAATAGATGTTTTAATTAACTTTTAAGTAATTTCAAAACTTTGTAGAACAGTGGAGCTCAAAGAAGTGGAGTTATCCCAGTTCATATGAAAAACTGTATTGTATAGAAAAACATGCTCCGTATATATTACTTAAAGTATTTACGTATTACACGACTTGTTTTTGCAAATGTGCATTTTAACATTATAGCACTGGATATATTGCTTTATAATTGATTGACGTCAAATTATTTAGAAGCTGTGAGCAAAGTAAACAATCCAAGAAACAATGAATAAAAGAAAAATATTTAAAATAAAACGATAAAGTGAAAATAGATGTTGAGCAGCAGTTTATAACAATTTAGATAAATAATATTAATAGAAGGAAGGAAAAACGCAATTTAAGTAAAAAATTTAACTAGTAATTTAAGTATGTTAATTGGAAACAAAGAATAAGTAAAAAGTAATATAGCAAACTCAGTTTTAGAGTTTTATTTTAAACTAACATAATTTACTAGAAGTAGATTGGACCATTTACTTTTATGCTACTTGACTAATTAATGTACTAAAATTATTTATTTATTTTTACATTAAACGGGTCACAACTCGAATTTTGTCTATCTGTAACTGTTTGTTGAATGCCCCTTGTGTAATGAGTGCTACAGATAGCATTTCAGAAAACATTTATAACCCTTAAAAAGCACCTCTTGCAATCTAGACTCACTGATGCTGTTTTGAATGTTTCAAGATGATCCAGCTTCTTATGATTAACCATACATCAGCTGCTGTTTAAAATAGTTCTCTCCTACAAACGCGATGACTTAAAATTGATTCTGCAGAGCTTAACGAATTTTCTAAGCGCTATATGGAAGTTTTCTTAACTTATTATGCTAGCTAAGCCTGGAAAAGCTCCCTCACAAACCCCATCATTAAGTCCAAAATCTTCGACAAATTACTTCTTACGCGAATCCATGAAACAGTCGGCCTAAATGATATACTTTCTTCCTCCCAGTTTGGGTTTTGAGAAGGCCATTCAAACAGTTTAACAAAGTTATCACATAGTTACCAAATTTATTGAAAGTTTAGAAACAAGAAGAGTTTGTGCAGCGGGGTTTTTGAACATACAATAAGCCTTCATTAAGCTAAAACGATGCTTCCCTAGTTGACTCTACTTTATACTAAAGTCATATCCTAGTGAATAGATGTTTTAAGTCAAACTAAACAACTCTGCATCAAGCTATTGCCAAATTAACTCTGGAGTGCCACAGGAAGCTTATTTGGGCTACTGCTGTACCTCATATATACAGCAGATGCTGTAGTTTCAATGAATATCTTAACAACAGCATTCACCAACGTTGCGGCTATCTTATCAGTCAAAATTAATGCAGAATCAGCAAACACCGTTTATAGACACATCTAGACCTCCTTACCACCTGGTTCAGAAAGTGGAAAATTACTGTTAATCACGATAAATAGACTCGAATGACTTTTACAAACAAACGGGTAGTATATCAGCCAACGACAATCGACAACGTACCAATAACAGTGAGGACCAAAGTTAAATACTTCGGTCTGCACCTTAGCCATAATCTCATTATCAATAAAAAACCTATGTGCCCTAACTGTAAAGATGATTTGTGTTTTTGCTCCTTGAAGGAGGACCTCTGGCATGTTTCGCATAGTTCTCCAATCTAGTCAATCCAAACCTGGCTCAATAACTTTTATTGCCAGTTCTTAAACATCAACTGATCTTCAAAAGAATCAAATTTCCCGATCACAAATCGCGTCATGAGTTTATTAGGGATCTCAGTGTTTATTTCGACGGTTAATATGTGCCATTTTTGGTTTGCTCTTAGGTGATTTTTGATGCGATGTATTTGATAACCTGCTGACATTTTGCCAAATAGTCTACGATATCATCGAAATTCTTAAAATCAACTTATTTAACCTTCCGCTTAATCGTTTTAGTTAATCTTCAATGTTTTTAGGTTGTCTTTAGCACTTTTTTGAAGTTTTATGTCGCATCTATTTTTAGTGTTGTAAATTTTTTTTGTAGATTACTTTCTAAAATTTCTATTATGTGGCTTAGAGTTTGACAATAACTATTTTGTTAAATTTGGATAAGCCGTATCAGAAGGCACAAAACAAATACATTTCTAAAGTTTCTCTATTACCGACCAAGGCTTATAGCACACTGTTCTTGTCTATTGTTTCCAAATATGTTCCTCCATTTCCAAATCTGTCTCGTTTAATTTGTTTATTGCGGGGACATTTTAAAATTTATTTGAACAAGTCTGTATTTATTTAAATTGTAAATAATTTTAATTATGTAATGCAATTTGGTTTTGAGGTTCGATTACTTGTATGAAATTAATATAGTAGGGAGAATTTCACTTCGAATGGATAGTCCCTTCATCTGGGGCTAATTGCGACTATTTATTGACTGTGTCGTGTATGATGTTTAAATAGCAATATTGAATACATTTTAGAACCTTTCTGTCCCATATTAGTCACGCATAATTAATTTGTTGACTCTTTCAACCTAAACTCAACACCATGATGCCAAGATGTAAGTCGGCAAGTCAGAATAATCTCAAACTTTAGCAAGGCGTTTCTTCCCTGATAAGTTGGCACGCCCATCGCCGTTAGTCTTGGTAATCATTTTTAATATTATTCCAGGTTTACTGGAGCTAAACGTTGCAATAAAATAAAATAAAAAAGAGTTAAAAAATTTTGAAGAAAGTTTGATTGTTACTCAACTAGAAGTGACAATAAAAATACAATTAAATATGATAATAAAGAAGAAGAAAACGTAAGGTAAAATGAAAGAACAATGGTAGTGGAGAGATCTAACAAAATTAAAAAGAAATAAGAGCATCTTAAAAAATTGAGAAGAGCGCTAGTTTGACTTCTTAAAAAAATAATAAAGTTACGGAAAAAAACGACACATTGAAATACTGAAGAAAATGTAGCTGAGCTGTTTTTTTACAATTTAAACAATAGGGAAGGTTTAATAAGAAAATACCGTGATTCTGCTAATAATAAAACACACTATTAAGGAATTTAATTAGAAAAGCATAATTTCTACTGTCAATAAGCATAAAAAACATAATCGGGGCGAAAAATGGTAATAAGTAATATTAGAAAGAATATTTACATTTTATAAATTGAAAAATATATATTCTTTCTATATGTACATATTAAAAAAATAAATAGACTTTTTTAAATTTCTTTCTTCTAAATAAACCATTGTGCATAATAATGAAATTCAAAAATAAAATATGAAGTTCAGAGACGGCATCATACGTGCCTTAACAAATACCATATATGTAAACATTTTTAAAACTTTGGTCTTTGGTTCCTTATTCAAGAATATATAAAAACTAAAATTTTTTTAATAAAAATAGTTTTTCTTTATTTTGCATTATTAATTGTTTGAGGTGGGTCTACGTATGTTGAAAATCAAGGCAAATGTTCTTAACCGCTAACATTGACCCCATAACCTGATGCTTATGTAAGCCGTACTGCAATTAAATGTAAATTTTGGAGCGCCAATACACTTTCGCTAATTCTATACAGCGCGGCAAAGCCGAAGCTTTCAGGAAGTAAGATTTCATCGGTTTTGTGAGAAGTGAGCGTTTTAACATAATGTGTGCTCAGTGAACCAAATATACGCTGACTACCGCATGCCTACCTTATAATTAGCACGCCCCCAAAGCATGAAACTCGTCTATCTGCTCGTTTAGAGGAACGAAACGATGTCGTCTGATTTCACTTGCGAGCAGGCTTTTGTCTGGAACTGTTTTGTCATGGACGAAACGCATGCAATTGTAAGCTTTTCTTATTTATATAAACACATTCTTTTCGATTGTTGGAATCAACAATAATGTAAAAAGTTAGGAAAATACGAAGACGAGAAATAATCACAATAAAGTCTCAGAGAAGCAACAAAGCTAAACAATTAAAAATAATATTAACGAATAGAAGAAAATGTTAGAATGTCGAAAAAAGTAGAAAGGTATTTTAATTAAGTTGTTGTAAAATAAATTAAATTAGAATACTTTATTTGTGACAGCATATACGTAAATATGTAAATTTAAGGAATAATATCTCGTAGATATAGAATATACGAAGGTAAACCAAATATAAACAGAAATATCCTTTTTATGCTCCGTAAAGTGAACAGAAAGCACTTCAAGTCACGATGTCAAAGAGGTACTTTAGTTTGCTGCGCAATTGATTGTCAAATTTCTCAAAACAAAGAGAGTAAAACCGCCTGAAACCATAAGAAGACTTAAAATATAGTTTGAGGACTAAATGAGACTCAAGACGCGTAGCATAAACAATTTTTGGAAAGACAAGCAGTTAAAACTAAAGATCATCGACGTCCTTCAAGGACCTGCGTGACTGAGTAGAATATTCGCGTTACTCGCCGCCTTTTCGAGGGTAACCGCCAATTAGCGGCTGAAGTTAAAATAAACTACAATAGTCGGGCCACCCGACACGTTATCCTGCTTTAAGACAACACCCAACTTCATATAGCTGCCTAAACTAGACAAACAATTAAGTATAACACACAGTTAACAAAGATAATTATAACTAATCAAAAATTATTAGATAACATAAACACTGCAATAAAGCCAAGTTAAATTGTTTTCAACTGCGTCAACATTCTATTAGTACAAAATGTATAGCTTTATCGATTTTATCGCGATATAAATAAACTGGACCAGATAATGGCTGCTAGCAAATGGACAGTTGTAACGTTTCCTGCAGTTTAGTGCGAGCGATTTTTCACGTGCCAGTTTAAATAAATTGCCTAAACATAAAATAAAAGTGGCTTGCGCCACTTTATGGCTCCTGCCTCACCTACCTCGAGTTATCTAATAAAGTCTCCCTTTCGGGTTAATCTGACAAACCACTAAGTGTGCAAAACGCAAACCTCGCGAAATGTGTCGTAAAACTAGTTCTGTTGATTAATTGCCTGCAATTAATATTGCCGGCGCTGGAATTCGTACGCCTACATTTTTACTGGCGTGCTGCAAGAGCAAGCGATCACCGCTTGGCAGCTTTTACAAATTTACGAGCTTAGAACGGATTCAAACCAATTTATCTTATTAGAATTTTAAGTACTGTAGCATTAAAAGAGTTCTTATTTATTGTCGTTCCTGGTTCCACATTTTAAAATTTCTTATTTACATATTTTTCTGAATACATATTTTGTCTATATAATCCTTTATTTATTTTATATTTTACGCATTTGAAGCTTTTCTCAATATATACTGTTGTCATTATTAATTATGTCTCCTGTTCTTTCTACATATTCGTATCCTATCTTTAATTTTTTCTATTATTTTCTTTTATCTACAAATATTTTTTACTTCCTCTGATTCATCTTGTCAAAGCTCTTAGTTAAATATCTTTTTATCATTTGCTGTTTTTCAATTCGCGGAAACGGGCACTCGGTAAATAAAATCTAAAATGGGTCACACCTAGCTAGAAAATTATGGTTTCTAAGTTAAAAGTAAATGGTAAGTGTAAAAAAATTTGTTTATTAATATTAGACGGCTCTGCCCACGCGAGTCTTAATTTTCTCCACTTTCTACTCACAAGAGAGAATCATATCTTAATTCTAATCCTACCCCCAACCAAATTTATTACAACCCATATCCCAAAAAATCTCGCCTGGCAAGCGTGGCGTTTCAAGCCAAACCACCCCCTCCCACACAAATATGATAAAATAAAAGAAAAAATTTTAAAACTCAAGTATCCCACATGGGTGGGACTACATACCTAGAATTCCATACTGGCAAAGCGGTCAGCCTCAAGAATTCTGAAAGAGGCAAAAATTTGAAGGGAGACAGAAAACAAAGTGTTAAACAGAAATGAACCTGGCTACAAATAATATAATATCACCAACAACACAAAAACAACTGGCGGAGCTAGAATGTGAGATCAACAAAACAAATTGTAATATCTTGGGCCTAAGCAAAGTAAGGCAAAGAAGATAAGAATGTAGAAAGGTAGCTTTAAGCTTCATTCTTTATTCTAGAGGAAATAAATGACAAATATAGGGGGGGGGGCGGATTTCCATTAAATAAAACTATTATAAGTACTATAACAGATAAAAGAATCTCACAAAAATATAAAGTAATACAATCTTACCCGCCAACAAAAACCATAGTGACGAAGTCAAAGAATTTTACGACGATATTAATAAATGCCCAATGGAAAAATAATGTAGGTACCACATGTTAATAGAAGATTTGAACGCTAAACTGGGCATAAAAAAGATGCACAAGAACGAAATGTGGGGCAGCATGGGTTGGAAATTAAAAACGACTATGGAGACATGTTGATGAACATGCATCGCACACTTTCCTCTATAAAAAGCCTAAGAGACGACGGACCAGGATAAGTCCAGAAAGAAAGACTTGAAATGAGATAAATTATATTACATCATCTCGTGAAAACCTAATCAAAGATGTGACTGTGCTAAGTGGATTTATCACTAATAGTGATCGTAAGAGGTCATAGATTAATTTGAAGTAGGATGGTTGATAAATTCAAAATTAAAAAGACAATAACTTACAAGACAAGCGAGAAAGAAAAAGCTAAACTACAAAAAGGGCAATATCTGACAAGAAATAAAACAAGAGCTCCCTATCAACTTACACGAAAAGCCTATAAATAAAATAATCAAACTTATAACAGAGACAACCGAAAAAGCAGATACTCAAGCGACTAGAGAAGAGGGCCAAAGAAAAATGTAAACAGTAAGTAAAGAAACGAAAAATTTAATGGAAAAAAGAAAACTGTAAGAACTTAGACTTGCATGGGAATTTAATAAGAAAATTTAAAAAAAACATCAGAATATATAAAAAGAAATAATTAAAACAACAACAGAAAATAATGCAAATCTCGTAATACTAAAAAGAAATCTCTCATATGGAAAGAAAAAGATAATAAAATTGAAAAAACTCGAAGGAAAAAATCAAAAATATTGAAATTAAGAAATTAGCTGAACGTTTTATGGAAATCTATATAAACCAGAGGATACAGAAAGACAAGAACTCGGAAAATAAAAGACCAACTATAATAAATGTCAACTCGGAAGACATACCTGAAATAACAGTAGCGGAAATGAAAAATGCACTCAAATAAATAAAGAATCGACGTGCTCCAGAAGGAGAGGAGACGCTTTGAAATAAATTGTTTATTATTCAACAAATGCATAGAAGAGGGAAATATACCTGAAGGATGGCGAAATGCAGTGATAGTTCTATATACAAAAAATGAGACGCAACAAAATTAACAAATTACAGACTGATAAGCTTATTATCACAAATGTATAAACTACTGTCGAAAGTAATAACAAAGAGATTAACTAATAAACTTGACTTCTATCAGCCGTCTGAACAAAGTGGATTTCGTAAAAACTATGGTACGGTAGACCACTTGCTAACTCCCTAATAGAAAAAACTACAGAATATAACCTATATATATTTCTTATATATTCTGAAAATGGATAGCGCTGGCGCACGATTAAGAACGGTAGAAGGTAATGGGGGAAGCCTATGTTCAGCGATGGACGACAAGGGCTGATTAAAAAAGAAGAAGAAGAAGAAGATAATAAAAAAGATAACACAAAAACTAATTAGAGTACGGGTTGTTGTTAAACAAAGAAACCTAAGAGAAAACATGCAAAAATTAAAAAAATACAAACTCATTACAAGAAGATTACAAAAAATAACTAAGCCCAAATATTTTGAAAATATAATGGAAAAAGGATAAAAAAACATAGAATTAGATGCAGATCTTGAGTAAGGATTACGAAGAAAATTGAAAGAACTATTGAGTATGCAAAAAACAACGTAGAACTTTTGGTATCGACCAAAGCACATCAAATATTTTAAAATTTATATAAGTATATATAAGAGCTATAGCTAGGATATTGAAACTAGTGTTAGAAATAAAGACGGACAAGGAAGAGTTTCTAATAGATGGTGTGGAAGGAGTTATTATTGAAATACCAAATAAGGGCAACCTGACAAAATGTAAAAACTGAAAAGGTATCACGTTACGCAGCAATGTTAACAAAATATTCTATAAAATCTGACAAGATAGAGTTGTAACAGCTTTAGATAGAAAATTAAGAAATGACCAATCATAAATGCGCAATTCTTAGAGTGTAACGTACCATTATCTTTGGTATATATTGGCTCTTTCATATCCTAAACAGAAAATATATATAGACTACACTACTAAATAAGAGACTACCATCTAAGGTAATTAAATAATAATAAATAAAGTTTACAAAAGATATGAGTGTAGCGTTAAACATATATGTAGGTATATTGTCACTAGTCTTCCAAATAGAGTATGAAATGAAACAAAGATATATTCTCTCGAGACTGCTGTTTATATCAGTGCTGGATGAGATGTTGTAGAGGACGATAAGAAAACAACAAAATGGTAAAAGAAGAATATGACATAAACACTATAAGATTTGAATTTAATTAGTGGTACTGGTATTACCTCAAGCAACAACAATAATATTTAAAATAAATTAAATAATTTAGTTGAGGAATCAGCAAAAATTGATCTAAGCATAAATATTAAGAAATAAAAATATATATGTTAACATTTAAATCAACATAGGATAATGCAATGATAAATGGTGTGATGATAGAGAGAATAGATAATTTCGTATAATTAAAAAGTGGTGTTAGCTATGGGATTAAAGACCTGTAGAGGCGAGCCATAAAACAGGAAATTCGAATATAAAACTTTAATGCTGTATGGAACGCAAATAATTTAAATATTGAAACTAAACTACATGTGTTAATACAATACCAAAACGAGTTTTACTGTATGAATTAGAATACTGATTATTTATGAAGACAATAAAACAAAACTGCAGGTATTTATGAATTAGTGCCCAAAAGGCATACTAAAAGCATAGTTGAGTATTGGAAAGGTATGGAGAAGGACGAACCAAGTAAACTACGGAAATAAAAAGAAGGATATGAATGGCTCGACCAACTGCTACCTAAAACTAATGACAAAATTTGTGGAAGGGTATTGAACAAACCGTACAAACCGGAATAAAAAAAAACGAAAGCTTTCTAAAATTTTATGGCTATAAAAAAAAAACTAAAAAGGCACTTTCGAAGTACAAACAGATAATAGCAGATAAAAGAAATGAAAGGACTAGGTAGGGACTCTTTAAGTAATGATGGTATAACAGGTCCTGTAAGATAATAATAAGTATTTCTGCCAGTTTTTGTATATTTGTTATTTTCCACTGCTGACATTTTTATCTTATATAATTTTTCTCCTTGTGAGTGAAAAAATAACTAATGAAAAAAATTAGGAAACTCCTTACATGACACTACACAGCCACATTTAGACAAAACAATGACCATGCTTAGAGAATAATGTAAAATTTAATTAAAGTAGCTATTTGCCACCAAGCTTTTTTAACATGGTTTTAAGAAAAAGTGGCATAAACACTCAATGTCAACCTGTTAAAAAACACATAGCTAATTTTAGCTATTTATGTGACTAACATGAACTAAACAAAAGCTTATAACAACTACAAAAGGTTTGAGGCAAATGAATGACAGGCATATTTAATAATAAAGCAAAGTTAAGCTATATGCAATCTAAGAAGTCGATACAAATCCAGATTATTAAATGAAACAAAATATGTATAAAATGTAAAATACTTAATAGAGTAATTTATTTAAGTGTGGAAATTACAAAGCAAAAATTTGAAAGCTAAACTGTTAATTGTTTCGAAATGTGCATGAGCTAAATAACATGTTTGCTAAAAAATGATTATATAAAATAGTCATACAATTAATGTTGTGAGACGGAGAGTGACAAACAACTACAAAAAAGAAACAAACGAGAAATACAGATGTTTCAAAAAGTGAAGAACAATAAAATTTAAAAAGAAGAACCAGAAGAAATATTGTAGTACAGAAGTATTAAAAATAAACAGGAAAACAGACTAAAATAAAACATATATGGGTGAAAATAGAAGATTTGACCCGCATATATAGAAATAAACTATGACTTTTTGTTGATTTTTGTCTAAAAATGATATATATAGTTAATTAAACATTTTAAAATAGTTATTTTTAGATATTTATGTATAATTAGTTTGTGCAAAATATGTTTATTTATAATTTCTATATTTATTTTAAATATCTAATCCTTATAAAACTTATAAAACGTTTTAATCAATATTTTTCTTATTATTATTGAATTAACACATTTAACTTTTATAATCCCTTTTTGCTCTAGTACAGTTATAAACCTATTTTAAAAATATTATATATTACAAATAAGAAATTTTTTTTTGTTTATCTTTCACTTTTTAGCTTCTTAAATTTCTTTTGGCTAAATGGTTTCTGCTGGCTTACTCCAGAATTACTTTTATTTCATTTATGCCTTTTCGCACTCTTTTTTATGGAATAAAGGTACCTCAGGAATTGTTCTTCTTTTATTATTTGGTATCCCGAGTTGAAAGCCTTTTGTTTTTGTATTTCAGTCCATTAAATCCTTCCACTTTAAAGAACCTTTATTATAAATATCTCAATTTGAGTGGCCACTGATTATTGATCAGATATCACTGTTAACTATAACATGTATTCCTTTTTTTTCTTTAAAAATTATATAAAAACAAACTTAATGTAAGAATGAAAAATAAAAAAATATTAAATCTAAAAAAAAAGAAAAAATTAGGTCGATCGTTGAACGCTATAAAAATGTATAGAAGTTACAAGAAATATAAAGTGCTTTTTTAGTAAGTATATCTTAATGACGTGTACCTTACTATTATTGGAAAAGCTGTATTTGTTTTGAAGGTATATTTTGTGATTTTGTATTTGTCGATGGTAGCGTTTCAATAGTTAACAGTACAAAACAGCTTCTCTTCACAAGAATGTGGAAGTAATTTTACGGGAAATAAACGCTAATTAAAAGCTTGTGCAAAGCTATCAAAGTGTAAAGCAGTGTATAATTGGAGTACTAATTATGTTACAAAATTAATAAGAAATGAAGATATGACTTTAAATAGTAACGATGAGAAAGTTTAGCGAACAAAATTTCATAGGCATGATAACGCTCAATCGCGCGATAAGCTTGACTGGAATAAAATAAATTTTATGACAACGTCTATAAATTTCAAACAATTAATGAAAAATGTTTCCAACCGGGTCTATTACCTTACAAACTTTCACAAACATCAATAAACTATTCTAACCACATAATAAATCAAACAGCCACCAACTCAGCAACAAATAGTTAGCACAATATCAGTCCAGCCTACAATATAAAATACCACCAAGCGTCGAAATAACAATACATAACTTATCTCATCAAGTGATGATAACAAGATGCTTAGTGAAATAAAATAAATGAAAATGCAACAAGCACAAATCTTACAGCTAATAGCAATGTTCCCCAAAAAACCCAAAACCACCACCAACTTATATATGCGGTTAATAAACTATGATCCGTTAGAATTGGTCTAAATGCCTTTTACTATAAAAACTTTATCAACCAACACAATAAAAATAAATACAAAAACTCGAATATCTATAGAAAACTAATTCATTACATAAGCAAAGAAAAAATAATTTACTACACCTATCAAATAAAATAGGAAAAATACAGAATAGTATGCTAAAAAAATAGAATAGAAACCAAGTAAGACATAATTAATGTAAGACGAAGAACAACATCCAATGTTCTATCCAAGAATAACAAAGTCATTTTCCAACTACATCGTTTCCAGTGCTGTAAAATCAGAATTAAATATTCGAGAAACGAAAGTGACATAGTACAATGCACAAGATGTAAAAACTATAACTACTTGAAAGCATACTGCATGAGAGTTTTTAAATGTGTCAAATGCTGGAGACCTCATAATACAAAAAATAAAAAACACCTGCTAAATATGCTCTAGATTATAGTGATCATCTAGACAATTACAAAATGTGTCGAGTATATGAAAATTGATAAAACCAGAAGACAAGAAAACGAACCACTACTCAAACAAGAAACACAATATTCTACCATCAAAAATATACACAGTCAGTAAAATCTTCAAATTCCAAACAGCTATGCCCAAGTAACAGCTAATAAGAACTATTAGATAAACTAACAAATTTTCTAAACAACTCGTTAAATAACTCAAAATAGCACAGTTCGTACCATGTTGACAAGTTTTATAAGCAAGCTAAATAATTGCAGACTTAATACGAATTGCAAAATGGAATAAACGGAATAAATAACCGTGTACAATAAATCAGGCTCATTTTAAAAGTAAATAAAATTTATGTTTTACTAATATCAGAAAAGTATTTCATAGGCAAAACTGTTATGAAAATAGCACACTATGTTTATTTTACCAATCATACAGGCTCACCCGTAGTCATCTGAACTGCATTAAATCACCATAACCTTCAATTTTATATTACTACAAAGTTAAACCGTGACCTGTTCTCAAGAGGAATATAATAAAATGATTTTCTTCCTTAATACCAATTTCCTAATAGCAAATAACTAAAATACCAAACATACATTATAGAAGTCCAGATAAATCACATCAAAAGGAATAAACCTTCTAAAAAGTACACAAAAAATATATTTATTGAAGAGCCAACGTACAAGTCAAGTGATACTAACAATTTTGCTTTAAATAAAAGAATCTCAGACATGTGCTACAAATTGAATCTAATTTTGACCTAAGCTCTGACCATAGTCCAATAATTATAACCTATTTCTAACAAGAAGCATGTCTACTGAGACTATATAATAATAGAATAAACTAGACACTTTCAAGAAGATCTAAACATTTGTTTAAGGGTTAAAAACAAAATTGAAGACACAGTTCACTGCCTAACTACACTGATTTAAGAAACAGCTTCGCAAATCACGTCACAATAAATTACACAAAAATTATCGGATTTCGATACACATTAAAAAGGTAGTCATCAAAAAAAAAGCAACTCTCGCCGTATTAAGCAGAAATTCACTAGACAAAACCATTGTCAACAGACTCGTTCATGATCTCAATAGAACTTATAGAAATTTTATACTTTAAAATGTATCTAACAAATTTATTTTTTAACGATCAGTCATTGTAAAAAGCCACAAAGAAGTTAAAAGAAAATCTAATGGCTTATAGGCATGATCAAACTCAGAAAAAACTAACATTTTTGCAAAATACCCTTAAAGCAGCACTTTTTCCCTTTGAGAAAAGACGATAACATTAAATCCTTCATAAAAACCCCTACCAGTTGACACTTCTCATCGAAACTTTCTTTTTAATAAAAGTATGCAAAAAATACCATCCATTTATGGTAAATGTAGTCTTAACAGAATCTTCTAAGAAAAAAGATCATATTATCAACTACAATAGCAGAATTTTACGACTGTGTTACTATCATGTGTAACGAAAATTTTCACAAGTAATAACAGTACTCGACCCTGTGAAACCATTCATTAAAGCTACTTTAAGTCGCCTAATTAGCCTCCTTTTCAATTTGTCTAACGTACTTAAAAAATTAATCTTAAAAGTAATAAAAAATAGGTGCCTATAATCGTCCTCATCCAACAGTTTCATTGTATTGTAAATAACACCAAGAAAAGAAAAGAAAAAGAAAAATCTGCACGGCAATTTTTTTTTAATATCCAACGCGTTCGACAAGCTTTAACATGCAGGTCTCATCTACAAAATAAAGTGTCATGTTTCTAATCAAATATTTCTCATCCTAAAATTCTATCTAAAATATCACTAGCTGTAAGTATGATTTTAAAGAAAACTATGAACACACTACAGCATAAAAT
The DNA here is from genome assembly GCA_036346155.1 of Sinelater perroti. Lineage (NCBI taxonomy): Eukaryota > Metazoa > Arthropoda > Insecta > Coleoptera > Elateridae > Sinelater > Sinelater perroti. Next base: position 14,622,354 of record JARFIY010000370.1, on the reverse strand, counting down.
CACTCAAAATTAGCTAAGTGTCCTAGATTCTTGTTTGTGCCTACTTTATACTACATATATACCAACTACCCTATGATGCTTTAGTCGCAACTTTTGATAATTACGCAGCTATCATGTCATATGACGTTAACCAAACTACAAAATCATATTATGCTTTTTGACACTTAACTAAAAAATATAAAATTGACGTCAATACCAACAAATCTAATTACAAATAAAAATATTCTTATACCGATAAACATCAAGTAAAATGACTTGGTCTTCACCTACATGAAAAACTTGCTTGAAGAACCCAAATCAAAATTAAGAAATGAGTTAAAGTTAAAGGCCTAAGCTGGCTTATTAATAAAAAATTTAAATATCTATGGAAAATGTTTATAAAACAATAATAACGCCTACATAGATATATAGAATTGAATTGTGGTGATACCCTCAAATACGAAGATTGTTTTTCAATCGAAAACATTCCGGATGTTAATAAATGTTTCATGGTTTATTTCAAATCTAATCATGCATAATGAGGTCGCAACCATATGCAGGCATCACTGCATTGATGATACAAATCAAGACATTAAAAACATACTAAATTCGCCCATGGAGGTCAGAAGGCTAAAAAGAACTTAGATTGAAGATCAAACTAGATGATTTACAGAGAACTGCTAATGGACAGTGCTTGCCTCAACTAAAGCGGTCATTAGGTATTATTAATAATAGATTGCAAATTGGCAAACAAAAAAATATATTTGTGGTGTTTTGTGAATGACAACGCGGTTACCTTATTGGAGTGAAGTAGCGACAAAATTACAACTCTATTTATTTAACTAAACCAAGCATAGATTTCTACGCTTTCATCCTTCCTATAAATGGGCAAAAAATGATAAAAAGTTTTAGTAACACTACTTTTACACCACCCTAGTTGTAATTCTAAATAATTATAAAGACACGTCAAATTTTGAAGCAAACTATCAGTAAAACAATGTGAATCACTTTCCGATATACGGCTAGTTTAAAATTTTTAATAAAAGCATAAAGGGATGGGGGGTTACGCTGTAAAGGTAGCACTTTTGTCAAAACGGTTATCCTGGCAACGGCATTGACCTGCAGCCAAAACTAAGTAATAGCAGTCAAATTTGAAGCAACCCAACAGCGTCTAATCTAAAATGGACGGCTACCAACAGCGTCTGACCCAGAGTGAGCGGCTGATTCTAAAGGTCCTAGATATAGCAGAATTAAAAATCATAAAAGTATGAAACATTTCCGGGTAAAAATCCACACCTCAAATGGATGGAGTCTTATCACATATCGAGAGGAGGAGAGCAGTTTTTCGTAGAGTTCTCTGAAATTAGTTTTAAACTTCAACCAAGACTAGAAACAAGTAGAAAAATAGAAAAAGTCGAGTTAGAGATATAATGAGAAAAAAGAATATAAAGAATAAAAAAGTAGAATATGCACGAATTGACAACCAAGAAGAAAGAAGTAATAATAAAAATAGAAAGAATAAATCCCGATATAGTCATACTAACAGAAACCAAGAAGAAAATACGAGACCAGAAAACATATTAAAACTACATACACTTATGCAGTAAAGTTGAAAGCAAAAAAGCCAAAAGCAATGAATAAATGCGTTAAAAATGTAAAAGAAAATAAAAGAATAATAAAAATTAACATAAACTCACATAGACAAAATATGACAATTATAAGAGTACATATTGTAAATGACAATTTATGAGTAGGTAAGGACTAACACAGAAAATGTTAGCAAGCAAAGTGAGCTGATAATATTCAGAGACTTAAATAACAGAGTAGGATGAAAAGAGGATAAAATTCTTTGATCATTTAAATAAGAAAAATTGAATAAAAATAGAATATATTTATATTAGAACATAAATTAATGCCAACTGTTTTTTTTTTCAAAATAAGAACATTCACAAATATATTTAAGTCCAACCGGAAGGCTCAAATATATTACTGATATAATAACAGTGAGACGAGACCGGAAAATAACAATAAAATTTGTGGAAGCATATTGTCAATTAGAGTGTAGTTTGCATCACTATATGGTTGTAGGAACAAAAGTAAAAAATATATAATAAGGCAGTTAAAAGAAATAAGCGGCCCAAGGTATGAAATAGAACTGTTAAGGCAGGACAGCATCAAAAGACTACATTAAGACTAGAAATGCATTTAAATGAGAAAATAATAAAGAGACATCCAAATGAAATATACGAGCATACAAAAACTAGCCTTCACAAAGTAGCATACAAAGCTTTGAAAATGAACGCAGTATATGACAATTCAGGAAGAAAATAACGCAGTATATGACAATTCAGGAAGATATAAAAAAATAACGATACAGAATGTGAGAAAAGAATTAAAGAATAGTAAAAATCATCGAGACCGAGAAACAGGATAGAATAATAAAGTGTGGTAGATGTAGACTAATAGAAATATTAACTAAAATATTTCAAAAAATAGAAACAGATTGCGAAAAATCATAAATTGTATCAATACACAAAAAGATGTGCCATAATTATAAACAAAGTATTAAGTAGAGCTATAAAAAATAAGATGGAAGAGAATTTGAAAACGCTCACTAAAGAACAAAGTGGATTTAGATAGGAAATATGATATGTAAACAAGATCTACTAAATCAAAACAAATAATTGAAAAGAATAATCTAGAACAACCTAGAGAAACATATAAACCTAGAGAAGCTATACGATAATGTTCCACGAGGAAAACTGTGGGGCCCAATAAAAATCAAAGATAAATAGGTCAAAGTAACTAAAGTATTATACTAAAACATAATAGCCCTAATTAGAATATAAAATAAACTAAAAAAATCAATAGAAGTGTCTAAAGGATTGAAATAATACTGCACAATTTCATCCCTGTTTTTCATATACCATATACGCTAAACAAGCATTAGAACAATGATAAAAAAATGGGGATACCGATAGGAAATAAAACATTATGCTCAATGTTTGTCGACGTCCAAATGATTCTGGTACAAGATGAAGAGAACATAACATATATACTATGGTAATTAAAAGAAAAATACGAGTAGTGAAGTCTCACAATAAATTTTAAGAAAATTGAATACCTGTATGTTGGAATAGCTTATGTAAGTTACAGACTTGGACAGGAAACAATAAGAGACTATGCAGATACAAGTACTTAGGCTCTGTATTAGCAAATAAGTGTAACGTAGACGCAAAAGTAGAAAACAAAGTGGTGAAAAAAAAACAAAAGTGATCTGGAGAGAGATGGAAAACGAAACATTGAGTTACGTCCATGTCCAAAAGATTAATGATGAAAAATGGCCAAACGCAATTATAGGTTGGTCATCTAGAGAGACAAGGAGACGGGGTCGAACAGCAGTTAAATGGAAAGCGAATGTTAAAAGGATTACGATTGACAAAGAAAAAAGAGAATAAGAGCGTAACGTCTATTGCATTTTTTAAAATGGACAAAGGGAAGCAACATTTCCGTAAGTATAATCCAAAAAGGGAGCATCTCCACATATCCCATATGGCCACATGTAATTTTCAGTTAAATGAAAAATGAATAAAGGAGTGGGTTTGACAATTCATTCACACAGTTCACAAAGTTATTATGGGTCATTACCTCACAATAACAGCCAATTGTGTGTGCTAACCAGTTTATATACCCACATACGTGTGAATGATGTAAACTTGCCAAAAATGATACAAGCCTTCATTTCAATAATAGAAATCGAAACGCGACTTTCGTATTCCATTTTTTCTTCGAGAGCTTAATCGAACCAGGCTACCGCTGAATTGGTCCGTGCTGTAAGCACTAAACGAAAAAAGACGTGAGTCGCCTAGACGCGCTGTTTTTTGCATGCAGGCAATGATTCGGCTCATTTTACGGTCTAGTTGCTCGGCTCCGGCGAGTATCGCTCGAAAGCCTTGCTGTTTGTTTACAGGGAGTTATCGGAATTGATCAGCCCGTGCTTTGTAGATCGCCGTCCACGTAGCTGCGAGGCAATTTTTGCCATTAGTGCCCGCTCGCAAACCCGTTCACCGCGGTTGCATCACTCCGGCTCGCTTGACGCGGATCCGCTCTGCGGGGTTCTCTCGTGCAGACACTCCGCAGAGCTGCTGGGAGAAGGATGCTCCGGAAGATCCGTGGCTGGATGCTGCGCCGGCGAGTTCGAGTCGGGCGGAATGGCAGTTGACATTTGCTCCAGTTTCATTGCCGGAGCCTCGCGCAAGTAATGCACTTTCAAATTAGCAATATTTGTTCGATTAATAACGCAACCGCGTGTACACAGAATGTTTTTCCCCTATTAATTGGAGTGAACGTGTTCGGCGCCGTATAAAAGAGCCCTCGGTTTCCCTGGGTGTCAGTACGCACCGACTTCTCACACCACCTCAAAATGTTCACCAAAGTGAGCACCAGGTCTACCAAGAGTTGGAACGGTGTTACAACCTACCGCATCTTTTGCAGGTGCTAGCAGTGGCCGCACTTGCCGTTGCATCCTGCAACGCAATCCTAGCAGGCCACGGAGGAGCATCGTACGCTACCATCAACCTGGGGCACGGAGGTGGTCTTGGTGGAGGACTTGGTGGAGGTCTTGGTGGCGGACATGGCGGCGGACTTGGACATGGACACATTGTAGACTTTTATGTGAGTGTTTTGTTAAGTTTTTTATACTCATCATTATGAAGTATATATTTTAGGCTTATCCCAAATATGAGTTCAAATACGGAATTGCGGATGGTCACACCGGAGACCAAAAGGCCCAGCACGAAGTCCGCGACGGAGATGTTGTGAAGGGTGAATATTCCTTACACGAGCCCGATGGCACTATTCGTACCGTAAAGTACGTCGCTGACCATCACAACGGCTTCAACGCACAAGTGATCCGCTCTGGTCATGCTGCGCATCCCGCCGTTCATCCCAGACCTGCCTTTATTGTTACGGGACACGGAGGAGACCTTGGGGGTCTTGGTGGAGGTTTGGGCGGGCACGGAGGCTACTGAGTTGCCGTGCAATCCACCTGTTGCCATACATTACGATAAACGCCATGTCATCATCGCCAGGTTATTCTTCATCCATCATCATTTCGCTTGTCTAGTGTCTAGACGACTTCTAGTGTCATCGTAGTAGTTCTTCTTTTTTTATTTTTATAAAATAAACGTTACGTGCTATTATTTCTTGGTTTATTGCGTCCGTTGATGTTCTGCTTTTGAATATTAACAAAAAGAACTTGAAACAGCATTGGAGACTTCAACGAGCGGTCGCGCTAGAAACCAACATAACTGAATTAATTAATCATGACTTGGTGCTTTACTCGGGCAAGCCAATGTGCAGAGATTGGAAAGTCAAACTAAGTTTTTCAAATTATAAATTGATAACTTATTGTAAGTTGAATGTGTAACACGCTTTTAAGTCAACCAAGCATTAATAATGCCAAAGTTCATATTTTGCAACTGCATTGTAGGTAACGCTAATTAAAGGAATTATTAGTAGCTTTAATGAATACAATAAATTTACATCATTTACTCATATTAAAACATCATTGAAGTGATTAATTGAGTAAAACATATTTTAATTTGAGTTCCAAAATTACAGTTCACGTTATAAGAACATGTAATTATCATTGTTTACTTGAATTTTACATTTTTGAAAACGTTAAAGATACTTTAAGATTCCATTGAACTACAGCGATTATTTTAAAAAGGGGAACTAGTTTATTACGTTTATTAAATGCTTTAAAAAAAAGCACTCTACATTCCTATTAATTTTTTTATCGATAACAAAAATCTATTTTGTTTATTTTTTACCGTCAAATATATATATTTATAAAAGTTAATATCGTCAATAATTCACTATTGAAATATAACTTGTATTTTGAAATGCATCTTTACAGGACCTACTCCTATTAAAACTATGGTTTTTGTTTTAATAAAGAGTACTATTTTAAAAGATCAACACGAAACATACAGAGTAAATTGTAATTATAGGAAACAAAGTTTAGGAACTGAAGAAATAACAGAATTCCTTCAGACACATATGCTCAAAATTAAAATTTTTATAATAGACGAGAATATTTCTTTAATTTATTTATTTATTTAGATTTGCAATCTACTTTCATTATCATCGTCTATGTTAATCTATTTTGGATGTAAACCTATCTCAGTTAATGCAATTCTTGTCTATTTTGTGCCTTCTGTATCAAGTTAAGGTTAGCTCTGACCTCGTAGAAGGTCTTCCTCTAAATGTCCTCCCTTGTCTAGATCTCTACTGCAATAGCCTTTTCATCCATCTATCGTCTTCCAACTTATTTCTTTCAGTTTAATCTGTTTGTTAGTATATATTTTTATTTTATATAATTATTGTTTTTCAATATTGATTTTGAGTTCTATCAGTCTGTGATTTTATTTTTAAATTTTTTATTGTTGATTTAATTTGTCGATTAAATTTTGTAAATCTTGCTGCGTGTTCTTTCATTATAACGGTAGGTTCTATGTTTAACTTTCTTTTTTCTTTTAACATACCTTATTTTGCTAACGGCACTATCTACTAATTTTGTTACGTTCTCACATATTTTTTATTATCATATATTTAAATATGTTATTGAGTTCTTTCTTGTATTTTTCTTTGTTTTCGATTATTATTCTTCCTTCAGTGCATGATTTTGTTTTTCGAAGCGGTCGTATTCTTTCTAGATTTGAATTAATAAATACTTTACATATAGGTAAATAATAGTCACTACCGGTATTCACGGTATTTAGAACAGATGAGAGGATATATCAAAGTCTATTTCGTTTTTATTTGTTTGCCGGGGTACTCCATTTTCAGTTATTTCTCTTTTTGATCAATGTGTTTATAACGTACAAATAATTAATCTTCTTATATCCTTTTTTACTTCTATCATTTATTTTAAAGTCTCCTGTGCAATTTTTGATTTTTTCTTCCTTCTTTCCCACTTTAGCTTTAAAATCCTTAATTGTTTGGGTATATTGAGTGTAGCTTTTCTGAATACGTTATCAACTCTTTGTATAGATGTTCTAATTTTTCCTCGTTATATTCGCTGATAAGTGGATGTATCTGTATTATTTTTTAACTGTATTTTGATGGCATTATAATTTATATAATTTTATCTAATTTTGCTACATACTATATAATATGCTCTTCTAATCTCTTATGACGACCGCATCTTATAAAACAGCGGTCTAGAAACCCTTCCGGGAGATCATGGCTATTATAATTTATTTTCTTTTCTTTTGTAGAATAGTATATAATCAGATTTCAATTTAATACATTTTCTCCTTCTATTCTCACTTTACCGATAGCCATTATATTCCATTTAACTTTTTCTAGTTCACATTTAAAATTTTTTAGTTTTTCGTCTGTTCTAAATGGTTACATATGGCACGTACATATTAATAAATGGCAACCTGGCCAAAATCAGAGATTGTTAGCACCCTCTGTCTCTTCACTTATCTTTTTGCCGCCTTGGAAATAAGACTACTGGGAGCTGAGGGCCTTTTTCCTTCCCTTATTGACATATTATTTTATTGAAGGTTTGCAACATAATGCTCCACGCGAGACAAACGGCTTGATGCATATTGGAAAATCAGGTAGGGATAGGATTAAGATTGAGACATAATTTATACCAATATAGGAGAGTTGAAGGAGTCAAGGCTCGCGTAACCAAGGTTTTATCCCTGAAGCAGACCTCTACCGGGTTTTCAAAGAAGTGTCTACCTACTACCTTTACATTAAAATAACAAGCAAATGTGAGAAAAGTAAATTTGAATTGAAAAAGATTTACTCATCGTTAATACCCAGAATTTATTAGTCCTGAATTTTTATGTTCCCCTATAGCATTGTGATAAGCACTTGCAATTTATTTGATATCTTTAGCCAGTTAAGGTACGTTGAAATTATTGTGGAAAGTGTCATTTCATACATATCAAGAGGCGCTTACCATATTGTGTTTTAGTTTTTTCATTGAAAACTTTGAATAATCCCTGCATGTAAGGCTTTTGCACTTCTCTAAAGTTAAATAACGTAACATTATATAGGTCTTAATATTACTTTGTGCAGGAGTATTTTATTCGGCAATGAGAACTGGGAACGCCTCCCAATCATACAATCCATTTTTTAATTACAAGATTTAGTTGAGTTATTTTGGTTTCAATGTGTGTTTTGTAGATTAATTTATGGTCGAGGTAAAATATGACATATTTTTATTCAGATGTAACAGGTATTTAGGTATTATTAATTGTAAATCTAGAATACGCATAGCAGTGAGCAGGCTTCTCGATCAAGGAGATTTTGTAAGTCTACTTGGGTAGATTCTGCTGCATCTTGGATGGATAAAATTGCCAAACATGGCAATTATGGTGACTCAGAGGTTGGAATGTCGGATGTATATATTTAATAAAAAACTGGCCAGAGAACATTACCCTGCGGTGCACCAGCAGAGAGCTGTTGATAGCTTAGAATTGAGTCACTTATGTTAACTTAAAATGAACGTTTTCTTATGTAGGAGTTGAGCACAAGGTGCAGATGACTTAAAAACTGTAGTGTGATTTTGTAAAATAAGGCCTAGTGCTTGAATCTTGTTGAAGGCTTATCGAAAATCTAAGAATACATCGATATATATATCTATATTTACGCTTCGAAGCTCTCCATTATTTTTGTAATGCTACGATGTCTTTAGTGCACTGTTAAATGTATTTCTTTAAATTTAAATTGGTGGAAAAGTATTGTCTATGGTGTTTAGATTCCTTAAAAACATTGACATATAATACAGGAAACTTAGGTGTCTGTAAAATGTTGGTTGTGTTTGTCTAAGTTTGACTTTTGAGCAGAGCTTTATTATAACATAGTCATAAGATATTATTATAATTATATTAAGTAGAGGTAAATCTTTCCTGAGTAAGTGTTGACGTATTTCTACCACTACTAAGTGCACCCGGAAGCTTTGCAGCTGTTGTTGAACCGTATCAGTTATCGAAATTTAGCAGATGAGAATGCATTTAGGGAAAATGCCATTGGAGAAGGAGCATCAAAAAAATTTTATATTTTGTTTAAGCAACTAAAATGGGTTCTTCTAACCGTCATTGGAAGTAAGTGATACCACTAATGTTAAGCATATAAATGGATTTTTTTTTAATTTTTTAATAAACTGTTTAATGGTGTCTACACTTTAGTATAAATTTCTTACGTACAACTGTACCACGGATTAATATTTGTAGCAGTTTATTTTTAAAGACCTATAGAATTTTGAGTTTGATTCTAAAAGTTGTACTTTAAACGGGACAGGCATAGATCTTTATTGATACGTGAATAAAGCAATTGCAGCTTGTTATAGCCTAAATTAAGCTTTTATTAGTGTGGAGACTCTAAGTTAATCTCGTATTTAAGTGATCCCCTAACTATTCAACGATTTCACTTTTAGAATACGTCTAATAGTCAAAATTTTTGTTAATATTGTTGATGTAAACTGAGAAAGTTCTGTAGTCGTTAAAAGTCCACATTTTATCGAACACCTGGGTAGGTATAGTTTATTGTTTATTTTTAAACCCACGCCCAATTATTATACAATTGTCTACAATTACTGAACTGTAAAATACTCTTTGGTAAATGAAAATTGAATTGATAGAATTATGTTGTGTTTAGATAATAGGAAGTTCAGGCGTTTGCTAATTACTTTTTCAAATAACTTAAATAGAGCAGATAGTAAGTTGATAGGTCAATGAAAAATACAGCTTGATGGTTTCTTTCTTATTTGTAAAACATGAAAATATTTATATATGATACTTCTATGCAATGTAAAAGTAGCCTAGTCTTAATCAGACATGGAACACTAATTTTAATAACGCTTATTTCCTCGTCAGCTTCTTAGAGCCTTCTTCTTCTTAGAGCTTTTAAGCATACATATTTATTTCTCTTAATATTGTTAGTTTATTAAAGTTTGTTGCAAAAATTGGGTTTCTATATAACATTTTAGTCTATTATTTGCTGGAATTGTTGCTGTAAAGTCGCTTTCTAAGTGGTTTGCGAATAATTTGCTTTTATTTTTGTTAAGAACTACGTAAAGCATCATATATTATTATGATTTATTATTATATTTCGGATTGTAACCTTTCTAGAATTTTAAATATTAGGTCGGCTTGGTTCAATATTTTTTAAGTTTGCTCTAAATCTCTTTGAATTTGCTATGGTTTCTCGTCTTAAGTCATAATCTTCATAATGGACTTGTTTTGTTGTCTAATTAAATAAGGTTTCACGGCAGTTTGGACAAATTTGTTAATTGCAGTTGTTAGCATTTCAACGTAATGATCTATTTCTTGTGTATTGATTATTAGAAATAAAATTATGAGGTTGTTATTTAAGTTTTGCTAAAACTTTTCTCAATTAGTACGGTCAGTTATTAGGTAGTCTGTTTATTTGAGCAATAGTAAATGATGTTAATTTTAAAATAACTTTGTTAAATATTAGCAAAAAAAATTAGCAACCATTTTATCTAGGTGATATCAGTTCTGTAAGTACAGTATGTATCCTCGTTAAAAGCAATTATATGTGATTAACATGTAGATACAAAGTTATTGAGTTTGATATCATTTGGATTGGTTACACGACAATTCCGTGATATACCGTGATAATTAAGTGGAAAATTAATTTGAAAGTTTTGTCAGGTTTAAGTATTATTTCACATATAGGCTTAGGAATGTGTTTTTGTTAATTAGGGGAAGCAACTCTCATGATAAAGCTTTAATTTTAAATCAACTGGAAGAATTGATTTCATAGTATAAAAATGAAAAACATAGACAAGTTTACATCTAATAAGACGGAAATTCAAAAGTAGAAAAGTGAACAAACTCATGAATGTTCTAATAAAAAATCAAGTTCGGGCGGAAGTGATGTGGAAACCGTAGAAAACCCAACTCGGAAAACAAGAACAGTCATTTACGGGCAAAAATGGTGTAAAGGGTAAAAATCTCCATTTTAAGATAAGCACGTAAGTTGTAAATCTTAACATATATATGTTACAGCGATGTTTTCAAATATCGATTATCTTTGATTATAACAATTTCGGATTTAGACACTTTGAGCAACAACGAATAAAAAAATTTCGATAAACTGCTTCCACTTTGTTAATAAAGAGCCGAGAAGCAAATCAGGGATAAGCTTGCAACAATTAGAGATTTGTGGGATAAATATATTAGAAACGGTCGTACTTCTTATAGTCCTAATAAGCACTACTGCAAATGAATAGCTTAACTAAACAAATTTGAAATCAAGATCATTTTGATCTTTGAGTAAGATCTTACTATAGTTTAAACAATAAGAAAAAATAAGGTCTACCGTTCCCCCTGCTTTTTTACAGAAAAAACAAATAGCGTTAAGTTTCAATTTTACTTTCAATAAAAATAATATTTAGTTTTCTTTATCCTCAAAAAGCAAAATGTTATTAGATTGTCATCTCTTTATACCACCAGACTGGAACAAATGCGTAATTAGTGTACTACTAATAAAGCTTTCTTTAAAATTTAGGGTACCACTTTGTAATACCTCTTATAGAACACCGGTTACAATGTATAAACTTATACTAAAATTTTGATTTTGTCTTTACTGAAGAAAGAAGATTGAAAATACCAAAATCTTCCAAAGGAATATTTATAAGTGCCCTGAAATATGCACAAGTTCTGTAAACTGCAGAAAATGATTTATGAAAAACTTGCTCAGCTTCATAATTACTTATTTACAAAATAAAATGTTTATAATTTCAATTGCCATATACGACACCACATGACCATTTATGCAGTAAATTTTTGACGTTACTATTCTAGGGTTACATTTCTTATTTCACAACTAAATCACATTGGATCATATTTTGACCATTGATAAAAAATGGATTATGTATTCCAAATACAAACCTGCTCACGTTATTAAGTGATCCTGTGCTTCAAAGTTCTAATAGAATGTTAACTTTAGGAAAACTTATCATCTATTTGTATCTTTGTACAATTATGTGCATGGCAAACAATTTAATAATAAAATTAAAATATTTAAAATGGAGGTATCCATATTTTTTAAAATAAAAATAATTTTATAGGAATGAAATTTATAAATTATTTTCTCATTAATAAACAGCTGCTTAATGCAAAGTTGGATATTTTAATGAATAAAATTATTCTATGTAAAGATATGCAAATTTTCTTTAATCAATTTCAAAAAACAACAAAATCTTCTTGGTTACCTCTTATATTTAAATATTTTAAAAAATCTTATTACGAATTCACGTACCAGAAGAAAATGACTTTTGTATCAATAGCCATTACTGTTTAGGATTTAAGTTATTTACTAAGAAAAATACAGATATATAAGTTAGAATAATAATAAAATAAAATATAATTTATTAGCCCTGTATTTGTTATAGTTACGTGGGTTGTTCGATATCTATTGTGAATTGTCAATCCTGAATGTGCTAGGTGCGATCTGAGATTTGCATTATACAGTTTGACATTTTTGACGGCATACGTACATGGAACGTTTTGTCATATGGACGCTATTTGTTTTGTTGTCATTAAGTTGAAAATTTCTCTCGACCAAAAAATGAGTTATCTCAACAACTGCACTAACCAACTCATTTCGACTTTTTGTGATAAAGCCCCCCGCAGAGCCACTGTATATTGTTGCTTCAATAAATTCAATTGTGGTCGTAGTTCGCTGGCGGATGAATTTAAAAAAGGCCGCCCAAAATCGGCACCATGTCTTGCGTGAACTAATAAACCAAAATCTTCATGTAGCTTATCATAAAATTAAGACGTCCTTAGGCATTAATATGACTAGCAGCATTTGATAATGCATGAAATACTTAACCGTAAAAAAGCTGTGTGTTCGATAGATGCCACATAAGTTAACGATCGCTCAAAAACAGGATCTTGTCGATTGGTCGAAAGCAATGCTCAAGAAATACGATCGCGGTGTTTCAAAAACCGTTTACAACATCGTCACAGGTGAAAAAACTTGGATTTATACGTATGAGCCCGAAACTAAACGGCAGTCGACTGCTTGGAAGCTAAACCCAACAAAAGTCGTTCGCGCTCAAAGTAATTCGAAGCGCATAGTCGCCTGTTTTTGTGGAAAAAATGGACATGAAAAATCAACGCGCGATGCCGAATTATTTTTCACCACGAAAATGCAAGCTCACCCACATCAATGCAAACAATTGGCTTTTTGAGCACTCAAAACATTTAATTGATGAATCATTCAGCTTACAGGTCTGAGTTGGCTCCTACGATTTCTTTTGTTCCCACACGTGGAGGGCAAACTGCGTAGACTACTATTTCCAACAACAGAAGAGACGATTGATGCGTTCAAAACACAAGTTTTAGAGATACCTGATTCCCCATATGAAGAAATGCAATAAAAATTGGTTCCATCTTTGATATACAATAAAAATTTTGTAACTGTAAATACTTGCTTTTCTTAGTTTTCGTAATAGATACCGTTCACCACGTAGCTGTCTCTTGTCTAGTACGAAGTTCCGGTTAATACACGCTGTACAGACAGTCCCTTAAAAACGTTTTAACGGGGTTGTACTATAACATAAATATTCCTAAACACACTAAGAAAAACCAAAGTGAGCCAAATATTTTTTTTAATTATTTGTATGCTTTTTTATCTACAGAGATATCTCGGTTACTACAAGTTATTTATGTTATGTTATTAAATAACAACTTATCTACATCACAGATGGCTCAAGCACCTCGTTTTAACTACCGTTTCGGTGACAGCTTATATATTAGATCTATTTGCGTGTCTTGCACTAGACCCGTTTGCGGCACACTCAAATTCCTGTTGGGGGAGCCGGTCGAATATTCTAATCGTTGTAGGTGTCACTAAATTTGATCCGCGTGCCCTGAGCTGCTCTCCGAAGGTGTGCGTGCGACGCGCCCATTGCCTGGTTTCACAGTTTATGTAAGTCGCCCGCATAATTGACGTTAAATCGAAAATTCTGCCGAGTTTCTCGTAAATCCGCTGGTTTCCATTTTTGATTGGGCAACAACAGCCACATACACACTTCCTCCGGCGTTTTTGCATCACGCAATGTTGCTAGAGAAACCAGTGCCAATTAAACCTTCAAAACATTTAATTCATTTTTCCAAAAAAATTCTATGGGAATATATAATTAACTTATCGTTATGAATATTCTTTGCAGTTGTTTTGACTACAAGTCACTTTTTAAGCCAAGAAAGAAAATTCACCACTAAGTGAGATTATAAAGTTAATAAATATTGTTAAACATTAAAACATAGGAATGCAAAAAGCTAGAATACATCGAACAGTAGGAAAGCAGGGAAACCAGCATTGCCCGTTGTAATCAAATATCCATATGCAAATTTAACGTCTCTACATGCGCTACATTTCTATTTTTTGCTAAAGAAGGTGTTAATCCTAACAATATTTAAAAAAAACGTTCGGATAGTGTATATGGATCTTTGCCTTCATATTTCACTGTAAAAAATTGACAAAACAATTTTGTATGTGTCGAGAAAGTATTAAAGACAAACCACGTACAGGTCGGCTTGAAATGCTTTTGGAGGAAAACGTCGTCTTCATGGAGCGTTAGTTGCTTATTCTCCATGAATAAGGTCGATGCCATGTCAGTTCCCTGACTTTTGTCAGTGGTTTAAAACAACAACCTATTACTTCTTGCAAATAATTCTTAAACCTCTGCTACAACAACAAAGAAAAAGCTGTTCAACCCATTGATTCATAGAGCAAAACTATGATCCTGTACTAGCAAAAGGAGTGAGTACAAAAAACGGCCAAGAAAGATGACAATCTTTTGTGATTTAAAGAAAATTTTGTTAATTGATTTTAAGGAAAGAAACATGGTGGTAAACGATAAATATTACAACAGCTTAAATTGCGCCAAATTATAAAGAAAAAGGGAGTGGCCTGCTGAGTCACACAGTTCGACTCGTCTTTTGTTTATCGATAAAGCCAAAATTTCCCAGATTGTTATAAAGGTGTGTAGCATTGGAGAGCTTTTCCATCTACCCTATGCGCAAGACCTAGTCTCTGGTAACCACTATCTCTTTTTAAACTTTAAGGCAGAAATTTAACAACGATGAAGAGCTACAGGAGGCTCTTTTAGAGTACTTTACAGATAAAATTTCAGAATATTTTTCCAAAAGTATTAAAATGCCTATTTCCTGATTATGTTAAAACATAATTCGATTGTTTATAGTCGAGTCAGAAATTTTTAGCACTGACCTCCCAACTATTATTATTTTTCAATCAAATTAATTGTTCCTTATATCCGAATAAAAAAAATTCTTTATTAAATTTCTATTGACGTTCTTATCTCAACAAATCTCTTGGTGCGTACAGCAATCTTTTATTAATAAATAGATTCATTTTTAGTGTAACCACTGAGTATGTTTTTTATATCTATATTGTTACACAATTGTTTATTATTATAAAATGATAATTAGTTGACGAAAAACAAGCTGTCAGCTATAAATTTTATTGGTGCAGTAATTTATGCAAAGAAAACTATAAAACTATAGTCTGCTTTGATTAATAACACTCTTTTTTTAATTAAGTCATTATTATTCTCCTAATTAAGTCAAAAGTAGAAAGTTCTTTATAGAAAAAGCCATTTTCGTTACTTTTAATAGGTTAAATATACTTAGGATTTTTATTGTTCTATAAACATTTTAAGGAAGTATCTCCCCGCAAAAATGTAATGATAAGCTTATTCTTAAGTTTATTTTCTAATATCAAACCGATTTTTGCACAGACCAATTTAAAACACAAACCAGAATGTTCTGTATCTAACGAAAAGAATTAATAAGTACGAGATAGCTTTTATTCTTATGTTATTGTTTCACCTTTGAATTTTCAATTAAAAGTGGGCAAACAACCAAATTTTTAGTCTTTCGGTGATTTATGTGGAGTAAAAAATAATAAGAAGGCGGCAACTTTGATTTGCAATGTCATTTTATAGAAAAAATCGTGTAAAAGTTCTAAACAGGATATTCGCAAAATGAGCATCTACAAAACGGTGCAAGATAAAGAGATAAGATCTTTACTATACCGTAATTGTTTTAGCATAATTATAGAGTAATGTAGAGTGTATATAGATAAATAAATGGAACCTTTATCTCGTGGCATCTCAGAGTACCGCTTCTTTAGGCACTTAAGACTGAAAATACCCTCGTCCGTTGTGCAGTAGATTATTATCAAGTTTTTCTTGGCAGAGGCGGTAAAACCTTCCGATATATAAAGAAGAGTTAAGCACAACAAAAAGACAATATTGTTAAGAAGATTCAAGTGTACGCGTAATACTAAAAATTATTGGGAAAATGAGAATAAGTTAAAAGTAAAGATCGCCGACGTCCACAAGGACCAGCAAAACTGAGTTAAATATTTGCATTGGATTAACGATTCCTGAAATTACTTCTAAGGTGCATTAGTAATCAGGGGTGATCTTTCTTTACGACAACACCCAGCTTAAGACAGCCAAGATTTGACCTTAAATTTAGGATTTGTTTTGAACTACGTTGGAATAGTTTCTCTACAATTCATCTTGCGATTATTATTTATTTGGATGATTAAAATGAGTACTTTAGGAACAGAGATTTACGAGTGCAATTTTGTATGTTTGTATTTTTATGATGCTTTAAGGAATTTTATATTTGATTCACCCATATACATTGTTGTGGCATAAGCAGAATCGAATTTTTATAATCATTAAGTTTTATGGTAATATCAAAGCAATTTAATGGCAAGGCGACTTTTCTTTTACAAATGTAATTTAAATTCTACAAAACTAAGTACATCAAATTTGACATAACGGCTTGTCTTAGATATGCTTCAAAAATATTTCAAGAAATTTTACCAAAAAAAATTATATATTTTTTAATGAAATTTATCAATTAGGTCGTAGACTTGTATTTTTTTTGTAATGTATGTAGTCACTTAACGCATCTTTTATAAATAATGAATTTCTTTCTTTTATTGTCTCTTTGTGGCCTACTACTGCTAGAAGCAATTATGATGTCAGCTAATATGGCACCCATCTACAGACATTGTAAAATTAGACAAATGACCATATTACAAGCTTATCACAGATTTTTACAATTTTGTAAATTTTAAACGGTATCACTTGACCATTTTTAGTACCAAAACTGCAACTGGTACTTCTATGGACTCTGGTATTATAAGTCAGCATAATCTAATATGCGTTCATTACGAAAGACATGTTATTTGTAAACCTCTCGTTCTACTCTGGCGTTTGTCTAAATTTAAAGAAAAATATTCTACAAGAAACATAGTACTATAACGTTTTTGAGTCATTCCATGATAGATTAACAAATTATTCCTGATTTCTGAAACCATCTAAAATGAACCGTTTCAATTTTGGAGCCCTTCTCGAAGTTGCTTACAAGGTATCTTACTTTCATAAAAAGTTATTATTAAGAAAAACTGTTCAAATTAAAAGATTAAATAAATGCCTCAAAACAGTTTTTTAATTCTTTGTTTTCCTAAATCGTACATATGGGTAAAAATATTCTTTGTAGTTACGTCTCAAGTCTATAATAAAAAAATCGTCATGAAAGATAACGCAATATACTGTTTTGTAGATAGTGTAACAAAATGATTTATGGTTTCCGTTAGAATACAAGTATTGTCGTACTCTGGTATATTTTTGTCTACTTACCTGTACTAAGAAAATCCGCTGCCTTAAGCGGAAACTGTACGATCAGCACTGAGTTATAAGGGGTAAGTATCCAGTTTGGAATTTAGATAGAATAAAAATTGATTTCACTCTCAACAATTGTTGTAAAGTTGTTAAAACTTTCTGAATTGTCTGTGCAAAGATCTTTCATACCAATTCTCTAGCATAAAGATAAAGAAAGAATGTACACAGATAATCCCACACAACATCTACATCCAGGACTTCCTGACAACCTTCTCCACTACACTGACTCAGTATCCAAAAGACAGCAATGCTACCCAGTTGAGACTACTCCTCGTAACTCGACAGCTCCGGGAGAAATTAGACTTCCTAAAAGACTGGTACGATAAGTGGACAAGGGCATCATCTCTGAGAGGAACTCGGCGACTCTGATCACCAAAATATCACTTCCCTGATGAAGGACTTAACAAACTTTCGATCTTCGGAAGAGAAGTACTTTGTAAAAAACAAACTATTTATTTCCAAGTGTCCTGGAGAGCTCATGTCGATAGAACGGTAAACAAGGCGAAATCAAGTATGACTTTCTACTGACCAACTACAAGATAATAATTTGTTTGATAACGTATATGACTCCAACTTGGAGCTAGACGGCAAAAACATGCATTAATAAGCTTCAGATCGTGCAGAACCGAACTCTACTGTCCGTCTTCGGCTTTTCGTAATTTCTGAAAACTGATAGC
Organism: Sinelater perroti; assembly: GCA_036346155.1. Classification (NCBI taxonomy): domain Eukaryota; kingdom Metazoa; phylum Arthropoda; class Insecta; order Coleoptera; family Elateridae; genus Sinelater; species Sinelater perroti. Next base: position 14,603,910 of record JARFIY010000370.1, on the reverse strand, counting down.
CTCCACAAACATGCGGATATTCCAACGATCTAGGAATATATTCCCCAAAGCGTTCTAGTACGCCATAAAATCGTTCAAGGTACTAGTAAAGTCCTAGTAAGTACTTCCTCTGTATGATGACATGGAAACGGTCTATACGGCCTACCAAAATTTAAGCCCGGATCAACACCAGGCATCGATCAACGTGATTTTTAAAATGGTAGTAGATAAACCGATACGAGATACCAAAATGCGTGTGTAGATTTTCTGATTTCGTCGGTTTATCATATATTCTGAGCCGTGGTGGCTTAGTGGATAGATCGCTAGACTACGAAACCAAGAGTTGCGGGTTCGAATCCCGCTCTCGCCAATTCGATCACTGGCATTTTTACGGCCCAGCTCGACTCAGGCTGCAATAAATGAGTACCTGGAGGTCAAACTCTGGGGTAATAATAGGCGATCGGTACATAGCGCTAGCCACGTTACTACCCTTGTGTACCGTAGGCTCTAGATTGTAGCAGATCTATCCTGTTACGACCCCAAAGGGCCTTCAAGGCCTGTTACGGGGAACTATTATTATTATTATTATCATATATTTTACAGCTTCGACAGCAATATGAATACATAGGTCCCTTAACTCCAACAGTTTAACGGTTTGAAATATTTATTTTATTTATTAAAAACAGTGTCACTTTGGGTGTTTTGTATTTGCTTATTTTATTTATTTTTGTCATAGTTATTATATCTTTTACAATTTTCTCTTGCAAAAATTCATATGATGTTGTATTGAACTTTGTGTATAATAAATTTGGAAACACTGATACTACATATTTTTGAGGACAAAAGAGTGAAAGCTTTTATTATTATTATTGATTATGTCCAGAACAATTACAGTACTTTTTTAACTTCTTAATTATAGTTAGATCGGGAAACGCGAAAACATCTACTAACATGTCGAAAAATTATACTCATAACGAAGATTGGATATGGAGCGAAGCTAGGCTTAAGCACGAAATAAAATATCGAGTTAAGGGGTTATTCTAGTTTCTCGGCAGCAAAATAAAAATTTTATCAGTACTGGTTCTAAATCTCGTCATGGAGTCAACATATAGCCATCTTACAATATCGATAGAAGCATCGTCGAGTTGGTTCACTCCAAGCTTCAGAAAATCGTTTCATGAGGAACCGAACCAAAGGCGAGCCAAGCAAAAGCACAAAATTATGTTTGCTGCAGCCCGCTACCAGCATGAACTCCTTTTGTATTGGACTAATTCTTTGATTTATAGGGGCCTACCTCGATAACCGCTTGGCTAGCAATAAAAAATATAATTTAACGACATGTGGCTTGCCAAAAAAGTGTCACCAGTAGGGTGCGTATCTAATTCCGTCACTGCCATAGTTCTTTTAGCTTAAAAGGTTGAATGATCTGGTCTCGATCACTATTAATTAATTGATCGAGACGTAGGCACTGGGTTTGGTATCTTGGGTGCTTCAAAAGTTTATACACTTCTGAGAAACATTTATCTCAGCTAATAACACTGAATTTGCTCTTTCCTTGGGTTTCTGGTGCTGAACTTGATACAGTGCACTGTAATTGAGTCTCTGGCAAAACTCACCCCATTAAAATTTTGCTAGGCTCTTGAGTTTCGATGACAAAGTTAAATTTTTTTATCCATCTGGTTTACTTTGCAGATAGGACAGGACAATGGACTAGGTGATTAGATGTACTTAGGATATATTGGCTCGACTGGAGTAGTGTGTACAAAGCTATCGTCGGATTTCGTTTGGAAACCGAACTTTCGTATAACGTATGCCTGTTGATCTTGGCAAGCCCTCAAGGTTTTAAACCTTTTTTTTTAAACATTGTTCAAACTTGTGATAGCTTAATCTATAACTCATGTGGCAAAGCTTTCAGTGTGTTTGGATGCTGGGATGGTAGTTTAATAAGGGCATTTCGGCAGGCCGGCGTCTTCTGGTTCAGCTTACAGACTTTTACCGTTTCAAACAGACGCTCGCAGTCGTGGCACCTAACGACTAGATTATAATCATACTTGGACAGATTTCCATAACGCTAATACATTTTTGGGATGGTTGTACAAATTGTACACTAGAAACTAATTGGTGTTACAATTATTTTGGTCCTTCATTTGGAATTATTACGTCAAAGGGTGCCTAGATTTGGATGTTTACCACTCAATTCACTTACGCTCACTTTAACTTTTTTGTTGCTAGTACCGTATCACTAACATTACAAGAACACTATTGAGCTGATAAGAATATATAGCAGACTTTGATATTTAATCCATCATTATACCAGTAGATCGTTAATGTTAAGAAGTATACCTCATAGTCTTTGGTTTCTGATTTTTGTTTTACTTTTTGGATAATATATAAAACATTATTTTAAAGGTTTTCTAAGACATTATTAATTAGGTAACTATTTTTGAACAAATTATTTCAAAAGTATGCAAAAACACATCGAAATAACACTGATACAAAAGCTGTATTTCTATTAAACTAGACTTTTTATTATCTTGAGAAAATAAAATTGTAAATATTTGAGTAATCTCAACATACCTCATTTGCAAATTTAGGAAAAATTTTAGTTTAAAACATTTACTACACGCCACAATGTACTAAATTCTAATATATTTAAAGAATGACAAACATCCCAAAAAAAACACTAAGTGTAAAGTTAAAATTATTTGATATTGAGCAAAAAACGTACTAAAAAGGTACACAACGTAAAAAAATAAAGAATAAGCTTACCTTAAATAATTCATCTTTGCGTTTGCTCTGACTCGGAAAGGTAGGTAATTGCTCTAAAACAACATTTTAAATTGTAACTATTTAAATTATTTAATCGATATAGCTGCAATTTCATATAACCAATTGGGTATCGATTTAGGATTAAAAAATAAATTTATGAAGTTCACTCTAGTTTATTAGTCTATATGTCGTATAATGTACAAGCTTCATTTAAATTTACAAATTCACCGCGTGCTCAACTTACGTAAACCGCAGTGGACGTACTGGTTTCGATTATCTCCATTACAAGTTATTTCTACAAATTAAATAAGATTACGACACACGTTAGAAGTTTTAGTTGCAAGCTGTGACACTTTTCCTGCAAATTGAATCAATTAATTTTGTGGCTGTTTTAGTCTCACGCAAAAGCTTTCGTTCCTTCAGCAGTCGGATTTGATTCTAAAATAGTTGTTAAAACAACTGAATTTATTTATCAAAATTTTAAATTAAGAAAATAAGAAAATACCCGATCCAAATGTTGAAATTTCGGCTGTTCTTCGGCTTTATGAGAAATTGGGGTAAAGCACTGCTAATGTTGAAGGTCAAGAAGCGATATAAAACAGTGCGGCTCAAAATCGAAAAGCTGTCGAAGCATTCCCAGCTATAAACATCCGATAAATATCACAGGAGCTTAGACTATCTTCAGCCGCCACTGCATAAGCTAGGCAAAGTCGACAATGTAAAGAATGTCTTACCCTTACACGTAAGTATAAACTGAATACCCAGTTTATTCGACAATCCTCAAGATTTTCGATTCTTTTGCAGATGAGGAATGGGACATTTATCTTTTTAATCCAACTAGATCAAACCATTGGTTAAGTATAGCTCAAGCTGCAAGACCTGATGTAAAACTTAAAACTTTTGAGGCCACAATTATGTTTTGTGTCTGGTGACGTACTTCAAAATGTTTGCTAAAGGCCGCACTCTTACCTTTATTGTCAAAAGCTTGACAAAATGTATGCAATTTTGGTATGGTCAATCAAAGACGAGTGTTGCTGCAGACAAACAACGTCATACTACATGTGACCTCAAATATCCAATAGAAGATGGAGGAATTCGATTAAATCGAACGGTTACCCCACTTAGTCTAAAGAAGGCCTGATTTGGCACTATTGAATTGCCATTTTCCAAATAAATGGCTCACTTCTTGGTACACGACGCATTTATAACTTATAGAAAGTCAGTTCTTAGATTTAAAACCAAAAGAATGGTACCAACAAAGCATAGTAAACTTGTCTCTCTTTGAAATGTCAAATAAATACATTTTATAATAAAATTATATATTAATTTTTCATTGTCTGATTTATGTGTTTGAGCCGATTATGTTCTGCATTTGCATCTGTCTGATCCATCGTATCCCTCTATTTCTTCTTGAAAGATTGACTTTGATATTGCATATTTGTCATTTCTTAGAAAGTGTCCTTGACATGAGAAAATGTAGGGTTCTTTAGAACATACAAAACTTCTCTATCTATTCCGACTCTTTGATATTCGGTACATGTGCTGTCTAAGGAGTACGCAGCACTCCTTGTAAGGTCCACATTTTGAAAGCTGCAATGAGATTCAGAGCGTTTACTTTTAAAGCCCGTGTTTCCATACTATATAATAAGATAGGCATTTTGTTACATGCAGACTAAAAACTCTTTCTTGGCATAGCATGGTTTTAGTTTTGTAAAAGTTATTTTTGGAATCTCAATCTAAATTTTCATCCCATCGTCAGAAGCGTATTTCTGATTAAGTATTAAGCTGGGATATCTAAATCAAGACTCTCTTTCCGTGATCTGTTTATCAATGGCAAGAAAAATGTTAGTAATTTGTGGTTGACTTATTATCACTACTTTGATTTTGGATGGTTTGACATTTAATACTTATCTTTTGCCTAGCTTATTAAGATGATACTGAAAATCCTCTAATGCTATCAGAATAGCCGTATCATCAGTGTAGCATATGTTGTTGATAAGAAATCCTTTGCTCTACTTCAAGTGCTAACCGAAAAAAATTTTTAATATAAATATTGAAAATGCATCTTTGAAAAGATATCTTTAGCTGTTGCAAATGTTTTGATAAAAGCATTATTTACAATGTCTTTTTCGTCAATTTTATCTTTCTTATTCTGTAAAATAATAGTTAGTGACTGACCTTGTTAAAAGCTCTTCAATAGTCAAAAAGCTTAAGAAGATCGGTTTTGCTGATGAATACATTGAACCAAAAGCTTTATAGAGCTGCTCTCGTTGTAAAATCTTTAATGAAACTTCTTTAGTTATCTGCTCATTTCGTCACGCCTTTTACATATTCTGAAATGGATTATTCATAGAAATCTCTTTATTACATGATTCATCATCCTGGTAAGCCTGAAATTTCCATTTTTTTTTTGCTTTATGCTTTCAATGCTGTTACAAAAATTAATCTTAACCACAATCATTAGCAATTTTTTAGAATTATATATCTTGTTATATAAGGTCGAAATAAATATTATCACGACTGAAACCTGCGATTTTTGCTTCTTTAACTTTAGATTGTAATATTCTTGGTCCAAAGAGATCTTCGCCCTTACCATATATCTTTCTACATACAAATTTCTTGCCACATAACGTTTCCAGGTAGTTGCTCTATGTTTTATACATCCCGTTAAGTTCTGTGATGATTTGTCTTCCCTCTTGTTCTAACAATGTTATCGGTTTTATTTTATATGCTAATGTTATTTTCTTAACTTTTTATAAAGGTTATGTAACATCTCAGTTTTCTCGCATTTATTAGCCACCTCTTTTGTATTGATTTTTTCTCTTAATGTTTGTTTTTACTTCTCTACATGTTGATTTGTATCAAGGGTTTATAAAGATCAGGTTTAGAGAACAAAAGTAATGTAAATGCGGTAATACTGGTGTAAGACGAAACGCCATCCATTAGGTTAACATCACATGTAGTGTTACTACATGTCCAATTAATAAATTGTCATGTCAGCTTAAGTGTCACAAACCGGAAGCATTTTTGCGGACGATAGTGTGCACATCCTATTCTTGCTATTACCCACTTTTTCTATTATCAGTCGCTCTCAATCGTGCCTATGTTTCTGCTTGTCAGCGGTCAACCTCAACATGGTTTATTACCAGTCATTTGAACCAGTTGTAAACACATTTTCTGCTCAAAGCTTTCGTTTCATAACCTTGTACCAATATTTCATCATCCTCAGCGCCGTTTTCCTAATATATAGCAGATTTGAATGTTTACTTGTTACTCCAATGTTCTTTAACCTGTTAACTATAATTTTGGCGACTAATTTATATTTATAATAGTATAAAAACTGCTTGGTAGTGTTTTGATTTTTTAAAGTAAAATTATCAAAAGTGCTTTATTTATTCATTTGGCATCTTCTCTTCGTTTAAGTATTAAATAAATAGTAGTTCTAATAGTCGAATTACGTTTTTACGTTCCTTTAGAAATTTGTATAACACTCTGTCCAAACTTGGTATCTTCTAGTTTTTATGTTTTTGTATTATTATTGCTTTCTATATTATTTTGTAGTCTTTTGAGATAAGGTAGATATTTTGAGTTATTTGTTTTTATGATAATCCGATAGATAATTTTATTGTTCATGCCTTAATCTTAATAGTTCTTGTCGATCTGTTATTTTTATTTTCTTTCTCATTTTTCAAACTGTTTATTGTTAATTAATGTAGATTACTTTTAAGTGTTTATATTTTTATCTTTTTCTACAATGATCTATATAGGTTCTTTTTATCTTTATTACTTAAATTCTTAAAGGTTTTACTAGTTTTAAAGTTTTCATTTTTTCAGTTTTTTTTTGAGTTCTTTATTTTTGATACTCCGAACTATTTTCTTATACATTTTCTTTGAGTTTTATCAGCTACTTTTATTAAATCACTTATCTATTTCCTTTTAGTGGTCCATATTTCTTTCTTTTAAAATCAACAATTTATTTCTGTTATTTTTTACATAACTTTTTTATTTTCTAAATTCCATTTTAGCTCCCAATGTTCTATGATCTTGTCCCGTATTGGTATTGTTTTATTGCGTTTTAACTTTGTCTATTTTTACATTTGAGTTTTTCCTTTTCAATACACCTAAGATTTTTTATAACAAAAAAATATTAAAGTTTATCATGTAGGTAGATAATATTTGCCCAACGACGTCTTTATGCCTCAAGGTCACCTTCCGATGATAAATTAAAAGGAATAAAGTTGACTACATTTTCATGACGGATTCAGAAATAATGGAAAATTAAGACATAAGATCCGATTATAATTCCACATCAGCTATTAGCATCAAATTTAAAAAACTAAAAAAGAACAATAATTCGGAAACAAAAGACAAAGTAAACAAGCAACTAACTATAGTCAGAGACACTTAAAGAAACTAAAGGCAAGGGAACGACCACAAAAAACATTTCACCTTCTAAAAAACAGAAGCAAAAATGGCTGACTGAAGGAATACTCGACTTATAGGTGAAAGGTGTAAAAATAACAAAATCCAAAACGATATAAAGAATTAAGACTGCCCAGAAAAAGATGAAACGAGAAAGAAAATAGTTAGCAGAACAATATAGTGAAATTGAACAATACAAAAGGAAACACCATAACTTCAATATACATAAAGAATTGAGAGAAATGGGCGGGTTCTACAAATAAAATATACCCAGGGACATATAAAACAAAAAATTATTTTATAAAAAAATTACGTATAAAAATTATTTACGGACAACAAAAGTGAACTAAAATAGAAACTTATAAATCACAAGTTGAAATCTTAAAAAAAGAACTCAAATATATCACAAAAATTACAAAACGTAAAAAGGATACTAGACCAGCCGACATTCTTGTAGACATTCTAAAACATGATAAATGTACTGTTAAATTTGTTTAGTTCTATTTAGAAAACACAAATTATTCCTTTGAAATTCACAACAATTTTAAAAACAGTAACGCTAGAACTACTCTGAATACAAAGCTATGGCAATAATAAGTCGCAATCTAAATTTTTTCGTTTAATGATACAAGACACAATTATAATAAGATTAAAGAAAGCTTAAGTGACATTTAGTTTTGGTTTTAAAATAGCCTTAAACATACAACGTTTTTTTAAAGATTAGTAATGAATCAGGAAATATAAGCCTATTATATAGATTTTGAAAAGCGTTTCATAAACTCTGTCATAAGAAACTACTTGAACTTCTCAAAAAGAAAAAGTACAGATACTAAGAGGAATACAACGAAATTGTGTGCTATTTTTTTTTTGTTCAATATGACGAAGGAAAGCTGTTAGCCAAGTATCGAGCGGAGTGATGATAAATGGACAGCCTGTAAACAATATAGGTTACGCTGATAACACAGTGATAATTTTAGATAACATGCCAGGTTTACAAGATCTTATTGAAATAACGACCATTTATTGTGACCAATACGGACTCAAAATAAAGAAAATCAAAATTATGATAATATGAAATACTCCATTGAAAGAGTTAATTTCTAGAAATATCTGGGTGCTTGGTTGAATGAAACAAATGGTCAATCACTGGAAATCAAATGCCGCATTAATTAAAGAAGAAAATATTATGTAAATTATAAACGCTTAGTTAAAGACCAAACAACTTTGTTGCAACTTTTTTTTATCTTACTATATGGTGCAATCATAAAACTTAAAACAAACAGATATAAAAGGCCTTTTCCAATTCAATATATGGTGTTATCAAAAGATTCTACAAATATCATGGACGGGTAAAATAATAAAGTATTACGAGACATAAACAAAACACATGAAATAATTAATATCATAAAAAAGATGAAATGTTTCTGACATGCAATTCGAAGAGCAAAAGGGTTATTTTTATGTCTCACAATACAAGAAAAGACAAAGGGAAAGAGAGTTGTAGGAAGAATATATGCCCTAGTTAAAAATCAAAAAAGTGTTTTAGTTGCAGCACAGCAGAATTATTTAGAATGGCTACAAATAAAGTTAGAATTGCTCTAATCATCTCCAATCTCCGTTAGGAGAAGGAACCAAAATGGAAGCATACCAGGTTTGGCAGAAAAATAGTAAGATTAATTTTTTTTCTATTTTAGTCATGGAATACACAAAATTTTGTCTTGTGCTCTTCTGACTATAGTTTCTACATTAGATTTGGTGCACCAATTGCTGATGTTTCTTAGTCATGAGTGTCGTTTTCGGTCGAGTCCTTTTCTTCCTTTGATCTTACTCTTGCAACAATCTATATTTTCGCCTCTTAGTGCATGGCCCAAATAATTTTTTTTTTTTTGTTTTACGAGGTTCAGTTAGTTCACTATGGGTACCTGTTCTTCTTAGTACTTCTTCATTAGTTTCATGGTACATCCATAAAAATCTAAGAAACCTGAATATCCATAATTCAAAAGCCTTTATTTTGTGTAGTGACCTGCTATTTAAAAACCATGTTTCTGCACCGTATAACAGTATTGACCAAATACAGCATTTTACTTTGTTACTTTTCGGTGTAGGAGAAAAATATTAAATTTATAAAGGATTTTTCTAACGATAGTTACTTGAATGTTTACTTTTTCGTCACAATCCCATTTTGTATTTAGTGTACCACCTAAGTATTTAAACTTGTTTACCTTCTCAATTTGTGTATTATCTATTTATAATTGTTGTTTGGTGACTATCGTTAATTTTGATCTCTTAATGTTTATCTTCAGATGATAATCTTCTCCTATTGGGTTTATTTTATTCATCATGAAACAAATCTTAGATATTGGCTGCCAATACAGCTTTATCATCGAAAAACCTTAAATTATAGATGAATTTTCATTACTTAAAGCCTCTGTGTTCATTTGCAAGTGTCAGTTGGAAGATTCATTTTTACGCAAATATTAGATATTATAGGTGATAGGATGCATCCTTGTATAATTCTTTTTATTATAATTATATAATAATAAAAAGAATTACATATGGCAATGAGTACTACAGAAAAGGCCTCAGAGGACGGCAGTAATAACGACTGCTACAGATTAATGCTTGAGGATCTTATTAAAGAAGCAGTAGAATCGCTGAAGGCGAGCTAGTCGTTTGTATATCTTGAGTCATTTACTCGGAGCAACATTATCTGATTCCAGTAGAGATTTTTTATAATTCTCATGTCCTTGCCGTCAAGGCTCTTTTCGTTAATCATAATATTTCTGTAGTAATAATTTTATGGCTCTTTTGTACCTAAGTTATTTTTGAAACCTAATTGGATTTCTCCAGATTTTCCTTCATATTTTTTATAAATTTGATTGTAGATAACTCGTAAAAAGTTTTTCACATGAAACTGATTGGTCTATATTCTTCATGTGTTTTAGTATTAGGTTTTTTAGATAAAGCGATAAAAATGGACTTTAGCTAGTCTGTAGGGGTATTACAGGTGTCATATATTGTTTTAAGTAAGTCGTATACTTGTTTTGTGCTCACTAACTTTAACATTTCTTCGTGAATGTTGTCTGGCCCGGGTCATTTGTTGTTTAAATTTTTCAGCGCATACATGTACTTCAGATGCATGTATTGGCTTAGTCCTGATAGTTTTCCAAACATTAAATTTTTCGTGAATGTTGTTGCCAGGTATTTGGTTTAAATTTTTAGATATTATTCGAATGTATTGGGTCTTAATTAAGTTTTGTTTCCTTGTTTATTATTTGTTTGAGTTTTTTTTATGAAAATTAAATTATGTTTCCTTTGTAGTTTTTATTTCTTCTCATTGTTTTAAAATCTAGTTATTTTTCGTTTCTCTTATACCTGCCCGTATATTTCGATCTAATTTTCTATACTTTTGCTCATTTCTTTTTGTAAGTCAAGGCGACAATTTTGTCATCCAAATTTTCTTAGGTTGTTTTTTTTTATTGTTACCTATTACTTTCTCGGTCAATACTTGTACAATTTTTCTTTAAACATGTATTTTGTATTTCCAAATCAAAGTTCTCTTCTTCAATGTAGAACATTTTTGCAGCCTAGCCGTTCCAAAGTTTTCTGCTGAAACACCTTTTAACTTTTCCTTTACACTTGTCTTAATGCTATGAAAATTATCAAAATGGCATCCTTTTAAATAGTCCTTTAGCCGGAAGATAAACACTGCTATGGTCTCGATTGACATGTAAATGTCGATAAGACATGTTCAAATAAACATTGAAAAATGTCTCTGAAAATTTGATTAGCAGCTTTACGACTAAATCTTATTTTTATGTTCTCGTTGTACCTTTTGACTGTAGTATGTAATAGGAAAAGGGTGAAAGGCGAATTCGGCGCCTTAAAGCGGAAGTATTCTACTAAGGGAGACAACCGTAACAAAAAAATCTAGTTCTCCAAGTTGGGGGGTTAAAGTTTAGGCCAGCACCTAAATACTTGTAAAAAACTAAAAATTAGCTATCAACGTTACTACTAAGCCTTGGATGGAAATAGATTACAACAACGATTGGTGAGAAAACGGCAGTGAAAGTGGGTACATGGAATTTTTAATACATAAGTAATAAAACTATGTAGATCATAAAAGAATTAGAAAAATTATTTATTGACATTGCATCGTTGATAAAAACAAAGAAGAAAGATCAAGGGGGGTGAATAAATTGGTGATTATATATATTTTTGGTCTAAAATGGAGAAATTTGAGTAGATGTTGCTATTTTAATTAAACGGCGTATCAGAACGGCTCACCACAGTGACAATTGCCTATATGGACTTGAAATAATTGTCACTGGTGCCTACGCCCCAACAAACGACTTCGATGACAAATCCAAATAAGAATTCTATTGTAATCTGACAGATATTTTTGAGAAACTAAAACCTCAACAAATAATTTTAGCAATAGATTTTAATGCTAGGTTAGGATCACCACCAAATAATAAAGTAGTAGATCAGCATGGAAAACCGTAGTGAATTACTCAGGCGAAATATTAATTGATATGTGTGAAAAATACCGAGTAGAAATCACTAACACACATTTTTCACACAAGAGTGTTCATTTATTAATCTAGAAACAACCTTTTCTTATTACAAAAATTTGTACTGAACTACATAATAATGCGACAGTGGTACAAAATTAAAATTTATGATTGTCAAGTCAAACGGGGTGCTAACTACGGATTAGTGATAACAACAACAGTTTTTCCTTATGATACGAAAACTAATAGACTTTATTCTGAAAAACACACTGAAAGACTGACTCAGGATACGGTTAGCGGTTACAAATACAAATTATACCTTGTTAGCAGGTCAGGCCCGGGCGGTGACCAATCGGGCGTCGGGACGCTATGACCGGCAACGCGTGGGGCACGGAAGGCTAAAAAACGAAGCGTCGGCTCCAACTTACGAATTAGAATTATATTTACAATCTTACAAACTTAACCTACCTTACGCTAACTTAACCTACTTAGCTACTGTACAGCGAGCTGACGCAGCGAAGCCGGGCCGCGAGCTAGGTGCAACAGCGCAAGCAGCGGGGCCGGTGGCGGAACCAGGCAGCGTGCAGCAGGGCCGAGCAGCGGAGCCGGACAGCGAACAGCAGGGGTGGCAACAGGTCCGGGCAGCGGGGCCGGAAAGCGAGCAGCCAGTCCGGAAAGCGAGCAGCAGGTCCGAGCAGCAGATCCGGACAGCGAGCAGCAAAAGAAGCCAAAAGGGACTCACCTTATGACACTTAATGGTTTCTTCTTAAGGGTCTGACTACTGAGAGCGAATTCTTTGGTGGCTCACGTTTTAAGGGTTCAGCTCGTGGCCCACTCTGCTGGTTGGGTGCAGAGTTCAGGGTGGAAGCAAGCTGAGCCCACTGGGGAATACAGGGCTTGTAAGTCGGCCTCAAGTAACATTCATTTGGGATTACAAATTCCAAAGGAGGGCTTAGTTACACTGCTAAAAATTATCAGGTAACATAGCGTGAAATCGGGTCAGGTAACAATCTATTACAACATCCACGTATTAAAGAACTCTATGAAAATAGGCTAAAACAACAATTAAAATCAATGCAAATACATGAAGATATAGAAACAGAACATTAGATTATTAAAAAAGTAATACAACAAGCAGTGATGCAAGTATTAGAAAAATATCAAGGTAAAAAAGTAAGCAACAACTAGACTGGTTAACTAAAGAAATTCAGGAGTACATAACAGGCAATAATAGACTATATTATAAATGGTTAAATAATAGAAAACAAAAAGACACCCATCAAATAAAAATAAAAAACTACGCAAAAGACGAATACTGGAAGTACAAATGTGGACAGATTAGAGGATTAATTAGAGGTGAGCAATCAACAGAAGAATGGAAGCCTACAGACAATTAAAAACAAACAATACTTGTAAATATGACAAGCTCATTAGTATTAGTGAGTGAAAAAAATAATGTTATGAATTATTCACTCACAATCGACAACTCTTCCTTAATAATAACAATGTTATTGTATACAATCCAATTAATACTGAAGAACAAATTGAGATAACCGAAATAGACGTTAAACGCTCCTTAGCAGGAATGGAAAATAAAAGATCCCTCGGTCCCGGAAATATTCCAGCAGAGCTAATCCAATATGGTGGAACTTCTCTGGTTAACAAGAATTACGGATCTCCTGAATAGATGTTGCCAACTGATATACGTCCCAAAAGAATGAAAAGTCTCATACATAGTGTTTTTTTAAGGTGATAGGGAGGGTCCTAAATGTTACAAAGGTTTCAGTGTACGCTAAGCAGATTATTCGGAAAAATTATCCAAGAAAATATATGATCAGGTATTGTATATCATTTTGGAGAAGATCAGACTAGTTTTATGTCGGAAAGATTGTGTACCGACAACTTGTTTACACTACAACAAGTAATAGAGAAAACAATTTTAAAAAAGGAAGAAGTACATTTTGCTTTTATAGATTCAAAAAAAGCCTACGACTCAATACCCGGATCGAAACTATGGAAAGCTTTAGACATGTTAGACATTAACTTTCATTTATTAAGCATTATAAAACAACTTTATTATGACAACACATCATACATTAAAACAATTTTTCGAGTACAATTAATACTACAAAAGGACTTCGGCAAGGCTGTAGTATATCCTCATTATTATTTAACTTATATGTTGAGGTATCACTGGGTAACTGGAAGAGACATCGTTTATGTATATAAATAAAAAAATAAAGTCTCTTTTCACACTGAATTTATTATATCGAATACCAAAAATGGGGACTACAAATCAGCCTGCAAAAAACGGAATATCTTGTAGTCAATTCGGATGCACATTTTGATATACTCAATAATGACGAGTAAGTTAATTTAAGTACTTAGGAGCAGTAATTGACAAACATGGCTTAGGAGAGGAGGAAATAAGACATAGAATATAACAAAACAGAAGAATAGATGGTTGCCTTAACTCACCATGGTAAACTAAGAAAATGCTAGGACAAACAATGGTCGAATTTGTTTTGTGTTATGGGTGTGAGGTGTAAAAAGTTAACGCAATAATGAAAAGAAGACTGAATATAATAGAAACAGATTATCTGCAAAGCAGCACAACTGTAGCAAGTTTAAACTTGTACTGCCTATATGGTAGTACGACAGGCAAAAAGAAGGCAACAGCGTTGTCAGTCTCCTTATTTTTCTGCCACGCCTCGTATGAGAATTGCTAAAGAATCTTTCCGTTAATAACTCTCTTGCTCTAATTTACATATAGGCGTGCCTCGTAGTTTTACCTATTATGATAAATTTTATCATATTAGTTCTTGCATAACTTCAGACTTTCTCCTAATGGACTCATTTAAACGACGTAGAATTATGCATAATTCTGCTCTTTGCATTTGCCATCATTATGCATTTATTTACATTTGAATATATTTGGCTTATCTGAATTATCATCTGTATGCGACTTGCGGTGCTTTCACAAGAAATGACGTGACAGAGATATCATAGGAAGCTACATATAATTGAAGAAAGTGAGAAAATCTGGTTTATGGGCAGAATATTCAATAATGTTTATTATACTTGCGTACATTAAAGATGTTTGTATATTAAAAAAATCGTTTTACAACAATATGAACAATTCACTACACTCACCGACACATTACATTACACAATTACATTAACTGCATTTCTCATTTGTTTCAGTTGCATATAATGGTCATTGCGATTAGCCAAATAACCAACAACGCAGCATTTTGCAACGTGAACCGGTTATAAGTTGCAATAAATAATTAGTCTCATGTCTCCTGCTACCAAATGATTTAAAATTGAGCCGTTTTCATTTCCTTGTATAAACAAATTATGGCTGAAGAAAGTCGGATTGCATTTACTTAATTAATCCATTCTGCTAAATTCCTCAAAAGTGCCTTATTACGTCAAATGATTTTCTACTTGAATTTTGATCACTTGCATGAAAAACAGAATTAAATTTGGATTTTTTTTAAATATCATAATTAAAAAACAATATTTTTTGGTATTAACATTAGTTCATAAAAAACGGTTCATATTAATTGCTCCTGTAGCATCCATTAAATCTTTTGTTATAAATGCGTATGGTCTAGTCGATATTTTTTGAATTAAAAACAAGTAGAAGTGTGTTATATCAATGAAAATTTTAGTGATGGGCAGAAAGTCCTGCTAAATATACGCAGACAGATTTTTTGCTGTTAATTGTAGGTGAAGGTTATAAAAACAGCTGCGGTCAATCTGCGCAAAAAATCGGCGTATCGAGCGCGAACTGTGTCGCGCGCTTTTTATTGTAAACACCAGCCGCACCAATTAAGCGCTTAACGATGCCAAATCTCAGGTGCAGTACCCACAAAAAACCAAAAATGCGAAAGTACGTAACTTCCAGCCGACTAATAACGTAACACGGGCGCGCGTTTTTTATCAAATGAAAGTGATTGTTACTGTTTTGGTATATAAGAGCACGCGCCGCGCCGGAGATCAGTGCGAACTAGTTAGCCGAACGCAGCTCATTAGCAAAATGTTCACTAAAGTGAGTTCTGCGCCAGGTCCGGGGGTTCGTGATTCAAGCTATCTGTTTCAGATCTTGGCTTTGGCGCTCCTGGCCGTATCCGCCTGCAACGCCCAGCATGGTCACCACACCGGATCCTCTTACGCTTCCTTCTCTCTAGGGGGAGGCCACGGTGGTGGCCTGGCCATCGGGGGGCACGGACTAGCCATCGGAGGACAAGGACTAGCCATCGGGGGGCACGGACTAGCCCTCGGGGGGCACGGACTAGCCCTCGGGGGGCACGGGCTAGGCATCGGGGGCCACGGCCTGGCTCTTCAGGCTGCACCCATCACTATCCAGCACGCAGCGCCGATTGCCTTGCACGCTGCTCCAGTTCAGGGTCATGGTCACGTCGTAGATTACTATGTAAAGCTTTGGTCGATTCCGCAAAGGCTGAAACTCCAAGGGTGTTTTTCTCTTGCAGGCTCACCCCAAATACGAATTCAACTACGGAGTTTCTGACCACCACACCGGCGACCACCACAGCCAGCACGAAGTCCGCGATGGAGATGTCGTCAAAGGTGAATACTCTCTCCACGAGCCCGACGGTACCGTGCGCATTGTGAAGTACACCGCTGACAAGCACAACGGCTTCAACGCCCAGGTCATCAGGCAAGGGCACGCTGCGCACCCCCAGGTCGCGGCAAAGACCGCCTTCGTAGCTGCCGTACCGGTGCATCATGGTCTTGGCCACGGAGGTCATTACTAATTCGCTCTTACACCGATTGTTAACTATCCACGATCTTTCATTGCTTTCATCTCTATCATCGTATTGTTATGGTACCTGTTTTTATATGATTGTATTGCTTATTTATTGTACATATAACGCTATTTTTACAAAATAAATGAGTGTTTATAAGACTGCACTCTTTTTGTTGCTACAACTAAATAATGCGCAATATTTTAAATAATAATTTGAATTTAAACATAATGAAAGAATGGCAAGAAACATTTAACAATTGGCTATAATTTATAGTTAATATTTTTATCGAATCCAAGCTAATTTTACATATTTCCCATAGAATCATAAAGGTGTATTTATATGAGAAAAGTGACATAGAGTAAGTTTGCCTACTTAGAATTAAGATAACCTATAATATGTTATATCTAACTTGGGCTTTAGAACTTTCAGTCTCTTTACTTGTTTGATTAAGATTTCAATTGCTATACTTTTAGAGGTTTTTTCAAAGGTATTGGCTTGGAAAATTCCGTTAAATACGAACTATGGTATGTTCATTATTGTCCTCAACACTTCTGATTGGTATTGCTGTATTCTGGTAAGTTTGGAGCTGTTAGCTGCACCCCATATTTGTATTTTATAACTCCAATTTGATTTTATGGCAACCTTTTAAATGAATAGCTTATTTTTGAGAAGAAGTTGGGAATGATATCAAATTATCCAATTTTCTGAAGGTACGGATCAACTTTAGTCTCTTTTGTAGTACCATATGTGCGTACCCTAGATTAACCGCGTTGTTTTGCTAAGGTATTGCTGTTAAGTTAGTCCAGAGGATACAAGCCTTTCTTGGTTGTAAATGTTACATGTACAGATTTTTAGACATTTTATCTTGAGGCTACTGTTAGATGGTTATGAGAAGCTATGGTTTCTGTATAGTCTGTGTAGGTTACCGATATTTTACTCTTACTGGTCAGTAGATAGGCAATATATATAAAGTAGAGAACTGGCCTAAGAACATTATCCTTAGAAACTCCTAATCAGAGGATAAAGGAGTAATAGATATCTAACTAGAAAATATTTATTACTAGGGCATGATATGGGTACAATATAGTAAGTAAATGGCAAGCATCGTACGATTTTATATAGTAGATGTGCTTCTATCAGTTCTACTTTGCTAAAGGCTTAAGTCATTTTGATAAACGCAACCGAACAAAATCTTTTGGTTTTTAGAACGTGTAATTTTAGTGGTGACTCTATGTATTTGCTCTACTGTGCTGTGTTGTCTGGAAAAACCAAATTTACATTTAGGTATTAGCTCCTTTTTTAGTGTAATCTTGCCATTGTTATCTTTAATTGAAGAGTTAAGAATACTTAGACAGTTTTTAATATTTTAAATTATTTTGAGTCTTTACACTAGTATACACGGTATAGCTGAGAATTTTAAAGTGTTTTTTGATGAAGCATAAGTTTGTGAGATGAATATTACGTTAATATGATGATTTATGAGCATATATTTTACTTCTTGGTACCTACAGATAACAAATTAGCGTTTCATTCTGTCATTTTAAATGTGCTATCCACTCTGATATTTTACTGACCATAGCTTAAAGGAGATATAATAGGGTTCCTATCTTCTCCAGCATCGCTGAATGAGATAAATTTTCCCTTTTTTTAACAACCCTTTATCCTGATCATAGGACTTTTTTGGCGCACTTTCAGGCTCTGCAGACTCAAGGGCTTATTGTGCCCACTAACATGCACTTAATGCTAGGACATTTACACACCCATGGGTTGAGCGAGACTTGAACTCGCGTGCGCCGGCTAGAGGACAAAGCCAACGAGTTGACCACCTGAGCCACCGCGTCCCCTGATCATAGGACTACCCTATATTTATCTATAATTTCTTGTCTTACGCGAACTGATACCACTTTTTCTTCTTCCTTCGTAATGTCCTCAAGTTAACATAACTGTGTCCTACAAAAACTATGTTTACACAGTGAAGGTCTCTATTGTACAATATATCGTATACATTTTGAACAAATCTGTCGAGCAGCACGCTACACTTCACTTCACTTTAATTGAGTTTCGCATTTATCTCCGTTTTTAGATTTTTCTTGCGTTTTGAATAGATGTCTCTTTAATATTTTTAATAATTTGGTCACTTATACATACATATAGATTATCCGGAGTTATAATTTTTATTTTATTAAAATTTATTATTAATTCTATTTTTGCAGATATTCTTTTTAATTCTTCAAACATACCTAAAGTACAATATCGTCAGCAAAGCGGAGATAGCTTATATGTATAGCATCAATAATTATGCCTTTTCACCCCGGTTTGAAGTTTTGAGAACATCTTCTAATGTAAGATTAGGTAAATTTAAAGAACTGGTATGTCCTTGTCTGACTCTTTTTCTTACGAAGATTTTACAAACCATACCATCTTCCGTAATTATTGCCCTATAATATATTTATGCAAGTAATTTTTATGTCTAGAAATAAATTTTGCATTGTTCCTCACTTTGAAAATAATTCGTAGTGCCATTAAATCAAACGCTTTGTTATAATCGACAAATGCGAGATGCAATAGTTCATTGTACTTGTTCAAGAGATTAATAAGCCTCTGATTTGTTTATAAGTCTGTTAGTCATAATTTTGTTAGTAGTATGTATAAATGGAGAAGTAAACGCATACAGATGGTTCAAAAGTTACGTGCAACTTTAAATTACAACAGCTCCGCTATCTTTTCAGGCGTGTTTCTGAGAGTTTTTCTCAAAATGTCTGAATATTCAATGCAAGAACGCGCTTTCTTATTAAATTCTATTATAAAAATGTAGACAACGAAACTGAAGCTATTAAAAAATATAACGCCGCGTTCAAGGCAAGAAATAAGACAGCAAGACTGTTACTGCGTAAGAACCGATTTTTCTTCTGCTATTTTGTTAATTTTTTTTTAATTGGTATCGTTCTTGATAATAATGAAACGAATTGGAAGACTAAGACCTGCACGATCCATCGAAAGTATCTATAAGATTCGTAGTTTATACAAGACGGAGCACCTCCACATAGTACTGGTCCAGTCCTAGATCTTAAAGATACTTTCGGAGATCGAGATATCGGTCTAGGATTCCCAGGGAGGTTTAGAGTTGGGACAAAATGGTCTGCTTTCGATTTTTTTTGTGTGGGGCGTTTCGAAGGATAAGGTCTACAAAAATTAAAAACACACAATAGAAGCTCTTCATCAACGCATTACAGATGTCCTAACAGATATACTAGAAGAAATATTAATTTATTGGCCGCTGTGACCTTGGATAAACTTGATATTTTACACTTAATTATCATTTATAGTAAACTTAGTTTCACACTTTTTTATTCAAATTATTGATTTTTAAAGTTGCATGTGACTTTTGGATCGACCGTTAGATAGATAATTATCAATTTTCAGTTTACCACCCTTTTTGTACAATAAACCATTTAAGGGTATTGCCATGTCGTTAAACATTTATTGAGAAGAATTCTTATTGATTAGATAAAAACACTTCCTACAAATTTTATCATTTTTATTGATATTCAGTTTTCTTCTGGTCTACCGTACGTTCGTTAGTTGAATTCTCTTATTCTTCACATAATACTAATATCACATGGACTGACGATTGGATAAAGCTTCTCGATAAATAATGTACATTTTAAAAGCACAATAAAAACATTGTAATTTAAACAAGAACTAATTAACATATCATTCAGGGCACACCTTATTATCAAAGAATTATTAATTTTTTGACTCTGAATTTGATAAGACTGCAGAACATGATAAAAATTTAGTGAATCCTTAATTATTGTTATAGTTATAGAAATTTTTATTTATTTAAATAACACATAATTAGAACGCTATATAGTATAGTCTAAAACCAGTTTATGGTGGAGCAGTTAACATGATTAATTTCGATGCAGACAAATTTGGACTTAAAATGCTCGGCGAGTAGCTTAGCTGCGTTAAATTGAAATAACAACTAATAATATGGCTACCTAAGCCAGCATGCTTGACATTCTAAGTCAGAAATAATATAGAACAACCAAACAATGGCGGCAAACTTATAAAAGTCTTGATTTTATGTGTAAATCTTTACCATCATATTCATAGTGTAATCAGAATGTATATATGTAATGTATATTAACGCTTTTTAAACAATAATATTGGGTAATGACAAAACATGCAAGCGATATAAATCACCTAAAATATATCAATAAATAAAATATTTTAATGATGATAAAAATACTGTTCTGTAATTGTAAATAACTGTCTCGTTGTGTTGGTATGAATCTCATCGATGGTCTGGAATTTCTTCCCTTTTAAAGAAGTTGCAGAATAACAAATTCAGACTGCAAGCTCCAGCTTATTTTCTGTTTCTTGATCTGTCAGTCACCGATTATTGTTGCTTGTAGCCTATATACTTGCAACATTTTCCATTGTGCTTGTTGGTGGTTTTCGAAAACGAGATTCCCAGCCTTCTTTGAGTTTTTTGTACTTTGCCTTTATTCGTATTGCACTCATTTCTGAAAGCTTAATCGGAATAATCCCTGCAGATGAATGTTTCAGGTCCTCACAAAAGAAAAGTCTTTTCTCAAGCTTTTGTCGGAGAATAAAAACACAGTCGTTAAGAATATATAAAGATACATCTCAGAGTTTAACCTTCTTGTAACGAAACTTAGAAATCCATGCCGAACCATGGAAAACCGCTTCAAACTATGATGTTTTCGACACCAAACTCGACTGTTTCTTGGATAAAAAACGTCCTTCTGGCATTTACCAAACATAAACACGTCCATAAGATTGTCAGATCATGTAGCAAAATATTTTATTGTTCTACAGTCCAATGACGGTGAACTCCATACCATTGCAAACGACGGCTTCTGAGTGACCGGACGACTGTCCTGATGCACAGTTCTGGTATTAGCAATAATGCCAGATACACTTTGGTAATCACGAGTGATGATTGTCATCGAGGACTTCTAATTTTTTACAACCCTCTTCAGAGTTCAACAGCTACAATCATTAAGTTTATGCGGCTTTTCTTTTCGCGACTGCTTCACATCTCAGATGCTTTTATAATAACATTATTTACAATTGATTGAGACACTTACCAAATCCATGTTAAGAACCGATGAGTGGCAACATTAACACCCAATATAAACTCTACCCACTTACGCATTGTCTCATGTATGACATATATGGCACTACTTGCACTTTTATCTCGTTTTATAACATTTTGCGGAACTGCCAGATTCAGTTTTCTAATATTTTAATAAAAGCTGTTAAATTGGTATTGTATGAATCATAGTTACTTATTAATATAACAAGGGATAAATTTCAATCCTTATAAATAAGTTTATAGTCAATCTGATAGCCAAGGATAATTTATAATAGAAGTTTTGGAAAAACTGGTAAAAATAGTCTAAATTTAGACATTAATAAATAAATATTTGGTTAAAGCAAGGTAAAGAAATATGTAAAATAATTCTGAAATAAAACTCGCAGGCAATAAAAAACAAATAAACTAAAAAACTAGGAAAAACCACCAGAACGAGATACCAACAAATGTATGGTCCATCTTGAGAAAAAAGAATATGAATTTTTGGTATGTTTTGTTGGGGAATAATAGTATGGCATTATTACTCAGTTTGATAGGCATCCTAAGCAAAAAATAAAATGACAATCGGCCAAGAGGTCTATTAAAAATCTACAATTGAATTATTTTGCAAACAAAAATAAATGTAAACGTCCAATTCATTCAATAAAAAAAAATTACTAATAAATGCAATAAATCTTAATAAACTTTATGTGCATCTTATTGTTATCCTAATTAATTTTTTATTTGATTATACAAAGGTTTTTGAACATCGGGAAAAAAAATTTATTACTTTCCTAATTTGTATTCATTATCAAATAAAAGCGCAAAATGTCAAAATTGATTATTATGAACGCCTAATGGTTAGAGCTCTGACAATACGAAATATTTAGGATTAGTTCAATTAGACAACCAATCCTACAATGATAGTTTTATCATTTCTCACAAGCCTTATGTAAAATTCGTGCACTTGTGCTATGTATTCAAAGGTGGCGCTATATTTTTGCAAATTAAGAATTCGGACAACACGTTAAGCAATTAAAAAATTGACAATAATTATAACATCAAAGTGTTAAAGCAACACTATTTAATTTAAAATAAAAAAAAACTTAAATCATAAATTTTTAGGTTTAAAGAAAAATTAAATAAAACACCAATAATAATTTTATAAAATTAGAACAAACTTTTTTTGTAACTTTAGTGAGCCATTGTTAACCTATTATAATATAACAAAATATTAATTAACTAGGATTTTATTTGCAAGTTTGCAACTTTGAATCGTTCGTATAAACGAATAAACTGAAAACAAGTAAAACATAATTAGTACGCGAAGCGCAATTGTCTTAGTCAGGGCGTTATACGAATAACAAACGATATTTCTATGATGCCGAAGAAGCCATAGTGTTCAGCGTTAGGTGTTCTATTAATCACTAAACTGAAATAGTCATAATCAGAACAGCTAAAATAATCTGCCGTATCTTACGGTTGAAGACGTTGGCGATAATTTTGATTTTTGTAATCAGCGGTTGTTTGGACACATATGTCATAACTCTGTCTTGATATATTGGGATACTAAAGTCGTAACTGAAAATCGATGCCCTTGGATGTACAGAGTAATACATTGCCAAGACTCTATGAGAGTGAAGTGTTGCGGTTTTATTCGTTTCTAGGGGAATAATTGACATGTGGGCTCTTAAAGCGTTGGTTATAAATTTTAACATCTCCACAACAATAATTAAAGTCACTCCTGTTAACTGTACGTTGTTCGTGATCACTTGATCGGTGAGAAATTGGATAGAGCAGTTGGTCAAGCTCTTAAATATTTTTTTATCCATCTTTACGCTGCTGGTGCAAGTTTTAACGAGAACGGTGTAACACCGTAAAGGAAACTTTCTACAGCGGTGCGATGAAATTAGGATAAAAACTTTTAAAAAGAATTAAGATGTTGATTAATGTCTCCACAATGATCAGCGTCAAAAATACTGTCGAATGATATGCTGCATGACATATGTGAGTGTAATAAATTTTCTAAATCGTAAGGGTCACTTCCGGTTGCCATTAACCGATTTGGTTGAAAATCAATCCCATTAAAGATACTGACCTAAGATGTGTGTATGCCAAGTTTTAAGTTAATCCGTTAAATAAAACGGAAGTTATATTGTCTCCAGACACACACAAGACAGACAGGATGATAATCTCATTAACTTTTCTATAAGCTCCGGCTGTAGTAAGTTAATAATTCATATAAATAAAAAATAAAGTACAAATCGCAGCTTGATAGTTGAATACAACTGCTTGAAACTTGAAATTTTATAAATTGGGGCAGAAACCTTACTACGTCTTGAACAAGAGAACAAATCATAGAAATGATGAAAATAAATTTTCCGATCCACGGTAATGCAAATTAATACAGATTCTTGATTAAAAACAAAAAATAAATGTTATCTACCCCACAGAATTACAAATTAGTATAAAATATAGTATGACAATGTTTTGTTGTGCATAACTATAGCTTGTTTGTTGTTATTTTTCACTAGATATTGTTCATTTTATACCAATTTATTTTATTTCCTTTAAACGTGCAGATAAAATTGTTAAGTTGTCTGTCCTTTCCCTTGTATAACTTATAAAACTTCGCCTGCAAAGCCTTTCGATGCATTGAGTATTATTGTTGGTCCCAAGCTCGGATAAAGGTGGAAGGATTTTTTGAATCAAGCTAACACACTGCTTATGGACATAAATACACAAACCCGCTCACAAAGCTAGAGATATAATAAATAGGACAGTTTTACCAGAAACAACCACAGCGAGAAATAGGACAACGAATTCATGAAAATCAAAAAATATTCTCAGAATAAGTACCTGCAACATCAGATTTTTAAATATAAGAAAACGAGGGATTACTAAAGAATTTTCAGATAGAAAAATAAATATATCCGATTGCAAGAAAAAAAGGAGGGAAGAGCTCACACCATGTTATATAATTATATAATGATATACAGTGGAGTGCTAAAGTTACAAGAGCCAAAGAGGAAGTCGCTATATTAATACATAAAAAATGAATCAAATAGTAGAATGTAAATATATGTCAGAAAGAATAGTCTATAGAAAAATCAAAATAGACGACAAGAACATACAGCCTTATCTATAGTGTACAAGGCATAGAAATGACAATTTACTGCTATTTCTGTCGCAAAGCTACGTGTTGTTTAAAAGGTACTTTTTATTCTTTCACCAATCGTTTTACAAATACTAAAGACAATTCTGGTTTTAAAACAAATAAACTTGGGGGTAGCAATGCAGCAACGGATTTAGGAAATCAAGCTGCAGCGACAAAATAACGCGTAAACATCTTTAAATAAATCCTGCTCAGCCTACCAACATTCGTCATTTTACTTTCAAAGCGTCAAGACGTGCTTTATCGCTGTCCCAAGTGTGTGAAAGATTAAAGTGCATTTATCCAACGAACAGGTCTTATAATATCAACTTTAAAAGCAACATAAATTGTAAGTTACTTTCAATTTATTAAAATAACCGAAAACATTAATAATGATAACCCAATGGAAATTCAAACGCTAAACAAGCGTAAATCTGATTCATTACATCGCCACTTAATGAAGTGCAAAAACGCTACGCATGGACCCCAAACATTCCAACGCAAAACAAATATGATCTACTTGCCAGTCAAGAAGTTGACCCAGTTGATAACCCTTACGATAACCATAATCAGCAAAACACAAACGGAAAAACTAAACCCAAAATACCGCCTATCTATCTACACAACGCCATAAACCGCACAGCCCTGACTGCAGATATTAAACAACATCAAACGAGTTCACGACCTTTTGTAACACAAACACCTTAAGAATCAACCTAACTGAAGAGAATGACTACAGAATTTTAACAAAACACCTTAAAGATAACAACATCAAATTTCATACCTTCCAAAACCCTGTCGGCAAACCCCTCAATGTCGTGATCAAAAACGTACCACCATCCATAACAGAACAAGAAATATTCACCGAACTTAGCAAAACCCTGTCACTTATCAAAGTCACACGCCTGCTTACAAAAAATAAACAGCCGCTTCCAATTTGCGCAGTCGACCTGAAGGATAACGAAAACGCTAAGAAAATCTTTACATTAAAAAGCATGTACTACTCAATAGTCACAGTAGAACCGAGAAGAAAGCCATCAAGCATTCCACAATGCCACCGCTGTCAAGGCTATGGCATACCAAAAACTACTGTGCATTAGATCCGCGCTGCGTTAAATGTGGCGATAGCCACCAGCATCAACAATGCAAGAAAAAACCTGAAGAAACACCCAAATGTGCCAACTGCGAAGGACTACACCCCGCAAGCTATCGCGGCTGTAGCCACCACCTAGAGATAGTACAAAAACGACAAAATAACATCAGCAACTTCAACCAATCCAGCACAAAACACAATAGGAACTATTTTGTCAATCCGAACCGCTCATATACAGATCAAGCTCGAAACACTGCACCGACCAACTCCACCCTTACTAACCCTAACCAGACAACCGATCCAATGACCTCACCTAACATAAATAATATAGCCAAAATCCTTGTTGATCTCCTTACCCCTTACCTCCCCATAATTAAAAATTTTATCACTAGTACACTCCTTCCTCTACTCCTCAATGGATCCTAAATCGCAGAAAATCATCGAAAAACTATCAATCCTAAACTGGAATGCTAATGGCGTCAAAAGTCAAAGATCAATCCTTATAACCTTCCTTGCCAGACATAACATAGACATCGCGTGCATCACAGAAACCCACCTATCTGAAGTAGACACGTTTAAAATTCCAAGATACCAAATTCACAGAGCAGATAGAAACGCCCAAATAGCTGCTAGTGGAGTAGCTATCCTCATTAGAAAGAAAATTTGCCACAATCCTGCCCCCGAAACAAAAAACCTAAGCCTTGAAACAATAGGAGTTAAAATTAAAAATAAACGATCAAAACCTCGCACTAATCAGCACATACAGACAGCCGAACAAGAAATTAATGGAGGACGACATAAAAACCATCTTCAACACAAACGAGCCACTCCTGATGATTGGAGACCTCAACACCAAAACCAATTATGGGGATGCAGAGCTAACAATCCTGAGGGAATCAAGATGGAAGGCTACGCGACTAAATACTCCTTCCAAATAACAGCCCCGAGGATTATACTACTACCCGTATCGCAGTGATCACCAGCCGGACATACTAGACATAGTACTCCAAAAAACTTCGATAAACCAACTTTTCAAACTGTAGTAGAAGAACTAGATTCTGACCACCTACCAGTTATAATAACATTTATTAGCTCACCTCAGCTGGTACAGCCAGTACCAAAACTAATAAACGGGATAATTAACTGGGAACAATTCCAAGCCATCCTAGATGATCAGCTGATATGCCCAACCGGTCTTATCAACCACGAGGACATTAATCTAACCATATCCAAACTAACAACATCAATAACTAACAGCGTGCAAAGATCAACACTAGCGCCCAAAACTAACAAAACCTAATCACCATAGCTTGCCTCGAGAAATCACAGCACTAATCAAAAGAAAAGTCAAGTCAGACGCGAATGGCAGAGAACCAGGATACCGGAAACAAAACGATTACTGAACAGGTTAACACACACCCTAAAAAGATGCTTGGATGAGCTGAGAACCAACTCATATAAAAAATACATAGAAGATCTCCAACCAGGTGACATCGGAATGTGGAGAGCTACAAAGCGCATATTAAAGCAAATAGAGGACATCCCAACATTAAGCGTGAATAATACACTACTTACTACTGACGAAGAAAAATCAACAGCCTTTGCTACCCACTACGAAAGTGTATTCACTCCAACAGTCACTTGCGCTCCAAACCACGCAACATATATAGTTAATCACGTTGAAACTCATCTCCCAGTAGTTACAAAACCGATAACTCCCTCTTCTCCCCTTGAAATTAAAACAATAATCGACAGTCTCCTAAAAGAAAAGCTCCTGGGCACGATCTCATTACCAACCTAATATTATCTCAGCTCACCACCAAAACCTTAGCCTATCTAGCAACAACTTTTAATGCATGTCTTCAGCAAGGTTATTTCCCACAAACATGGAAGCATGCACACATACTGGTGATTCCTAAACCAGGTAAAGACAAAAGTTGATTAGTAGCTACAGGCCAATAAGCTTACTGACATCACTTTCCAAAGTTTTCGAGAAGATCATCCACTCCCGGCTAATGAATGAATTAACATCACTCAACATCCTACCAGCATTCCAATTCGGCTTTAGGAAATCACACTCTACGCAGCACCAACTCCAACGCATAACTGAAAAAATAGAAGAGGCTACGAAAACAAAGGTTATACAGTTGTAGTTCTCCTCGAGTATAGCCCAGGCCTTCGACAAAGTCTGGATCGAAGGCCTAAAAGCAAGATCATCAAGATAAAAATTCCAGCTACCTTAAAGCCATAGTCTTCTCCTTCCTAGAAAACCGCACTTTGCGGTGCGCATAAACTCCGTATCTTCTGAAACAAAGTCCATCCATGCAGGCGTACCTCAAGGAAGCGTACTGGGACCCCTATTATTCAATATTTTTACTTCAGATATCCCTAACATAGAGGCAACCCTAGCGACCTTCGCGGACGACACCGCAATCTTGACCCAACACACTGACCTTACCTTAGCTATTGAAAAGCAGCAGACTGCACTGAACCAAATATGCTCGTGGTTCAACCAATGGAATATGCACATCAACCACACCAAATGTCAGGCAAAAATATTTTCCCTCAGAAGAATTAGAAACCCTCCCAGCTTAACAATCAACAACAACACTATTGCCTGGAATCCCGCCGATGCCGCCATCAAGTATCTGGGAGTGCTCCTTGACACTCGACTTACCTGGAAACTTTATATTAACTACAAGTTAAACCAAGGATACGCGCGATTGGCACAACTTTACCCTCTCATTAATAGAAAGTCATCTCTTAAGCCCAAATGCACCACTATGATGTACAAATCTCTAATACGACCGTTGGTGCTATACGCATTAACAATCTGGAGCAACACTGCAAAGTCAAACATAGAAAAAGTCCAAAGACTACAGAACAAAATTCTCCGCATAGCAGTGAATTCTCCTTGGTTCATTCGGAACGAACAACTACATTACGAACTAGACATACCAACAATCCAAAGCTACATCGCCGCGAGTGCCAAAAAATTCTTTGAAAACTTACATAAATGTGAAGGTGCAGTTCTATACAACTTAGGCAGACCAAACATACACGAAAGACTCAAACGAAAATTACCACAAGATTTATATCTAACCGAACTCGACACTGATTAGTTAATATAACAATTAGTTAACATACTTGTAAGGGTACAACCTACCTCATAAACTATAAAAGAACGTACTGTTATTGCTTACTTTACTATTATTATCATTGCCATGTATAACATGTAACTGATTGTTGAGCTGGCAAATAAATGATTTAAAAAAAAAGACCATTAACACAAAATGCAAGGGTTTTGGTATTATCTGTATAGGTATTTAAGAATGTGCGAGAAATGGTAAGAATAACTTGCACCGAGGAACAGATATAAGCTTGTATATGTCAATAATTAGTGATTGTAATAGCGCGTTAATTAATTAGCTGCTAGTCCATTGTAGATGTAAATAATGCTTATACATTGTTAAATAATTGTTAAGTACATATACATACCAAGTTCGTTGCACTAATTTGTTGAAACTTAAAAGTTTTTTGTTTCTTTTCTTACTTTGTGTTCATTTTATAATTAGACTGCAATTAACTAATGTTCTACTTTCTATTTAATTCATTCATTTTAAATTTATTATATTACATCCAAGCGTTTAAAAGAGTTAACATGTCCCACACTTATGATATTTGAAATGATTAAGTTATATATTTTCATTGTACTTATCTAGTACAATAGACATCTACAATAATAGTGTTATATGTTAGCATCTTAACTTGATTATAAATAATTCAATTTGGTTAATACAAAGAAACTAATTGGTAAAGTAGCTCTTTTTGGGGAAAATAACTAAAAATTATTTTCATTTATTGATCGAGTTATTTTTTGGTTATTCATAAATCATTGTATGTTTTCTTTAATTCTTGAAACCTTCACGCGTTTTACTTCCGACGGCTTCCAGTTACTACTTGTAGCCATCAGAATCTACAATCACCCATCCATCCACTTTTATATAACCAGGATTATGAACATTGTCTACACTATTACAACAGTCTTCATCACTTTTATTAAGAAAAATTAACGTGGTCACTATCAGGAAAGCTCATATCCATTATCGAGTAAATGGTCCTCGAAAACGAGCTTCTTCTTGAAATTCACTATTATTTTCTTTACTTTTCCTATTCAAAAATGTTTGAAGTACACTTATTACACCTTCCGTTGCTTTATTTCTTTAAGAGGCGAATAAAACCAGTTTGAAAATATGTTTAAGATTTCACTTACAGACTTTATTGACGAAGGCTTATTTGGCGATGTTACGATCATAGAAGCGGTTTTAAATATAATTATTCTTAAGTTTCTTTCCATATCTTCTGTGTGCGAAACTTTTGGAGTACTTTGTATGGCTATAGCTTCAATTTTCTATTTCGGCTGCGTCTTCACCATTGAATTCAGAGAGATTTTAAAAATTTTTGACAATGGCTTTCCATACGCCAAAAAGATAGAGCTTTAGCAATGTTTGCAGGTACTAAAACTCCAAAGCTCCATCTGCGCTGTGGTAAACTTAACTGAGAGCAAAGTCAAAACACTTTATCCGTGTGGAATACTCAATAACTTCTAAGTCTTTGTGATGAACTTCTTTTACGGAGAAACCCCCTATAGGAATTTTTTCTTTGTTGCAGAATCTTTCGTTCGGTTCACATGTTCAGCTTTTTGGCCCATTTTAGGAAGATGATAGAGGAAATTGTAAAACTATTTTTGAGTTAGTTTGGTGTTTTTAAAATTTTTTGATTTTTCTACATCCGTATTTGTAACGATTTTCTAGACTGTAGTAAAACTCCTTATTTACTAGAAATCACCAATCTGTAGAAAATACAGATATGGATACATACCTCCCTAGACAAAAAAAAACCTAGGATACTTATAGTATGTAGTAAACATAGTGATACATACCCATCTTGCTATTTTTTCCATAATGCTATAGAAGCTGTATAGTCGATAAAAGTAAAAGTTTTCTCTAAAATTTTATTCAGCAGGGTCGTTGTACTGGGTACTTTGAATATTTGAGCCGCTTTTGCTTTTTCTACCTTCCTTGATAAGTATAAAACCTTTTTCCTGTCAATTGGCGCCATAATCAACCTAAAATAGAAATAATTAATTATTTTCTAAAACATTGGTTATAGGAGAAAGATTTCACTCTTTATAGCCACTTGTAGTCGTAGAGAGCAAACATAAGCCATCCCTTATGGCCACTTAGTGGCAATGTGGGGTAAGACGCTAAAAATATGTCTCTTTATTTGGTTCCTTAACAAATTTATTTTTATTATTTGTTTTTTACGCTAGTTTTTTTGGAAAATTTTGAAGCTTAAATTTAAAATATTTTTATAGCAATGGCCATATACGGTACCTCTCTCTAGAGTCAATTTTGCATAATAATACTGTGCTAAGAATTGAGTTCAGAAACTCAGTTACTATAAGCTGATAAAAGAACCGAATTATCTTTAAAAATACCAAAAAACTATGATTGTCATTTTTTAATAATATTATATGTATTTTTGAAGTGAAAATATTGTAAGTCAATCTGTAACAAGCAATTAATTATAAAAATGTAAACAAATTCCAGATAATGCATTTATATTCTCTGCTTATTTCGTTTATGTACCCTTGATGAGGGGTATTTTTTTAATTATTTTTAATGGTATTCGGCCTTTGCTCCGCGAATAAATTTATATTACATTTTAATCAATAAACTGCATTTTTTTCTATTTCCTTCCTTATATTTACTTCATTATGTGTGACAGCTAAAAGGCCGGATATTCCATAACATAAGAGCGAGAACTCTAATCGGGTATAAGCTATTAGCCAACAAGTCCCCCTTTTTCCTTTTTTATGTTTTACCTTGTTATTGCATAATCAACACTAATGATTTATGTGGTGACAGCGTGCTCAGTGTTTGGTCGCTATAAAATATTTCAAAAGCGAGATATACTCGCAATGTAGCTAATTGCGTCCCGCTTGCGTTTTTCTTATTCAGTTTTATTAGTTTCTTATAAATAATTCTTTTTAAATGTTACATTCAATTCAGAAACTAATTTTTCTTAGTTTCAGTACGAATTTAAATTTTTTCAAATTTCTTTGTTTAAGATTTTAATTTGAAAAAGAATTCTTGTTTTGCTAGTTAGGTTTTGCATAAGAGTTTTTATTTTAATTTTGAAACTATCGTTTTTTTCACCCACTACTTTCTGATCCGGTATTCAGGCATTTTTATTTTGTTTCTGACAATTCTGTTCATTTGCTATTTAAACTTTAATATCGATATCTTCAGAATAAAGGATGAATACTTTATAAAAAGGAGAGAGAAATATTTTATGAAGCTTCAAACTCTAATTGATATTGTTAAAAACTGAAGTAAATCAATTTTTTTGTATTTTAATGAGTGCTTAGTAAAACTAATGAGGGATTATAAATCCTGTGATGAAATTAGTGATAAAAGACAGAAAAATGTAAGATTGATACGGCTTTCAGTATAATGGTTTATAATAAAATATTACTTGGTTAAAGCCCTCCTAGTTTGACAGGGTTTCAAGCTAGTTCCTATAAGTGCAGCTCTGCGTCTAGGACAAAATTACCTAAGGCAGTTATTGCAATGTTTAATAGTAATTCTTCCTGAGTATCGGATAAGAAAAAGTTTACCAGATATGGTGGGTACCAAAGAAATGAAATACCCTAGGGAACCAAAGTTAGCAATAGCAATAGACTGAAAAGTATTTCACAGGAGCTTTAACAATCTATCACATCAAAAACAAAAAGGTTAGAAAGATTTTTACGTAGATGAAAAACAATTTCTGAGTGGAAATTCACATCTTACAAATAGAAATCTCTCAGATTAGGAAGGAAAAAAAATTATGAATACAATTCTTAAAATACAGCTTTAATCTTAAGTAAAACTAAACAAAAAGCAAGAAAAAGCACACATTACAAAAAAAGAACTATAAGAGTAAGAACGTGAAACGTACAATGATTAACAAGAAAAGGGGAAGTAATATCACAAGAATCTAGTAATTCTAACCGAAAAAAAAGATACAAAAAAAGGTCTAAAAAACACATGGAAATTACATTTACTTATTTATAGAGTACTATAGAAGAAATAAAAAATTAAAAAATGGTGTATACACATTTAAACAACTTAGTTCACGAGATGAACCGCGTCTATTTTGGCTAAATTCTCGTCGTTTCGGCATCGGCTTTGATGCCATTTTCAAGAGGTTAGCTCTTCACTCGGGGTCTCAATCTGCCTACTCCCCAAGGAGAGCTATGAGTCTTTAAATAAGACTGAGCTTTCGTGTGACCTGCTTGATCTTTTATAGGGCTGGAAGTGAAAGTTTGTTTGGCGGGAGATGCGTTGGGTTGGGGAAAGTTTGTAGGATTAAGGGTGTTGCGTAATTGACGGTGCGGAGCAATAAGGGACTTCCACATGACAGGCAAACGCTGGCTGTCACCTCTTGTGTTGAGGCACTGTGGGCGTTTTTCTATTTCAATTGCCTCACGTACTATTCTGCTGGTAAAATGGGAAATGGGGGCAATGGTTTTAGCCCCATAGAAATTAATTTTGTGGCCTGTTTCTTTGCTGTCTTTGGCAAGTGCCGAACCATTATCGCCTTTCCGTACGGCCAGAAACTGCCCGTACATTCGGCTAGATATTTGCCGATTTGTTTGACCTATGTAGGTCCTTTGGCAGTCTCCACAAGGTATTTCATACACTCCTTGGGATTCATTGAGGCAGTGATCCTTTGCTGGGCGAATAAGCCCAGATATTTGGTTGTTGGTCGTAAAGACCGTGCGGATATTTTGCCTCATTAGTATGCGGCTTATTCTATCGGTGATGCCTCTGATGTAAGGTAGGTATGCTTTTTGTTGGTCAGCATGGTTTTGGGATTGAGAGTTAGCGTTTCTATTTATATTTTTGATTCTATTAGTTAAGGATTTGTTGGAATATCCATTTTGCAGTAGGGTCGTGGTAATGGATTTGATTTCTGTTTGGCGATTTTTTGTATCTGAGAATCTAATGGATCTCGTTATGAGGGATTTTGCAACCGAATGGATTTGGGCAGGGTGGTGATGGGATTTGGCATTTAGGTAGCGGTTAGTGTAAGTGGGTTTTCTGTAGACAGTGCAATAAAAGCTGTCATTAGAAGGATTTCTTGTTACGAGAGTATCTAGGAAGGGAAGGGAATTGTTATGTTTAGTTTCCATGGTAAATTTGATGTTGGTGTGGATTTGTTTGAGGTGGGAAAGGAATTCTGGAAGGGTATCATGTCCATGAGTCCAGATAACAAAAGTGTCATCGACATATCGTTATTTGTTTACAAACATCCCAATTCCTGATACCCTACAGTTATTAAAGTCAACGTATAATATAAATAACAATATCCTCTCCCTAATAAACCATTGGCTATCCAATACTTACTTTACCTTCCAAAATAAATTTTACCGCCAAACTAATGGTGCTCCCATGGGTTCCCCACTTTCACCTGTCATTGCTAACATTTTTATGACCGATTTTGAAACAAAAGCCCTTGCCTCCTTTTACCTTAAACCTACTGGATACGATATGTCGATGACACTTTTGTTATCTGGCTTCATGGACATGATACCCTTCCAGAATTCCTTTCCCACCTCAACCAAATCCACACCAACATCAAATTTACCATGGAAACTAAACATATATATATATATATATATATATATATATATATATATATATATATATATACGTGGAAAGAAATTAACGACCGTTTACTAGAAATCAAAATAGCTAATTTGTAACACTTTCGAGGCTAACATTATTAATAATAATATGCTAGCAATTGAAGAAAAAATTTAATACCCTGAAGAAATAAACAGAAAAAACAACAAGCAAGCTGAACTTATTTTAACAGGAGACTCAAAAAGCAAAATGCGGAGATTTTAAGAAGCGGAATAATAATGTAAGAAAGTTGGCCACAAATATATTTTTACACATCCAACATAAGAACTTAGATTAACTGTCAATTTCATAATTGTTAGAAAAAAACGTATAATCAAAATGGGAATTAAGCCATCACTCAATTATAGAAACAACTATCTGCAACAGGAGAAATTATATTAAAAAAAGAAAAGAAAATTAAGGAACAAAAGAAAAGCAAATAGAAGAACCACGAGAGCCTATTTATAAAATTAAATCTCTACAGCGAAAGAACATTAGAAAATTATACACTACGCCACAATTACAAGAACGAACACCACAGTATATGATAAAATGGAAAGAAACAATTTATAATCAAAAAGAGAGGATAGATAAGAATAAACGTTATAACTGAAACACCAATATTAATTAAAATTAATAAGTTAGAAGGCCCAGGAAATATCAAAATAGAGTTAGTAAAATATTAAAAAGAAAATCTAATAGAAATAATAATGAAAATGTTTTAGAGAAAAAAAATAATGTTTATTACAATTATGGAAAGCATAACAAGTGACAAAAAAATACTATGGTCTATGATAAACAAAATCGAGGACAGAATAAAACTGTAGAAATGTATTTCATGAGACGAAGCTTACAGTATACACACATGAACAGATTAAAAAAGGAGTAATTCTGAAGGAATACAGAAATAGACATATCAATTACAAGTAAACTAGACGACGGAACACGAATGTGGTAAGCATATGTTCAAATAGAGATGGCCCATATTGATTATGATTTGATCAACTAGGGGAAGAAAAAGAAGAAGCGACCAATGCTTAAATCACAATTATCTATATCATAATACGAATATTGAAAAGACAGGGTAAACTAGAGGTTGAGCAAGACAAGAAGAAAAGAAGTCTTAAACGATTGGTCAAAACTTTTACGTTTTGTTTGCGTCATTTTTCCTAGTTTTAAACATTTTTGCAAGACCTAATTAAAACGAATTAAAAATATATGTTAAAATGTGAAAATTACAAATTTTTCTTTATTATTAAAATAATTGTAAGAGTTTAAGTAGATATCATAGGGTTATAAACATTTCCCATACCAATGTACTAGAGCTAAAAACTTTGAACTTAGCTAATTCGACAAAAAAATTTAATGCAAAATGATTAAAAAACAAATTGTACGTGTACTTCATTGCATAGGAAAACGAAAGCAAACATTTTAATATTAAGGTACATACCAGTGGCGTCAACTAGTTTTGTCAAACCGACGTGGTTGAGATGTACAGTCTTCTGAAGAAAATCATTTGGGATATTGCTGAAAACCTCCTGAATCCATGCCTCTAAGTTCTCTAATATGCTAGATATTATCATGTAAATCTCCTCGTTTGCGTAACTCCACCAATAACAATCACATGGAGTGAAATTTAGACTTTTTGGGCAACATTTGCGTACTTAAGAGAAGTATGCAGGAATAACAACATCCGTGCTGTGGCGATATATGCAGTATTTCAGTAAGCAGTGCGGAATGAAATAAGAAGGTTGTGTTACAATTTACTCGTCCTTTGATCATATGAAAATGTACCCTACCACAGAAAATCCCGCCAAATGTGAAGTGCGTGTATACAAAAAAACTTTCGGCAGGGGCAAACTGTGTAATCTTTATAGACCAAATGCGATGAATGAAAGTGAAATAGTGTGGACAAGGTACTGTTACAGGGTGGCTTTATTCCCAGGTGA
Source organism: Sinelater perroti (assembly GCA_036346155.1). Lineage (NCBI taxonomy): Eukaryota > Metazoa > Arthropoda > Insecta > Coleoptera > Elateridae > Sinelater > Sinelater perroti. The sequence goes on along the minus strand of JARFIY010000370.1, from coordinate 14,567,410 downwards.
AAGAATTTTTTGCAAAATAAATTTCAAATCTTGTAAGATATTATGATAAGTGCCTTAATTTGTATGATGATTTTGTTAAAATGATTATAACCTTCTAATGTGTATAATAAAAGTTCTATATCTAAGCGTGTTTGTCATTAATAACCACACAAAGATTTCTTTCTGAATTGTTCTTGTAAATAAGAAATGAAATTGAGTAAATTAAAGGCAATGTTAAGCAAAGTGCAAAACAAAATTCTTATGCAAACCATGTGGCGATCAAAAACATGCAGGTGTTTTTACGAATTCAGAAAAAATAACTATGTTTAATAAATTGCTTAACCATAACCTCATTCTAACTGAGCTTAAATTTTACTCTTTTTTATAAAAGTAGTGACTATTGCCGTTGAGTTCTGGTAGGAACCTGAGTTAAAAAATCAAAAAGTAAGTTATTTTATAATCTTTTAAAAATAACTTGTGACCCACTCTTCATTACAAATCTTGACCAAGGACAGTAATAATTAATAAAAGAGCTCAAAAGGAAGAAAAAGTTTAAGAGGAAAATGTTGCAAATCAAAAAAGGATGTTACGCATAATAATATAAACTTAAAATAAATTGTCTAAGTATCAAATTGCTTATCCTAGAAAAATATAAGTTATAACTAATCACATTTAATCGCTCCTTATAGCCAAATCACACTATATTACCTTTTTAAATTATTTTTATTTAAAACAACAGAGTCTGCAATATTCAGAATTTGTATTTACTATTATTTATATATAATTCTAATGCTTTTTAGTTTAAAACTTATTTCATTTTATTTTTTACTTATAATTTTTGTCAAATCTTTTATAGTTTTGTAATATATTCTTCTATAAATTCTTTTTTAATTTTCACCCCTACTTTAATTCCACTATCAACAAAGAAAGTAGAGTTAGCTCCTTACCAAAGATTTCAATCTATCTGCTCTTGAAAAAGAGTTAGTCTTAGAAAAAAATAAATTTTTTAAGTGTTGTGATTTTTGTAAATAAAATAAACAAATATATGGCAAAAATGCACTGGGCTGGAAATAGTGCTAAGCTTGTAAATATCACATTAGTGATGGCGTGATATAATTAGTCTACAAATAACAGTGACGATACTATATAACAAATCATTTCTTGTATTAAGGTATTAAGTACATTAAGAGGGAGAAACGTAAAGGGACTGGGACTTCTCAAGTTTCGAGATGTAAAAATAAAATTATCAGATGGAGTATTATGTAATAGAGTTATTTTAGACTAAAAACACACCTAAACTCAACACATTCAAAAAATCCCAAAGAAAAGCTAATGTTAGCTAGACGAGCTCATATGGTTTAAAACGAAAAGTGATGTATTCGATATACACTACGGCGGTCAAACCCACGATAACATATGCAGCTTTGGTATGGTGGATAAAGATGACGCAAACAACTGCTATAATCGTGCCAAGTAAGATAGAGATATTTGCTTATCTGGAAATAAGGAGCGCCATAAACATAACATCAAAAAGACACTGCTAAACCTTCCTCCTTTTTTACTTCACAAGACTGTTTCTTAATGGACTACGCAACGAACCCATTCGCAAATATTGTATGAAAATGGAAACTTATTGGGTATTAGAGCAGACCACATGACACCCAAAATTTGCATTTGACATAAATTTCGAAATTAATATTATGGGTTGAAATAAATGTATAAATAAAAAAAGCAACAGAAAGAGAGACGGAAAAATCACCTGGCACACAAACGAGTCAAAAACCGGGTCTCAAACAGAACTGCAGTGTGCCAAGCAAAATAATTTTAGGGCTTATCAAAATAGACAAATCAATATATTCCCAAGCAGTCAAGCATCGTTAAAGACATTAAAAAAACAGAAGATAACATCCAGACTGGTATGGGAATGCCACGAAGAATTCAGTGCGTTGGTCCACAAAAAGTTACCTCTGTCGTGGAATAACAAGCAACGAAAAAGCTGATGAGCTAACACAAGAAAGATATGTAGGCCGCAAACCGGCTATAGCAGTACCTAAAAGTACAATACGAAGCCGGGTGAAAGATTTAGTCAAAAAAAAAAAATACCGGGACAAAGACATGGAAAAACCTTTATAAAAGGGCCACCCCGTAAACGAACTGAAGAACTCTTAGTACAAAATAGGTATCAGCTACGAACTATTATAACTTTTCTCAGAAGATATTGCTTTCTTGAAACACACCTCAACAAAATAGGACTGTGTAACGGAAACCTGAGTTAAAAACAATGTGGCAGAAAAACAAAGACAGTGAGTGTAAGGCTTCAGTTCACCGGAGGCAAACTATTTATGAAAAAACAATAATGGATCCAGAAAAATACAGGAACTATTCAGTAAGAAATTTGTACAGGACTGGATCAAGAAAACAGTACTGTAAAGAAAATGAGAGATGCACTATAAGCCTATAAAATTGCAATGCTACCGGAGACATAGATAAAACAGCTCTCAGCAAAAAAAGAGCATCTTACAATATTTCTGCACGTTTTTATTATTATTGTAGTTGCTTTTTCTTAATCTTTGCTTATTAGCTTGCAATTTTAGTTTTTTTTTAAGATCCGAAAAACAGATAAATGAAAGGGTTGATAAGGATGAACTAAAAGTGACGATATAGCATGGTAATGGTTAATGGAACCTAGGAACATGAAAACTAAAATGAAAAGGAGAACAAAGTAGTGTATAAATCTAACAGGACAAAACTAGATATATTGGTGATAACAGAAACGAATAAAAAAGGGTGTGAAGAGATAAAACTAGCCAACGGGCATATGTTGCTATGTAGTAGAGTACCACAAAATAAAAAAGCGTCTGAAGGAATAGCGTGTATTATCAACAAAAAATTAGTAAATTAGATTACAAATTAAAAGAACTAACAGAAATAATATTAATGCTATATCTTTCGTTTAAAAAAATAACAATAATTTAAGTATACGAGCCTAATAAAACTATAGAAAAGAAATAAAAGTTAAATTCTGAGAAAATTTAACAACGATCACAGAATTTAATACAGGCACAATCTTTATAGCTAGAGCTTTCAATAAAATAAGGAAAAATACAACAGAAAAGATAATGAAATACATGGAAAAATAAAGGTACTATAATGAAGGAAACTAATGTATTTCTGTACCATAAATAACTTAATAGTAACTAAATTTTTATAAACATAAAATATACTTCAATTTACTAGAGTACTGCCAAGCAAAATGAAAAATTGATAATAGTTTATACATCAACAAAAAGATATAATAAAATAGTTCATAATATAATAGAAAGATATAATAGGAAGTGGCAATACAGAGGTCACCACCTATTAGTAGGAAATATTAAAAAAGCAAAAGAGTGCCATGAAGATACAAGATAGGACGATATGAGAGAACAATAAGAAACTATAAAAGCATACGAATTGTAAGAGGTAAAGGTAGCAATTAAATACGAAGAAATAATAAATGACAGTGGAAGAAATGTGGCAAAGAGTTAAGACAATAATTAAAAAGGCAGCGAAAGAGTCATGTAAGAGAAAAAAATAAAACAAAAAATACAAATGAAAAAACAAATTCAAACTTACATTTAAGCATTAAATTATGTGAGTACTAATTAGTTTATTATGATGGGGAGAAGTTTTTCGTTAGTAGCAGCAGACTTGCTAGTGGATAATCTGTAGGTTCTATGGGTGGTCTTTCTGATTTTCAAATCATAATTATGTATGCATATTTTTATTGAATGGACAAATACCACAGACGTAATATACTATTGTAGTTTACATTTATCAGCTTTCTTGAAATATGCTTCAACACCTCTCTAACTATAAGGTTGTACTCATTAGCCTATATACTAATTAATTTTGTTGATGTTTTTACGAAAAAGATTTCATAAGCAACGATATCTGGCAAAGAAGATCAATGCAATTTTTTATTTCTTTGTTTTGATTGTTTTCTAAATATGTTTGCTTTTGATCAAATATTTTTATTGGCGGGATTGGTATAATTGGTCTCTTAAATTTTTTTGTTCCTTTATTCGATAGTTTAATTTGATATTTTCAATTATTAAGCCCCATTTTGTACCTGTTATAACATGTTATCATGATATTTAAATTATACTCAAATTTGAAGTAGGTATTTGATATGCCTTTAACTATAACAAAGTTCGTAGATCCGGAATTTTGTTTCTGATTGTAGATCAATAAATTCGTACATAAATAAAAAACATATAAGTTATTTGGTAGTATTAATTAGAACAGATTACTTCTTTTGAGTGTGATTCTTTTGTGAGACATTTGATCTCTATCTCTGGTAGCACAGTAGCATTATGACTTATTGTACTTTCCTAATTTTTTTACAATATTTTTTTCCAGTATTCTCGTTGCTTGTACTAGTCTGTACAAGCCTCTTACTAAACAGTTACTGTGTTCTTCTGGATTTATTATTGGTTTTCCAGAAATAGTTTACTTCTTGTGAACTAAAACTTTTACACCAGATTTGGATGGATATTTATGATACTCTACCGCATTAACTACAGTTGATATCTCCATATAGGTATCCCCTGAGAAAAAAATCCTTACGAGAGGACCTATAATAGTTCGTAACTAATTCCTGCTTGGTACTAACAGCTCTCTAGTTTGTTTACAAGATTTTTTTTATAAAGGTTTTTCCATATTTTTTTTAATTATGTTTTCCAATCCATTCTCTCACCCGGTTTTGTATTGTATCTTTAGGTACTTCCAAAGCCGATAGATCCTTCTTGTACCATATCATCAACTTCCTCGTTGCTTGTAACTCCAAAGTGCTCTAAGACTCTCATCAGAGTTAGCTTGTAGTATACCAGAGCCTTAAGTTCTTCGCGGTATTTTTATACCAACCTAGGTGTGATTAATCTAGACTCTAGTGTCAGTTGTTGCAAATGGTGATCTTAGAACAAGAGAAAGCTGTTTTTTCGTCATGATTTTACATCATAAAGTGAAGGAATAAACAGCTACTACAATTCTCTACCTAGGAATTGATTCTAATTTCAGTATTTTAGCTTAAATTTTATTTGTATTACAGAACTGCATTACTAAAAAAGCTGTTTTTGAGCTGGTTTACGTATAACTGAAACAAGAATTGTTACAATCACGACATTTTTATTTGATATCTGATTGAATAACATTATTTTAAAGTATTAGCATATCCTACATAGATAAAACTTTCTTACTTAAAATATAATAATAACTGTGAGCTTCTACGCCCCTCTTAAAAGAAAGGCTTGGAAACAGAGATTTAAGGTTTCATATGTTCCTCCTTATTGCTCGGTCGTCTCGTACCATCTCTGATACGGTACGATGAGGCAAGCACCGTGCTTTAGATGGCCAAAGCATTGCCCCTCGTTCGAAATAAACACAGGTACCTAAATATTTTTAGTGACAAAGTAGGCCACCCACAAGACACCTGAGCCCAGGATTAAAGCTGGGTTCAACCGCACCGTAGCCTAACATTCTAATTGAGCAGGTACAGTGGCGCCATTACGTTAAATAAATTACACATTTTGCAGTAATACTCTTAAAAGATTCTGTTAGTTATTTTCAGTTAACTGTGCCATAATTGCATTAAAGTATTATTAATTAAGTAAAATATTTAAAGAAAACACAAACCATTTATGTGTAGAAAAACAACCGTAATGAGCAGAGTTCAATTCTAGTAGACACTTGACCAATTTCTTAAAAGTTCAGTACACTGATAAATTTTAAAGTAAACTACGTAAGTTGTAGCCCGGTTCTGGTGCACTGAAGTTTAATTAGGTGCTATTTCGCTCAGTAATACTTTACAATATTCTAATTCACTAATAGAAACTAATTTGTAAATTTAGTGAGTATAATCGAGAGTAGTTGGGTGCTTAGGCAATGCAAATAAATGATAACTACCCTTCAATTTGCAAAAATGAACTGGTAACCAAAAAGTACCCCAAATAAAAGTCAATAGTTGTAAATAAATAGCAATATAAATTTGGCATCAAATCAAAGAGATTAGAGCGTAACGCTATCAGAATCATAAATAAGTAGAACAGGATCGGATCTAGTAGAAATGTATATATAAAATGATTTAGCCCGTGTGTCAAGGGCTGAAGTATGTAAGTTCTTTACAGCGTGCTTGAGGCATCGAGAACGACAAATCCATTTGTAAAAAGGAGTTTAGTATTAGATATTAAATACTAAGAACAAGATAAAGGTACCAACAAAATATATGCAATAATTAAAAATAAGAACAAGGAAGCTTGCCTCACATAAACAAGAGCGCAAAAGTAAAGAGTACTAAGTTAGAAATGGTAAAGCTGAATACATTCTTTGAAGAAATAGTAACAAAAATATCAAGACACCAACTAAAGAAGCAAAAACCGATAGTAGAAAACATTAAATAAGAAGTAGGTTAAGAAAATGTTAGATAAATTCAAAAGTGACCTTCAACAAGAATTCTGGAAATATGAAGGGTAGTTAAAAGTGACATTAAAAAGATAATGAATAAGTTAAAGCATATGAAAACCTAAATAAAGTTATAACAGCAAATAAATGAAACGTAATAGAGAAACTAACAATAAAATAAAAGATGAGTGGGTTAAAGAAATCAAAAACACTCCAATAAGATACAAGAATTAGAAAATAAAATAAAATAAATAGCAAAAATATTGATATAATTTTATGACAGTGATAAAAATTAATAAAAATAATAAAGACAAAATTACAGAAATAATGTGAATTATTATAAAAGAAGATTTAGAAAAAGACTAAATTGAAAGGAGCAGATAAAATTGAAGAAGAAAGATATACAATCGATGCAGAAGGGATTGAACCGACAAGTTAAAGATGTTGAAGAAAAATCAGATCTCAAAGTAAAAAAGCAGAATTGACAAAAAATAAAAGAGAAGTACCAAGGTATATAGGAGATGTACAAGAAAAAAAAATTGCAGCTGTAAAAATAAGCTACTGTATAATGGAAATGAATGAGAAAAAATAAGATACAATAAGAATCTAAAGCTTGTTGGTAATAAACGATAGTCAAAATGTACTGACGATGACCAAGCAAATAAATTGAAATGATGAGAAAGGGAATTTTGAAGGACTAGGTGAAGCAAACCTGAAAATAGAACAAAAAGGAATAAAGAGCAAGATAATACCGAGTTAAATCAAGACGATGACGAAAAAGAGAATAACGAAGAAGACACGAACTGTGTGAAACTGTGTGAAAGCTGATACCTACTTACCCTAAATATTGCTATCGGCGAAATTTAAACAAAACAATTAAAAAAGAAAAACAGTACTTTTGGATTTAAACCCATAGCTAAAGTATTATAAGTAATAAAAAAATATAAATTAGTATTATAAGTTTAATAATCGTGCTGAAAATTTACACATATTTTGATGTTGTAGTTAAATTGTAATAACACATTGGTTTCTTTAATAAGATAAGCTAAACGTTGTGAACATGCCATATTGTTACAGTTAATTCAAATATTGTTACAAAATTAATTGTAACTTTATAATTAGATGTGTACTAACCAAACGCGTGACTTACGCCTACAACAAACAGGAACCAAAAACCTTTGAGCATTTGTTGGCGCAGATCTGCTCGTCATTCTATGCATTAGCGGACTGGCAGGTTCCTATTAAACTATCGCTTTTATAACAAGCCAAAAATCAGCGTGTACTCTTAAAATCGCGCCTCCGACTGCAATGAAAGTGGTCCCAGAGCAGCATTCGATCTACTTACGACTTGCGAAACTGCGTCACGCCAAAAAAGAGTTTTCGGAGCAAATCTGCGAAGCTTAAGGCGAGTAGGCATGCGAGTAATTAAGTCGGCGGTGCTCAGTGCCGCACATTTTTCACCCCAGATCCGTTGTGGTTTCCATTTGCGTAAATATTGGCCAACCCGCGGCGGCTGCTCTGATAACTAATTAAATGTAAATTAGATAATTAAGTTTGAGCGACGAATATCGAGCGGAGTTGCTAAATCTAGGGCCCATACTGACAAAAAGCTGGAGCGAAATGCAAATTGAGGCTCCGATCGCCACCGACTGACCGTTACGTCACGCGGCTCCCAACCGTTTTTTAACAACGAAAGTGATTGTTGATCGTTTCAATATAAAAAGGCCGGGTGCTTAGCAGGGAATCAGTTCGAATCGGTCTTCAAAAACCTTCTTATCACTAAAACATGCTCTTTCAAGTAAACCGTTTTGTATAACTAAAAGTATAATTGCATTAACAAATTTGTTCTAGGTATTACTTTTAGCTCTTTTGGCTACTGCCAGGGCTGGAATTATATTTGGATACGATGGCAGTCACGGAGGATATGGAGGTGGTCTTGGCGGCAGTATAGATGGTGACGGTCATGAATTTGCGTCTTACTCTTACGCTTTAGGACACGGACATAGCGGCTTGGGAAGCCATGGAGGTTCTTTTGGTATCTCTGCCCCTGTAGCCGTACACGCAGCTCCAATTGCTGTCCATCCGGTCCACGAGATTCATTCCGCTCCCGTCGCTGTACATGCTGCCCCCGTTGCTGTTCATGCTGCTCCAATTGCCGTCCATTCAGTTAAAGCTCTCCCAGTAGCCGTGCAAACGGTTCATTCTGCTCCAGTCGCTGTTAAATCAGTCAGTGTTCATGCTGCTCCAGTTGCAGTTCAAGCCATCAAGTCCATTCAAACTGCTCCGGTCGCCATAGCAACTTCTTCTGGTCACGAACATGGTCACGTTGTTGATTATTACGTAAGTACTCTTCAAAAGTGGTTAATTACCTAGTAGTTACGCATGTGTTTCCATTTAGGCTCATCCTAAATACGAGTTCAATTACGGAGTGTCCGATCACCACACTGGCGACCAAAAGAGCCAGCATGAAGTACGTGATGGAGACGTAGTAAAAGGCGAATATTCCCTTCATGAGCCCGACGGCACCATCCGCACGGTGAAATATGTTGCTGACCACAAAAATGGCTTCAACGCCCAAGTGATCAGACAGGGACATGCCCAACACCCTGAAACCGCGCACAAGAGCACATTTGTCGTCCCCGTGCAAGTCCATGGGCATGGAGGAGGGCACGGATACTAAAGCCAAAGCACACTTGTTATGTTTGTCATTTTACTCATCGACTGCTTAGGCCATTGATCATTGTTCTCATCTTGTAGTTGTCTTATGTGTAGTCCTTTACGCGGCATGTGTTATTTTGTATATAGCTATTTTATTTTGTATAATAAATGCTGATTTGAATCTGAGTTTTTAAATGAGTTGACAAATTGTTTCTTACAAGAATTTTCATTTACCTTTTTCCCACTTCCATTATAGTGCAAACTTCTTAAGTATTGATGAGCACCAAATACTAAAACTGCAACAAAATCATACAAATTTGGTATAAGTTTTTGTGGGAAGGATTTTAAAAATATTAGATTAAGTTTGTATTGTATTTTGTAGTTTAATTTACCAAATTATTCCTAATTGAACAAATTGTTCCTATACTATGCTATAGATTTTCAAACCAAGCATACGTTTTAAAGTTTAACAGGTGTTAATTAAAATCATAATCAATTTATGAAATTAGTTTTGTGTCTGCTTTTCTGAATTAACATTTTTGCAAGAAAATCTATAATGATGCACTAAAATCAACATTAATGTGAATATATTTGGTGGACGTAAACAGCCCAGCAATCCATATTTTGTCGCAAACTATTGTTGCAAGACACCTCAACAATAAAACTACTTTTGTACTGTAAAAGGAACTTATGGGATTTAAACCAAAAATTTTTATTATCAATTTTGTGGGTATTGGTGATGTGTCCAAAGAAGTATAAAGAATCTATTGGAATTTGACTGTTCAAGAATTTATCTGTGAAACAGACTCACGATCATTTCCAATAAGTTTATTTTATAAACACACCAAAATTATGAGTCAACATAAAACACTTTTCACTTTAATTTAGACTAATCTCTCATTATTAAGAATGAAAAAAGTTCGAATCATTTATAGAACATCATTAAGAAGTTTTTACGTCAAAAAATTTTAATGATAATCGAGACAATTCCATTACACGCACAAATTAAATATTTCTTTGATCACTAATTATTAGTGATTTAAAATCTACAAAAATCTTTGAGGACTACGCGCATCTTTAAACAAAACATTTGATATCTAAGAATAAGTCCAAAAAGACAAAAGATAGATTAGGAAGCCGGAAAATACAGAAAGAATGCGATGTAACTCAAGAAGGATAAAAGGTACAAACAGAAATTAAGAATGTGGCTAAATAAGAAAAACCTAAATGAAGAGACAAACAGATTACAAAAAAAATAAAGAAAGAACAATAATTATGAATAGCCAGAACCAGAGGACAATATCTTGATAAGAAAAAAATAAAAAATCCAAGATTCAAAGCACTAAAAAATAGAACTTAGGATGAAAAGATAGCAAAAACTGTTATGAATATAGAAACAAAAAGAATTGATAACAAAGCAAATGTAAAGAAATGCATAAACAAAAATCAAGAACAGGAGCAGGAATAATGTAATGTGGAAATAATGCAGAAATAAAACTGAAACAAACAGTAAAGATAACCAAACGCTTTTCTATAGGTTCTAAAAGCTTTAGGGGAGAAAATAAATAGACGATGATAAGTACCTTGACAAAAAATAGTAGCCCAATCGGAACAGGTCAAACAAGAACAGAGATATGGGAGAAGCTTTTCGAAGAGCTTTAGAAATACAAACAGTCGCAATGAGAACTACAAGCTTACCCAAAAGTATTAATGAAATAAAGGCACTTGTACTTAGGATTTGTAGATTTGTGAGTTTGACAGTGTCTAAAAAAAGTGATCTGATTGATTTTCTCAAAAACAGAAATGTCTATGGATTTAGTAGAAGCTATTGGCAGTTCCTGCAAAAGTACAAGAAATTGCATCGTAATAGGAAACCACATGTCAAAACTCTTTAACAAATTTTGAATTTAGACGAATTGCGGGAATGTTGTAACCCGTTATTGATTGTAGTAGTCTTAAACGAAATCATAAAAATATGCAAGTTGAAGATAAAAGAATTCAATACACCGTCGCGGATGACTTGTTACCGACCACATCTATAAGTAAAGCGTTACGTGAGACTCTAAAGATGTTAAATAAAATTTTAAAAAATAAATAACAATAAATGTACAAAAAACAAAATACAGGCACAGAAAAGAACTGTTGGTCGCAGAACTGTCGAATCTTGAACTCCGGATTGATCTGGTAGTATTAGGTTTTGCCCCTTGCTACGATTTTGCAGAATATGGTAATAAAATATCCAGAGATTTCTATCCATTTTGCTTTCTATTCTTCTGCCGGTTTCTACATTGCAAACCCAAATTCTGTTTACTTAAATATTTGGGAAAGATATTATATATCATGTTCTTACTAATACCCTATTCCTCTGCTACCAATCGTACAATCACTCAGCGATTTCATGCTAACATTTGTCGCACTAGATAATTCTTGTCTGGGGTTCTGCGTGTCGACGACCAAAAAGGATTCATTGGCAACAGTTTTCTTTTAGATTTTCTACTTATAGCTTTCGTTCCGCAAACTTGCACTAACATTTTATGTTTTTGTATCAGTATTTTCTAAATTGTAATATAACTTGATGCTTACTTATTGCTCCATTGCATGACCCTCTCTCACTTACTACGTTAGACTGCCCACAACGAATTTACCTTGATGATCACTCCATGTTGTAAGGGTTTGAAAAGAGCATCTATCATTCTCAGCTTTATTCTCAGCGCACCCGTTTCACATGTAACGAGTCCGCCAATCTGCGTTTAACTTAGCAATGACATTTGGTCTTTCGAAAGCATCATGATTTGACGTTTGATGCAAATAACCTCAATAATCAGCTGTGTTCACGATGGCAATCACAAGTAGCATATTCGATTTTCTATCCACTGCGTTTCATGCTTAGACAAAACGTTGTAAGCCACAGAAAATTCTTGTGCATATGGTGAGTTCTGTAGTCACGCAACGTGCAACAAGTGGTACCAAAGATTTCGCGAGGACAGGTTTAGTCTTGAAGATTTCACTCACTGGACGCCCTCAAACATTTGACACGGATGAGCTGCAGACGCGTTAGGCTGAACTTCCCACATATGGCGTATTTAATTTATTCCGGTCGTTACACTAGTGATACGCACTTCAAAACAGAAGAAGTCCGAAATGCATCGATAACTTTATCGCTCTCAAAGCCGGTGAGCTTCTATCACGGAATTCAGCTACCGAAAGATGGCAAAAGGTCATCGATGCCAACGGAGAATACTTTGATATAGCTTTTTTTGTTTGTTTTTAAATAAAACTTTAATTTTGCAGAAAAAAGCTGAGAACTTATTTATATTCCTATTAAATACTGTTGCGTATGCGAGTTTGCTTGGTCTATCTTATCGTTGAAATATCAAACTACTTACCAAACATTTTATACAAGCTTTGCATGTGGCGCTACCAAATTATAAGTGCGACAAGATTACAGCTCAGGAAAATGCGATATATATGGAAAATAATTAATATTTTAATTTAGTTAAATGAGCTATTACTAAAGCAGGAATTACAAGATCTTACGTGGAAATATTTATATTTTAACATCATATTATTATACCAGAATACCTAAGAATTAAAAAAAATAATTTTATACCTAAACACAAATTTTTTTCTTATAATAAGAGTTTTGAGCATCAAGATATCAAAATAGAACAGCATTCTGCAACATACGCTTTTAGATAATGATTCCGGACAACTATACGTATTTTAAGTATCGTGTAGATCATCAGCCAAACATTCGAGACTTCGTCTTACAGAAAAATTTACAAAACAACTTATAACTAAAGGTTAAAGAAAACAATCTTGCAAATTCATTAATGGCCCCATTAATTAGGATAATTTTGAATCGCTCTTGGATCTTCAATAACTGAACAGTTAAAATACTATAAAGGACCTAGATGCTGGTGTTCCCATTATTGCAAGTTCAATTTTACATGCAGTAAACTCATCAATTGCAACCCTAACAAAACGTCCATAGTTTAACTACAATTGCAAAGAGGCAAGCAAACAATCAAACAAATACCTAAATAATATTAACAATTATAGACGTATAGTTCTTCTAACATCCCCTTAAAGCTCTTATTAAAATCTATTGAAACACTAAACTCCACTCTTTCTGGTTGGCTTGAATAAGGGGCATTTGACTTGTCATGGGCTTTAACATATTATCGAAATAATTATAAATAATTTTGAAATAAAAGTTATGCTACAATGGTCTACTTAGATGTAGCACAGGTCTTTGCTAAGATCTAGGTTAGAGTCCTAAACAAATTGTATATTGAACACACTAGCTACCTGTAAACTTTTATCTTCTTCATACTTAAAGATAGAAGGTAAACACTTTAGACAAATTAGAGATATATGTGCAAGAATCCCACGAGAAATTATCTTAACACCATTCCTATTTAATATATATGCTTGAGATGTACCAACAGAATTTGAATCTTTAGAAACATTTGCTGACAATGCCGTTATAATCACACAGGAGTTTAACTTAAAAGTTGCAATACGCTGTTCGTACAATTAATAAGTTGTTCAAAATTAAAACATTCAAATAACTCCCTCTAAATGCCAAAGAAAGATTTTTACGATGAGAAGAGTCCATTTAGACAATAGACTTAACAAGAGCTACCACATTAATTAAAACAAATTAAGAAAACTTTATCTCTTAATATCCCAATGTTTTGTTATATAAAATCGACCAATACGACCGTCAGTATTACATAACTCATTCAAAACCAATATACGAATATTACAACGATTTTTTAGTACAGTTCTTAGAATTGCTGTAAATGCTACTTGGTTTATTTGTAACGATCAGTTTCACTTCGAGCTAGATCCGTCGTCAAATTAAAGATTTTTCAGAAAAAAAGTTTTAAAAAGCTTTTCAGAATGTGTTACAAACCATGCCACTCTAGTATGATCTTATAATTTCTAAAATGACGCCTGTTAGACTCTTTTTATCAGTTTTTCCCGTTTGTCGTTTTTTACCATCATTAAACACTAGATGTCATCCAAGCACATGTGCAAACGATAAACACTTCTTGTCACACACTTATTTTATATTAATATGATATAACTCCGCTGTACTAGTCCCAAGCCTAAAGCTTTCCCATGAGGTAAGAAAAAAGGAGAAATCTAAGAGTTAGACTTCGTTAAAAAAACTAGATTTGACTTACTCCGACTGATAGCATCCTGTAAAGATCTTTGGCCCAAAATTACGGACTACAACGATGATGAAGACATGGAAGAGAAATTCAACCGTGTTTTTAGTGTTAGGATAAAGAGCAACAGTATCATCTGATCCAGAACTAAAAGCTACAAACAGCGACATACTGAGCAGGTTAAATACAAATGTCTATTTGGTGGCTGTAACAACAGGATTTAAAATCTTAAAAAATTAAAGACTTAATAGAGAACAAAAAACAGAATATTTTCCGAGTAGTAATCCATACCTCCAACGAAAGGCACCCCAACGGATACGACAAGGGAGAGGGGACAATTCTGTAAAGGATAACAAAAAGTTAAACTTCAATCTTCAACCGGATTACAAAGAAAACGAAGAAACAGAACAACAATCAAAGAATCTGTTAAAGAAATTTCAGAACAGCAATGTACTTATAACACAATTGAAGGGTATGTCCTTCTTCTGCAAAAGAATTTATAGAACACTACAGCAAAAAGACTAAAATGTAAATAAACAGCAATAATTACTCATTATTGGATATATGAACAGCACAATGGGTTAGAAAAGATGACGATTGAACGGTGTGATGTCTTAAAAAATAGCTTATGAATGGGACTGGGAAAACCTTCATAAAAAATTTGCAAATTGAAGACCACTAGATGGAATTTGCAAACACAAAAGTATACATATAGCTACAATCTAGGAAAATAATTAAATCTATAAGAAACCTCTTCACTGTGAAAACAAAACGATCCTTTTAATAAAGGATTTACAAATAAAACAAGGAATAAAATTTGGCAACGACTACAGACTTCTAGTTACGAAGATACATTTCTCGTGGATACGAACATCAATTATTAGTATCGAAGTAAAAACGATAAAAGACCCAAACAAAAATTTAAAAAATTCAATTTTAAAATTAGAAAACGACGTATATGCACATAAAGAGCAGCATAAAAAACAATTATGAAAACCCTAAAAAAAAATAAAGTATTTCTGAACAATATAAACGACGACATTAAGATATACATATCATGAAAAAACTATATAAAGAGTGGCTTAATACAGACAAAATTGATTATCTTGAGAATTATAGCTAGAAAAGCAGAAGTTAAGAGACTGATCATTAGGCAAAGAGACCAGCAGTAATATTCGAAGTGCAAAATATAGACTAAAATTTAGGAGAAACTATGAGCATAAAAACTTGGCGAACAATTAAATCCTTAAGAACAAATAACAAGAAATTATCAAAGCCAGTATCAAAGATTGCTCACAGAACTCCGTTCATGTATATGACGACAGATAAGATTAATAATGTAGACCAACAAAAATCAGAAACAGTTGCCTTACAGAAAATAAAAAGCATTTTAAAATCCCCTAAAAACAACAAAGTACGGGCCCAAATAGCTGTTACGGATAATCCAAAAAAAGTTTTAGAAGGTTACTATCAACATTTAAAAAAGCAAAAATTATCTAAGCGTCAGCGTTATATTTACAATAAAAGTCTATTAAAAGTTGATCAGGGAAAATATCACAAATAAAACAGGAGATGGTTGAGCGGGATTTGCGGCGGTATAGATCATATAGACACAGTGTAACAGCATATAACTCAATACCATAGAAAAATTTTTGAAAATGTATGAAACAACGTAACAAACTCCATAATAGCAACCACAGAAACGCAATCTATATTAAAATAAAAAATCTAATAAACTTTTAGACATAAAAATGGTTATTCCAAAGTTGTTTCACATCTATTCTGTTCAAGACTTCTTTTGGAGTAACTAACACCGTAGGTATAAAAATGCAAATGCATGCGATTAGAAGCGTACACATGTGCATAGTTTCTCCGATGATGAGGCGATAGTTGCACAAAATAAAGATTAATTTTACAGTTTGCAAACTTACTAAAGTATATCCAAAAAATAGGTTGAAACGAAAGTGGCCACAGGTTTGGAAACTACAGGTGATAGTAACAAAAAAGATAAAAAAGTTTTAAACACCCAGGCTTTACAATCTCAAACAAGGAAGTCACAACAAACAAGAAGAACAAACTGGATCAAATATGATAACACTTAAAAGAGTCAAATAAAATCTTATGAGTTATGCACACCACAAAAAGATATTTAACACCATAACTAGAAGCATTATGACATATAGTGCAGAGAACTATAGTAGATTATAAAAGAAAGGCTAAAATAGGATTACTCTTATTGAATGAAATACTGAAAAAAAGATGTAACAGAATAACAAGTTACAAGATAACAAGATGGAAAAAGTATAGAGTAAAGAAATACGGTAAGGAACGCCAATAAAAGAAAATATACTTACCTACATCGAAGAGAACTGTTAGAAGAGCATCACCATATCGATGGATAATAAAAGTAACGGAACAGAGTCCACCAATAAGAAGATCCTTTAAAGATAAGGTTGACGAGACTATAGAATGGAGAAGTCTCAGAGAGGAAGATTGAAACAATAAGGAAAAATGGATGAAATAGTTGAGGGAGGGTAGACAGCGTCGATGATAACCACAGTCCAAACTGTAGCCCAAATAATTACTCTACTAGAGTACAAATATTGTTTGTGACAAGCCTGGGGATTTTTATTCCTGCAAATGTGACTATTTTGTTTGCTGATAAAACTACTTGAGTAACAACAAGCTTCACCGTTTATCAAAAATTTTGATAAAAATGAAACTCTTGATTATGAAGATTTAAATCGCTTTCACTCCATTTTCGGAAATGTATCAAGGTGCACACTATGAGACATTTATAATTGCTAGTTTTGAACTCTCAGGGAGGTACTTTACTTTTCAACTGCACTATTACGCACTTCACCAATATTCTGAATTGATAATAAAGGACGTAGTTTTCTCAATCATAGTAATAAATTACCGATTTTTCTAAAATAAGTACACGATATTGAGTCATATAGCGCTATATATTTAATTTACCATTTAAATGGATCTGATAATTATTGCGATAAACTAAATATTAATATTAATATTGTGCTTAAGAATGTAATTTACGAATTTGCAATATCAAAAGTAAAAATATAAATCTGTATTTTAAAATCCAAAATCATATTTAAAGTATTCTGCAAAATAGAAGTTTGGAAAATACAGATTAGACTAAAAAATTACTACAGATTTCTGTCTTTAAATAATTATCTTTAGTTCAACATACTAATTGTCACATTTTCGCTTTAAATTATCTAGTTACCTTATTTTCTTTTATTCTGCAAGTTTCTATTGTAATAAATAAGATATCAGTAGCTATCCTTGAGGATAATATTAATTTATTCTTAATAAAAACCCATTTTATACAGCAACAATTTTAAAGCTTTAATAATTTAAACATAGATGGCAATACTATTACAAATTTAATTGTATAATAAGTTGACACCGGCGAAATCACCGGAGGTGTTTCGCATTTCACTTTTCCTTTCACTTAAACTAATATTTCACTGTTGCTTAAGATATCTTTACTAAAATAACTGCATACAATGCACAATATGAACTAACTATGCGCGTACAGCTTAAATATTGATATAAATTCAAAATTAAAACTAAATGTAGCAGAAATAAATGCAGACTGATGATAAAGTTACAAAAAAAAAAACGATAAAACAAAAACGTTGAAAAAAACAAAAACTAAATCACGGGGTTAGAGGTCACCAATATCTTGGTTTTATTTTGTAACTATTTTTTAATTATAAACATTTTTATTGCTAATATCGATTTGTAGTTATAAATTATTGATGGGAATCAGAAATTGTAATGATGATTGGGCACTTTTTATTTTTTCATTGAGAAGTCGTCTAAGGTCATTTGCTTCCTTCTCTATTCTTCAAGAAGCAATAAGATATCATAGTCTTTTTCTTGCCCTTGAACTTTTATCAAAATTTGGTCATAATTTCTATAATAGTAGCTAAACCTATTTTGAGAAAATCCTTTGTACATCTTCTCATCTTTAGAAACTTTGCTTTTGTGGTGTTTCTGCACTTACTGTTCTACCAATTCTTTGATATCGTAGATGAAAAGACTTTTACCAGTCACAACTTGCAGTAATTCTTCAATATCATGTGCATTTATATTGTCCAGTTCTGTTTCATCAGCTGGCTTGATAACTTATATACAATATAAACAATGTATTCTTATGTCTTAATTTCAAACATTTCTTGATCACTTTATTCCAAAAAGTTTGATGTTGTCAACAACATCCACCATATTATAGTTTTCCAGAAATTTTTAATGGATTGTTTATCTTCTTAATGGGATTTATCTGTTAGTTATTAAAAAGCATATTGCAAATGATGAGCATTATTTATTCATTACATAAGAAAGTTGTATTTAGCGACAAAACAACAGAAAATAAGTTATTAAGTTGAATAAATGCGTTAGATGACTTTGAACATTATCAGTCTAGAAATTGACATATGGACCAAGATTTTTGGAGTCCCAAATTAAAGTTGATTTAGAAATTCCCTTCCTAGCTGTTGGAGTTTTGAAATAATGAACAAACAGTGGTTTTAATTTAAAGTCTCCATTACGTCCCAGAGAAGCAGTTAAACAAATTAATTGTCAAAAGACAAATGGCAATTATAAAGCAAAGCAAAGGTAAAGAAGGATTGGTGAAACAAATAACGTAATCTTTCTCGAGTTGCATATTCTAGACTCAATGTAGAAAATATAGAGCACATAACACTTGGTCTGTCTCACATTAATTTTTGGCGTCCGCTCATTTCTGGTCTCCCATCGACCATAACTTGGCCATCGTTTGTATTATGCACTTGATGCATCAGTCCTGAAAGTCTTCTAAATCATTTGAACTGATTCTTCGGACAAATTTGAAGCAGGTTCGTTGCGTTACTCGCTTAGTAATAGCGAATACAACAATTATACACCAATGTATTTACTTAGCAGCATACAATTTCCAAATGATCTAGCAAAATTGGTCCTCATTTACGCATGCGCATTACAATTCATTCTCATCAGCTGCCAGGTTACACCGTAGCCATTATATTAACATTGGCTTGATATTTTCGAAACAAACCTTGTATTTGTTTTTATACTTTAAACATTATAATGATTAGTAATTGTATAAATTATGCTGACCTTAAATCATTTTGTTTACCATACGCATATGATGACCAAATAAAGTAAATTCAGTACTTGCTATTTATGCTAAAGAGTTAATTCCCAAGTTAACTAGTAATTGTTGTAGGCAAAAGTAACAACATTGCCAAGTTTTATTATGTCATGTGTACTTTATACGAGAGTAATTTAATAAAGTATCCTAAAAAATCAATGCGTTTGCCTCAACCAGGTTTGCGATTTCTTCGTGGCAGTGAATGTCTTCTAAGTCCTTAAAATATTCGTTCACCCTTTATTTAACTCAATTTTTTGCAATAGTACAATATTTTTTAATATTCCATGTCATTTTTTTACAATCGCTACTTTACATCTCTTCAAAAGTCCCATATTATACTTGCCAGTAGTAGCTTTTGCTTCTTAAGATACTCGACCAGAAAAATTCTTATAACGTCCTAAAACTACTGACACCATTAGATTCCCAGAGGATAGCATACTTTTTGCTTTTATCAGAGATGTTTTTTCTCGTGAAGTTCAGTGTTTAGATTACTATTTTGTTTAGGGTGTATAGTAGTAAATACAACTTTTATCGTAACTATCTTCTTAATCGCTTGTAAACAATCAGCTATTATTCGAATACAAATTCGCTCTTGCTGAAAAATATGGCACCTTTATAATTAATTTGATATAAAAATGGTTTAAGTTCAGTCGGTTTAAATGTTCGTGATTTCTGTTAATTAACTTGCTTTCGTTTGTTTGCCAGCCAAAACCACAGGGTAGACTTTGTGGATGATTTTTGCCATGATACACCTTTTTGGACCTGCATCATATGCTACGTTTAATACTTTTCCCTCCGTGCATGAATTCGATTGACCAACATCAAAATGATTTACTACTGTTTTCTTAAAAAAAGCTACGTAGTGCTACGAGGGATTAACGTATTTCAACGATAATTAGAGATAGTTAATGGTTTCACTTCAATATTTTATCAACTATAAGGTTTTATAATTGAAAATATAATATTAGTTCCAAAACACTAAAACAACCGTTTTCTTCGTGTCCGTTGAACATGATTACAAAAGAACACTGACTATAAAAGAACATAAAAGAACTTAACACTTAATGACATATGACCCTTGAAATAAATGACTACTTGGCATTCTCGAGGCCGACAATTCAACAAATGTTGATAGTCGATTGGGAAATGCTTTACCAGGCAGTCTTCAGCTGAACAAACTTCTCCTCCGCGTTACTGCTCTTCTGCCCCACCAAGCGACGCTGCACCCCATCCCAAATGTGTTTGATGCTGTTGAGGTCCGGGCTTTGACTGTATCAGTCGAGCAAGTCCATCCGACGACTTTTGAACCACTGCATGATCGTCTTACTCTTGTGTTTGGGGTCATTATCTTTCCGGCACGTGGACCCCTTGCATGTTTCTGGCGCGTTCATGGAAGCATGTGATCATTGAGGATATCCTTGTAGACCAATCTATCTATTACGCCTTGAATTCGGACAAACACCGACCCTCTTCCGTATTTATGGGTGGGCAGCATGTACTTAGGATCAAATCCGGAGCCCACGGGACATAGTGTACTTCGACTCATCGCTCCAAATGATCCTATCCCAATCCACACTAGTCTAGTTCAAGTGCGCCCAGGAGACTCCGGCCTCTCGTTTCTTGGCAGATACCCATGGTTTCTTGTAGGGGCAGTGGACATTCAATCGCCTAAAATATCAGTAGCGGTCAAGCGCGAGTTACCCTTTGAGATACGCAGAATCGGTTAGCCGAGTGGTGATCTTTGGTCTACTAAGAAGATACCTCGTTGATCCTCCAGCGGCGCAATATCTGGGATGCGGCTTGCTTGGTGATGCTGAACTGCTTCCACAGGACGGCATGTTTTTGCAAATAATACAATAATAAACAGCCAAAAAAACGAAAAAGGTAACATTAAATAGCAAAGAAATTATGAAAGTCGAGAAACGCGGATCTTGGCGTTTTTTGTATTTCTCGTCCAGCTCCATCAATGTTTCTTAGCACACGCTACACCAAATTACAGTACTTCCCATCTACGAACGTAACTCAGACGCATAGGGTCTCGGGCAAAGCATATTTGTTTTATATGAAATTTTTATATGGACAATAAACTTTTGGCCAATACTGTAGTTGGTGCTGAGTATGCCGATTACTTCTTTACTGTTGCTATGTCTAGATCATCATGGATGGTTTTTTTGCTTATCTACCATGATGCATTGGAAACCTTATATAATATTTTTATTGTATGATTTTGATGTGAGAAAATTTGGCGCAACCTTACAATTAAAGTCTGTAGATCCATATGAGCTTAATGATAGACTTATATAAAAATATTTTATTTTTGGTCTTAATATTAGATGTTCTGTTGAAGAGCAAGTACATTTGTCATATTTTGTTATTAATCTGGGTCTGTCTAAGGTGATTTAGGACTCAGTGTTAATCCCAGGTGTTTTACTTTGGTTCTGACTGGTAGTACAACGTTGTTTATTCTAACATTTGGGCAGACATCGTATCTTGTTTTGAAAGTTACTATGCTGATTTTGTTGCGTTCACCTTTATCTGTTACATATTTAACCATTCTTCGAGGCTATTTAAATAGGTTTGAAGG
Organism: Sinelater perroti; assembly: GCA_036346155.1. NCBI lineage: Eukaryota > Metazoa > Arthropoda > Insecta > Coleoptera > Elateridae > Sinelater > Sinelater perroti. The sequence goes on along the minus strand of JARFIY010000370.1, from coordinate 14,545,395 downwards.
TGGTTTGATGCTTACTGGATGTCCTTATTAACGGCTAATATGACAATATCGTCAGCGTTGCAATTGTAGTGTTACTTATAGTAGGGATGTTTGCTGTAAACACAAGATAGAGAAACAATCCTGTGATACACCGGATTTGATGCTATGGACTGTAGATACGGTAAAACTGAATTTAGTTTAGAAGGTATGACCTCAGGATAAAGTAATAATATTTAGAGAGGACTTGTTTCAGTTTATAATGTAGACTCCGATGCCAGACTCTATCGAAGACGTGTCTATGTCTAAGAAAGCTACAGTGCAAACATTTTTTCTTTTAAACCGGTTATGATTTTATTTAAAATTCTGTGCCACTGGTGAATCATCGAGAGTTTCTCACGAAAGTTGAATTGGTTTGTTGGCAGTATCTTGTCTAAATTGATGGCCGTTTCCAATCTTTTCTGAAGTAGTCTTTCAAAGATTTGTGATAATTGGGGGAAGAGTGAACTGGTTTTCTAAGTTATGGAAAAGTACAATAATCTTATCATGCTATTATGCTTTTTTCTGTAATTGTTTGAGAACCTAATCTGTCATAAGGATCAGGGTTCTTTGTGGATGTTACATTTGTTAATTTAGTTTTTAACTTCTGTAGGTAAAAATGGCTTGATTGGAAGAGCCATTGGATATGGAGCATCTAGAGCATCGTTGACAATCGCATTTGGATTACGAAATAGAGCACTAAAGGTGTGTGTTAGATGTTTTTTCCTGCTCTTACCCAACTTGCATACTTGCCTCCTTAGTGATGGTATGTTGTTTGTTGATCTCTTAGACTTTTTGTTGGTTTCCATGTGAGTGCTGGTTTTTTGATGGACTAGTTGTGTATGCTTCAAATGTGGAGTTCCGTAAGTCTTCTAATGTAAATTTTAGTTGTCGTATTAGTATGTTGAGTGGGTTTTTATCGATAGGATTACGAGTCCATTTGTCACCTACGTCTTGCACGTACAGGTAAATTTATATTATCTTGTTAATTTTGGTGTACTTCTTCGAGCAGCTTCTTGAATTATAGTCGAGAAAATGTGAACACCGTTATCACGATCTTCTCATCAATAATTTGTGAACAGCAATCTAATCTGTTTTAACAGACACTAGTCTGGTTTTGTAATGGTCAGGTGATAAATCCCAGTTAGATTTAATGTGGAAATAGTTGTGAGCCATTTATCACAGATAAGTCGAGTAAATCTGGAATTTTATTAGGATCAGTAAGCTGATAGATATAAGAAGTTATTTGTGATTGCTCGTAAAAGACTCCTTCTTTCTCCGATCTCTATAGTTCGCATTCCAATCACCCCCACCTATACAACGATTTCCTAATAGATTAAGCATTGTTTAGTACTCTTCTGCTCTTGTTTGCTTGGGGGACTGTACATAACTACAGTAAGAGATATTGGTTTAGCGTTGACATGAATTACTGATACTTGCAATTTATCAGTTTGATAGTGTGATATAGTATTGTGTACGTATTAATGTTGCCGTTTCTGCATGTACTTTGCTAGCTGGATATATGGTAAGGTATAAGATAGTATTTTAAAAATAGTTCTGTCAATAAAGTGCGTCTCAGAGATGAGCATTATATTAATTTCATGTACTTGTTAAAGGTAGGTGATCTCAGTTTTGTAGTTAGACAAGCCATTAGCGTTCCAAAGTTCAATCCATAATAATAATATAGCTATTAAGAATTAAAGGATGATAGTATACCAATTTATAATTTAATTGAACATTTTCTTGAATTTTGTTAGAAAAATATTGAGTTGATAACCAATATTGTCAGTTTGTTTGTTTTTTATTATTATTTTAACACCATTAGTATATGTAGTGAAATTACGCCTTTTTTGTTGTTTCGTTGACTGGTTGAGCACTTTTGGTAGATAGGAGTAAATTTTGATTCTGATAAGGATTGCTTCTTAATTTAACTCTTGAATTATGCAATTCTTTGTATATGTCACACTCTTTATATCGAGGGATGAGCTCATTTTGCTGGTACATCTTTGGTTTCTTGGAAAATCATTGTTACATTTGACACATTTGAATTGCCGTTTGCAATATGTTTCAGAGTGGCCGTATAGGTGGCATCTTGAGCATTAAATAATGTTACTTTTGTGTTATTTACCTTAGGTTCTAAGTCTACATAAAATAACACTAATGGCTGTCTAGTAATTCGATGCCAAATATTCCTGATGTTTCAGACTATATATGTTTGGGTTTCAATATCTTGTTTTATATTTGTAATGGGCATCGAACAGTGGAAGTTCCTTATGACCCCTATGTATGCTTCGTTCTGTTTTATTTGCTAGATGTGATCTATAATTTTTTCGTCATTATGATTTCTGATGAGCTTCCTGTAAGTTTGGGGAGTATTTGCATTTAATTATACTGTATCGTGTGAAAGGTACTTTTTTGGAAGATTATGGTATCATTGGGATTCAAAACACTGTCGGCATCGATATGGAAGCCTGCAATTGATTTTAAATATTTTACATTTGCATGGTTTGCTGGTAGTAGCCAGGTTGATTGTAAAACATGTTGTTTGTATTAAGGAAACCATTGATTTTAAATAATATTTATTTAGACAGCAAACTAAGACACAGAACACTAAGAATTAAATCAAAATTTGTAATAAAAAATAAAATTTTCAAGACCAGTCCTGACTTATTATTTATAATATTTAATGTTTAAATTAATCAGTCTTTAGCGTAAATGTAACACAATCATGGGAGTATTTATACTGTATTTAATTCACTTATCACAGTTGTAAAAACTTATCACAAAGGCACAAAACTGGGTGTACAACATATCCCTACATTTCACAAATCAAACGAATATTGATCCTTAAATTTTGAGAACTTTCTAGAATTGTTGTAAAAAAGTGAAGCTACTACATTAGTTACCTACAGCAAGTAGCAACAAGTAACTGGTACGAAAATAATTTAAAAGCTGAACTAGGACAGAACGGATTAACGATTGGCCAACAAAAACTGTACAAATTAGAATATTAATTGACAGTTATTGCAAAAATGGAATAAGAACTAAGCGTAAATAAATGCAAATCGATATTCAAATAACATACGAGGATAGTTCCAAAAAATTTGAGCCAACATTAATATAATAAAAATAATTTTCAATGCCACTACGTAACTTGTAGTGTGTGATTGTCGCATTTTCAATTACTGAGGAGTATAACGGTAAATTTTGGACAAATATGGATCATTCGATAATGGATAATTCGAAAGCTGTAAAATTTTGACAGAAGATCCTGTCACGAAACTTACCAAAGCTGACGAAACATAGCGTTTATTTCGCAATTACTTGTTTAGAACTGTTACAACAAACCTAAAACTTAAATCAGATTAATACGATAAGACTTTTCAGAATGCTTTGAACAGTGAAAACAACGCTGGGGAAACTATATGTTATCCCAAGGTATTTACATTAAAAGCAGCTTTTTTACTAAATAAATAAATTTGATATAATTATAATTGTACGGTTTTGTATTATTTAGTTAATATTTTCTGGCCAGCCATGTATAACGCTTTAAACTATTTTAATGAATAGCAATAGAGTTTTCCGTAATAATTTGTATTGGAAAATTGATAATTGATGTTTAATATTATATCAAAGATTGACAATAAATAAAGTTAACCACTAAATGTAGTTGTAGAATACGCAACTAATGTTAAACATACAAAAAGTGGTATTCCAGTTTGGTGAAACTGTCAAAAATATTTGGCATACATTATTTTCGTTTTTTCGGCAGTCACGCAATCGCCCATGTTCTGCAATTAGTGGAGAACGTGCGCCTTTAAATAATTCGCTAGAGGCAAATTATTATTTCAGGCTAAAGTATCCGGTAGCTTAACGCTGTCACAACCATGGTAACAATGTCTTTTTAACATATTTCACTTAGATTGGGCACCATTTTTCGAAAAATGAAATTTCTCTAAAATATAGTGCAAGGTAAAAATTCCGCCATAATTTCAAAATAAGGTTTTGGAAGGAAGAATAAATAAGATGATCTTATTAAACTTAGGTAATAAAAAAGTTTCACTGAGAAGGACTCTCACTAGTCGGCTTGTCGTGGATGAATGCACAGAGCTTTTGCTGTCGAAGCATGGCCGCACACATGATTTTCAGGCATGCTTTCAACTTGCAAATTGCGTCTCCGTTCCCGATCTAAAATAAATTTCATTATGAATAGGAAACTAGAAATACTAGTTCTGTAGTGAAAATCGAACACCGGAAAACATTAACCCAGTAAGACGTTTAACTTTGCATTTTCCGATGCTAGAAAATTTCAACGCACTCCAAATGGAAAATGTTTGGTTTCCACAGCACACGCCCAAGAACTTCGCTTCAAGTGCTAAGCGACAGGTTTCTTGGACGTCTAATCTCTTAACGCGGTTACATAATTTGGCTAGTCTGCTCATCGTATCTCACCTCGTGTGACTTCTCCCTACGGAAATACTCGCAAGGCTAGAATCTATAAACATCTCTCTAAGACCTCACAAGCCATACTAACTGCAATAACTCAAGAAATTAATTATTACATATTACAATAATAATAAAACTTTTTAGAATACAACCTCAAGAGTGCATTGAAAGTTAGCAATAGCACTTGCTCGATATGTTCTTGAAAACATATTAAAGTAGAACTTTCGGTTCTACAGTTTTACTCTGTAAAAATAAATTAACCTAAAAAGGAAGTGAGTTTTATCCCACTCTATATTAGGTGTATGTATAATTACTCAAAATTGTTTATAGCCAATTTTAATTGAGAATCAAAATATGTAACAACAATCGTTATGATAAATAATCACCATTAACTTCATTTATTGCTGTCTATTTGCTCGATTCTATGCGTAAAGAAACGCTGGTTCTGCCAGACAATCCACACACTGACTTATTGAAAACGTCCTAAATTTTATCCGCTTGCCAGTTTTTCCACGCAGTAATCCGCGAGAACATCGGTAGAATACTAGGGTGGATGAGAGAGAGTAGATCCCATCTCTCGTTAGTGTTGGATTCGGCTGCGCGGTATTCTGTATAAGAAGAGGGAGGCAAAAAACAATGTAGTTTTTTTGCGTGGCCTTTCGGCTTGAGCAGCAGTATAAGAGCGGCCATATAAACATCGCTGTTGTTGTTGAACTGCAGTTGGTCTTATCTCTTATATTGATTTTAAGAAGTTTAATGTTACTTTTAGGACTGCACCTTCCAAAACCCGTATTGAATGCAGTACTGACAATAAACGTGCTTGCAATGATAGTAATTGTGGCAGAACTGTGTCTTCATTAGTTAACAGATTAAAATATTATTTTGTAAAACACTTTTTCACTTACAATTCAAAGTATCTACCTGAAGGACAAACAATAAAACAATTTGTGAGCACCTAGGCAGTGGTTTTTATTGCAGAAAAATACAATACCCCATACTGCTAAATCGGTCCCGGAACATCTTACTAAGCATTATATCCCTACTTTACCAAATCCACATATTTACTTGACCTGTCGCTGTATGATCTTTCGGTTTCCCTGTTTAAAACTGCCACTGAAAGGAAAACGTCATGAAGATATTGTGGTAATTGGAACGGCTATGACAGTTGTGCTGAAAAGCATACCGGATGAAGTTTTCTCTGCTTACTTCTATGGCCTCTAGAAACTAAGACCTAAATGCAGTTGGTAAGTTGTATAAATTATTTTATACGAGTTTGGTCCTAGAACTTTTCTGACAAAGGTTGCACCACAATCAACTTGTATTTGTATTTTTTATTAATATGCATTTTTTCTGTTACTTTGCGCTAAGGTTAACATTGTAAAGACGTTACTAACAAATTATTTTTTTTAATTATTTATTAGCAATCAGAATATTACAATACATTCTATGGGCTAATTTTATGATTATTTAATTATTGGGCGTGAAGGAGATGACACCCAGTGGAGCCACCCCTCTATTATTGTAGTAAATCTTTGGGCCATTTTTCTTTAAGCGTCGGTTGTTGGGATCTTCTTTTAGTGGATCTATGATTGCATTTGGATGAGTTGTCAGGTTGGCGTGATATTTAGCTGCCTTTTGTTTTACAGCATCTTTCACAAACGGAATGCCTAGCTCCATATGAAGCGTTTGGTTTGATACAAACCATGGTGCATTTGCGATGTTCCTCAGGATCTTGGATTGACAGCGCTTGATTACATTTACTGTGGATGTGCTGGCGCAGCCCCAAAGTTCTGATCCATATTGTTGGTTAAAGTGAGCTGAGACCGCCGTCCAATAAGCCATTTCAGGTTTTTGATTTTTAGGTCCATCTGCTTTCTTTTTTTAGTGACATGTGCCTTCCACGTCAATCGTTTGTCGAGATGTAATCCCAATTATTTTACCACGTCTGCTTAAGGGACCGCATTTCATAAGCCATTTATCTATTAAATCTATATGTTCTTGGATTTTTATAGATACTATTATTGAATCTTCGTTGCAAGCAATAATTGCCGTGTCGTCAGCAAAGGTTCCTATGTCACTATGGTTAGTCGTGAGTATATCATAAGTGTATAATAAGTACGGAAGCGGACCCAGAACGCTTCCTTGCGGCACCCCTGATTGGATTGGTCTTGTGTCGGAAGTCTCTTGGACAATTCTTGTTTGAAAGAAGCGATTTTCTAGGTAGGATTGGAACAGCAAGAAATATTGATGGGGAAACTGCTTTTTAACCTTGTATAACAATCCTCTGTGCCAGACCTTATCGAAGTCCTGGCTGACGTCCAAAAATATCGCTGAACAGTATTTTTTGTCTTCGATCGCTTGTATTTATTATGCGGTGACATTATTGTACTGTAGAATGTTGATGACGGAAACCAAATTGATGATTTGGGATCCAATCGACTTCTAGTTAATCTTCCCGGATTCTTTTGTAAATAAGCTTCTCCAGCAATTTTGATATTAAGGGGAGAAGGCTGATGGGGCGATAGGATTGAATTGCGTTTGGGGGCTTACCAGGTTTAGGTATAAGAATAATCTGGGCAAACTTTAATAGCATTGGCCAGTATGTAAGACATACGATTCCATTGAATAATATTCGGACAAACTGGAGGCCGTTATCTGGTAGTTGTTTTAGTAATATTGCTGTGATCAGGTCGTATCCTGGAGATTTATTGTTATTGGGGATTCTAATTTCTTCTCGAATTTCATTAATGGCGAATTTACGAATTGGGAGTGCCATTTGCAATGGAGTACTAAGGTATTCTTCAACTTCATCGTCAGTTTCTTCTGCTTTTTCCCTGTCAGTTCTCTTCTATGTTCCCGTGGGATCTTGTAGTGGAGGAATATGCGCTGTAGGTCGCTTGAGACCGTTAGCAGCTTTCCATATTGTATTCTATTGTGCGGATAATGAGTTCATATATATCTGAAAAGTTTCATATCTAATTTTTGATAACGTTCTTCTTAATTTATTATTTAGGTGATTTAATATTCTTCGGTCATTTATGTTTTGGCTGCTATGCCACTTAGCTCTTGCCTTTCGCTTTTCTTTAACCAACTCCATTACTTCATTGGGAATATTAGGTGAGCTTATTTTTAAGTTTTGTGGTACTGGTGTAGCGTTCCATCCTGCTTCTTGAATGATAGTGATAAAATCTTTTGTGTCATTTTTTAGGTCCTCGTTAGTTTGTAGTCGTACATTTAAATTAATGTTCTGCTATTACAGAGCAAGGATTTTGGTATTCTATATATTATTGTGGCACTGATAGTTGCAATTACTGGAGAATGATCTGACATAATGTCATAATTAAGTGTGACGTCTAAGTAATTTGAGGATAGGCTTTTTATGACATAGAAATCAAGCAGATCGGGGATCTTGTCAGGATCTGTCGGCCAGTAGGTGGGAGTACCGGTGGAAAGATAATTATAGTTCATATCATTTATGAGCTTAAGTAGTCCCCTTCCTCTGGTTGTTATTAATCGTGAGCCCCAGTACGTATGTTTAGCGTTGTAGTCGCCACCTACAACAAATATTTGTCCTATAGATTCAAAAAGGGTTGCAGCATTTGTTTAGTCATGTTGTGCCTTCGAGGACAATAAACAGTTGATACATTTAACAGCATAGCCAATTTGTCTACTTGAATAGATGCAGCTTGCAAAAAATTATTTTTATACTGTGAAAGTTCATGATGAGCAATAAATGATCTAATTAGCACTGCTGCACCACCATGGGCATCTTCGTCGGGATGTTCCGTGTGGTATATATAGTAATAAGGTATTTTGAAATGATTTCTTGCGGTAAAATGGGTTTCGGAAAAGTAACATTATATCTATGTTGTGTAGATTTAAGAATGTTTCTAGTTCTAGCTTTTTTTGTTGTAAACCGTTGGCATTCCATAAGGCAATTCGCAGAAACTGAGCCATTATTGTACTACTTTATTAATGACGGTGGTTAGCATATTAATTGATTGAAGAGATTCTTAAACTCATTAAGAAATTGATAGAAATTTATGGCTTGAGGATTTGAAGGGTCATTTTTAAGTGCCTGTGACTAGGACTTGTGCTGTGTTGTTTAAAAGAGTTTGAACTTTCTGTTGCGTTGGGAGGAGAGGAAATTTTGAGGATGTGGGTTTTATTAGGGGAGGTTTGTTTGGTTGATATTTCCTCTGGAGATCTTGATATACACTACAGCCTTTATAGTTTGCCGGATGTGCTCCACCACTTAGTATGCAAGTAGCGGCGGTGTCTCTAGTCTTCTTGCAAATTTTGGTGTCATGTTGCCCTCCGAATTTAACACAGGCATATGGCCTGTTGCAGTATTTTTTAGTGTGGTTATAAGTTTTGACACCTAGTGCGCTGTTTTATCTCTTCAGTAGGTGTAGATTCATGTATATGTTTCAGTACTACTCGGTAAGGCCGATCTTGCTTCATTTGGTATGTATGATGTATAATATTTTTATCCATCATGTGTCTAATAAATTTTTGATATACATCGGGATCTTTGTGTTAACCTTAACAACATTATTTAATAAACATTTTGTTGTACTCTGTTCTTCTTAGAGGATTTCTAGAAATTCCTCGGTCATTTTTTGATAGTTGATGACTCCGTGAACAAAAATAGGAGGCGGTTTGGGTATTACTGTTGGCTCAAGTCGCATGTTTGTCTGCATGGTTTCGTCATCTCCTTGTGATAACGTTGAGAAGCGATTGGATAGTACCGGGGTTGATTTATTATTGCTAATTGGTTTTTCTACTCGTCTTTTTTTGTTGCTTTTAACAAGTTTCCAGCTGTTGGTAGGATTATTTTCAACTTCCTCATCGCTTTCCTAATCGTCTACCGATATTTGTTCTATTGGTTTTTCTTGTTGAAGCGTGTGAAGTTGTGGTTGGCTATTTAACTGATTAGGGGGAAAATATTGAGGATTGAATGTTTGGTGCGCGATAGACTCCATGGGGGCTTGTCGATTAAATGGATACTAAGAGTATGTTAAGAAGGGAATTTGTTGCTGGAAAGCATGTGCTCCATTTGTTTGGAATTGATTGTTATACTGATATATTTGTTAGAGCCGCTGCCGGTTGGCAGCATGTTTTTGTTTAAGCTGCTTATGCAGCGTAGATATTGTGATTACAGAAGAGTGTGAATTAATTATTGTTCACTTACGGTATTAAATTGTTAAATAAATAAATAAATACACCTGATCTTAAAGACTGCGGCTCGGCGCGGCGATATCGCAGGTAAAATTGACGTCCACTCTACTTCAATGTACGGACCGGAATGTTACTAACAAATAAACAACTTAAAGTTCTTATTTAAAAAAATGTGAAAAGTTTTTCTCCAATACAAAAAGCATAAAATATGCAGAATAATAAACATAAATTAGTACAATATATCAACCCATTGTCACAAAAAGTAAAGCAATTTATTAAAGCGATCTAATTTAATTGCTAAAGTAACTAATATTAACAAACTTAACCTTTAATTAGTGAATAAGTACTAGTAGTTTGCATGTTCGAATTTCATAATTTAATTTATCAGAAATTATTTTCCTTATATACATAAATTTAGTGTCATTTGTTAATTCTAATTGTGCGCAAATATATTGAATAATATTTGTTTTTACATTTTCAGAGCTTATTTTGTAAAACCTATTACTGCAAATACAATATTAATTAACATCAAATTGAGCAAATTGGTCTAAGCACGCAATTTAAATGCAAATACAAAAAATTTAATACGCGCCTACTTCAGACAGCAAAAAATTCATTAAAATAAGAAGGTAATTATATGTAGGTTTCGATTGCGCTAATACAGCGGTACCTTTGCATAGTGTAAAAGAAAAGTGACAGTTTAAGCGTTAGTATAAAAGTGTGTCTTTTCTGATATCAGTTCACTTCTACGGTTTCCTTCGCAATATACAAACGCAACACAATGATTTTCTCGGTAAATTGAAACGTTATTGTTATAATTAATAATGATCTAACATTCTCAATTTTAGGTAGTTTTACTAGCTTTATTCATCACTTGCGGCGTTCAAGCGCAAGGAGGCGGCGGCGGCGGAGGTAGCGGTGGAGGCAGCAGTGAAGGCAGCGGTGGGGGCAAAAGCGGTGGTAATGGTGGTAGTGGAGGTAGTGGAGGCGGCCACCACCACCATGGTGGAGCTTCCTACATTTCCCAAAACGCCGTATTCAAAGGAGAAAAGGAAATTCATTTCCACGTAAGCCAGTTATTACCAAATAAGAACCCAATTCTATGTATAGTTTATAGGACCACCCCAAGTACGAATACAAGTACGGAATCGCTGACCACCACACTGGAGACCACCACGACCAGCACGAAGTTCGCAACGGCGACGCCGTCCACGGCGAGTATTCTCTCCACGAGCCCGATGGCACCGTCAGGGTGGTGAAATACACGTCCGACCACAAGACTGGGTTCAACGCTCAAGTGATTAGGAAAGGGCACGCCCTGCACCCCGAAAACCACCACAAGAGCACGTTTGTGGTCCCCGTCCAAGTGCACGAACATCACTGATTAATTCACGTAAAATTGTTATTGCTCATTTGATTTATGACTTATTTACTGTTATTTCTTGAAGACATGTACTGCCATGCTTATTTCCTTTAAGTACCAAGCTTCTCTGGTTATCATGTTTCCTATAGTAAACAAAACGGGAACAAAATCTCCTGACCTCAATGCTCTATGATATAAAGACAGGGTTACATCGCGTGAAAAAGTCCCCACATAACCCTGCGCTACTGTGTTACGTTTGTCGTTTGTATTTTTTTTTATTTTTGTAAATAAATAAATATTGCATTATAAACTTTGTTTTCATTATGTTTTACTAATTTGAAACCAATAATTTTCTATAAAAACCAAAATTTAAAATATAATACACTAATGGGTCGATAATAAAGTAAACTCCCTTCAGGTTTTTTTGTGGAATAACTATGTATTTTACCCCAAGATAATTTACTTTCTTGTGTTACTGAAAGGATCTTTGGCTTCTACTTGCCTTGTTTCTTTTAAAGTAAAAGTTAGCAGTGGTAGAGTTATAGCAAACTTTTAACCAGAGTATGTGTAAAAATGTCTTTAAAGTGGTTTCCAACTGTTCTTTTGGACACTTGGAATTGAAATACTTTAAATAAACCAACATGATGTAGCTAGTACCAAATAAATGGTAAATAAGCACATAAGCGGTAGTTACGATCAAAAATTTGCAACTTGCATGTTCTTCACAATTTATTGGTTCTATAAGTTTATATAACAATGTCAAGGTTATGATACAAATATTTGTTTTGACTATTACACAAGGTTTCTAATTCTGAACGTAAAAGAAGTAGAGTTAATAATAGAAAATCATATTACAAAAATACATTAACTTCTACCTTAAAAGAATCATCCATGTGACAGATAATTTCTGTAACAGAAAACAGTTCTTGTGCCAGTTTCAAAATTTCAACCAGGCTACTACATCTTCTGCAAATTGTTCAATTGATTCGTATGTGATATAACACAAATATTTTTTACTTCAGCTGTGTAGTGTTCATATCTTGAAATCAATTGATTTAAGTTCTTTCACAAGAGATATATTAATAACTCCTGTTATAGCTTTTTGGAAGAACTTGGAACTTCAGAAGTCTTAATTGTGTTATCATCTGTAAACGATAGCGTGCGTGTAAACCAAACATCTAACAGTTTATCTCCGAGAAACGTTGTCGACTAAAACTTTGTAGCTCTCTTGTTAAGGTTCTGTTCTATAATCAAATTACGTAAATCAATTCAATCAGTTGGACATCATTTTCATCTCAGATCTATTACTCCCATACATACACTTCTTCTTCTTCTTCTTCTTCTTCTTCTTCTTCTTCTTCAACCTTTTATGTACTCTACTTCTGGATATAGACCTCCCTTTTAATTTTCCATTTGTCTTTTTGCTTTGCTAATCTCTGCCATGTTTTTTCAGCCACTTCCACTATATCGTCTGCTCATCGTTTTAGAGGTCTTCCTACACTTCGTTTTGTAGTCCTGGGTCTCCAGTTAATTGTAATGTTCGTCCAGTGGTCGTGTGATTGTCTAGCAACGTGCCCTGCCCAATTCCATTTGTTGTGACTAATTATCTTTAATACATCTTCGACCCCAGTTCTCCTTCTTATTTCTTTATTCCTAATTTTATCTCTGAGGCTTACCTTCAATATTGCGCGCTCCATGTTTCGTTGTGCTACCCTCAATTTATTCGCCGAATTTTTTGTTGTCATTATTTCTAATCCATAAGTTAATACCGGTATGATAAATTTGTTATATACTTCACGTTTTAGACCATTTGGGATATCTGACTTGAGTACGTATAAAAGACGTCCGAAAGCTGCCCATCCTAGTTTTATTCTTCTGTTTATTTTTTCACCTTGATTTTCTTTTCCAAGTTTAATTGTATGTCCTAGGTATATATACTCTACATTTTCTATCTGTTTTCCGTTTATTAATATTTGTTCTTGATCTGGGCTCATAACCTTTGTTTTCGATGCGTTTACTCTTAGTCCGACTTTCTCCGACTGTACCACCAATTTCTCTATCATATTCTGTAGTTCTTCTATATTATTTGCAATGAGAACTACATCGTCCGCGTATCTTAGATGGGTAAGCTTTTTTCCGACTATATTAATTCCTCGATTATCCCAAAGTAGATTTTTAAAAACATCTTCCGTTGGGAGGTTAAACAGCTTGGGTGAGATCGTATCTCCTTGCCTTACTCCTCTTGTCATTTTAATTTTATCCGTGGAGATATCTTCACTTATTTTGATTGTCATGATACCGTTGTTGTAAATATTTTTAATTAAATTGGTGTAACGGGAATCTATTCTGGCGTTGTTCATTGCGCTTATTATTGCTGTTATTTCTATAGAATTAAACGCCTTCTCGTAGTCAATGAAGGCTAAGTGTAATGGGACGTTGTATTCTGTACACCTTTCGATGAGGCTACGAACAGTTTGAATATGATCCGTGGTGCTAAACCCTTTTCTGAAGCCTGCTTGTTCTGGTGATTGGTACAGTTCAAATTGGTTTGTAAGGCGGTTGGCTATTATTTTGGTAAGTAACTTATACAGATGCGGAAGCAAGCTTATGGGGCGATAGTTTTCTAGTTTAGTATTATCTCCTTTTTTATGTATTAGTACAATTTGTGCGTTGTGCCATATTTCAGGTATTTTCTCTTCCATAAAGCACCAGTTTAGAAGCTTTTTTATACTTTTTAAAAGTTGAGGTCCTCCTTTTTTGATTAGGTCTACAGTTATACTGTCTTCTTCTGGGGTTCGTTTATTTTTTATTTTTGACAGCGTCATTTCTATTTCGTCAGTTTCTATTTGGGGAATGTCTTCTGAGTTAACGTTCTGAATTATCCTTTGTAATTGAGGTATATCTTCGACTAATCTGTCATCTTCGGTTTTGTACAGGGCTTTATAGAATTCCTCTGTTCTTTTTTTAATGTCTTCTCTTCTAGTAAGTAGTTCGTCATTCTTGTTTCTTAGTTGGTATATTTTGGTATTGCCTTTAAATCTTTTTGTTTTTAGCACCTTCATGTTCATATTGTCTGTTGTATTAACTCTGTGTTATATTTTCGTATGTCTTTTCTAATCTCTTTTTTGACATTTTTGTTTAATTTGTTATATTCTACCGTACCTCTTAACAAATTTCTTCTTTTTGTTATTATTTTTTCAGTTTCTTTGCTTATCTTTTTAAGTTTTACTGAGGATTTTTGCCTCGTAGAAACTATTTTTAAAGATGTTTTTATTGCTTCTGTTACCTTTTCTGCTTGTTGATCTAAACTTAGATGTTCTTGGTCATCCAGGTGTTTTAGTTTCTTAGCTATTTCTAGTTGGTATCTTCTTTTATTTTGTTTTATACACTCTTCGCTATATCTTTTCTGCCTCCTTTGTATCAGGTTGTGTCTTTCCCACTTTATATTAACTTCTAGTCTAGCTCGCACTAGCCTATGGTCACTCCCTGTATTAAATTTATTTGACACTGATACATCTTTTATGTTTTGTTTTTGTCTGTTATTATGTAATCTATCTGATTTTTAATTACACCATTTGAACTTATCCATGTCCATTTCCTTTGTTGTGGTTTTTCGAAAAAGGTATTCATCGCATATAACTGCTTTTCGTAAAGAAAGTTTACTAATTTGTTTCCTCTGTCATTCCTATCTCCTAGTCCAAATTTTCCGATAAATATATCGTCGTCTTTCTTCTTCCCTCCAATTTTTGCATTACAATCACCTATTATTACTGTTTACTGTGATTTTGATTCTTTTAGTGTCAATGTAACATACATAACTCTTTCTGATATTGATTTTAATTCATCGATCTTGTTAGCATATTTTCTGAATATTATTAGAGCTATTCTACCAATTGAAGATGGTTCTTCGTTTTTGTGAAATAGTATGTGTCCTGATTTCAGAGTATTGCAGTTTTCTCCTTTGAAACGTGTTTCGCTTAGTCCCAAAATATCCCAATTTATACCTTCTAATTCTTTTTCTAATTCTGTCATTCTCTCTTCGTTGCTCAGAGTTCTTATATTATAGGTAGCGATATACATTTCTATTTGTTTCGTATTGATTCTTGTGGCTTGGGTTTCTTTAGTCAAAATTTTGCCTCCCCCAGAATCCTCGAGGCTGACTGCTGCTCCAGCAGTATGAAATTTCGGTTTTTTCCCTACCCACCTGAAAGGAGCGGCTTTAGAGGTATATATGTTCTAAGTATGATTCAGGTTTCTTGAAATCAATTTAAGGATGCATAGTATACGACAACTTGAGTTTCTGACAACATTCCTTTAAATTTTTGGCACCAGTAGATTTTAAGAACTTGGATCTGTAGATCAAGTCTTGATTCATTCTACCACTATATTGTAAGATCTATGAAATTCAGCAATTTTTTATCTAATCACTGCAATTTTGTATTTTAATTCACTAGACATGCACTTGAGCATGGCTTTTTCTTGCTCCTTCTCGAAACGTTAACATGCAAGCTGTTGTGGATTCAATGTTGGAATAATTTAGAACAACCTATTTTAATTTAGAACGTCGATTAAGTTTGTTTTGTTTTCGAGAATTCTGTCGAAGGCTTTGGTGTTTGCAATGGTGTCACTTATAGTAAATGTGAATGTTTTTATGCACATTTAGCATAAACTCATCCAGTTGACGAATAAGATACAAATCGTCGTTGTTATAGAAAAACTTTGCCTTGGGAGGATAATGAATTCGTATTCTTGACCATAAACTAATAGATAAATCAACTGGTAGCAATTTAAATGCGTGATATAGTTATTCAAATATCTATCTATATATTTACTTTACACGTTCTTGTATATCCACACATAAACGTAAACGAAGAAGGCTTATTATTATTGTATTCACAATTAGTTTATGTTTCAAATTGCCAATATAAAATCAAAATGTACATATAACGCAGATTAAGCTGGTTAGAATATATTGTAATTTACAAGCTTTTGCAGTTCTCATAGCAAATGGATTATTGTATTTCATATAATAGCAAGAATGCTGTACATTTGTATAATTTAACAAAAGTGGAAACTATATAGTTTATCATGTAACATACCGACATATGAATAGTAATTTTGTCAATCGTATAGTGGCTACAACTACAAAAGGTTTAATTATAAGTAATTAGAGCACATATACGCTGCCACTAATAGAGCTAGAGCTATAATGAATCAGATTTTGTCATTGACAGTTAAATAGGGAGGAGTTAATGACACTTTAGATGAAAGATTTGTGTTTTAATTGGTCGTGGGTTAGAATAACTTGCACAACATTTATAATAACTAGGTTTTAGAAATATATATCCCATATTATGTGAATAAAGCTTGTCGCCATTGAAGAACAGAAATGTTAATATAAATAGTGTGGCAACTAAAGTACACGGTCACATTAAATCAGATTGCAAACATCTGGGAAAGATTTTCAAATAAAGCCTTATTACATAGAGGCATTAGACAAAATAACGAAAGCACTTGTCAAAAATGGGACATATTTTCACTGTCTGGTAACATTTGGCACTGCGTAAATCAATCGTCTCTTGTTTGTTACAGGTAGTATGAAACACAGTCCAATATATCCGACCTGACGAAGTTTCAAAGAGGTCTAAGTATTGGTGTCCATCTAGCTGGAGCATCTGTAAGTAAACAGCGACGTCATGCGGTGTAACACAGGCACAGGCTCGAAGGCTCATACACAGTTTACGGTAAAACAGGGCCTGCGAAGCATAATAGTGGCCGAAATGCGAAGCTACAGGATAGGAACCGCCTGGCTTTAAAGCGTATGGTCATATCGCAGAAGAAATCAACGACGGAAAAAGTGCCTAAACACCCCAATGTCAGCCTAAACAGTGAGGCGAGTACTGTATAAAATGGGTATCCATGGGCATGTTGTTATTTCAAAGCCTCTAATAACAGACATAAATGCTCAAAGGTGCAATGCCACAAAAACTGGACGTTGAAGGATTGGCAACGTGTCGGACGAGTCGCCCTTTACCCTCTTCCTCTCTATCTGGCGAACACCCTCTGAATCATACAATATAAACTGTCTCCGCTCGACTGTCAAATGTGATGGCGGTTCTATTATAGTCTAGGACGCCATATCATGGTATTTGGCAGTCGCTCTTGTCACATTATACAATTGGGTCACAGTAGCAGTGTATAGAAAACTCTTGACTAACCAGATCCTCACCCAATTGTGTAAATTTAATTTCCAAACAAAAATGCCACATTCCAGAATGATAATGCTCCCATTCACACAGCTGACTTTGTTTAAGAGTGGTTTCAAGAGCATGCCGATGAGGTTCAACATCTTTCCTGGCCCGCCCAGTCTTGAGACATGACTATCATTGAGCCTTTGTGGGTTATTTTTGAAAACAGGGTTCAGCGAAAATAACCTGTGCATATTTTGTGTGATAAGATGCTGCTTCACATAGCACTAATTCCATTGTAAAAATGGCTTAAAAACTATTAGATAGCATATCACGAGTTTAGTTTACTATCTCTCCAATGCGCGTTACGATCTTCCATGCTACCTTTCATAGTACTTGCAAAATATTTACACGCACCTTGAAAGTCACGAAAAAGTATAGTAGGGTTCATCTTTTTTTTATAAGTAATTAATCTAGTAAAATCTGCAAACAAATAAAACACTAAGAATGCGTAACGTTCCCGTTTAGAGAATGATTATTTTTGAATAAGAGCATAAGATACAGGTCAAATCTCCCTTCATGTGGTGTATCCTGGGTAATGCAAACGGGTCTGTTTTCCTCATTTATACTAAACATTCTTCATTACGTATTTTCGCAATATATTGCACTATTACAATTTTACTCTAAATTAAAAAATGTATGTTCACTAAGAGACAGCACAGTAGCATTGTATGTGTGCCATTTATCTCAGAGTTTCCATTACGTATTTAGGTTCTAAAAAGCTTAGAACAATGTTGTAGTTATTACCGCAATTAGAATATCTGACCACAGATAGCAAAAAGAATAATACAAGCCCATTTTCAAGTTTAAATTACAAGGAAAGTTTTAAAAAATATATTTGTTATTTAAGTTCGGTAAAATGCAAAAAATAAGATATTAATTGTTAATTTTTTAATATTTGCAATATACAGTTCACAAATGTACAGCGTTTCTAGTGGTCTTTAGTGGACATGTCTTTAGTTACCAACTGTAGAAATGCAAACTTCCAATGTTTACGATGCGCATTTAAAATCTTAAAGTCCAATTTGGATCACCCTATACATAAAAGAAACTAAAAAACACACCCTTTAAAAAAACAAATTTGACATGATAAAAAAATCATTAATTTATTTGGCATTGCTTGACATGATATATTTACACCAAACAATTTTTAACCTAAAATAGGACAAAGCAAAATAAAAAAAAATATGCAAGTTGAACGCCACTTCTAATATTAAAATTATTTAGTCTTTCGCATTTATTATGTTTGCATTTTATCAAAAAGCAATAATTCATTAACCACCATTAAAAAATTTCCCCACTAAGATAGCTCTATTGTAAATCGAACTGCTGCCTAATACGTGGCTTATGCTAATCCTAATTAATTTAAAACTAAAATTTGAATAACAAAAAATTAATGTGGCGGGTTAAAATGCACCGACAACCGCATTCGTTTAGGCTGGATAACCAATAAGAATTTGTTCCGCAGTCATAATTTTAATCGTCAGAATATGTATCACAGCGACTGCGATCGTGTTTTTGGACTAATTAATTTAAATTAATTACCTAAAACCACCAAATCTGATTTGTAGCACATGTCGAATAACAGCAAACGTGTAATAATCGCGTATTGCCCAACATCTTATATCACGGCTCGCCAGCAAAGTTAAGGAAATTGACCCACATAGCAGAATTTTCGATTGTGTCTCAAATAGAAAACTTTCCAAATATATGGGTCGACTATATATTAACACTACACTTTTTGCATTATTAAATTTGCTCAAAAAGTTATTGTGATCGATAATTGAACTTTCGGGTCGTGTTTGAAAACGTTTTGTCCACAGCTGCGGCGACCATCCCCAAAGGAAAAATGATTTAAAATTAAAATATAGTCTACTAGTTCCATAACTTTGAAATTTGATTTATATAAATATTTTTCATTAAATTACTTTGCATTGACCATTTGCATGTATTTAAATAATTATTTCAATAGTTTTTTTACATAATTGGCGCATTAAACTAAACATGCCAATATACCATATTGTGGTACTACTAATAAAAAATATAGTACAAATATTAACCCAAGTGACATTAAGACAATAGCTAAACGTAATGCAGTCACACTAATATGCTATTTTTTAACTAAAGCGATTACCTTAAATATGTTTTATACCAATTTGAGGAAGATCTCATTTTGCAACAAAATAAAACGCATGTCATTACAGATTAACTATGCAGATTACACTCACTAATCAGAAGAATGGCGTTTGGATTTGTTTAGTCACGTAACTGCTGTTTGGCTCCAAACCTTCCTTTTGTGATCCAGATAAAACCTTTTCTCATTTGTATTACAAACTAATAACTAGGAAAAATATCTTCAAATGACTTATGCTGGTAAAATAACACATACAACTTAATTAAAACTGATGAGCTTAACCACATTTCACAGTATATGATATTAACTATCTAGGGGAACCAAAATGAGGCTATGCTTAACAAGCAGCAAAAACTAGTGAAAGATGTGAATCGATCTCCTAAACCATTTAAAAGCCACAATAATGAGCTTATATGCTCAATCGACATTAAACGGACCAAGCAGAGAGATATCAAAATTGGTTTTTGAGGAACAAAACATCCTGGGTGGTGAAAGCAATAAACTTTAATAACATTGTGCTACAATCTCTGCCCAACAGAAGCAAAAGTAGTTGTAAACTTATGAAGGCTTTTTAAGATTGTGCTTCTAGAGTTAAAAGTTGAAAAATCAAAACCTTTATTAGCCACGTTGTAAGTCTTACTACGAAATGTACACAAATCTACTCCAAACGTCAAGGACCTTTATTCTAATTTTTCTACGAGGGCATCAATGTTAAAAAGCCCAATAGTTGTCATTAAAAAATTGTTAAAATATTAGCAGATCAAGCATTAAGTGTCATTTAATGTGATTTTTTCAACGACTATGGTATCGTGCATCATCAAGCAAAACAAAACAAGGTGGGAACAAGTAGTTTTGTTACCCTGTCGATGTAACTATTACAAGAAATATAAGAAAAAATAGCAATGCAATGTCTTTTAGAACACAATTGGTGCATCCGGAATAAGTGGACTGTATAGGTAATTTTGAATTTTGCATAAAGGAACTTGAAACAAATCTAAAGCTAAAACACTAACCTGTGGAAACGGCTCTTTACCTGCTGTTGGTCCTGGGGTTAAGGATATAGGGATATGGATAAAAAATAGGATAAGTTACCCCAATCTTCACAGCGGGCGAAGGGCAGCGTCTTTCGTGGTGTAAAAAGTTCCATCGTCGAGCCAGATGAAAGAAAATGGACAGAGTTTTTTACCGGCAAAATTTCAACACCGAAAAATTCGGCTTTAACAAAAGGCCTGGCAGAAAAATTAAAACTTCCGCTGCCAATCAAAGCCGCCGGCGAACTCTCGATTAAAAAGAAAAATGTTCTCGTCTTACGGAAAATTTGCCAAAAAAAGGCCAAGTGCAAACGCGAACAAAAGCAAAGGCGTAATGCCGCGAACGAAATGCGAAATGCAAGTGCGAACAAAAGCAATAGCGTAGTGCCGCGAACGAAATGCCAAATGCAAGTTCCAAGTGCACGGCCCGCGGCCCAGACCGCCGGCCATATCGCAACGCGTGCTCGGACAAATTGGGCCGATATCACAAATTTTAAATTTGTATAAGAGAAAATCTAAATATATAACCGGCCCTTAAAACTTCAAAATTAAAGATAATTTTGAGATTGACGCAAACAACAATATTTTTAAGGTCCTTGAAGATATCCTACAAAATGTGTTTAATGATAGTAACCTAAGCACTGCTTTTAAGTAGGGCTGTGACGGTGCAGAACAAAGAACATATTTCCTAAAATATTTAAATTGGCATTCAACTGACAAATATTTACTTAATTTCTTTAGGCTATGGTGCCTATATAAAACTATAATGTCGTTAACAATTTTAAATCAGTAATTTGACAGAATTGTCCCTTTTTTTCGTTTCTTTAAGATTATTTTCCTTGAAGATCAGTCTATATCATAATCAATAAGGCAAAAAAAGTAAAAAAAACAAATAAGTAGGGATACTTATACAATTCTAATTGTAGAAAACAAAGAACTTCTATATTATAAGGTCTATGATGAGAAATTCTACATTTTTGTATATTCATATAAGTTTATTCAAACATATTATTTGTGTGGATCATGGCTGCGTGAGATGAGTCAAAAAGGTTGTAAATCAAAATTTTTACTTTCGCTTTTGAACTGTTGCATTTATAGATGCGTTTTTTAATGCATTCTTTACATTTCATACAAATTCGAGGAAAATAAGAGGAAACTAAGTAATTGAAAAAAGAAACTCTTAGAAAAAAATGTTGAGGTAAACTTGGTTTCTCGGTAGATATACCAAAACTACAAGCAAGGAACACAACTGGTAAGTTTTTTAGAAATGCTAAAAAATCTTCAGAGACAATCAAAGTAAATGTAGAGATAATAAAAAAAAATTGCGTGATATCAGACTGCCTAAATAGCAGTTTTCCATTAAATTTGGATATATTTTCTCAGTACAGTCGGTGCATTTTCAAACTGTACTTAAAAGAGTAGCTCTGGTATTCTATGCCCGTAAATATACACAAAGGACTATTTTACGAAAGAAATATTATATTCTTAAATATCATACTAATAGGGCAACTTTTAGGAGAAGCAAGGTAAGTTCTGCATTTTACTTAAGAAAGTATAAAAACCTGGCAAATAACTGAGCCGCAGATTCTAGTTCCCCTTGATAGTTCAAATCTCACTCTGGGCTATGTTCAAAAAATTAAAGAGCACATGGGAAATCATTGATCTAAATTTAGAAAAAGCTACATGTAACATTTATAGCTTCAGAATTAACACAGTACAAATAGGAACTATGTAGGAATGTTTATAACAATTAGGAGTACGTAGTATATTAATAGAAATGCTAAAAAGTATATACAGAAGTGTGATAAATAAACAAAGAAATATTTTACTGCAACAAAAAGACAAGTTAAGCCTTCTGTCATTTGTAATACGTCATTAATGTATATGACAGTTAGAAATTATAACAATTTCAAACGGTACTATGATATTAAAAAATAATACTTATAAAAGTATAAAGTTTGCTATATGCAGATAATAACGTGTTGTAGATTCACCGATAAAGATACAAACTTAATATGTCGAACGAGTAAATTAAAATAAATAGAAAATAAAAGAAAACAGCATACATAGGTGACATATAGTTATTTTGAACATAACAGCAAAAGATCATGTAATTTTCTTTGTTTACAGAAAGACTACCATTATGTCGCAAAACTAAGGAATAAAACAAATAGACAACCCTGGAACCAAAATATAATAAAAAAGACTATTTAGAGAGTTCAAAAAGAATTCAGATTGGGTAGCTTTAATGGCAAAAACATTTGGTCTTCCACAAATAAAACTTTAAAGGTTGCGTTAAATAAGAACAAAACTTTAGAATAGAAAAGATATGGAAATAATTCTTCTTTTATGGAAGCCACTTAGTTGGGCACTTCAAATTTCTTAAAACTTACTTTACTTCAAGTTTTATAGCAACAAATGAGAAGATTTTGGCAAGAATCTTAAGATTGCTTTTGCTGCTCATGCCAAACTTTCAATAAGCTTCAAGTTCAAAAATTTTTCAAACTTAACAGGAGCTCAACTTCTGTTCACTTTTAACAAGAAAAAAACGATAAAAGGTATACAAGATTTATTTTTATAAAGTAAAACTACAGAGCTGGAAAATTTATTTCAAGGTATTTTAAAGAGGATGTCAGACAAGTCTTGTCCCTCATTTTCGATGCACTGTTGAAGTCGCAGTTTGAAGTTGTTCTAACGTATGTCGAGGAACACACTCATTTTTTGACGTTGGATTTCATAGGCCTCAGTGGGTTCAGTCTTGACATATTCGTATTGAAAAAACTCGCCAAGTGGGTTGGCCAAGCGCGTCACTGTATTAAAAGACTAAGCACCCACGAAATATCTTACACAATATTTTGAACAAAGGTATTGCTGTGGCTTCATTCTTTCCAAGATGTTTCCATACTTTTTAAGGAAATTTCAAAACACGTTCAGGGAGTTACTATAAAAACTATTTTGTATGGATAAAAACAAAGACCTTGGTGGAAAATTTGGTACAAATTATGATTAAACAAGTAAAGAGCAACAGCATCGATATCTTCCTCCTCCTGTTCTCACTACAAAACCAGTACTTTTGAGGTAGAAGTTAGAAACGCGTCCAAAATTACTCCGACAGGGACTTTGACAGGGCAAGTTTCAAGTTAAAATCACAAATTATGTTAAATTTTTTCGTTGGGTTGTTCGAAGTACTATAAAAAGTACTAAAAATATTGGATCACATGTAAATCAAAAAACAGCCGACCAAAAAAGTGTAACTTCTAAAAATCAAGATAAGAAATTAATTCAGAAGTCGCTTAAAAACCCCAATACCCTCTTTCGCGCTCACTGACACAATATCTACAAAAATTAACCGGTCTGTTAGCTAAAAATGTAAAAGGGGCTTAGATAAGCGGGTTTGGTAGACTGAAAGGTCAGAAAAAAGCCATGTCTCTCAAAGAAAAACAAAAAAATAGTTTAGAGTATTCTCTACAATACCAACATTTAACAAAGGAAGATTGATCAAATGTTCTGTAGTCTAACTGTAAAGTAAACTTAATTAGGTGCTTTACTATCATTTTCAATTTCTTGCGTAATAAAATAAATAATTTTGTCAACTGTTCAGGTGTTTGGCGTTCTAGGCGACGAGTGGATCAAGATTACCTTTCCCAGTGTATGGTGCTTATAGTTAAAAAGGGGAGTGTTGCTAAACACTGAACTACATTGATGTGTTAAAAACAGTTTTGTACCCATCTTATCCAAAGACTTTGGTGATACTAACATAGAAAACAAATTTCAACAAAATAATATTATTACAAATCTTCAAACAACTTGTAATTGCTTTAAAGCAACTGTTAAACTGGTTATCCCAATTATCAGATCTAAATTCCATCGAGTATCCCTAGGGTACCCCGAAGCAAAAAACATGGAAGCATAACGTGACATCCCAAATAATTCTCTAAGAAGAATAAAATGCTATTACTTCTGAAGTTTGTCGAGAGCAAGATTAGAAGGTTGTTTAAAGGAATAGCTGCCGTTATTAGATCTAAAGGTAAACCAACGAAACATTGAATATCTAACAATAGCTAATAAATTGTTAAACAAAACTGGTGTCCTTTTTCTCATCGCGCATAAATGAATTCTAAAGGGTGATTTTTATAGGGTGGCTTATATTTTTGGCAACAGCTATATAAATTGAAAACCGTAAGTTATTGCCAGTGTAGTTAACTGATGTGTTTTGAAATTAAAAAAAATATAACTCAAATTATAAATAGTATGTCATTTTTGGACCCACGTACTTCCTCTAACTCTATTTAATTTAAAATTCTTTTTTCAATAAATGCCAGCGTGGTCCCATGGTTGAGGGACGGGCTGCGATGCTGACGGACCCGGGTTCAATTCCGGTGCTCTCTAATACCTGGCGGGTGGCCTACTCAGTCACTAAAAATAATTGAGTACCTGCGTTCATTCGAACAAGGGGTAATAATGGCGGTCGTCTTAGGCGCGGTGCTTACCACATCGCCCCGCATCAGAGATGGTGCGCGACGACCGGGCAGAGAGAGCGAACGTATGAGAGCCTTAACCTCTCAGTTTCCAGGCCGTGCTCCCACGCGGGGCGTAGGGCCTTACCATTATTATTATTTTTTCAATAACGTTCTAGAGTAATTATGTAAGACTTGTAAATTCATTTACAGCGTTACTGATTTTGTTAATACTATTTTATCAAGCCATTTTTTGTTTTGAGCGTTTTGAACATTTTATTTTTGCTCAGATACAAGAAGAGTAATAATTTTTGAGTGCCAAGAAATGTTTTCGCTTCTAATCGATGTTTCAAGAGATCAATTTTATTTCATGTAGGTATCCTGAGTGTATCCATTATTGGAAAATTTTACGTTTCAAACTTGTAAGTGAATTAAGCATATAACTTGACAAACAACTTCAATCTTCGCTCAAAATTGGGAGAGTGAGATGTCAGCGCCATTGTGAGTTTCTATATAAGTAAAATTTGAAGAGCCACACATTTCTGTGTGTTGTTGCTATCTTACTACAACTGTAGCATATTTTAATCGTATAATTTGCTATAGCAGTAGTCACTTTTAAATGTTGCGTTATTGTTTTCTCGGTGGGTATTTCTTCTTGTAGCTTATAATTAACAGATTAAACATTCTTTATAATTCGCTAGAAGTGGGCCATTGCACAGTGCAGATCTATTACAGGGCTAATGCATACGTAATACTACGGCCTCTACCACACTTTACGTATATAAACGGCTTTGTTATGATCACATGATTGGTAGAAAGTACATTGAATTATAACATTCTTTTTCTTTAGTGATTTTACAATATTTTATATATTCAGCATACATATCTTTTAAATTTTATCGTTCCTTATTATTTCTAGCAGGCTCTAGCTCTACAAAAAATAGAGAAAAGCAGCTTTGTATATTTAATGTTTTATGTTTATTATATTCTTTACAAAGTGTCCTTTTTTAGCCCTTCTTTTATTTACTATGTATTATCAGTAGGATTAAGATTTGTTATTACTACCCTATATACCCTATCTCCTCTAACTTGACATATATGAAATATTATTCTTTTATCATAGAGATATACTTGACAAATTTTTTAAACAAATCTGAAGTATAGGTATTTGCTTTACAACATTGCTGGTTAACGATTTAGAGGTAATATTTTTGTTAGATATTGGTCATTCAATTATAGTTGAGAACTGCGTGTTGGAAGAGGTTTAGATACAGCAGGCTGTTAATTGTCTTTGTCTGCAACGATTAGAACATTGAATTTCTCTTCTTTTTATCACCTGCCATTGATAGAGACTTGCTTGCAAATAACTGTCATAACTTTCATTAATTTTACTACTAAGTTGCAGTGACGATTGCGGTGATTGCACAGAGCTGTTTGTAAGTGATGCATACATATGTACATGTCTGATTTAATTTGATATAGGCAAATTAATATTGAAATGCGCTGGTTAACTTATTGTTGATGAGTCATTGTTTGTGGTTACAACATATATGTTTTTTCGGATTATAAATAAATTAAAATAGCTCACGGTATACCCAAGTGCGTGTGCAAACAAATTTACTGGCTCAACTTTCTCTTTAAATGTGTATTTTTAGTAGAATAAAATTACATGAGTTTTTTTATTATAAATTATGCAAAAATGTGCTCCTGTCTATCTTGATTTCATAATTAAATCTCTATTTACGTAGATGAATCAAATATAAATCGAAAGTATTTTTTATGTTCATTTTAAGGACTATAAAAACACAAACATATAATTTTCTGCATAAACTGTTGACTTAAAAACACATTTATTCAAACGGGTGGGGGAGGATAGTTAAATTCCGCTATCGTAAAATAAAGATGGTTCTGACACCACCTAATCGTTTATAAATGCTTAAAGCAAAATTGAGATCAAATTTCCGTTTTTTAAGTGCTTTTCTAGCGATCTAAACAAATAATAATCACAGGATAATCAGTCAGGGCTGTAGGGATAGTCTACGAAGGCAACTCATGGAAAAACAAGTTTTTGTGGAATTTGGGAGCTGTGTGTGGTTGGATGTCCGACAATATGGAGATTATATTTCGACAACCGTTAATCAGCTATCAATAATAATCCGTTGCACAACACTAGAATACTACTTGTTCTGACATCGTGATACTGAAAAAGCGATATTACTAGATACCCCACGAGAAAAGTTCCTTTCAGATAGCTCTACCTATAACTCTCTACCTATATTTTGCATTACTACGGTATTAATTAACTGATGGTATTGGTGTGTTAGTGAAGAAGACTTGCACATAAGCAGAAGGATTTTATTTAGATAACCAAAATTGATTCAGCAGTTGTTGACCTCACTAAAAATAGACAGGTAAAATGCAACTGCGAGGTTAGTAACTAATATAATTTATTGCCATCTCTCTTTCCTAGAGTACAACTTTAACATCATGCAATATAATCTTATGCTAGGGGACTATGTTCATATCATAAAAGTTTTAATCTAAATCGAAAAAGTAGTAACAACATAGGATTCTATGGGAAAAATACATTTTTTTACTTTATCTTAAAAGCAATAAGGAAGGGATGGCTTGTGATATCTCATATTAAAGAGCACTAAGAGACATTTCTATACATGTAAAAAGTTCACTTTACAGTTTTTGGCCTATATCTTAAAAAAGAAAGGTCATAGTTACAAAAATTATACTTTTCCCAAACCAGCATTTAATTTGCTTTCTTTAACATTTCAAATAAATCACAATAGTCAAAAAGTGACAGACTTAAAGACCGGTTTGCAATACAATAAAAAATGTCGTCGAAGTTTACAGAAAGGCTCGACTACGAAAGATTATGGAGATTAAATTTCATCTAATTGTTGAAGCTCTTCGGCTTCATTACTCTTGAAGCTTGGTAATGTGTGTGTTGCGATGTCCTGGTTCTCAAAAGCAAACAATAAAATATGTTCGAGAAACAGCCAATCTTTAAGCACTTGTGTCTAAAAGTGTGTATATGGCAAGGAATATAGTCTGTTGCTCTAATCACTTGACCGAAGAGAATAACTTCAATAAGGAAGCGCTTCAGTTATTCATTGTACAAGATATCATAAACGCTATTGATAATCTTAACAAGCGTTGAAAACTTTTTCGATAATTCTAAAAATGAACACTCGAAATCAACAAGACAGACACGCAAATCATTCAAAACATTAGGGTCTTTAATGCCAGAAAGGCATTACCGTTGCCCACTCTTTTTTGAAGTTGGCCTTTTTTTGAATTGGATGCGAACCGGTTTGTCTCACTGAAAAATCGCTGCTTATTTTAAAATATCTTGCCAAATAGTCAATAATATGTTTGCAGAAAATTGACTGAAAAATTCGTTTATAAACAATTGGATTTAGAACACTTTACGCGTGTGAATCTATGGAATTCTGTCACACCCACAGCAAAACAGCTTTATGGAGGAAGTCATGGATTATCCTTATTTGTGATTACAAAACTTATGTGTACACTCAGAAGAGCATCCATCAGCAGTTGCAAAGAAATTCACACAGCGGTTATAAACACAGAAATCTTATCAAGCCTTTTCTCATTGTTGGTACAGATAGCACGATTTTTTAATTTTTTGAAAAGCCATTTAAAGGCATTTCCAGTAATTCTGACCTAATGGGTGAAATAATGAATCGCCAGGATTTTAATAATCTTTTCAAAATTAATTTTGATTAATTCTTTTGGTTCACAGCGAAAGTACCAACAATAAAAATAAAGCGAAAACAACTAACTGCACTTGAGGCAAATGACTTCCGATGTTCAACAAAAGTTTGATATATTGTTGAAATTATCAATGTCTTCAAAGTGTTTACGCAAGTGTGGGACATAAAGTCTTTCTATCGTATGATGACTAATTTGCGAATTGCTTGTGCAATTCTGAATGCCTTCTCTTTACGAGAACAGTCAGACCTTGCAGCAGGTAGTAAAATGCTTTTGACGATGAAGTCTCAACATATGACCCAAAACAAACTTCAAAAAATGGTTAAAGAATGCGAACTAATCAGGAAACAGGCTATTTATACTATATTTAACGCACGAATTGACGTCAGTTCAATTCCTCCATTGACTAAAGATGCTTGGAGAAGAATTGCATGTGGCACCAATCAGGTGAAACATATAACACATTATTGGGATGAACGCATTTCTAATGAAGGTGAAGGTTCCTAAAGAGACCATCATAATTGAAGATTTTCCCAGATTGTTATATGTGCTGCCCAATCAGGCCATTCAAATAAGACATTCTTATCGATTCGGCAAAAACATCGCAAAATTCTATCGTTGGAAAATATTGTCAATATGCAAATGGTGCACGCACTGTTGGCTTTTGTACACCTACATTGATGGTTTCTAGCTACAGGGAAAAACTTGCATTCTATCTCCAAACTTTCACCATTTCTTAATTAGTTGTTTTATTAACCCGTCAACAATGAAGACGATGATGAAGATGAACATGAGTCAACTGATATAATGATAACAGCTTTTCATCTCTGATGATGAAATTTAAGACAAATCTTCATATTTTATAAACAAATTAAAAGTTTTGTTATGTTTTTTATTTATTTTCTAATTTATATAGTCAAATATTTTCTATTATGAATTACTTCAAACAATTAGAAATAAAATATATATTTTCATATTTCAATATTTTCTTTATATTTCCATATTTTTTCATATTTGAAAATATTTCAAGATGGTAAATATGTCCAAAAAAGGTAAAATATAAAATTCATGTGATGGGTATTAAAGAAAAAAAAATTAAATGCTGTAAATATGACCTTTCTTTTCTGAGATATATGCTAAAAATCAAAGTGAACTTTTTTATATATATACATAGAAATATCTCTTAGTGCCCTTTAATTTGAGAGCCATTTCCTCTTAGTGTCTTTAAGATAAAGCAAAAAAAAAACATTTTTCTCATAGAACCCCATATTAAAAGTATAGGAATTTTTACTACTTTCCCGATAACTTGAGTTAAAACTTTTATGGTATGAAGATAACCCCTAGTATAACATTATATTGCATGATGTTAAAGTTTTACTCTGGCAAAGAGAGATGGCGCCTTTAATTATAGACAGCTCCTGTCTAAAATATGCCCCCACAATTGAATCTACCTTTAGTCACTGTATCTATCTTCGTAATGAGTCGGTCTTTGGTTTGGGCGATGTTACGTAGAATTTTCTCCTTGGGGTTTATTTTTATAAATCTACAGTTTTATAGATCTCCAAAGAAATAAGTTGCATAGATTTAGATCATATAACCTCGTTCGGTAGTCCCCATCACTTTTGGTTGTCGTCTTAAAAGAATTTTGTCCGTGGACAAAAAAAAATAGCTGTAATAAGAGCGCTCCGATAGTTTAATGCTCAAATTTTTAATCAGCCTACAAAGCTCCGGAACAGTCTCTGCGTAACATTCTTATAATAAAAATACATTGCTCGGTTATACAGCACTCTTTAAGAACTTCCCTCAAGAAAACAGATATAGAATTTAGAAAAACAATGCCATTAACCCAACAACCACAAAATGGCACCTCATTCAAATATAGTTGAAACTTTCTTCATTTTAATATTCCTTTGTGGCTATTCAATTACTGACTTACTTAATCCAAACGACTTTTTGCGATTAGGTATAAAGCTTGTTGGTGACCACTTTGAGTGTTTTGTTAAGCCTGTCGGTTCATAACATCTTCTGCCAATGGCTCCTTCATATCTTTCTGTTTTGGACTTTACTTCTACTTTAATTTCAGTCCATGTCCTTCTCCATTA
Source organism: Sinelater perroti (assembly GCA_036346155.1). NCBI lineage: Eukaryota > Metazoa > Arthropoda > Insecta > Coleoptera > Elateridae > Sinelater > Sinelater perroti. The sequence goes on along the minus strand of JARFIY010000370.1, from coordinate 14,514,674 downwards.
CTAAAATATTTACTTCTTCTATCCATTTCTTTCTTGGCCTACCTGCTTTGTTATATCCAATTTTCCTTGTTTTATATATCCTTTTCGTTGCTTACCTTCAATTATTGTTATAATTGCTTTTATATTCAAGCGATATCTGTACAGCTTGTTTCTTATTTGATCTCCCCTAGTTTCTCCTCCTATCATTCTTAAAAGACTCATTTCTGCGCTAGTGTCCCTAGTTTTGTGTTTGTTTGGTAAGGTCCATAACCTACTATCGTGCAGTAGAGTTGGTACCAATATTTGTAGTTTTGTAGTGTTAAATAATCTTCATGTTCTTCCTACTGCGTTTTTAATTTTGTGATCTAGTTTTTTGTATTCACTAATTTGTGTTTCTATTTAGCTACCCATTCCATTGTGTTTTCTTCTATGCTGATGTATTTCTTTTCTTCTGCACCTATTACCATACTCTGTTTTTTAATATTTATTTTTTGTAATTTTTATTTGCAAGTGCCCGTAGTGATCTAGTGGATAGGTCGCCAGACCACGAAACCTAAGGATGCGAGTACGAATCCCGCTCTCGCCAATTCGACCACTGGCATTTTTACGGCCCAGCTCTACTCAGAGTTGCCTGTTTTCCAATCACCAAGTATATTCTTTGCTAGTAGTATTTTATTTAATAATTGTAAGAATATATTCTTATTTGTCTCTCCCATACAGTTCAGAATTTCTAGCATTATGTCGACTTTACCTTGTGCTGTTCTTAACTTTTTATCGCTTTATCAAGTTATTTTTTACCAATGTTATCTTTCCTAAGTTGTGCCATTTAAACCCAGTATCGATTTCAGTTATATTTATTTGCTTCAATTTATCTCTGTTTTACTTGTCTCTGTTCCTCTTTTTTGTCTTTTAATAATTCTAGAGAGTACAGTTTTTATCTCTCCACTATATCCTGTTCTTTAGTTAACAATTTTTTCTCTTTATCTGTTATATAGTCTTTTAATCTTTTTAAAGCGCTTTTTTTTATTTTAACGTCGACTCTTGCAATTTTGTGTACGTCGTAGTTTACTCTTTTTTTATTATAAATTTTTTTTTATTTGTCCTTTTCTTGATTTCTGTTATCCACGATGTTGTCTATTCATTGTCATTTTTTATTTTTGCTATTGTGCAACTAACTCTCTTAACTGCTTTTAACGTACTGTTTAAAAAAAATTTTAGTTTTCTACAGTGCACATTCTTTTAAAATCCTGTTTATTTACTAATTTATTTTTTGGCAAAATTGCTTTACTTCCTCTATTTACAGCTTGTAGCTTCTAATGTTTCTTTTACTATATTTCTTCTTTGCTCTAGCTGCTTCTCAACGTTAATTTTTACTTTTATCTTTACTTAATAGTGTCTGTTTCCTGTCTGCGTTCTATCTTTATATCCCTTATCTTGCTTCAAATTGTATGTGGTATTATGAAATAATCTATTATTAACTTTTCTTGCTTATTATTTTTATGTAAGTATTTTTGTTATTATTAAATTATTTTTTATTCATAGCTTCATTGTTCTGTCCCCTTTGTTATTTATTGGTTGTTCTCTTTACGTAACCATGATTCTTTCTAAAGCTGTGTTTACATACCTCACTCTCACATTGAGATCTCCCATCATCATAATATTATTTCTTCTATTATGTATTTCTATTTATAATTCCACAATAATTACTCTTTCTTTACTTTTGGTAAATTATCATTTGGTCCATAAGTTACTGTCTACGTATATCCCTCTTTTGCGTTATGCTTTATTTTAAATAATAATATTCTTTTGTTTTATTTGTAGCCGTGTTTATTTTTTTGGTATAATTATTAAATTTATGCCTTCTCTTCTTCTCCTTATTTACTTTACTCCCAACTAGTACATTCCATAATGTTTTCACAGAACTTTCCCTTTTTTTGTTTTTGTAACGCCCAAAAAATGTAATCCTAATTTTTCCTTTTCTATCTAATTATCTTCCTTTTTATCCTAAAATCCTTATATGTCATGCTTTAAATTTAATTTTTGTATAATAAATTTTGTTATTTTTGTATTTTTGTCTTTTATTGTGTTTGTCCGTTCGTCCCTTATCGTTGTTAGTATTTTTAATTATCGTATTTGATTTAAATGACCTTTTTGTAACATAATATAATAAATGAAACTACCACACTTTTGAATACCTCCTATTTATATATGTAGAACTCTAAATATAATTGTGTTGGAATTATGTAGATACGGTTTTTAAAAACAGCAAAGTTGTATTGCGAGGGAAAAATACATTTTCAATTAATAAACAGCAGCAAACATGTCGAAATACCAGCGAATTTGTATTATCGCTGGAAACGTAAAGATTGTACAAAGTAAGTAGGTTTCGGTCACGCCGGCATAGCCACAAGCGAATTTTTTACGAAAGTAAGTGCTTGAAGTTGGTATAAAAGACTGCTCAATTCACCGAATTATCAGTTCAACTCAGCGTTTCCCCTAGCAAAGCATTCTAAAGATATTAAAATGTTCATTAAAGTAAGTCTTGCATAAGCCCTTGATTATACAACTAACTGCAATTACTGCACAGGTAGCAACTTTAATGGCCCTAGCGGCTGTGTGCGCCGCCCAATCGCACGGCGGGCACCACGGCGGAGCCTCTTACATTTCCCACAACGCCGTCTTCCACGACGCGAAAGCCATCCATTTCCATGTAAGTACTTCTAAAGTGAGAAGGTAGCTGAAACTAATAAAATACTCTACAGGACCATCCGAAATATGAGTACAAATACGGAATTGCTGATGGCCACACCGGCGACCACCACAGCCAGCACGAGCACCGCGACGGCGACGTTGTCCACGGCCAGTACTCCCTGCACGACCCCGACGGCACCGTCCGCATCGTCAAGTACACCGCCGACCACAAATCTGGCTTCAACGCCCAGGTGATCCGCGAAGGCCACGCTCTCCACCCCGAGAACCACCACAAAAGTACCTTCGTGGCCCCCGTTCAGATTCACGGCCACCATTAGGCCGACGCTCGCTCATTAGCTCGATTTTCTCCCAAGCATCCGGATCATCGTTTCACGACATTTAGTTGTTATTGTAATTCTTCTTGGATATGCTCTTAGGGGCAAGACCCCTTTTCCATCGATTAATTTGTTTAGCTTTTCCGCACCTGCTGGGCTAAACATAGAATATAGAAATAAGGGCACAAAAATGTAGTATTAAGTATATTAACAGCTGTGTTATCAAGGATTTGTTTTTGTTGTTGTATCATTTAGATTTATTTTTATAAATAAATAATTATTGCATAATTTTCTTTTGTAAATCACAACTAGAAAATGAAACTAAAATTGCTTCGTATAAAAAATATAATCACGGTTAACTATAACTACAAATTTTAAAAATTAAGTATAGAAACTTCTGAAAATAGAGTAAAAGAAATACAAATAAAAGAAATAAAAGAATCATATCAAAAAACAAAAATTATAAACTATCAAATTTTACCAATATTTTGTACTATTGTTAAATTCTCTGTAATTTACAAAAAAAATATTGGAAGTTATAAAACAGATTAATAAATAGTTAAACATAAACAGCCCATAAATGCGGAATGATAGCTTGCTTGCATTCTTCGATCTATTAAGATGAATAGGCTTTGGATGGACTTGTGTCCTCTACTCGATAGATCGTTTTTATAGATGCCACTCTATCATATCCAAAAATATTTTATGGGAAATAAATCTGAAGATAATGCTGAAGATGGAAGAATTTATACGTTCTGATCTTGAAAGAAGGCTGACACAAGATGACCGATGTGTGGATAAGAGCTATCTAGCTGAAATATTCGGCCAAAAACTCAAAAAGTGGTGCACTTTTAGGTAGATTATTTCAGGGATATCCCCATTAGATATGACCGCACATTTTCTAAATAGACAATGCAAATTTAAACTCTAGTGATACAAAGGGAACAAGATTCGCTAATAAAATACTTTAAATTGTCATTTATATAACCAAAATTGACGTTTACGTCACCATTCCAAACGAGCCTGACGATGCTGATGTGTCAAAAGTAAATGAAGTAGGAAGCGACATGTTAATAGTCTAAATTACTTCAACTAACCACAAACAAAATACGTATTAATGGTTGCCTATTATTATTTTTGACTAAAACTTTGTAAGGCGACATACGGCAATCGGAGGGTTACAACTTCCCAGACATTAATTAATTTGAGCATCATGTAGCCCTCTGCTAATTCATCCGTTGTCGTTACACATAATTAATAATCTTCATGATTTATTGTACCCCTTTTACGTAGGCCTAAAATTTGACCCCATTCAAAATCTAAGTTTTTCATACACCTGATGATCCAAATTGGACTTTAAGATAATTTTTCTAAATGAAATACAAAATATTGGCAGTCATTTATAAAATATAATGTCTCCCAAATACTCTCTGCGACTCCGCTGGTATGCGACCATTCTTTTAGAGGAATTTTCCATAAATCCGGTTCTTTTTCATCAATTACACATCTAATGTTCTCTTTTAGCCCTGAAATCGTACCAGGTTTCTTGAAATAAACCTTTTTCTTCGAATAGCCCAAGAGTAAAAGGTCTAATGAGGTTAGATCGCACGATCTCTGAGAAATAACACGACCAGAAAATCTAGTTTTACGTAAAGTGAGTTATACGTGCTGTGTGACATGTGGCTCCATTTTGTTGAAACTACATGTCATTTAAGTTTAATTGACAAAAGTTATTTAGCATCTCCAAATAGTGTACACAATTGACAGCGTTAAAAGCTTTCCCTTAAAAATGTATGGGCCAATAATCTCTAAGAATAGGCTCGTGACTAAACCTAAAAATCTATAAAAAAGCTATTTTGTAAAGCTCTCTGATTTTGACTTTCTTCGCCTAGTTGTAGGAATCTGAGCCTCGTAAAGCTTTTACAGCAGCAAAAAATGTGGTCTGCAGTCTCCAGCCAAAATATACAAAATTGTTTATTGTAGTAATTTGTATTTTTAATTTGCTTCAGTAAAAGCTGCATCACTGTAATGTTTTTTTTTTAAATAAACTTTACATGTAATTTTTACTTAGCTTTCACATTTTTTGCGTTAATATGTTTTTTATTATGTAGGCTCAAGACTCTTCTAACCTTGCTTGATCTATCTCATTGCCCTCGCCTTCTCCCCCCGCTTTCCTTATGTTTGTTTCTAAAGTCATCAACTAAAATTATTTTTATTTTACATATTTATAATTCGCCCACTAATTATTAAATTTAAAATTATTAAATTTTTAATGCAAACTCTATATTTAACTTAGTTGCTATTCCATACTTGTATTTCTGATTGAAAGTTGAACATTGCCAAATGGGATTACTTTACAAAAATTAATTAAACGGTAGCGACCTGATTAATGAGCATTAGCGCGGCTGATATGGCCGACACGTACTGCAGTTTTGTGAAATAGTGTGATTACGCGCGGCGTTTGGACGTCGGCGTGAAAAAATAGAAAGCCGAGTGGCACGCCGTCGCCTACATAATTTTTGGCAGCAGCGGCCGCCACTCGGTGAAAATAAAAAGATAATATGTAGGTTTCGGCCCCGCTGACATAACACACAAGGCATAAGCAGTGTTTTTTGCGAAAGGAACTTTTCGCTTTACATTAGTATAAAAGTGCACGCCCGTTGCCGAACATTATCAGTCAGTTCAAAGGCGTACAGCATGTTCTGCAAGGTAGTCACTAACAGGGTAGTTTCAAGTGAACTGCAAATTGTCTTCTGTAGGTACTTGTCTTGGCCGCAATCGCCGCCATCTGCGCTGCACAGGGTGGCCACCATCTTCACCACAGCGGCGCCTCGTACATCACGTATTCCCTGGGAGGTTCGGGCGGATTTGGAGGAGGATTGGGCGGACACTCCGGGGGTGCTGCTTCACACGGCCATGGACACGAATATGTAGATTACCAGGTAGATTAAAAATCCCTTCCTTGTCCTCGTGTGCTATTTCAAAATTTTGTTAAAGGCCCACCCCAAATATGAATTCAAATACGGAATTGCTGACGGCCACACCGGAGACCACCACAGCCAGGAGGAGCACCGCGACGGAGACACCGTCCATGGCGAATACTCTCTCCACGAGCCCGACGGCACCATTCGTATCGTAAAATACACAGCTGACAAGAAGAACGGCTTCAACGCTCAAGTAATTAGGAAAGGACATGCCCAGCACCCCGAAACCACACACAAGGGACATTTCGTGGTGCCTGTGCATCATCACGGACATGGCGGTTTCTAATCTGATTAGAAAGTAATTTTGACTGCACACGATTAATTCTACTGACTACCTTTCCGCTACAACACTCTCATTTGCATGTGGTGATAGTAAAAATGTATATTTAAGAAATGTCTGAAGTTATAGGTTTAAGTTATGTTATTGTTGTGTTGTTAGATATCCAAGAATTTTCATTTTTATAATAAAGAATTTTAATATAATTGTTTCATTTTGATGCTAATAGTTACCTGTTTATTGTACTCTTTCTATTTTAACTCGAGATTTATTAATTTAAATATTGGCAATTATGTAAATATTACTTCTGCAATAACAGAAGAATACATGTAGAGTACCTCAAAAGACCAAAAAATAAAACTTAAGGTAAGGATAAAATAATATAATATTTACAAAATAAAGAAAGAAAAAATATCCCACAAAAACTAAATAAAGCCTGTAAAAACAAATAAGCATTTTACAGATATTGAAAAGGCACATGAGGAATATAAAAACAGGATACAGATAGTTCAAAAAATGTACTGCAATACAAAAGTACATATAAAAATAACTCCGATTATAAAAATAACAAAAGGTCCCAAACAGAGATGCTGTCTGTTACCATGATTGTTTGATATATATGTTCAACAAGCACTAAGCATGTGGTACAAAAAATACTTAGGAATCAGAATTAAAATGAATAATTCGACCTTCCACTTAAGATAAGGAAGTTATATGCTAAAAAATAATAAAGATCTTGAAAAGTGAGAGTTAATTACCAAAATACAGCGCAATAATTATATAAAAACAAAGAAGCACAGATTGTCAGAATAGGGGATAAAGAGATCAAAACATGTACACATTTTAGAAATTCTTTCCAAGTTCAGCAGGAACATGTGGGAGAGATATTAAAGATAGGATCATCAAGGGAAAGAAAGTAAAAGAATAGCATGGAGTAATATAAAATAAAAATGGCTATCAGTCCAGCCACAAAAAAGAGAATATTTTACAGTGTGTTGCAAAACATAGTATTGTGCGATGGTATTTACCACTCTGTTTTTAATCGATTTTACGAGGATTGATATGAAATGGTTGAGTAGTACTTTGCTTGTTACCCGCCGTAAGTGAGTAGGCTCTTGACTTATTCTATTTGGTAAGGCTGTGTTGCGTTAAATCAAATTTTGATTAATTATGAGCGATTTGGATGACACCTGCTGAATACATCAAAATATACTTTGCACCTTTGTAATTTGAAGGGCATTTGATTTTACATAGGACATATATTACTGGCTTACCATCTTTTTATTTCAGAACAAGTATCCTGGAGTCAGCACATTCTACGCCGCGGACTGGTCTTGCACATCTTTTTCGTTGTGTGACCATAACCCTGACGATTTGTACGTTGTGGAAACTAGCCTAATCTTTGCATCATAGCACTGCCTTTCCCATGTAATTAATTTTAAATATCTTTTATTATTGTCTTTGCGATTTAAAAATAATTTTCTTAATGTTTGGTTTCTCTATGTATTACGTTCACGATATTAATGACCTTGTGAGATTACGTTGTTTATTTGTAAGCTTCTTTATACTTTAGGGATCCTTGGTAATTTGCTCCACGGTCACTTTTACATAAAGCTCATGTTGTTTTAGTATTTTTTGCTGTTGGCTCATGTTAATGTTGCATGTCCTTGACCACACTCACCTTATTAAAATATTCTACAAAAATATGACATTAATAACAGGCACAGTTTTTATGAAGCTATTCAAATTGCATTGAGTAAACTAGTTATTGTATGCAAACTTCCTAATTGTTTTGATTTGGTTCTACGTATATGCAGAATATTGATAACGGTTCTTTTGTTGTTCTGTTTATTGTATTGTTTATATTTCTAATTTTATATCCTTTGCTTTATATGCTGGCTTCAATATCGTTTAATTCGGTAGAGTAATGTATATTATAAAGTACGACCCTGCGGTTCCCGCCTTTCTTTAATTGGCAAGTATTAAAATATATTTTGTTAGTTTATGGACATTTTACAATATTTTATATGCTTCCGTTGTTCTTGCAGTTTTTACTTATCTTTTGAGCCTTTATCTATCATATTTATAATTTGTTTTATTAATTGAACGCTTGGCGGTTTACGTTCTGTTATTTCCTCTTAGTAATCTAGGGTTTATTTTTTTCGCACTAACTATTTAATGCCTGCTTTTGGCTTGTTTTGATTTCTTGGTCTTACGTTGGACCAGTTCTGATTGTTTATTAAAGAAAATTTATTTTTATACTGCTGTTGCTGAAATTATACTTGTAATTGCTGTGTTCGTGCTTGTTAAATTGTGAATAAATGTTCCAGATATCTTTCTAACTCTACCAAGCCATTTTCAAACCAATGTGGACCTATGATATGCAATTGTGGAAAACAACCAGTAATTCTAACATCAATATCCTAAGACGTTTATAAGTTAAAATGTTATGAGTCATAGTCCTATGGCTAGTACCGAATGAGGTAATACGATGTCTTTTTGGTATCCCTACAATTAACGAAGAAATACAAAAATACAGTGTGGATTATCACAACCTATCGCATGGCAAATTTAGTGAATACTGTGAAGACGATACGAAAACTTCATAGAATATTTGATCAAAATAGTCCACCAAATCAGCGGCAATGGATGCAAGACCTTGTGGGTATTAGCGTGTAGTAAGGTCTCATAGTGCTATTATAGTCAGTCAAAGTTTCGATGCAAATCCCAAAACATCGACTGAATGTCAAACAACAAAAACTCACTAAAGACCTGCTTCTTCATGCATACAAATTCAACTGATGCACAAATTAGAGAAATTTTAGAACTGGGAGAAATGGAGAAGCAACAGAAAAAAATAGATACAATGAAAAGAGTTAAGAAAACGAAATATTGTGGTTCGTTGTTTTGTTGGACATTAGGGTAGTAAACTTACTAAGAGAATACATCAAAATTTAAATAAAAAGCAATCAAATAGGTGAAACACTAAAATATTGGTAAAAGTCTAATCATGGTCAGCTTCATCTATTTATAACAAAAATATTAATATTATCTAACAAACTTGAAAATAGGTACACTAAAATGTAAGAACGCTGAAATAGAAGGATAAAGTGATAGAAGTAGGACACTCACTAACAAAAATAAATTACGATAAATTAGGATTAGTAAAGTTAGAAGAGAAGAAAGAAACATTAGTGAAAATAAAACAAAAATTTTCTTATTTAGTACTATAAAGGTAAGAAGGAAGAAATGTATAGAATTACTCATGATCTAAATAAAAGATCAGCAAAATATATAAAATATCCAAGGTTATACTTACAGAACTGCAATATTAAAATTAGAATTACAAGCAACAAAAATTTTTGATAGTTCCGGTATATATACCTACAGAATCAAATACAATAAAAAAAACTGTATAACAGTTTAGAAAAAATAATAGAAGAAACTAAATAAAAAAGCTATTTATTATAGGTTATTAATAGTAAAGTAAAAGCTTGTAGAGAAGTTTGCAATATTGTAGGAAGATTTGTATAAAAGTAAAAAAAGAAGTACGTTTATTACTTTTGTTGACATAGTCTTTTCAGTCTTCTCAGTACAAAAAAAGGCAGTAAAATTGAAAATCGCCCAATGGGAATGATAAAAACGAAATAGTCTGTATAATAACAAACAACACAAACCTAGCAACCAACATAAAAGTATTAAACCAATTTCAATTTAATACAAATCGCAGATTATTAACATTAATTAAAAAAGAAAGAAACTTGGAGACTAAACGTAACCAAAAATAAAGTAACAATAGAGAAATATGTGAAGCAGTTAAAGAATCAATTACGGAATTAAGAGTAAAAGAAATGTATGATCTAATAGTAAATAATATTAGCAAGAAAAAAAGAAGAAAGCATAAAACAAGACATATAATATAAAGAGAAATTGTTAGAAGACACAAAACAACTTGCAAATAAAGAGAGAAATCAAGACAACAGCAAGATATAATAAACTTTATTGAATATAGTGAATCGTATAAAAAAAGTAAGGAAGGACATATGGAAGTTTAAAATAGAAAAAGTAAAACATAAATCAAATTTGGTTAAGAGGCTAAACAAAGAAAAAATAGATAAGAGAAATAAAGAAACAACAAGGAGTCTCGATAAGCAAAAGGCAATTGATAGTTAAAGAAGCAACTAAATATTGCACAGAATCTGAACAGAGAATAAATAGAGCAAAAAACCAGAGGAAGAAGATCAATTAAAAGTAGCGGTTACAAGAATAAAGCAAAACAATAAAAATATAACAAAGCTAAAGTTAGAAACAAAACAATTAAATAAAAAGCTCTTTGACAGAATTTTAGAAACAAAAAAATTTCCATGCAGAAGAAAACTTTAAGAAGAAAAATTTAAAAATAAAGTTAAAAACTATCTATCAATAAGTTAGTCTATTACCAACAGTACATAAGGTATTTTCAACAATTTTAAAAAAAGGAACAGTTAGTCAGTAGAACAGAGTAATTTTAGAAACTGCTTTTTGACTTTAGATCGTATATAAACAATAAACCACATCCTAAAAAAATAAAGAATATAATAAAGAACTATACGTTAGAAAAATTGATTTTAAGAAAGCTTTTAATAGTTTAGAGCAAGATAGTATAATAGGAGCATTAAAAAAATTGCGATAAATATACAACTATAAGAAAGCAATAGTAGTAGCAGTAAAACAGAAAAATCCATTACCCTGAAAACTATTTAAAAATGTCTAGGAACATATATTCAGAAATCTAAACTTGCCTTACTAGCAGAAACTAGAAAATCATTAACAGAGATGTTGGAAGAAGTAACTTTAGAAAGCGGATAGAGAAAACTAAAAATAATTTTATAACAAAAACTAAAGTGCGAACAGTAATCAATAAAATGTAATTCTAGACAGAAAGATACTCAAAGTAGTGCAGGAAGTTAAATTATAATCTTTGGGGGCAAATTGGAAGAAGAAGTACAACGTAAAGCAAGTTTAGCCCGAAAGACATTTTGGTCAGTAAAGAAAACACTAAAAACTAGGATATCAATAGAAATAAAAAGAAAACTGTTCAACATGCACCTAATACTAACATATGGAGCTAAAATATGGAATTTAAAGGAACGATTATATTAAAAGTTAAGGGCAACCCTTAAAAAATCAATATTAGAGCTAAAATTAACCGACAAAGTTAATTTAGAGAAAATTAGAAAAAGAAAAGAGTAATCAATATCGAAGAAAGATATTTAAAGCCAGATAGATGAACTTACAAGGCTACAATGTGGCCGTCCAAATAGACGTTGAAGAGATAAAATAGTAAACTTTGCTATAGGCAATTGGAAGACTGAAGCTAAAGAAAGTGGAGTTTTTGCCCTGGACTAACAATTAAAATCTGTGATTGTATGATCTCAAGGATAGTTCTAAGGAAGTCTCTTAGAAAACTCTCTAATTTAAGCCTCTTTAAAATTGAAAAGTTAAAACACATTGTATAAGCATGCACTTTTTCTAATAATATCAATAATAACTGTAATTATACGTAAGTGTAGTAATTTTAACATTAAGGTGTGTTCAGTTTCTAAAAAGTATCTCTTGCAATTGAATTGTCGGTATTATTTGTGCCACTTACAAATGTAGTACCAGCATGGAACATAAAGCTCGGTTTAATTATTCATTAACTCTTACGTTGTCCGTAACTGTGATTGCAAAGTATTCAAAAAAACCGCTAGTATGGCACAAGCCGGCATAACAATTTCAGCAGCTACCATAATAGCAAATTAATTAACATAAATGTTAATATCTAGGTTTCGTTTCGCTGATATAACCATTCCAGGCACGCTGGCTTTTTTGGTAATGAAAGTAACTGAATTTGATTGCACACTATAAAAGCGAGCGCAATTTTTACTCCGATATCAGTTCGGTGGTATCTCAACTCAAGTAAACTGCAGCATGTTCTTTAAAGTGGGTGCGCTCACTGCTCAGTAAAAGCGCGCTACTCACGGATCCTCTTTCAGGCAGTGGCGCTTGCAGCTTTGGCTGCTGTTTGCTCGGCGCAGTCGCACGGTCATGACAGCGGAGCTTCGTACATTTCCTACTCCCTGGGCGGCGGAGGAGGCGGTGGCGGATTTGAGGGAGGACTGGGCATCCACGGCGGTGCTGTAGCTCTGCAACCCGCTCACGCTGCTCCATCCCACGACCACGGACACGGTCATGAATACGTTGACTATCAGGTCAGTTGCAGCTCGTATAATGCTTTGTTTTGAATATTAATATTGCAGGCCCACCCCAAATATGAATTCAAATACGGAATTGCCGACGGCCACACCGGCGACCACCACAGCCAACAGGAGCATCGCGATGGAGACACCGTCCACGGCGAATATTCTCTCCACGAGCCCGACGGCACCATTCGTATCGTAAAATACACCGCCGACAAGCACAACGGCTTCAATGCACAAGTCATCAGGCAAGGACATGCGCAACATCCAGAGACCACGCATAAGGGTCACTTCGTAGTCCCTGTTCAACATCATGGACACCATGGTATTTAAATGAATTACTCTAATAGTTGACGTGTTAATCTTAAAAATTAGAATTAAGCTTACTTTACACTTTCTTCTTCTTTCTTTTCTGATTTCTTCTCTTTTCTTTTCTTCTCTTTTCTTTTCTTCTTCTTCATTTTCTCTTCTTGAATATCCAAATAATTGTTATGAAATATACGTACTCTTTTTAAATTTATTTTTATAAAATAAATTGTTTTTGCATTACCTCTGTTTTGCTTATTATTATAAAAGTATACACCAAAGCTTGAAATACGTGAATTTAAATTAACCAACACAAAGCAAACAAATATTGTAGTTTTATTATGCAGTTTTTATAGAGTAATATTTTCTAAAATTATTTAAAATTGCAGTAATAAAAGGTGTAGAGAGTGATAAAAATTTCAATTTGAGATTTCTCAACAAAAGAAACTTAAAATTATTAGAACTATTTTAATTCTTATAACCCAAGTTAAAAAATAAACGTTAAAAGAAGATTAATAAAAATGATATTTATTTAACGTTCTCTAAAGCTTCCCTCGGAAAATCTATAAGTGAAACTACGTTCTCTTTGTATGTCTAAGCATAGTTTCTAGCATCTGGAGCTTATTCTATAAAATTTTAATTTTTAATTTTGCTTCTAGAGCGGCTGTAATGGCCTTTAATAAAATATATAAACCAACCTAATAATATAATGAGACTGCATGTTTCGGCTGCCATTATGACAGGAATTAAAACTGTAAAATAACTTCTCTTGTTCTAATTAAAAATCTCGGTTCATTAAATGCTGACATTATTTTTAAGGGGTGATTTATCTTTATAATGAAATTGCTTCCTTAATTTTCTAAATTTTATCATACTTTATTGAAATTTTTAATTTATAATAATTAGTAGTTTTACTAAAGAAAAATAATTTTGGGGCAAGCTTCTGGAAATTTATCCATATTGTAAATTATTTATGTTTTACTACATGTCAAAAACACGTAATAAAAATTAATGAAACAGGGAAAGCAACACAATTTTTTGCAGTTTAATAAATAAAAGTTTGTTACCGGCTTTCAAAATAGTTTCTCTTAAACCCGTAGCATTTACGTATTGAAGAAAATCACTGTCAAAGGTTAAAGTACGCTCTTCTTGAGTCACTTCAGAAACAAGATACGAGGTAAGAACCAAAATTTTTTGGTCTATGTTCCAGTAATAGTATATAGTCCTGTTTAATTAAAAATTTGTGAAAATGGCTGCAGCCGCTTTGTCTCAATTATTTGAGTCGGTAGTGCGGCGACGAACAAGTAGCAACTCGAGACCAAGGAATGTCTTAGTCGTAGTTATATTAAGCAACGTTTGGATTATGTGTACAGTAAATATTCCACCTTTATATCACACTGTAAACCAATGAGCAAAACAATTTTGTTTGGGCAAAAAAGCATCGAAGGTAAATCACATGCAGGTCGGGAAAAAACGTTGCTCTCGTCAAACATGATCTTCTACAAAATAATATTTGAAACTGAAAAAAGTATCAGCAAGGTTTTTTTTTTTATTGAGTTATTTAGTTTACAATCTGCCAAATAAATGAGGCATTCAGTAATTAACATGATTATCTAAATGACTTGTGGGATCTTGCCTACAATAGCAATTTCTTTTTATAACATTCCTAGAATAGCTAGGTATTCTTGACTATTAACTATGCTAACCTAAAACTAAGTTCACAATATTAATATTGTTGTATGTTATATGAAATTCAGCAGATTAAACTATTCAAATCTATTGGGTAGGTACGAGGGTTTAAATCTTTTTAACCTCCGCACTTCACCATTATTGTTTATTAAGTTACTTGCTAATTCATTTGGATGTGCACTGAGTTTATCGCGATAGGTGGCACTCACTTTTGTAATTAACTCGTTGACCGAACTTATTTGGAGATCGCATCTTATCACCTCATTAGGCACATACCAGGGTGTGTCAATAATTGCTCTTAGCACTTTAGCCTGAAACCGTCTGATAATATCGATCGTGGAGTTAGCTGCAGCGCGCCAAAGTTGTAGGCCATATGTCCACACTGGTCTCAATATTGCTTTGTACAGTAGAATTTTATTGGTTGTCGATAACTTTGATCTTCGACCTAATAGCCAGTACATGGATCTGTATTTCAACCCCAGTTGTTTTCTCTTTGCCCAGACATGTTGTTTCCACGTGAGACGTCGATCGAGGTGAATACCAAGGTATTTGACCGTTTCTTGTTGTGGGATCTGTTGTCCGTTTAAACCAACTGGTGGGCATGTTTCACGTTTTAGCGTAAACGTAACGTGAGCGGATTTTGACTCGTTTGCTCTGATGCGCCATTTCTTTAGCCAGTCTTGTACCTTTTCAAGGTGGATTTGTAATCTGTGTGAAGCTGTTTGAGAGTCAGGGTGTGTCGATAAGATGGCGGTGTCATCCGCATATGTAGCTATTGTTGTTGACCCGGTAGTCGGAATGTCTGCCGTGTACAACAGATATAGCAAAGGGCCAAGAACACTGCCCTGTGGAACACCGGAGTTTATGTTGTACAGTCTGGTGGAGTCTCCTTGGAGTTTAACGGAATAGTATCTGTTAAGTAAATATGACTTGATCACTTGATACAGGTCAGCGGGAAAAATATTTTTTAATTTAAAAAGTAATCCTTCGTGCCAGACCTTATCAAAGGCATGGCTGACGTCTAGAAACACTGCGGAGCAGTAGCTTTTGCCTTAAAGAGCTTTATTTATTAGTTCTACTATCCTGTGGACCTGCTCGATTGTACCGTGTTGTTCGCGGAAGCCAAACTGGTGCAGAGGCAATAAATTGTTGTTCTTAAGTATTGGTTGAAGTCTGATCAGAAATAGTTTCTCAAACACTTTGGAGAGAAGAGGCAGTAGACTTATTGGCCTGTACGTAGCGACCTCTTCTGGTGGTTTTCCGGGTTTTGTGATAAGAATTATGGTGGCAACCTTCCACTGCTCAGGAAAATACCCTAGTCTGAGAACTGCGTTGAAGATCTTGGTAAGTAGTGTAATGCCTTTTTCTGGTAACTCTTTAAGGACCTTGCCTGTTATCAGGTCATATCCAGGTGCTTTGTTGTTTTTTAAGTTTTGAATTACCGTTGTTACTTCCTTTTTACTAAAAGGTTTACATGGAAGACTCATTTGAAAAGGCGCCACTAGAAATTGGTGTAATTTCGGCTGGGTAAGGTACAAAAACTTTTTCTATGTGACTGGCAAATGTGAGGGCTTTATCTGAAGTAGTTCTTGCCCATGTTCCATCTACTTTACGGAGAGGTGGAATGTGCTGTATAGACATTTTTTTCAATTTCCTAGTAGCTTTCCACAGCGAGTAGTCGGACGCTTCAGTGGGAGATAAATTCTCCAGATAAATTCTCCAGATAATGTTGTATTGCTTGGTTTTTTAAGTTTTATCAGCAAGGTTAGAACTTTACGATACAATAATGCGACATATTTTATATGAGCGCCTTTATATAAACAAGATTAGAGCCAGATGAATATCCTGACTTTTGTCAGCAGTTCAAATACAGTAACGTGTTCTATGATATTTTTAACAATTTTAAACTTATGTCGAAATAATTACTACAAGAAACGAAACCACGATAAGAGATTCGATGCAATGATGCAGACCAAAATGATAACGATCTTTTGATATTTAAAAAAATGTTGCTAATTTATTTTAAAAAAAAAGAAACGCCATGGCAAACAAAGAGTGTTATTATTCCAGAAGAAGAGTGCCATTGAGGAGCTTTTTCACCCGCCCTGTAGCTCTGAGCTAGCCCCCAGTAACTAGTATTTGTTTTCAAAACGGAAGAAAGATCTTTAAGGTAGAAAATTTAACACAATTAAAAAGTTGCAGGGGGCCGTTTTGGAGCATTTTTTAAATCAAGTTTCATGGAATTTTTCCAAACGTATTAAAATGCTAATTTCTAGATATAGTAAATGTTATAAAATACACGGAGACCCTATTGTTTTATTCTCATCGCCCCTGGAATATATTGGGACCGGAAGCTTTTGGCGCTTGCTTGATATCTTTGAATGTTCTATATCATATACCACCGTTGGTCGAAAACAATAAAAAAATCAAAAAATGCCAGACTAAAATTACATGGTACTTCTAGACATTGTAATTTTGAAATCTCTAGATTTTAAGTCTTTGTCATCGTGCACAACGAAGTTTTGAAAAATATCTGACAGATGTACTGATCTATTCTATTCTAAGGTAATCGTGTTGCAGTTCTAAGTTTGGAAAAATATTCTTCTTAATAGTTAAAAAAAATTTATTTTTACTAGACTTAGAGCTATTGAAAATACTCACTAATTTGATTCAGTTCAGATCGAACTACATATAGTATATGCAAGTTTCATCAGTAACGATGTTTTAAACTGCTTTAGACCTACTTATTTTTATCATATTTCTGATAGTTTTCTTGCATTATTATACACACTGTTTTTTTGAATAATTCTTTGGGTGGTGGCTGTATTTGTTGTGATAACTGCTAAAATTGAGCTTACTTCGTGAAAATTAAGGTAAAACTATTTCAAATTAAAACTTGTTATATATGCCAACACCAATTGCTTTGAAAATGGGTATGGTCACCAAAGACAGCATAAATTCATGCAACACTTTCGGAATTAAAGAATTTTTGAAGCCGTACTAAATGACACCCGTAAAGTTAAATTTATTGTTGTTGTAGAACACTTATTTTGTAAAATAACTATTATAGTCAATAAAGATTTAATAGCCAAACTAAACGATAATAAATATTGTATAATTGTACCTACATTTGGTGTACTGATTCTAATTGTTTGCAGAAGAACTGCATCAATATATTTTTATTTTATGAATAAATATGTATTTTGTACTGAAGCTACAAAAATTTCGTGGCAACGATATTTGCACGTTGCGCAGAGGCTATGTTTTTGAATATATTTAAAACAAACAGCAATAAATATATCATTTTTTCAAAAAAAGTGTATAGTACGTGACAGCTTTTAATAAAAATATTAATAATTTTTTTAATCTCTAAAGTAGTAGTTATATAGCATATACTTAAAATATTGTATTAAACTATATTGTTTTGCAGATTAAACAATAACTGAACATCTGACTGCATGAATGCGCCCAGATCGCATGCTATTACAAAGTGTGCAGGTTCAACGATGGTGCCGCAGTGTTCACAGATTTTGTGCTTCAGTTGATATCAGATCCATCAACTATCATTCTAAATTCATAACTTTAGAATTGGTAGAAACTACCCGCAGAAGCAACCGTTCTACAATATGTACACAGGAAAAGAATGTGCAAGTTGTACAGAATGATCGCTCAAAATATAAATAATATTACTTCTCATTTTGCTCGGACTGTTTGAGCATGACTCAACATCTAATTACGGAGAACGTTAACTAGATCTTCATGGACCCCGTAAATGGCAAGCAAAAAGCTCTGACCTTACCTTATATTGCTTTTTTCTATTGGATGCGGGCAAAAGACAACTTTTATCGAACTAGACCAAAAACTTGTATCAGTTGAAGAAACATATTTGACATATTTTGGTAATTATACCACATAACTCCTTACTAAAGACGGTCTAGAATGAAAACTGCTGGACAATTAGTTGTCAAATATTGCTAATCAAAGTTGTTTTTCGCTTACTTAGTATACAATATGAAAAAGAACGGAAAAATGCCAATTTAATATTTTATAAGGCTTATAAGGTTTTATATTTATAAAAACAGAAGGTTATAATGTTGTTGGTAGAAGCTTACAAATAATCACTTATTGTTCTTAAAGACGTCTAGATATTGAAACGTGGCAATTTATTGCACTAACATGCAACTTAAATACTACAACATCACATACACCCATGGGTTTCCAGCGAGACTCAAACTCGCCTGTGCATTACTTGAGCGTTCAAAAATAAATTAGCACTACAACTGTTTGCTCCTCGCAAGAAAATAATAAGTGAACATTTCATTAGAAATATTCCTCTCTTTAGTTTTAGTAAAGCTCCTACAAACCATTCTACGAATAACCGACTGGAGCTCATCGTTAGAAGAGAACTTCTTATCACGCATTCTCTTTTGTTGTATCAGACAGAGTATAGATCTGATAAATATGGGATGTGAGGCATCACAATGGGCCTGAGACTAGCAAGGTATCAACGGAAATAACTTTCAGCATTTTAAATTTTATTATTTTGAAAATCATTACAAATTTGTTGTTAATGACAAAATCTAACAAATTAAAAAAAAAACATATTTATTTTTAGACTTCCGTCCTCTGAAATTGCTTTGCATCAGAGTTTTAAACATCATCACTTGTAATTTATCCTATAGTAAATATATCTAGAACTTTCAAAAATTATTGGCACATCCCCTAGAAGCAACGGTTGTACTATATTGTATAATGAAATTCACGTCAAGTGACTATAGCGCTACTTGATCTGATGTTATCGAAATGCACTTAAGGAAAGGTGGTGAATCATTCGTTTAGTGCTACTGCTGCATTTGTAAGCAAAACAGAAAACCATAGAAGCAAGACAATTATGGGCAGCCCTACATGTCGTGATATCATTGGAGGAAAGGAGTGACTGCTCCGGTCATCCATGCCATTAATAGCAACAACTTTTATGTTGAAGAAAGACAAAAGCATCTAGTAAATGCGAGCAAGCCACACATTATCCAGTGTGTGTCCGATTTGACAATGGAGCAACAAGGCTACCTCGCGGGATTTTACATCCCATCATTTATGAAGACTTGAAGGTGACCAATATCTATGCACAGTGAGTTTCTCATCGCTCATTAAACGCAAAAATGTAAATAGGAAAACATTCTTTGAGTGTTCGGTCACATCGAACAAATCATAGTTCTGACACAAGACGTCAAAAAACATCTCTAGTTTATGGAGCGGCATCAGATTGGACGTCCCCGTCCAAAAAGTCACGAGTAGGACGAACGGCAATTTTTTTAAAATCGGGGAGGAATTCTTCTTGTGAGTGGTACTGCAAATTACTGAAGTGACTCAGCTGACGTAATTCAAAAAACTTTCACGATAAGTGGAGCCACATGTCAGTCCTTATACAATTGCCACTCTGCGCTAAACGACTACGCTGTTTTACGCAATGAAAAATGCAGTGCGTGGTAAGGAGTTTATCGCTAACAATGGCTGTTCACAAGCGGTTCTTTGCTACATTAAAATGATGGGTTACAGCAGATTTATTACACCCTTAAGAACTATGAAAAGAATGTATAAACATTAAATAGGAATATCTCTACTGAAATCAGTACCGAGTTTTTCCTCACAGAAATCTGGAAGAAATTGATAATGCTAACCAATTATAAACATTTTAATATTATTTAATTTCTTAGAATGCATAAGCATTAATATGTAGCTTGTAGTTCTATATTAAAATATTACAACAAATATTATACGGCTTCCATTGCTATTTTTTTTTACTTATTCATAGTAAATTCTTTATTTTTATATTATGAAACTCTTTTGGTCTTACAAAATAAACAATTTTGTACAATAGTAATTAATTTCTTGGTAGTTATTATTGTCTGAAGATATGAAATTATAAAACAGATGAAACAATTGATGTTACATCTTTAGCATCGGCAACAAATCGCATTAGTTTATGGGAACCTTTAAATTAAATTTATATTGTTATAACTAATTTGTTTTTGAGGTAATTATTAAATATTAGAAGACTATACAGTGGGTTAAAATTAACTAAGCATTAAAAACTGCTAATAAAATTTATATTTCTAATATAAGTCTATTGAAACATATTGTGCGTGCACTTTATTACTTATGCAATTCTTTTATTTTATCCTAGGCACTGCAGATTCCTTAAGAGGCCAAAGATAGAAAATTTTCCAAAGGCAGGTTTTTGTAATACCTACATACCTCCTCTGTATAGCACCCACTGGTAAAAATCATATGGAATGAAATCTAGACATCTTGGAGCCCACCCGTCAAACTCACATCTTCCTAGGTAACATCCTGAAAAATGTTGTTCTAGCTTTGCATGCTAAATAGAAACAAAACGAGGTAGTGGACCATACTGCATGAAAACAAAGTCGTCAAATTTAGGCATTTGAATGCAGCGCACAAGATTATGGGTCTTGTTGCTGTCATTCCACACCACTCGTAGCTGATCTATCGACGTGAGAAATATGAAATGCTACTGATGATCATTATTTAGAGACCGCCTTTACCATGACTCCAGCGATAATACAAGTTTTATAACCAATTTTAATTACGTTTCACCTATCCTATATAACATAAATTACAAATTGCAATAAATTGTCGATATCAAATAACCAATGGTATTTTGAACAGGGAGATGTTAAATACATACGTAATGTGCAAACTAAATTAATTTGTTTTCTTTTACTTTCTGAATCTATGTAAATTTATTTTTGTTATTTCTTAGCATTCCGCGCCTGTATTTCAAAGGCGGCAGACGTTTGTTCGCTCCGAGATATTGGTGCCCGAGGCATTCGACGCTGCTTGTGCTATTTAAGGTCAGGCTTGCACTTTCACTATTAGTATTTATTTCATCGTTATCGGCCAAACCAATTGTGTATATCTGCACCATATCCACAATTTCGCAGTAAATTACTTCTCAGTAAAAATTTAAAATGCAAGGCAACAGACGCTCGTTCACTCATACATTACAATGTGCCTTCAAATAATAATATGCCAATTCCATTGCAATCGCAATTTCATCTACAGTGGTATTCTCAACCACAACCTCAAATAATAGGCCCGCAACCGATCTCTAACTTGCTCTGGTAGCAACCCCAACAATTACACCTATGACACCGAGCAATTTTTCAAAAATTTAACCCAGCGTCACAGCCAGCACCTAACTTTCAATCAAGTTTTTCGGGCTGGAATAGAGTTGAACCATTGCAAGTAGGATTTCCTTCTTTATCAACCACCCGTACTTTAGATGCCGAGACTATATCTGTTACAAGTGAAGAATCAACAACCATTCTTAAACCAAACGACTTTCAGGAAATGAAAACACGGAGACAAAAGAGGAAGCAACCTATTCCTTCAACAACACAACGTAACATTCAGGCTAGCACTCAGGATCATGCTAATTCAGTCACAATAAGTAATCGATTTCAATACTTAGCAAACTCGGAGGAAGATACCCCGACTACTTCATTGCAAAGCGAAACTAAAGAAAAGATACCCAAACATCCTCCTATATTTATACACTATGTTGCAAATATAATCCCACTTATAAAAACTGCTTGATTCCTATCTACAAAAAGAAGATTACCAATATCAATAAATGTCAGGCGGCTCTATCAAGCTTACTTACTTAATCCTTATGCCCTTTTTACCGTTAGGTGTAAGGCAGGTGGGAGAAGAGTTTGTTATGTTACTGTATACTTTTCTTTCCATAGTTTTCTGTCCTGGGCTACTTGTTTTATACCTTCCCAGTTTATTTCCTTGTTTGCTGCTGCCTCTCTTATTACTTCTTCCCCGGTTTTCCTTGGCCTTCCTCTTTGATTTTTACCCGGAACTCGCGATTCATACACTCTTTTCACTAATCTGTTTTTTGGCATACGACACACATGACCAAACCACCTTAATTGTCCTTCTTCTATTTTTTCCATTATAGGTTTTATCTTTAAGTCTTGTCTGTACGTTTCATTTCGGATTTTATCTCTTTTCGTTTTATTTTGTATCCTTCTTAGGAACCTCATCTCCATTGCATTTAGTCTTATTTTATGTTTTTCTGTCAAAGACCACGATTCACTACTATACATTATTGACGGTCTCACCACTTTTTTCACTACTTCTGTATTTTTCTTGGT
This sequence comes from Sinelater perroti, assembly GCA_036346155.1. Classification (NCBI taxonomy): domain Eukaryota; kingdom Metazoa; phylum Arthropoda; class Insecta; order Coleoptera; family Elateridae; genus Sinelater; species Sinelater perroti. The sequence goes on along the minus strand of JARFIY010000370.1, from coordinate 14,492,006 downwards.
ACTTCTTTCTTTCCTAAAAAGTTTGTTTTCAGAGTATTGTAGATTCTCCCTGTTTTCTCCATTCTATCATTAATTTCTTTATCTATTTTGCCGTTGTTCTCGATTATTGATCCTAGATATCTAAAACTTTCTACCTGTTCAATTTGTTTTTCTTGTATTTTTATTTTGTGTGTTATATTCTCTCTGGCCACTACCATACTTTTAGTTTTCGCTATGTTTATTTTCATGTTTATTTTCCGTAGCTCTGTTTCTAACACCTCTAGGTTGTATTGTAGATTCTCTTCTGTGTCGGCTATTATCGTCATGTCGTCCGCGAACATGAGTTCGTTTATTTCTGTTTGTTCCATTTGCCAGTATCCCAATTTTATCTTCTTCATCTTTTTCTTTGCATTTTTCATCGCCTCGTCTAGCACTAGTGAGAACAGCAAGGGGCTTAGCACGCATCCTTGCTTTACTCCTATTTCTGTTACGAACTCTCGTGACTCTTCATTGTTAGTCCTTACTACGTTTTTATTACTTCTGTACATTGCTTTTACTATTTCTATCGTTCTTTCCTCTATTCCTCTTTTTTCTAGTGCTTTCCATATTTGTTCTCTTTGTATTCTGTCAAAAGCTTTTTCTAAATCTATAAAGCACATATGTATTTCCCTTCCTTTTTTAATAAATTTTTCGCTGATTTGTCTAATGATGAATATTAAATCTTGTGTGCTTCTCCCCTTCCTAAAACCACATTGAGTCTCTTCTATTGTATTTTCTATTCTGTCTCTTATTCTTTTCTCACTTATTCTGGCCAGTATATTCGCAGGGACACTTATTAACGCAATTCTTCTATAATTACCACATTCTCTTTTGTCACTTTTCTTATGTATGGGGAGTATGATTCCTTTATTCCAATCCTTTGGTATTATCATTGTCTTCATTATTTCATTTAGCAATTCTGTAAATTTAGTTATTCCTTCATTTCCCATAAACTCTATCATTTCCTGTGTTATTTTGTCTCTTCCTGCTGCTTTTCCTAACTTAATTTTCTTTATGGCCTCTCTAACTTCTTTCTCTTGTATTTCTTCGATTTCCTCTCTTTCGTCTAGTTCTTTCTTTTCATCTGTTGTACTGTTTTCTGCTTTTGTCAGTTCTTCGAAATGTTCTTTCCATCTTTACATTATTTGATCTTCTTCTTTTATTATTTTTCCGTCCTTTCCCTTTATGTTCATCATATTATATTCCTTTTTCTTCCTAAGTTGTTTTAAGGTTCGGTAAAATAGTTTTTTTGGTTCTCCCGAAAGTTTTCTGTCATCTTTTCTACAAATTTTATCCATGATTCTTCTTTTGTTTTTCTCACCGCCGCTTTCGTTTCTGTTCTTCTTTCTTTATATTTTTCGTAGTCGTCTATTTTTTTTGTACGTAAGTATCTCTTCCATGCCTGCTTTTTCTCTTTGATCTTTGCTTTTATATCTTCGTTCCACCATGCTCTTTTCTTCATATTTTTATTAGCTATTTTCTTTGTCCTGCAACTCTCTCTCGCAGCGTTTAATATGGTATCTTTAAATCTTTCTCACTTTTCTTCTACCCCTTTTGTATTATTTTTTGCTCTAAACTTTTTGGTTAGAATTTCCCTATATCTTTTTTGGTTCTCTGTTTCTTTTAGTTTATATGTTTTTATAGGTTCCGCTGATTTCTTTCTCCTCTTATCTTCTTTTTCTTCTTTTTTATTCTTTAGGTCCATTTTTACCAAGTAGTGGTCGCTTCCTATCTCTGCTTGTCTTGTTACTTTGACGTCTTGTACCTTTTTCCATTTTGGTTTACTTATTAAGTCAGGAGTGAAGGAAACGGAAGGAGCAAGATGTGGGGTAGGATTAATAATAAATCCAGACATGTTAAAAGACATTATAAAGGAAGAATATATAAATGAACGGATTTTAAGATTAGAAATGAAGCTAATAGGAGAAGAAATATGGAGTGTGATAATAGCATACGGAGAAAACGAAGATGCTAGAAAAGAAGATAAAGATAAGTTCTTTGAGGAAGTACAAAGAGAAATAGATAATGGAGGAGAAAATGTAATTGTTATGGGAGACTTAAATGGACGAGTAGGAAAACAGAATACAGGTATAGAAAAATACTTAGGGAAAGAAGGAGAAACGATCAGAAATAATAACGGGGACAGAATCATAGAAATCATCACAAAAAACAATTTAGTGATCGCAAACACAAAATTCAAACATAAGGATATACACAAATTCACAAGAGTAGTAGAAAGCAGGAACGAGAAGTCAATTATTGACTATTTCTCTATCAAGCTACTAATCAAAACAGTTGAAAAATACAAACTAATTAAAAAAATACTAGATGGAAATAATGTCATCCGGCACTCATTTATTCTTCCGGAGGAAAAGCCTTATCGAATAGTAATACGAAATCCCCACCATACTATATAAGGAAGACATAATAAAGGCCTTAGCATTTCTTAGTCACCAGATCAAAAGCATCAATCCTGTTAAACACCGCACATAAAAGACTCCATTAAATCTATTTTTTGTAGACCTTAAACAACAAAGACGTTTATAGTATCACCTCCATATTAAATTCCGCTGTAAAGGTCGAGCCTCCACATCAAAAGAGAGATATTGCTCAATGCAAGAGATCCCAGTGTTACGGCCACACCCAAAACTACTGCACTCGCCCATTTAGATGTGTAAAGTGTGCCGGAAACCATGATTACAAATCATGCACTAAAAAGAAAGATGACGGAAGTAAAGCCAAATGTGTACTTTGCCTGGGAGAACACCCTGCCAACTATAGAGGATGCACGGTCTACAAACAGATTAAGAACAGAAGATTTTCTTCTATTAGAGGTAGACCCATCGTAACAACTTAGGTCCAACAATCAATTAAAACCACTGATAATGCTCTCCAAAACATAACTAGTTCAGGTAACATGACTTACGCAGATCGTACCAAAGTACCCCACACCCAAGTGACCAACACAACCCCACTTCAACAAGACTCCCAAAATTTCACTCAATACCCAAATGACATCGTATCCTTTATGCAGCAAACAATAGACTCTCAGCGAGTCATGATTAACAATCTCGTGGAAGAGATAAAATACCTGAAAGATCTGGCGTGGCAATTACTGAACAATAGCCAGAAATAATGGCTCAACTCCTTAAAATTGCACATTGGAACGCTAATGGACTGGTTAAGCATCGACAAGAAGTAGAAGTATTCCTGTTAAACAACGATACATATAACACAAATCACCCCTCTGGCACAGCTCGAGGAGGAGCCGCAATTATAATCAAACAATTTATAAAACATCATGAAACTCCTAAATAGTGCACCGAACTCATACAGGCTGCAAGTGTAACCGTAGAAGACTGGATCGGAACATTAATCGTCTCTGCTGTATACTTTCCACCTAGTCAGGCCCCCAATAAAAAATGCTTTGAAGACTACTTCTCCTCTCTGAGCAGCAGATTTCTTGCTGGAGCCGACTACAACTCAAAACACCTCCATTGGGGATCTCGCATCTTTTCCTCTAGAGGCAACATTCTTTTCTCCGTTACGCAACAGCATCAACTAAGTTATGTATCAGCCCATTAGCCTACTGGCCTACAGATACTGCAAAACTCCCTGACCTTCTGGACTTTTTTGTCATAAGAGGAATTCCGCAAGGCTACTTAAACATCACACCATGTTACAATTTATCCTCCGACTACAGCCCCATTATAGCTACGATAAGCACCTCAATATTAAGTAAAACGAAACCGCCGTCTCTTACTAATAACAAAACAAACTGGAACTATTTCAGAGACATTCTCAAAGACCAGGTAACTACTAATATCCCACTAAAAAGTGCAAACGATATAGAAAATGCAGTAGAATCTTTAACCCAGTCCATTTACTTAGCAGCCACCAGAGCAACTCCACAGTCATCATTAATACAAACAAATTACAACTGTTCAGTTGATATTAAAAGGAAGATTGCCGATAAACGGCGACTCCGAAAAATATGGCAACAAAGTAGAGCACCAAAGGACAGACGTCGATTTAACACTGCCTGTAGAAACCTAAAAGAATTGATTAAGGAAACAAAAAACAAATACATAGACGAATACCTGAGCGGGTTGACTGCTTCTGAAGATACCGAATACTCCCTTTGGAAAGATACCAGTCGCCTAAATCGACCTCAACAGCAAGTTCCTCCAATTCGCAACAAAAATGGTACACGGGCACGCACTGATATGGACAAAGCAGAAGTCGTTGTAACTCATCTTCAAAAAGTTTTTCAACCATTACCACCTGACGATGAACAACGTGATGATCATGAAGTGGAAAACCACCTGACGGCTCCCTTCCAACTCTCTGCACCCATCAAATCTTTCTCCTTTGCAGAAGTTGAGTCAATGATCCTTAGAAATACCCACTGTAAAAAATCACCAGGATATGATCTAATTACTGGACGTATACTAAAATAACTGCCCTCCAAAGTTATAAAAATAGCGACGATGATCTTTAATAGCATACGAACGGGTTTTTTTCCGGTCCGGTCGCACAGGTGGTCCTTATTCCAAAACCTGGAAAACCGGCCAACGAGACTGCTTCCTATCAGTTTATCCCATCCTTGACAACGAAAACCTGATTCCTGATCACCAGTTTGAGTTCAGAAGTTGACACTCCACAGTTGAACAGATAAATAGAATAGTAGATACTATTAACGCAGCATTCGAAGATAAAAACTACTGCTCAGCCGTTTTCCTTGATGTCAGTCAAGCCTTTGACAAGGTCTGGCATGAAGGACTATTTTTTAAACTAAAACGGATTCTACCACACCCGTACTATGTGATCATTAAATCATATCTAGAAGAGCGGTATTTTCAAGTAAAGTTCGGAGAAGTAATCTCACATCTTTGTCCCGTTAAATCTGGAGTTCCCCAAGGAAGCGTTCTGGGACCAGTCCTGCACGTCCTATATACAGCCGATATACCCTCGAATCACAATGCAATTACTGCAACATATGCTGATGATACGGCAATTCTTGTAACACAGCATGACCCTATCATTGCTGCACAAACCTTGAAACAAAACCTCGATGATGCATGTAAATGGTTCAAAAAATGGCGCTTTAAATTCAACTGTTCCAAGACCGTGCAAATTACTTTTACTAAATGCCGTGGCACCACGCCGGACATTAATATGGATGGTACTCTCCTTCCCCAAGCAGACTGTGTTAAGTATCTTGGTATGCACCTTGACAAAGGACTAAATTGGAGAACACACATTTAGATAAAGAGGAAACATCTCAACCTAAAACTAAGAAATTATTATTGGTTACTTGGCCGCAATTCTAAACTCTCGCTTGCCAACAAACTACTTGTCTACAAATGTGTGTTAAAACCAATATGGAGCTACGGAATCCAATTATAGGGTACGGCATCGCACTCTAATATCGAAATCCTGAAACGTTTCTAAGCCAAAACGCTTCGTATAATCACCAACGCATCCTACTTTGTTCCTAATAAATAAATACTTAAAGACTTGAAAATGCCAACAGTGAAAGAGGAAATCGTTCAGTGCAGTGCAAAATATATTCAGAGATTAGAAACACACGCAATCCGTTAGCGTTAAACTTACTCGATAATAGTGCTGATGCGCGCAGACTAAAACGCGTTAAACCGCTAGATCTTCCCACGCGGTACTAATTTAACTTACTCTTAGGTAGTAGATATCCATTGTAATTATTTAATAAGTTAATTACAACGAGGGGCGTCACCGGACCTTCTCTCGCATGTTAATTTTAGTGCAATGTTACATTTCTGTATTTATCTGATTTGCTTATTGCTATTGTAGCAGATTGCAAATAAATGTCTTAAGAAGAAAAAAATTCCTAGCATTATCAGGCCAAGCAAAAAGTGTTTTAGTTGCTTCCATTTGTTGTTTGATGTTGTTTGAGAGTTAAACAATAATTTTTTTATTAAATTTAATATGTACTTAACGAATAGCAAACAATTTTTTAGGCAGTAAGTGCTCAGAAAACGGGAAGATTTTATAACTAAAATTGCTAGTCCTTTAATGACTCAAATTTACTGTATGCTTGCACTTGCCCCCATTCATAGAGAATTTTCGACACACTCCTTTATAACAACTTTTTTCATATTAGTATAGCGTGAAGAGCTAAAGGATGCTCTCAGCATAATATTATCAACAATGTCATTATTCGTTTGCTTTCTCAGCATGACAAATGTTACCTAGAACAACTGTTTAAAACAAGCATTATAATGAAACCCAGGGTTTTTCCAAATGTCTTGCCTATTTGAAGGAAAACAGAAACTGTTCTTGCTAACACACTTTAAATATATTAAATTATGTTCAAACTAATCCTGATTTAAAGAGTCAAACTTCAGGAAGGTGTAAAGCAACTATCAACTATAGTGCCTGACATTTTGACTTTTTAACATATTTATGTATAAAATACCGAACTAAATAAAGAAGTTAATTTAGTATGGAAATACTAAGTATAATAATATAATTAAATTTAACACAATACAAACATTAATCTTCTAATTCTAGAACATAACATAATATTGATTAGTGCGATCCTCAACCGCGAATTTACTTTACTTATCATTCCTTCCTTGTACGTAATACATTTCGAGATCATATATAGAAATGCAAATAAAATAAAAGAGTTTAATAAAAATATACCACAAAATATGAGCTATTTATGAAAAAAATAATAAAAAATGTCACCAATTGTAAAATTAAGAGACAATTTTAAAAAGTGAGTTATATTGTCCTTTAAAGAGACAAATAAATTCAAATAAACATATTATGTCGAAAATAAAATACTTTAGGACAGTCTATAAAATAAGAAACCTAGAAAATCAAAAAAGACACTGTAATAATTCAAGTAAATACTTGAATAAATCAAATATAAACAGAAATTATTTGTATGTTCAATGAGATGAATAGAGAGATACCTAAAGAAAATCGCCCTCCACTCCCTACATCGAGTTACTCCACAATATCACAATATTCGAGTAAATGGTATTCTTGTCCGTTTCTTACTTCTTTAAAAAGTCTCAAGATCACCCACACCTGAGAAGAATATTCATATTGTTCACCACCTTCTCAATGATAACGGTCGATGAAATTGCTTCCGAGTTCAGAATAAGTTACGACAGTGCCTAGACAATCTTTACTAAGATCGTGGGATTTAAGAGTTGTAAACAAGACGAAATAAAGCACTTAAAGAGTTTTGACGAAGTTGTTACTGTAGAAATGGTCAAAAAATAACTTTGTATTTTTGTATATTTATAATGCTTCAAAAAATATAAAAAAATTGTTTATATTTGATTTCCCCATGAAGGTTGCTACCGAAATAAGATTACATATCTATGTTATTAAAGCGCCAAGGAAAAACAGACACTATAAATCGAAGAAGCAACCGATTTTAATGGTTGAGAGCTTTTTAGATTCGTCTTGAAGAGACGGGGTGCGAGTTATAGTTTTTAAGGCAATCTGAATTAACCATGGTCAGATAAAATAGCAGAACAAGGGTGATCTTTTGACTGAAAATGGAATTGCGAGGGAAGCGCGCGCAAAATGGCCCCAAGCGCTTGACATCTGTTCGATGTTCATTTTATTAGCAACATTTTAATCAATAACAGCATGCACTGTCGTATTATTTTCCGACTAAAAAAATATACAAAAATTAAAATATAGTATGCGTGGAATTCATTAAGTTAATAAATTGCTTGACTTCAAATAGGACGCAATTTCGTCATGCCGTGTTTCCTGTAAACTGTAATAAAGAAATTAGTTCGCTTAAATTGTTGGCCTGTATACATCTGAAATACCGGGAACTGTGTATTACTTAAAAAGAATAAAAAAATTAGATCGGAATTCAAACTTTTACTGCCTGGGCGACGCAAAATTCACGCAACCGCAGCTTGCCGCACATGTAGAAATACAGAATGTACCAACAAATCCAACAAATAAAAAAGTAACGCCCACCTTTCATCTGCTAATTGGCATAACTAGATAATTCGGCGATAAAATTCTGATTATGTTAATGCATAACAAAGTAACTAGCCGCAACAGTATCTTTTTAATTCGAGTAGCTGATCTGTTTGTGCAGCTAAACGTAAAATTACATAACTGCATCGCTTGTGACGCACAATCATGTCTTTATAAGTTATGGTAACATAAATAACGGTAATAAATAATAAACCTCAATTACAATTCACTTTCAGTAGTATCAACAAATGAATTTGTTTCTATTTTTTAATAATATTATTTTATATACGAATAATAATTTTTTGGTATAATTTTATATGCACATCATTTTTATTACGTAAAAAAATTAATTCTGAAATGATGTTTAGATTTAATCCCCAGCTGATTTAGCAGAATCCACATAAACTCCAAAATTGGCTTTTTAATTTCAGCTAAACGAGAGGGGGTTAACTAGCTAGTTAGGCTGAGTTGAAGAAACCGATAATTATTTAATATTTTCATTTCTATAATGAAGTCGAGTAATATGTGTACCGTACCTAATATACCAGATTTTATTTTAAAAATAATGAACAGGAATTCTTGAAAATTCTTCTAGTTACGCAAGCGTTGGTTTGCCCCTCACTTTCACCTTTTACTATGATTCTCCAGTAATTTTCGATGTCGCTCCAATGTACTACGCTTTAAGACAACTGTCCGTTTAGACACCAACGCCGGCACCTTTTAGTGAAAGCCTGTTGAAGGTTTGTCTATGTTGGTATGGATTATGTCACTCTGTCCGTAAATGAATGCGATTAGAAAGAAAGTGTTTGTTAATACCTTGACTAGTCTCAAGACAAAAATGATAACTTCATTGAGACTTCCCAACTCTTTTAAACTCTACCTATAAGGATTTTTGTTTTGACAGACGGCATTTTGTAATAATCTTGCTGATTGTAAGACTGCAAACTCATTGCACCGAGTACTCCTCTTCGATATCTTTTAAGTAGCTACAAGTTTTTATCAAAACAAATGATGAAAATGAGCCTGATGATTTTTTATGGTTAGTTTGTTGCATAGTTATGAAAATCTGCGTAGCTTATAACACGTGAAACATTTCTTCACTGATCCAGTTTATCCCAAGAACCTTTTAGTACAGATATTGCTAATACTTTGTGTTAAACAGAATTTTCTCAAATAAATTGCCACTGAAAATTACTCTCTATAAGCCGTGTAAGGTTATCTCATTATGAACTTTGCTAAAATATCTAACACCACTTTTAACTGATAGTTTATTTGTTTATATGATTACAAAGATGTTTGTGCACGATGACCTTAAAAACTGGCGATATTTTTGTTTTTGCTATTTAATGACGATAAGCTCTGAAAACTGAAGAAAAATTTACTACACTCGCTGAAACATACGAAAATACCCTCATAGTCCTAACCGAAAAGTTCATCTTAACATCTCTGCTCCTCTAGCACCAGAAGAGAATTTTTACTCGAATAGTTAATAAGGACGATTAAAGAGCTTCTCAGTAGCATCAATTATTATGCTTTCCGCGTTCACCCACCTTATTTTTTTTAATTTTGCACATATAAAAGAAACGTAGTTATCTCTTTTGAGGCTTTATAATGGCATTGAGATGTACAATATTAATTTATTCAAACAGTTTCGTTTAATTTGCAAATTATAGGAGAAACTATTATTGAGAGCTTTAACAAAAAATTGCCGATAACACCAATTAGTTTCGTTCTTTCTCAAAAAAAGGACCTTTTGCATCAAGCAGAGGTAAATTAATCTCAAGAAAGTTCTACTCTTTTTTGGTATCTGATAATTAGAAACAATAGTATTGTTAATTGCAAACTTAAGGGTTAAATTTACATTGTGTACCGCTGAAATGTATTATTACTTTCTAGTACCATTAGATTAAGTTGTTCCAAAAGGCGTGTACCCTAAGAGGATAGTCTCGTTAAGCATTAGCATCTGATATTGACGATGAAACTCGTAATGAAGTTAAAATATTTTTTGTTGGTAAAAATTGCATACATATGTTATATACATAAAAATATATTTAAGACAAAACGAGAAACACAAATGTATGAGGTATATCCAGGAAGAAATTTTATTTTTAAAACTTTACAGCTGCGCCTATATAGTTGCAGTATTGATTATAAGTGCCATGTTTTATGATCGTTTGACAAGACACTGACGCTTTTTTTATACAGTCGTGCTGTGCGTACGCTTTGTAAACAATTAAAAGTATGTGGTCCTATTCTTAAATGAAAGAAACACTAAAGCAGCTACAATTCACATTTGCAACGAGCGATTCAATGCTACAAAAATAAATTAAAGATTAAAAAATATCGGCTCTGATAAATTTTACTGACTATTGGATACCTACAGATTAAGAGATTAAAAACGATTTTCTACGTCACTTTTTTGCAACTCTTGTGAGCTTTTTATCCATTTCTTGAGTAGGTACTATGAAGTTGCATTAAAATTATTTTGTGAATATATTATGACTCCTTTAATAGCTTATTAGAACATATTTTCTGGATATTCTTCTCACATTTAACAAATATATTGGATGCATGTTAACTGTTTATATCAAATAATATGTCACATTTTCTTAGCTTATTTTAATGTTCAAAAAACATTTAAATATGCCTGTTTATTTAACATAAATTTATTTTCTCAAGTTTTGTCTGTGTTTTTAAATGAGATGAGACATATGTCGTACTGTAAACAGTACCGGTGATAAATAAAAAAACTAACATCTAAAAGCACAATTGTGCTACCAATTTTTTATAAAGTTTAAAGATATATTCTACCAATCAATCCAAATCCAAACGAATTAAAACAGCGTGATTTTAAAAATATTTGCAATGGTTATCAATAAAATTACTTACTAATGGCCAAATCCGTAAAACTGGCAACCTGGAACGCAAAAACGTTACCAAATTACATACCAAAGGTTACGTCTTTTTGAAACAATAAAGCAGACTTTAATATCAGAAAGCCACGCCATAGGGAAAACCGCTGTTAAAATCCCAAATTTTTCCATCTATTACGCCAACCATCCAAATGGTGGAGACCACGTCAAACCAGCAATTATTATCAGGAACAATTTGAGCAATTATGTATAAAAACCAATTATCACAAATAAAATATCGTGTACCATGTTGAATCTAACATTGTTTGCAGTTTCAACGACTATATCAGCAGTTTACCATTACACGTTAATGTTATTTCTACTGAAGAATATTAAGAATTTTGAATCTCTCATAAATCCCACTTTTTTGTTGCATTAGACTGAAATGCAACACGCTTATACTTATCACACTTAAAGCTAAACATCTTCTCAAACCATTTAAGGTCAAATTTAAAACTCACTTTTAACCAGCAAATCAACCAACTGGTCGACTGACAGGAACAAATTACCGAATCCTTTAGATGTTTCCAGTTACAAAAAAAATATCAAGTACTCATTGAGAATTCTACTTCATCTAAACTCATTGAAATTATATGGCAAGAACACGATCTAAGGTTATGCACATAACAAACAAATTATAACGATTTTCAGCCAATGAAGCTATCAACCTAAATGTACAAATAAAAGATTGATTAGTCAATACAATCCTTAACTTAATCAATTCAAAAGCATCGCTAAAGCAGCACCTTCACAAAACCACAAAAAGAGCTACAACAGTTCACCTTTTCCACCATAAAGAATATAACAAAATCACTAAAAATATTCTAAACAAAACTAACCTCAATAGATTCACACATCGATTTCACCTAACTATACAAAAAACTAAGCGAGTCATTTGAATATTACATAAGCAACCTAACACCTAATAATCATTTACTGTGAAAAACCATTGGAAAATTCAAAAAACCACTAGCATCAAATTCTCCAACAAGACAATCTAATGGTAATTGGGTCAGACCTAAGGAAAATAAGGTGCAAGCTTTTATTGAACGTCATTCCACCATGTAATTCGAAAAATAAAAATATAAATCTTATCTTGTCAACTATCGCCGCTTGTAAACGCTTTCTCCCTGTCAAAAGTTGCAAACGAGATAAAATTGGCAAGTGTTCACAAAGCCCTAAGATATGATTTAATAGTTGCTGAGATATTAAAGCATCTGCTAAGAACAGCTCCAGCACTACTAACAGTATTACTTGTAAAATACGCTCAAATTATTTATTGTAGTTAACAAGCCGCGTATGTTGTTGGTCGTAAAGACCGTGCGGATATTTTGCCGTATTAGTATGCGGCTTATTCTATCGGTGATGCCTCTGATGTAAGGTAGGAGGTCTTTACGTCCAACAACCAAATATCTGGGCTTATTCGCTCAGCAAAGGATCACTGCCCCAATGAATCCCAAGGAGTGTATGAAATACCTTGTGGAGACTGCCAAAGGACCTACATAGGTCAAACAAATCGGCAAATATCTAGCCGTATATACGAGCATTCTCTGACCGTACGGAAAGGCGATAATGGTTCGGCACTTGCAAACACAACAAAGAAACAGGCTACAAAATTAATTTCTCTGGGGCTAAAAAAACCATTGCCCCCGTTTCCCATTTTACCAGCAGAATAGTACGTGAGGCAATTGAAATAGAAAAACGCCCACAGTGCCTCAACACAAGAGATGACAACCAGCGTTTGCCTGTCATGTCCCTTATTGCTCCGCACCGTCAATTACGCAACACCCTTAATCCTACAAACTTTCCCCAACCCAACGCATCTCCCGCCAAACAAACTTTCACTTCCAGCCCTATAAAAGATCAAGCAGGTCACACGAAAGCTCAGTGTTATTCAAAGACTCATAGCTCTCCTTGGGGAGTAAACAGATTGAGACCCCGAGTGAAGAGCTAACCTCTTGAAAATGGCATCAAAGCCGATGCCGAAACGTCGAGAATTTTCTCAAAATAGAATAGATAGGTTTCCGCGCTTAATTTAGTTCACGGAATGAACCGCGTCTATTTTGAGAAAAATCTCGACGTTTCGGCAGTGGTTTTATTATTTTTTTCTTAGTGTTAATTTTTAATATTTTTTTTTAAAAACGGCTTTTAGATATAATATATTTGAATAGATTTACTTAACCAATTGTCATACAGGATAGCTTGTTTCATTCTTTTTTTTTAGAATTGTCTAGGTTTCGTTGATCTCTTCAAGTAATAATTCAATTAGATTTAATGATTGGTTGGTAGTACCAAATTAACTGAAAGAAACAAGAAGATACTGATAAAATGGATTTAAATTTAGTGGTTATTAGAGCAAACAATGATAAGAATTTGTAAATTGTTAGGATCAATTTGGTCCTGATACCGATATTACATTTAAACAATATACCTATTTGAAAAAATTTCTTCTTCTTAAAGTTCCGATTCGTTTCGGATATTGGAAACCATGATGGCAATACGGACTTTATCAACAGCGGCACGAAACAGTCCAGTTGTTGTTGTATTGAACCATACTCGCAGGTTTTTCAGCCACGATATGCGTCTTCTGCCGATGCTTCTTTTTCCTTCGATCTTACCCTGGAGGACCAACTGTAGGAGCCCATATATCTGATTGTTGCGCATGATGTGCCCTAGATACTCCAGCTTACGAATTTTTATTGTTGTGAGGAGTTCTGTTTCTTGTTTCCCCATTTTCCTCAGCACGGTGTGGTTGGTTACATGCTCTGTCCAAGATATACGGAGGATTCTGCGGTACAACCACATCTCGAAGGCCTCTATTTTTCGTCTTGATGCCACGTCTCTGCTCCATACAGCAATACGCTGAAGACATAACATCTCAGTAGTCTTAATTTAATGGGTAAAGATAATTCATGGCACTTGAATAGTTTGGCCATTTTTACGAACGCTGCTCTGGCCTTTTCAATTCTACACTTTATTTCCAGTGAGTGGTCCCAGTTTTCATCGATTGTTGTCCCAAGGTAAGTATATTTTCGCACACGTTCGATCCTGTTGTTGTCAATCGTTAATCCGGTGTCAACAATGTGATTTTTTGTAATTATCATATATTTGGTCTTTTTGGTATTTAGGGTCAGTCCGACCCGCTTGCTAACTTCTGTAATTCTGTTCATAATTGGTTGGAGACTGGTGATGTCGTTTGTAAACAAAAAAATTTAAAAAAGTTTAATTGTGCACATTGCATAAAAAATAATTTTAAGAGCTAATGTTAACCTTACATATACTGAAAATTTTGCTACTAGAACAAGACATCTTTATATCACAAAAATAGAATGTATGTACCTTGAATATCATTATGGAACAAGAATTCCCTTTATGCCAAAAAGCAAAGTAATTCCATCTGTCTCACTAAATAATTCAGACCTATTGTTAATATAAGAAATTCACTCTATAGAAAGAAATTTTTACATATTCTCTACTGTGCTACCCATTACTAACCAACCATATGGTATAGCTCATAGAGGTATACTGATCATAATCAATAAAACCATTACCATACTATAAAACAAACTTTCTTCAAGCTACAATTATCCAGATAAAAATACAAATTTTTTTATCTTTTGGGATTTATTCTCTTCAAAACATTGATTTACAAACTATACAAGTAAACAAATAATAAACATTACACTTGGTTAACATATGACCTGCAACATACTAATAAAATTTCCGATTTTTTGGATTTTTATATTAGCAGAGACATTTTAAAAAACTACATTAATATAACATTAAGCTATAATCTATATATGGATCGTTGCTCTATTATTACCAATGTCGATGTACTTTGTCAGTATAAGGAGTTAATCTTAAAGATTAAAACACTAAATAAACTAAAAGAGCTACGAGCCACCTAATTCATACAATTTAAAACACCGCATGAAAATCCATATCTAAACTTGACAAAAAGCTACCAAAGTTGCCAAATATCCCTATAGAAAAAAAATGTTAAGAACTTCTCATAGCACAATGAGAATACCCATAACCAAAACAACAGAGCAAAATACAACCGCCTAATTAACAACCTAAGGACAAAACTAAAAGAAGCAAGAAATGTATGATTTATAACGTTAAAAAGAAAGCTACCAAGCACACAATAAGGCTTAAGCATCAATTCCACTCATACAAAACAAATAACTTGTACGGACAAAAACCAATCAAGACTAGGCAGACTTTATGAAAATCAATCAGAAGCTTATAAAATACGTAAATCAACAAGATGATAATACTTACAGACTCCACTACAATTATCAGCATCTATTACCACTTTTTCACCGAACAAAATAAGGCAACAGATCAAATATCTAGAAAACTAAAGAGAACCAAGCCATGACTACAATAATCTGTCATAATTATAAGAAACTGCTAAAATACTTAAGCATCATCCAAAAAAAGAAGTATCATGACTAATCACTATCTTTAATTCTGTTCTTTGATTAACCCACTAGTCTAAGCAACTTAATTTTGCCCAAATTATTTTTATTATTATTATAATCGTTACCCTTATACCTTTCGGTGTTGGGTTTACATTCTTATTTATTCATATTACATTATATATCTATAATTACATTTTATTTTTATTTTTATTTTTCTTCTATAAATTTCTTCCAATCTTTTCTATTTCTTGCTACCCTTTTTGCCTCTTCCCATGATTTTCCTCTTTTTTGTAGTATTTCTTCTATCACTTGGTTCCATTGTTTCCTTGGTCTTCCCTTTTCCTTTTTGTCTGTGTCTTGGCCTCGTATACTGCCTTTACTTGTCTTTTGTTATTCATTCGCTGTATATGTCCCCACCAACTGAGTTGCTTTTGTTCTATAAATTGTATGATTGGTTTCACCTCTAATTCTTTTCTTATTTCTGTGTTTCTAATCCTGTCCTTTCTGGTTACTCCTAGTATTCGTCTAAGGTATTTCATTTCTGTAGCTTGAATTTGGTTTTTGTCTGTTTGAGAGTATCCACGATTCACTTCCGTAGGTTAGTACTGGTCTGTATATTGTATTAAAGACTTTTATCTTGGTTTTATTACTTATTTCTTTCTTGTTTATGAATTTTTTGTTCATTGCATAGTACAGTTTTATTGTTTTATTTATTCTCTCGTTTATTTCTGCAACTTGTTTCCCTGTTTTGTCTAATGTTATTCCCAAATACTTATATTCCTTTACTTGTTCTATTTTGATGTCTTCTATTCTGATATTTGTTCTAATATCCTGTTCTCCAATTACCACTATCTTAGTTTTATCTATGTTTATTTTCATGCCCTCTGTTTCTAGTACTTCTTTCCATGTATTTATATTTTCTTGTAAAGTTTTTCCTGTCCTGCTATTAACACCACGTCGTCTGCGAAAACTCCTCGGCTATTTCTACTCTTTCTAAATTTCTATGTCCTACAAACAACTTCTTTATGTTTTGTTCAGTTTTTCTGATGATATTGTCCATGTGTATATTAAATAAGGTTGGGCTTAGTCCTCCTCCCTGTCTTAATCCCTTCTCTGTCTTGAACCCTTCTGATTTCCTATTGTTACTTATTATATAATTTGTGTTGGTTTCATATAGGTCTTCAATCACTCGTATAATTTTGTTATTTATTCCTTTTCTTTCAGTCCTTTCCATACTTTATCTCTAGGAACTGTCAAATGCCTTCTGCAGATCTATAAAGGCTAGGTAAAGATTTTTGTTTTGTGGTTGTCTTTTCTCTATTAGTTGTTTAATTGTGAAGATGTGGTCTTGCGCACTTCTCCCTGGTCTAAATCCACTTTGCGGTTCTGCTAGTTGGGGTTCTAATATTATTTTTAATCTGTTATTGATTATTTGTTCATATATTTTTATAATAATGTTCAGTAGCGTTATTCCTCTATAGTTACAGCACTGTTTTCTGTCTCCTTCTTGTGTATTGGCGTTATTAGTGCCACTCCCATTCTTCTGGAATTTTTCACTTTGCCATGCTTTGTTTAATATTTCTAGTAGTAATTCCATCCCTGTCTCTCCCAAGTGTTTAATCATTTCTGCTGTAACTTTATCATCTCCCGGTGCTTTTCCATTTTTAGTTTTCTTACTACATTCCTCAGCTCGTCCATTTTATTTTTCAATTTCCTCTTCTTCTATCTGGTTTGTTTTCCCGTTTCATTTGTAATAATTCTTGTTGTACGTGTCTGTTGTCCTAGTAACTCCTGAAAGTATTCTCTCCATCTTTCCATTATTTCTGTGTCATTTGTTATTGTTTCTTGGTTTTGTTCTTTATGTATATCTCTTTTCTCTGCTTTTCTGTTCTAAAGGATTTTATGATTTTGTAAAATAATTTCTGGTTACCTGTGCTATCTTTTTCCATTTTGTTTCCAAAATCTGTCCATAATTTTTCTTTTGCTGTTGCTACTAATTCCTTTACTTTTTCCTTTGATTTTATATAATTCGTATTGTTCTGTTGTTTTGCTTGTTAAGTATTTTTCCATTCTTTCTTCTTCTTCATGGTTTCTTCTTTTATCTCATTTGTCCACCAGGCTGTTTGTTTTTCCCGTTTTCCATCCTATAAGTTCCACATATCTCTTTCACTGTATTAATTAGGATTTCTTTAAATAGCTTCCATCCTTTTGTGCATCTGCCTGTTTTATTACGTCCATTTTGTTCTTTAGTTTGTTTTCTGTTTTCTGTTGATATATTTTGCAGTTTCTTTATTTCTAAGTTTATATGTTTTATTGCTGTATGGCTTCGTTTTATTGTTTTAATGTTTTTCTATTTCCGTGTCATTTTGTCTTATTTTTCCTATAAGCAAGTAGTGGTCGCTATAGATTTCTGCACTTCTTTTCACTCTTACATCTAATATATTTTTCTTGTCTTCTTTTGTGCTAATATATAATCTATGATTGATTTCTCCCTCTATTTATTTGTATTCTAGTGAACTTGTGTATTTCCTTGTGTTGATAGAATGTGTTGGTTATAATTATGTTTTGAAATTGACAGAAATCCAAAAGTCTTTTCCCGTTATTGTTTCTTCCTCTCCATATTGTCCTATTATTTCTTTATATTCTTCATCTTTCTTCCCTACTCTACTATTGAAGTCGCCTGCTATGTATATACTTCCTTTTGCTTCTTCTGTGGTATTTGTTAATTCTTCCCAGAATTTTTCTTTCTCTTCTACTCTTTCATTTTCGTCTGGTCCGTATATTGATATTATTGTCATAATCTTTCTATGTCTATTCCTTAATTCTACTAATAGCATTCTTTCCGATATTGCTTTCCAGGTACTGATTTGTTCAGTTATTTTTTTGTGTATTATACAGCCAATTCCACCTGCTGCTCTTTGATCGTTCTGTACTCCACTGTATATTAATATGTGGCCGTTTGTTAGACTGATTTCTCCATTTCCTTTCTTTTGTTTCATTTATCACTAATATTTCTAAATTTGCTGCTTCAAATTCATTTATTATTTCCACTTCTTTTCCTTGTATACTTCTAATATTCCAAGCTCCTAGTTTCCATGTATTTAGTTTCTTTTTTATTTGTATTTCTCTTTGTTTTTCTATTTCTTTTGTTAGTGTTTCGTCTTTCTCATTTTTTGTCCCTATTTTCCATTTTCCAATTTTCCATAATTTGTATTCCGCTTCATTGTCCTTTTTCTTTGCCATTTTCGTCATCTCTGTTATTCCTTTGTTTGGTTTGTTCAATTTTTTGCTATGGTTACGCCCTTTTCATCATCATCCCAAAAGTATTTTTACTTTGTGTCCTTTGGTAATTTCTTCCTTAGCAATTTTCCTTATCTCAGCCTGTATTTCTCTTTCCTTTAGTGTTAGATCATTTTCAATATATATCTTACTACCTTTCAATTTGTATTTGTTCTTCATAATTTCCTGTTTAGTTTCTATTTACTAATCGTCCCTCCTTGGTTTTTATGCTTATTACTTTGTTAACTTCTGCTTCTACCATTAATCTGTCCTTTAGGAATTGTTTAGCCGCGTTTTGTTTCTGTTGCGGGTCAAATCCTATTCCTTTTATCACCACGTTGTTTCTCCTTTCCTCCTTATCCATTCCTTCTATCTGGTTTTCTAATTTGGTGATCCTATTTTTTAGTTGTTTCTTCTCCGTTAGCCATCTTTCCTCTTTTTTTTTGCATTTCCTCTCTTAGTTTACGTGTTTCTTCGGTGTTTTCTTTATTTCTTCAGTCATTGTTAGCATCATATTCTTGATTTCTTGGAAATCTGCCATATTTGTTATTGTCGGCTTCTGTTTGTGTTCTTCAGTTGGTGATCTAATTACTTTTTTACTAGGCTTGAATATCTCTATTTCTTTCTCTTCACTGCTATTTAAATCTATGTTCCTTTTAACGCTGTTACTCATTTGAAATTTACATAAATATTTACACTAGTACTTTAAATAAATATTTACAGTTTTTAGTTTCAAACTCCGATAATCGCGGGTCGTCTTATCGCACAGTTCATTCGCTCAGGTTGACCTCTAATACCCCGTTGCGCTCTCTCGATTGATAAAGTCGGCCGTTATTGAAGGAAAGTTTGGTTTTAGCTTGTTATAACTCAGTTTAAATTGCACTTCAGTTTTAATTATTATTTACTATTGTTTACTTCACTTATGTCACTTCTGCTTACCGGTGTTCTGCACTTCACTACGTTCAATTTCAGTGTGATAAGACCCGTATTCGGATTATTTATCGCCACTATTAAATTCGTCCGTGTTCCGTGCACGACCGCCCAATAATTTCTCTTGTCCAAATTATATTAAACCCAAAGCCTGGTAAATCTACTACTAACGCCAGTTCCTAACATCTATTAGCATTTTGCTCATAAAACCTCGTTCTAACAAAGCTTATCTATAGCGCAAGATGAACTATCAAATAGCTGAATTCCACATTACCAATTTGTACCAACGTACTTAAAGTCCTAGAAGAGTGTTTTTGTAAGGTCTAGCACAGAAAATTATTGTTTAAAATTAAAACTAACTGTTCCTATCAACATTTCCAAATATTTAATCATATCACATTTTCAAGTAAAATTTAAGGACGACATATCTCAAATCTAATCTATAAAATACGGAGTACAACAAGGCAGTAACTTATGAATGCTACTGTTTCCAGTGTACACCGCAGATATGCCAAAAACACCACACACTGAAATAGAAACGTTTTCTGACGATAGAAGTTCATATTTTGCCAGGAGCATATCACAAAATCGCCTGTATCATTTTAAAGTTGGAATTGAGAGCACAAGTTAACAAACGGAAGTTAAAATACGTTACTTCACACTACTCTACTTTCAGTTCTACTCAACAAACCAATTAAGCAAGGTATCTAGAGCTACTTTTGGTCAGTAAATTAACGTGGAAACAATACATCAAAAATAAATGAAAAGATATGGGCGCAAAACTAAAGAAAAAACGTATTGGCCATTAGAAGAAAATCTCTCATCTCACCTGAAAGCAAAACTTTAATATATAAAACGACAATAAATCCCGTATGGACCTACGGAATTAAGTTATGGGGGTGCTTTTGTAAATCTAACCTGAATATTATCCAGAAGTTCAAACCAAAAACACTAAAAAATAAAAATATTTACGAAAACCTTAGAATTATTTGTTTGATTGCATTTTTATCTTTGTTTTTCAAATTCATTTTTATTTTTCAGGCAAAGAAACAATTTATCAGACAACCGACACTACCTGATACTTTTACTTTTCTATTTATTGCAATAGTTTATATTCTTCTTCTAGTTTCAACTGCCCATTACCTTATTTTATTTGAACTAATTTTCATTAATTATATTTTTTATTCGTTTTCACTTTTTATGTATTTTTTATTATTTCAATAAAATTTTCTTTGTACTGTTTCTATTTCCGGTTTTTAATCATTATTTTAAATAATTTGGTTTCCGTATACTAATTCTTCTCAATTCCAGACTTTTGCTAATTTTTATTTTGTTTTATACTTTATGTAATGATGTATGAAGTACAATTATAACTATTTCCTCTGAATGTTTTCAGACATTAGTTATTGTAACATATTTTTTATTTCTTGTTCAATAATTGCGCTAACAATATATTTTAAATAAAACTAAAATTAATATTTCTCTTTATATATAAACGCTCTTTGTATATACCCTCTGGCAATTTTATATAATCATTTTTACACTAGCACACATTTTTTTTTCTTAAACATTAAAATTCACAGATTTAGAGAGCTTACTTAGTTTTTTAATAATTGTTCTGCTGCTGTTATTGCTTTAATAGTCATTTGTACTATCAATTAAAGCCGTACACATAATTACATATAATAAACAGAAAGGCCTTATTATTAGACACACAATTATTAAAAACCGCAAAAAACTAATTAAAATAATAAAACAGTCGCAGGCAGGCTCAAGCCAAGCCGACAAACATGCGCGAAACTTTTTTTTACAAACGAAAGTGACTGTTCGGACTTTGGTATAAAAGTGCCCGCAATTGATTATTTCGTTAGTTCATTCATCCGTTCAGGTAGTACAACAGTACAACTAATAACAAAAAATGTTAGCGAGGGTAAGTAGCACTACATAAAAACGTTGCAATTCTAATTTAAAAACTTATTCTAGTTAGTGGTACTGTCACTCTTCTCTGCTGCAATTTGCAATCCCCAGTCCAAAGGAGGTCATCACAGTGGCTCTTCATACGTCTCATTCTCTTTGGGACACAGCGGCGGAGGCGCTATAAGCTCTGGCGGCTTAGGCGGCGGAAGTCACCATGTCCAAGCAGTACCCGTTGTCGTCCACCACACTGCCCCTGTTATCCACGCTGCTCCTGCTGTCCACGCTGTCCCTGTTGTCCACGCTGCCCCTGTTGTCCACGCTGCCCCTGCTGTCCACGCTGCTCCAGCTGCTGCATCCCATGGACACTCGCACGGACACGAGTACGTCGACTACCAAGTACGTTATCTACCTTCCTTCCAACCTCATATCGTAACACCCTAATACTTAAAGGCTCACCCCAAATATGAATTCAAATACGGAATTACTGACGGCCACACTGGAGACCACCACAGCCAAGAGGAGCACCGCGACGGAGACACCGTCCATGGCGAATATCTCTCCACGAACCCGACGGCACCATTCGTATCGTAAAATACACGGCCGACAAGAAGAACGGCTTCAACGCTCAAGTCATTAGGAAGGGGCACGCTCAACACCCCGAAACCACCCACAAGGGTCACTTCGTGGTGCCTGTTCAGCACCATGGTCATTAAGATATTAGTAACAGTATGTCAGATGCCATTTATGTTATAATTGTTGTACTTATTATGTATTAAATTTTATTTTTATAAAATAAATGAAAGTTGTTGAATGTGATATTTATTTAATAACGAGAAAGGTGTAAACTCAAATTTGCAACTACCAAAAAAAAAAGCAAATAAAATTATTTTGGCTGAAAACACAAGTTTTATTTTGGTCTGAAATACTTGTGTACCAAATTTGGTGTCAATCAGAGCTTTAGTTTTTGAGTTATCGTGATGACAGACACACACAGGCGGGATTGTAATGTCATTAACTACCTCTTAAGCGTTAGCACGCTTTCGATAGTTAATAAAAATTATTTTCAATTTTATAGTTAAGGTTGGCTTACCCTTTATACACCTGAGATATATAAGAAGCATAAACACACCAACGGATCGCGTGTATTGCCATATATATATATATATATATATATATATATATATATATATATATATATATATATATATATAAAAGCAAATGAATAAAAATTTTAAATAATTTTACTAATAATACAAATTAACATATTTAATAATTTGAGTGCTCAATATTTAATTTTTTAAATTTTATTTGCCAGATTGTTTTTGAAATTACAATGTGCTTGTAATATTTAAGGCAAAATTGATGTTCATTATTCTAACATCAAAATGAATAACAAATATAAAAATTAATGAGCTTCAATTGTTAGGATAAAATAAATAATTTAATCACAATATCGATTGCAAAAACATGAATCCAGTATCCTTCATTAAACATTTCGGCGAAGAAAAGTTTTTATCTAAATTCTAAAAGGGGGGGAGGAAGAAAATACTCGTCTATCTGATCATTTAAGCTAATAGAGAAAACCATAGAACACTATTACGTAGTCTGTCCCAAAAATATCGAGATAATACAAAAGGTTACAGTTACATTAACAAAAAGTCTATAAATTTAGTAAAAATAGTACAAGGTGCAGAGAATATTGTAGGTGGCTTCAGTTTCTTTCTAAATAAGTACGTTGAACCTCACACATTTTTCATATCACAAAAAACTCTCTTGTCGTATTGACCTAAAGCTCGTCAAAGCTCTGAAATAGTTTCCTTTTCAAATGTGATTTCAGTTTTTGGACTGCATGTTGCTTTATATTTTAATTCTTGGACACTCAGTCACGAAACCACTATATTTTAATTTTTGTTAGTCTTTCCAAATGAAAATTACATTTAACAAATTTTAGACAATCTTTAAATCACTTATACTATGACTTTATTGTGCTGCGTTCATTGCTTTGTTTCCGAAAGCCTTACCGATCATCACAATGGTTTTCGAGGACAAATGATTCAGCTCTGCTGTCATGTACGAGGTGCATTCAAGTTATAACACCTTCAAATTTTTTTCTCGGGACTAGAAACAGATAGAGACATGCGGTTTGTTTCAAAATACGGGCGCACTCTTTATATATACGTGACAGAGATGGACACCAATTGAAATTAATCCCCAGTTGAATGAGACATCTGATGATGGTGTCATGGATGTCTTTAATGTGCGTTTGTAGGCGCGGCAGTTTAAAGAAGGCAAAACGTCGTATGACGACAAACCAAGACGATCAGCCGGTCTAACGACATGATCAAACGAGTGGAGAAACTTGTTTTGGAGGGTCGCCGAATGAGTGTAAAACACATTTCCGTAGGATATGTGCACACAATCCTGCATAGAGACCAAAAAATGCGTAAGTTGTTCTCCAGAGGAGACGTAGAAGTTTCTTCGTGACAACTTTGATTTCTTGTGCTCCCTACTTACCTGACCTGGCTTCTAGCAATTTTTGACTATTTCCAAAGATGAAAGATACTATCCGTGGTCGCAAATTCGCTAGTTGTGCCTCTATTGCATCAGCGATTTTCCAGTAGTTAAAGAAGACTCTTAAAGAAGCATTTGCAACGACCATGGAATCATAGCGTCAACGTTGTAAAAATTGTTTACGGCTGCAGAAATCGACACAAGTTTTGCATTTTTCGTATGATTAGTTTGCGAGAAAAAAATCAGGGATGTTATAACTGAAATACACCCCGTAGTAATTGGCGATTACAGGGTTAGGTGGACTACCCATTGGTGCTCCGTCTTGTTGTTTGTAATATACGCCTTGACAAACAAAGAAACTGGACGTAAGGCACTGCTGGAATAGCTGTAAGATATCTTTAGGAAAAGTTCTCTTTGGGTAATCCAGAACATCTTGAATTAGTACTTTGGGAAACAGGGAAGTTACATCAAAACTGACCATTAGATCTCCTTCCTGTAGCTGGATATCTCAAAGATGATTGACAAAATAGACGGAGTCCTTGATATAACTGCTGGTATGTCCAATGTACGGTTGTAACAGACTGGATAAGTATTTGTCCAGCTTGTAGGTAGGGACACCAATGGCACTGACGATGGGTCGCAGCGGTACATAATCTTTATGTATGTTGAACAACCTGTATATTCTTGAGGGCACCGCCTCTAATGTCTCGTAATATCTGCGATGTGAGATCGCGTTTGAGCAGGGTGTAAGTGTTCATATCGAGCAGTTCAGCCATTTTCTTAGTGTAGTCCTCCTGTGCTAGTCCAACTGTGGCATTACCCTTATCTGCCGAGTTCACGTAGAGCATTTAATTCCGCCCTAAATAAGTTCTTCTTATGTGGCTTAACAGCCAAAAATAAGTAAAGTCTCGACTTCCACTTCCTGCTTTGTCTGTTGGAAAGTTCCGTATGACTCCTTTTACGTTAACTATACTGTACTTAACCGGATTTAGGTACTACGTCAATCTATCTAAATCTTGGTTTATCGCGCTTAAAGAGCAAAAAACAGACCGTGATATGGTGAAAAAGCGAGCGACATCAGAAAATGCCAAAATATTACCTGCAACCACCCGATTGACGTCAGTAGCTAACCCAATTACGTTATTTAGCATCCCGGTAACATCAACAACGCCCCCCCCCCCCCGTCCAACACCATTCTTACCATACTTACATGAGTATATAGTAAAAGCGAAAACGTACGCAGTTGTAGACGAAATGTCATGAGCTTCCAAACTCCGACCACGGCTTATAACCCAAGAACCAACCACACGATGCACCATAACACCGGCCGTGAAAGCATTTGCATCTACATGAAAAATATTGGGCATAAATATTTTTATCAAACAATGTTTATCTAATTATATTAACATTCTAATAGCCTCTGTGGTGCAACTGTTTAATTAGCTTAATAACATTGCTTGGCTGCTCTTTACTAGTATCGCAAATTTTGGGTAGAAACGTTAAAATCCATCAACTTTTTCAAGTAGGCAATAACGTTAATAAAGTACTATTGTATATTTTGCTGCAATTGTAAACAACTAATAACTACATTGATTAATCTATGGCCGACGTAACGTATTATACAAGTTCAGCACTTATATAACAGCTTTTTTGTATTGATGTTAGTGTTTTTTGTGTTATTTATCCGCCTATTTAATTCACCCTTAGTAGCTTAAAGTAGCGCGTACAAAGCTCCACAATAAAGTTTGTACATAGCTATGTAGTGCCTACGTGAGTAGAAGTAATAAATGAAACACAAAAAAGGAATTAATTCATAACTTGAGTAAACGCCTTTTTTTTGAAAATGGATTGACTTTTGAAAATAAAACTAATATCCAAATTGATTATGATAGTCCACAATAGCTAATAAATAAGGACATTTAAAATTTATAACTATCATTTACTTGCTACTCTGTAAAAAAGGGTACCACGGTTGATGTCTACCTCTTATGTATGTACAACGTACTGAAAACTAAAAATATATTGTCTCAGACTTTGCTGACGACAATCAATTTTGAACCATTTTGAAAATCAAATTGGTTCTCGCTATTTTTTTCTTTGAATTTCTAATATACTCTCTTATGTATCGCACTCGGAAATACTTTTAATACATGACTCATCAAGTCAATAAATTAAAAGTTGGTGCATGTCGTTGCTTTAGGTTGTTTTTTTTTTTTGAATCATCAGTTGTTATATATAATAACTTTAATATTTCGCTGCTCACTTTGTCGAGTCGCTTTTCCGTTTTTGTCCTAGATGAATTACGTTAATTACTTCTTCTTTAATAATTGATGGTCACATATAATATGACAAATTGCTTCTACTCTTCTTATTTCTTTACGTTGCGGATTTTTATTTCTGCACCGTCGTATTTCGTTTATAAGATTTAGCCATCCATTTGTTTCTTTTCTTCTCTTTTTTCCTTTAAATTATTGTTTTGTGTATTTTAAATCTATTCAATTCTATATTGTTCTAACCTTGAGTATTTGTTGTTCTTTTTATTTTTTTTCAACAGGTTTACCAGTTCACGTCTAATATTTTCATCATTGAGTTTTTCTATATCTAATCGTGAAGTTCTTCATACATTTGTTTTATCTCTTTTTAAACGTAGCATTATTTTCTCAACTGTAAAATTTTAATGTGTTAGTAAATCTGTCCTAGGATATGTTTTTGCTAATGATATATCACTCCTATATATTTTCTTGAAATACATGCATATAAAATCAATTTGATTTTGGGCTATGTTACTATCCCTAGGTAAGCAAATGCCGTTTTTGTAGTTTGAGTAGTATGTTGACTGTCGTGGGTGTTTTTTTAAAACAAAAAGTTGCGAGTTTATCGCCTCCTTCGTTTTTTATACTTAGGTCAATAATTACTTTCTGCTTTGCTTTGCCATTTTTGATGTTCTTGTCGTTTTTCTCTTTTGTTAGCGCTAAAATGCTATTTAAGACATCATAAAATTTTTCTACTTATTCATCATCATAATCTTGAGTTAGAACGTATACTTGCAATATGTTTAGATTTACAGTATTAGTTGAAAGCTGTATCATTATTATCCTGTCTAAATATTGTATTGCATTATTCAGCTTTATTGTCTTAGTTATCTATTGTGCTACCAGAGTTATCAACGGATTTCCCCAACATGCCATTTTATAATATTTTTATTTCTCTAAACGTGTTGTGGACTTTCCGTCTTTATACGTACTTGTATATTCCAAGTTCCCAACTTTCTTTCTTATTGTCAGTTCGAATGTTTTGTACTTGATTTTGACCGAGAGATTCTTCGCACTCCTGTTTTATTTAATTAACGCCCGTACTTGACGCTATTGAATTTATCAGTTATAATAATAATATGTTGTCCGGGGAAAATTATATTATACAAGTTGGTAGTTTTTCCCGACTTTCCAAAGTAAAGAGGACATTTGAAGGATTAAGTATTATGTGAATGGGAATTTAGGATGAAACATACACTCTTCTATATTAAAAAGTGAGAGAAAAGCAAAACTCGCGTATGAAGAGGCGCTTCTATAAACTCTATCAGAGTTATAGGGAGTATGTACCTATTATAATCCTCTAAGAATATTAAATACCTATAATTAAATTTTTCTCTTTATGACATACACTACTATTTATTGTAAGTGCAACACCAAAAGAAAATAATAACAATGTATAATCTGATTTATAAGAAAATGTCATTAGTGTGTCCACAGACACCTTTCTGTTGTCATAATCTTTGTTGCCTGAGAGATATCAGTGGTAGCCACAAGAAAGGACAGAGTATTCTTAGTCTCATTGCGACTAATAAAGGTCAACTAGAAGGGGTAAATAATCGGTGCTACCTAACAGTCTACTTTTTATAATCGCAATCTGTTTTATAATATTTTTCTGCTCATAGTATGCCTAATTTAATATATATTATAATTAATTACCTTATAGAAAACTTTAACAGTAAACATAAATTAAGTTGTAAAGTTTTCTCTTTTAAATAAACATTCTGTGGTTATAAATTATTTTCACACTAATTCGTTGTTTAATAATTAATCAAATGCAACTATTACAAGTGATATGTAGTGTATTTTGTATAACGTTAAATGTTTGATTACATTCTTTTTCAGAATAACCAGCAAATTTAGATAAGGGTTTTACCTAAAATTAGTGAGATATTCTTCTTATAAAACGTTTGACTTTAGGTTTCTACTACAATTGTAGCACCAGTACTTATTAATAATTCTATATGGTTTTGACCGAATGACAAACGAAAATGAGCGCGTTAGTAAAGGTTACTCAACATCCGTTTTATTTGAATTCGCTTTTATTTTACAAAATAAAATAGGTGTAAAAAGGTTTGGTTACTTCAAAGCAAAATCAAATTGGTATGTAAGCATCAGGTGACTATTTGCAGCCCAATAACTTGTGCCTGGATATCCATTGCAAAGACCAACAAAATATAAATACAACAATCAATATACCATTATACATTAAACAACTTGCTGCAAAAAAGAAAAGCTAGATATAAATGGCACAGAAATAAAAGAAATTTTCTCAACAGAACTATATACGATGGGCTGACGAGAAAACAAAAATTAAAATTACAAGTAATTGCAAACATAACCTTTGAAACTTACATAACTACGTTATCAAGGGAAAAATAATCAATATGGAAAGCCACCAAAAGTTTCAAGACTAGTTTCCCATATTCATTAATTGAGAAGAGAGATGGTATTTAATGTAAGACGTATCAGGTAAGGTAGCCATTTTTTTCAGAACGTCTATCAGAAATCTTTATTTCTTCCATAAATATCAATAATAACAGTCCAGAATTCAAAAAATTCTTGAGCTACTTTTATCCAATGACAATGCCAATAGTGCATTTTACACACCCTGTTCCTCCAATAAAACATGAAATGTGCAAATACAAAGACCATAAAGCCTCTGGTTCCAAACTAATCACTTCGCAAATTCTCAAAAAATTCAAAAACGCCACAGCACTATTAACAATAATCTACAATAGGTACACTAATTATTCAATAACTTAAATTTTTTAGATAAGTAAACCTGGAAAGCCCCACTTGCTATAACGTACTATCGTCCCATCAGCTTACTGGAACTATGTTCCAAATATTTGAAATATTTTTATTAAAAAGGTTTACCAATTCAATTAACCTGTATGAAATAGTACCATCTCACCAGTTTGGGTTCCCAACAACTCACTCAATAATACAACACACCAAAGGAACAATAAACAAAAGTTTAAAAAGTTTCAAATGGAACAAATCATTCACTGCTGCATTTCTCGACATAAAAGCAAGCCTTTGGTCTGTGTGGCGTAGTGAACTACTATTAAAATTAAAGCTTACTCTACCCACATTTTACTACCTTCTACTACTTCCAAATTAAATACAAATCCGGAGTTCCTCAAGATAGTGTTTTGGAGCCATTTTTTACCTATTTTTTAATGCTGACATCCCAACAACAACCAATACCAAAATTTTCACCTTTTCTAACCATACTCCATTAATTGCTAGTAATAAAACTTCCCAAGTGGCCTTTGATAACCTTTAGTACCACCCCAATCTCCTTGCAAACTGGCTCACCAAATATAAAATTACCGTCAATCAACGCAAGTTTGAACATATTTAAAACTCTAAGGAATGAATATCCCGGAGTAACAATAAACACCATTCGCTTTCCTGTAAAAGAAGACATAAAATATCTATATTTAACAATAAATTGGTTAATTATTTCGAGATAACCTGCAAAGCCTTCGCATTTTCTTCGCAAGAGTTAACTATCCGAGTGCCCAAAAAATTAATGGCATTTCGTAAGGTTGACGTAGTATCGGTTTGGTTGTCCTCCATAATCCTGGATCTCACGATTCGATATTGCTGATAAGTTTTCGATAAGAGTTTGATGTGATGAAATAAATTATTTGCGCTTTTTTTTGTTGCGGGACTTCTTCTCGACGTATTCTCTTGCTTAATTAAATCAAGTATGTATTTGGGTAATGAGTTACCGGCAGCACGTTTTCTGTTACTTTTTCTTTAGTGGCTCGATAAACACTGTCGGTGATGCTTTTCATTATGTGTGTGATTTTTTCACCGATTTGGGTTAGATATTAAAGATCGTTTGGATACTTGAGTTTTCAAGCAAGAGTTGTGCTGTAGAGGTCCCAGTTGATCAACCCAATAATTAATCTAGACTTGGGGGTGCAGTTTGCTGGTGTTGTTATAAATCAAATCAGTCTTAGCGAATAGTCTGAGTTTAATTCTGAGAGCATTTGTTGGAGTGCTTGTTTATTAAAATTCTTGCGAACAAAAATATCCACTCTACATGGTAGGTGATCGTTACTACAAGGGTAGTAAATGGGCTTTTCGGGAGCTTCTATTTGGAACGTATACATGGATGTTAGATTGTAGAATTTGATTCTAGTGAAATTTGATGCTCCACATCCCCAGATAGTGTTTTTTGGAGTTTAAATCACCCATTACTAAGAAAGTGCGTTTGTATTAAAAATTGTTGAAATGTCTTGCTTTAGTGGCAGTCCCATCAGATGTTTTGATTTTAATTCCAACAGTCTTGAGATTTATAATGTTGAATGGTTGACGTGATATATAATTTTGCGCTTAATAATAATGATCACCCTTCCTGATGCAACGTTGACTTTTCTATCTGTGCGGTAGTTCCAGCTTTCTTGAGTTTTAAATGTGTTTTGAGACGCATGCTATGACTTTGTCTTTCGAGAGATGACTTCAATTTAATTGTATTTTAATACCATTTGCATTCTAATGAAGGCATTTTATTTGAAAGGTTTTGTTAATTCTATGGTCCATTAAAAGATTATGCGGGATGATAGTATTGGTAAGATGCTGAAGTGTTTGTTTTGAGTGCCATAGTGAGTTGTTTTGGGAGGTATTGCGTTTAGAGTTTTGCGAGACCTATTGCAGAGTCGTCCTTCTTGATAATTCCTTGTTTCCGAAAAATATTTACATCCCCTAAAATTTTCGCACCTATCGGGGTTTATGCCGTAGTTTGTCACAATTAGTGTTTAAATGATTACCTTACCATCTTACGCATCTTGGTTCCAGACTGCAGTAATCTTTTGTATGCCCAATGCATTGGCATCTATGACATTGGGGGCTTTATTATTATTCTTTCGTGGTTCTACTGTCACTATTGAGTAGAAGATTTTATTAATTTGCCTTTTAAACTGCCTATGAAGATTTCTACGCATAACAGTATAAATGTGTTGTCTTTGTTTAGAAGTTTTGTGATTCGTTTTATCGTTCAGATTAAGAGTTGCAAGTTCTTCATGAATATCATTTTCGGTTAAGAAACGTAGAACGTTCTTTATAATTACCGAAATAGGTCTGTTGTTAGGGTTTTGGTATATTCTATTTTATTATCTAAATGTTTAGCCAAGGTTGTATAGTCGTCTTGGTTTCTTAGAAGAATTTTTAATATAGTTGAATTTAGAGATAGTAAAATTATTTTTTAGTAAGGGTTTTAATCTCGTTAATTATTTTCTTGTTATTGATTGGTCCGTGCAGAAAGATTAGGTACATAAAATCTATTTTTCTTGCGTAAATATTCGAGTTCCCAATGGTATTTTTTTGATTGTCGGTGGAGATAAGTGGTCTGAGTTTCTTTTTAAATCAAACATGGTATTTGTAACTGTTTACTGATATAAATAACAAAAAAACTCAAATCAATAAATAAAACCACACAGTAATACGCCCAATAATAATATTTTACTGAGTAAATGCATTATCAAGTCTATTTCAAGTCCAAATATTTGATTGTTCAAAATCCTCAAATACCAAAATCATTTAAAGATTTCAAACGTCAAATCAAATACAAAGATTAATGTTTGCTATCCAGTGGTGCATTAGTAACAAAACCTTTTGTAAGGACTCAAAGACTTAAAGACCAAATTTGTAGACTAACTAGGAGTTACCTAGGAAGATACCTGGACATCCAAACGAAGAAGTCTGCACTTTATATTTTCCTCCAGCAATACGAAAAAGACTAAACGAAAGATATCCAACGGATATAGATAGTATTAGTTTTTTCTTTCTTTCTCCTTAATCCTTTTCTCCTTTTACTGGGCATCGGATGTCGACTCCACCCATTTCTTTCATTCCTTCCTGTTCCCAGTTCTTTAATTCTGTCTCCCCAGCTTTCCCTATGTTTTCCTGCCTGTCTTTTCCTCCTCTATTGCTTGTATTACTTTTTTCACTAGTCTGTCTTCGTTCATTTTGAAAATGTGTCCGTCCAAACAATTCAATTGTTTTATGCCTGCTATATTTTTTATTTTCTTCTGTTCTAATTCCTCCCTAATTTCTTCATTTCTAAACCTGTCCAGTTTTATTTGCCCGCTATTTCTCTAACATACTTTATTTCCGGTGCTGTCAATTTTTCTTCGTGTTTCTTTTTGAATAGGCGTTCACTCGCATATAATAGAGTTTGGGTTACAATTGCATTGCATACGTGCAGTTTTGTTTTCGTTTCAAGCTCTGGTTTTTTATATACCTTTTTATTTAAGATATAGTATGACTTGTTTGTTTTATTTCTCTTATTTGCTATCTCCGCATCTATTTTTCCGTGGCACTTGTTCTATCCCATTTTCATTTTCTTATCTTTAGTGCATAATTTTCTTCATTTAGTCCATTTTCAGTTTTTCAATCTTTTGATGTCTATACATCCTTTAACTTCTGTGCCTTGTTGAGTGTATCTGCTGTTAGTACTATATCATCCGCATACAACAGGTTGTCTATTTGTATTGGATTAAGGTTTTTGCATCTCTCAATAGTCTTTGGTGCTTTTCGTCGTGCAGCCTACCCATCACAATATTAAAAAGCAGTGGGCTCAGGCTATATCTCTATTTCGTTCATTTTTTCATCTCAAATGAATTTCATCTTTTTCCCTCGATTTGGATTATTTCATATACCTTTTCGTAGATACTTATCAGTGCCCTAAATAATTTATCTGTAACTTTGAATTTCTTTGGGCGGTTTAATAATACGTTCCTCTCTATGTTGCTGCTATTAGATCTGTGAAAATCATATAGAGTTGTTTGCCTGTTCTCTTTGTAAAGTATTAATTTTAATATTATATTATCAAATTAATTACCTCGTAATAAATCATTCAAAATATAATTAGTAGACTACTCCCCCCCTTCCCACCTGTTTACTTGCCCTGTATGGGCAAGGTGGTAAATTTTCATAGGATAAAAAAATGTTTATTACCATCAAAAATTGTGTTCATCCCGTTCACATTGTTACACTAATCAAACTTCCTGACATTAGATTTCTTGGTCAAACTTCAACCCATGTAGCTATAATATAGATATTGTGCTATAAGTGTGATAAACTACCCCAAATCGTTCTGCTAAAGATTTTGATGTTTTTATTAATGCTCTTTTGGGGTCACCGTTAGTGCGGTTTGTTTTCGATTTTCTCTCAAGCTTCCTGATACGTCTTGCACCATCGATACACTTGTAAGACCATTTGTACCTTAGATTTATTTCCTTCTATCTTATATTATCGAATTAAAATCGTATCTTTTTCGCTTTTTATTTTTAATTCTTTTCAAAAAACTTTTGATTCTGTTGATAAAATCAGAAAACACTAAATGGTAACACAATTAAAATTTATATGTTATTCGGTCAAACCATCTATATAAATATATCGATAGGGAATTTTAATTAAGTTACGTGATAAAACGTTCTTTTCATTCGGCCTAATTATCTCAATAAATTTTAATTAAAGCGATATTTTCTACAGGCGCATTTCGCCCATTATGGCTTTTAAAAGAACGTTTGTTTGCACTAAAAACACACTTTTCAGCAGTTATTTAAATATCACTTACATAACCAAAATCGTACATTTGTGTTTAGCAATGCGAAGGCATTAAATGCCCCAGCAGCAACATGATTTATTGTAGAGAAAAAGCACAGGATATGCAGTATGCTGCCTAAACACGCAAAATTGGCGTTCGCCCTTTTAAGAAGTTGCAACAACTATTACAGGGCTTTACAGTACCCGCTGCTGCAATCGGCTCAAATAATTGCGGCACATTTTCCCGATGTGGAGCACATTTACTTTAATTACGCAGGTGGACTATGGGAACGCAAATGATAAACGAGCGACTGTGACAAAACGCTGTTGTCTTTAATCGGCGGCTCGGCCACAACCGTGTCAATCTCATAATGTATGCACAATCTAATCCGATTAAAAACGCTCAATTATTTATAGCGGCTCGTTATTTAACTTGCTTTCCCATTCCAGGGCAAAGCTCTATGAGAAATCACTTTTAAGGAATCGTTGCGTTGCAACGTACGGGGCCTACGCTAAAAATGTTTTAGTCAAAGAGAAAGTATGTTTATGTTCTTATTTTTTATTCTCATGTGTATTAAATTCCAAAGTCCACACAAAGAAAAGTAGACTTACTTTTCAGTTTTTATGTACGTGATTGTTTTTTGTAGACAAAGTGAATGACACCAACCCTGGATAACAGGACATATATCTTAGCATCTTACACAACAAAGGATTTTAGTAGCAAAAATCAAAAATTAACATGTAAAAAATCAACCTAAAACCAACAAACCGAGAATATGGCGGCGGGAATGACCATAGCTGTAAAAACTTAAAATAAAAAATATGCAAACAAAAAACAGTTGTCGTAAAGACGTTATAGCAAGACGATCTTCCAGTGTCATAAAAAGTAAAATAGAAGATCGTGTAAATTTCAACAAAGCTGGAGATGTGGCGCAAAAAATGCTTGGAAATGGGAAATATTCGTCGATGATCAGGTCATGTTCGCGCAAGGTGATGACGATATGCAATAAATGCTAAAAAATTGATTGAAAAATTTGAAAAGTAAAGTTACAACTTAAAAAAACACAATAAAAATATTTTATGGTGTAATGGATAACATTTACAGTGGTCTAAGAGGAAAGAGAAAAAATATATACGGACTCTTCCTTGAAAACCCTCTATTAAAATGGCTATAGAAGAAACAAGTTTCCAGGAAGTAGACAGATATAGAAATAAAAAATAGCAAACTCTTTCGTGTAAACACCGAAATAAACGAAGAAGAAGAAGAAGTAGACGTTAACTACAGAGATAAAGTTTAAGAGGTAATTCCTGAAAAAAGCTTATGTAAAAATAAGTCCAAAAATGTATATATTACATGATAATGATGATAATGTACCTCATGACAGTAATTCCCCCTTAAGAACACTAATTTCGGTTACGGTGTGTTTACATTTTTTTTACTTACACAGCTGCTCCTACGTGTACGTGTAAGATGCTGTTAAAATAATGATCTGCTATCCATAGCATTGAAAAAGCAAAGGTAATATATAAATATGGGCAGTAAAATAAAAATAATCAGAAGGCCGCTCGGAGTTACCAAGAAGAGAAATCCTTTGCAACAGTGTTTTGAATTTTGCGTAAGAATGAGCACGAAAGGCGGGCGTTTCATATTTTTACATTCTATTTGGAAGAGCATGTTCTGCAAGGAATTAAATACCTTAATACAAACTTCAGATTAGTAGTCTTCCAGCGTAATGTATGTCAAACAACCGTATTAAGTACTTATCATGAAGATCGCTGCTATTCCAACATTTCCAAACTACCGTGAGCATATTTTCTTCAAAAAGAAAGGTTTCTTCGCTGATAGACCACTACAATTATTGAAGGCAACCTTTGGTTTAAATAACATTTTATCTGACTACAAAACAGTTAAGTTAAGCAGAATCCCACTGAAATAGTTGAAGTTTATTAGTAACGACG
This sequence comes from Sinelater perroti, assembly GCA_036346155.1. NCBI lineage: Eukaryota > Metazoa > Arthropoda > Insecta > Coleoptera > Elateridae > Sinelater > Sinelater perroti. The sequence goes on along the minus strand of JARFIY010000370.1, from coordinate 14,456,177 downwards.
ATTTGGCATCAATGTTTGTTCTGGGCTTTTTGTTGACCACCTAACTAGACCAGGTGTCCTTCTACAACGTCTTAATGACCAATCAATTTACAATGTCTAAGAAACACTTTGCCTTTCTTGCTTTAAGATGTATCATTGTTAGTACAACTGATGCAGACTTGAACACCAATTTACTTCAGTGTTAGCATTACCTAGTATCTCCAACCCATCTGCCAGATATTCGTGTTGCATGGTGGATACTGATACGCCAATTTATAATAAAATCTATGGGAAGGAGGGACACGTACTTCAAACACTTACTCCAAAATGCAAAGTAATATGATCTGATGACTAAGTAATGCAAAGTCACTGTACATTTCCAAGTTTACAAAAAATATTTTCTTTGCTATTAGGAAGCTTGTTCCTAGAGTAAATATTCATCAACGTTAAATTTAATATTTTTATAAAATATTGATGTACAAAAAAGTGCAACAAATTCTAAAATAAACAGAAACGTAACAGACAAATCATAAACTACAACAATGTTTCTAACTAATAATTACACGTTAGTACATACAACGTAAGTATAAAATATACAAAAAATAATTTTATCATAATCAAGTAACAAAGTGTTTTAATTAACTATGATACCAAAATAACAAGATAATGTCTAAATAGAAAGGGAAACAGACATAGAGGAAAAATAGACAACTACAAGATTAACACAAATCAAAATTGTCTGACATTGCAAATAATTTTATATTAATTAGTCAATAGTTATAAATGCGATTTACATCATCCTCGTGGGTTTTCAGAATTAAAAAAATAGAAACCTATTACATTTAAAAATCGACTAGCATGTGTAGCTACAACATTTAAAGACAATAATAAAAGTAAAACTGTCTAAGCAAAAAAACAAAATATGAGGAAGTTCGTTTATTATTAACGAAAACTTTTTGAATAGTTTTAATTTTGCTCTTTGCCTATTGACAGACGAAAATATGCAGGTTATCATATCTGAATCTACAACAACCCATATATAAAGATGCCAAGCGAAAATGAAGAGAAAAACCTCCAAACAGTACTTTAATAACAATTCAAAACTTAACCTGATCAAAAATCTTTTGGTAATTTACAGTTATTATAATATTATTGTCACTTGCATTGGTACTGGTACTAAAATAAACATTATCATTAATTATTATTATTATTATCTCTTAACACCTAACAGTAACTAAGGTTTATAAGATAATATAAAATAAAAAAAACTGACTTTACGAATACTAATAAAACGCGTAATAAATCTATGATTGTGACATAGTGGTCTAGTGAATAGGTCGCTAGACTACGAAACCTAGAGATGCGGGTTCTAATCCCCTTCTCGCCAATTCGATCACTGGCATTTTTCACTCAAGCTGCAATAAATGAGTACCTGGAGATCAAAGTTTGGGGTGATAATAGGTGATCGGTACGTAACGCTAGCCAAGTTACTACCCTTGTATACAGTAGGCTCTAGATTGTAGCAGACCTATGCTGTTACGACTCCAAAGGGCTTTTGTGGCTTATTAAGAGAAACTATTATTATTATTATTAATAATAAATCTATTAAAAAAAATTAAAAAAAACAACTAACTAAAAATAAGAGGCAACAAGAGAAAACAAAAACATAAAAAGTGTAATATTATTAGAAAGAGAACAAATAAATGAAATTAAAAATAATAATAATAATAATCCCAAAATTAATTATTGAAAAAAGATCCTAAAGGTAAAAATAAAAAGTTATATGCGGATTTGTATAAACTAAAGAAAATATTAGAGAAAATTGAAAAAACATAAAAATAGAGCAAAAAATACAAACTTGGAGGATATATCGGAAATATATGAGGAAAAGGTATCTGCAGTTTAAGGAAAATGTGAAGAAAAGTAACGCATCAAGAGAAAATAAAATCAAAGACAAATTATTACAAAAAAAAAGAAAAAATGCTACTCAAAACATTGAAAACACTATTAAATAAATATCTAGAAGAATACAACATACCAAAAGAGTAGAACTACTTTACCAACAGATCTACCATATTAAAAGAACTATAAAAACAGACTGGAAAATACCATTCAATATCTCTCTTACAATTATACAAATTAGTGACTAGAATAGTTACTACACTTAAAACAAATAAGTAAGTTACCGACTAATCAAATAAGCACATAACCATAACAACATTAATAGAAAAACTATAAAATTATTATTAGTAAATGCAGTTTACTACTATGCCTAGCCTTTACAGACTACTATGAACAGTAGTAAAAGCAATGTAGATTAACAGAGTAGATTATAGATATGCTCAAATAATTTATGACATACAGGGTTTGTCCGAAAAGTAATGCAATTAAATTTGTAAAAAAGTGTATTCAAGATATCGTCACTTGGGCATCCACATACTTTTACCAGCAACTTTTCCATTCACCGTACGCATTCTAGAAAGCCCCAACAGGAACCTCGTTTAGAGCCTTTGTCACGGCAATTTGGATCGCTTTAATGGTTTTAAAATGAGTTTATTTCAGGACGGATTTGATCCTCGGGAACAAAAAGAAGGTCAGGACTGTAGGGGGGCTGGAGTAACGTTCTTGGCCAGAAACTCTTGGACATACCTGTGACAGGAAGCGTTCAGAGTGATTTTTGGAATACTAAGAGTCTCTGCTATTATTTGAACACTCATTATACGATCAGTATTTGAAATATCACATACACGAAAAATTTTCCACCTCGTCCCGACTATTTTTAAACAACTTCAATACCTGAAAACATGAGAATAGGAGAGAGCAGAGTCCCCCGTAGACTGCCTGATTCATTTGGTGAATTTTGACGAGATTTTTGTTCAGTTTAGCACAGAACTTGATCCCGTAACGTTGTTCGATAGTTTTCTCCATTGCGCGTCATCACACAGGTACTAAGAGCAGGTTTACAAAACAGAAATTCTGACGCTCCTAGAGCTTAAAATTCATGTCCACCAGTATCCCCTTTGACTCTATTGGCATTCTTTTTTAACGCTAGTTATTCTCAGATAAGCAAGTCTTTGTATCTTACTTATTATGGTTATAAGGCTTTTTTGCTTAATTTTTGTCTGTCTACCATATCTAAGTTACATATTCTATCATGGATTTGACTAACGCGATGTATATCCGATATACCACTTTCAGTTTTAAATCCCATATTTTGCCATGACCTTGTCCGACTAACACTAGTGTCGCCTCCGCCCTTCTTTTCATTTTTTTAATACGTCGATTTCAGGCGAGTTTCAAGTTTAAAATTACTCGAAGATATTTTGCTCCACTGATAACTTTATTTCTACACCTTGATGCCTACAAAATCTCAATCGTTTTTCCTTCTTATAAATTCTACTGTAGTAGACGTGGAGGGACTTTATAGTTTGTAACCAGATTTTTGTTAAATCTTTCTTGGAATAAGTAGTATAACCACGTTATCTGAATATCTCAGTGCTGTTCCATTCAAGTGTCTATAACAGCCTGTCTATTATAAGGTTTCCATTAGAATAGACATAACTTCTCTCTGCGGACTTCCCCTTATAACCTAAGGTCATTATTTCACCCAATTTTATCTATCTAAAACTTGTTTTGTCAAGTCCTTCTATTTCTTAACACTCTGGATGTATTATTATATGCTCTCTTAATATTCGAAAAGTCAGCTAAATGTACCTCATTGTTTTCTACAGCATCCTCCACTTTGGAAACAAATAGATGCAACGCTATTTCTGCAGACATGATTACTTTATACGCATAATAGTCTTAATATAGAGGTTAAGTAACTATATACCATCCCTGATGTAGCAACATTTTAGAGATTTCAGTGCAAAAAAACATCAAGCTAATTGGTCTTATAGCCTTAACCTCATCCTGCCCTAGTTTTCCAGGTTTGGAATAAATCATAACTCTAATTAGTCTTTAAGATCTCGGTATGTACCTCAGAGCAAGATTTGCCTTAAGTATGTCGCAAATCATGTTGTATAAAAACTCATCTCTCTTCTGCTACAAAATAGAATAAATTCGGTCAGTCCCGGTAATTTACAAAGATGGAACAAGTTAATTGCCTACTTTATTTTATCTACTTCTATTACTTTCTTTGGATCCTGCCTATTCTTCTTAAATCCCCACTTTGGGGGTTTCAGTTCTGAATTTTGCCAGTTACTAGGTAATATATTAGCAATCTGCGACCCTGAAAGGGTATCTTGAGTAGTTCTATCATTGTTTCCTTCTCCTATCTCTTTAGAGGTATTTTGAGTAATATGTCACTTTCAAGTGGTTTCTACTTTTCCACAGTACCTCTTTTACGTATCTCTTTTGGATTTCTTCAGTCTTGGTATATTCAGTTATAACCTCGTTATAATTATCCCATATCTTATATTCTTTGCTGCATTAAAAACCTTTCACCAGAGCACATTCCTGTTGTAATTTTTTTCCTGAAGACAGTTATTTTCATAAGGTAAGATAACACCATTTTGCCATTGTTCTGCTGCAATCTCTAGATCCACAATATTCCTGAACGTTCTATTCACCTCTCTAAGATTGTATTCTGCATGCTAGGTTTCCCAGTTTCCTTTGTGAGGAAGATATGCTGATCCAAGCATTAGCTTCCTCGGCCCATCCTCCTTTTCTGTCCTTAATCTGACTACCAATATGTATCTTGAATACAAATAATTTAAGGGCACTATTTGGAAATATTTTGTGATTATAATGCAGGTACTAGAAACCTCTACTAATTGACTGTAAATAAATTCTCCTGTTCTTCCTAAACCTTTAATTTTTATACCGTTTACTCAGAGTTACTAAATGAGAGCTACGTCTGACATTTCCTAAAAGACAATAAAGACTGCAGAAGCTTCCGTACTATGCTGTTGATTCACTTGAAGCACTCAGATTACCATTTTCAATATTGAAACCCTTTAGACCCTTAAGGTAACTCTGTCCAACCTATAAAAAGCCTTAAACTGACTCCATGGCGCCAAAATGTTCCTCGTCAATAGACTGTGCAAGAAGTTCTCCCTCCTTTTCTACTTTTTCTACTTAGTAGTCTATAACACGTAATCCAGGGTTTTGTCTCTCTAAATGTGTTTTGGTTTGTTTCTCATCCAAGTCCGTCTCAGATAAGACCAGCACCCTAAATCTCTTTAGAAGACTCTTGGACTCAACCACAGTCAAATTGGCATCCTCCCAAAGTCGATCCAAGTCAACAATCGTCCTCCTGAGCTAATTTTTGATGTCCACGTTAGCGCAAGCCATCCACAAGACCTCTCAGCTGAACGTTATAATAAATTAAGTCCTAGTTACTATATCAGTATCACATATTTGCAATAGAGTATTTCAGAAATAGTCATTCATTTCTTTGTACACCACTTCCTAGTTTTGTTACGGTTATCTCAATGCACTGCTACATTATTTTGCTACAAATTCCAATGATGTAACTAGTTCTATTCATGTTAGATTAACATGTGGAATATTTTAATCTTCGACTCAGGTACAGCTTTTTATTTTATTTGTATGACTTATATTTTCTCTCCATATTGAATTTTTTGTTCAATAAAATTTAAAATCTACATTGTTTTATTTTTATTTCCGCCCATAAACACTATTTCAATTAAGTTATGCAAAAAATGTTGTAGTGGGAAAAGTACCATAAGTTACGTTATTCCTTTGCTTTATACAAAATTCCAAAAATAAAACAAAACGGCTCGGTTTGGAAATATTAAGTTATGCGGTAAATGCCCCCGTTCAGGTCTGATAAATTTCCAAATGATTATTGTAATTAAATTGTCAATGAGCGGACTAGCCGCAAATGAACCCATAGTTTGCGCGTACGTTCACATTCTGTGCGTACAGATCCGTTAATTAAACTTTTTATTTATTACAAGCGTAATATTCCGGGCCAGGATACGGAGCGGCTGGGCCATTATTAATTTGTCTAATAAATCATAGCTGCAAAAGTGAAAAACGAATCCGAGATAGTGCTCTGCAGTCACCGAGTGTCGCAGAACCAACTATTTTGTAAAAGATTTATTGCCCAGCTGCAATAAATCGTGAAATTGTACGTGGCTAGTAGTTATTACTGCAAATAAGTTCTACAAATTATGACAAATTGTGGTTCTAAAAAAAATACTAAAAACTACCCAACTGGTTTAATATTAAATATTTACAATCTACAAATGTTAAGCTCCTGGGATTAAGTCACGTTAGGTGCGGTCTTGAATCAGTCAATGAAAGATAAGTAAATTTATCAAATGTCATTATAGTTGTATGTGCCTCTAGAAATAACAATAATGGTAACGCCCTAACGTCCCGCATGGGAGCATGGCCTGCGAACTAAAAGGTTAAGGCTCTTGTATGTTCGCAACTATGCCCGGTCGTCACGCATCATCTCTGATGCGGGGCGATGTGGCAAGCACTGCGCCTTAGTCGACCACCATTATTACTCCTTGTTCGAGTGAACTAAAGTACTCAATTAATTTTAGTGGCTGAGTAGGCCACTCGCTTGCCATCAAAGAACTCCATCCAGCCCCTCAACCGCGAAACCACGCGGGCTTACCTCTAGAAATAAAGAAACAAAAAATTATTTTTTACAGTTGAAAACTAACAGCTCGATGGAATGTTTATATCTTTGAAATGCGTAAAAATATAATACAAAATATTTGAACAATAATCATTCCCAATATGTAACGAACACGTATCTTTACCAAATTATTAAAACTGATGCAAAATTATATCTACGTATGGCTTGAATTCTCTTCTACCTGTCTCTAATCTTTTTTTTCCAATTGCATTAACCAGTGTCATGTCGGTCTTTTCTTTTGTTACCACTATGTGTTTTTTTTGGTTTTCCAATTTTTTTTTTCTTGTCTTGGTATTTTTCTCATTAGGTTATTGCCTACCCTTCTCATTACCTGTCCAAAACCACTTTAACCTATTTTGAACAGGCCTTCCGGCTTTTTATTTGTTTTCCTGTGCCACTCTTGCTCTTCTGTAATCCCAGTGAAGATTCTTCTTAATAATTTTTGTTCCCATGTTGCTAGTTTGTTTCCTTCTACTCTTGTTATTACCCACGCTTCATTCGCATATATTAAGATAGGTCTAATAAGAGTCTTATAAAGGAGAAAATTTTAAAGATTGTTGAAACACTTTTTTAGTCAAAAGCGATTTGAGAAACCGCGCACTTTGTATTTCTTCTTTGTGCTTTTCTTTACTGTTTACTTCAATACACTATTTGCATCTTGAAAATTAGCTTTTTCTTTGTTGATTCCGTTTCAATACTCAGTTCTTGTTTCGTATTTCCCACAACCATGTAGTGTGTTTATTTTCAATCTTACCTTCTGTGCTTCTTTTTCAAAATTCTTTACAATCTCTTTTAGCTACGTTTTACTACGTTTTTATTTGTGTTGATATTAGATTTTCTCATGAGGTATTCTAAAACAATATTAAACATATATGGTGATAAAAGATCCTCCCGTTTTAACCCTACATTACTTTCGAATTCAGTAGAGATGCAGCTTTTATGTTTCACCTTTCTAACTGTTGTACCTAGCGTCATCGCTACTAATGTTATTTTTTTACCTCAATTGTTTTTTCATTGCTCTTATTATCACTATTTGTTTTACTCTATCAAAAGCCTGTTGAAAATCTATAAATAACACATAGATACTTATTTTCTTTTCTTTGCATTTAGCTTGGGTTAGTCTGATAATACACATTTGGTCCACTGTTAATTTTCCAGGCCTAAGGGCTGCCCCGTCTCTAACATTCAGTGATTAATGATATTAAGTTCTTATACTTGGTGATATTGGTCTATAGCTTTCTGCTAATTGCTTGTTTCTTTTTTGAATATCGGGCATATCACTACTTTGTCCCATTCTTTTTGCACCTCTTTCCTTGTCCATATTTGTATTGTTAATTTGTTTATTTTTATATTTTATTAATTCTATTAGCATATTGGTCTGCTTCTTGACTTTTTTTCTTTTTATAATTCTTTAAAAATTGTCCCAGCTCAGTAACTGTTTCTACTTCTGCTTTAACTTTTGTTCTATTTTTCATTTCCCTTTTCTTCGTAAATATTTTTTTGGTCTATGCAAAGCTCTCCTGTTTTGTTTTTCAATCCTATAGCTTATTGTTTGTGTCTTTTGCTTTCCCCTTTTACGGTTTTATTTCTTGCCATTTTATTTTAATAGGATTTAGTTTCTAAAACTTTTATGCCAATACCAAACTAAAATAATGCAAAGAACTGTACGTAACATAGCACTATCCCATTGATGAGCGATACATTGAAAGTTTTTCTTAAAGTTATTCATAAGAAGGTATACAAGAAACTTATAGAAGGCATCAACGATATACAAATTAGGAATGGATTAGGAACAAGAGAGGCCTTATTTGAAATAAGTGTATCGATGCAGCGATGTTTGGACATAAACCAAGGCCTTTACGGGAGCTTTATGGATTTTAAAAAGCTTTCGATAAAATTAGACATGAAAACTATATGAATTACTTATATATATATATATATATATATATATATATATATATATATATATATATATATATATATAATATATAGTCGTGACATAAGAATAATAGCCAAATTGCACTGGCATAAAACAGCTAAAGTGAAAGTGGAATATGAAATAACAGAAAAAATTTACATATGCCGAGCAATATGTCAGGAGGCTTTAGAAGAAAAAAAATAGGAATGGATATAAATAGTGAAATGATAAGCAATGTGCAATATGCTGACGATACGCTAATAACAGCAGATAAATCAAAATACCTGCAACGGTGGATTACAAAATTAAAACAAAGTGTTTACAAGCTATTGCAAATTGGTCATGTACAGGATGCTTATAAGATAAATTAAGAAATTTTATAATAAAATCGAACTGCAAATATCTGCTAGATGCCCTTTTCCCTAGTAATAAAATACAGTTAAACTTATTTTCAACCAATTTATTTTAATCAAGACCATTTGAAAGCAGAGTGGGACGTTAAATAGACCAACCCCCTATTTCTACTCCTTCTTGGTCAAAGAAGCTCTAAAAATTGACAACAAATTCCACTTCTTGGGTACTGTACTAGATATAAAGATGCCTTTTTCTCTGTTAAGTACCGTAAAATACGCGGCGTTATTGATTAACGAGCAGAAAATAAACGGTGCGCAAAAAATAGATTAGAAAATTACTAGAAAATATTTTGGCATGACTACTCCTGTAGATAACCGGAAGCCTTTATTAATTATTAATATTTTGTAAATAGCATATAGAGATAAAATGTAATTAAACGCTTATGTTTGCATTAAGTTCAATCTACTTATATCAATACCATACATAATGTTATCAAAAACAAAACTGTTATTCAATCATTACCTACTCGATAACAACGGTGCAGTTTTTATGACATGGCTTCCTTCGTTCGATTTGCAAAAAAGCAAACTTTTTACTTCAAGTTAGCTGCATAGCAGATGTTCGGTCAGTTGTTAATAGCAGCGCGCGCGAGCGGACGCGAGTTTTCCATTAAAATTTTTGAACAACGGTTTTGGTGTTTCGCACGAGTTCCTTGTATGCCGTTCCCAGCTTAGAAGAAATCTTCTCACCACCAGCGGACCGAGTGAGTTCAGGCGGTTATGGAAATGGTGCGTAAACACCCCTTTTCCGACCTAATAGAAAATTTAACGTTTGCTGTGGGTTAGGTGAATGCAGAGCCCCTCAACTCAACAATTGGTAAGTCGTTTTTAATTTTTCTACTAATAATGGGATGCATGATAAAGGAGTAAGGTTGAACATGTCGCTCGCAAATTATTCCCACACTTTCAAAAAGAATAGTTTTTAAAGATTTCATCAACGTGGATATTGAAATGGTCCGTTGTTGGGAATCATTTGCAATAAAGATATGCAGTTGTGTAGCGCTACACATAATTGGTGGTACGCATGGGTTACTTACAATTGCAGGTATCAAATATGACATGAAAAATGTGGATAGTTAAAGACGAAATACAACAGTCTTTATGATGTTTTAATTGGAATAGTAATTTAGCTTATAATGTAGCACTTACAGTGAGACGGTTATAATCGATACCCCAATAGCTCGACTAGTTGTTTCGTTATTTGCAACCGAATTTTACTGATTTACAATTCATTGTATTCGAATTTTTTGCGTGGTAGTATATTAACGCGAACGTTTGAAAGTCCTTTCTACAAAATAAATCAATGCTGAGGATTAGGTATAGGCAATGCAGAAATGGTCCCCCCATAGTATCTGTAAAAGAGTCCATCAATCGGTTCCATTTCTTTTTTTTTATGTAAGTAGAAGTAGCTTTCAGCTCCATATTCGAATTAGTCGATCCAAAATAAACTATCTATTATCTGCAAATTATTTTCATTACGTGGACAACTTACTGCATCAATGAAACGCTTTTTGGATTCCAAAAATAGTTTTATATTTTTCTATCTGGACCTCTATTAATTGGTCGACCGTCTCTTCACTCTTATGGGTCTTTATCAACCCTAAACCCTCCCTGCAAAGGAGGTCAAAGTTAGTTAAAGCTTAGGTATAATCACTGCGGAAATGTTTTTCCGATGACTCTAAAAGAACCAACAAATCGGTTCCGTTATCATTTCCTGTGTAATGGGAATATCCTAACTCAAAATTCAAACTAATCAGCCCGAACTACCCAATCGATTACCTACAATCCAGTTCTACACAGATAAATCACTGCGTTATCTAAACGCTTTTTTAATTTTACATGTTTTCTTGCATATCCCCCATCTAGACCTCTGTCAGTCGGGCGACCGTCTCTGCACGACCGGTACCACTTAGGTGGGAGTGTATCAACCCTGAACGTTCGTAATCCCTCTCTACAAAAGAGGTCGGCGTTCGCTAAGGGTTAGGTATAAGCAGTGCAGTAGTACGGTCTCCTAGTGGACGTTAAAGAACCGGCTGATTGGTTCTGTTATCTTTTTCTACGTGGCTTGGAGCTTTCAGCTCCACATTCCAATTAATCTCCTTAAACTGGTCGATCTAATATATACAACCCAATTCTACTATGCGAATAATTTATTGCATTTGCAAAACACTTTTTAAATTCGAATGTTTCCTTGCATCTGGATCTCTATGAATTGGTAGACCGTCTCTCCACAATAGGTACCACTGGCGTGGAAGCAAATTAGTTCTTAAACGTTATTAATTACTCACTGCAAAGAAGGTTAATGTCAGTTAAGGGTTAGGTATAAGCAGTGCAGAAATGTTCAGTCCCGTTATCTTTTTCTATGTAATAAGTAGCTTCCATCTTCGTTCGGATCAGTCGGTCCAAACTGGCCGATTTCCTATCTACAACGCGCAGAGTGCACTGTATTAACAGAACTTTTTTTGGATTCCAAAAGCTGTTTCATATTCCCCCTTCTGAATCTGTATCGGTGAAAATGAGTCGAGCCTAGCTAAGGATTATATATATGTAGTCGAGAAATTGTCCCTTAATATTAAAAAACCAACTATTCGGTCGCGTTATGTTTTTTTTTTTATATAATTTTTTAGGTTTCCCAGCTTCAAATTTTAATCGGCCCGATCTGGCCGACCTACAACCTAATTTTAATACACGAATAATTTATATATACTAGCATTATCGAAATGCTTTTTGGTTATGAAAAGTATTTTTACATTCCCCCATCTAGCCGCCATTTTATCTCGACAGGTACCACTCGCTTAGGAGAGTATCAGTCCTAAAGGTTTATAATTTCTGTCTACAAAGAAAGTTTATATTCGGTCATTATTAAAATAAACAGGGTAGAAATAGTCTCATAGGCATTAGATCGGTCTTGTAAATCTATTCTCCGTAATTAAGAGTTTTGAACACAGAGTTAGATTCAAATCATACACATTATAATTGCTTGATAACCACCCTACTACCTGTACTCCGATTCCTGTAATCCACCCCAATTTAGACTTTGATTGGTTAGTCGACCGTTGCCTCACGTCAGGTACCACTTAGGTGGGAGTGTACCAGCCCTGAACATTTGTAATCCCTCTCTACAAAGGAGGTCGATGTTCTCAAGGGGTTAGGTATAAGCAGTGTTGAAACGGTTGCCTAGTGGCTATAAAGAACCGATTGATTGGTCTTATTTCCTTTCCAAAGTGCATTAGGCCTCCTGGGGATAGCACTTAAAAAAAAACGCACAAAATAGCTGTACCTCCAGGGTTGTGTGGAAATCAGCTAATCCCGACATTAATATTTGCTTGTATTTTCAATAATTTTTTAAAGTTTTATTTAAGTATATTTATTCTTTGTAGATTAGGTATAAATTACACTAAGGTTCCATTACAGTCTGAATTTGGCTTGTCGTGCCTAGTGTAAAAAGTTTCCTAATGCTTTTAAATTTTAATTATTATATTACGCACGCCGTCCGCATAGGCGTTTAAGTTAAACAAAATATTTTTTTAATTTATTAGATCTCCTTTTCATTTTTTTTTTATTATAGGCGACAGCAGGAATGACAAATTCATATTTTTATAAATTATTGTTCTGTATTTAATAATACTGATACGAATTTTAATAAACTAACGTATTATGCGTGTTATAAGCGATATAAGCGTTGTACGCTGTATCGTGGTGAATGCCACATCTTTTTATTTAGCGTGATTTTAAACTTGTGTATATCATATTCAGATTATTGATTTAATTGGGTAAGTACTATCAAATAAATGTCTTAAGGCTACGTTTGTAGCCACTAGAAAGACATAAACGATTTTAGAAAGAAAAAGGTTCAATTTATTGGTGCACCCTGTATTTGAATTTATACAAACTAATTTGAGACGTGCTTTATTAGATACAGTATCCAATATCAGTCTTATATATCTACCACCGTTTCAAACACTCTGTGTATTATGGAGAAGCATTTGGAAAGTCTTAGGAAATACACGAATAATTGTGATGCAAGTTATAACACATTGATGAACGCTCTCAACTTCGTTTTTTCTACCTTTAACTCGCGAAAACTGGTGAAATTTCATTTTTTCTGGTCCAGTTGCCACTATGAAATAAACAAAAAAATGTATCTTTCACCACCACACCAAAAAAGGAAAACCAACAAACCGCAATTTTTCAAGGTATGGGCACACGAAGAGAATCTTTACGCATCAAACCTGAAACCCATTTTACGACCAGAAGCTACACAAAATGATCTAAATACTAAACAATGTCTTGACATGTCTTCGGATCATTCTCCAATTGTAATCACTCTACGTTCATAAATAATTTGCACACAAAGACTTTAACAAAATCAAGGAAACTACTGTGGAATGTCTTATGGTCACAATATATAACATTATATACTAGTTGAAATTGCAGTTACAAAAGCTAAAAAAATGTAAATATGTAAACATGAATTACATTAGCTTCAAACTGATGTTTGGATTAAGTTTCTTAAATTAATTTATTATTTTAAAATTTTTTTTCCAGATCTCGAGAACCGCAAGAGATAGCGGGACGCGGTTTTCGAAATTCTTTAGATAGATTCGATTCTACTAATACGACATTATTGGTGCGAGCGCACAATGATACCGGGTGCACCAAAGGCGCGTTTCAAAAACACCCTGAAATTGTTTCTTCTGGCGAGCCGCTTACAGATGAGGATACCTCTGGGAGTTTTCATGGATCTATAGACCCTTTTGTGAAGTTTATCTCTGCAAAATTTAAAAAACCTTGACGAACGTTTAAGGGCTTTATGGGGGTTGAAAGAAAAACCTTTTTTTGCAGGTATCGACTTGCCGTAAGGACCAAGTTGTAGAACTATAAAGTGGCTTCAAAAAACGCTTAATAACCCGTGTCCTTATTCTCCCCCTTTCTGCCCAAAAACGGCCCCAAATTTGGAAAAAATCACTTTTTCGCTTATATCTCCGAAACGGCAAAAGATACAAAGACGGCTCCTTTACCAAGTTGTGGAGCCTAAAATTGGGCATTTTTCTGTATAAGACTTTTCATGCAGGTTGTACGGGGGAACCCATATTTGACATTTCCGGAACCGGAAGCGATACAAATTTTTTGCCTGCTCTAAAATTGAAAGCCGGTCTTAAAGCATATGTATATTAAAATCACAACTCTACGATTATTCCTTCGATCAGTATTCCCGAGTTAATTTCGGCCTTTCTGCCAAAACCGCCGTCCTAGCAGCCAGAAGAGAAATTTCGACGGTGCCCGCGATAATTTTGTTTGCGCGTCACCTAATTACGTCTCGCTCTTACGCATTGATGAAATATGCGTTGACGTTATGTTGACATCACAAATATATAGCAAAAATCGTTCGTGCCTTTCCGTGCCGACCCAAGCGCCTCCGAAGGACAAATTCCGGCCCGGCGGCAGGCGCGGCCGAGTATTATATTTGCGGAACCGCAAGCGATAGAAAATTTTCGTTTGAGAGCGGGTAATAAAGCACTCGTGTGCCAAAAATCACGTTCTTACGATTATTCGTTCCGTCAGTATTCGTGAGTCACATTCTGCCTGACCCGGGGCGCTGCGGGCCCTGCCGCGGCGGCCGCCTGCCGAAGTCCGCGCGGAAGCAATTAACGTTTTGTAAATGCATCTTGCCTTCACCGGTAATAGGAATTTAACTTTGTAAATATATATAATAAGTTGTTTCGAAAAGAAAGAGAGAAAATTATAATAAATTAAATTTTTACTTGGCGACTTTTCAGTCTATAATTTTTTGTGTGGTTGGTAACTAATATTTCTTTAATGCATAATTATATACGGTTGGTAGCTAAATATTAAAATGACATCTATAATGTCAGACAAACATTTACACTTCGAAAGTTTTCTTGTCAGAATCACTGGTGAAAACGTTATAATTTTTTAACCTTTGAGCGCCCGAGGATGACACTTAGTTTTTCGGGTTCTACTCTTCAATTTGAGTCGAATGACACTAGTCTGAGGTCTCTACGATGTATGCACCAGAAGTTTAACGATATACAATAACTACTAGTTAACAAAGTTGAAAAGATTTCTTTGCTGCCAAGGTATTAACGTAGATCTTCAAATACGTTTTGCTTTTGTTTTTCCACATTGCTATACGGTTCAGAAGGGTGAACATTGAAGCAAATAAATATTAAGAACCTCCAGGCTTTTGAAATGTGGTGCTATAAAAAGCATGGAGAATAACATAAACAGAAAAAATAACTAACCCAGAAGTATTACTTAAAACAAAAAAGGAATGAAAAGTAATATACATAATTAAAAAGAGGAAATTAGAATACTTGTGCCACATATTGAGAGGTAAAATAATAATACAGGAAAAAATAAAGTGTATGTAGCGTAGGGCGAAGAAGGACATCCTGGCTACGGAACTTCAGAGAACGGTATGGCTGTAGCACCAACGAATTATTTAAAGCTGCTGTCAACAAAATACAAATCGCCTTGATGGTCGCTAACCTCTGACAGGAGGCAGTACTCTAAGAAGAATAATAATTAAATATTATATTAAACATTACTTACCTAATCGTAATTATGTTTACAATTGTTATTAACCCAGAAAAGAAGCAACAGCAAATCTTTCAGATAAAAGCAATACTCATTTAGAAGTAGACTATCAACACAGACCTTTTGTTCATATAAAGCGACGTGCACTATTTTAATATCTCTGCTCGCTAAAAACGATTCAAGTCACTTTGTGCGCGTTAAATGCATTCTGTCAGCCAGCTTTGACTTAGCCGTCTTCATAGTGCAACAAATATGGAGTTAGCAGTAACCCAGTGTGAGACAACTGCAGCAAATGCGTTTAAAATAACCGGTAAGATTCTTAGAATCGCTTGCCTTTACTACTATGTTGTTTCAGCATATACTAATTGGGTTTGAAATAACGAGTATATATGTTTGTTGACTTCATAAATAGGATATATTTAGTTGATACCGTAAATTACTGCGTGCTACATTTTACGGTCTAAAATACATTTCAAATAAAAAACATGGGGCCGGCGAAGAGATTGCTCTGTAAGCAATCCCAGAACGAACTTAAAAAAACCTTTCGATTTCGATTTCGAATTTCGGGATAATTCGAAATCGAATATCTGGAAAATTATTCGACATAGAATTTTTTCTTCATTTTCGAATTCAGCGTAAAATTTCCTATAAGAATCACATTTAAAATCGTAATGTCGAAAATTTTCCCGAAATTCGAAGTCGAATATCTCGAAAACTATTCGACATAGAATTTTTTCGATTTCATTATTGAAATGAGCGTAAAATTTTCTTTAAGAATTACTCATAAAATCGCAATGTCGAAATTTCCTATAAGAATTCATTTTAAAATTTTAAAAAATCCATAATTTTGTGACAGCGACAGACAGACCGACAGACATATAGAATTCAGTAACGAACTTTTTAAGTTCGTTGATTAAGGAGCTTAAAAATTCACATACAAAATGCAGTTAGCTAAAGCATTAAATTGCTGTCATATACTGCTATAAGTGGTAAGGTTCGAGTTTAGCTCACTATCGGAGAATAAATGTAGGGTAATTCAAAATAAACTCAAGCATTTGAATTGCACGTTGTTTACGTTCTAGGGGCGATAAAAGTTTACTTTTGTACATTTAATATCTAAATATATGAAAAAATCTACTAAAGACCACAGGAAACGTTATACATTTGTGAACTGAGTTTTAGAAAAGACGTAATTTGATGATTATTTTTGAAAAAGGTCACTAAAACTCATTTACCTTTAAATGGCTTTGTGTATCGCCGAAATTATATTAATTATATAATTAATTATAAATTATATAATATTCAACGAAACCAACAATTTAAACTTGCATTTTATAGGGTTTCAACAAGATGCAACGTAAAACACTCTCTTTACTTCAAACCAAATTTGCTGGTCGTGTTATTTCTCAGAGGAGAGATATCGATTGGTCGCTGCGGTGTTGCGATCGAACCCCGTTAGACTTTTTTCTCCGGGGCTATTTAAAGAAAAGAGTTTGTGTCAACTTATGTCACTTTTTGACATCTTTTGAACTTGATCAATGGAAAACTACTGTGAAGACACTAATACATTTTCCCAGAAAAGACAAAGGCCTAACTATTAGACACAATTAGTACCTAGATAATTAACTCTTGGAATAACATGTCAAATTTCTTAAATTAGCGTACTACGTGGTGTCTCTCGGACGCCGAATGGTTTATTTTTATATATTTTGCTATTGTTAAAAACAATAATTTTTAGAGTATGTTAAACAATAAATTATAATATAAATTAAAAAATATACATTTCTTACTTTCTTACTTTCTGGAAGCATCCTGATGTCCTTCTCAAAAAAGGCTTTTGGTTGGCCGCGTATCCACACCCAAACAGTCTGGCGTCGTTGTCCTCAAACCGCATACCTTGAAAGTTTGATTTAAATCTTTCGAAAAGGTAGAAATCACTTGGGGCCAAATCGGGAATGTATGGCAGAAGGTTCCATTTCAATTTCCGGAAGGTTTTGCATTGTTGTTGTCATATGGGGGCGTGTATCGTCTTGAAGGAAGGCTATCCGCTTTCTACCTGGCTTTCGCTTGGATCGGATCTTTTCCTTCACAGGAGGTCTGAATATTAAGCTGCATTGACTGTTCTTGCATTCGTCAGAAAGTCTACATGGATATCCCTCTTCCAGTCTCAGAAGAACGTTGCCATCACTTTTCTCCCAAACGGCTCTTCTGCGCTCTCTTGGGTTTGAGGGAACTGGTATGCCGCCACTCGCGTGATGACTGCTAGAACTCGAAAATGAACTAGTATACCCACGTTCATTGGTGGTCATTACAGACTTTAAAAATGCATCACCTTGATCTCCCAACTGCTGTATGAGACGACTGGCAGCTTGCATGCGTACAATTTTATTCACGCCCATCAAAGTGTTTGGTAATCACCGTGCATTTACCTTAAGATAGTGCAAGTAGTTGTTCACGATGTCTTCTACACTACCAATGTTTGGTACACAATCAATGTTTGGGTCGATGAGGAAGGTTCATTCTCCATTGCCCTCTCTGAAGTAGTTACACCACTCAAACACACGGCTCTGTGGTGAATTGCAGCGGATGGGGCGTTTTCTCCAACGAGAAATTTGACCGCAATGCGTTGTTCCACGCTCCGCAGTACTTTCTATTCGCTCATCACTCTAACAACTCTCAAGTAGGACTGCACGGGTTTTAACCCGAGCAGAAGAAAGGGTGGAGATTGTGGCTCTATTCTTTCAAGGTTACACAGCTGTCGCGCAGTGAACTAGTTTACACAGAAATTAGTCCCGGTCACATTATTTAAACCACCTTGTATAATTGATTTTTTGTATCAGTTCTGTATCTCTTCTGCTGATACTCTTTAAAATTTTCTTTAAAAACCAAAGCCAAAACTGAGCTTGAGAGTGGGACAAGCACCAAACACGGCAGTGTAGCCAACAGCCCCGCTAAAGGTTTCCTTAAACTAAATAAACTTGCAAATAATCCATCTACAAAATAATTTTAAATAAAATTTTTATTCACAAGTCACATGGCAGTATCATTTACACATACAAAAATTATTTTAGTTAAAATAATTGCGCAAACCTATATTTGTAGCAGGTACTACAATTTCTACAAAGAAATCAAAACAACAGCACTATTAGCATTAGACTTTTTAAGTAAGGTGTAATTCCTCAGAGCTAATAAAAGGAACAGCAAAGGAAAAGCAGACCCATTAAACTAATGGTTGTAAAGCGCGTTTGTTCTTTATTATCAAATCAGGAAACAAAAACTAACTGCTAATTGCTTCTTATTTAATGCATAACACCATTTTAATGTTTTAGTCGTAAAAATAAAAAATACGGGTAAAAATAAAAGCAGCAAAACACACCTCACTTTATCTGTACCAAAATTTTAAATTCATTGCAGGTAATTAATTATACGCCGATATTGTCGCAAGTTTCTGGTTTATGCAACATAAGTTAGAAAGGAATACATTTGTTTATGCGCATACAATGCCTTACACTTAATACTTGATTCGCATATATTGGAATACTAGAATATCGAAATTCAAAAGCAGCAAGAACTGTACTGAAAAAGACGACGGCAAATGCATCCAATTCACGCAATATACAGCTTATGTTTGACTTGACTATCATAGCAAAATTATTTTCAATGTACTGGTAAATGCAACAGATTTGCCCCTCTATATAGACTTAAAAATGAGAAAGATTTGCCCTCAATACTCCCCATAATCTTGCCGCTCAGCAGGAGCATATGGTATGTCAACAGTTGCTGTAATTGTGCATCGTAAATCCAAAACCACTTGAGTGTCTGATTACAGATCAATCATGATTCTGTCATAAAGCACTAAAAAAGACAGCAATATGTAGAACGGTACTTCATTGGAAGCCATTGCGCAAATTGTTTATTTTAAAACAAATAGCGATTGTCTTTAGAAATTAAGTTATTACCCTACTGATAAATTGACTGCTCACAAGCGTGTACTACATCTAAAAAATGCTTTGGCGCAACTTTACAGGAACTGCCGGAGCTATGACAAAAGTATACAAACGTTAAAGGGAAATTCCTCTAACAAAATATATTGTAACTTCTTCCTAATAAACTATTAATAGGGTGAACCAATAGCAGCTATCGCTGCACCAAGCTGCGAATCAGGAAGGCTTTTTCGATCTATTTGTCAGTATCGACTGCCAAAGAAAAGCCCTTTCGCCAGAAGGTACCAGTGCTTCTACTAGAAACCGTATCAGTGCGCCTTGCTTTTCGACCCCCCCCCCCTTCTCCCCGCTACCCAGGGATAGAATAGGACTCAGGCGGACAATGCGTACTAAAATAATCTTTCTTTCGAATCTGGGCACTTTAAGCGCTCCCCCCATACTATTTAAGTCAGCTTATTATCTTGTGAGAGAAGAAACACCAGGGTAAAGTGGCCTACTTAATCTTCACTAAAATCAACAATTTAGCCAAATCAATCAATCAAAATAACTATTTAGATATTATCTGCCTTATAAAGGCAGATCCTCTACCACATTTAGCGAGAACCCTCGTGCACAATAATTTGCGGTGTGCCGGAATATATTACGGAGGAGAAAATCTTGAACAAAACATTCCTGTCCTATTCAAAAGATACAAATGATCCATGTCGTTAATGTTCTTGAAGACAAGACCGTTTTTCTCATAAACTAAACAAGGTCGTAAAAAAGCAGATCATTTGGCGGCATCATTACTGATAAACATTTGGCACGTTAAACATCACTCAAGGGATTGTGATAAGAATTGCAATATACCGACTGTGTGCGAAAATTACTCCGGTGTACAGCCTGCCAGTTAACGTTTCCAAAACACTAGCTGCTTGCCAAAGTAACACCATGGGCAGCGCTAATTGCACCGCCCAATAACTACACCAAACCTAACCTATGTCTAAGTAACAGGATTAGCCAGCTTTCTGCACCGACAGCTCTGAACCCGCAAATGCGCTTTAGTGTTTGAGAAATATTATGCAATGTATTTGAAAACTAGTGGCCCAATTTTCCGAACCACACTTAGTTGACTTAGCTGGCTTTTTAAAACGCGGATGGTTTCTGTAATATGAAGGAACAGCTCCTGCAAATATAATTTAGATAACATCCTGCTCAACGAGACTCATCTTAAAAGTGAAGATGTGGTCTGGTTTCCAAACTATACCCGCCACCAGAGCGAACATTTCATAGCAACTAAGGTCATCTAAAGAATCTAAAATACTACCTGCAGCACCAACTACCTCCGCTCTTTACCACCTACCAATTAGATTTTACCATTATCTAAGGCGGGAAATCAGAAAATAATAAAGCTCGTCACTGCCTATAACTTTTCCATACACCACAAAGGCTTTATTTCTGAAGATTTGAACGCCATCCTCGAGGAAGATGTCTTCGCCGTCATTGCAAATATCTTAATGCAAAACAACCCTCGTGGATCAACCAAATTAACGGCAATAACAGTGCGCTACATGAATATATCCAATTTCTCGACATCATGGTGATGCCTCCCCCCCTCTCCTCTACCGAAACTCACCCATTATGACCACAACAATCACCATTTTTAAGTACGTCCCTATGTAATACACGATATAAAATTGAGTGAGCTAGACAGTCATCATTACCTGGTTCTCCTCACATTGGAAATACCTGAGAGTGTAGACGACGACTTCTTCCACACCTCGGTCTCATGACCGACATTCAAAGTCTACCTGAAGAAAAACCTAGAAGATCGTACGCACCTCATAAATTTCATCCAAAACTCCATCAAGATCACCAACAATTTAAGAATCGGGTCCGAGTGTGATAGCTCGCGCAACGTTCTGTAAACTTCTAAAAACTAGTAGTAAGGATATACAGAAGCCATCGTCATCGACAAAATTATCGACGCCACCGATGATAAAACCAAGATCTTTGATAACTGCCTGTAATACGACTTTAGGTTCGACTACCCCAATTCTGTCTTTGACCAGATGGTCATCGTCGATCGCGTTATGGGACACGAGCAGCAAGTCCGCGATTACCTAGAAGTCTTCTACTTCATCTAAGCATCGAAGCACACGCTCAACAGTCATCTACCTCATTCACATAGCTAATATTTTTTACGCTTTTAGAAAGTGACAAAAGTAATAATACTCTCCAAGCCCGGAAAATATGATGTATACTTCCAAGACTACCAGCAAATTAGTCTACTACCGACAATGATAAAGCTTGTAAAACAAATCAGGCACCACCGGCTGAGGATAACCATCGAAGGCTTAGAACTGATCGTACTTTCACCCTAACCACCCCAATATCTATCAGCAGTCTTATTTAACGTTATAGTACAAGATTGCGCAAAAGTAACGCATATTTTTCAAATAACTGTAACTTGTTTGATTTTCAATATAATAAATTTTTACTGATGCCAAATGAATCTGCCATAAATGTAGCTTTGACAGGTATACATTGATGATTTAATTACAGAATATTTACGGAAAGATAACATCTTCCTTGCTATATACTAATCTGAAGTCTCTCTTCAAAATTTTCCATCGTATTTACCAACATAACTTAAAACAGCGCTAATTTCTTTGCGAATAGCAACTTTCAGCTCCTTTATTGTTGATCAGGATTTCCTTTTTATAAATAATCCAGCTGTGCAAAACAAATGAACTCATCGTAGTGTTGAATTACGATCGAGGATCGTTGTATCTCGCGCAACATTAAACGGTCGACAGAAAAGATGTTGAACAGTAACAATAGAATTGTTATTTCTAAATACTTTCGCTAATCTTTCTCTTCCCAACTACTACCCATTTCAAAAACATGCTTTTTTGAGCGACCCAGTTCAACTGATCCAGTCCTTCCTGTCCAGATCAAGTTCATCGACGTGAATTCAACTACAAAGCTTCAAATCGACATCCTCCAAAGCTTCATTCTTTTGCTGATTTTACTTAACATCCAATTTATTGCGCCCCCATGTGATAGAAAAGCGACTCTAAGAGCATCTGGATATCATTCAAGGTAAAGAGTAAGAATCAATGCTAATATTCTCCATCAGGATGAAACTTAGTTGGTGCGGACCACCTGGCACTCTTCACGCTTTTTAACCATGAGATACTTTAAAAGAACGGAACAAAATACCTCAGAGTGACTATATCCCACATAAAAAATCCTTGTTGTTGAGTAATGATGTGCTTCCAAAACGAGATAAGCATCTATAAGATCCATCTATAAGATCCATCTGTTCTTACCCTATACAACTATGAAATTAATAAAGACGCCTGCTTTAAACATTCAAAAATTATGATTTTCCCATAAAACAGTACAGGGGCGGCCTAATATAAGCCAACCACCATTTGTGGCAGCTCACCAAGGTGGACGGAGGTTAGTTTTTGAACCTAAAGACCTCCATTCATGCCGACGAAGTCAACATCAACGTCATTTTCCGCAATAAAGTTAAAAGCTTTAAAAAAAAATTCCAAATGTTTTATTTGACCAAAACAAGTGCAGCTTATATTCGAAAGTCCCCTGTATTTCTACGTCGCCTCGGGATTTGCGGCTGCATTTGAAATACGGCCGCAGAAGTGTTAAATCGCTG
This sequence comes from Sinelater perroti, assembly GCA_036346155.1. Classification (NCBI taxonomy): domain Eukaryota; kingdom Metazoa; phylum Arthropoda; class Insecta; order Coleoptera; family Elateridae; genus Sinelater; species Sinelater perroti. The sequence continues at coordinate 14,433,082 of JARFIY010000370.1, read as the reverse complement.
CGTGTGTGTTTGTTTATTTACTCCCTTTTCGCGTAGGAATGCAAATTTCGCAGAACGGGTTCTAACGGCGCGCGGCGCAATATTTCAGCGCGAACGTTTCCTGCTGAAACGCGGCGGCTAATGGCTCAGCGGCCGGCCCATTGTTCGAGCTAAATGGAGGCCCCGCGGTTTTTAAGCAATTTGTCATACGAACATGACACGGACACGCTTTTGATACAAGCCAGATATATTGGACAAGATTGCCCTCGCTGCTGGTAATGTCGAACAAATTATTACCACGCGGCATTAGCTAATTGTTACCGCCGGCTATGTCGGTCACGGAGCCCGGCACTTCTAACCGCAAAAAATGATCGAGCTGGTCGTAGTATATTATTAATAATGACTACTTTTGATTAGCCATACACTTATCGATTCAATTATTCTTCTTTACTATTTTTGCAACGTTGCAGCCATTTCGCTTTATTAAATCAAATAACAAAGAAAAGAAAACAATTTAAATAGAAATTTCAAAATAGTCCCATTTATCATTTTATTATTTATATTTAATCTCTTAAAAAGACAATACGGAAATTTTTTAACGATAATCATAATGATTGCCCTCACACACTTGTGGGGGATCACAGAGTAGCTACCACCTCTTTATTAGTCTTAAGAGACAGTTTGGCCATTGTTGCTTAATTCTAATTTGTTGGTCAGCGTTTAATCTAAGTGTGACTATTTTTTCATCTAAAAAGTTAATCACTAGTATGTTTGAGTAAGCACCGAGTCCATAGATTCACAAATTTAATTTTCAAATATTGCCCTGTTAGCTACAAATAATGCTGCATTAACCACTATACACAACCAAGATGTATTTCAAAGCGGTTTTAGTGCGGTTTTAGTGCGCACTTCATTGAGTGGTAACCAAAGTGATTCCAGCTTGCGCGCGTAGCTATAGTAGAAGTGAGGGCACGAGCGCTTGGTTAAAGATGTTTGAGAAGCGCCTTGATTTTTGCGAGAATTGGTCCAATATAAAGGTTCTCGACCGTGATTATCTAGAGGCCGCAACTAGGGCCTTCCAAGAAATGGCGAACAGGTCTGATCGGAATTCTCCCACCAGCAGTTTCCAGTCGCTCTGCAATCGCTTTCACCTCCCCTGGGGGAAAGCGGTTCGTAGCACGCCAACATCATCCAGCGCATAGTAGGACTTCCAGTTAATAATGTTGCCGTCATCCCTACCGGAAGGGATCGGCAATTCCTTCGAGATCCTCAGAGACCAAGAAGAGAATGTTGCGTTTCCAGTTGTCTCCAACACTCTTCAGTACACATCAACCTATCCGGAACGAATCTCTTTCGTGTATCGCGAGAAAAAAAGGACTAGTTTTCAATCCAGAAAGTCTTTCACAAAAACCACATAGGGTTCCTGAACACAGGGGATGGAATTTCCATTCAGCTTGCTACGGCTAATGATTACTGGTGGCTGATTCGATTTCTCATCGAGTCGTAGATACCATACCACTACCATCTACTCAAGGCAGTCAAACCACTCCGAGTAGTCATGCAAGAAGTCCCGTAGAACGTACCGGAGTAGGAGCTTAAGAGTGAGCTCCTTGAGACCAACTTCCCAGTCCTCACCATAAGTAGAATAAGGAAGGGTGGCGATGGGCACCTCATCTCGCTTATGTTCTTAGAACTTAAGCGATCCAACAAATGAAAAGTAGTTTACCACCTGCAAGGCATCCTTAACTTGACTGTCACAATAGGGTAGCCAAGAAAGAGAAAAGTGGTAAACCAGTGCCACCGCTGCCACCGCTTGGAGTAAGCACAGCATTGCTGTAACGCTACCCCAAAGTGTGTGAAGTACGGTAAAAGATATCGCTCTGACAATTTCATTCAGATAACTTTAGGGGATGCTCTGCATTCTCTAAGTCAGCTCCTTGTCAGGCGGCGACTACTCCAGGTTGCTCGTACACTGCAACAACTTGCAGGGTCGGGCCAACTCCTGCCGAGCATAGCTCACAGCTAGCTTCTCGGTACCAGCCGCACCATCTTCCTCAGCAGCCCAGACACCAGGGGTTAGCCAACTGGTACTGCAACGTGGAACCCACTACGCTCTTGGAAGCCGTGAAAAACATTGCGTTGACAACACAAAATGCCAGCAACTTCCTCGAGGTCGTTTCAGGGCTGATATTCTGCCAAAAAAGCGCCAAAACTATCCTCCGCAAGTTCGGCAACCACTAAACGCCTAGATCTCCAACAAGTTTCCACCATCTAGGAAGCACTTATACGGCGTTCCAATTTCCAAAGTCACGACTTCTTAGAGAAGAGAGGTTAGAAGAGGGTTAGACCCAGATATCTTGTCTACCAAAGATATCGTCGTCGGTTTTACCCTCCAATACATCGTATTAAGTTAAACACCTAGTTGTTTTTGTTTTTATTAAATATGGGTTTTCCATTTTATTCAACAATCTAAATCAAGTCCTAAATACTTTGCAGATTTGGCTTGTGGTATTTTTTTGTTTCTCTGTCTTATTTTTCAAACCACAGTTGGACTATATCTAATTGCTTTTGTACATAAAATTATGCCATGTTTGTGAAGACATTATGGTGATATCGTCCATGAAGGTTGCTGTTGTAGTATGATTTAATGTAAATAGATTGTTATAATGATCAAATTATAAGAAGTCAAATTGTGATATACCAAAGATTCAGTAATAAAAACTGCAATATACCCAAAAGACATAAATAAGATCATACCGAAATCCCCTAGTATCCACTATCAACATCAAATTAAAAAAGCTGGAAAAGAAAGATACGCAACCAAAAGATTAAGAGAGAGTAAAGATATTACGAAACAAAACACAAAATAATATAAAGAATTAAATAAGGTTATCAACAAGAAGATCAAGCAAAAAAAAAAAATAATAAACAGAATAATGGGTTGAAGTTAAATAACGCGAAAAGAAATATTACAAATAATGTTACTACAAATTTTCTAATTAACAACTGCAATTGGTATTGCTTCTTTGAACATTGCACATTGAGAAACTGTTTAAATATTTTCTTTTGATGTTTAACAAATAATTCGACTTTCTCTTAACTGGTTATAGCACACTATTTTTTTCCTTTTTCATCTTCTTTATTGCTTTTTACGGTATTCCGCAGATTCAATTGCTGAAAGACCTGATGGTATTCAGGTATTGCTGTCCTTCCTCTATGGATATTTTTGTAGTTTTTCAATGATTTTGTTACAGCAGTTCTTGGAAGTTCTATTCGTGTTTCGAATATCTTTTTGTTTAGCGTTACCTCCCAGGCTGTTTCTTGTTTTTATATCATCTTCTAATTTAACTCTGCTTTTTAATTTTAAACATTTTTGAAAATTTGTGACCTGAACAGTTGCCAGTTTATTTATTTATTATGTGATGTAGCAGATTTTGTTTTCCAAGTAATTTGAGCAATTAGAATAACAATTAGGGATGAGTGGTCGAATGTAACGTTTAAACATAGATAGTTTAATGACTGTTAGTGACGATACCTTAATCGCGTAGAAATCTGTGACGTCGGATATTTTTCTAAGATTTGATGGGCAATAGACCGTAGGTTGGATAATTAATAGCGAAACCGTAACGTAATGCAGTTTTCATCTTTTGACGCTGGTATATACAAACTAGATTATCATCAGGGTGCTTTGCATTGTCATTTCGTCTGCCATTAATCTGCTGTCTAGTGCGTCAATAAAAGTAACTACGGTTTTAATTGCTTCGACGAACTATTTCTCATTTTAATAGTGATGTCCGTCCATGCATTGTTTCATCCGGATTTTGAGTGCTATGCACTGCATATTGCAGAATAGTTTAAGAAGGTTTTGAGTTTCTTTGAATCAGATTTAATGTTGTGTCCTTTTTTCCATTGTTTTGGTCATCATTCTTTTATAATTTATTGCTTGCATCAGAGGCGATATAGTAATAAACAATTTTCTTGGTCACTTTAAGTCAACATTTACGTTATCTCTGCTAACCTTTCTCTCAAAAAGTTGGTTATTTTTCTTCTTATTTCACCCACCACATAATAGTCAAGTATTTCTTTTGTACTCAATCTTTGCCAGCTCTGATGATTAATCTATCCATATTTCTTCTCATAAGTTTTGACCCACACATCCGTCGTCTTCATAGTCGTTCTCACTTGTCTATTGAAGTTGCTATCCAACCACGTTACTAGTCGGTAAGCTACTCAGGAGTCCCCAAAAGGAAATACGAATAGGTAGTTGTGGGATTTTGAAGGTGAATATTTACAGATATTAGATGTTGCTCTATATTTGTTAAATTCTAATTGGTTTATTAGTAGTGTAATTTCTGTTATAATTACTTATATACTAAGCACCCTTTACAACTACTAGAATAATTTTCTTAGAAATTCAAGAATTTGATATCTAATACCTTGTACTGTATTGTATTTTTGTGAGATTATCCAAAACATTGTATTTAGCAGCGTCTTGATTTTATAGATGTCTTTGTTTGCTTTTGTTACATTTCTGTATTAGATTTTTATTTTTGATTGTATCCATTAAATAGATGTAATTTTTAAAACTTTATGACTGTGTTCTTCTATAACTGCTATCAAATACCATATATTAGTTGGTTAATACCTGTCTCTCAAGAAAGCTATGAATTTTTTGTTATTCCTTAATTGATGCATGGAGCATTACGTGTTTTTGCTTTGAAGAACTTACATGGTAGGAAGGTATCCTTTTGATTGATTAAAAATTATTCTGAATTCATTGCTTCTTAGCACTTTCACTGCCTTATTTAACGTTGTTTTAAAAACCAGTATTTTCTACTTTTTTTCCTCTGTTCTTACGTTATGCGGTTTTTTATCACTACTTACCTTTTCTAGTTTATGTTGGTGTCTTTAGTAATTAATAGACTTGATTTTTTTAACTTGTATTAGTTTAAGTTCATCCAATAGTTTGCATTTTTATTTAACTGTTCCGAATTATTTCTGGGCCTTTATAATCATGTTTTTGCCAAGGTTATTCTTGCTCAGCTGGTAGCGTCGGATAAGATGCGCTGTTAAAAAATCGAGATATTTGCGGCATTGAATTGTAATTTACATACCGTGGGGTAATTTGTTGCAAGCTGTGTTGTGGTATTTCTGTTTGCATATCTATGTCGTAATACATATACTGGCTATGAATAAGTCGTTCTGTGAGCTTTACAAATAATAAGACGGCCTCGAACCGCTAGCCGTTAGCAACATATATTGGTATTTTCGTCCTTACGAATATGAAATAATATGCTATGAAAACTAAAGAAAACTGTCAACAGCAAGTAAAGCATATAGTGCCAAAATTCTTATATAGTTTGAACGACACGACTGAGATAGATACTTTTATGTTTTTGAAAGAACATAAGTTTGACTACTCACTGCATCTGCTTTTATCAACATTCATCAATTATTTAACCAATACATTCTATTTTTGTAAAATATAATGTGCATGTAATTTTAAAATTTTCTTTTAGCACGCGTAATTATACCTTAAATGTGTAATAATTACCTGCGCGTTGTTCCCAATTATAATGATGGCAAAACAAATTGGTCGCGTACCATTCAAATCCAAGACAATATGGTCAAACAAGTTTATTAAGAAAAATAAGAAATCTTTCAGTTAGGCAAACACCAATTTTGCTGCCTACTTTAATCGCTATCTAACACTCTCTATTAATTTTTTATCACTCTTTGTTTATCACTCTAGAAGGTTACCGCTTCATTGCCTAAGCATCTATACTTTTTATAAACTCATCCAATTCGGATTATAAAAAACAAGACCCTATATTTTAGCCATATCTAAATTTAACCATAAGCAAAACAACCAATAGTAAGATCTAAGTTAAATTGACCAAATATTGAGGTTGATAACTTTCTTCTACAACAAATTATGTTTGTGAAACCACACGCTAAAATTCCATTTTACCAGATTTAGCCACTACCATATATACTATCACTTACACAATTCATTTTACTAGATCACCTATTGAGATTCGGAATGTATCTTCATCAAGTTTTTTCGATTGATCCATTAGTGATTTCGTTTTGTTTTTTTTTATTCTGCTGGATTAATATCTTAAACTGAAAGTTCTTTTTCTAGCGAGTTTGTTTCTAATGTACCAAACGTTATAACAAGGAGATACTTTTAACTTTATTTACTAAAAAATATTTTTTGATATAACGCAATCTAAATAGGAAAACGGGGAAGTAAACAGAGTATTTTTGATTTACTACATCAAATTTTTATTTTTTTATAACATTTATTCTATATGTTGGAAGTTTTAGGCCATAAATACATTTTTGTACATTTTTTTGCAAAAATTGTAACATTCGTATTTACAACAAGTTTTCTCCATTGTATCAAGTGAGACGGCTGAATTGTACTCTGTTAAAGTAAGTTTTGTGACTCACAATTTTTTTCTGTGAAATACAGCTTATTATAGCTAGTGTTTTAAATAAATTGAATCAGAACACTTTTTGTTGTAAATAATAATATTTTTGCTAATAGACTTTACTATTTGATCTAAATTTAGCAACTAATAACTTTACTAACAGTTTTTTTTTCTTCTTCTTAGGCTGTTTGACCTCATTGCTGTTTGCAGTGTTAAGAACTAACGAATCTCACTTAACTAAAAAATAAAATAAATATTTGTTTAAAATTTGGGTAATGGTAGTAAACACTTTTTAATCGTTCATTTACAAATGTCACACTTCCAAAACTTTCTTATAACTTTCCCAAAGTTTGATTTTAAAAGTTAATTTTGAACTTACAAAAACACCGTCAATAAAAATAAATGGATGGGTCAGTAAAATTAAATTCTTCATTGATTATTAAAAATTCTTTACACAATGACCTCTACTCAACTTCACCCATTTGTTTCCTTGATCAAAATATAAAAGACCGACTTTTAAAGATCGTCATATTAGACCATTCAAACGAATTTTGCAGATTTGGAAGTTTTCTTGCCAACTTTAAATCCTAGAGAGGTCTGGGCATAATAAGGCATTAATATTTTAACTATTTTAGTTTAAACAAATTATCTGTAGTTGTTGATAGTTTCCTTTTTTGTAAATTTTATTAGAATGCTCTAAGAGAAAATTCACCTCAATTTGAAATGATCAGTAGAATTAAATGTTACTGTACCAAATATGCTTTCTTTATGATATTACGTTCGAATAGGAGTGGTATGTACAATTTTTCTTAGTTATGCAAACGCTGACTATTACCCATTTTGATACAAAAGTTGATTTTAAGTTATAGTCTAAAAAGAACTGCCAAAGATAATTTAGACATATATAATAGTAGATTCAGTTCTAACAACTAATATAATAGCTTCAATTTGCTGAAATAATTTTTAAGGAGCACAAAAAAAAATTAAGTTATTACAAATTATACCTTACCAACGGTATTGTTCTGACCTTAATTAATACGCAAACTGACAAAAAACCTACATATTGCTGTAGTACGCCCTCTACTTTCACTAAGGCTAGCTTTTTAGTTACTCATCAACTATTAGAGGACAATGACATTTCTTGAGCGAAATAATCTGTGGACACAGTTAATTCTGAAAAAATCTTCCAAAAAATCACGAGTAAAAGCCGAGTTTGCAAATTTTAATTTGTAAACAACAGTATTAGGGTGCTTCGCATTTTTATACAATCATAAAAGAATTATGTGGGATTAGCATCATCATAAGAGTAGAGTTAGCTTCTTCATTCACTCTACTTAAATTTAATAATAAAATGCAATTAAGGCTAGATACTGGATAAGATAGGTTAACGGAAAAATTATTATAACATAAAATATATTATATTTGAGCATAAAAGGGCCATTTTATTTATAAAAAATTACATCGCCGAAATCATTACCATTACACCACATGCTCTTCAAATTGATTGTGAATTTGCCGTCACATAAGGACACCTTTGGGGAATAACTTGCTCATTTCTCATTAATTTTTTATTTCGGAGATTATTCTTAAGAATACCTAAAGAAAATCTAATGACCGCGTTGGCCAAGAGATATTTGTATATGTTATGACCGGGCATCAAAGAACAATATGAAAGATATCCACATCTCCACCTTGTCATCAGGAATTGCCCTTAGCTGATGAGCTAAAAAAACTGCAGTCAAATATGTTAGATGATGCGATTTCGTACCAAATAGTCGCAGCATGTAAGAATCTTTAGTATATTATTGGAGGGTTGTCTGGTGGCAGTAACTGTTCTGTTTGTTCATAAAAACAATTAAATTTAAATTTAAACCATACTCTTGTTCTGGTCGAAGAATGTCAAAAATAACTTTTTCAACGCGTTGCACTTTATATGGTAAATTTGAATTACTATGTTGTGCGAAGCAAATAATCGCAAATTTATAGGACTAAATTCTGCGTTTTTACTAGTTTTAAGCACCTTATATTTTAAAGTTTTTTTATTTTAAGGTCAAATTTATCTTTTCAAGCTTCTTTATCCAACTCTTGGCAACAATCTTGTCGCTAAATATTAAAAGGTAGACATTTTTACAAAAAACTTATAACACTGTGTACCAATCTTTTTAAGCAGCAATTAGAATAACCCCTCTCATAGACTCATCACATGTTGCTGCACGATTATTGAAAAGCGTCTGAGGTAAAGCTGTGTCTATCAATTGCATTGTGGCACCAAATGTGTAAAGCTTAGCGAATCCACCACTGTAACTTGTAAAAAGTTGCACAAGAATTATGGAGAATACTTTCAGTTCAAGACAAAAATTTTTAGACGTTGTTTTACTCGTAAGACACCTAGCAGAAGTAAAAGACAAACTTTGTAAAGAAAATCCTTCAGCTTCAAGAAAGAGTGAGTACTATTGTGATGCTAAATTAACAAAGTCACTTTTGCAAAATTTACAACTCATATAATAAACTATTTTAAATTGTTGCCGCCTTGTACTATGTTGCATGTAAATTCACACAGATGGTGAGCATACGAGATCTGCCCCAAAAACATCCAAGCGACGTTAATACAATGAAAACAATTTGCACAACCTAAATATAATCTGGCAGCCATTGAGAGTGAATAAGGAAGATTTCACTGATTGTGTCTGTTAAGCACATGTAGTGTGTTATTGTAACATTTGCCATGATTGAGCGAATTCGCATTTTTTGAGAAACTGAAACATTTGTTCACAGAATTTATTCGTATAATTCAGAAAACTTTTAGCAATGATGTAGTAAGGTATGGTACAAACAATTCGGAGATGGAAGTCTGTCAAATGTATTCTATATTTTAGAAGACCAGCAACTAGCAGAACACTGTAAAATTTTAAACATGTACAGGCTACAATAAAAAAGGATCGGTGTCTAACAGTCTGAGAACTAAAAGATAAGCTGAAATTTTTAAAAACTAAAATCCATGAAATTTTGACTGGTGAAAGCACATCGTGCTAAAATTTCTAATGATCTGCTTCAAATTGCTACCAATAAAGCTTATTTCTTTAAACAAATCTTAAGCGGGGAATGAATCGTGGTTCTACAGGTTTCAATGCAACTATATTGATACCAATCAGCTCTTATAATTTGCATTGAACTGAATTACAGATTTCTGAGGCATTCTTTTAAGGCATAGAAATTTTATTAATATGAAGAACAATATTTTGTAGCGCGCCCGGGCTCCTAAGAACCACGGACACAGGGAATTTTACCCCCTCTCCTTTTCCATACAACGGACCTGTATCAGATAGTCTCTTGACACGAAGATGGTTTTAAAGAACCTCACGGCTTAGTAGAAGGCCAATTGAAGTAATGCATATCTTATTTTCAATCGTATAATTGTAGATAATAAATCATAAATTTTTTGAACACGACACCAAGATAAAACGCTAAGGTTGTAAATAATAGACTGCAGTGATACTTACATGTTTATTTCTTTTTGAGTGTCAAGAAATCGTCCACGAGGAATTCGTGCTGCCAGGACAAACTGTCAGCCAAAAAATTCTTAAAAAACTCAGAAAATAAAGCGTGTATGGACTTAGATCGACACCACAACAATCTTCCTCAACAATTTATTATCAGATATAAGCATTTCTATGGTTTGCAATCCGCTTCCCTTCCCATTTGCCGGATCTAAGTCCCTGTGAATTTTTAATTTCCCTAATTAAAAAACCATTTGAAACAAAGTTTTCGTACTTTATGTCGAAAAAAGAACAGCTAAAATATATTCTTACGTGAGTCTTTCGGAACTGCTACAAAAAGTTAAATAAGAGCCTCTATCATCAGATAGCTCACCAAAAGAGTATTTTAAAGATAATAATCTTTATTTGTAAAAAGAACAAAATTTATTTCTCTGTTAAGCCTCATAAAATGGATTTTCTTCTTGACAACTGTTCTATGATAACTAAATATACATTCACGCCGAGCATACCTCTACTGTGATTATTCCGCCATTCACAAAAACCTGGCGCAAACAGAAAGATAAACTGCCCATTTTCCTGCCATACCCGTCAATGAGTCTTTTTTTAAGTGTATTTTTTGAATGACATTTTTTGCTCAACACACGAAGGTTGAGGCAGAAGTTATAGCAACCATTTTTTTTAAAGATAAGGGATGGTATCAAAATGTTGTACGTTTCAAGAAAGATGTGCGTTTATAATGTATATCCGCACCACACGATGGCTCTAAGATGTTCTGTAATTGCACAAAGAGCAATGTTAAATCAATTGTCAGTCAACATATCTGCAGAATGCAACTATACGCAGGTGAAGACCGTTCCGCAAAATCCTTTGAATGGTCTGTTTATCGATGATCCCTTCTTCTTCTTTCTAACTCAAGCATCCATCATTTGTCAGTCTCCATCAGGTGATCAATTACTGCACATGACACATCAATCCGTACACTCGTCCGACTCGTTGCTAGTCGCTTGTTGCTTCGCATCCTCGCTGAAACTTTATTTATTACCCACCTCACGACTGTTCGGTATAGAAAAGCGTTATTTCCGACATGTTCTACCAACTCTGTGTGACATAATCTACGATTTTTGTCTATATTTGACTATTTTGATATACGAATGCTGTTCTACTCCAGACACATTCATCCTGCACGGCGGCTGATTGACAACTGATTTAACATTGCTCTCTACAATTACAGAACGTCACAGAGCCACCTTGTATTATGGACACACACTAAAAATGTACGGCTTCGTCAAGACATACAATATTTTGTGATACCATTACGTACCTTAAAAAAATAGTTACCATGACTATGCTCCAACCTTCCTATATGTACCTAACTTAGTATAAGACTAAAAAATGAGCTTACCAAACAAACCAAGATATTTAAACGTTCTAAACTAACTCTTTATCTAGAGCTAAGACTTTCTGGATCGGAAATGGTATCTAAGCTGTGACTTTCGGTCGAACTGAAAGTAGTTATGTAGTTGCAATAAAGAGTCTATTGCGCATTTTTGGACTGAATTCATATTTAGAGTTGGAAAACTTAGTCAATAATAACAACATTTCTATAAAACAAATTTTTTCTTGCTACAAAAATTACAATTTTTAAAAATAATGACCTTAAAACACACCAGAAAAGTAAGCGTACATGTCACATTACGTTAAAAGTACTAGATATATCCTCGTAGCTTTATTTTTGAAAGATACTGCTCGCGGTTAATAATTGAGCGTAACAAATATGATTTATAAATAGTTGGAAAGTGATTAAGGCCTGGAATAAATTTTTTGCGCCGCTTTACATCACCGTTGACAGATTTTATATCTCAGCAATTTATGATCACTATTCACACAACATCGATACGCTTATATCGTGACAATCTGTTAGACTGCTTTATAGAGCTCATTGTTACGAAACAAATTGCCTCATATAAATACTGCGCTGCCCCAAATATCGGCTCGCCGTTTGCAGCGATCAGGGGATATGCAAGGCCTTCAGCGGCTAGAAACTCAGTGTTTATAGCAGATCAATTTTTGACACCACACAAATATGATGCAATTATTCGCGCCAAGGCTTGTAAATGCCTCAAATTTTTTGTTTTATTTACAACGCGACTTTACAAATGGCGCAAAGGCTGCAGAAGGAACATTCTCCACGGGCGTTATACAACATTCCGGAAAGCAGCGCCATTAAAATGCTTTAATTTTATAGCAGCTGCTTAGGAGTTTAAGGGTAATTAACATTCGTGGAGTAACTCTTAATTGCTAACAAGTGTTACTAATTAAAAATATGTTTGAAATTCATTCATGGGAAATTGTAATACCATGGAGTTGTAAATCCAGTACGATGCAAAAAATATAACATTTAACTTTTTGTGACAAAAGAGATACGCGGAGCAGGCACTGAGGAGGTGGAAACTACTTGATAAAATGCCAAACTCAACAAAATACCCTTAACGGATCCTCAAAGCCCTATAAAAACTCTAAAAATGGAGACAGGAGAATACACCAATACTGGAAATAAAACAATAAGAACTACTCAGGGTACACTTTCCAGAATTGCAGGTTTTTTAAAAACTGAAACTCCCACGGTGGATATCTATGGGGAATTGGCAGGGCCCAAAAAAGTGATAGATGTGGACAAAATAAAGTGGAAAAGTAACTCATTCCAACCTTATAAATTATTCCATACCACAAGATGTGCGATATACCCAGAACAAGTCTTGATTTGGCGTATATATCAAAATTTTGAAGATTAATTAGAGTAAGTTTTATATCAAAACCTAGAAGAACAGGAGCAAATAAAATTAAGGTTTTAATACCCAATAGTTTGATGTCTTTTGTGCTGAAAGCATATCAGAAATGGTGTATGACTCATTCGACCTCAACAACAGGACCAATATGCAAGTAAAGCAGGAATATCCACAGAAACAGCATTACACCGATTTGTTACCAAAGTGGAAAATGTTATAGGAAACAAAGGTGTATGCCTCATTGGTGAAATAATGACAATTTGAGTTACAAGAATACATCTGCAAGAAGAAGTTCTGTCTTCTCTACTGTGAAATAACTTGTAATACACAAGCTATTAAAGGCACTAGAAGGAAACCTATACAGAGAACTGGAATATATAGATGACTTAGTCATACCATCCCAGGGAAGATTTAACAATACATTTAGGGAGCGCATGAAAGCTGACCTAAATCTTGGACTAAATATAAGTCCCCCAAAATCTACGAGAAGGAGAATTTAGAAGAACTAGAACATCTTATAAATAAATAAGAGAAACACAATTGTACTACCGAAAATATAACAACAAACAAACAAGTCACATTTAAACAAAACGTTTTATTTCACTTTCGCTATGGTAACAATGAGAAGTTTCAACTGTACAAAAATTGTTCGCCTACTTACTTTCCCCCCCTTTTCTATGTGTGTAGGCTAGTTTTTTTGATCAATAGCAACCGCAATGTCTAAATAGCCCATGTCACTGCACAACATGTAATAGAATAACAAAAGAAAATGTTAAGGTGACGAATATTCTGTTTACAGCATGTCAACAGTTTGGATGCAACACAATATAAAAAATTAGGTGTTCAAATTGTATAATTCAATCACTGCTCACTACAGCTACGTGAGCAGAAAATTTAATCGTTTAAATCAACCCCTACTTGAGTTTGTTAGACTCTTTAAATGGCTCCAAAGCGAACCTACATTTTTGGTGTCTATTTTAATCGTATAGTCATTGTTTAGTAGTATACTGGAATAATCACTAATCACGATCTTTCTATTTGTTGAAATAGTCTTTATAATATCCTTAACTCACGATATCTTCAGCGCAGTATGAACTATGCAATTATTGACCTATCATTCAGCGTTGGTTATTATACAAAGAGCCTTGCATTGAATTTTTAAATTATGTTGATATTTAAAGACACATGCCTAAAATTGAATGCCATAAGTCTAAATTGTCAGTATTACTAGTTTATTAAACAGTAGATGTTTTGTTCTTGACTCTGACATTCATTTTTTCTTTTGGATAAAATTTTTTTCTCCATTTGACCTTGTTGTCAAGATACATACTAAGAGATATTTCACGGCGTTTTTGTAAGGTACGACATTTCCTCTTAAACCTTGTATAATAGGATTGATTACTCTTTCCTGATATAGAGCAAAAGTTATAAATATTGATTTGGTTTCATTTATTTTTATTCGCCGGGTGTTTGTTTAATTCTGCATAGTTTTCAAAGTTCCTTATGTTTTCTTATGCTTGAACTGGATTTTTATGAGAGGATAAATTAGTCCTATCATCTGCAAGAAAATTACTATTATGAGGTCTTCTTTTCAATGTCACTTTTCCCTTAAAGAGTTGCTATAATACAAGCTCTAAAACGCTACCTTGTAGTATAGCTACCTTAGGACTTAGGAATTAAAAAATGCGTAATATTGAAGAGAAAAGTTACCAGATTTAATCAAAAGCTTGACTTATATCCAAGAACACTTCGGAGCAAATTATTTTATCTTTAAAAACGTTTTCTATATTATCTATCACTTAATGAAGTTGTTGAGTTTTGCTGGTACTATTCATTCTGGTAATTTTAAAAGCAGAGATAACAATGATTTTTGTCCATAGAAATATGGTAGATGATCTAGTTTTCTGATTTTTGTATTAGAATTATCTCAAAAAATTTACACTGTAGAGAAAAAAATGCATTAAACTCTTTATTTATGGCTGCTACGCCTTTCTTTGGTAGTTCGCAAAGCAATTCAGGCATTATGAGATCATATAATGAGAATTTACGAGTTTATAAGTTTATAATCTTAGTATTTAGTATTTTATTAGCTCTACAGAGTTTTATAAGTAAATGAATTTGAAGGAGAGACTTGAAAAATCGAATATTTTTTTATTTATCTTTTACTTTACGAATAGGAATATCAACTTTCTTTAGTTTTCTGATATTTTTTATATAGAGTAATTATTATGTTAAGTAGGTGATAAATTCTTTATGTAATTATTGAAGATGTCATTCTTCCATTTATTTTTAACTTTTTTAGTAGCCCAGTTAAAACATTTAATTTATATCTTTACACCAGCTAGCCAATAAGTCAGTCTTTTGGTAGCTAATTCATTGTAGTGGTATTTTTAAAGGTTTTGCGTATTTTCTTTTTTTGAGATTGCTAAATTTGAACCCTACAACAGGCGTCTAATTAAAATATCCACCTAGAATATCATAATCATATTCTCTTGATTAGCTGTTCAAACTGATATTATTTTATAAAATATCAGAGTGGACAATATGTCATAAATACTACAAGTAAACTCTTAATTTTTATATTTGTTGCTTAAGTATAGTTTATTTCAAATTGATTTACTTTATAGTCTGATATTTTCTTACCGACAATAAAGGCTATTCCTGCATAGATGGTGTTGTTCAATAACATGTAAAATAAGTCTTAAAATTAGGAATGTTAAAAGAATCGAAATTATTGCCAATCTTTACTACAATCAAAAAGCGACAATACGCATAGAAAACCGAACATCAGAAGAAATCGAGATCAAACGAGGGGTCAGACAAGGGTGCGTCCTATCACCAGTTCTATTTAACTTCTATTCAGAACATGTAATAAACGAAGTATTAGAAAATGAAACGGCGGGTGTGGGAGTTAATGGAATTGCAATCAATAACATCAGATATGCGGATGATACCATCATAATCACAGAATCCCTCGAAAACCTGGAAAGAGTAATGAGAAGAATCGCGGTGGTTAGTGACGAAATGGGACTAAGCCTAAACACAAAGAAAACAAAATTCATGATTATCTCTAAAAGAAATTACTATAACGTTAACTTAAATATTCAAGGAGAGCAGATTGAAAGAGTAAAGAAATACAGATATTTAGACACTATAGTCAACGATAAAAATGATAATACCAGCGAAATAACCTCTAGGATAGAACAAGCAAGAAATGTATTCTTAAATATGAGAAATGTCCTATGCAGCAAAGACCTCTCCCTAACACTTAAATTACGAATAGTAAAATGTTATGTTCACTCCACACTTTTATATGGAATGGAAGCATGGACATTGAACAAACATCTTATGAAAAAATTGGAAGCATTAGAGATGTGGACATATAGGAGAATTCTGAGAATCTCATGGGTCGAAAAAATAAGGAATACGGATGTCTTAAACAGAGTGAATAAACAGGAAACGGAAATATTGGATGAAATTAAACGGCGCAAACTTCAATATTTGGGACACGTGATACGGGGGGAACATTATTATCTGTTGCAACTTATCATGCAGGGAAAAATCAAGGGCAAACGTAGTGTGGGAAGAAGAAGGATGTCGTGGCTGCGCAATCTTAGAGAATGGTATAACTGTAGCTCCAATCAACTCTTTAGAGCAGCAGTTTCAAAAGTGCAAATTGCTATGATGATTTCCAAACTCCGTAGCGGAGATGGAACATAAAGAAGAAGAAAAGAATCGAATCTGGAAGATAGACTTAAAATCTGAAAAGTATATCATTTTTTAACTATTAGTTTAATGAAAGTACATTCATCTGGTTATTAGGTGCAGCAGCAGTCGCTTTTGAATGTTGCAATGTTTGTTTTCTGGGTATTATTGGTATTTGCTTTGTCACACAACTCTCAACCTTCTTTAAACTTTTGCATTTACAAACGCTAATTTTTAACATCCATAACGCATGTTTCACTTAATTAGCAATAAATTTCAATGGGCGTTTTGCCATGCAAGAGGATAAAACGGATGATTACACGTTGTTCGTGAACACTAAACGCCATCATTTAAAATATTCAAAACAACACTCACTGCAATGGTGGTAATTCGACCTGTGTGCATTGTATGGTGCTGCCATTTATATTACAAATTTAGAAATATTTCCCGTGTCTTTTAAAATTAACTGCATCTTGCTACCTATTTTCACTGCTGAAAAAAAATTGAAGACCTTAGAACTTGAAGGCACCTGTATTTTCAAGAAGCGCTCAAACTATAATTTGCCCCCTTTTCTTACAATCATTCATAAATTACTTCAAACACGTATTACCACTTTTATTAATTTGACACATAAATACATTGTTTATCCTTAAAATTGTTGCCGTACATCATATTATAATGTTTCGGTCATTTTTTTGATGAGTTTTAAAGAATCTGGAAAAACAAAACTTTCTGACTCATAAATTTTAATTAATCGTAAACAAAATGGTGGTAAACTGAGATTTGTATTATATTCTAATAAAAAGATATTTACAAATTACTGTTGAAGATTTTGACTAACTTTGCAATTTGACTTTTGCCATACAAATAACTTATGTATGACAATTAATTTTTTTTTTATTTTGCATACTTCTTTATAAGAAAATCTTCTACTTTATAAATATACTGGTATTATTGTGCAAAAATTTTAATACACTGACCAATCATAATATTCCTAATGTTTAATAATAACAGTAATAATAACACCTTATCATTACTACATAATAACATATTAGGTGTCTGCAAGTAATAATGCCTGCCGGGTACTAAGGCCAATGAAAAAAAACGTATTTAGAATGCACGCGCGCACATAATCGCTCCACATACACATGCAGCAGGTACAAAGTTCTTGCCCACAGCCCCCAGGTACACTCATTTCCTTGACCAGTGTTGTGTCAATTTTTGCGACTTATAAGAATGTTTCTAAAACAATAATAAGTCATTTTGATAATAGTTGGGCTCGTGCGTCCAAGCCAAATAAACGTTTTGTGAGCCAGCTATACCTGATTAATCGCAGAAGCAGAAACCGCAGCCTTCATTAATTTTTAATTTTAAATTTAAAAGGCGTTTGGGTTACCGCTCTGATAACTGAAAAATTTTATTATTAGTATCAGCCCGTGTCTGGCACTAATCACATTATTTTGTGCCGTACGCACAATCATCAATTGCACAATACCATCTTCAGTAGGCAAAATCATTTAACTTGACTAATGCAAAAGAAATGCAACCCCATGTGTTTGATGTTCGGGTACATATTCAGCCAATTATAAAGCGTATCAAGTTTACAAGGAGCTGCAGAAGAAAAAATTCTTACTTCTACGTCCTTACGTACTTCTACCACAGACAACCCCGATCTTGGTACAGCCATGCAATAACGACGTAAAACCAACGTCACAAATCCTAGTAAATCCTACGCTTGAAAATGCTTCTATGCTACGTCTTTCCACTCTTTTATATGGCTGAATGTCTTGAACACCAAAGCAAATACATCTAAATAAACTGGCCGTTTTCGAGCTTCGATGATACAGGAGAGTCTTACCAATGTCTTGGACATAAAGAATGTCAAATAGAAAGGGAAAAAAGAAACCATCAAAAAAAATTGAGACAAGTAATGGGAATCCAGAAAGGGAAGTGTGGGCAGGCCTATGCGATCCTGGCTTAGAAACCTAGGAGAGTGGTTTGGATGCAGCAGTGCAGAATTGTTTAGATCGGCGGTCAATAAAGTCTAAATAACCATGAAGGTTTTCAACCTTCTGTAAGACAGCAATCAGAGGAAGAAGGACTTTTAAATGGCTAAATAATTCTTAACGGTAATTAATTTCTTTTTAATAATAAAAGAAATTTAAACTAATTCAAATGCAGTGCATTGATCTATTTTACTTGCTACTTTTTTTAACCTTTTATGGCTTGTCACATAAAAACAGTTTTATGACTGACAAATGCGTGTTTTTGGTTCAAAGTCTTAATATAAACACCTAACCAGTTAAAACGAATTGCCTGAATGTCCTTGCACGGAACAGCTAGCCAATACTTCTACTCGGCTAACTAGAGTAACGGCTAATTGTTTGGCGTGTTAATTTTTTACTGGCGCAGTTTTTTAACTAAAAAGTTAATAAACGTGACAAAACGAATTTTAATTGTGAAAAGGAAGTAATGTACATGCAAGAGCTAAAAAATCGATGCGTTAAAATAACTGAAATAAATAAAACGTCTCTCCGTAAAAGGATGGCGAGAGGAACGAAATGGTGTAATTTATCTATTCAATTAGACGCTTATCGCAGGAAGCTTAATGCGAAACGCACGTTGCGTCACAATGCCGCGCTGAGAACAAATTGCTCTGGTTTACCTGAAAATGCGGCGGTTTCCTCTTGCTCGAGGGAGCAATTACAGGTAGCACGTGGAAAAGCGCTGAATTTATTAAAATTGCTTCTGGTGGGTACATTATATCACCTGTTGCGAAACGCCCGCCGAGGCTTAGCCATAAGAGTTGCCCCCAGCTTCATAAATCGAGCGAATTCCAGTTTCTATGATTGTGTAAAGACGATGAAATTCGCTCGAGATCGCTATAGAGAGCCGGCTTAAGTGAATATTATCGCTAGATATTCCCGCGTTATTGTGCCCAGCAGAGGAAATATAGGATATAATGTCTGCGAACATTTGTACCAATCGGAATTGACTTCGCGTATAAAATACACTTAACATCTAATTAACATTTGTAATACAACTTAATAAATAATGATTTTATAATTTTTTATATGTATATAACTTTCTGACATCTACTATTTTCATTACGTTAATGGAATTCCTTTGTTACGCTTCGCTGACAGCTGTCCTTGTCCCTGAATTTCCGTGGGTCAAGTGTACGTGCGCTTAACTATTTATTAGTTATGCATCGTTGAGTGCAGACGAACGCCACTGAAGCATTACTAAACAGGTAAACTCGGATATTTATTACCGTAGGTGCGAGTGATAGACACGGCGGAGAAACGCAAATTCCTGCTGTCGCAATTTCCACCGCAACTATTTTATTAATGCCTCATTTGCGAACGATAAATCGTCGTAGAAATTTCCGCCGATGATGGAAACGGAGAGCGGCGGCGGCAAAAACGCGGCCTATAAAATGCCGTCTTTGGCGATCAAGACATTTTGCCCTTTTTTCGGAACCTTTCCGGGTGCCGCGCGCAAAAACTGGCCGCGGCTTATTTACTGCCCGCAATTAGCGCGATTTCGAGCAAGAGGGACGTCAGCGGCGACAATTAGATTCCGCGCGCTTACCTCGCGTTGAAATTCCCGGACACGACAGCGCGGCATTTTCTGCGCGCCGCTAAATGATTTCCTGCACTCATGCACGGCGCGCTATGGGAACTTTCTCCCGCATACACCTATAATATTCGTTTTGGGCGCATAAAACGGTTTGCGGCGGGCAAAAAACGAGTCGAATTTAGAGCCCTCGCGAGCGAGGACCACTCCCGTCGCGGGCAATTTCGTGGAGCTTTTGCCGCTCATTAGCATAGCACAATGCGCCAGCTAAATGAAACAGCGCCCGTGACAACTTTATTGAAGTTTTTATGGCCGCGTTGTGTAACTAGCAAATCTTGCTGAATACATTACTTGCATTTTTGCATAATTAATTTATAAATAAATGCATAATGCGGGTTGCTGTACTACTCCGGCGTTGCAGTCTCTCGAAGTGCTAACCAGGCGGAACTAACTCGTAATTGAATAATGTCCGCTGCTTAAATTAGATAAATGCATAAGTGTGCTATTAGATTTGGTTAGGAATGATAAGGCCTTTCCTACAGCTTTTATATTCATACACACATAATGTTGCACTATAACCCACCACGAGTCTTGGTCTCTTCCACAACCTGCCTCCAGTATTCCCTATCTTAAGTAAAATCTTTCCGATTTAATTTCCCAAGTTTTTTTAGATCGTCTAAATTATTATAAATCTAGCTTCCTTGAAATCTTCCTGATGATCCTCTTCTTTCTGGTGTCCCGTTCATTACCTTTTTTTGATATCTGTCCTCTCACTCGTCACACATCTCCCAAACACCTCAATCTCTGGGCGATAATAGTAACCCATTTTGCCTCCCTTGTGGTTTAAAATTTATTCTTTGTCACCATTCACCTAGGTCATCATCTGCAGAGCTATATACATATTTGGATAAAATAATAGAAACACTTGTCAAAGTAGGACATATTTTCTATGTGTCTGGTAACACTGCACTGCGTAAATCAACCGACTCTTGTTTGTTGCAGGTGGTATAGATTGTGTACTAATAGTAGAATAAAGCAGTGTGGTTGTGGACATTGTGCAGGAGTAAAAAGGTTTAATTGTTGATACCCGTCTAGCTGGAGCATATGTGAGCAAAACAGCAACATTATGAGGTGTAACCCAAGGCAAGGTCTTGTCACATTACACGATCAGGTCGCGGCAGCAGTGTATAGAGAACTCTTGGGTAACCAAGTCCACCCAGTGGAACAAATTTTATTTCCAGACGAAAATGCCATATTTTAGGATAATAATGTCCCTATTTACACCACTAGCCCTGTTCAAGAGTACTTTCAACAGCATGCCAATGAGGTTCAACACCTTCCCATACCCGCCTGGTCCCCAGACCTAAATATCATCGAGCCTCTGTGAGCTGTTTTGGAAAACAGAGTTCGGCGTCAATTTTTATTTTCTTCGTTTCTATCTGAGTTAGACGCTGTACTGCATTAAGAATGGCTTTAAATTCCGAAGACTTGTATCGATCTATTCCGTCCTGAATTCAAGCTGCATTGCTTGCTAAAGGTGGACCAACACCGTTTTAACAGAAGATGTTCCGACTTCCACCAGTGTTTTCATTACTTTGTCCAACACCTGTACCTTCCACAAGACTTTTTTTCACATCGATTTAAAATTTTGGATTTTTAGTAGTCATAGTACACGTTTCAAAGCCGCAGCGAACAACTAGTCTTATTAATGTTCCTTTACAATGCTTACTTAAGGGCTTAGATTGAATTAGATGATCTATTGCATATATTAGTTTGTTTCCTGGCATTATCCTTGAACTTATGATCAAAATCGCCCGGTTCGTAACCTGAACCACATAATACAGATATAAGCAAAATCTGAAAATCAAGCGTTTACTATCGCAGATTAGAAATTACTTACACCCTACCTGCGACGCTCGCTGAGGCTACGCTATTCCAACAAAATCAAGTTCTTTTTCAAAAAAATTAAGCTAATACCCAGAACAAAGAAAGTTTGCATAATTAAAAAAACGAAAACAATTTAACATAGGACTAGAACAAACTGTATGCAATCTATAGCAACAAATACAGAAAATGCAAACTGCAACAGAACAATTTGGAAAGAATCAAAATCAAAATAATTCGCCAGATAAGATTGAACAAACCAAAAACTAAGAAAATAATATTTTACCGATGAGCAACGACTTATTAGAGAAACGAAATGAGTGATTAGGGTAAAAAAATAGATGCGTAAACGTTATTTCACCAGCAGCCCTAAAATAAAGCTCCAGTTAAAGCACAAACAGATAACCGTCATTATTACCCCCTGTTCGAATGAACGCGGGTACTCAATTATTTTTAGTGACTGAGTAGGCCACCCTTCAGGCATCAGAGAGCACCGGGAATTGAACCCGGGTCGGTCCGGATCGAAGTCCGCGCCTCAACGACTGGACCACTCTGGCGCACATATTAGTAAAATAAACAAATATTCTAAAAGCCTCTAAAATGCTGGAGAATATTTGGATTAATGCACATTACCTGTAGAACGTACAACAATTAAGAAAACAGCTAGTCAATCAAACGGGTGCGAGAAAAAGGTTATAAAGCATTACTAAATGTAAATGGCACCGAGTATTCTTAAAAAAAGAAAGCGAAAAAGAAAAATGTACAAGTATTGTTAAAATAAGTAGCACTGCTACTAAAGATGAGAAAATAAACGGAAGCAAAAATAAAAATAAAAAATTACAAATATGAGCAGATTTTCAAAAAAAGTAACAACTCGATAAAAAAAGACAAAACGACATTAATAGCGATAAACAAGGTAATAAAAAACTTATAAAAGAAGGCCAATTACAAGAATTATGTATACGTAATTAAGTATTGGTAGAATTATATGCTCGACTATGTATTGTGGGGATGTTCACGTGTCTATTGGCCTTGGTGGTTCACGTCGACTTCACAGGTCAAATTTGAAATTTCTGGGTCTAGTTCCTAACTTTAGTCTTCTTAATTTTCCCTAGTGAGAAACTACCTCCGTGCAGCCTCATAGTTATAAAAATCACGGTCGATGTAAGCACAGTGGCTCTGTATGTCGTCTTATTGATAGTACAATTTATGATTTATGAGCGCTAAGGATTATATACTCTTAGATTGTAAGAACTTTGGTATCTCGATGGAGGTCATGGTTTTTAAAAGACCCCAGCGCTTCTAAACGACCTAGAGTTTGTTTATGTATGTTTAGTTTTTCATTCCCAAACCAAAGCCGCGTTACATCATAAGATGAGTTTCGGTTTAATAGTCAGCGACAAGAATGTAGTAAGGAGCCGAGTCCTGATCTCGCTGCCTTCGCTTTGATGATCGGTCTATTTATGTGCTATCTCCAGGTCAACTTGCGGTGCAGAATCACCCGAACCAATAAAGTGCTTTATTAGTAGCAAACAAGATCATCAAGCTTTTCTCTGAGTTCGCATCAGTTTTCTAAAAAAAACGTTTTGTAACGAATGAATTTTTAGTGAGTTGGACAACACCGCTGTAATGTAGTGGAAGGCGTTGTTGACATGTCACCGATGAAGAAAGATTACATAAAGATGAAGACAGGTTAGAGTTTTAGAAGATGACGGCTTGAAGTTGCCTCATTAGTAGGCTAACGCCACCGAACTTAATGTGGAAGTTTCTTCCGGAGCAAAAGGACTGAAAAAACTGGACCATAAATAGCGGAATTGCAGTGGAGGCTCTCTTGTATATTAAACCGTTGTGCCACATCTTGTCAAAAGCCCTGCTCTTATTGAGAAAGACCACGTCTGTGGTTTGCTTCTTAGTATAGCTCTTTATTACCTTAAGAAACTAAAGAGTAGTCAAAATAGAATTATTTGGGGGGGGGAGTTTGATAGCTATCTTTAGCCACCTGTGAGTCACCTGCTTCATAACCTTTCCCACAGTCGATAGGAGGCTTATCGATATATAATTCTGGAGGAAGGTCTCTGACTTTCTAGGCTTAAGAAGCATAATGACGTTTGCCACTTTCTAATGGCTCGAGTGGAGTACAACATTTGTTATAGTAGTAACATAGACGATCACCTTTCTTGAAAAAGCCTGTAGCTTACAATTCGGAATGCCATCCGAGCAATGTGCATTGCGCGGCGGCTTGAGGGTTCTATGAACTGAAGGACTTCTTCGTGGGTTGTTAATTCTAGGTAGTCGTCAGGCTCCTAACTAAAGACGAATTACGAAGCGGTTGGCATGATTGAGATGGTTAAGGTCGGTATCATTGTAGCTGAGATTACTCTGACGTTCTAGATTGTCAGCGATGACTTTAGTTTTGTCCTAGGGGCTGTAGACTAGGTACTCAATGTGATTAAATCTATTTCCTGAGAAAATTAAATTAATTTGTCTCCACGTTTATTTTATGTTTCCAAACCATAATCTTCCAACTTTAGTGTTAAAATCTTATAAAACAATGTTTACGTTATAAATCTTAATAATGTCTAAAAGGGTGTTAAGCTTTTACATGTGTAGTGAGTAAGTAAACTTAAATTATTTTTATATTAATGCTTTTTTATTTATTCTTTGTTAATATTACCTAGAAATTTGTCGCACACTCAAACCATCAAAGGTCTATCAAGGACTAACAATCATTGATTTGTTTAGGAAATAATGTGCTGGTTTTTCTCTACCGCGTACATTGCAGTGTAGTAAATGGTACGTCCATTGCAGAGCTGTACCTATAGTTTCAATCTCCACTTTCACGTAGTGTTGGAAATGCTGCTACCAAAGTTCCAAATATACCTTATCTGGAATAAAAATGAAAAATGGATAGAACTAAGGTTTAGATATAATGTGGTAAATCAAGAGGTAGATATATTCTCCATCGGGATCTTAAGTCATAAATTATTTATCTTTAAAGTTATTACACATCTCCTGGTTCCACATGTTGTGTAATCTACTCTTAAGTTAAGACATGAGATATGTAAATAAAATAGATTTCTGTCACTTAAAAGTAGCCACATAAAATGGTATGAATTACCAATACAGAAATATCAAAGTACTCTTCTATTTGACAATAGATCACATGTCTGTCCGCCTCAGACATTTTCCAGGTAGTAGTAATATTTTTATTCGTCATAATCTTTATAAAATGCTGCACATATTTCTAAATAAATGACCAAAATAGGTGTAACTAGTATATTAAAAGTAGTTATTTAAAACGCACCTATAGAGGCTTAACCTTCCAGTTCGCAGGTCATAATTTCTCGAGGAGCCTCACTAGTTAAATACTAATTAATTTTACGTTTTATAAAAAAATGTATTGTTTTAATTATAGTGTTAATTACCAAAGGAAATATTTGCTTTTAATGTTATGATACTTTAATGTACATTAATTTATAGGTTGTTTAAATTTTTAATATCTAGAGTTTTTTATTCTTGTATGTTGTTCTTTTATTATACATATTTATATGTGTATTTTTTCAATTACCATGTAGAAATTTTAACTAAAAGTATCGTGCGCAGTAATGATTACATGCAGCATAATAAGCAAAACAAAACAAGATTCTATAAAAAACTGTAGGTGAACTAATTATAATTTTAAGTAGTAAGTTCATTCATGTTAACGTACGTATTAACATTTATTAACACTTATGGTCATGTACTCGCTCTATATTCAGCATTAATTAAACTTGTAATTAACTAATTATTAAAAATTATTTTTAATTTGTTTTGCGTGTAGGTGAACTTTTACATTCAGGATTAATAATAATTTGATAACGCTAATCACTTATGTAAATTTGGTGTAATTTAAAAAAATATATAAAGAATATATCATCAGATACTAAAACAAATTATTTAGACAAAAAAACATAAATAATCTGTAGCCTTTCTGTTTACTTTAATTAAAATGTTAAGGGTTTTTTTACAACCATTTGATTGATCAATTTTTACATTCTTACGTTGGGTATTAGAGAAGTTTTGTTATATAGTGGAAATGACGGTCACGCGATGTGACAAATTGAAACCTTTATTGCAGCTAACAGAACGATCTTTAATTGTTAGTTACTTCTAAACTCTGGCAACAAAGAGAGCACACAATTTTGTCTTGATTATAAACAGAATACCGAGCAATCTTGTGCTATGACTTTGTATGTAATTTGAGTGTGTTTGGGGAACACAGTTTTAATTCTGAGAAATCATTTTTTTATTATATCACCTTATTTAATCCAAAAAGTAAATTTCTGATTAAAATTTGCTTCGAGGCAAGAACATCGCTACGCTCTGGAAAAGGTTTAAATTCGACAGAGATGTAATGTACCTAATTGAACTTTGAAGAATAATCTTTTATTACTGAAAATGGGAAATGTCAACATTTTATAAAATATTAATAGTATTATGTACTTTGAAATGAAAAAGCCGTAAATTTCAAACCGTATAGCAAGCAATGTGTTTAGCAAGTTTCAAAACACAAGTATCCAACGTTAGTCAATCACAAACCAGCAGATTGTTCGGCAAATTCGGCAACTTACAAAGCGTTTGTGAAAGTCACTAATAATGGCCTGTATTTGAAAAATACTTCTTTATAAATTATTTCTCTCAAAAATGATATTTTTGCTACTGTTAGGACCTAATAGTGACAAATTCAAAGTATGCTTAGCAGCACGTGGTCTTGCCTCACATTGTTAAAAAATAAATGATTAAGATTGTTATATATTTGTGGCGTTCAAAAATAATGAAATACGCGCTCAATGCTATAATGCTATGAAAAGCTACCAAATGTTTACTGGAACATGATAATAATAATGGTAAGGATCTACGCCCCGCGTGGGAGTACGGCCTGCGAACTCCGCCCGGTCGTCGCACACCATCTCTGATGTGGCAAGCATCGCGCCTAAGACGACCGTCATTATTAACCCTTGTTCGAGTGAACGCAGGTACTCAATTATTTTTAGTGACTGAGTAAGCCACCCGCTAGGCATCAGAGAGCACCGGGAATTGAACCCGGGTCCGTCAGCATCGCAGCCCGTCCCTCAACCACGGGACCACGCTGGCTCTTACTGGAACATATAGAAGGAAAATTATAAATAAAACAGAAAGCCATGAAACCATACAATTATGAGCAACGATGAACGATGTGGTTTTTTGGAGGGAAAAAGTGACTGCTACGGACATTCATACAAAATTGGTATCTATGTATGAAAACGCAATACCAAGTCTACTATTTTCATTGGTTCTAAGACAACTGAGACTATGGTGGTAAATACTTTTACGTTCGGTAAATCTGCGCAAACTACACATTATCCAGTATTTGTCCAATGTGATAATGACAAACAGGTAAATCGTTACACTAGCAGATTCAGCAGATCCGTCTTGCAAAACTTTGCATATAATTATTGATTTTCCATAATCTTAGCGCTCAAAAAATATATAAACCTGTAAGGATACGCCAGCAGTTACTGCAGATGTATACTAGAGATATGGAGACGTTCTTTGAATGTTTATCCACAATAATATATGGCTGTTCTGATACCAAACGCCGG
This sequence comes from Sinelater perroti, assembly GCA_036346155.1. Taxonomy (NCBI): domain Eukaryota; kingdom Metazoa; phylum Arthropoda; class Insecta; order Coleoptera; family Elateridae; genus Sinelater; species Sinelater perroti. The sequence continues at coordinate 14,405,594 of JARFIY010000370.1, read as the reverse complement.
ACAACCTTGGAAGGCCTTACCTCAGAGATTGTCTTCGTAGATCAAGAGGGAATTCTACTGAGACTGTTACTAGTGACCGTTCTGGCTCACTCCCCATATTCCCCAGATCTTGTGTCAGGAGGCTATGCTCTGTTTAACGCAATGAAAGTGAGAATTCCCGACAAATTCCCCTCCAACAATAAACTTTAGTCGGCTATCCACGAGTAGTGGCAGGCTTCACTCAAACAATGGCTTGCAGTAACTTTATAGAAACTACCAAAGAATGGCAAAAGTGCATCGACCTAAAAAGGAACTACCTCTAGCAAAATATGTACTTACTTCTTCCTAATACAAGATTAGCGAGGGAAAGACGTAGAACCAAACATTTTTAGATGTTTCAAGTACTTTTGCCAAAAGTATGGAATATTTTCTAAGTTAGTTTAAAATAGTGACGCTTTTGTTTGTTTTATAAATCGAATGATGTGTTCTAAAATTAATGTGGCCTACACATTTAATATTTTAACTGTGATAAATATAAATATTAGATATAAACGTCTTTAGACGTTTACAGGTTAACCATTATCATTTCAGAAATGGCTTATCCATTTTATTTTTAACTTAATACCAATTTTTTTAAATCGGAGTATCAACTAGATGTTGTTGTTTGATAGTAATTCTTGCAGCATACACTTTGTTAACTTTCTGTATAATAAATTTAAAAAAATATTTTTTTTGCGTAAAATGCACTAAAGTTAAAATTTAGTTTAGAACAGAATTTCACACTTGTGTATTGTTGAGAATCTTGTATGATTTATACAGAATTGAATTTTTTGGCCCATTTACAAGGAAAACAAACAGAAATTGTTAAGAGTGTTTCAGATAAAAAATATTAGTATAGTATAGCAAATTATGTATATATAGTACTAAAACATTAAATAAGCAAGAAGGTATCTGCCGAAAGTAAGTTTAAGATACTTTTGAAAAGCAAACGATGCTGGGATTTTATCTTTGAATGATTTGTTCATTAGACTTGGCATTATATATATTTGATGTATGTCATAGCTTATTTATGATTAGTAAAGGTGCCAACTAACCCAAAAATTGTTCTAAATTTTTATAAGGTCGGTATTATGCCAATTTTCAACAAAATAAAACATTATCGCATGGTAAAAAGAATTCTATATGAAAATGTTGCACGTCGAGCTATTGTCAATATCCAAATTATATGACTAGAACCATGACAAATCGTGCACAGTGATCAATTTAGAACTTTTTTATTGATTTTTCTATTTTTTTGCTGTAATACCATCCTAGCAACCGTATTGAAGTCAGATAATTTTCATTTTCCTATGTCCAACCTCTTCTTTTTTATCTCATTATGTACCCTAACATATGCTAATTATAAATATAGCCAAGAGATAACTACTATTTTTTCTGTATTTTGCGTAAAAGTTTGTTGAAAATTATAGTAGGAGCTTTTCATAAACTCACCCCTAAAATCATACATTTATAATAAAAATAGCAATTGATAATTTTTCTTTCTTAGAAATTTCAACAACGAACTCAAATAAAAAAGTATTTTTTTAGTATTATATTGAAGAAAAAGAACGAATTGCAAATTTGAAATTTTACGGGATGTTTCAGTATCTATTTTAAAATTCCGGGGAAATGAGAGTGGGCTACTTCTGTAGATATTCCGGTAAATAGACCGTTTTTTCAAAAATGAGATCCCAAATAAGTAGCCCATAAAGAATGCCAGATGTAAACACAGTGGCTTTTCTGATAATAGGTAATTCTAATACTTTGACAGATGTCATTCACAATCTTTCTTGGTAAATATAGAGAACTGTACGAAAAAACAACAATTTTTTATTGTTAAAATGCATTACATACTTGAGGTTCAAAAACTTTGTGGAGACTGATTACAAGATTTGATAAAACTGGATTGATAATAGATACAAGGGCTCTTGTGCATTAACGTGGGGTAACAAAATTTCCATTGTTAATCAAAGTGTTGCTACAACTCTGAAAACATCGACTCGGCATCGTGCATCGTGCATAACAACTGAACATTTCAAGAAGCTCACTTCAACAAATATTCTCTGAAGATCAATTATTTGTTTGATCATTCTAAATTGAATTCTCCATTTAGTCATTTTCAAGCGACAACGTGCATTTTCAACGCAAAGAGTTTGTAAACAAACAAAATTGCGCATTTGGATTCAAAAAATTACACGTAACTCATAAAAAGCGAATTCACCCCCCACGAGTCACTATTTGGTGTGATTTTTGGGTAAGTGGCTTGGTAATCCCATATGTTTTCGAAGAAGATATGAATGGCGATCGTTATCATTACATGATAACAGCTTTCTTGGCGCCGACTGAATAGTATAAATTTGGAACAAATGTAGTTCCAGCAGAACAGAGCTACCTAACACACAGCTCAAGCAACAATCGATTTACTTTAACAACAATTTCCTATTTGCGTTTTTTTTTGTTGGGGGGTTACCTGATATTCGAGGTCTACGTCAACAATTCACGAACAGTATTATCTAGAAATTGGCATAAATATAAAATTATAATCAAAAGTTTTGTGATCAAAGCGAAGATTTGAGGCCAAAATCTAAATGGCCATTTGTTAGACATAGTTTTCTATATTTAATCGAAGATTAAATTAATGCGCAATAAAAATCCAATCATAAAGGCAATTGAAAAGTGATTTTATTTAAAATTTAAATCTGGCTTTCATTATTTAGTTTTGGATTCCTAAAAATTACAAATTCACGCAAGTAAGAATTACAATTCCTACAAGTTCCGGTACGAGAGCAGCGCAGGGCCGAGACAATGGACCCGGTATAATATATAATAACAGGATAAGGAAAGTCGTGTGATGTTCACACCAGATTTTTGGAAATGTAGTGAAATAAAGAAAATTCAAATTTATAAACAAAAAATAATTAAACACTAACGACGAAAATGAAGGATTTGGAGAAAATATTTACCGATGTTTTCATATTTTTATAGCTAAAATAGTAATTATCTACATTATAAGCTACTTATAGATGTTAAACAATGGTAAAAATATAGAAAAATAAAAACAGAATAGTAATAGACCGGCAACATATTTATTATGACCATATGACTCGAATAAACAATGATATGTCCTATATATTTAGTCTACTATACCCTCTAATCTATTGTCATCTGTTATTTTCAGATAAAAATAATGTCTTATGCAATTCTAGCGTTCAGATTCAATAAAGCTGTACTAAAAATATGTACTAAGAAGAATTTAAATAAGTAGGGATACATAATTACCAAGAAGTTGAAAGACTTTTTTTAGTTACAACAGCAACTGATTCTTCTTTAGATAACTTGGAAACTATTTTATTATTAAAACTTACTATCATTCATTAGGGACATTTAAAATTGATTGGAACTTTCCTTTAATGCGTCGAATATATCGTACTAAAGTAGGCGCCCTGTACTTGAGCAAAGATAAACTATAGTTGCATTTGATGTCACCAGACGTTGCTGAAACACACAAAAAGAAATGTAGTGAATCATTAATACAGTGTTAGAAAGTTAAAAATTATAGCAGCAGACAACCGTGAGCAACAAAACCCCACCAAAACCTCCAATTTTTGAAGCGGTTCTATAGAGGTCGTAAAGAACCGGTTACAAGCTAAGACGAGAGCAAGATGGGAGCAGAAACGGTAAGCACTGGTATTTTCATAGTAAGTACGGCGCGATAAACAATGTAGTACCTTAACCAGAGCAACGTCTAGTTAATCACCGGGAATGGCAACTTCGGATCCAACTTAGTCAAAATCTTGAAGCCAACAGAGAACCATATGGATAAGTCGACTACTGATTTGCAACGCGAAAGAAGAGGGCTAGAGCAGAGAGGATTCTTATCACGAGCTTGTGGACATGGTTAGGAACGCGAGAGGAGCTAAAAGAGCTTTCGGAAGTGCGCGAATTGTAAACGACTCTTGCAGTATTCGCATAACGATGCGCGAGATTGCGTGTAAACAAAAATTTCTAAGGAGCGCATAAGAGTCCGTCTTTTTAAATAGAATTGTAAATATTAAGATTCAGGAATATTTCCGGTTTTAAATCGACTGCCTTGACTCGATTTTCATAGTTTTCTCGAGTCCTGCTTTAAAGTGAATGCCGGAGCAGGTGGGCTTGTGGCCACGACAGATTTTAAGGAAATTGAGTACAGTGAAATTTAGGTTTAGAGAGTAAGAATAATTATTATCTTAAAGGTAGTACTAATATGTTAACATTAGCCTGAAATATTATTGTATATATTCAATTAATAAATTATATCTTCACGAGTGTCCAAAGAACAATTTTCAACAGCTTTACAGATTAACTCTAAACTCTAATAAATATTAAGCCCCTTTTTCCCAAAAAATAAAGGATTAGTGAAAAAGAAATAATTGTAGCGCCAATTATTTTTGAACACCCCAAGATGTTTTATGGTTGATCTGTACAATAAACGAGAGATAATTTTAAACAATAGTATAGCTCACTTGAAAGCGAAACCGCTGGTAAAAAACATTTTTGATACTACATTTTTTATGTGTCAATTATTCAACCTCAGAATACTACACTTTTTACGCGGTGCGTACACATTCTTCATGACATAGTCGTAATAATTCTGCTGAGAACTTTTAGGTCTTTATGCAAAATGAACTGCACGAAAATTCCAAGTTTAGAAGCAATAAAACGCACTCTTAATCTACCTAACAACTTGCTTCACTCGCGCAATCATGGTTTCGATCCGGCCGGATTGTGGCCGAGGCTCACTGCTGAAAAAAAATTTGAAGACCCTAGAACTTAAATGCACTGAGTGTAGCTTACTCAGCAGACTTAAAGTGAAAATTGTGGTTTAATGCATTACCAATTTATAAAAATTTGTAAAGATACCTACATAAAAACATAGTACCATAATAGTCCCCGGTGTGAATATTTTACTTAAATCTGGTGAGCACATTGAAAATAACTGTAATGCTTAGAACTTCAGAAAATAAATTGTATGTACATTTTAAATCATAATTTTACCAGTTCTACTTCAATTAACAGCTATAGTGACTCAGAAATTGTACAGATGGTTCTAGATCCATAGTAATGAAAATAAGCACTAACTTGGCGGTAACGTTTATTTATATAGGTAAGGGAGTGGTTCGGATTCTGAATGCCGTACGTTTAATTGATTATTGATTCTAGACATTGGGTGACGACAGTCTGATTATTTATAAAAAAACTTCAAATGGTATGGCCTAAAGGAACGGCACTTTATCGGCTGAAGGACAAAATAGGTTTTCTGCACGAACCCATACTTTCTACACTTTAGTATTTAAATCCGTGATCCGAATCTGCTCTCGATAAAGGTGCGTGGGCATGCGGGCAGGATTTTCATGAACGGCATTTTGCGCGGCTTTATGTATGCAAATAGGTCTTTCGTGCAATATTGCCTGTTTCGATAGCTTTGAAATTCATAAAATGTGGGTCTATTGGTGTTGCGGCGCGGTGCGCTGCATTCGTTAATAACAGGCTGGCAATACGCAACGGCGCAAAAATTGACTTTAAATAAACGCTGAAAACGCGGCGCGGAACGTAAGCCCTTGACGCGTTTCCGCAATGGCCATTATTAGAAAGCAACTAAGTCATGCGTCTGTATTAATGTCAGGCGGGGAAAATAAAGCAAGACACCTAAATCACAATACGTGTAAACAGAGCGAACCTAAAAATGGGAATTGGAGCTTTATGGCGATAAGCGCTGCAGTCACCTGGCTCTAGGTTCGTTCGGTCTGATTTATTGGTTGTTCGCTATTCGCTACGTGCATAACCTGGATATGCCTTCATTTGCAGAAAACGGGAAAACAGCTGTTTGTCGCACTACCTTGACAAACTTTTTCTCGCGTCTAATAGGAGCAAACACCACCATCGGCAGTTTTATCTATTCTAAATTACCTAACTATTAAGGTCTCTTAGATTGTACTGCAACTTACCAATTCAGAACTGCTGCTTTTGTGGCAAACGTAAAATTATCACCGGTGATTGTAGAGTGTAAAATACATCTCATTAACTTGATGCAAAATAAGCTACTACCCAATTTTTAATTACCTTTATATATTAATTACACATTGTCTGCCCTAAAGTAATTTTTAAAAGGCCACAATCTATTAGCAAAAGAGTTACGAATAATTCAAAAAATTACAAAATACCAATTTTAAAAGAATTTAGAAAAATTATGGTGCGTAAAAAACACTCGACATACTATATAGTAATGCCCATAGATACTGTTACACACTGATTATAATTACAACAAAGTAGCCACTATGGTGGCACGCACTACATCCATTAGAAAAGAAAGTATTGGCTGAAGCTGCCAGGACTCGCTTTAAAGAATCAACATAAAGTCTTTTCCAACAGACACCCTCTAAAACTGCCTATAATTTGTAATCTAATACTACCAGAAAGCCAATTTTCTACTATTAGAAAATGAGACACATTGTTGCACAGTCAAGTTTGAATTGACCGTGCTTTGTGGATGGATGCAAAATCTTGCTGAAAGATCCAAAAGTCACCCCAACAACTTCTTTGCTTTTTCTCTCTTACCTCTCCTTAAGGCATCTGTCAGCAAATGACCTGTATGTCTTTTGTAAGTGGTTAGTACTAAGTCTTGTATAATAGTACAAGGCGTCGAAGTTTTCGAGATTTGCATCTCCCGAGACGTAATCTAGTTATGAAGAGAATTTCGTTTACTTTGGCCACTTAAGGCGTTACTGCCTGAACAGACCCAACTGAACGTAATCTTCCAGATCTTGGACAATCCCCGACATTTCCAGTCTCATTAAATTTATAACCCGATACCACTAATGCCAAAAAGATACAGGGTCTTAAAGATTACACTTTTTCAGTACCACACTTATATAATACTATTACAGCAGTGTTGTTTCCTTTGTCACCCCACTGCGTTGATAAATAATCAAACTTGACAAGAGGCACAATGTAACTTACAACTTTAAGCCTTTACAATTGCAACCGCACGTCAATATCATTAATAGCTTGATACTGTGTAAGCAAGGGTAGGTTTGATTATGTGCCAGTATTTATGAGAACACTAAGTACAATAACATGAAAAAACTCACAGTAGAATTTAAATACTAAAAATATATAAGTAAAAAGTAACTTTCAATATTCACTCTGTCGTTTCATTTTTAAACTTGTAATAAAAAATTAAAGAACATACTGGCAATTGACCCTCTATAACATTATAATTAATAAGCATTATACTGTTAGAAAATCATAGTTGTAGTTGGTGTTAAAAGAGCGTTTGATCAATATTTCAGACAGTATGTTCTTTGAAATGCACTGTAAAAAGCTTTGCAAGCTACAATTCAATTCTTCTGCTGTAGGCGAGGCAAATGATATTATTTCATAATAAGTGCTGCTTCTGTCAAGATATTTAAAGCGGTGTTTCTGTGTAACCACTCCAAAAGCCCACAAATGAGTATTGTGACAACAGGCCGTTACTTACTTAAGTCTGTCAATTTTATGCCAAAAATTGTTAAAGTGATGCCAGAAAAAAAGCTATAAAAGAGCAATTAAGCAATAGTATAGTTACTTTAAAAAACAGTTCGTCAAGCCCCTCGACAATTTTCTAAAAAAAATATTGAAGAGCTTATTACAAACAAACAAAGTTTTAAATAACAGTGCCTATCAAAAAAGACCTAAAAACGATGTTCGTGGGAAAAGCAAAATTGAGAGAAGGATTAAATCGATGTCATATACTGAAAAGGCGTTCATTTAGGTTTGGTCTTCCTTAAAGCGGTTCTGGACTGTACGTGAAAAGAAACTACTCTAGCTTTTCATTAAACACTCCGTTAAGGTACATTTTTAGGTTTGTTTCAGTGGAATTTCATTTGGAATATAAAACCTCTTCACAAAGACGTTAAATGCAGAAAATTGGTCAAAATGAAGGGAAAGTGCTTATTGCGGCTTACTCTAAAATGGCGTGAAATTGCTACAAAAAGAAAATGGAATCAGTGTATCGGTAGTGAGGAATAATTAGCTTCCCAGTTATGCAAGGCAAGCGTCAAAAGCTTCTAGTCTGACTACCTTTCAGTAATAATAAAACAAAATGACGACATCATCGTATAAAACCATTTTTGGTAGAACGTCCGTAAAAAGTCACGTAGCAACAATCATTTGGTAGTGCAGCATCATTTTACACAATACTGAAAATTGAATACCAAACTCTTAGTAAGTTTCTTACTAATGAAGATCTTAGTTTTAGTGATATTAAACAACGTCATGTTCCACTGTAACAGAATGAGCAAAACAATTTTGTTTAGATCGAGAAAGCATAGAAAACACACTTCGTACAGATCAACCGGTTGTAGTGTTTTCAGAAGAAAACATAACCCTCGTTAAGCGTGAGGAACCAGAAGTAGACATTTTCAATTAAAAGAATTATCAACAATGAGCACCTTTATATGAATACAGTTAGTGCCCGGACTTTTGTCAGCAGTTCAAAAATAGCTAGGTGAAACCTGATCTAAGCAATTTTTAAACCTCTGTTGCAACAACTAAGAAAATTTCTTCAATTCATTTCGTTAGGAGACCTAGTAGAAGACAACGATAGTTCAACAGACGAAAAATAATGTAGCAACGATTATTGTGTTCAAATGGGATCTTGCTAATTGATGTTAAAAATCACATTGGTAAACGAGGAGCATTGCACAAATTGCACGATATTATCAAGCAAATGAAGATTCTGTTTCGGTGCAATTTCCAAATAAAAAAAAATCGCTATATATCTCACTATATCATCCATTATAACAGTTAAGAGAAACGTTTTTACAACGACGAGGTTCTTCTAATACCATAGAATGATAAGTATATCCAGATCCCCAATTCCAAAAGATGCAGAAATGAATGGCTTGTGATGAAAAGTATTTTGCCAGTTTATAAAAATTAAAGTTGTATTGTAAAGCTTTTATACAATTCCGACCCTCTAGCCAAATATCACATATCTCTAAATGGTTTAGCGAAAGTTATTATTAGGTTATATCGTCCAGAACTTATTTATATATGATATCCTTCCCTTTATCCAGTTTTCACATAAATTTCATCAAGCTTATCTTTGCTCTACCATGACTTTAGTTTATGTTCAATAGCATATGAAACTTTACAAATAAAACTGCTTTTAGTTTTAATAAAAATAAAGGGAACCATATTTTTGTACCCACATAAATATATAACGGATAAAGTGAAATATTAAATACTCTTTAACCTCTCACCATTAGCCATATGTTTATATATAACTTTTTTAACCAGAGACCACATTCAGTTCGGACTACCTCGACAATCAAAAGTGCATTTTCTCAAGACAAACGAAATTATCTTTACAAGCAAAATATTGTATCATAGAAGATTTAAATTTACAAAACTTTTATGTTTTGCATTATTAAGCAGGATGTAAAACTAGCTGCTTATAAAAAACATACAGGATATTTACGATTAGTACTTTAAAGAAAGAGACAAATTATAGCGATTGTGGACTGAGTATGTTTATAGTAGCCACAGAAAAATTCCGTTTACAGATGAAAAGGATTTTACATTAGGAGAAACTTTTAACAAACTAAATATCAGAATGTATGCTAAGTGGAAAAATCATCTGTATTAATCTAGTTTGGGGTATGTTACGACGGAGTCACCTATAGGTACTTTTGTGAATGAGGAGCCACAAATCAAACCCAAATTAGTCTTAACTTAGAAACAATGTGCCTCATTCCTTCAACGTAGACAATTATTCCTCTAGTAGCTGAGACCTTAATTCTTTAGACTATAAATTATAAGTAATCTTAGAGTGCTCATAAAAATATTCCAAGTTGTTCTTTTACAAGCAACAGGACTATTTATTTATACAGAGTAAAACTACAAAGCTGGAAGTCCTTTAAGAAGATATCGACCAAGTGGTATTTCTTATTTTCGAAGCACAATTGAAGTCATATTCTGAAGTTTTTGATTACTCTTTCCAAGATAACTTGAGAAATATTCTTAATCTCTGGATGTACTGCATTTTGTAGGTTTTCAAGAGTAGCATGAAAAACAACGGAAAATTGCCATGCGTAGTTTAACTAACCTTAAATGATTGGAGGCTACTAAGAATTTACGAGTCAGCCACTAAGGGATGTACATAGAACGTCACAATATTGTGAAACAACGTAAAATAAGCATCATCAGTACCAGCTAAGTGAAAGAGAAGAACATCCTTGTATTACTTAAGAAAAGATACAGGCAAACACCAACATGGAATAGGAGATATTGTAGAAAAATTATTAGCAAAACATGTGACCAAAGTGTACCTCTCAGAACTGTAAATAAACGCAGGCCTTGTATCAATCAACATAATTCAAATATATACTCCCATGGCAAATAAAATCAATAAAGAAATAAATACGTTGCACGGGGGATTATCACGACTATATAAAAAAACTCCCCAGGCACGAAATAAACGTAGTTATACGCGGATGTGTTGTGCAATGCTCCGTTGGATTGGGCCATCGACTACGTCACAAAGTGATCCCAGTCGGCTGGTTATGATCAGTGAGTGATTATGACGGTTCGGACATGGGTTTGGGGGAGATCTTTGCCTCAAACCCGGATCAGTGCAGTCTTTGGCGATGTCTCCAGCAGCTTTATCTGGAGAATTCAGGGGGCATGTCGTTGCTTACCCAGAAATTCCTAGACGGCCAGTTACGAGGAAGCACGCCGGCCGTTCCTACAGCCACCTCAGCTGCCCCAGGCGCTCCAACCAGCGCCGTCACTCTGAGGTCACCTTAGTTTTTCTTGTCGGAGAGTAATTACGAGAACGCCAGCCTCACTCAGCCGAGCTCCAGCGGGGACCAGGACTTGAAGCCACCGTGTCCACCGCTGAATCAAGGCGACGATACTTTCGTCTTCTCCTTCGGCGGTGGTCGCTATCGCTGACGTTTTCAAAATCCCTAAGCGATAATAAAAACGACGCAAAGATGCCCTCCGTCTCCAGCCCCCACCCGGACGCATTAGCTCGACCAGTGTGCGTTCCCCTTTCTGTTATCCTGCGGGAAAAGAAGTCTGTCCTTTAATCAAAAATACAATCCACGAGAGGAAGATTGGCTTCCTTAAAGGCAAATGTAGCGGTTGTCAGGTCTATCCATACAGCTACATTTGAATATTACCGGTGTTTCACTCGCTTTCTGAAGAAAATGAAGATTCAATAATACTTTCTTCTGCCGAAGGCAGGCAGGCCTCTTCGCGCTGTCGTGCGCGTCATTTCTGAGAATGTCCCAGAAGAGGAATTGACATTTCCATACTCACGGCGAGGAAGATGAAAAAGAATACTTCCTCCCCCCCCCCCTCAGCGACGACCGATGTCGCTCATTTTCCTAAAATTTAAGCGATAAGGCAAGGTCATATCCCATGTGAATGGCAAAAAATATCATGAGTTATTGCCACCGCTATCAGCGCATCGGGATTACAAGAAGCCCAAGGATGTGTCAGCTTCCTACGCTAACTGTTAAAACCCAACCAGTTTTCGGGAATGCTCTTCCTTTCCCAAACCAGTGCTCCGACAAACGGCGACCACTTCTGGCCGAAGCTAAACCGCAGTCCAAACACTAGAGCTGAGCCGTCATCACCGGATGGTTCCAAAATATAAACCCCATCATGTTTCTGAAAACCTTCCAGCGCATTTTGATAACTACTCTGACCGCCACCAACTTTGTAGAAGTAGGTGCAGGTCTAATGTCCTGCAACAAAAACATAACCAACATTCTTGGTAAGTTCAGTCTGAACACCTGGGTTTCCCATAAGCTTCCTCCATTCTAAAAACGCCTAAGAAACAACCGACTTCCAACGCCAGGGTTTGCCAGAAAACAAAAGTTAGGGGCTTAGGCCTAGGTACCATGATAATCAAGGATGTCTACGTGCACGTAGTCTACTACTAGACAAATTAAGTGCAACAGCATGTTTGCGCACAGATCGCCCGGAGATTACAAAATTGAACGTTTTTCTGTATCGAAGTTTCCGATTTTAGCAAAGCTTAAGGCCTTCCCACTCTTTTTTACTATAAAATTAGTATTTCTGTGTCCTCTACCTACAATAAAACTGAGAGCGCCTCCGAAAAGCACGACAAAGTCATCGTTTTAAATGTACACTTTAACAGCAAAAGTTCATTGTTTATTTGCTCACAATATGTGAACTAAGTATTAAAGGCCTATCCCTGCTACTTACATCTAGTGGTATCGTTTTCCCCACCTTTGAACTACCCTTCACTTTATAATCTTTCTTTGAAATTAGAGATAGAGTTTTGCCCCATCCTGTAGTAACATCATGCGGATAGCTATTGTTAAATTGTATTTGTTTGTTTTTTGAATTCTGTTGCCATTTTTTAACTCACCTATACAGGTTGCGTCAATTGAAAAAGCAGCATAGATTAATATAAACACCACCCATATTAAGTTAATTAATTTAAATGGTGAGTAGAACCTACAAAACTATAAATGCTTTTTATTGATAGCTAATAACTTCTTATATTTTTGCTATTCTTTTTTTAGTTTTAGTTTCTTCTTCATTTGTTTAGTTTTTTTTTAATGTTAGATTTCGTATAAAATAAAATAGTTTGCTATTAGAGATTAATTTATAAACAAAAAATCATACCTTAATCATCTATCAACTTTATCATTTTTCAAATATAATCGGCAGCTATTTGCTTATCGATAAATCGTATTTTATTCGAGCTGACGTATCCATTACAGACTGTGGCCAGCTAATTTCATTATTCAAATTTTGGCGGATAAAAAATTATGAATTGCCGCTGCTGGCCGCTGAGTTTCATCTACGTGTAATTAGCAGCTAATGAAAGGATGCGAAAAATTATCGCGGCCGATCTGCGGAGCTGTCCAGCCAAAGCACACTTCCCATTGTAAATTTCGCGGCTCTAATGAGGTTGCAAAACACGGCGCAACGCTCGCCCGCGTTGCAACACGGGCATTATGCAGTAAAAGGTCAAAAATGCGAGCGGGCGCTAATAGTTATTAATACTAACTAACGATCAATCGGTTCGCGGCCGATACTAATGGAGGCGAACCGACGGCAAAAAGATAAGCGGAAATTAGGTGAAATTTGGGTTACGCATTCAAGAGGCAGCTTTAAGCTCCTGCTCTCAACTAGGCAAACATATTATGCCCTACTCATGCTGAAAATGATTTTTTGGGGCATTTTCGAAAGTAAAATATAATCCTGCAGTCTACTTTTCAGCTTCAAAATAGAAGGCATGCGCTCGATTTTCTTTAATAGCCCTATTTTGCAACTCATTGCTTCATTACTTAATCTATTTATTGATACCCGTACAGTAGCTGTCTGCATATTAGCGAAACTTGCGACATGATGACCAGCAAATACTTCACGATAGGTGGGGCTAAATCATTACATAAAGACACATACCTAATACTCTTTTAAATAGAACATCTTGAATGTTTGTATGCTTAACATTTATAAACGATGAATAATAAAAAACAGACAACTACATACCTACAAATGTAATTAGCGCCAAAGGTTTTTACTTTACAATTAATCATGCATACGTGGTCTATCCGGAAAATATCGAGCTAATATTAATATAAGGAAAAAGGTTCACGCAACCGCAGTGTAACTTAACAACATATGAGAATAGACTGTAATACTCATGCGTAAATTAGGACGACCTTACAGACCGTGTTATATGGAAGTTACGCATTTATAAGTGAACAAATGTAGTGTGTAATCCTCAAATCATTCTCCTACATCAAATATTATGAGAAACTAAAACTTACTCCAGTGAAACTATCCCGATAATTCAGAAAGTTTCGGATAACTATGCAAAGGATGCAACTTGAATAAAGGCATAGTTTAAACAATTCAGAAACGATCAGAAATCTTTTAAAAAACGATCATCAACTAACAGACCGAAAACTATAAAATAAGTTACCTAAAGTTCAGTTTTGTCTTGCTGGAACTTCTGGCTGTTCCAAAACTTGAATTGCCAATAAGCAATAAGATCTTTTGCTTTTTTCTGTAATGGGATACTGATTCGTAGATGAATCATATGAACCAAAGTTTTTTCACGCGTCGGCGTCCTCTCATTGAGTATCTAGTACTACCACATCTTTAGACAGTATGATGATGTTAGAGCAAAAACTATTCTCTTTTGTTGCACAACAGATTATTACAAAATTTTTCACTAGAGAAAACATAAGACACAATTAGGATACTCTTATATAAATTTAACCCACAACAAAAACATTTTTAAGGGGGCAAGAAGCAGTTGCATTATTCACACCTTGTGGTTGCTAAAAATACTTCTAAGGTCGAAATAATCTAAACCTCGTAATTAGTGCTGACAATCTTTATAAAACCGCTAAAACTAGATAAAAAGTTGAGAATTTACTTTGAACTACACTGGAATGCCCTTTCTGCATTCAAAATTAAACACTAAAATTACCATTTATTAGAATCACTAAAAGAAGTACTTAGAGAACTAGAGAATTTGACGACGACCTGGCTGTCAAAACGTTTGTGCACTGTTGGTTAGTAGTACAACCACCTTCATTTTACGTTAGCAAAATCAAAAAATTATTTTGGATCTACGTTGGCAAATTAGATAAAAAATAACTTTTGATGTTGGTTTCAGTTTATATTTGATTCATCAGCGTATATTCGTTTTATAATTTGGTCTTTAAGTTCACTTAAAATATAATAACATCTAAATTTTGTTTTTTTCTATTTTGGTTCAAAAACCTCTGAATAAAAATCATTAAACATGAGAGCTATAGGTTAAAAATCTTTTTCGAAAAAATACATGTAAAAGTTATATTTCTTCTAAGACATTTCTGTTACTAGATATTCCAAAAACTTTTTTAGTATTTCCTCTGAAACAAACAGTAATCCCCGCTGGTGCAGAAAATAATTAATCACACCAGCTAAGTATTTATTGCCAGGTTTAAAATATTCTATTCTAACATCTTCAGGATATTGTTTCATAAAGTCGACAGTCGATAAAAGAGTGACAAATTGACTTAAATCTTCACTCAAAGCTTAAACTGTAGCGGTTAAAATATGAACTGAAACCAGATCTCTTACTAATATTTCTTAGCCCTTAATGTTTAGGTTTTATTGCCTCAATAACAACTGAAAAGATATTAAAAATTATGGGAAGAAAAATATAATAAAAAATTAAATTATGCACCAGTGGCAAAAGTCTAGACTCTTGGCTGCGTGTCAACTTAACCTGAATTTAAAAAAGTTTGTATTCTTTACTTTTCTCACATATAATGAGATTCTGTGCCCTCGTAGGGGTAAGATCTGCAATGTATACAAAACTACAAGGTTTTGAAACCGATTTTTTCTATCATAAATAAGAAACATCCCAGTGGCTTTGCTCCGACTCTAAAATTCAAGATTTCTAAAAGTAAATTTGTTACTGGTTTTTAGAATAACGGGATTCTCTTTTTGGGGGTTATTTTTTAAGCGCACATCTGTTGAAAACCATCTACACTACCGTATACTGAAATTGTAACGCCCTTAAAAACAAATTATATTGCTCCAAAACTAAAATTAAGCTTACTATAATTAGAATACCATTTAAGTTTGAGAACCATAGGTTTATGTCTATCTGTGATTTGCTTATATCGTTTCTTAAATATGAAATGTAGAAGAAGTTGTCATATCACGTGTAAAATAGGCATAGAAGTGTTCTCAACCATGCCGATTTGGCACATGTAACTTATACGATGTAAGAATGCCTCGTTATTGACAAAAGGTACATTATTAATAATTTAGAAAGAAGTTATGCTCATTTAAGAGCTATATTACGAATTAAATTGCTGCAGTAACTCTATTTGGGAAACTATAAAATCCTCCCGTAAGCCAACAATAGTGACAAATTCAATATATCGACAAACAACAACTCTGGAGCAGTGGGCCAAAAATGATGAAGTTTTTTGTCTTCATACTAATGTTCCAGACAAAGAAATCTTTGCCCATCACAAACACCAATACCAAAAACCGAAAGCATTAAATATATAACCTCTAAACTAGAAAATCACCTAAAATGGATCTCATTACCGTGAAAATGCTAAAAGAATTACCCAGAAAATTAAACGCAATATTTTGAATACAGTATTGACCAGACAAAGTAAAAATAGCAGAAATAATTTTAATTAACAAATCTGTAAAGAATCCTTCAAAGATCCATTAGACTGCTTTTATTAGTTTCTAAACTTTTAGAGAAATTATTGCTTAAAAGTTTACATCTAACGACTGGATTCCCCATTATCAATTTGATTTTCGACGGAATCATTCTACAACTCAACAGTGCCATCGTATTACACATTTCATTAATTGGAAAATAAAGTATACTGCCCAGCAATATTCTTAAAAAACGTAAGCCAGACCTTTGACGAAGTCTGGCATCTTGGATTATTATATAATATAAAAAGACATTTACCCAAGTTGTTTAAATTACTCGAATAGTATATAACCAATCGTAAACTCCGTACAAGGGTAAATTACGATATCTTAACTGTACATCCCATTAGTTCGTAAATCCCTCAAGTTATATTTGTTGTTTATTTCTCATCTACTGAAAACATTCGCAAATGATACGATGATCCTTACTTTACACAGAAATATAAACCAGACCTCATCACTCTTTCAACAACATTTGAACACGCTCCAAGTATGGATTCAGAAATCGAGAATTAAAATAAATGAACAAAAGTTGTCCCTTATGACTACTAAGTAACCACATCCATTGATTTATATAAACAACACGGAAATTTGTCGCGCATCTTTAGTCAAATATTTGTGTCTCCACTTAGATAAAAAACTAAATTGAAAACAACATATTACCAAAAAAATAAAACAAAAAGAAGAGTATTAGTTATTAGGGCGGAAGTCCCACTTGTCGTTGAAAAATAAGCTTCTGCTTTATAAAACCATGATTATTTCAATATGAATATGTGGGCGTGCCAGTAAGTCCAATACCACAATCATTCAAAGATGCCAGTCAAAAATATTGGCCCCTAGTATGTCACAAATGAGCAGATGCACAATGACTCAAAAATCCTCACTAAAGCGACGTCATCCATGAAAGAAGCGTTAGTCCAAATACCAATGATTCAAAAACGTACGCATTTACAAAAATTAGGATTTGGAGCAATCGGCAGAAAAACCAACCAGGATAGAATGGCAAACCATTACAGGCACAAATTGTCTGTGTCCTCTATTCTACGTTGATTACAATGATACTAACAACACGGCATTCTTTCTTGCGACTACCATTAACTTCTCTGCACCGGCAACGAAAGTTACAATGAGCAACGTAAAGACGCTTCTAGGCACACGGGTGACATAGAAATTGTCTTTTTTAATAAATCCAGATTGTGTTTGAATCCGTGCACACGTACAAACAGGGCAAGAAGATTCTAACGAAAGATACAACACCAACTACAGATAATATAATATGAAGAGCTATCAATTATGATAACAGATTATCTTTAGTCAAAGTTAATAGTAACAGTACTAGTCAGACTTACATAAATCGATCTTATAACCCATGATACTTCCTTTCCTTCAGAGGGCATCCAACCAATCTTTTAGCAAATTAATACTTGACTAAATGTAATACATAGCACATTAAATTTGCTTTAACAAAACAAAGCGAAAACAGACCTTTCACTAATTGAAATTGTCTGGTACATTGGTATCCATGACCTCCAACTGTTCTGACTGAATTGTGAATGTCAATAATATAAATATTTATAAACATATTTTTAACAAATAAGAATAGTCACAAAATAAGAAAAACGAAGAGATGGTGACAGAGCTTTAAGAAAGCAAATACAGAGAAAAACAAAAGTATGGTAAGAGTATAAATATAGAAATACACATACAAGAAGACGATACAGCTACAAAAGTAATAGAAGAGGTTATTAAAAAAATAAAGGTGGAAAACCCCAGGACATGATTACAGGAGAAGCACTAGAAGATTGAAAAATAAGAGTAATAAACCCAATCAATAAAATAAGCAACATATAAAACTGTAATAATTACAGAGAAATTACCTTATTAAGCACAGTTTGAAAAATGTATGCACGAATCCTAAAAATGGAATTACAAGACAAACTGAAAGGATCTTTGGAAGATTTAAATATGGATTCAGAAAGAATAGAGGAGTGACAGATTTCATAATACAGCAACTAATTGTAAAAGAAATTAGGGGCGGGAAAAAAGAAAGAAAACCTAGAAAAGATAATATAAAAACCATACTTTTAGAAAAATTCTGAAAACAAAACCAGTACCAATGAGATGCTTGGACCTTTAATAACAATAGGAAAAGAAAAAGCAAGAAGAATGTTTGAAGCAAAACCGTATAAAAAGAAGAAAAAAGGTGGAACGAGAAGAATGTGGATAGAAAAAGTAAAAATGCAGCTGAAAAGTTAACATTAAATGGCATAAAATGAAATAAAAGGCACAAGATAGAAACGAGTAGAGAGAGAGATATGCAGACGAAAAACACAGTGACCCAACTGAAGAAGAAAGGGCTCATTGCAAATTTAATAATTTATTTGTCTTATAATATTGAATGAGTCTCTACAGCTTCAGTACATTTATAATGCAAGCTAACGAATCTTTTATTCCAAAAAAAACATCTGTAATGAACTATAAAAGATATTGTCATTACTTATTTGTACATACATATCAAAGTCATTACTAACTTTAGAAATATATGTTATTTAAAATGCTAAACGATTTAATTAAATAATTCTATAATAATTATATCATTTGATACAGCAAACTAAAGCTATGGGCGAAATGCGCTTTTAGATTTTTTCAATTAATGTCAGCATAATAAGCAATTTCGATTGTAATACAACCGGAACGCTGTGAGATCGTAAACGGATCCTAAAAATAAATGGAATTTCGATAAGGAATTCCTGATTGACAATGGGTTAATTAATTTAGGCAAATTATGCATAGCTGGAACATGAAATCTGATAGTTGACCTGAACAATTTTTGATGTTAAATTTCAGTGCTTTTAATATTCCAAGAACTTGTCCTGTTATAATCTGATGCAGTCATTCTCCACAAGTTTACTAAATAAAAACTTATAGTACTATCATCAAGTATATATTCATATAAGAGATATCTATAATTGTTAATATTGCAATTTTTTCTTTAAAGAACACGAAAATAGTTTCCATAAAAGAACTGATGTGTAGTATAGTATAAAACATCAAGTCTTCCAACAAAAACTAGGTCTCTAATAATATAAACTCAACACAAAGTAATTAGTGATATAATCGCCGGTCTCCCATAAAAGTTACATTCCACAAAAAAACTTATCCTACTGAGAATGCACCCTATATTAGAAAAGTAAGAGATAATACCAAATCATCAGTTTGGCTTCCGTAATCAACATGGAACAATTGAACAAATACGCCGTCTGGTTAGGAAAGTTTCCTATGATTTTGAGAGAAACAGATTCTGCTCTGCTGCGTTTTTAGACTCCTTCCTAGCAATAAGTTATGACACCGAGGATTTTGTTACAAACTGAAAAAGTTCTTTTCACACCAAATATATGTTATCAAGTCCTACCTAACTAATAAACCGCTTTACGTTAAATATAAAGACAAAAACATCGATCTCCACTCAATATACTCTAGTGTCCCTCAAAAAAGCGTCTTGGAACCATTACTTTATTTGCTGTATATAGCTAATTTTCCAACATTGCGCAAACTACATGAGCAACTTTTGTTGATGACATATCAGTGATAGCGTCCCACTTACAACCTGAAACTGCATCTAGATACAACCACACCTAAACAAAATTCAACAATTGCTTAGATTCTGTAGAATCCAAGTTGATGAATTCAAGTTCCACCATATTATGGCCAGCAACTGAAACATATTGAATCTGTTAAGTACCTTGAACTTCACCTTGACAGGAAATTGAATTGGAGAACGCATATTTGCACCAAACATAAGCAGTTGGAACTCAAACTTAGTAAACTCTACTGGCTAATTGGAAGAAGCTCCAAATTATCGTTAGATAATGAACTGCTAGTTTATAAAATTGCTCTTCAGCCCATCTGGACTTACGGAATATTACTATGGGGAACAGCGAGCAAGTCAAAACAAAGTGCTTTGTACGATCGTTAACGCTCCGTCGTACGTGTCCAATAGAGTTATATTGAGTGACCTGTGTGTTCAGTCAGTAAAAAGTGTAATACAAAGCTTTGTCAGAAAGTACAAAGACAGACTGAGTGTTCAACCAAATGACCTTATCTCAAAAAAGGAGAACCAAGAAAGCTGAAAAAATATAAACCTTCTGACCTGCTTATGTACCTTTCTAATATGTCAAATTTCCTAATGTATCCACTGGAATCTTCCTCCTCAATACTTTTATAGGGAAATTTACACTGACATAAACTTATATAATGCCTGTTGCCTTCTACAATGGCAGATTGTATGCTAATGGAGTTAAATAAAAAAAATTAAAAAACCAAATGTCTGTTTTTATTAATCCGATAACTCTTACAACCCTAATGATTTTCCGCTCTTTGTGTTTATAATTTAAAAAAAAATTATACAATTTGTTGTTCAAAAACAACATATAATATATTGATTATGGTTGGATGATGCATGAGTGTGGCCTGGAGACTACGTCCTTTCATTAAATAAATACGTAATATATTGCTACTGTTATGATCACTGGATAGTGATAAATCTAACAGGTTTGAATCGGGCTACACGAGTAATCATTAAAAAATTAATTTCTAATGTGTCTTGTTGGACTTGCAAACGCAACCGGACCGTAAGCTCCAAGTTCTAACTTTTTGTTTGATGCTTGATATACAAAAATCACGATGAATACCGGTGCATTCAGACAATTCGCATTACTTTGGTCTGAAAACGTCAAAGTTTCGAGATGTTGAAATTATTAGTTGAGCCCCACATATGTCCAGAAAGGTTTTATGACGGCTTTGTACAGGAGCAGCTTATTATTTATACTTAAGTAGGAATTTCTGTTCATCAGCCAATAAATCATATGATCTAGGTGTAAGCGCTTCTATCAAATGTGTTGCGCCGAGGTCAATCTCCTAATCAAATAAATTCCCACGTATTTAATATCTTCTATTAGAAAAAAGAAACGTTGTTTAATATAACAGCTATGCAAACAGGTTTGTCTATCGAGACTAAAAGTGATATGGTTAGGTTTTGATCAATTAGTTTTTACAGGGTAAGTTTTGAGTAACTCTTCAATTTTTGTTGAGGTGTTATAGATACTCGGAGGCTTGTTTAAGTTTCTGTTTGAATTCATAACTGTGCTATTAACAAGTGTGTCTATATCTATGTTACTGAAAGTAGGTAAGTCAATAATATAAAGCACATACAACAAAGGGATAAGAACACTGTCCCAAGGTAGACCCGATTTAATCATAGATAAATAGACTTTACTGCACTTAATAAGGAAATATCTATTTGACAGATACGATGTTTAATTTAAATTTATAAATATACCCTCATCTCAACCTTTTTTGAACGATTGGGTGATGTCAAGGAAGACACCTAAGTAATATGGCATATATTTTGAGAGAGAGAGAGAGTGTAGCTGACCGAATCCGAACTGGTAGTTTAGAATTAGCTACCTTACTATTAATGCTTTTCAGGAAAGTTGTATGAAAAACGATATGAGGCTGTTTCCGTAGTTAAAGTGATCATTTTTATAACCTCTGGTGGTGGATCGTTTAGGGCACATAGAGTTTAAGTCGTTGGTGATTATCGATCAGAGTCCGCTTAACTTGAACGATTCGATAGAATGATGTTTTTAACACAGAGTATTTAATATTTAGTAGATAAGTTCTCTTGGTGCAGGAAAAACTATTATGATCTTAACAATTGTTACATTTTAGAAAATTTGATTATAGCATTAGTGTTCAATTGCTTAATTTTAATCGGTGTTCTTGGATTATAGTAAAGGGGGTACATTTTTGTTTAGATTTTAAAAATGAAAAGTCATCTAACAATAGTTTGAAGCAAGATAATTTTTCGATAGTTTTGTGCGATATCAATAGTGGTACAAAAGTTTATGAAATCTGCTTTTTATCTGCCAATTGGCCAATAGGTTGGATCAAAAGTTGACAGAAATTATTGTGTGTCATCACTTAATAAGCTTGTAGTGGTAATGTGGTCAATCCAAATGCTTAATAGAGATGCTTTGCATTAAAGTTTTCATCTGTTCTAAATCTGTCAAAAAGTTTTAAAGAAATCTTTGAATTATTTTTTCTTTTTTGGTTGAGAGAAATTGAGAGAACATTATACTGTTGAAATAATCAGCTTATCATGCCAGTTTTGTATTAAGTAAAATGTACATCGTAAATTAGGCTGACTACATTCGGGAACTCTGTGATTGCTAATGCTATGGTGCTAAAGGTGTTGTGTAAAAATTTTATAAAGCTTTTTGATGCTACGTGAGCTTTAATTATTAGAATGATGACTAAATTTTGTTCTGTTAAAAGTATTTTAACATTTTAGCTGTGATTTATAAGACAGATATTTTTATTTTTAAGAAAAATTTCTTCAAAATTGTGTTGTAATGATCTATTCACTGTTTATGTAACTTGAGTATTATTTTTGGTCACTTGAGCACATCGGATTCTATTTCCAACTGCGTTAATATTGTTTAGTGTAAACATAGTGTTAACTATCTTAGTTAGTGCTGGGAATAGTACTTTAAGCTCTTTGTAGACTAAATACCCTCTATAGTTTTCTAGAAAGTTTTCGTTGAAGTTGATACATTTTGTATATCTTGCATTTGCATATCTTTAATGTTGAAATTACTAGTTAGCTCCACATTAAGTAAATATAGCCGTTGTTTTGTTTTCTGATCAGGGAGGGTAGAAATGTTTACAGCCTAATGACTTTTATGTTCAATTTCTTCTTTTAGCGCTTTCAAATCTAAGATGGATTATAAACTACTAATTACTACGTAGGAATTCTGATTTCGTTTCAGATAATAAGTTTAAAACAGTGTGTTTTTCTCTCCCATGCATTCAATTATATCAAAATAGTTTTCAGAAGTATTAGGTTGCATTCTCAATTAATTTTTATTTAAGCATTTCTTGCACACTCGTTTAGTAGATTTATTAGAATATTGATGATTTTAACACCAGCAACAAATATAGGTGATGGTCTTTTAATTTTTGTGCTAATGTTAGCTACAGATACATTTTTTTCAGAATCGTTTTACCTGCTAAACTAGAAAAAGCATCGGATATTTGAACAGATATTTTTGGTGCCAGAAATTACTAGCGTAATAAGTTTATGAAACGTAATTAGAAAAATCAACATACTTACCAATTTTGTCATTTTTGCTTTAATTAATTAATTAATTATTAGCGCTACAGCCCTTTAAAGGGCCTTGGCTCGCTCCACAATATCTCTCCACTGCTTTCTATCCTCCGCCTTCATTCTCCATCTCCGCACTCCTAAGGCTTTTATATCCTCCTCTACATCGTCTCCCCATCTTTTTCTGGGACGTCCTCTTAATCCTCTTCCCTCTGGCTTTTTCTCGTATGCTGATTTTGGCGTTCTCTCTTGTTGCATCCTGTGCACGTGACCTAACCAAGCCACTCGCTTACTCTTCATTACTGCTATGATATCTGGTTCATTATAAAGCTGCTTTAGTTCCTCGTTTCTTCTTATTCTCCATTCTCCTCTTTCTTGTATTGGGCCAAACACCTTCCTTAGTACTTTCCTTTCAAAGATTTGGAGTCTGTTTTTATCGTCTGATGTTAATGTCCAAGTTTCGGACGCATACATTACTGTGGGTCTAACAATTGTCTTGTATATTTTTAATTTACTCGATCTTGATAGGTTGCGGGACTTGAAAATGTTTTGTAACGCATAATAGCATTTGTTTCCGGAGGCTATCCTTGCTCTTACTTCGGCCTTCGTATCATTTGTCTCGGTTAAAATACTTCCCAAATACTTACATTGCTGTACCCTTTCTACCGGTTTGTTTCCAAAAAGTTGCATTCGACGTTGGGCTTGACCTCCTCTTTCCTGTCTTGACTGGAACATGTACTTTGTTTTAAGTTCACTTATTTTTAGGCCCGCTAATTGTGCTTCCTTTTCTAATTCTCTATAGGCTGTCTTAAGTGCTTCACTTGTTCTTGCCATAATCAGCACATCGTCGGCATGTGCTAGATATTGCACTGACCTGTTGTATAACGAGCCTCCAGGGTTGATTCGTATGGCTCTTATGCATTTTTCCAACACTAAATTAAATAAGGTCGTAGATAATGGATCACCCTGTCTAAGACCTGTTGTCACCTCGAATTCCTCTGACATATTCGTACCTATTTTAATCTTACTTTTGTGTTTTTCAATTTCTTTGGAACTCCTAATTCTCCCATCGCTGTTTCCATGTACTCTCTCTTCACACTATCGTAGGCCATTTTAAAGTCTATAAAAACCTAATGAACATCTATATTGTACTCATAGCATTTTTCTAGGGTTTGCCTGATTGTAAATATATGGTCTACTGTGGACCTGCCCCTTCTAAAACCACTCTGGTATTCCCCTATTATCTGCTCAGTGAAAACTTCCATTCTGTTCGCTAAACTTTCGGTGAATACTTTCTATATCACATTAAGGAAGGAGATTCCCCTGTAGTTATCACACTTCTGTTTATCTCCTTTTTTGAAAATGGGGCAGATTAGGCTTTACTCCATTCTTCGGGCATCACTTCCGATTCCCATATCTGTTTCACGAGGGCTTGTATTTTTTTAATCATCTCTTCCCCTGCATTCTTTATTAATTCTGAATTTATGCTGTCTTCGCCCGGGGCTTTGTTGTTTTTAAGAGCGTTAATTATTTCTCTTGTTTCATCCAGTGTTGGGGCTTCGATGTTTAAGTGGGGGCCGTACATCCGCTCGTGTCCTTGGTTTAAATTCTGGTTATCTCTTTCATAGTCTTCATTTAGTTCTTCTTTAAAGTATTCCGCCCATCTATCCATGACTGCCTTCTCGTCTCCAATCAGCTTCCCTTCCTTATTTTTTATGAACATTGTTTTGGCTTGAAATCCTTGCTTACTCTTTTTAAGTTCTTCATAAAACTTCTTCGAATTTCTTTATTGATAGTGCTGCTCCATTTTTTCTATCTTCTCGTATTCACACCTTCTCTTCTTTCTTCTGCATATTCAATTCTTCTCTTCTTCTATTTTGATAGTTTTCTATTGTTTGACATGTAGCTCTTTGTAGCATTCTTCGCCTTGCCTCTTTCTGCCTCTCGTGTGCTTGCTTACAGTCTTCGTCATACCAGGAATTCCTCGTCCTTTTTTTTCTCCCAAAACTTCTTTGGCTGTTCTGTTGATTGTATTTTTTATTTCTTTCCATTTTTCCTCTATAGTTGTTTGTTGCTTGTTACTTCTTGACACTGTTTCCTTAATTTTTCCTTCATATTTAAGTCTGGTCTCCTCTTGCTTCAACACCTCTAAATTATATTGCTTGCTTTTGTTTTCAACTTTTGGTTTCCTGGAGATCTGTTTAAACTTTTGTCTGTATACTCCCTTCACCAGAAAATGGTCAGAGGCGACTTCTGCTCCACGCCAACTTCTTATGTCTATGATGTCTGGTGAATGTTTATTTTCTATCAGTACGTGGTCGATCTGGTTCCTGGTGACTCCGTCTGGGTGCCGCCATATTTCCCTGTGTATTCTTTTATGTGGAAACAGGTGCTTTTAATGATCATTCCGTTGCTCAAGGCAAAATCTATTAGCCTTACACCATTGTCGTCACTCTCCTGGTGAATACTGTGTTGTCCTACTGCCTCTATATTCTATCTCCTTCCCACTTTGGCATTCAGATCTCCAATCACTATTTTCACATCTCTTCTTGGTATTGTACTGACCACCCTTTCTAGGTCCTCGTAGAATTGGTCTTTAATCTCTTGGTCTGCTACATCCGTTGGTGCATGACAGTTTACGAATGTTATATTGTACCATCTTCCTTCTGTCTTAGTGTGCAGATCCTTTCATTAATCGGTTTGAATTCTTTCACCATATGTCGTTTGCTTCTGTGGACTAGGAAACCCGTGCCTAAGGTAAAAGTGTCGTTTCCACTATTAAACAGCGTGAAGTCTTTAAAGTCCATTATAAGCTTTACCCTTCCACCTTATCTCCTGTAAGGCGGCAATATCTACTCTATATCTGATGATTTCCCGTTGTAGTTGTTGCATAGCTCCGACTCTATGCAGACTTAGGACGTTCCATGTCCCAAAAATCAAATCTTTGTCCTTTTTCCTTTGCTGTTGTCGTCTATTATCCATCCATCTTTGTTGTGTAGCGTTTTTAACAGTGCTGTTTTACGGGGCAGGGTCGTTGGCCCACACGCCCAACCCCTTTTCGGAGGACCATTTTCTCCTGCTCGTCAGCCCTGACCCCGCCATCCACCTGGGTTGGATACCAGATCTCCGGCGAGGTTACTCAGGTTCCCGGGGTTCACCACCTTTATCTTAATATAAAGGCTACTTGGAGGTGAGAGTCGGAATTGGGTAGGAGAGGCTATGCGATGGTAACTGGATGGAGCACCGTGCGGTGGGCACTACCCCATTGAAAATTTGCTTTAAGTTACATAAAAATAAACAGCATTCAAAATTCAAATTCTTTCTCAGTGTACGTCCATAGTTTGATATACAAAAAACGATTATAATTGTTCCTCCCAGCAATAAAATATCTCCGTCAAAACTTTAGGCCACGAAAAAGACTACTTTATTTTTATTTATAGTGGAAAATTTAAAGGAGGTGAGTTAAAACTATTCATTGTTTTTTAGCATGATACCAAAGAGTTATTGCGACTGCAAAATATACAAAGAACAGTTATCATTCTTTCCCAAAGTTGTTAGATAAATAATGAACATACATACACAGATCTCACAAAATGTATGATTAGTTTTATTTTAAAAATAGCTTCTCATGTAAAATACACATTAATGTGATATCAGCAAAGCTACAAAAAAAGCTAAACAAGTATAACGCAAATTACACTAAGTATATTCAAGCACTCAGCGCTGTTTAGAATAAATCATTTAAAGGCAAATGCAGATCTTTATGGCAAAAACAATAAGTGGGGATATTAACAAAGTAGAATCCACAAATCACCTTCGCCATGTTTGATAATATCCTATCAAAAGAGATGATTTAAAATGCAGTCACAAACACAATCAAAGATATAGAAAATTATCTTGTTCATAGTTTCAAGGACAATTAACCATGTTCTGTCCAAAAAAAGGTGTTAGTGGAAGAAAGTATTTTAAAAAATATATAACAAGAAAAATATCGGGCACAAAGACACTCGAATAGTTCGAGGAGCATGGAATTATTGTCTCTAAGTGGACAACGATAAAGCCCAAAATTAAATGGTAAAATACACCTGCCTGTACTCTTTTATCCGTCTATTATTATTCTCTTACTTTGTCTACAACATAGTAATAAAAGGATAATTACAATAAATACAAGTCTTTAAAAAACACCGATTTTTAATAAATGTTGAGTACATATATTGTGTAATTTTGCAAATAAAGACCGGAGATTATAATAACATTATGGTAAATAAGGAAGTATTTAGAAAAGTAATAAAAAGGTCTTTAATTATTGTTTTTACTATTTTACTATAATTCTAACAACATCTGTAAATAAATATAAAAATGCCTACCCACAAAATCTAAATTTATCTTTACTTGAATGAGCAAATCACAAAAAATTACATTTTACACATTCCCTATTCTTTTTGAAGAAATCTAAGCTTTTTAAACAATATCAGAATCACTAGCAAATTTTATAAATTTTGATTAGCATCTTCTTTAAAACAGTTAAACAAAACGATATAAAATTACTCGTATATTTCCATCTAATTAAAAAATATGGCCTCAAATATTACTATTTAAAATCGCCTACTTTTGTCCTTGAATAGGTTGTGACAAGAGAAAGCTTCACACTCGATACTATAAATTTGACTGACTTAAAGGTAATATACGGATGCCATGGATTATTAGTCGACAATTTCTTCGTATTCAAAACATGAGAGTTTGAAGAGAATTTTTCACTTAGAAATTTGTTATGGCTGACATGTTGTATCAACATATATACTGTTATCAAACAAATCTTTTTTATGTACCTAAGCTCGGCCTCTTTAATCAATGTAGTTTAAGAGCAACAAATAATTATAATGTAATAGTGCAAATTACTGATTCACCAAATCTGCAATAATGTCTTTCACAAGCCATAGATTAAAACACAAACAATAATTTGTAGTCAAATTTGAGATCAGGGCTGTAAAAACACAAATTAGAAGTAAAGAACTTATTTAAGCTTTATACAATGTTTCTCAGTTCTACTTAAACTTTGACCCCAACCATAGCAGAAACTTTATAATACTATCTTTTTGGAATACTCTTAAGTAATCATGGAAATTATTAAGACATAATTATTGTACCGTTAAAGAATACTCAATAATTTTTTTAAATTTGTAGCGTTAACAATTTGTAATTTCCACTAAAGTTTTTTGCATATTTTGCGCGTATTAATTAATTAATTTAACAAATTCCCAGGCCATTCTTTAAATCTCAAAATACATATATTTTAAATAATTGCAATTCTCTAGGAATCACGGAGTGTTCCCATCCAAAACGTTTATATGTAGGATGAAAGTTAGTTCCTTATAAAAAAAACACAAAAAACAAAAAACTTTAATATAACCGAAAATAAACGTGTTTTATGATAAATGGAAATACCATACTTTATAACGTTAGTCTTCCGTAAAAACATTTATCTCAATTAAACTATGTTTACACGTTTCCTTTCTTTTGAAGATCGGCTTATAAGTGGAGGTCTGTTATAAAGTTCTAACAAAATATCTGGTCATTCATCTTAGAAATATTACGATCATGATCACGATGAATCTTTTTGCATCCATCGTTGGACGTAGACCTTCTCCAAAGTTTTTCATCTTTCTTTGTTTATAACTAACGTCATCTACTGTATTTCTGCAACGTTTTGTATGTCATTTCGTCATCTTCTACTTGGTCTTCCTTTTCATTTTTTGTAACTTTGGGGTCTCCATTCTAATGTAGTTTTAGTCTATATATTATCTTGTCTACGTGCCAAATGACCAGCTCGTTACTATTTTTTTTGCAATTTTTCCCAATTTTTTCCATAACATCGTTAACTTTTGATTGTTGGCGTATCTAAGTGTATCGTTTTTTATCTATAGGTTTTATTCCGAGTATTTGCCTTTCATATGCCCTTTGTGTTCTCGCCAGCGATTGAGAGTTTTTTTGTGAATTTCCAGGTATCATAGCCATTGGTTGTTAACCTTTGCCTTTAAATAATTAGGACTTCTTTTTATTTTAGAATGTAGCTGAGCTTTCTAAATGTAGACCAACCTATTCGTATTGTTCTTCTTATTTCTTCGGGTGTGTTTTCTTTATCTGTAGAGATTGGTTGACAATTTTGTACCTTCTAAAATAATGTTTATATTTTTGCTTGCATTTGTCATTATCTTAGTCTTCGTCTTGTTGATTTTCAATCCAACTCCTCTTGAGTGGATGTTAAGTTTGTTAATAATTTTCTGTAGTTCTCGATGGCCTTTACTAAGTATAACTCCTTCAATATTTATACCTCGATTCAACCAATCCATTTAACGAAAGACATCTTCTAGCACGCTGATAAATAGCTTTGGGGAGATCACATCCCCTTGTCTTACTTCTCTCTGTATAGGTATGTTGTCTGTGACTGTAGTTGAGCCTTTTTTTATGTACATATTTCCATTATTGTAGATGTTCTTTATTAATTGGTTGTATATGCTGCCTATTCCGTAGTTGACCAACGAGTTTAGTATTTCCCACATTTTTACGGAATCAAATGCCTTCTCGTAGTCTATAAATGCTATGTATAGATGGACGTTATACTTTTTGCTCTTTTCTAATAAGTTTTGTGTTTGAAGGTGGTCGGTCGCATGTGTTGAATATTGATCTAATTCCCGCTCGCTCTATTGGCTGATTGGCATCGAATTTAGTCGTCAGTGATTATTTTTATAAATAGTTTATAAAGTTGTAACAGACTTATTGATCTGATTTAGGAATTTCTTGATTTTCCAGGGATTTATTATATTTCAACAATAATACTGTCTGGCCTTAGAGATCTATTGTTCTTCATCTTTCTTAAATTTTTTGCTTTTAATTTCGTTTCTTGGTGTGTCCGGTATTTACTCCGAAACTACATTTAAAATGTTCCTTTTTGAGACTGAAATTCCTCTCTTGTCTGGGTTTATTTTTGATTTGTAGAATTCAGTGTAATACCTTTCCGTTTCGCTTTTTTTTAGTATCTCTCTTTGTTGATGTATTTATTTTATTTTCGATATTTACAATTTTTGTTTAGCTTATTCTAAGACGTTTCTTTAAAGTTTTAGGTCCTTTATTTTCTTTCATTGTTTCTGGTATAATCTTCATTGTAAACTTTCTTATATTTTTTATATTGGTTTTTTAATTAATCGAGGTATACTCGTTAAGTTTATTTATCGTTTGTTTTATCTAGTGTCAGCCTCTTTGTTAATTCTTCCTAAAAGAGTAATTTATTTTCCGTCAATTGGTTTTTCTTTCTATTTTTAAATTTCTTAGCTCTAAGTGATTGGAGATTAAGGTACAGCTACGCTCGGACCATTCTGTGGTCACTACCAACTATGCATTTGCTTAGGACCGATACGTCTTGTATTATATTTTTCTGTGTGGAAATTATAAGGTCTATCTCATTTTTTACCGTATGATCAGGGCTCTGCCATGTCCATTTGCGTCGTTTTCTTTTTTTGAAAAACGTGTTCATTATGTAAATAATAGCAAGAAGCAGAGATATAAGATTTCTATTGCCGATTCTCTTTACCTTTTGATAGGAATGACATCTTTAATCTATACGACAATTATTCCTATGAAATAATTGAAATTTACCGTTGGCAATGGTTTAGCATTAATGTTTGAGTTGGTGACCACCTAATTCGGCTCTGCCTTTATTACTTGAAAATCTACTATTGACAATACGATAGTAATGTGACTAATACATGATTGAGTTTCCTCACATTTCAATTTTAACATCCGCCAGCATCTCAATAGCAGCTTTCCCTACGAATCGATCGGACAACGCAGTTCTGCTTTATGGCCCACTCACTCACAGGATTTTAAGTTTTACTTATAAGGTCACTTAAAATGCGTTATATACGCTGAGCCAGATTCTGATGCACATGCAGTTGTGCCGTTGCAGCCTCTGGAGCTATGCGAGTATAACTAGAAAGATTTAAAAAATACGTTAAACTATGCTGACTCGTTTACTCTTGCATTAAGGCTTGTGAGAGCACTTTGAATATCTGTGATAAAGTTGTCAGATATAAATGACGTATTCTCACGCAATATAATGCAAAGTTCTGTTGATTTCCTGGGCATGTGTTCATGTAAACTTTTTATTCTTTTTTTTTTATCGGGAATTACCTTATAAAGTTTGACCCTATAGTTAACAATCACTCTGTATGCACCATATTTACTATCAATCGTTTTTGCCCGTACTAATTACTCACTTTTTAATATAACTGAAAAATACTACACACAAACATTTTAAGAATTTCCACTTTTAAAGGTACTTCAATATATCTTTCATTGCGTTTCAAACGTTCTCTCTTTTTTATACCACCAAAAGTTATCAACAATAACCACCGGATGTACAGCAACCATAAAAAGTAATATTAATAGAACAAGGACATACATGTAAATTAAATATTGGTTTGCTGTTACTTTTACATACTACAAAGTAAATTGAAAAGCGGTGCTGTTATAAAGATAAAAAACTGTTTTTGCAATATACTTACGAAATAAAAGTTAGCAAACCAACTTTTTACAACGTATGATCAATTAAATTGTCTATCAAAATTAACTAGAATAAAATAAGACAATCTCCGAAAAATTGAAACCTTATTTCACTCATTAAAATAATCTAAAGTCCTCATTGAAAATCAGAGGATTCTGGACAAAAAAATACACTTTATTATATAATAGTTATGCCACAAAAAATGGTTACTGTAAAAATGTGCTAGAAGTAATTATTTTTAAAATACTAAAAAATGAATTTGCAAATACTGTTGTTTGTAATCCACCGGTTCTATTTCAAAGAATTAACGTAGTATGGGGGTTTTAGGGCCAACTTCAAGAAAATTAGCAATATAAGTTAGCTGTATTTCCGATGATATGTGGATAAATCAAATTTAAATCAGAATATTTTTTTTCATTTTATTTCATGCTTATTTACAACCTACTCTTTAATTGAGTAATAAGTAAATGATAGAATATTACATGTCATGCAGGGGAATTTAACCAGTGCTATTCTCCCGAATTAATGTTATGGTTGTGGAAGCTAGTGAATGAGGTCCTGTGGCCAATTTCGCAGGAGTCTGCGGACAATAGCAGGTGGGTTGGACAGCTGATCGATGAGGTTGTTTTCGTGCCCTATGTGGTGACGAGCCTCTGGATTTCATATGCAACAGTTGGGATGTTCAGATCTATGTGGAGGGTATCGTCCCGAATGTACCAAGGCGCGTTAGTAATCAAGCGGAGAATTTTAGATTGGAACCGCTGTAATATTTTGGTGTGAGAGGCCTTTGTGCAGCCCCAAAGTTGTAACTCATAGATCCATATGGGTTTTAATATGGCCTTGTATAGAAGGAGTTTGTTTGTGAGGGTAAGTTGAGAGAGGGGCCCCAACAACCAGTACATTTTCTTGAGTTTAGGTCTTGAGTTTTAGGTCGACTTGTTTCCTTTTGGCTTTAATATGGGTACTCCAAGTGAGTTTTGCGTCGAGATGCAGCCCTAAATATTTTACTTCAGTTTTCAGAGGAAGGGGGTTGTCATTGAATCTGGATTGTGGACAGATTGCTCGTCTGGTGGTAAAAGTTATTTGGGCAAATTTTTCAGTATTATTATATAATTGGTCCAGTTCTGTAGTAGGTCCAGATGGTGCTGAAGGCGATCGGTTGCAACCTGCAGTGTTTCACTAACTGCTAGAATAACTGTGTCGTCCGCAAATATGGAAATCACTGTGTCGTTTGTAGTTGGCAGGTCGGAAGTGTAAAGTAGGTAGAGGAGTGGCCCCAGTACATTGCCTTGCGGGACTTCTGATATAATGTAGTGGTAGTCAGAGACCGTGTTGTTGATTTTGACTTGGAATAGCCGGTCAGCAAGATATGAAAAGTGAAATATGGAAAGTGAAGTTTAATTTTGTACAACAGCCCCTGGTGCCATACCTTATCGAACGCCTACTTTTTGGTTTCAAGGCACTCCATTACTTGAGTGACGATTCGGTGACCTTGATGTATCGTGGAATGGTGCTCGCGGAAACCGAATTGATAGGAAGATATAATCTGGTCGAAGTCAACTGTATCTTTGATTCGATTAAGTAATAGTCTTATGTAATGTAAAAATGTAGAACGCTTCACGATTTTGCGTGTCATCGTTGCGCAGGGGCCATGCTAATCTTCTCTGTGTCGTTTCAATTTCAGTATATGTACCGCCGAAGCGAGTACGAATATCTTTTTATGCGCCTTAAGATAACGGAGAGGAACGTTATAGGAGAGATACCTGAAGGGGATTTCTTCCTTAGAATACCTTGTACTATCGCTTCTCGAGTCAGCATCACAATGTCTGAGCAAGAAATACTCTAATCTGCTGCGTAATGAACTATTGTTAACTTTCTCACAACATTTGAATATTTACGATAAATTTGTCAGATATAAAGGCATATTGTCATGCAATATAATGCGAAGATCCAGTTCATATCAACTTATAACGCGTGAAATCGTTAGAATTTTTTATAAAACTTAAAACACAGTTTCAACCAATTGAAAATGAAGGTCACCGACGTCCCCTAAGAACCAACATGACTGACGAGAATATTTTATTATTATTTACATTGTTCACTACCTTCTCGAGCATGATCACCGATTGCTGAATTCGCTTTTGAAGTCGAAATAAGGTACAGCAGTGTTCAGCCAATCCGTTACACTATTTGTTCTAGACCACACTAGAACGTTTTTCCTACGGTTCATATGTAATTGCATCCTGAGATATATATAATTTTTTTGAACCATTTCGAGAAAAGATTTGACAACGACATCGCTGTCAAAGCGTTCGTATGTTGGGTGGTGTCACGACTACGTTTACTTTTTAATAGTATGACATGTTCGAATAGATATCTAATTCAAAAATTTCAAAGAAAATTTAATTAAAAAGCAGAACCTAATGCTGCTACTTACTCCTTAAGGCTGTTCTGTTTCAGAACTGTAATGATCTATGGCACTTGTGGAAGAGACTGTAAAAGAATCGTCGTACTACCCCGGATGCATTCTGATGCTAGTAATAATTGTGAACCATGAATAACTCCATTAGTATAATAATTCACAGAAACAAAAATATGTCGACTGTTCTCCTTTTCCTTAAGCTTTCCAAATTGTGTTGTCTCATAGACACTTTTCCTTTTCCAAAGAGGGTTGCTCTCAGTTTAATATTTGCAGCACCATTTCTGTAAGTTTCCTTTACAGCTTATCCAACAGAACCTTCAAATCTTTTGTAATGTCTTCTTATTCCAAACACCTCATCATACAGGTAGCAGAATTTCCGATACTTAAGTCTTTGGCACTAACAAGCGCGAGCTAAATTCAGCACTATTAGTTTCTACAAGTCTCTCGCCAAAATACCATTTCCTAAGTTTAAAGAATCTTATTGTACCCAATAAGTCTAACGTATCCATTTCTTTCCATTGCCGATTGTCCCCTTGGCGCTTCCATTTTAGTACCACTCTTAATTAAAAGGCTACTTTGATACTCTCGCTATAGCTCCTGCTGTGATAACCACTGATCGTCAAATAGGGTACTTCTCCGCAATTCCACAAAATGGTTTTTGTTTGTCACAAGTTATTTTTACAGGACTTTATCAATAAGGTATCTACTTCTATCTTTCTATTCTAATTACGCTTTTTAACTTTTCGAACACTACTTTGTTCTTTAACTATTTTTTTAAATGTCTGAAATGTTTGTTTACTTATCTGGAGACTGTTTTCCCAAGATAATTACCGTTATCGTCATTCATTTATTGTCTCATTAGTTCCCATCTAAGACATCGGAACAATGTGTCCACCGAATCGACTTCTTAACCGTACCTACACCCGCCATTTTTGCCCTTGCGTATTTTCAACGTATACTTTAAACGATCCTTGACCAATAACCGCTTGTAGTAGTCATACATAAAATAATTAATCACATTTAACCCAATTGTGAAATAATTTCTTCTATTGTGCCATCTTCAATCTCATTCTATCTTTGTCACCTTTGAGCCAAAGTTATTTCTTACTGTCTTTATTTTATTCTCGCGGTTTTCTTTTTCTTGTTTTCAAACATGACATTTAAACTGCCTTTAACTAAATGGTTTTGTAGAATCTCACAGCCCTAATTCGCTCACTCTCTATTGTAACTCTGTACCTTTGCACTTTAAAAGCACTAAACCATACGGAGTTCTACACATTAAGATAAAGTATACCACACCACTTAGTAATTCTTGATTTTTTCTTAAATACTCATCTATATTGGGCATTATTTTCCTTAGTTCCGTTACGCTCTTCTAGATTTTTAATATTAATTCAATATGCTTTTTGAAACTCCAGTTATTATCTAATTCAATTTCTAGGTATCTCGTCAACCCTGAAGTAGTTATGTTAGCGTTACAAGCATTTTCCTCTTATTTAGATCTGCCATTATGATTAGCTCTTTTATCTGTTTGCATGCTTAAGATTTGCTTCCCAACTTCTACACCAACCGCATTAATCCTTTATTCCTGTAAGCTTTGATTTTATTTCTCTACTTTCTTGGTCACAAAACCGCTTACTTTTCTCGTTAAGTCTCATAAATGCTTCTTTAATTTTCTATATATTAATATTGTTCTTCGCCAACCTAACTGCAGCTTTAATCTTATCACTCACACTACTTATAGCTATTATAGAATATTAAAGTTGGTTGTTATCCTTATCGCTTATGCATCCGTGATATAAACATTTTCCTTTTGGTCTCCTTACATTACACTTGCTCCCACTACACTTGCAGTTTTGAATAAAATAAAACTCCTTATCCTACAATCCACATTATCGTCCTGAATGTACAAATTCTTCCAATAGCAATTTCTTGCAATTTGGCCTTGTTCCCTACTAAAAGCATACTATAATTACTTTCTAACAGCGAGGGGGGATGGAAGGGAAGGCATACGCATACCCACCACTCCGACCGGTACTAGGAAATTAGGAACTTCCTGCGCCATAGTGTTGCCGACTTCTTCTTTGCGGAAATCGCACTGTATGTTTTTCCCACCCAGGGAAAAAAGGAGGAAGTATAAAAAATCTCCTAATCATCGTGTCTTAATAGAACAAGAGTTTTAGAGGAAAGCTAGATAGAAGAAAGCAAAGACAAAAAGTGAACACCCAAGGCAAGTTAATGTAAGCTGTCTATTTAGCTAGGACATTTTACAACCCTTCTACCCTTCAGTAGAACATTTTATTCGCCACTCGGCGACGCAACCGATTGAGATTAGCCAAATTAGTATAAAACACTGAAAATATATATTTGCGTAAAAAAATGTCGAGTGGTACATTATAGAGAAATATCTTCAAGCTTGAAGAGAAATATAGTGTTCTTAAAGATTTTATGTTGTTGCCCCTATTGTTTCTAGTTACGTTATAATCCTAAATAAGATATTAATAGTGTCATAAAAAGGGACAGTTTAAGGAATACCGATAGCAAATACTTGTTAAAAAATAAGAGACAAAATGACTGAGATTAGAAATAAATGTAGGCAAAACTAAAGTATAAAGTAAAGCTAATTACGTATAAACGATAAAAAGTTATAAAAGGAATTACAAACTTTACTTATATAAATAATATTCTATCAGAAGAAAATGAGCTACTAAGAGATATATAGCGAAAGTTAATAAAACAAGAGCTGTGTTTATTCAGCTGTCATCTATTAAGATTGTTGCTAATATAATTAATGCTAAAATGGACGTTTGTAATTCAACCGTTAAATCGATGTATTGTACGGCTCTGAATTGTAGCCAACTACAGGTATAATAAAGTATATATAATATAATTTCCAGGGCAATATTAGATATACGGAAGCCATAAATATATTCAAAAATAGATTTGTGAACAAATGGGTTAAGGTAATAATCAAGAAATTTAAACGAATGTTTGGATTTGGCACAAATTACGCAAATAAAAATAAAATTTTGCTGAAGAGTGTTTAAATTCTTGATTCAAATCGACCTTTTGAGAGTAAACAAATGTATTGGCTTATTATGTATCACTAGGGAATAATAGGCAGCCAAAACTTACCTATGAAGACTTGATTTGATTACTTGTATACCGTGTTTTGGCAATTATGGAAGAAAACTGTATCTACTCAGATTTAAACTTTTTTCCTAGCTGTTTAAAGTAGCCCAAGTGTGAATGAAATTATTTTTATCGTCATCTCTCGGGATAGGCCATCTGAAATTGAATAGCTAACCAAATGTGTCCTACTTTTTCAATTATCTTTTCTCTTACTGTTTAGTAATATTGTCGTTCCGTTTTCCATCACCTTATATAAATTCCTTTTTGTTATATTTACAATATTTGTGTTTTTTATGTCTATTACTTCTTTTTATATCCATTCAGAGTGTTATTCAACTTTTTTGATAATCCAATCTTATTCATTTTTTATAATTCAATATCTATTTTGTTGTTTCCATTTGCATTAGTAACCATTTGAATATCAAAACGTATAGACGTATACGTTGCATTTGAAATACGCGATATTAAGTAAACGTCAATAACCTGTGACAGACTGGTCTCTTCATTATACCTAAAATGTAATCAGAATAAAGCTTGCGAAAATGGCCTTTGTGCCTTTTGGCGCTAGCACACGACGCATATGAAAGTGTGAAAGAAAAGAAATAATTACAAACTATAAAGCAAACAAAACTATAAGATTAGTGGTTAAATCCAACTTCTAGTGCACCAATAAAGACGATGATCTTCCAGATAACACTGATGAATTAAAGATAAACAAAGAGCAGAATAAAAATGACAAGCACCTTAAACTATCATCAATAGTTGTTTAAGGAGTTAAGTTTATACAGCCATTAGTTGAGTTATTAGCAAATACGGCTAAAGATACGTATATACTAAAATTCTTAAATAACTATCAAATACAAGCCGAGCCTTAAACAAATAAAATCTGCACTAAAATTATACAAACCCTAAATGTAAAAAAGACAGAATTCCACTACTACCATTTAGAAGACAAATCCTTTAAAGTAGTTCCAAAAAAGATTCATCAAGCTATGGACATAACTGAACTAAAAACTGTAATATAAAATTTAAATCATATAATAATTAATACTAGGAATATTAGCAATATCATATAATTTTCTCGATATAAAGAATAACTTTAAAAAAGTTTGTTAAACGCAAAACTGTGGACCGAATTTTCTCTAAAAATACCAGAAACCTCTTACTTGCCTGAAGACAGCCGTCGAAGACCGACAGTCAGTTTGGCTTTCGCTTCCGTGGCCAAGGCCTTTGACACTGTATAGCACATCGGCTTGGTATACAAAATATGTTAGCTTCAAACGCAGTCTCGCTACCGGTGGTCCAACTTGTTCCGTGCTTCCTCCCCAAAAGTGGTGTCGTCGGATAGGCGAATTCGTGCCGGCGGCTTCTAAGGTTCTGTCCTATCCTTGACGCTATATAACATATCACCATTACACTGGTCCAGTAAGTAGACGACACAGCAGTGCTGTTCAGCTTGCCAAAGACCCCCTTCGTAACCCATAGGTTCCAGGGAGAGTTAGACCTACTCGAAAACTGATGCGACAAGTGGAAATGCGAATCAGCTCATAGAAGAGTTCAACGTTACTGTTCTCTGCCAAGAAATCACTGACAAGATAACCTGGCAAACCTCAAAATTTTCGGAAGCTAGATGCCCTGGAGATAAGAGACCAACTATCTTGGGTTAATTCTAGACCACAAGTTTTATCCTATCATGATGTATACGACTTCAGTTTGGTGCTAGGTTGCAAAGATGCACATAAAATAGCTCTAGGTCACCCAGAATCGCGCTTTAATTATGAAACTTATAAAACCATTCCATAAAGGTGCAGAAATCCCGACCATCTAGGAGTTTTTCTTCCCTAACGCTCAAGACCTTCACAGCAACATACAGGGTCACGGTAACTCCATCGTCAGTAAGCTCTACAATTATGAGATCGACAAAGGTGCCCGTCACGAGCGCCCTAAGATCTTAATTCCTTCGTAAGATGGCACGGAAGCAGCATACAATGTCATCAACAATCTATGCCAAGGTAATCGAGAGGATAGAAGTTAGTGTCTGGATCCAGGAACCTCAAGTCTCGCCAGTAAAGGCAACGTCAACCCAGCTTTCATTAAGGAGAAGGTAGAAAAGAGGCACAAGTTAAAGAAGCGGCGGCAAATCACTAGCTCGCCAAAAGACAAAAATAAATTAAATAATTCCAGCAAACGAGTCAAAATTTGATTCTTCAAAATCAATTTAGATTTATGAGAGATCTCTTTACTATACAACAAGTACACCGGGTCCTTAAAAAACTAGGCAAGACTTTTGGACATATGTACCTCAGACTTTTGATAACGGGTGGCACGCAATTAGCAGATAGATTCCTCCGAGTGAAATTCCAAGACACTAAAATAACTACCTAAAAAGAAATTTGGTGCTCACAGGTAGTGTCCTCGGGTTAGTTCTGTCTCTAGTCTACATAGCTTAGCTGCCGGCTATTAAATTGGCTTCAACCAACGACGATACCACAATTCTTAAAAAAATTCAACAGTAACGTTCCGTAACCCCCAAGGGTGTCTAAATCAAATACAGATGTGGTTTAAAAAAAGGTGTAAAAAAATTTCTGTACAAGTTATGCTAAAAATAACACCCAGAGGCGTTAGTTAGTAGGATCTTATTTTCTAGAGAAAGGGGATATTTTGGACTTTCAAATCCAATTCATTTTTTTTCAGATATGTCTTTTCTGAGTAAGTCTGCTGGCTATGTGCATTTTTAAGTATGTCGTGTCTTTTTT
This sequence comes from Sinelater perroti, assembly GCA_036346155.1. Classification (NCBI taxonomy): domain Eukaryota; kingdom Metazoa; phylum Arthropoda; class Insecta; order Coleoptera; family Elateridae; genus Sinelater; species Sinelater perroti. The sequence continues at coordinate 14,365,290 of JARFIY010000370.1, read as the reverse complement.
AGTATTTCAATACCATTTACTGATAATGATGGACAGCGTTGCCTTCGCAAGATAAACGTGATTTGAGTAAATTTAGTTTCCTTGGCCTTTATACCATTTGGTCGACCAGTTGCTTATTTGAGTCTATATGGTTTTGTACGTAGTGGGTTTTTATTTGAACTTGCATGGTTGGTTTTCTAAAAAAAAATTCATCCAAACCCAAAAAAACAAAGATATTTAACCAATGAGTATTGTTTATCCTAACATACGTTTCTAAAACTTAGGTCTTCAAAACAACATAGAGAAACTGAAGGTGACACAATAAATAAAAGAACGATATTATGAACCAAGCAACTGAACAAAAAAAAACAAAGCACAGAAGAGAACGAAAGTCGACGATGTAGCAAAGAGAATAACCGAACAAAAATGAAAATGAGCAGACCACCTTCGTACGTAGTGACGATGAAGATGGAGGAAAAAGGCGACCTTATAGAGATCTCAAACAAGCAAGAGGGATAGAGAAAGGTCGAGAACATGTTGAAGGGATGACATCGAAAAAAGGGCAGGAACTCAAGACGAGAAAGGCACAAGACTCTACTACGTTGTTCTATGATGATGATGACGGTGGGTTTTTAAGGCAACAGACGACAGTGTCGTCCACGAAAGTTCCTATCACACTGTTGTCTGAAGTAAGAAAATCTGCAGTGTACACCAAACAGAGTAGAGGCCCATGAGCTAAGTCGAAGAGTAAGAAAGAAATTTTCCACAATCTTGAAGTCAAGAGGGCCAAAGATGAAACCCCGCCGGCCGCGAAGAAAGCAAGCGGGCTGGCCGTCAGCGCCGAAACCCGTTTAAATTTCCTAGTGATTTTTTCGGAGCGCATTTGCATGGCGAGGCGATAAGTTATAATTTGCCAGTAATGTATGTAAATGTACCAACGAGTTCATTAAGCGAAGGCACAAGTGCGGCGCCCCGCGGCCGCCGGCCACCAAAAATGCGCGGCGGCCGGCTCCTTCTAGGCAAATGCAAATCAGCGATCGGCTATCAGAGCCAATTATCACGGTATCAGTCCTCCTACCCCATGCACCTTTCTCCGTACGCACCGTGAGTGGACCAGGCAAGTGCTGGGCGCGCGTCCCCTGGGTGAAAGTCGCTTCGGAAGCGGCCACCGCACTGGCCGGATGCACTGGACACGGGCTATCAGATCTGGACCAATGATTTTACTATAAAAGCGGGCAGCATCTTAAGCGCGCCAGTAGTTTAGCCCAAAGTCGCGACTTTGGTCGCCTCAAGCACGCTATGGCGAAGCTCCTGGTAAGTTGGTGGCGCCGGTGTGGCGCAGGTTGCTAGTGCAGTGGTGATCAGTGACTTCGACGAGTGCAACCCCCGTTAGCAATTTCACTTGCCTGAAACTCCCGCGTTTGCCTCCCAATGAAATTTTAAAATCTTAACAGAATTTAACAATACCTAGATTTGACTTTATCACCCTTGCAAAAATATCTTCTTTCCTTCTTGCTTATAAACCCATAAAGATTAAAGCCTTTAACCTACTGAGCTTTTTAAGCTTTATGTTCATAGTTAACAATTTAACTCCTATTTACAACTGTAATATAACTGTGTGCACTATCATTGTTAATTAATTGCTACCATCCAAAAAAAAATGAAAATTATTGGTATTCAAAAAAAATTAGTTGTATTTCAAAACTGATATTTAAATTCCTTCAGTTTAGGGAGCTTTTATTTTGCCAGTATGTTAAAATTAAAATCGTTAACAATAAAAAATAAATTTGGGTGATATAACAAATTGTTAATTGCAATACTGTATACAAATTCTTAGAGAATTTAAATAAACAATTTCTTTAATTAGTTTTTTTATATCCTACATCTAAATTTTCATTAAAATGAAAACCCCAAAATTAACATTTTTTATTCTTTCTTAACCAAAACTTAAAGCAAAGATATAACAATACCTTCAAACCAATGGAAATATAATTTTCTTTTTTTTTGGTTTTTTCATGTTACTTTATCTTAGAAGAAAAAACAAATTTTAATTAAAGGCATGTGACAACAGCTTTTCTTTTCTAGATAACATGTCTGTTTGCTGTCATTTCGACAGCAGCAGCGCTGGAGGACCCAGATCTGGTCCGCAACTGCGGCGATGCCAAAGCCCTGGCGCTCGGGCTGCCCCCTGCAAGCCACGCCGGCTACTCCGCCTCCATTCAACCGGCTGTGTCCGCCGGAATAATATACGCTGCCCCTAAGTCGGAAGGCTACGCCGTCAAGGAAGCAGCCTCCAAGCTTTCCCTAGCCAGTCCTTCCTTCATCGCGTCCTATTCCGCCCCTACCATTACATCATCTTATTCCAGCGATTACGCTTCGGAGGACTATTCCTCCTCTGCTTACTCTTCCGGTGGATCATACGCCTCTTTAGGGGTCATTCCGGTTGCTTCCAAGGTGGCGGTGGCTGCCCCGGTGGCGCTTAAGGTGTCTTCTGCCCCTGCTTTGCACTCTTCCTACTCATCCCTAGGTTCCTTTGGACACTCTGGGGGCTCTTTAGCCTACGTCGCTCCGGTAGCTTCAAAAGTGGCCGTTGCTGCTGCCCCTGTGGTTTCAAAAATAGCGGTCGCAGCGGCCCCAACCTTTTCCGCTAGCTATCACGCCGGGAACTTAGACCACTCTTCGCTTTCTTCGGGCGCATCGTACTCCACCCTATCCGTTCCATCTGTAAAAGTGGCAGCTGCGCCTGCAATCCACTTTGCAGCTGCTCCTGCTATATTGTCTTCCGGTTACTCAAGCGGAAGTTCCGGACACTCTTCATTCTCCTCAGACGGTTCATACGGATTTTCCGCCCCTGCGATAGCCGTAGCTCCAGCTGTTAAAGTGGCTGCTGCTCCTATAATTTCTACCGGGTACTCTTCTGGTGGTTTGGGGCATTCCTCATATTCTTCTGGCGGGTCGTACTCCTCCATTGCTGCTGCTCCAGCCCTCAAGGTGACTGCTGCTGCTCCTATAATTTCTACCGGGTACTCCTCTGGTGGTTTGGGGCATTCCTCATATTCTTCCGGTGGGTCGTACTCCTCCATTGCTGCTGCTCCAGCCCTCAAGGTGACTGCTACGGCACCAGTAATTTCTACCGGATACTCCTCTGGTGGTTTGGGCCATTCCTCGTATTCTTCCGGTGGGTCGTACTCTTCGATTGCTGCTGCTCCAACCCTAAAGCTGACTGCCGCGGCACCTGTAATTTCTACCGGGTACTCCTCTGGTGGTTTGGGACATTCCTCGTATTCCTCCGGTGGCTCTTACGCTGCCATCGCTGCCCCAGTAGTTAAAATAGCTGCCCCTATTGTATATTCCGGCGGTTCGGGACATTCTTCGTCGTATGCATCTGGCGGATCTTACTCCTCTGGTGGTGGTTCTGCACTTAAGATAGCGGCAGCTCCAGTAATCTCCTCGGGCGGCTTAGGCCACTCGGGGTACTCTTCGGGGGCGTCATACTCGTCCATCTCCACCCACGCTGCCCCAGTGGCGGTATCCCACGCCGCCCCCGCAATCGTGGCCGGCCCGACAGTAAAATACTCAGCACCCGCCGTCTCGACAGCTGTGGTGAGCGGCCCCGTAGCCCCCGTCCATGGAGGTTACGTAAGCGCTAAGGCACCTGCTGCCGCCCTCGTCAAGCCCATAGCCGTCAAGCAGGACGGGTACTATGTAAGTATAGCAGGCAAATTACGTAAAAAATTATGACACACCGTGTGAATGGTAAACACGTTCGCAGCGTTCTTTATTTGCTGTTATGCCTTGCTGGCCGATTTAAATGTTAATGGAGGCGATTACGAGCACCCGGCTACCTGCATTATCATTAACGCAGGCGCGAGGGCATTATACAATTGGGCGAGCTGATGCCGTCCGCGGGCTGGCAAGAGAATGAGGAAGTTCGCGAACCTGTTTCCTGCGTGACCCATTAACTTATCTGCGGCTAGCATCGCGATGCTGGAATTACATGCTATTAATCAAGGCGCTGGTTTTGTTTATAGAATAATCGAACAGTTTGAGGTTTCAGGCTCTTGCAGGCCCACTGAGCTTATTTTTTAAATCTGGCAAATTAATTAAAGCTCACGCCCAAACAGATTTCTCTTGTTAGTAGCAATTCTTACAATAACCTTTAGTGAATCACTTATTGACATTCAATTTCGATTTTGTATCCACATTGAAAAAGTTTTATATAAAACTTAACAATTTAACTAGATCGAACACAATTATTATTGTTTTTTAAATTGTGTGTTAGTATCTGAATTTCTACTAATGTGGAGTTTAATGTTTCTAAGCAATTCTCTTGTCAGTGTAAGTCGGTTCTAATAAACCCACAGTCCTTGTACTGCACCTGAAAACATAGGCAATCCATTAGGTTCTGAAAAGATTTCCTGAAAACCGCGGCTGTATATCAACTCCATGCCTAGCAGAGCGTGAAATCGCCCATTAAGCTCATTAAAAGCCAATATCCAAGCAAGGCAGAAAAACGAGCTGCTGCTAATTAAATGCAGATGTAAAAGCACTTAACGCCGAAGTAAGACCCGGCTCGATCAGAGATTACAACTTTCGAGCTCGGCCACTCGTCAGAAGTTTGTTAAATTTATAGCGCGGAAAAGGATGGGCACATGGATTAATTACTTATTAATTAGACATAAAACAAACTTGCTGAAAAGCTTGAAAAGAAGGTGACCCCCAGCTTAACAGCTGCGGTTCATTTTCTACCAGTTTCTCTAATCACTAAGACTCTCAAAATTAAAAAAAATAAAATTTGTCTAAATAAAACTTAAATAATTTTTTAGTGTTAAGATCTGAAATAGATAATGTTTCAATCAGTGGAATTGATTTGCTGAAATGTTTGAACAACCTGCCCACTGCCACAAAGAAAATTATATTTGATGGAAGTGCTACCGGAAACTGCTTGTCATGCGAAATAATCACCGGTGCCAAAACAAATTAACGGCCCTCAACGCCCCTATGGCGGCGTGCGTTTCACTGTTACTGGCTGCAAAAAATGTTTACGACTGCGATCGCTCATTAGGATCTCGAGGTGGAATTCTTTATGCATTTAGCGCCAGAAAACGGCTTAGAAAGTGAACTGGTTTGAATGGCCCGGTACGAGCCCATATGCAAATTCCTTTTCTCCAGGAAGAAGAGTGGCGGGCCAAAGCTCATAATAGGAGCAGTATTTTATGAAACTCCATTTTGAATTAATGTAGCATGTAATTGCATCAAATTAGCATCGAGATATAGTTTAAATCGTCGTTTATCCAATAACAGCAGTGGTGATTCGAGCGATAGGTTAGAACAGAAACCCATCTACGCTATACTTGATCATTAGTATTAAACACATTTTTAAAGCGTATATTAAATAATTAATAAAAATATAACTAATTAACAGTAGTCATACAAAAATTAATAAAATAATATAAATTAATTATACTTAATTGAGACATTTATTTTCAAAATGTGGTTTCAATGTATCACAAATCCAATATAAAATAATTTTGCGCTGCTATAAGCCGAATTTGCATTTAAGCCGGAGTAATCCTTCCCGGATTATTTATTGCGGCAATCAGTCGCCGATTGGTCACATCACGAATTATTTAAGCCGACATGCTCACCAGATATCAGACTCACACACTGTGGACAGGATGATCGTGCTAATTAGCAAGCGGTCGCTATCTGATCAAATGCAGGCTTCGGTTACGCCAGCTGCTCCATTTCATTAGCACGCCCGAGTTGAGATAACAAATTGTTAATTTGATGAAGGTTTAAAGATCTACCAGGCATTTCAAAAATGTATCTGTTCACTATAAACAAGACAGCAGTAAGGTACCCAAAACTTCAGAATCTTCAAATCTAATTGTAAATGCCAATAATGACTTCCAGGACGCCCACCCGCGTTACGCCTTCGAGTACGGCGTGAACGACCCCCACACCGGCGATGTCAAGGAGCAGAAGGAGCAGCGCGAGGGCGACGTCGTCCAAGGCCACTACTCCCTGGTGGAGCCCGACGGAAACGTGCGCACCGTCCAGTACACGGCCGACTGGGAGACGGGCTTCCACGCCAAGATCACGAACTCGAAGCACCGCACGCACGCCTGAGGAGGCCGAAGGCGCCATATCGTTACCATTACACCTATCTTAAGTTATTCTAATGGATCATCTCATCCCATTGCTAGTCTAACCAGCACCACCACAGTAGCATAGCATAGTTAACAAGCAACCGCCGCGCGACGTTCATTCAATGAGCCATGCAGTGTCAAGACGCAAGCACGACACTCCCAGCCAGCAAGAAAGGCACAAGCACGCGCCATCATTCAGTTCGTTCCATTTATCGTTCCCTTAATAGTAGTAAAGTATATTTTTGTAAATATTTGTATCTCAATGTGATATGTATAATGTCTTCTAACATGTCATTTTGAATAAATCTGACAAACACGTGAGATAGTCTGAATTCCTCGCGGTCCATTATGTCATAAGTAGGACAGATCGAGACAGCTAAATGGGTAACGCTCGGTCGTTGCACAATTGGTACAGCGCAGCTGACCTGCCTAGAAAAACTCCAATCGGCGGGACTCCGATTATCGGCGATTTCTACGCCATAAAAGCAGGCGGGCTCGCCAAATAAAACAAGTGCTCCACATAGGTGAAAGTGAGTGAGTTATCACATGCGCGGCTAATGAATACGTAATAGGCGCTAGAAAGTGGTCTAGATAGCCCAGAAGATATAAATTAATATCGTCGGCCGTTTCCTACTGGGATAATTGAGCGCTGCTTGATATGCCCATAAGGTCTACGCGGCCACTTTTTGGCAGGCTTTCGTGCGTTGCTCAACAGCTTATCGCAACCGAAATTAGCCGCCTGAGCCGATCAAGAGCATGTTTCATTTTCACAACTCCCCATACAACATCATAATATACACCCATAGGCATAAACCTGATATTACGATCAGCTACACCTACATAACTCAAATACTTTTCTAAACTCCCTTGTACACCAACGTGTCATGCTAAACCCTAGTAAATAAACAAACATGAGCTAGAAAAATACGCAATATTATATTTCTCTCCTTGTTCCTATTTCTTAGACAACCAGCATTCCAATAAAGTATAATGTCATTGTAATATCTCTCAATATAATGTACGAAGTATCCGATAGAGTCTTTCATCACTTTTCTTCGCGCCAACTGTAGATCAAACTCTTTAATATTCACATGTTTTGTTGACTTCTAATTGGTGGGCTCGTAGAAAAATGTTAGCCTAATGATAATTTCTGAAAGAACACAATTGAACAAATTTTGATGACAAAGTTTTTATTAAGAAAAAATATATATTTGAAATTTTATAGTCTGACCGAGAAATGGTTGAGTACCGGAATGATCCAGAATTAAAGCAGAAGTGAGAGACCACGAACTGAAGAGAGCATCAAAAGAGATCAAAATCATTACCAAAAAACTTCAACAATATTAGTGAGAAATGCTTCAGAAGAGCTTGAAATCAAAAGAATATTTCTTCAGTGGGTCGTCAGGCAAGAATTAGAACTTTTTGTTTGCAAAATTCAAATTCATCAGGCGTTGAGTGATAGAGCAATTAGATATCGACGTCAGTTTGTCAGTACTTTGACACAAATGATTAGATCGATTATAGAAAGATATGGTTCTCAGATTTTATAGGCTAATAGACTAATAATATTTCTTGCTTAATATCTTCTTTTACTGCTTCCAGCCACTTTTTCGTCGGACGTCATCTCCGTTTTTTTCCTCTCCCCTCTAAAAGTGCTTGCCTTGAAATTCGATAGAAAATAAACATGCAAAAGCAATGAATGGCGTTCGAGCCCATAGAGAGGCCGACGCGAATACAGACCATGTATTAATGATAGCAGAAATAAAACAGCAAATTTCCAGGAGAAACAAGAAGAAATTTGAAATTTCAAAAAGAAAAGATTAAAATTAATTCCATAAGACACTTAACTGCAAAGATAAAATTAAATATGCAAACCCAAAATGTCCAATAATAATGGATAAAATAAGAACATATTACTCAGAACGTATACGAGGCACGATTATAAAAACAAGGAAAAAGAACATATGACATTGGATGTTTTGACGTAAAGTATAAAATTACATTGGAACACAGAAGTGAGACAAGAATAAACTGGTTAAAAAAGAATAAGAATAAGTTTAACAAAATGAAGAAAATTACAACCTACCAAAAATACAGAGATAAAATTGAAAAAACAATATGTAAATAAAGAAAATAGAAATCTTGAAAATCGTGGCAGGCAGACCAAAAATAGCTAACGACATTAATTTTTGCTTAATATAAATGTGACTTTCACAGACTTTTTTCGTTGGTTAGTGTATAGTATGGACACAGTGATGAGATACTTTTACAAATGACTCTACTTTTTCTTTATCGTTGTATGCTCACTACTCTACTATCAGTTTATTTTGATTCTGTATGGGTGGTTCTAATGTTTTGGGTTTCTTTCGAATTTTATTAGTCTCCAAAAATAATCTTTTAACTCTGAATTTTGTTTTAAGTATTTCTGACCTGATTGAATATTGCTTTTCCTGCTGACGTGTGGGTTCGTTGCCATTTTGATGTAGCTCTTTTTTAGTTGAAAATTGCTTCAACTATCTTGGCATGTTGATAGATTTCTACAGTGTGACTTGTTGGTCTACATATTGGTAAAATCTTGAAGAATAATGTAAGAGCTCTTACAGATAATTATGTGATTTGCCCAAAGTAAAATTATTCAACGTAACCCCGCTCAGCCGCAATGACCGCTTCCATCCTTGGTCTGAAGCACTCACACGCTCTGCGTAAGCAGCGCTATGCATATTGGCAAATGCGGTTTCGACAGTTGCCCTATTGGGATGTCTGGACTCCAAACATAGTAGTCGAGGGGGTTTAAATCAGGACTATTGGGGGGCCAAGATTCTTTAGATCAAAACATGTCCACGTTACGCGATAACCAGTTTTGGACTAAATAGCTTGTAAGTGCCGGTGCACCATTCTGCTGAAATAAATATCGTCTCCCTGAGACCACAGTTCCCATCCACTAACACCAATTTCCTTAATGATTTCCTTGGGTCCTCTGAAATCAATACCTAAGTCCTTTCTATAACTGCCGGAGACCGTATCACGCGTTCTCTCGAATGACTCTTTTGCGACGATTTAGCAGAACCTCCCTCAAACTTCTAGAAGCATTATATTTTCTAATAATGTCGTACATAGTTGATCTCGAATATGTAAAGAGCCAAATTACTTCAGTCGGCGAACGCCCAGCGCGAAGAGTTTCCATAATCGCGGCTTTTCGATTGTACTTCGAATTTGTTCGCAACAGCTCGTCCATTTTAAGGTTATAACTACTAACGAACGCTAACAATAAGCTATCGCAGCAGTACTATACGGCGTGATATTCAAAATTTAAATTTGTCCGGATAACCAAAGAAGATTTGCAACCAATCAATAATTTATTTACTGCTTTAAACTAAGTTGTTTTGGTAAACATAGAACGCAATAAAAATCATAACAAATTATTATCTCATTTCATTTTGTCAGCAACTTCACTAAATAAGGTGGTCAACACGGCCTTGCCGCTAACCTCTTCGAATCCTGGCAGTTCACATTTGATCTTACTAAACCACTTGGTCACGTTTTTGTATGGTCCAATATCAAATCCGACGGCATCGAATGAGCTGGTGGTAATTCCTAAACAAATGTCAGCGACGGTCAAGGTGTCCCCGCATGCGTACACCTGTCCTTCCAAAAATGCATCCAAAAAACCTATGGCTTCCTGAACCTTCTTGAATTTTTCAGGGTCGACCGGAGATTTAAACAAAAACGTCGGGTACTGAGTATAACATAAACAATCAGCCAAATCGTGCCTGAGCAAGTATTTAAAACTTACGTAATGGGCAGCAAACCGTCTATATAAAGTTCCTAGGTCGAAGAACAGCCTTTGGTTAACGAGCGCTCTTTTCTTTGGCTCTGTAGGATACAGCGAGTCGTCCTTGCCATACTTCTCCACGAAGTATATAATAATAGCGTAACTTTCCCAAATAGGAGATCCATCATCCACTAGAGTCGGGACGCTGTGCTGAGGATTAAGCTTAAGAAGCAAATGTAATCAAAACAACTTTAATAATAAAAGTACAAAAATCATTACTTTAAGAAACTCAGGATCCATTTGATCACCTTTCCTAAGATCCAATTTTTTCAAGTTCAACTTTATGTCTAAAAGTTTGGCGGTTAGAATGACTGACCGACAAAAATTACTAACAGGAGAATAGTAAAAATCAAGAGGCATTATGACCAAGACTTAAAACGCTTTAAAAAGTACAGCGTAATTTGGTGCCCACGCGTGAACAAGTGTAATTACTAACTGACATGGTTGCGGTATTTTCATTTTTAAAGGATACCTTAGATATGTAATCAAGGAAGGCATGTAAACAGGGTATTTTTGAGATAAAATTATCTTCTAACAACAATAATAAATTTAATGACCAAAAAAGTATTAACAATGTTTCGTATCAAGCATTACGTACCGTCTGTTGTCATAATTAGTTTAGCTACAGATAATGGTATGCAAAAAAGCAACATTAACGAACGTATAAATTAATAATAATTCTTAACAATGACAGCCTTGTACGGTCATAACGAATAGGCAATGTTTGTCAATGTTGGACAAACCATCGATTGTCACTGATCTATGCCACGCCGGACAGACAAAAAACCTTACTGCATTTCCCTTTTTAGCAAAATTAGATTTAACAGAGACTTAACAGAGCAGATTTCCATTTAGAAGTGTTGTGTCCGTCGTGTATATAAAGGTTGTAGAGTTATTTTATACCATGTGGTTCAAATATGCCAGAGACTAATTTTTTTACAAAATAACGAAATTGCCAAACACTTACTTGCACATGTCAGTCTTCAATGTGCTCTTCTCCGGAGTTAACACATTTTTCCAATGATCTGGAAGCATCCTGATCTCATTTTCAAAAACGCTTTTGGTTGGTGGCGTATCCACTCCCGAACAGTCTGGATAACGGCGCCGCTGTCCGCAAACCGCATGCCTTGCAAATCTAATTTGGACCTTCCCAACAGATAGAAATCACTTGGAAAAGGTTCCATTTCAATTTCCGAAGAGTTTCCATTGTTGTTTTGACCATATTGAGGCGTGCATTGCTTTGAAGAAGGTCTGGGCAATAACCGTTAGAAAGTCTGCATATATAACCTCCTGCCAGTCCCAGAAGAACGTTGCCATCACTTTTCCTGACGAACGGCTCATCCACGCTTTCTTGAGTTTGGCAGACCTGGTTCCTGAGACTCGGGAATGATTTAGTGCACCCAAATTTCATCAGTGATCACTATAGACTTCAAAAATTCATTACCTTCGTTTTTAAACTGCTGCAGGAGACGACTGGCAGCTTGTATGCGCACGATTTTGTTCACATCTGTCAAAGTGCGTGGTACCCACCGTACATTCCTTGCGATAGTGCAGGTGGTTTTTCACAATGTCTTCTACACTACCAATACTGATGAACAGCATGGCTCCAAGTTCCTTGATAGTGTTACGCCTATTCTCACGAATAAACGCGTTTGCACGATCAATATTTGGTTCGGTGACGGATGTTCGCAGCCGACGATCGTGGGGTTTATTCTCTACAGGCTCTCTGACTTTTCCAAAGCACTTACACCACTCAAATACACGGGTCCGTGAGAGACGCTCTTCCCCATACTGTTGTTGAAGTATGTGGTAAATTTCAGCGGGCGAGACATTTTCTCCAACGAGAAATTTGATCATAATGCGTTGTTCCACGCTACATAGTACCTTCTGTTCGCTCATCACTCTAGCAACAGGATTGAACAGGCTTGTTTACACACAAATTAGTTCCGGTTGTATTTGAATCACCTTGTATCTAATAAAATTAAATACGGGATTTGACCTGAAATATAGAGCCAATGTTAATGTGATAAAAACAGATTGTGCGGCAGAGATGTAACCTACCAGCTGATGAAAGTAGACTGTAATGCGCTTGCTTGAATGAGAGTGATTTTACTGGTTGGAGCCAGTTGGGGGTTAGACACCGGTGGTTAAGCACATGTAGCGCGTTTATAATGACTGGGCAGCTTTAATTTTTTCGCAAGACCGGTAGATTCATCAAGAGCAACCATTCGAATGATTTAGAAGATTTTCAGAAATGATCAAATGATCTAGAATGATCTAAAAGATCAGCAACGAGCAGAACGTTTACGGGTTACAATCGGCAAAGATCTGCGACTAAGAATCCGAGAATTACAAGATAAGCTGGAGATCGTAAGTTTCCAATGACTTGCTTTAGATCACTCTCAATGAATCAGATTTGCTCAAAGAGGTCTACCTTTGCAGAATGCTTTAACCAAATTATTAATAGGCCATTAGGCAAATCGCAAATTTTCTTCCAGGCCTTTTGGTTCCTAATTCTTATCCATCATTCTCCAATGCATTTCTTCTCTAGATCTTCTTTGACAGTCGTTAACCATTTCTGAGGTTATCCCTCTCGAACAGGACTGAACAAATTCTAACCTGAACAGGGGGTTGTGGCTCCACTCTCTCAAAGTCACACAGTGCGGCTTGTATACACAGAAATCAGTAACGGTCATATTCGAAACTTCTTGTACATAAATAAAAGAACATGAAACAAGTGGAAGTACTGGGATGCACGGCTGTTGAAAAGAATATCTGCAGTGAGGATCCATCATGGACGTGAAACAAAAATCAATAAATCCATTCAACTACTTTGTACTTTACTCGGAACACTCTTGGACAACAATTATTGACTAATCCGAGCAGTAATACTTATATCGGCTGGTTGGTCTTCACTTAAAAATTTTCATACTCAAGCCAATTCGACGGTACCTCAACACTGCCCATTCTTCTTCAAAGACACTTCGGAAAAACTAACTTGCGGCCTATATCTAAATTCTTGTGCGCTGATGTCATCTACCAACAAGATTTTCAGGAATATCTTACTTGCAATAGGCAGGGGATGTGGTTTATGCATGACGGTGCTCCTGCTCACTTTTCTCATATTGTTACTGATTATTTAAACACAAAATATGATAACCGATGAATTGATGGAAGCGGATCTGTGAAATGGCCACCACAATCTCCCGATCTAACGCCGTTAGATTATTTTGTGCAGGGTTGGATAAAGTATATGGTTTATTCTACGTCTATTGACAAGCGAGAAAATCTAAGAAATCGCATCGTAAGAGCTCCAGCAACTAGTAGTAGTAAGGGTCGTCCTGATGCTATAAGACTTGTCAGAGAAGCATGGATTCTTCGTACTGCACTCAACAAAACGGGGAGCATTTTGAACAGTTACTCTGAATGTTTTATTGTTAAATAAATATCTTTCACTTTCAATATCTTGGTAATAAAGAAATTCGCGGGTTCCAGATCCAAGAAGAAAGGGTGCTAATAATGTTTTCAAAAGTTTCCAATCATTTTACTTTCTATTTGTCACCTTGTGCAACAGAAATCAGGAACAGATTTTTTGCATACCCAGATCTTCTGGGACAATGGTGCGCATGATATCATATTATTGCTACCGCCCAATTCCTCTGTCATTAATTGCAGTATCAATGCTTCTTTGGATCATTAGTTGTTTCTTCCAGTCGTAAACACATTTTTGCTCAGTTTTCGTTGAGTACATTTATACTACCATTTAAGGTTCATCCGACGTCGTTTTCCTTAATTTATAGCAAAACCTAATGTTGATTCTTTGCTGTATTGCATTGTAATCTTACCTCTCACACTAACTATGTTTTACTAACGGCAGGTTGTTCAACCCTCATAGTCACATGTACTCTAAGCTAAGTAAGTTGAAAATGTCTCTAGATAACCATATGCATGTGCGCTCACATAGTTCATGAAAATATTAGATAGTGAAGAAAGTCCTGAATCTGCTAGCTACTCTACATGTCGCATGTCTTTGTGGTCCAACCCCAAACTGGAGCCTCATACATCATCACAAAATGATCAGGTTGTTCCAATTTGACAGTCGATTCCGAGAATTTAAGGGGAGCCGACTGTTGATCTAGTCACTTTACTTTAGTGGCCGCTCTATATAAAAGTCAGTTTCCTGTCCAGAATCATCTCGAGCCAGTTTTGCTTCCTCCTTTCCGAAAATCTTGAGGTTCACCAGGTCATGTCACCAGTAAAGTAGAGAACAGAACTACCGAGCTTTTCTCCGGGTTGACTCCGATTCTCCACCGTTTACATCAGTTTTCTAAGATATTAAAATCCTTTTGAAGCCCTCGAGCCACGAAGAATGTTTGCCGTGTCTGTGTACCAGGCCAGTGTAGTAAAGGGCGTCGTTGGCATGTCCCGGATGTAGAATTTGTATAATGTTAGAGACAGAACGAAGTGTTTGAAGACGCCGAGTCCTAGTTGCCTCTCTGATGACCTCACGCCACCGAACTGACGAGGAAGCTGGACCATCGGCAGCGAGATTGTGTAGGCCTTTTTGTACACCCGATCATTTGCTTCAGAAGCTTTTCCACAGTCGATAGAAGACTAATTTTGTTAAGTCTTGGAAAAACTCCTTGACTTTTCATGCTTAGAGAACATGACGACGTCTGCTACTTTACGCATATTGAGGGCTTAGATGAGCTAGAAGACTTTTTCGTAAGTTGGTCGTGAGGATTCTACCCTGAAGACGACCTAAAAATGGGTCAAGGTGCTCAGGGTTGGCGCCATAGTAACCGAGGTCGCCTTCACACTCCAGGTTGTCAGCGAAGGCTTCGGCTTTGTTCTGAGCGGTCTAGATGACACTACACTCTCTGGGTGGACGTTGGAGAGATAGGGTGGTTGCGTAGAGCCTTGACCAGTCTCCGAAGGCTGTTGTTAGTCAAGTCGAGTACTTCAAAGCACTATTCTCTCTCTACTTCTATAACTCCGCAAGTAGAAGGTCTCTTCCATCTCTGGCGTGAACGTGATTTGCCAGAATGGATAAACGACTTTTGCGTGAGTAAATATCACTTAATTTATATGAGCATTTCACCTACACTTTGTATCGATATCATTGATATTGTAATGCCCATACACTTATAGGGCATCCATGTGATGGTAAATTGCCTGTTCCCTGTAGCAGAAGCAACTACTATATAGTGCTTCTCTAATTTAATCTAATAGCGATTCGTAACGCCACATTCCCAAGTGATCCGATCATCAAAGTCCCCTCATTCACGCATGCTCATTACAATCGACTATCATCAACTTCTAGGTTATATCGCTGCTGTGTTTACTGTTTTTATTATATTGGCATTGGTTTAATCGGGACAAACCTAAGATACTGCAAAGGTTAGAAATCAAAGCAAACATTTTGAAAAACTTACCACGAATCGGATTTTAAGGATTGTAATCCAAGAAATAGTTTTTCAGAAGGGTCTTTGAAGGAGAATGGACAAGGTTAAGGCAATATCGAATGGGCTGAAGTTTCGAAATTCCAGGATAAAAACCAACTAGCCGACATAAGTATTGCTGCTGGGATCAGTGAGTAATTATTGTCCAAGAGAGCTTCCAGTAAAAATAAATTATTGAAAAAAGAGTTGATTACAAGTAAATATAGCGTTATATTGTTACAAAAAACATTAACAGTTAAATAAATTGAGTTCAAAGGTAAAGTACGTTATAATCTATTTTGGTATTTTTGTTACATTTACTGGATTATTGATTTATTTTTCACGTCCATGATGGATCCCCATTGCAGAAATCCTCTTCACAAGCCGTGCATCCTAGCACTTCAACCTCATTCTCCAAGTACTTACAGATGTCCACGCCTTCAAACATGTAACCACAACCTCGTACGTATACACCGAAATATTCATCTGCAATGATTCGTAGTTCATTTCATTGTATATGAAATAACTCTTAATAACCTTTGTATCCAAGACGGACACACCATTTTTTAATGGGAACCCCCTCTGTTAAGTCTAAGGCTCTTAATTTTGCCATAAAGGGGATTGCAGTGAAGTTTTGTGTCTCTCCAGTGTCGCATAGACCAGTAACATATGATGCTTTGACTCCTTTCGCACATTGGCTATTCGTTGAAGTGATGCACGTATGGCAATACAAGGCTGCTACTGCTAAGAATTATTTTTAATTTACCTGTTTATTAGCGTTAATTTGTTGTATACCATTATCTGTTGCAAAAAGAATTATTATAACCAACAGTATGTAAAGCTTGATACAAAACATTTTTGATAATGTTTTTTCGTTATTATGCTTTATCATTGTCGTTAGGGGAATCTTATCTCCAAAAATATTCTGCTTATATCACTTCCTTGATTACATTATCTAATGTTATCTTTTAAAAGTGAGATTATCGCAAATATGTTTGTCAGTAACCAGACTTGCCTACGAGTGTTGCCACTAATTTACAGTGTACTTTTAACGCGTTTTAAGTTTTGGCCATAATGCCTCTTGATTTTTACTATTCTCCTCTTAGTGGTTTTTGTCGGTCAATTATTTTAACTGCCAAAATTGTAGACATAGAGCTGAACTTGAAAAAATTGGATCTTAGGAAAGGCGATCAAATGGATCCTGATTTTCTTATAGTAATGATTTTGTACTATTATTATTAAAGCTGTTTTGATTACAATTGCTTTTTTAGGTTTTAGGTTTTTTAATCCTCAGCATACCGTCCCGACGTTGGTGGATGACGGTTTTCCTATCTGGGAAAGTTACGCCATCATTATATACTTGGTGGAGAAATACGGTCAGGGCGACTCACTGTATCCAAAAGACCTACAGAAGAAAGCGGTCGTTAACCAAAAGCTGTTCTTTGACCTAGGAACTTTGTACAGTCGGTTTGCTGCTCATTACATGAGTTTTGAATACCTGATCAGGCACGATTTAACTGATTGCTACCCAGCACCCCACGTTTCTCCAAAAATCCCCGGTCGACCCTGAAACATTTAAGAAAGTTCAGGAAACCATAGGTTTTTTGGATGCGTTTTTTGAAGGACATGAGTATGCAGGAGGGGACACTTTGACTATTGCTGACATTTACTTGGCAGTTAGCATTAGCACATTGGATGTCGTCGGCTTTGATTTTGGACCATACAAAAATGTGACCAGGTGGTTCAACAAGGTCAAGGGTGAAATCCCAGGATTTGAAGAAGTCAGCGGCAAGGCAGTGCTGGCCACACTATTCAACGGAGTTCTTGAGAAAATGAAATGAAATAATGGTTTGCTTTGATTTGTATTGTATGCTTGTCTATAAATACCAAGCGAGGCAGTTTAAAGCAATAAATGATTTATTGGTTGCAATTCTTCTTTGGATGGTGTTCGTTCATATATACTCACAATCAGTTGGAAATAATTTAGGATTAGTATTTGAATTATTTCTTACAATTACGCTTTTTGAGTTTAATTGATCTTATCATAATTTACAGATTATTGAATGTGACTTCATAAGCTGTAATGCAAAAAAATAAAGTGCAATATTATCTGCTCTTTTTTAAATAAACATGTCCTGCAAGCAAAATGCCACGAATAAATTGATAAAACTACAAGGTGGTTCAAATATGAGTGGAACTGATTTTATTACAAAAAAATGCTAAATACTTGCGCATGTCAGTTTTCAACGTACTCCCCTCGGGAGTCAATATATTTTTCCAACATTCTGGAAGCATCCTGGTGCCCTTTCCAAAAAAGGCTTTTGGTTGGCGGCGTATCTACTCCCGAACAGTCTGGATGACGGCGTCGTTGTCCGCAAACCGCATTCCTTGCAAGTCTGATTTGAGCCTTCTAAACAGCTATAAATCACTTGGGGTCAAATCGGGACTGTACGGAAAGTTCCATTTCAATTTTCGGGGGGTTTTCATTGTTGTTTTGGTCATATAGGGGCGTGGATTGTCTTAAAGAAAGACTTGGATCGGACTTTTTTCTTCACATCTGTTGTCAAGAGGTCTGGGTAATAAGCTGCATTGACTGTTCTGGCATCCGTCAAAAAATATGGATAACTCCCTGCCCGTCCCAGAAGAACGTTGCCATCAGTTTTTCTGCCAAACGGCTCTTCCGCGCTCTCTTGGATTTGGGAGAATTGGTATGCCGTCACTCACGTGGTGACTGCTAAGGCTCGGGAATGAAGTAATGCACCGTCGTTTCATCAGTGATCACTACAGACTTCAAAAATGCATCACTTTCGTCTTTAAGTTGTGGTAGAAGACGACAGACAGCTTGCATGCGCACCATTTTGTTCACGTCCATCAAAAGTGCGTGGTACCCATCGTGCATTCACCTTACGGTAGTACAAGTGGTTTTTCACCATGTCTTCTACACTACCAACACTGATGGACAGCATTGCTCCAAGTTCCTTGAGAGTGCTGCGCCTATTCTCACAAATAAGCGCTCGATTAATGTTTGGCACGGTCGCTGATGTTCGCGGCCCACGAACATGCGATTCATTCTCCACGCGCTCTCTGCCCTCTCAAACCACTCAAACACACAGGTCCATGAGAGACACTCTTCTCCGTACTGTTGTTGGTGAATTTCAGTGGGCAGGGTGTTTTCTCCAACGAGAAATTTGATCACAATGCGTACCTTCTGTTCGCTCTTCACTCTAGCAACTCCCAAACAGGGCTGAATAGGTTCTAACCCAAGCAGAAAGGAGAGTGGAGATTGTGGCTCCATTCTCTCAAGATCGCACAGCTGTTGTACAGTGCGACTTATTTATACACAATTCAGTCCCGGTCATATTTGAACCACCTTGTATCTAAGAAAATTGAATACGGGATTTGTCCTGAAATATAGAGCCAATGTTAATGTGATAAAAACAGTTTGTGCGGCAGAACAGCCGATGAAAGTAGACTGTAATGCGCATGCGTGAATGATGATTTTTCTGGCCAAGGTCAGTTGGGAGTTAGACACGGTGAATGAGCACATGTAGCGCGTTTATAATAACCGAACAGCGTTAATTTTTTGACCGAAAGTGAAAGATTCGCCAAAAGAAATAATTCAAATGATTTAAAAAACTTTCAGAATTAAGTGTTTGCAAATAAATGAAAAATAATTATTATTTATTCTCCTTGTGTCCTTCAGCCCACTTCTTTAGCTGTTTCGGTGTTTTACCTGTGCTAATTTTTGTATATAGCCTAACCACCTTATTCTTTGCCGCTTTATAATTTGGTTTATACCGAGTTGAATGTATAAACATATCACCTCGTGTCCTTTCCTCCCACCGATTTTAAATTTTATTTCAGCAAATATCTTTTGTAACTTTTTTCTTTCCCAAACTTCAACCCTACGTTGCTCACTTTTGTTGTATACCCACATCTCACAAGCATAATTAGCTGCAAGTCTTAACACTGTTTTGTATATCCTCAACTTGCTAACACCGTTTTTGAGGATATTATATTATGCAACCTACCTTGCTCAATTTCTGCACTTTCTTCATCTATGTACAAAAAGTTCATTTCATCTTTCTTTTCTAATTTTGTTGTCATGTTAGTTTTCTTTCCTTTCACCATGGCTTTGTGTTAGTCACATTAAAGTGCAATCTTCTTTTCCCGATCCGATATTCTATATACTTCATCTATCGACATATGATAGACACTTAACTTGTATAGTCTTTTTTTCTGTTCTTTCTTTCTAGTTTTTCATTTTATTTTCTACACATTCCACTGTTTCTATTTTCGACTACAACCCCTTTTGTAGATTTTAGTATTCCTCTCATAGTAACCGCATTTCTTCTCAATATTCTTTCTGTTTCCTTCTGACTCCCCTTATTTCTATGCGACTAGTTCGTGAACGCTTCGAGTTTATTTCTTGGCCTTCGGTCTTTCTCAACTTCCCTGTTAATTTCCTCAAAAATATCTTTGTTTGATTTTCCTTTTGCCTTTCGTTTCCTTTCAATGTCCATAGTAACTGTGTATTATATAAATATTCATTAAATTTAAAATTTCAATGATATATAATCAACATTAACTGCTATATTATTATAAAATTTACTATTTGGGTTGCCTATTCGAACACCTAAATGACAAAATGTGCATTAAGGTTGATCTATTCATAATAAACTTATCTGTGTTTTGGTCATTTATTATATTTTTACTATTAATATTAAAAACTGAAATGTTTCATCTCATTTTAATCTATATAGATCCTCTCACCTTCATTTCAATTTACTCATAAAGATCCAAAATCTAAATTAATGACAAAACAATTGAGATGTACGTGTACTTATTTCAACTCGCTTAATAATATTTGAACATCTTATAGTGTGCAATTAGTGCTTTTGTGGTAATGGTACCAAAAAATGTTATAGGTATGGTTTTGCAACTTTACAAGTTTCATTTTATTTGCATTGTTCACTTAACGTTAGTAGTTTTGAGTTAAGCTTCAAATGCTATAAAAGCAACTATATCTAAGGGCATCCATGATATATTACTAACTGAACTGAAATCTGTAACGGTTTGGAGTGTTTCATAAAAATTTGAACACTGATGAAGCAGTGATTATGTGTCATAGACATTTTACAAAAAAATTACCCTATTCACATTGCCGTCCAAATATGGATGTTGTGGTGGAGATGGTTATACATACAATATGAAAATATATTGAGGCACGTCTGTAACAGACAATGAGAAGCCGCTAAATACATGTACTGTGAAAAGCATGTTGTCACTAATTATATGTTGTTTCTCAGAAATTTTTCTTCAAGTTATGGACTTATGAGAACCTTTCCAAAAAAAACCATCTAAGCAGGTCAGAATCGATAAAAGCAAAACTAATAAGAAACTGTTATATATAATAAATGAAATGATAATGCCATGGTAATGATGCATTGTGTTGTTGGTTCTCAAGATGTTAGGCCATGGTTCGAACTTGAAAATTTTTGACTTGTCAAAAACTGCAGTGAATATCTTTGACGGAAAATCAAGTTACTGTCCTTCCTGCACGCTTTCGCTTTTATATTTGTGCGGTGTGGAAGGGATGATAATGGAAGACGTCAGCGGATTAGTTGCTAACGTAATAGAGCTAGCTGCTGACATAAGTTGGGTCTACTCAGGTCTCAGCATTTGCTGACGTCACCCATGTTGTCACTGCTTAGGGGTCTGTTTTTTTGTCCCTCAAGAGCATTAAACCAAGATTCAGGTAAATATAATCAGTCGTCTCCATTAAAATTACTTTTATATTTAAAAATTTCCACTGCCTCTCTATATAACCTCAAGCAATAGTTCCTAAAATTATACAAAACTTGTATTTACGCTAACTCTTTTTCAAGGCATGCTTAGGTATGGCTGATTTTTCGAGTTGATTGAGGAATAGGTGTCATTGATGCTCTTTTATTATGTGCTAATTATATGGCCTTGGTGACATTATCATATGATATAATCCTGAAGCATTGTGTGGGTTTCTTGTGTCTTTAGAAAGTCCCATATTTTGGAGATAGTAGTGTAGATGGTTTCCACCTGTTTATTCAGAATTGTCATCTGGTCCGTAACTCTGTTAATATAAGGTTTATAGACCAGATAAGGAGAATTCAACCATACGTATAAGGTACCTTACATTAACGGTGAAATTTTGCCAAAAAACTGCTTTATACCTAATAAAAATTAGTGAAACAAAAAAAGGACTTGCAGCAGAACATGCAATTCTCTCAACAGTAATTTCAGGCAATATATAAACAACATTAAAGGAATTACTTGGCACTCGCCCAATATAATTTGCTAAACCAAATTAATGCAAATTAAGTTTCGATTTTAATTGCCGTAGTTTGTTATTTTAATGAATTTAACACACTAAAAGTGTGCAAAATTAATTCTGGTGCTTTTATTAGTCTAAATCATAAACTAATCTACATTAAAGACGATTTCTTGAAGCAACCCATAACAAACAATTTGCAACACCCAAAACTACATCATCAGGACATGTATTCTGTCATCCATTTGTATGATTTTCTTGTATTGTGTATATATAAAATTAGAATTTCCCATAATCCTCTTTATGATAACTTTACAACATACTAATATTAATTACAAATCACAATACCGAATAAAAAGGAGATATTATCTTACAGTCACCCTTTTGCACAGCCCTAATTCGCTATTATATTCACAAATCGGGCACTCATACTTCAGATCTGCTAATTGGTTACCCTTTAAACATGTGTAGCAAAAAATATGTGAACACCCCATGTGGTGTGGTAAAATCGGCGGCTTGCTGCAGTGTGCACAAGACGTCCGAATAGTAAAGGTGCGACTCTCAACTGGTGAAAAAACCAGCTTCTTGTGAAACGGATTTACATTACGCACAATTCTTCTCATTTTGTGGTAGTTAATTAAAGGCAGCATGTGGACAAATATTTCCTACAACGTCTCACTTCAGCCACAGTCGTCTCAAAAAAGCTTACTTACGATAAAACCATTCCACAACAATTCTCTAGTCATGTACTTGGAACCGAACTGCCTCTGTACATTATTCTTCGCATAAACCTGATCTAAGCACAAGATTCGTTCAACGAGACGAGGCTTACTGCCAGATCGCAAAAACACCGACATATTTATGAAACTTAAGATTTTAATAGCAGCATCAATTTGTAACAAAGACCTGTAGGTGTCTCTGAGCATTGGCAGCATTTCAAATCTATCTTTCAAGTATCCCAAGCTGTTGAATACAACATACATCACTCGCTTGAATTGCGACATATTCCTGTACTTTATAGCCAGTAACTTTTGACCAAACGTGTTCCCATTTTTGATTATCGAGTAATTTAAGATAACCAGTTTTACGATTAAGTGTATTTCTGGTTCGTACAACGCAGTGTAGCCTGGCTAAAACAGATACAGTGAAGGGGCTGCAGCGCATCAACTAAAACATACTGGTAAATACCGTATGCAGTTCCGAACTATGTTCAATAAAATCTTATAAATTTCATCGTCTAAGTGGACTGCATCCATCTGAGTTACACGAAGCAGCTTTGCAGTTGCCATTGCAAAATTATGGAGGGGCAACTTCCTAACCTACACTTTTTGAACAAGCGATCTCAATAACGTCCAAACCTTTACAAGTTCATGGAAATCATTATACAATTACATTAATTTACCATATTCACCTACACTAAATTTTACGGTACGGATGTTAAGGATCTGGTGACTTTTTTGGGAACTTTGCTTATGCGGTTCATGCAACTGTCAAAACCAAAATAAAGATGTCCTCTAAAAGTACGACTACTGTGGATGCTAGGACCGAACTCGCAGAGCTGGTGAAAAGAAAAGCGGAAATTTCGGTAAGCCCGCCCGGAAAATTTCCGGGATAAGGCAGACGCGGGCTAGTAATTTCAGCGTGGTCACCAACAATTGCATTTGTTTATTGCGTCAGCAGCGATGTTAGCAACCGCAGTAAGGCGGGAAATTCGAATGTTGCAGGAGACCCTCGCGAACCTGGAGAGGCAGATCTACGCGTTCGAGGGCTCATATCTGGAGGACACGCAGCTGTACGGGAACATCATTCGCGGCTGGGATCGGTACCTGTCCAGCAACAAAACGACCAACTCAAAGTCCGATAAGCGCAATAGAAAATTCAAGGAAGCTGAAAGGCTTTTCTCCAAGTCGTCGATAACGTCGATGGCAGTAAGTGACTATATTGCACGGTTGCGTGGTTTAACTACTCATATCAACAGTAGTGTATTTTCAAATTATAAAAGCTTTATATTTTTTTATTTGTATTATACTTACAACTTTGTTTATCGTCAACATTTGCAATGTAATTAGTCTTTTTGCCCCAAATGTATAGAAAAGTAACTTTGCATACCTTTAAATTACCATTAAGAAGCATGCTCTGCACAGTAATTCAATTTACCTTCATTTGTTATAAATAAATAATAATCGCATGGGTATACATGTATATCAACAGTCTGCAAAAGTACTCGCATGAAAGAAAAATTTTTGCATTACAAAAGAATAGTCTGATGACAACATTATGAGCTTTTGTAAAAAACATTTTGAAATAATGATGCACAAGTCTTCTATTAGATATAAATTTACATAAGGTTCAATAATTCTGTAGTGTCAGAATCTGAATATTTTGAAGTTACCGGACAACTTGGTTATATGGTTTCACCAAGATGAAGCCAATATGTGTACTAGCAAAAAGGTTATATTATTAATAAAGGCAAACACCAAAATATAATTTTATGTGGTTATATAAACAAAAATAATTGAAACATAGAATACTGATACCTACAAATGAAGTTCTTATCTAAAATCTTTGTGTGAGACCAGAATACTGGAACTCTAATTTTCTTCTATAATTTGATGTGATAATAAATTGGTCTCGGGGATAATTTAGGGTCAGAAAGGGCAAAATACACCACTTTAAATTCTTTTTTTTTTCGGAATTGGACTTGAAACCAAGTCGAGCACCACCCTTATAACATGTAGCGAGTGCAAAAAACCATAATTTTTGCCTCTGACATCAATGAGTTTTTTTTTAATACAAATTTTTTCCTTTCCTCCTCTTCTTTCTTTTTCTTTTCCGCCATGTTGTAAGCGGGCTCCCATCCTGGAAGTCACTTGACTGTGAGGTAAAGTAAACCCACTTGTGCTCACGTAGTAGGCTCTGCCCAATAATGGCATCCTCACGATACAATTCCAATGCCTATGTCTATCCACAACCAATTGCGAGGATTGGTAAAAGCATTTAAGTTGGCAGTGCCCTGATTTGTAATGCAGACAAAACCATCACCATCCCCCTTTAGTAGAGCTTAAAGTGAACCCAATAAATGGGAAGATCAGATTAAAAAATTTATCAAAATGCATTATGAAAGCTTTAATAAACACCAGTTTGGTTAATGCAGGTCAAAATGTTTATTAAGAGTTGCTATCATATTACAAAATTGGAATAACAATGTTAATAATTATTAAATTGGTATTATCGTAATTAAAGCAATATCACATAAATGTTGATTTCTCATCTCACATACTTGATAAGCCAAGTCGATTCCTTTTTGTTCATCGGTTTTCAAATCTTCAAGAATATCTTGCTTCGAGATCCATTCAGTCTTGACTACTAGGTCTTCTTCAATATCACCCTGCTCACTATCAACAGATTCAATCACTTGTTCCATACTAGTAGTCAATATATTAAATTCTTTACCACAGTCTCTATAACTTTCCACTTGATCATTACTTTGTTCAACTAGAGTTCCGCCATTTGATTGGTTCAGCTAATGAGTCACTAAAACACGTTTTAGCTATGTCAATAAGGATTTGCTGCAGCCCAAGGAATGATGCATGTATTAGTTCAGATAAGATAAAGTGGAACTAACATATTCACTTTTTTATGTGATTTGTCATTACATTGATTTGTTAACTTTGTATATACTCTTTTGATTTAAGACATATTCTTCGCACAGTTCCTCTTTGAGTGATTAATTGTAACAGGATCTACACAATAACATTATTGATTGAGATTCTGATAGCTTATTCAATACTCAGTTTGAATTAGGCTCCTTTGATCTACATGTCTTCCTGTTACCTATAAGAGTGTTGTCTTATCTCATTTTATGGCCAATCCTAAGAAACACTTCCGTGTTTTACTGCATTTTCCTCCTATCATCCATCACTCTCTACCTTTCTTCTGTGGCTTGGTTAATCTTCCTTTGTTGATTTTGCGCTTTCTAACCCATAATTTATCAATTTTGACAGTTATATTTGGCCTATGGAATTTGTCTAGCTTTCCAAGATATACCTCTCAGTAGTTTCATTGTCTCAAGCACTATGGTCGCTCATTATTACAATGCCAGTAGTTGACACTAATAACACTTGATCAGGTACTTTTATCTTCCCATACATCAGATTCATATTAAGCTATACTAGAGAGACAATTGTCAGTTTTGTTTACATTGTAAGTTGACGCACGAACAACCTTGTTACCATCACCACTTCTTGACTACTTGCGTACAATCGGCAGTAGATAAAAGGTGTTCGCCTATTGTGTTTGGGGGCGTAATCAGGCAGAGTTTGCTTTACGATTGTGGGTGGATTACCACCTCGCACTCATGGTTTAGCAAAGGATGAGAGCCTCCTCACAGTAAATCAAAATAAGGGAAAGCTTCTATTAGAAAGCAAGTCTGCACTTGTTAACATCCCAAGCAGGAATCATTTTTTGCACTTGCTTCATGTTATAAGGACGGAACTTGCACCAAATTCCAAAATAAATCAATCCTGAAATGGCATATTTTGCCCTTTTGGATCTCGAATCTCCCCAGGACTGATCACAGCAAATTACGTATTATGCAAGAAAACTAGAGGATTCTGTATTCTAGTCTTGCACCAATATCAATTATTCTCTTGATACATTTTAACAATTGAAAAAACATCCCATCATGTTTGCAATGAGAAAGATAAACTTAAAGTCAGTGAATATGCTACACATTCTTTAAGGGCCTGTAGATTAATTCTGTTCCACGCCAGGAACAACTTAACCGATCAAGAGTTTATATGCAATAATTCTCTGATTTGCTAAAAATAATGGCTAGCAAATCTCTTGGACAAGAAAAACTTTTTCCTTGATAGCTTACAAATATTACTACGTAATCAACCTTTTTATGACTCTCTGAGTTTATCCAAGTCTAGACTTTTGCCACTTTATTTTTTTACACGACTCTTTAAAGATAAAGTAGAAACTGGGTCTTGAATATTTTATTTATGCTGTTGTGATCTTTCCCTTAACATAGATGTCTGTCTGTGTTACTATACTGATAAGATTGAACACCCTTGATTTTATTAAGTTCTGACCTTGCTATTAAGTGTGCAGTATTTTTCACTGAACGTGAATATGTGGTTTGCATGCAAAACTCTTTGACCATTAAGGAGGTTCTTACTTTTTTGTGTTTCTTTATAAAGTTAGTTGGTGTACAGTAATGAACTTTAGAAAAATTAAGCCCATAATAAGGATCTTGTGTTTTACGAACTTTACTTAGGTTCATATTATATCATATTTTTCACTAGTGTATATTAACTTATCACATTTTATTGGATGGTAACTTTATCATTATTTTCTATGATAATTGTATCAGTAATCCAAATACCTTTATTAGGCAGGTCATTCATAGAACTGTATGTGATTTCCAAAAAAAGTTGCTAAACATACCAGGACACTTCATATATCTTATGATAATTAGACATATTCATCTCATGTTTCATCAATTAAAAATCATTCTCTCCTATTTGAACAAGACACTATAGAATTCTTAATACCTTTAAGCTCACTGAAACCAAATTGTGATTACAAATGGTAGCCTACTTCTTCTTCTTCTTCTTCTTTAATTCTTTATGTCCTTTCGAGCGTCAGATGATGGTCTCTAGTCCCATATCCATTCTCTCCACCTCTTCCTGTCTCTTACTATTGTTTTAATTTCCTCCAATAGCATCTTTTTCTACGGCTATTTCTTTGATTTGGTACATCCATTTTTTTCTAGGTCTGCACCTTTGTTTTTTTAGGTGGTTTTCCGGCTTCCATTAGTCTTCCTGCGATTCTGTTTGGTTCCATTCTTGTCAGGTGCGCAAACTAGTTCAGCTGCTTCTTTTTAATTTTTCCTTGTATTGGTTCTTGTTTAATGGTTTCTCTTATGTCCTCATTTCTCACTCTGTCCCACTTAGCCTTTCCTACCATTCTCCTGAGGTGTTTCATCTCCATTGCATTTATTTTAACCTCATCTTTCTTCATAAGTGTCCATGATTCGCTGGCATAAGTTATTGGAATTATATATTTTCTTTTTCACCTCTAAGTCTATGTCTTTATGGCTTAGTATTGTTTTATTCATGATATAATAGATTCTTAACGATTTGTTCGCTCTGTTTGCTAATTCTGTGTATATTTTCCCATCCTCTGTTATTATACTTCCAAGGAATTCAAACGTTGATACTCTCTCCAGTTTTTTGTCTTTACATTTTATGTTCTTGTTGTTTTGATCATCTTTTTGTTTCTCATTCACAATCATGGTCTTGGTTTTGTTTATGTTCACTTCCATACTCATATTTTCTATTTCAGTCGTCCATGCATTCACCAACCTCTGCATTTTGCTCCTAGTATTTGAGATTAATATCACGTCGTCTGCATAAAGTAGACTACTAAGTTTTATTGCTTCTAAATTTTTATATCCAGTTATTGTGTAAATGGTAGCCTACAACAAACGAAATCACTGTATTCAGTTAAATATTACATAAATAAGCAAATATCATCTTTCTTGTATAATGTAAATGGTGCCAGTTCATATATGAACAATTAAGTCTCTTAACTGGGTGACCCATTCAGAAACTAAAAAAAAATTAAGTAGCTACTTTCAATTAAGAGTGACAATGTGGTTGTTTAAAGTACTTGCCATATTGCCCTATATCAGAGATGATGCATGACAACTAGATAGTGGGAGCCTTACAATCCGCAGGCCATGCTCCCACGCGACGTGTAGAACCACGTCGCTACTGTTATTATATGGTCCGGCTCTATCTACCAGTGTGTCAATGGTCCTTCATTTTTCCAAATTTTTTGTATAACAGAACTATCCTATTCAAAATATTACTTCAATGTAGACGAAAAACAGTGAGCCCTTAATACGAGAATTATTTTCTTCAGGCATTAACACCCGGTTCTGAAGCACAATTAAATAAAACTCTTTTTTTATCTATTGCAACCACTACTTGGGTTTTAATACGACTAATGGTTTATCAGATCGTTAACCAAATAACTAAAAGCCATGCAGGACGAATAATTTGTACAGCAATATTTTTGAATAGTATACCAGTTTGCTCACCAACTAATTCTTCAATAAACTATCTTGCACGCGACCAAATGAAAACTAATATACCAATAGGGTGAGTTTCTACAACACTGCGAAAAATTAATTTTTCTGCCCAAATTAATATCAAAAGCAGGAACAACTGTTCAAAATGCAGCTCATCATCAGTGACTGCAAGTTCTCTAGTCTGTGCGTGGTACTAATCAACCGGCTTCCAAACAGAGTTCTTGGCGTGCTTTTTCACCTTGATCAAGCAACTCAAAACGACGACTACATAAAAATGGGCCGTAGATCAAAACAAGACCTCAATTCCATTTAGTTCAGCAATGTTTTCTGTGGTCTTCACAGCACGATGGGCGGGCGCATTGTCCCATTGAAGAAATCCTCTGCATTTGATTAAATTTGGATACTTTTACTTCAAAACTTTGTAAACACATTTCATTTGTGAATCAATTTAAAGTATACAACACCATCAACATTTCACCAAACGAAGATTATCACTTGTTTGCCATACTGACCTGTTAACCAAATAGAAATGAATTTTGGTCCCAGGTAATACAACGCTTGGAACGATCACGTTTAACAAAATAAACTCAATTTCCATCACAAGTGAGAACAGGCTTCTAAAACCAGTCATCCAGCAGATTATCAAGTAATTAGCGACAAATCTTAACTTTTGTTGGTTTATCAGCTTGTTCTTCAATCAGTTTTTATCTTGTCTTGGCTTAGCTGCTGTGCACAAAGTAGAATGGACGCAAATTACTTGATGAAAGCTTGGCATATAAGCAACTTGTAAGTCCCTTTCATCCAAAACAGAAAATCGGTAGGAACGGGGTTAATCTTCAAGACTAAAGTCACCAAAATCAAACCACCTGTATCATTTCAAAACAGTCACACGACTCGCAACTCCTTTTGTTTCGGCATTGCCAATCTTCTTTACAGTATCCATCCCTTATTGCTAGTTCCAGTTTCTATCAATAGCAGATCTAAACTCAAAATTCAGTTTTATCAATTGCCATCTGGAGTCCAAAGGTAACGATTGTACACCATAAATATGAAAAACAACAATGCATAAAAATCAAATTTTTTACAAATGTTCAGGAACTTTTTTGTATAACCTAGTGCATATCTGATACCAAAGATATTGCACTTTCTCCATTTCCTGATTTCATGTTATTTTTAGCCACACTACTGTAGCTTTATACCAATTTTATAGTACATACATAATTTGTTAAGATGTTTTTTAATACTTTTCTGCCTAGATTATATTGTTGAACTCTACTTATATAACGTTAACATCTTTGACTTCAAAAGTCAAATCTGGGTTGTTCTGGTTTTTCACGCAGTTTTTCTTAAAAAACTCAAATCAACAAACTAACATGACAATTTTTGTATCTGCTAATGAGCCCAGTTTCTAGTCAAACCTTGTAAATAGACTAATACTATATAGAATGATATTAAAGCCTATATTGTGGGGATGTACCTCACAGTACGATTATGTAAATAGTACAGTCGATTAACAGGCATTATTTGCAGGCTGTGAGCGGACTCGTCGACCCAGCTCAGGAAAAATGTAAGCATTCTCATCTCGCTTCTCGGCAAAACAGCTTGAACTCCTTTATTTCAGCTGAAAGGCAGAGCGACACCGAATCACAAACGAACGAGGACTCCAGCGACACGAACACAGCCGTGCCGACGACAAACCACGTGGACTCGACGCTAAAGAACGCGGGCAAGCACTCGACGAACTCCGCCTCCTTCTCCTCGAACGGCACCCAGAGCCAGAACGGCCTGGACCGGTCCTCCAGCCCAGCGCGAGACGTGTCCGCGAAGCAAAAGAACTTTAGCACTAGTGCGAAGAAAAACAACAGTAAAAAGGCGAGGCATAGATAATTGTTCTGATAGCTAGCTAGGCACAAATTTGCAATCGGTTTCATCGTCTGGTTTAATGTTGCAGCCGCGTTCGTTGACTTAACATTACTTTCGGCCGGCGCGAAATGCCCAGGGCGTTCTATCAGCTGTCTGATACTTGTGTTAACTGCCCGTCACAGTCCTAATGTAGAGGTCATTATTTATACATGAAATTGAGTGTTGTTTTATGGCAGCATCAATTGAAAGTGTGTTATTTATGTATACTTCAAGTACAATAAACATTTTTTTAATAAATTTGTAGCAGTTTCATTGAAATTTTTGAACAAGAATTTTACATGCATGAAAAGTTCATTTATTTCAATAGATCAACTTGTGTGAATATGGTCTAGATTAGAGGCAAACATTAAAAAGAAATGTAGACTTGAAAGTAACTCTTCCTAAACTAAAGATTGTCGAATTCGCACATTCATTTACAATATAGCGTTAAAGATATGTTCCCAATGTAATCAATCTAAGAAATGTTTAAATAGAATAAAGATTGATTAATTTATTGATTTTACTTCATAAAATTTTTTCTGTCACTATTATTGCAAATTTTGTTTTTTTTTATTTCGGCAGAAATGGGGATATATAAATGGAGCCAAATTCCTTCCCTCTTTTTCATGTTGCATAAAGAAAAAACGATAAGAGACACGCCATTTTTTTTAAAGAGTAGAGCTACAGAACCAGAAGTTTTAGTTCAGCTTGTTTTAAAAAAGATATCAGCCAAGTGGTGTTCCTCATTTTCTAAAGTTCTTCATTGGCGTTTCCAACGTGTATCACATTTTGTAGGACTTGGAAAGCCATTTTAAAACTTCAGCCTCAAGATATCTTCATAGAAAGAACTCCCACGGGGCTAGAACCAATGAATGGGGTGACCAAGCGACGTCATGTTGAAAGATTAGGCGCCCAAGAAACACTCCATACACCACTTGAACCAAAATTCTTGCTATGTAAT
Organism: Sinelater perroti; assembly: GCA_036346155.1. NCBI lineage: Eukaryota > Metazoa > Arthropoda > Insecta > Coleoptera > Elateridae > Sinelater > Sinelater perroti. The sequence goes on along the minus strand of JARFIY010000370.1, from coordinate 14,333,614 downwards.
TGTGGCTCTATTTTGAGATTTTTTGATGGCTTCTCTCCCTAATAAGGAACAATGACTCCTATTTTATTCATTGCACATCAAACAGTCGCACATTCATTGTGAAGAGACCTTCCATGGATATTTCATGAATTTTTGTCGCTCCAGACACAAAAGTTTTTTTATTAACGCATCCCGACAAGCTGAAATGCATTTTGTCAATAAAAAAAGACAACTGTGGCTTGAGGTACTCTTTCCATACATTTCCAATCAAAGTTCCTATACAACAACCATCTTATATAAATAAAAGGGATAGTCTTGGTGTAAAATTCGCCATACAATACGACTAGATAAGTGAAGAGCAATGTTTGCGCGCAAATCGCTTTAGAGACTGCAAAATAGTTTTTATTGAATCGATATTTTCTGGTTTTTAAGTACTCTGAAGTCTCTTTATCCGCATGTCACTACAGAATCAGTACCTTAAAGTTTCTTATGCACAACAAAATCAATTTTCAATATTGAAACCACATCGTACAGCCACAATGGAGTGATTGTTCCAAATGTAGGCTTCAACAAGAAAAGATCTTTCTACATTCGTCCACATGTTAGCTACTAAGGGCCCTTTTCTAGACAAAACTTCAACAGAAGATTTTGCCACTAAATTGTTAAGTTGGAAACTGTTTTTTCTGTTGTATAAAAACTTAACTCCTATCTTTCATATCAATTTTTATGAATCCAAACAGAAATATCCTTTTCAGTGTTTTGCTAGATTAGATCAAATATGATTTTCATTTACCAATTTTTCAGAACATTATGTTATTCTAGTCGTTAATTCTTTGACCCATTACTATATTACTTGTATCCGATGTGCACCTACACCTAGGTTCTTAGTTGACGCACACTGCTTTTTGAAAAACACAAACCAAAACTCTTTCTAAACATCATAATGTCGATATATTTTAAGTGCTTGAAAGTATTTTCATTGCAATAATGTTTGAGCACATTTAAGCCTTTTGAATTTACAGATGACAGAACCATGTAATCTAAAAGGATGGAATATCATAGAAACAGCATTACAAGAAAACGCAAACAAGAGGAAGGGAAGTGATCAAGAAAGAAGCAGTGAATACTCGTTATAATGGAGATTGTACTGTCATAGAAACCATGTCACTCGGAAGTACAGTTGGTGGAAGTATACAGGCTAAGCAGCTCATATTTAATTTTCTACTTATATTAATAATATTTTTACAGGCGTTAAACAAAAGAATCGAACATCAGTCTCACATTAATAAAACAGAAAAACAGAAAGAAATAGTACTTCAGAAATAGTTTGGAATATGAAAATGGAAGAGAGGACAATATTGGTGATCCTTTCAGAAAATGAGAAAACATCCAGCTGACTGACCATGTTCTATAGTGAGAATTATTGGCAATTAGTGAGAGATAACTTCCACTGGTATATCATTTAAGTTGTCATGAATTAGTGTTAGAAAGGAAAAAGTAAAGAACAATGCCTTATATACCTATGTTACATATATGTCAGCAGAGAAAATTTGCAACATCTCTGAGTGTGCAACTATCATAGAGGTTACCCCACTACACTTATGCATAACATGCAGCAATGCGTGAATGAAGGTGACAAAACAATTGATGAGTGCTCTATTAAAATAATTCGGATTTAATTTCGAGTTATTTTTCTGCTACTACTTCAGATTCGTTCACAATTCCTTCTACCTCTACAGCTTGATCTTTTTCTAATTCCATTTATTGGAGATGTAAAACAAGTACTTATCAATAGATCAAAATTCTATTCGTGAGTAACCCCCGCCCTCAATACAATTTTATTTTATCTTGAAAAAATACAATTCCAATATCCTCTAAAAATCCAAACTTAGTTAAGAAGCCAAATGAAATAAATAGAAGTAACCAAGTCTGCCAACTATATGCTATCAATAAAAATAACCTTTACCTCTCAAGTGATCTCCATCCTATCTTTAAATACCCTCAAGACTAAAACTGGTAGCTAAGAAATGATATCGAAGTGTATATGAATAACGCTCTTACTTCACCACCAAGAAGTGCACTTAACTCTCCTATTCATTGCTTTACCTTTTGGTCCACTGGTTCAATAGTTGTAATACTTTGTTTCAAAATCCAAATGTCTATATTTTCTTTTTAAAATTGTTTGGGGTGAACTAGAAGGAACCTCGCACAAGTTTATAGTTGTGTGATGAGGAGGTTTCCAGTTTATGACATAAAAAGTATTTACAAAGTTTAGTATGGTCGATGAACTAGTCAGCTTTTAGCCGTTACTCAAATAACAATTTTGCATTCTCTTAGATGGACACAATGTGCCAGCGTGGTCCCGTGGTTGAGGGACGGGCTGCGATGCTGACGGACCCGGGTTCAATTCCCGGTGCTCTCTGATGCCTGGCGGGTGGCCTACTCAGTCACTAAAAATAATTGAGTACCTGCGTTCATTCGAACAAGGGGTAATAATGGCGGTCGTCTTAGGCGCGGTGCTTGCCACATCGCCCAGCACCAGAGATGGTGCGCGACGACCGGGCAGAGAGAGCGAACGTATGAGAGCCTTAACCTCTCAGTTCGCAGGCAGTGTTCTCACGCGGGGCGTAGAGCCTTACCATTATGATGGACACAAATAACACAACTGGAAAGAATTAGAGGAATGTGAAGATTATCAACAATAAAATTAATCAAGAGTACAATGAAGGTGCTGTTTCTTAATAGTAGCTACAGTAATAATAATAGAAGTAAATGCTTTAATTGTTCATAATGTTATCTATATCAAAACCATCTTACACTAAGTTTATTATATCATCTTCCAAATGTTGCACAATTTTCTGGATTGCCTTTTGATGCATACAGTTGTTTTTGTACGTGGAATTAGCCATATACCACAGCCATTTTCATTCACTGTTGACATTTCAAATTAAAAACAATGGAATATAGGTAGAATGGAAAAAACAAAAGAAAGAAAAAGTGATCATCAACCCTTTTTTACATTGTGAACTATGCTTCTTTGTAAATGCACCATCGTGGTTTTACTACAAAAGATTTGTTGACATACTGAATATCTGTACATGGTACATACATGAGCTTCCATTACATGTCTTTGTAGTAGTTCTACATTATTATGAAACATCTTACAGACTTTATAGCTTGAAGTATGAATTAAAATTGGTTATCAAGTTCAGTTGAAACTAAGTTTTGTTGCAGAAAGAACATTAACCACCTAAGAGTAGTGTTAACAGATATGTGGACATCTATGTTGACCATAAGCAATCTAAGATTTATCAATTAACTTGACTATTCTTTCTCTTTTACAAAGTTATGGGAACTGTTCATGCTATTTCTTTCAACTCTAATTCTTTTTTGGACTATTTGTTCCTCCACGATGCTGTCTTTTGCAACTCGAATCGGTTTCTTGAAAATGAATCAGATGAAGAGCGTTTTGCCTCATTTATAGATCAAAGGAGTAACTACACATTCTTTGAGGACAAAAAAGTACAGCATATCAACCGTATGAACTTTACTACCCCATAAACTTACCATCAGATTAATCATACGTGCAATTCCTATATGGAATGTTATGTATCTGTAGAAATAAAAACTTAAAAAGCATATGCAAAAAAAAAAAAACAAAACGGTCATTAATCAAAATGCAATATGTGTGGTGACATTCTTCTACAGATATTCTACTATGATGAAGTAGTAAAATTACTATAAGAAAACTAAGATAAAATGTTTATACTATTCAGACAACAAATAATAGCACTGTACTATCTATTGCATATAGCGTATAAAAAAAATTAAAAACAAAGGTTAAGTGGCCCATTCCATCAAAATGCCATGGTCCAGTAAAAGAAAATTTTTAAAAAATCTCTCCAAACATCTAGGATGTGTAGGGTACCCTTAGGACTTGAAGATACAAATGGACGGTCTTGCAGCTTTAATTGATTTTTAATATCAATTTTAAATTTTTAATATGATGCCTTTCAAATTGAAATTCATGTTGTCCAATAGTACCGTTTGTAATTTTCTGGGTTGTTTTCAAGTAAATAGAACTCACCGACATGAATTAACAAGGAATGTCATGAAGTCGTGCACAAATCAGGCTGAAATTTGATACACTGTCAGATACTTGTCATCACTTGCTGAGTGACCCAAGACAGATGAGATATGAAGTGTCAAAGTGAACCCTTTAACAATAATGTCTACCAGACACATCATTGATATTAACTGCAAGTCTTTTAAACAGTCACATTTGACAATGAACACACCTGTAAAGACATTACATTGCTCACCTCAATGTCTTTTTGACAAAGTTTTGGAAGACTTTTTGGATTTTGTGCTATTGGAAGGACCTGGAAAAGGCTTAATAATACTCTATTCTTTCCTTAACTTATAGACCTACAACTAACTAAAATGTAGCCTTTATATACCTAACCTAGTGCGCACAAAAGACTTAAAAAGTGCTTTAACACACTATCTGCTCATGTCTATTGACTGATTCATAATCTTTGTACAGTAAAATTAAATACCAACCTCTTACATCAAATATTTTGGACATAAGAAGTGCATTAGATTAAACGTCAATTTTATTATTTACTTAACAAATATATAAATTGTAATAAAATATTTAAATATTTAAACCACCCCATCACTTTTTAATCACATCTCAGTTGAACACATTGCTTAAGGAATTGGCAAATCTGTTCTCTAAAACAAAACATGAATAGTACCTGACTGTCTGCACAGCTCCTCAACTTACGCTTCAAAATAATCGGCACTTTTTGGTGCGCACACACTTTGGTCAGAGCATAAAACACCAAAGTAATAAACGCGACCACTATTGTGCATACGATAAAAACTGTCTCGCTTTTGCGCCTGAACTTGCAGCACTTATTGCTCCAGAATGTCCTGGTGACATTCATCTGGTAAAACAAATGTTAGAAGCTGGACAAACCCGTTCGTGTTATCCTTACCAGATCAACTACATCCATGCAAATCCCAATCTTCTCGTTTTCATTACTGATACTAATATAATAATTATTTAACATGACGTAAGTGCCCATGCATGCCGAACACATGGTGGACTCGTTTAGATCCTTACGATATATACATTTTGTATAGTTATTGAGAGTCTCGTTAAACTTGATGGTTTCATCCGAAAACTTATTTGTTAGCTTCCCGTTGTCGATTTTAAAACATTCTGAAAATAGTGTTCAATCTTAGTGTCTAGCCAGATGCAAAAACATGAATTTACCGCTGCACTTCGCCCGATCCCACAAATCCACACTGTTGCCATAGAACGTATCGATGATCTGCAATCGGTCGAGGTTAACATACTTATTGAGACAAGGCTCCTTATCTTCCATAACCTACACAAATTGTTGTGAAATACGATTAACACACATCCATAGTTTGCTTACAGAGGACAAATTGTGGTAGCTATCTAATACACCAATGTAGGAGTCGACGCAGGCTTCGCAAAATTTTATGGGATGTGAGTGGGCTATCGCACAGGAAGTGTACAGGGCAACAGCATCTGCTAACTTATCCCTATAGTCCGTGCAGTTTTCTGCAACAAAGAGGGGCCTACAAGGAAGTTAATCAAATAAACTTTACTATAACATCACTTACAGGGTATTGATACCGAAGACCACAAGGAGAAGTCGCGAAATCATTACAAAAGGTTATTACTGTAGTTCACATTAGTGAAACTATTGTGTGCTGTTATCACCAAAGAAATAAAATTTATGGGTTATACGTATCAGAGGTTCTCAACCTAGGGTTTTTGAAATTAAGCTACATTTGAACAATATTTCAAACTTAGATAGAAAGAAGATTATCTAAAGCAAATGTATACATGTAAGGATACAAGGTGTTTAAATTTCATTATTTTTATATACATCTAGATCACGAAACGTGGTAGGCATTTAGAATCGCTGACTGGTAATTTACACGCCCTTATCGCTTAATAGAAAAATAGAGCGGATTAAATTTGAGTCACCGCTAGAATGAGTGCATTTGAAGTCGACGTAGCACACAGAACATCCGGGAAAATGTCTGCTAAACTGTGGAGTACTAGTGGGGATGGTGAGTACAACTCCATTCGTTTAGATTCTCAATCGATGATGCACCGATAGATTCAATCGAGTACCGTTCTTTAACATCGGATCAGCTGGAGGGGGCTTTGGAGGTAATGCGCGGTTCGTTCTTCATCCAGGAGAAGGCATGCGTTGGGGTGGAACTGTCCAAGGATCCGGAAGCTGCAGCTGAACTGGAGGAATTATGCGCAAGGGTGGCTCGGGACGGGCTTTCGTTAATAGCCATGGAGAAGGAAACGCGGAAAGTGGTGGGGGTTGCATTCAATAAGCTGCAGGTATGAGTGAACCGTGGATCGTTTTTGTTTAAAGCACGCACACCATTGGTTCGTGCATTTTGCTGCTCGCTTTTGATTGGTTGGTTTGAAATGTATTAACTGTTTCGGTTTTTTCTTACATATATTTTTCGATGAAAATAATAGTTTTTGTCACATATAATAAATAAAATCTTCAAAATTCTGGTCTCCATATAGTAGAACATGAAATTATTTTTATGTAGATGAATCTTTATTACTTAAAGAAGGCTGAAATAATATGTCTAGTAAAAAGAAATCCATTATTTTTACAATAGATGGCTTTAATAAATTGTATCTCGCGCTCTAAAAGTCCGATCGGTTTATACTAGATGGCGTTAGAAAGCTGACATTTTGTACTAACAAACTTATCGGGCAGTTTTGTGAATGGTTGACTCAGTTTTGCTTGAGCTCACGTCAAAGATGAAAACCAGCAAAGAGAAAATGCGCTATATTTTACAGTTTTTCTTCGATAAAGGTGAAAATGGAAGCCAGGCGGCTGAAAATGTGAATAGTGTTCATAGTTCTGATACTGTAACAGCCAATCAAGCGCAGTTTTGGTTTCGTCGATTCAATTCCGGTAATTTTGATGTCAAATATACACCATGCTCTGGAAGGCCAATTATCGAAAATGTGGATAAAATCATGGAAATGGCCGAGTCCGACCCCCATATAAGCACTGTTTCTATTGCCCAGGAGCTAAACATTGCACAAAAAACCATTTGGAACCATTTGGAAAAGGCTGGATAAAAAAGAAGCTGGATGTATGGGTGCCACACGAGTTAACGCAAAAACCTTATGGACCGAATTTCCATCTGTGAATCGCTGCTGAATCGCAACAAAGTCGACCCATTTCTGAAGCGGGTGGTGACTGTCGATGAAAAGTGGATCACTTACGACAACGTCAAGCGAAAACGGTCGTGGTCGAAGCGCGGTGAGCCGGCGCAAAGGTGGCCAAGCCAGGATTGACGGCCAGGAAGGTTTTCCTGTACGTTTGGTGGAATTGACAAGGAATCATATACGATGAGCTGCTCCCCTATGGCGAAACTCTTAATTTGTACTTGTACTGTAAACAATTGGACCGTCTGAAGGAAGCAATCGCCCAGAAGCGGCCAACTTTGGCCACTAGGACAGGAACTGTGTTTCATCAAGACAACGGCAGGCCACACACGTCGATAGAGACTCGACAGAAGCTTCGGGAGCTTGGTTGGGAGGTTCTTATGTATCCACCTTAAGTTCGGACCTGGCACCAAGTGATTGCCACCTGTTCCTGTCCATGGCGACCTATTTTGCTGGTGAAAAATTCGCCCCAAGAGAGGCTTGTGAAAATCGATTATCCCAGTTTTTTGTGAATAGGGACAAGAGCTTTTATGAGAGAGGCATAATGGAATTACCTTCAAAATGGCAACAAATTATCGAACAAAACGACGCATATTTGATCTAAATCGGTTCATTCTAAGTATGTTAAATAAAACCTTCAATTTTATGCAAAAATAATGGATTTCTTTTTACTAGACCTATTATTAAAAGCCTCAAATAGACTATCTCCCATCAACTATTTGATAACTTTTTAGGTCCATGTTCTATAAACAAAAAATCCATTTTCTAAATTTCCTCAAATACGTTAAGGAGTAGTCTATACTCAAAAGAACTTTTGTTATGCATAGGATATTGGAAGTTTCCGCAGAATGCATTACAGATACTGTCAATGTCTACACCAATGGATCTATGAAGCTCAAGGTCATCCCAACCCTTACTGGAGTGACTACATCTTAGCATGAATGTAACTCATACCATTCTAGAAGATTACCAGTGAGAAATACTTATATTACTATTTACTTCGTTTGATCTATCTAAAGAGAAACTTCTTAGGTGAAGACATGGAATCTTTGATCTCATTTTTTTTTCTTTCAGTGTGACTAGCAATTTACCTCACAGATGCACTTTTAATGAAGAAACGCTTGTCAATTTTATATAAGCCTTTTCTAAACTCTTATTAAAATCTTCTTGGCTGATCTGGAAGTCAGTATTGATATGTTCCAACTGGTTTTTTCGTTTTCTTCTGTTATGGAGAAATGTATTGATTTCTCTTTTAGTATTGAAGCTTTAAAAAATCTTTATATTAATTTAGCCTGTATTTTCAGGTATTCTCTTCTAGTTTTTCCACAATTTTTTAGGCTAATCATTTAACTTCGGCGGGCTTTAATTTTGTTAAATTTCACTCTTGTGAAAATAGCAATTTTTAAATAAAAAAAATAGTTTAACTTTACATATCAATTTTGAAATATTAGCATAAAGGTTTAATTGATGAAAGTCGGGTGGAAAGTTTTCCCCCAATGGTCGACAGGATAAACACCATTTCGCAAATTGTAGTTTAGGGAGCGCGAGGCTAAGAATAAACTACTAGTTTAGCTTAATCATAAATAGTACCTTCCTTCAATTAAATAAGGGTACCATATTAGATTAGGTCATTAAGCTGATCAAGATTTATTGCATATGTCTAAAACAACTAGCAAAATTTGGTAATATAGTTATGTGGGTCAGTTTGTGATAAGTAGAAGTTTCTAATGCGACAATAAAAGTTTATGTACTGCTGTCATAACAGTACTGCATTTTGAAAGTAACATCAGCGATAAGGTTATAATAATAATAATAATAATAATAATAAGGCCCTGTGTGGGAACATGGTCTGCGAACTGATAAAGTTGAGGTTCTCATATGTTCGTCCACTATGCCCGGTCGTCGCGCATCATCTCTGATGCGGGGCGCTTTAGACGACCGCCATATTACCCTTCGTTCGAAGTGAACGCGGGTACTCGATTATTTTTAGTGATTGGGTAGGCCACCCGCTAGGCATCAGAGAGCTCCGGAAATGAACCCAGCCATAAGGTTGTATTATAAATTGCATTCGTTGAAACGAGGCTGTCCTTGTGAAATATAATTTAACGTGGCAATTTCCTTTAATATTTTTCCAAGAAGGAAAAAGTGATCATTATTTTGTTTCGAAGTACCCTTACAGGTTCAATATGGTAGATACATTTCCTCAGTTGTGCATTGCGGCTGAATAATGCCAAGTTGATCTATAGCGAAACTCTTTGTCTGACTCGAAGTTTAAGAGCCGTCTAGACTCAAACATTTTCAACTTTTCCTTGACTGTTCTTTATTGCTTTCTTCTTCTACTGTCTATATTGTTCCTTTTTTAAATGGCGTAATATCTTCCATATAGGATGGCAAGTTTACCAATATTTTAGCTGAAAACCAAATATAATCATGATTTATCAAAATATTGATGTTGATGTTATTCATAATGCATTTGAATGTTTCTCAGAGTTAAGCTTATAACTGTTGGTGGTAACAGATTAGAAAAGAAGAAACCCAAGAGGAAGAACATCACCTTGGAAAGGTGCACATCCTCAAATTGGTATTAGCGATATAAATATGAAAAGTTTTGAAACAAAAACATCAGAGTCGAGTTAAAAAAATAAATTATTATAGTTAGACCCCCTCTCCTATGTTAGCAGATGTATGAAACAGAAAAGAGAGATAACTAGAAAAATACCTACATTTTAATATGGCGTTTCTAGAATTTAGGTCAGTTGGGAAATCTGGTATCAAAATGTTTACAAGCAAGAACTATTTGAGTGAAAAGTTATGGCTCAAGTTTACTTTAGCGAAAACCCAAATTAACTAATAATAATAAAATCAGTTGCATATAGGTTGACAAAGCAAATAGTTGCAAAGTTATACCGCTTTAAAAATAAGATTTTGACTACGAAAAAGTTAATTTGTTGTAACTCAGTTGTTAGCTTTCGAAAACGAAGAATTCTAAAGTTAAGCCACTTAAAAAGATTTATGTGAAAACGGCCATAAAAACTTATACCCCCATTTGCAAAAGAGGTGGTGCTTGGGCAATGGATAACGATGAGAAGATTTGTGTTTTTGCTGATCTAGGCAAGGTGTTTAAGTATTTGTCTCATAACTCATGGTTGAGAAAGAGATGCAGGTTCAGCAGGTACTTGAAACGCTGGTCTAAATAGACCTTCCCATAAATGAAGATCAAATGGTCACCAAACATACCAGCACTAAAGAAAACAGCAAATTATAACAAGAACTTATTACATACTAAACAACATTTTTTACAATTGAGACATAGGTACTTCAAGATAGTGTTCTTATACTAATATTATAGTTATTGTATATAACAGGTTTGACAAGATCTATATTAACTTTTATTATTATCTTTGTGGACAACATAGCTGTCTTAGTTTTAAGTAATACCCTCAACATTATAGCATATAAAAGTAAATCCATATTGCATTGACACTAAAAAGGAACATTATGTCACTGCTAAGTGAATTAACTGCGTTTTCGCTCTCCACTTAATGAATTGTTAAAAGGTGGAAAATCTCACGGAAAATGCGTGGAAAAAGTATTGTGGTGTATGATAACCTTAAAACAACTTTAGGGCACTGCAAGTGCAAAGTTCCAAGGTTCCAACCAAAAGTGTTATGTCTTATTGTTGGTGTACGACAGATACTGTGATTGATTATAACCTCTAAGCAGAGAGAGTGTCAAATAATTGAGTATTACTCCTTTTGTTAAACCTTTTACTGATTGTTACAGAACAGATTTATAAAATTGATGCATGTTAATAAAAATCTCGCACAAGTAGCCTAGAAAGACATCAGGCCTTGATAACCCTTCCATTTTCTCCATGTTCAGATTTTTTTGTTGGTATGTTTGGTGATACTTATAACATCAGTTGTTTTGAAGTTTTCCATTAGAATGCCTATTTGAGAAACACTTTAAGTGAGCTATGAGAAAAACACCTGGTACCTTTTCATCATTATCTCTTTTGCAAATCATAGGTGTGGGTTTTTGCGACTGTCTTCCACATGTAGTAATCTTTGGTTTCTGTTGCAGGAAGTCCAGCTAGGTGTTCTTAAATCTCGCGGTTTCTGTTGCGCTTTTAATAATACCCAGCCTACTTGATAGCTAGTTCAATTTTCGTTTATCGTTCTTTTATTTTTTGATTTTCAACAATCATCTCTTTAATGTGAGAGGGACGTTGTTTATGTTTGATTTTGGATTTTTTGCCTTTTGGACGGAACGATTAAAGATTTTTATTGCTTGGTTCGCAACAACAAATTTAGTTCTGAAGGATTTATTTAGAATTTTCCAATTTATTATTCTGTTATGAAGTAAGAGAGGAATGATGCTACATAGAAATCTATGGTATCAAAAAAATCCTTTGTTTGATCTATAGGTCAATAGATAGCCTTACCGATAGCTAGGTGTTGCATGTTATTGTTTCTCATTTGAAAAAATTGACACCCCTTTAGTGAAACCATTTCACATTACGGTCTTAGTTTTCAAGCGATTGGCAGAACAGTGCAAACGGGTTAATTGATCCTTTCAACCTTATAATTTTTTTTTAATTCTAATTGCTGATCTTGTATAATGGACTCCTGTTTGTAAGACATGATTCATAAGTCAATTTTTTGAGGACTAAAGAAGTTTGTTACATCTATGGTATGGTTAGCTAAGACATTGTCATTCCGGAGTTGTTATGGTACTTTTGCGATGATCAAACCGAGGGGATTTGGAAATATATTTATTTTCTCCATCATTCCACATACACTGTAGATTATTGTTTGACAATTCTTAGAGAAACGGGAGAGGAGAAAGAAAGTTTGGCTATGTTAGTTTTTAATTTAATTTACCTAACTGCTGGTTTTTGTCACATGGGAGTAGTCTATTCAAGCTGTTAACAATTTTGTGTTAAGGCTAAGAATTGATTTTGTTAGCACGGCTAACGTCTTCTCTCTTAAAGCTAGAAATCTTGTTTTTAGCAATTTTTCGTATACTCCACATTCTTTATGATTTACGGGATGGTTACTTCTACACTTTGTACTACAACGCTTTTGCTCTCACCAGTGGTGAATAACACGCTTAATTGTATTTCTAACTACTTATTTACTTGAATTACTTAATATTTATATACACTACACAAGGATTTGCTAACATAAAATCACACTTCATATCTCTATTTATTTTTAACACAATTTATATTTCACTAACATAGTTTACTTAGTTTCGGTACTTGACTTCCCTCTCTAGACAGCTGCGTGCTATTTATATAATCAAACCTGTTTTGGAGTCTACAGGAACCATCTGATAAACATCTGAAAATTTTCTCAATGTTTGAGACCCGGTGGCTGCCTGAATTGAAAGCATTATGTTCACCGCTCAACCGTGAGGGTTTGGCGGCAACCTCGGTATTATTGAAAATTCGCTACATTTCATTTCTTTGTTCTAGCCTGTGCTTCTAATTTGATATGGAAAAGTGATAGGCTTTTTGTGGTGTTGGGTGATGTTCATATGTTTTTCGTTCCATGTCCGAGTTTATTTATTTTAGTTTTTAAATTATGGATGCCTGTTGGTTAACAGGGCCCATCAATTCTTTAACATAAAGTATTTTTGAGTGTATTGCATAGGAACTATTGTTTTCAGCAATTATTAATTGGTGCATATGTTTGACATTTCTCATAGGAGTGGGTGACGGCTTAGTGACTTTGTTAGTGTTCTACTCTTTTTATTTGATTGATCATTGACCTTTGATTTTTATATTTGTTTGAGACTTTAGGGGATTGCTTTAGTCAGTAGTGTTTTGTTGTACGTGTGGGTCCTTTTAGGTTATTTATTCTGGAGCGCTTTTTGTACTAAACTGTTTGTCAGTTGTGCTGTAGTATTTGCGCAATTGGTATTTGTGGGAAAGCAGCAGCATTATGTTATGTTAATTATGTAGATGGTTAGGGAAATTGCAGCATATCTTTATAGGTGTTTTGTATCTGGATGATGCGTTGCTGTATCAGGGGTATAATTTGGCATAATTTTCAAACTTTTGAAATTGAAAACTTTTGGTCATAATAAATTAGTAGACCTGACATTTCTATTATCGTCTAGAAGGTTGGTCTTATTGTCATAGCCTTGTTAATTTTAATTTGTTATTTTGCACAGTTGTGCGAGATTTTGGAAGACTTCTTTGTCTGAAAGCTTATCTTTATTTTAGAGACTCTTCCTGTTAATCTGCATAGTGAAAGAACCACAACAGTCAACCTTTGCCTTGAACATTGATGCAGCGATAGCTTTGACAAATTTAGCTTCTCATAAGAAGCGAGTTAAGGAAGAAAATGAGATGTTTTCGAATATTTGCCTACCTCAATAAATGCATTCCACTTTTCTGTGACTTTTCTTCTACAAATGAAAAGATACTTTAGCATTGAGGTAATTTACAGTGCTTGAAGGTCACTCATTTAAACTGTCGGAATCACCGATGTCTACAAGGAAGTTCAGTGGGAAAAGCGAGACTACTTTGACTTTGACAAATCCAAATTTTAATATCATACAACATACGCAAATTACTTAAATTGTTTCTCAATGACCAACTGTCTATGGCTTTTTAATATAGAATTTGAATTTTTATGTTACGACGTAATTATATCTCTGAATGCTAATGGAAATGTATTTGCAGGTAAAAGCGAGCACCGAAGCCGAAAGTTGCTTCAAGCAGTTTGCCGCAAACTGTAAGCGCGCGCGCTCCAAGGCGCTGGTGGAATTCATGGTCGAAGCTGATTCGATAGTGGATCTCTTCGATGTTTGCAAAGTTGACTGCTTGTTAGAACTGATGTTCTTGTCAGTTTTGCCCGCAAGCAGTGGGAGGGGAATAGGAGCGCGCCTGGCGGAGTTGACGTGCGAGCTCGTGAAGACGCTGAAGTCCGGCGAAAACGTGAAAGTGCCACTTGACGACCAAGAGCTCCCCATAGACCCAATACCCTCCGCAGTGTCCGCAATTTTCACCTCGAACATCACCCAACATTTGGGCAAAAAGCTGGGGTTCAAAACGGCTACGGTGATAAGTTACGACAAGATCATGTTCGAGGGGAAAAGCTTGGCTAGCAGAATTGGACCTGACACTCCCCTCGCCATGGTGGAGTTCAAAATTTTGTAGAGCTTGTCTGTCGCGTGATCTTGCTTGGGATGTTTACTGGAAATATGTAACTTGAAAATGTAGTAGTCAACTTTGTTTGCAACATGTGAGAACAATAAAGATTTTAGAAAGTCAAAAGAAAGTATTTGTCATACGCCATCTTTTGATTATCCAACCTTTACGAGCTATCTAGAACTTCTTTAGTTTCGCTAACATTGTTTTTGTGTCTTTTTGAGGTCTTCTTTTCTATCCTTGCTTTTGCTGTATTGCTTCTGAATATAAGTTTTTCTGCCACTCTTCTTAAGCACACCATTTGATTTGTATTTTGTTTTTTGGATAATCTTGTTAGTCATCAAGATTGTTTGGTGCCATTTTGTCACTTTCAAATTTAATGCAATTGCTCTTTTAATCCTGCTACACAGTCTTATGCTCATGGTTGATGTATGTATCTTAGAACACTAAGTTGAAACCAATAGAGATACTTTGTCTAATTTTTGATAATAAAATTTTTTATGCGATTTTTTAGAGTGGCATTAATATATTTTACCATGTTTTTAGAATCCAGAGTGTAATGACCTTTTTTGTGGTACTTGTTCGTTAAGGATGTTGGCGATCATTGCGGCAATACGTACTTTGTTCACTGCAATACAAAAAGGTCCACTGTCGTTGTATTGAACCATACACCTAAGTTTTTTAGGCACAACTTCTTTCTTCTTCTGGATTCTTTCTTGCCTTCTACTTTACCTTCCACAATGTGTCTCAGATATTCCAAATTAGGTGTTTTTATTAGCAGATTTTCTCCTTACCCATTTTTTCTAGAACGTTCTGATTGGTGATGTAATCTTGGAATTCTTAAGATGCGTTTGTACAACTACACTTCGAATTTTTTTAGCTTTTTACAAGAAGTTTTAGTCATGGTCCAATGTTAGGCTCTATAAAACAGCTCAAAAAGAAACATAATATTTTAATAGTCTGATCTTAGTTTAACCGTTGTGGTCCTAGTTTTCTTTATTTTCCATTGTTATTCCTAAATAAGTATGTCTGTATTCTTACTATTTGTTGGACACTTATCAAAAGTTGGGTAATATAATCGTCGTTTTTTGACACCACCATATATTTTTCTTATTTGGTGTTCAATGAAAGCCTATATCTCTGGTTAGTCTCCACCAATCAAATCATTATTTCTCGAAAATTTCTAAGATTGTTTGCAAACACTACTATATCATCAGCGTATCTTACTTATATACTTATATACTTATATACTTATATACTTATATACTTATATACTTATATACTTATATACTTGCAATTAATCTGTCATTGATGTCTTCTAAAGCCTCTTATTCTAAATATACATTAAATAGTAGTGTTAAAAAGCAACCCTGCGGAATCCCTCCTTTTATTAGAATATTTTCTCTTCTCCTTGAATGTGGATGGATGATGTTTGATACCACTACTAAGTGGCGATCATTATTATTTCTTATTTATCTAACTCAGTCTCATTCACTATTTCAACAAGTCTCCCAATACTTTTTAATAATCAATTAAATATGCTAAAATATCGTAGGTGACATCTCTGCATGGTTGGAAAAGGGCTTTGAATACTAAAACAGGCCTTTGTAGAACTCAATGCATTATTGCGTAGTCTGAAGATTCTTTGATAGAATATTTTTAAGGAGAGTTAGAAGATGGCTCTAAGATTGATGGTATGGTAAACATTACAATATTTGGCGTTGTGCTTTTTGGCTTAAATATAAAAGTCAATATGCCTTAATAGACAATTGTTTCGATTCTTTTGTTCACAAGTAACATATATAGTCATTCTGATTTCTGACTGTATCATCTGGCGAAATCCAGGTATATAACCGACTACGCAAGTATTACGATTTCTTTTCTTCGGCACGTTCATTTCTTGTGTCCAAACCGAACTCGCTGATTAATTAAAGGTACTTTCTAGTTGAATAACTCATATTCTTTACAAGACGGGCATAAAGTTCTTGATATGTTTTTGTATCTCTTGAGACTACATCCATATATATGTTGATTTTCTTTGTTTCCAAAATAGTTAATTCTATGCTCTCCAACTGTGCAATTTACTTATTATGATGCTAATTATGTAATTTTTAAGCTTAGTTATGTCTTGAACAGCATTACGGATTTTTCTGCTTAGTACATTGTTTTTACATTTCGCGTACATGTTTTTACAATCATTTCCATATTTTTAGCGTTATTTAGGCCTGAAAAGCCTGTAATTTCTTTCCTTGCTAGATCTTGCATTCCAAAATTCATGCTCAGTATGTTTTTCATATTTATCATTTTTTGACATTTTTGACTATTCTTTCAAATATAGTGAGGTGTTTTTTCGCCTTCCTCGCCAGTTGAATGGTGTTTGCCTGTGAACAACCAGCTCTTGTTCTCAATTGCTAGTTTTGATCTGCCCCAGGTATTTCATTTCTCTGCTAAGCGTTTTCCTATCTGCCACTTGAGAAGCGTCCGATGGAGAACTGGTAACTCCACAGGGGTAATAACGCAATGGTGTCACTTGGTGTTTTTTATTTATGTTGGGAGTAGGCAAAATAGGTGAAATGGTTGTTTGTAACTGTTTGGGAAAAGGTCTGTCGTTGTCGATAACAATGCGCCCAAATGAATTGCCCTATTTTATTGCTTTATGAGTTGTCTCAATTTCAGTTAATAAGTTCTCTTCTCTGAATATATTTATCCAACTTAAATTTTATAGTAAATCACAATACCCAAGGTGGTTTATCCACGTACTACAATTTGAGCTAGTCTATTCGAAAAAGGGCTAAAAGTAAAGTAAAAGTAAAGTGGCATTTTTCAAATTTAAAACTGATGACCTTCAAAATGAATATTAAACTTCTAAACCTACTTAATCTTACCAGTCTGCAACCCACTCACCCCACAACCAACCGAGTTGGTTTAACCTAACCAATAGGAAATGGGTGCACTCTGGTTGGAGACAAATTAAAAACAAAACTTATGCGTATAAGAATTGCTCGTTTAAATTGTTTTTTGCTTGAAATTACCTTTGAGAGGACCTTGTACTCAGCGTTGATTGACTATTACCGCAATGAGCAGAACGACGAAACCGCAGAATTTACTCTTGAGCCCGAATATTAGGATCAGGGCCACAATAGTACCACTATACACTTTACAGATCTTCCCACTCGTTGAAAGCCATTTTGACCTTTGAATTTTCGAAAAAATAAAGTTCACTTTTCCTCTATGTTTTATGCTCTATCGAGTGCGCTTGTCGTAATTATAGAACTTTGGATTGGTCGCATAGGTTTCTTCTAGGGGGTCTAATACTAATTGGCTGGTGCTGTGTTAAGTACAACTCGATGAACATAAGATAATGGGACTTGGTGAATTCCAACCAAAGTCATTCCATGACAAGTTTATTCTCATGCGAGGTTATAAGGTCGTTTCACATATGTTTTTACGTATTTAGATAATTTTTTAGAATGTTTTTGAATATTTACTGTAACCCCGTTACCTATGGTAAGTCTTGATCCGTATCCGGTACCAGTAGGGAAATAATTAGTTCTAAAACTTGATTTTTATGTCTATAACTCACACATGTTACTTGGTGATGGGGTAATAGATAGTAAATTTGTATCCCGACAGAGGTTAATTTGAGAATCTTCATCCCGGATTTTGAAGAAACACTCGTTCATTATTTAAGAATCTGGTAAGTGGATAGGCCACCTCCTATAGAGTCTTAGACATTGTCCTTTGTCTTCGCATATCTTTTCCCCTGCACCAAGATAGCTCTAGTTATCCAAAAGAGCCATGGAAATAGATCAAAGCACACCAAGCTCTTGTGTTCCAAATTTATTAGACGTAAGATGTGTTTTTAAAGCTTACATTTTATGTTTAACAATTAACAATTTCTATAGACGCTTTCTTGCAATTAAATTATGTTTGTACATTTTTAATTATTCAAATATCTTTTAACCTTTATTTTCAGATTAGTATTGTAAAGACTAAAGAAAAGCACATTATTCATTAATAATTTATTTGCCGCTCAAAAATATTTTAGCTTATATTTTTTTTTATTTGATAATTCCACAACGGCTCAACAGGTTGTTAGAGAAATTTTTTGGCAATTTGGAAATAATTCTGCTCCAACCTGTGTATAATAAAGATTTGGCAACAGCGTAATAACCAGCGGTTACAAGTGTTACAACACAAACCAGTTGGTTACAATGTGACAACAAAACCCGGCAAGTAGCGTAGATTACAAATCTTTTATATGTGATTTGTGTTTATAACGATGGACGCTAATTGTTTTTGATGCGTATTTTGGTTTTGATGATGATATAACGCTGTTCGAACGTCTCTGCAACGGGCGACACTCTTCGTCGTTAATTCTGACTAATTAGTAGGTTATGTTAGTAGGAGAAACATTCACATTTAAGTTATTTGCAATTTGCTTCAACAAAAATTGCATAAAAACACGCCTTTGTAAACTACAGATTAAAAATGATTTTCGAACTAGAAACGTGTTGCGCAAACTTAGAATCCAATAAAATCACAGAGAGAAAAAAGGCCGCTGATTGTTTATGGAACCTCATCGAGAACAAGTCTGTGGTAGACACTTTGAATGCAAGTAACGGCCGAATAACTTGGAACAATGTAACAGACTCTCTTCACGGATTATTAAAGAAGGTATGCTTCTCTGTTTATTGCTGCCCCTTTATAGCATTAAGTGCTTGTAGGAAGCGGAAAAGCTTCAAGAGGATGAGAAGAAGAAGAAACAGCAAGCAGTTTCCAGCGTTAACTACACCAAGAAATCTTATGGAGACTTGCTGGTCTTTGTAGTTAGGAAAGCAAACTTGATGAAACCGAAACTGTCCGTTTCTAAGTTGATAGGATACATGTTCCAATACTTTAATTCGCCCTCGCTGAAAGCCTACTTTAGCAGATCCTACATCACGGTCTTGATGCAATTTATTTTGTCAGAAAAAAAGTACTGGGGTCATATAAGCTCAAACGAATGGATAGGTGAGTTTATATTGCACTTCTAGTCATTCACGTAATAATTTCTGTTTTACAGATTTGTTATATTACTTAAAATCACTGTATCGGAAGTCTGTACCTGGAGTAGAAGATGTAAAAATATTGGAGTGCCTTCAGTTGGTGCTGGAGCATGGCCCGCGACATAGCTTACCGAGTACCAATTTAAGAGAGCAGTTTACCTTTGTGACGGATGCTGTTAGTCATATTAGTACATTGTCACCTCGTGGACAGCAAGAAGTGACTCTGAAGTTGCTTACTGGTTTCTGCATGCAGGTAATGAAGCACAAATTCCTTGGTGTTAGTTGTGCAGGTTTTTAATTTTTTATTTGCAGACGGCTGCGGACAACCGTATGGCCTGTTGTAAGGTGGGGGAGCAGCTGTTTGGCAACCTTCTCTGCATTTACCAGTCACTAACACATAATAATGTTAAGGTAAAGTTTACATTTGCATCAATTTCTGTTGTTCTGATAAGTCATAGATGTTAAAGTTAATTTATTTTGAATTAATTTGTTTAGAAAGTTAAATGTGATTTTTTATACAAAACATTTAAACTTACAGATAGAAATTAAACACAGATTATCTTGGTAGCATAATTGTAGAAGGGAGAATTGCTACTTTTTAGCTCTTGCATCATTTTTGGGTGAAGGCTAATTGTATGTTTGCTGTCTTCAGCAGTTAGTGTTATGTATCTTGTGCTGTTGTGGAATCATTGGTTATCATACCTTTGTGTTATGACAAATACAGTATGAATGACTACACACTAAAGCAGCATATGTTTATTGATTGGACGTATTTGAAAACTGCGTTGATAAAAGTGTCAAAGACAATTTATGTGGGTGGTTTAATGGATAGCTTGGTTCACCAACAACAACTGTACTATATGATCATGACGTTTTCCTCTTACAGATGAGTATTCCTTAGTTATAATTTTGATACCGATTTGGTGTATAACAATTATTTAAACAGGTAGTTCTAATAGATAGTGTAAAATGGAAAAAATAGAAATAAAGTGTGATTCATTTCTTTTTTTGGAAGGAAAAACGATGGAGAAAATCTATGAGAGGATTTTAACATTAGCTAACATATATTTCCTATGAAATTGTTTCACTTTGAGTAAGTGTATTTAACTGCAACAGAACAAGATTAAAAATGAGGGTTCTGAAAGTTTGAAAACAGCTATCACACCAGAAATCATTGATTTTTTGGTACCTTATCTGAATTATCAAACATGGACAAGCATGTTGGCTATAGTCGTGTAAATTTTGTTTACAGCTACTCAGAAAAGTTGTTAATGCAAACCATTCTCCCAAGATTTTTATTCACAACGCTTTTCTTCTTCTTGGGCCTCTTTCGCAGTCACTTATTTCTTGCATAATAATATGTATTATACCAAATTTTTTGGGGTGACCCATAATGTGGCCAAAGCATCGCTACTGTTTGGGCTATTCAGCTTATTTTAAATATATGTTGCGACACCCACATTTTAAAAGATTCCAATTTTTTCTTTGACTCTGTTGTTAAAGTAAAAGCCTCTACACCATACAACAAAATTGAGAATATACATCAGATTAGCCTTAGTCGTAACTTCACATTTAGCTTGTGACTGCACAGTATATTCTTTGGGAATACAAAAGTAGCTGTTGCTTCCCAAACTTTTAATTTGTAGTGAATAGTGGTCTCAGTTGTTATTATTTAAGCTTCCAAGAGAGATGATCTTTTTTACCCTCCTCAGCTGTATTCAATTGGCTCACAATCCATTATCTTTTATTTAATGTTTGCTTAAGATCATACAATTCGTTTTTCTTAGTGCTAAGGTGTAACCCATTATTATTGTGGTGAATTTGTAACAAGTCTTTGTCACAATAAAGACAAACTTCATGTCATCATTTCATAAAATGATAAGTTGAGGTTTATCACTACAGATTCCATTTTTTTAAATTCAATTCTTATGTGTTACAACTTGAGTTACTCACTTTTGTCTCCGACTTTTGTTAAATATGTTAATGGGTGCTTTCTTTCACAATTAATTGTTGTACAACTTTTGTTTGACTGTTCGGCCAGCTGTTTATACTGTAGCCATTTTCAAAATGTTATTAATAATTTTTAAAGTTTGATTGTATCAATTTTGAAGGTTATATGCTTTATTGGTATTTACAGTACTTTTTGGTTGATTTGGTTTTATTGTATCTTTTGCACTTTTTGCCTTTGATTTTATAGATCTCCCACACAATCTTCTCGCGATTTTATCGTATATATATAAAACCTTTGCAAATAATTACTTTTTACATTATTTTTTCTTTTCTGTGCTGTTTTTGTTTTCTCTTCAGACTCTTATTAGTGCTATTATAGAGATGGTCACATTCTTTACTCGTGTTTCTATTACATGTCGGCGTTTTTCTCACAAAGTTTTTTATTTTCTATCTCCCTTTATGTTCAGCCCTTCTCTTTCTCTTTCCATTATTTAATTTTGCATTTTATATGTGATTGTTGAGGATTTATTCTAATACCGTTTATGTAATTATATTTTTTGCTAGTCATGAAGTTTATTGAGCTCACAATTCAGCAAAATGTGACAATTTATTATTAGCGCATTATGTATTTCATTTGTTTCTTTTCATTTCACTTGCTATTTAAATTTAGTTATTTTGATTGTTCTGTAGAGGTTTTTATCTATCCATTATAAGGTAAAATAGTTTATGTACTTCTGGTTTTTTGTTAACAATATGTAGGATCTGAAAATACTATTATCTGCCGGCATGCTAGTGATCGGTGATATAGTTATTAGTACTTATTGTATCTTAAAGATACAAAAATAACAATCAATGAATATTACCCTCTAAATATATCTGAAAGAAAAGAAAGAATAAAAACTATTAGTAAACCATTTAAGAGAGCAAAAACAACACGTAGTGCTAAAATATAATACCTTAATTGTTAGTAAAGAAAAGATGAAAATTGACTGTTAAAGGAACAAAAAACAAGTAAGAAAAGACTGATCAGAATAAGAGCAAGCAAATACATCACAGTCAAGAAGAACAGACATTCAAACAAATCCACCATAGAAAAAACCTTAACAGAGATAGCAACAAGACCTAATCTAAATAGTAATTACAACAAAGCAGGAATTCCATTATGAGAACATGAGCCATGACCATGGGCAAGATCATAAGACAAGAGAAAAATTTGAACCCTATCCCCAGTAGTATCGTTATTAGAGGTCATATCCCTCCAAAATACGCTAAAAAACCTTAAGAGTAGCAACATGAATGTTAAAATTATGTTGTGACTTGGAAAAATTCATGATATTGCTGGGGAAATCCAAAAATATAAAATCGACACCATAGGAATACAAGAATATAGGAGTGGGGGGAGGGATTTGGTTGGGAGGAGAGGGTACAATTTAAAACGATACCTATAGGTTATTTTTCAGTGAAGATGCAACTCAGGGCCAAAAAGGAGTTAGTTTCTTAGTAACGAACCACATTAGAAGAAGGATACTGTATTTTAAGTATCTTTTAGGAATATTGGTGATACTTAGAGTAAAAACAAAAGCAAGGAATTTAAGTTTCCACACCCCAAGTATCTTAAAATAACATAGAGCCATCTTGATAGGGAACAGACAAGCCAAATAGATCACAGTTTAATTTTAAATTAAAAAATAGCCTAATAACTATATGTGCCGTCAGAATTTATAGAAGTACTAATGCAGAGTTAAGACTATTAATGCTAAAACAATTCATAGAAAACAACATCAAAATATGTAAAAAAAAGTGGAATACAGAAATGAGCAACAGTGTAAACAAAACTATCTAAGGGGTCTATCAAAATTAAACAAACAAGTATCATTATTTAACTCTATTGAGGTCTCCTCGGACCCTAATTAAAAATAACGTTATCGCAGCTGCTAGTCAGAAAATTTGGTTTTGGAGAACAAAATAATCATAATGATTGGTACGACGCAGAATGCAAACAAGGAAAAGAAAATAAAAGCAAATTTATATTGAAATCGATGAAATCTGATAAAAAGATAAGGAGAGATGTAGAAAAGCTAGGAACAATATGACCACTTCATTTAAGTGAAAAAGAAATTTTGGATGAACCAAAAACTCATTGAAATAGAAAATGAATGTGAAAATAGCAACAATATACTGATTTCCAAAGAGATTAAAAACATATACACTAAATCTACTGGCAAACCAAGAGGATGGAAAAATAGGATGTGACGGAGAGGAGGGAAGAATACTTTTAGGAACCATTTATAAAAATATAATAATAAGCTACAACCAGTTGCTGATTGATTCGTGGGTCAAGATTCAATTATGACACCCAACTATAAGGAAGTGAAAAGCACAAGTTTACAATTAAGAAAAAATAATGTAGCAAGCCGGGATAATATAATTGCTGAATTACTTATTTATGATAGCACAGATTTATTTGTATGAGAAGATTTTATACTGATCGTTAAATTATGGGAAAAGGCAATAATACCTAGGGATTGGTTTCAATCTGACGCGATTCTGCTGTATAAAAAAGGTAGCAAAGAGATCTATAAAAATGATTGTGGTATCATACTGTCGAGCATTGCCCATAAAGTTTTGTCAACTTTAATTAAAAATAGATCAGTACAATACTCAGAGCACCTTCCAAGCAACCACTAGTAGGGTTTCAGATATATTATATATGGCCTGTAAAAAATCATATGAATGTAATGCAAACCTACATTTGATTTTCATCGATTTTAAGCAAGACGTAACTCAATAGACAGAAACAAAAAAGTGCAAGAATTAATTGGATTAGGAATATCACTGAAATTACTTAGACTTGTGAAAATGATTTTCCAGAGTGGTCTAAGCAGTTGAGGTGAGGCGCGGACTGTGATGCGAACGAACCCGGGTTTCATTCTCGGAACTCTCTGATTCCTGGCAGGTAGCCTACTCGGTCACTGAAAATAATTGAGTACCTGTGCTCGCTTGAGCAAGGGGTAATAATGACGGTCGTCTAGGCCGCGATGCTTGCCACATTGCCCCACATCAGAGATGGTGCGTGACGACCGGGCAGTAAAGTCGGACTTATGAGAGCCTTAACCTCTCAGTTCGCAGGCCGTGCTTCCACGAGGGGCGTTAGAGCCTTACCATTATTATTATTATTATTGTGAGAATGAAGACCAATACAGACCAAGAATACACCGTAAGATTAAAAAAGATTTGAATGGTGAAGACATTGTAATCTTCATAGAAGCTCAACGTATAAAATGGTTTGGGCACATCATAAGATCAAACGAAGATAGATTGTTGAAGAAGATGACACAGATTCCTGACCTGCAAAGCAGAGGTTGGCCAAGAAAAAAATGTAAAGTAGACCTCAAAGTAATTGGAGTTAATAACTAGATAGAGAAGTGTATAATCGAAGTGAATGGAAAAAATAGTGATTACTGCTAAAACATACCCACAATTATAAAACAATACTAAAAATAAATATAAACTAAAGTGTTTAAATTATACTGTAAAGAAACTTATTTAAATGAATCTTTACACATTTCTCATATAATGGGCTGTAATACAATTGAATTGCTGTGCCGTAAAAGAAGAAGACGTGTAGCGTTAGCACTAGCATGAACTAGTTTGCAGATGCACATAAAGTCCCATGCGGATTTTTACTTCCATGATTAATCCACATTTTGGCCTTTGCAGTGATATGTATAAGTTCAGAAATAAATTTGAATGCATAAGCAAAATTGTGTTAGTCTTATTCTATTTAGATTTTTCATATAGAGAAGATGGGTCTATTCTGGAGCAGTTTGTGTAGTTCACGAGACAACCTAATTACGAATTTTGATAGATCGGTTTCATATGAGCTTTTTGTGTTCTTTTCATTGGTTGTGACTCAAGTAATATAATACCTGAGAGACAAGAAAACAGGTTATTTTAGTGGAGTTTATTTTTAAGCAATGAGATAATTGATAACAATGGAAACTGCATCCACACATCCAGACATGATTAATTAGAACTACTGCAGAAAAATTCCTCCATCATGTCGTTTCTTCATGAAGTCTTTTTTAGGAACTTCTTTGGAATTTCTTCCTCTTGCAAGTTCAGATACATCATCCGAAAGGCGCTGTCGAAGGTAGTGTTTCAGCATATGCCTGCTCCTGGAATGAGTGGAACAAACATTTGCGCTCTTTGTCGTCAGCGCTGTGTGATGAAGTAAACAGTAAAATGCTGACTACCTTCAAACCAGAATCAACTTTAGGCTCACAGAGAAGTGTAGATATGCTGCAAAAAACTTTTGCAACTCTTATAGTTGAGGTGTTTAGACAGGTTAGTAAATAAATTAATGAATTACTCATTAATAACTAATCTTACTGTTCATTTGCAGGTCTTTAAAGAGAACAACTCAAATGCTTTGAATGGGCACGACTGATAGCAGTCAGCCACCTAGCAAGAAACAAAGGGTTGAATTTGGGATTCCAGCAGTTATAAGTAATATACAGGACAATAAAGAATGGCCCTGGTAAATATATTTTTTTATAAAAAGTTATTTGTTACTGAATTTTTTTTTAGGATTAATGTTCTCACTGAATTACTAAATAAGTATCCTGATATGATAGGTGCAGCTGAGTTCGATTGCTTGTTGCGTACGCTGTCTGCTTACCAAGCAGAGTGTAAATATTCAAATGTGCGCTACCACTTATATTGCTGTTTAGCTGTTCTAGTGGAGGTACAAGATCACATTGATGTAACAGGGTATAATGAAACGTTAAATTCGTTGTGGGCAGTTATTTTGGACTGCACTTTAAGGTAACTTTTTGTTTTCTGGTTTTAAGCTTACATTGAAAATATGAGGGCGAGTTAAATAAGAGTGAAAATAATTATACAAGTTCGAGGTTGATATGACCTTTTTTGAAGGATCTACAAAGTTCTATTAATTTGGTCTAAATTTCATTTTTTGTTCTTGTCCTCACCTTTTTAAAACTGCCATCTACAAATTGAAATGTCATCTTGCAGCTCTGATTTCAGATTAAATGCCAGAAAAATCACATAGACCGTATGGAGGATGTAGCACACATTTTATGTTTTATTAAAACATTGGGTGACGTTGTTGGAAACGTAAAGACAAGCATTATTATAGTGTAAATGTAATTTAGGGCGATTTTGTTAAATATGTTTGAGGAATGATGAAATTCCAGTAACTTCCATCAGATGAATTTATTTTATCGGCTTATGTATTCTGCATATTACTCTTATGCAATTTGCCCTTTATCTTTTATCGTTACTTAATTGATATGTTTTTATTTTCCTATTTTATTGTATTTTTAGGGCGGTAGGATTGAATGAAAATGAAGAGCAGACTCATAAACTGTTGCAGAAGCTAATTATGAAACAGAAAACTTTAAATTCAGGGCAGCTCTTCAGAATGTACATGTCGGAGGTCATCAATATCACTAAATACAGCCTTTATACCTTACAAGTCGCCTGCATGCGCTTTGGTTTATCAGAATCCTCCACTGCAGACAGTGACAAAAGGAAAGCACTGATAAAATGGATTATAAACTGTGATGGGAAGTGCACTGAAGTATATGCAGAAATGATTATGGCTAAGGTGTTAATTTCTTTGACATTGAAGCAGTGGTTGAAAGTGATTGAAAATGCACCTGGGCCTCACAGCAATACCCCCCAGGATTTAGAAATAATTCAAGATCTTTATTTAGTCACTTGCTTTGACACTGACCTTGTTCTGCATAAAGCTGATGAGATAATCAACTCAGAACATTGCAGCGAGGGCTGTTCTGTCTACTTGGATACTTTTGGTCATTTGATTGATGCTTTATATGAATTTGCTGAGTCAGTGCTAAGTTTTGAAACAAAACCCAGTGGAGCAATTAAGAACACTATTAATATAATAATGTTATTAGTTAACAGCTTAACTGTTATGATTCAGAATCACTTAGTGTATGTAAGTGATTTAGATGATAATAAGTTAATGCACACGGTCTATTCGTTACTTCAAAAGTGTTGTACTTCCTTAGTAGTACTATTAGAGAAGTTGAATGAAAGGAATGGCTATGAAAGATACGGTAAGACTATCGTAGATGTTTTTAGAGAAATGGAGAAGCTGTTCACCATGAATTTGCATGAAGCTTTGATATTGGAAGTCAGAAGAAGTATATCTGTAGATGTAATTAAAGCTTTTTTTGGTATATTGCATGGAGGTGATAAGGAAAACGGTAAGTGTTTATTGTACCTGAAAATATAAACATTAATAGACATATAGGATATAATTCTAATAATAATAGTTCCCCTTGAAGGCCCTTTGGGGTTGTAACAGAATAGGTCTGCTACAATCTAGAGCCTATAGTACACAAGGGTAGTAAGGTGGCTAGCGCTACGTATCGACCGCCTATTATTACCCCAGAGTTTAACCTCCAGGTACTCGCTTATTGCAGCCTGAGTTGAGCTGGGCCGTAAAAATACCAACGATTGAATTGGTGAGAGCGGGATTTGAACCCGCAATTCTTGATTTTGTAATCTAGCGACCTATCCACTAAACCACCACGGCTCCATAGGATATAATTGGTTTATATATTTATATAACAGCAAACTATAGAAGTAACATTAAAAAAAGATTTTATTAAGACAAAGTACAATGAAAAGAAGCCTAATTCTTAGTCAAAGTCTTTTATACAAATTATAGCATTTAGCTAATGAAAGTATCAATGAAAATTTATAAAATGCTATTTTTCCTTGAAGTAAGTGCTCATTTATACAAGACGTTTCATATTTTCCAACCTCTTCAGCTCCTGTATTAGTTCAATGTAACAAGGAAGAACTATCTCAGCCATTTGGGATAATGAATGAAGTTATGATGGAACCATTGCTGAACATCCTTCAGTATTTGTTTTGAGTTACCTTTTTAGAAGATGAATGAGTTACACACAAAAGCAGCATATTCACAAGAATGTGTATGTGGCTGTTCCACACAACATACTATATTGTATTGTTTGTACCAAACAGGACAAACATCATTTAACTAGAGTGTTTCCTAGAGTGTCATACTACAAGAATCTAATGAAAATGGTCATGTTCTCCGATTTCCATGGTGTCTTTAACGACCATTTGCAAAATTGCCCATGCCCATTGGCGTTTTTTAAATAAAGAAAAATAAAGAATATTAGCAATAGTAAATGCTGGGTTTTTCTTGTAGACCCACATGGTGTTTCTGTTGGTTGTGGTATCTGTAACTTGAGGTCTTTTGAGGTGCTTCTTTTTTACCATGGCCCTGTAAATCTTACAGTACAGCAGAGTTTTTTTATGGTCTATCTGTTTTTGACGGTTTTCTAAAAGTATATGAATATGGTGAAAAGTAAAAAATTAAAAAATTTATGAATTGGAATTGTCTGTGTACAATATATTCAGGACGGGATTATTTAGAAATAAATTCGAGAACTTGAAATACTTCTCAAAAAGTTATCGTTGAGAAAACAAAAGGTATTTTGTTTATTGGTAATGTGGTTTACTTTTTATAATTATATTTTTATATTCTTAACTGGTTCATTACTGTGAATTGCAAAAAGTTTTATAGAATATTACTGAGCACACTAGAGATTGTTCAATTTGTTTAAGTTGCATGGTTTGCTATAGTTTTCTTTTTGAACTTTCATTAGGGAAAAACTAACTTATAGTAAGACATGCCTGGCCTGCTAATTAATTAATCTGCAAAATAATGCTGTAACTAATTGCTAACATCAACATTGCCACCATCCTGCTTAAAATGAACTTACAGCATTTATAGTTGTTTCAGTATTAGGAAAGATATGACATTGTATCCCACTGTTACCGTTTCAATGCACGCCCGAATTATCACAAGGACAAAACAACGTAAAATGCTTCTTTATCTGGGCACGTATAGGTCAGTTCTAATGTAATGCCAGAAAAGTTTTATCTTTCTCAAAACCATGGCAACACATATTGTGGGAGAACTTGTTTTTTAAAAATGGTTACAAATTCAAAAGATTTTTGTGAATTTTTCCTAAACCTCTCTTTAACATCAGCAAGTGTTGGCTGTCCTTGAGACTGATCATCTTACTAATTTATTTGTCTTAATGTCACTTGTACTCATTGTTACAGAAATTCACATTTGAACTTCCACCACCTTTATATTTCTACCTATAAATTTGTAAGCATCATAATGGGTTGATAGGCACCGTAGGTATTTTGTTCTGAAAATATCAAACTAAATGTTACTATGATGAAAAAATAATGTGTGGTGTGATGTAACTTGGCAGCTGATAAGAGTGAACTGTAATGCCAATATGCGAGGATGGCTTTACTGGACGGGTCATTTGGGAGTTAAACATTAATGAGTGGGCACAGTACATTGTGTGATTATCGCATTTACAATGACCGAGTTAGTAGAGTAGCAAATCTGCATCATTTATTTGGAGGAAACATTGAGATAAATCAGGTTTTAGGGAACATTGCAACGAGTGCAGCACGATTAAAGATCCAGTATAAATGAGTCATAGATGCCCAGGAATCTGTTAAAAATGTTTCATGTTCTGAAAGATCGGCAACGATAGAGTACTGTAAAATGTTGAATGTGTACTGACTATAATCAATAAGGATCAGCACATAGAAGATGAACTGCCCTACAGTTCAGATTTGTTGCCCTATAACTTTTGGCTATATCCAAAGCTTAAATTACTTTTGACAGGTGATGAAATTTATATCAATCAAATCTAAGGACTACTTTACTAGCCACATCAATTGGGAGTTAGACGCTGGTGTATGAACATGTATAGTGTGTGATTGTTATATTTATAATGATTAAGTGAGTAGAGCAACAAATTGCATCAAAATTTGTATGAAGTTGCAACATTCATCTACAGAAACTATATGGATGATCCAGAAGGCTTTCAGAAATTATAAAACAAGTGCAGCAATAATAAAAGTAACTGTTGATGATATTTAGACCATTACAATAAAGTCGTTTTTTGCGATCCTAACGTAGGACTTTTTTCGGAGGTTTGATATAGTGAAAATGTAGAAAAAGCATGAGAGTCCATGGTGCTTACTTTGAAAAGGACAGACTATGCACAAAGTTTCTTGTATCTTGTACTATTGTAATTACCTTTTTTTGTGTTACATGGTTTGATGCTTTTGGCATAGATCACATAAGCCTTCCACATTTATTGTAAATAACTATCTGAAACAAAACCTTAAGGAATAATTACATTAATTTTAATAAATAAAAAAATAAGGATAGTATCAGATATCCTGTGAATAATTACCCAAGTAGATGAATAAAAGTGCTACTTTTAAAAGTCACTGTAGATCTACTTTATTGGTTTCTGTAGTCAATATTATGTATTTTTATTTTTTGGTTGATTGAAAATTTTTAAGTTTTAATCTCTCGAAGTTTTGAAGTACTTGGGCGATAGCTAGTTTAACTTCAGAATGCAGGTTTAGATGTTTGTTTTAAATTTTTTATATGTATTAACAAACAGTCCAATTATTAGCTCTATTTGTATGCAGAAGCACTTTTTATATCTGAATTTCTGTCATGGTTTCTATTGTTTTCTTGTTTTTTCAGAAGAAACATTTGAAGAATCTCAAATAGAAGATCGATCTAAATACTACTTTGAGTTGAGAGCTGCGGCCCTAAGCCTGCTGTGTAAATTTGCCTGTGTGCCTAGTCCAAAATGCGAATTCGATACTCAACAGCATGCACTGGCAGCACTTGCTGACTTGGATTTTGGCCTGGAAGATCCTCTAGAGTGCAAACTGGTAAGTTTTTTATTATTAAATATACATTTATTGTTTGAGCATAAACTGCTTTGTTGATAATTACGTCGATCCATAATTTTATTTAAATCTAAGTTGCTCATTTGAATGTGTACATTTTTGTCACTCACTTTTACCATACTTCACACGATTTATCTCAAAACTCCAAACTAAGAATCAAAATTACTTCTGATTTGTGACAAAATTATTTCGTGGATTTTTAAAAATTTAATGTGACTGATTAACTGATTTGTACTTTTTATTAGTCATACACTAATCAGAATATGAATTTTGTCTTTAATAACATGTTTCAGTAATGGCGATATTTTTAAGGACAATCATCAATCAGTTTTTCAACAAATTCTTTAGGTAAATTGCGTTTTAGGATTGATGTTAGCTGTTTTAACGATTTTAATTTTTTTACTGCTAATTTCTGCTTCATAAAGGCCCAGATATTTCTAAAGGGGTTTGCATCAGGATCTGTAGAGGGGTTAATGTAATTGCGCTCCACTGGTTGCAATCTTTACTGCATGCTTTGGGTTGACATCTTCTAGTAGCAGTCGATTTCTAGGATGTTCTCCAAGTAGTAAAGTTCAATCTTAGATGCAATCTCATCGATGGTCAGACACCTGTCACTCTCAATAAATTGTTGAACGCGGACGATGTTTTCGTTGGTGATGCTGGTGCAAGGTCGGCCATCATGGCTTTCATTTTCAACATTCTCACGACCCTCCACGAACTTTTTGTGCCATGCGAACACTCTAGCTCGTGACAGTATTTCTTCCTTGAACTGCGCAGTCAATTTCCTCAGGGTTTCAGCCGGTATTACACCTTCCGTGGCAAGAAATTTAATGATAATGCGCTGCGCAATTGACGACGGCACCTCCTGCTCAGACATTGTCACGACGGGTACTGACAGGAACGAACGAAATCGTCCGCCTGCTTCCCCCACTCTTGACATCCCTACCCAACATCTGACGAAGGAGAACTCTCGCGCGTTAATATTGCGCGCACAAAATCAAAAGTATCGTTTATATTTGATTCACCATTGTATATAAATTCCGTTTCATAGCGTTCGTCTAAGTCTTACGGTTTTCATTTGCCATTGTCTTTGATTAGCCCAATCACTAGGAAACAAATTTCACTCAGAAACTGCTGTGTAGATACCACTTATTCATGTAGTAGTTTTAGGTCGACCTCTCTTTTGATGGTGCCCACAGAAGCACCTGTTTGGGAGTTTTATTTCCATCTATTTGTTGGACGTGACCATGCCGGCAGATCTATTTCTGTTTTACGTTCTCCACTATTGATTTTTCAATGGCTATCATATTTTTAATTAATTGATTCTGAACTCTATCCAGACGTGAGATATCAGCTGATCGTCTACAGAAGTCTATTTCTATCATTTTTAATTCATTTTCTGTAGCTGAGTTCGTTTGCCATACTTCACATCCATATAGGTCGATATTTTAGTTCATGGGATTCCCATACTATGACATTTGTTTCTCTACTGCTGTAGTGCATAATTTAAATGACGTTAATAAAGTAGGGGTTAAGGAGCAACTTTGTCGAAGACTTTTTATTATTTAGAATATTGCAGGTAGCAAATTTCCATTTTATTCTTGCCACCGAATTCACATATAGATGTTTAACAGCTTGGATTATTGTATTGTTAATCGCTGTTTGTTCTATTTGCCACAGTTTATGGATGGGTTCACTGTTATAAGCTTTAGTTCAGGCATCAAGAAGTAAATGAAGTTCTCTGTTGATGGTTAGCTTCTTCTCAGTTACCTATGTTACATAGAAAATATCATCAGTAATGAAATAACCTGCTCTAAATCCTTTTTTTTTCATATTTTTTGTCCTTTTTTGTATATTGCAGTAATCCATCCCATCTTCCAGTCTTCTGTACTTATCCTCTATTTAAATATCTTTGGTAGAGGTTTATTAATGGTTTTGTTAATTCGTTGAGTCCATATTTGATTAGTTCTGCTGGTATACCTGCAGACCCATATGCTTTTTTATTTTTCATAGATGGTATTGCTTTTTTTACTACTTCTTTGGAAAGTTGGGTGTACTTGTACTTGGTATGTATCAGGTATTGTTATCTTTGTTCAGTTAGTTCTTGTTCATAATGCTTTTCTTATTTGTCTATATCTATTAGAGGTAGACTCAATATTTTGACGATTTAATTCCTCCTAAATGCATTTCTTCTGTTTTTTCATTTATAGCTGTTTTTTAAATTTGCTAATTCTCTTTTACAATTTATTTTATCTTTATTCGATTTTGAGGAGATCCGTTTGAGGTAAAGTATTTGTTTGTTTTTTTTACATTTCAAAATTATTAGTCCAGTTGAAGTCCTTTCGTCTATGTGTTTTAATGGATTTTACTCCCTACCAACGGCTTCTTTAACTACTGCTCAGATACTGGAAACTATGTGCTTGCAGAGGTCATTATCATTAGTAGGTTTTAAGGTATTATCTAATTTTTGTTCTAATCTGGTCTTACATAGTTCTTGTATGTTGTCTTCTAATAATTTTTTTTTATATTTAACTTGGCCTATTTGATCAGTTTTAGTTTTGGAGTTATTTTTATTGCAGTCTGATTTGTAGTTTTATTTTAGAAAATAGCGATCTGAACCATATTATATTTTTCTGAATACACATGTATCACACATTTTAAGTACCTTTTTGTCTTATGATTATATGTCTATAGTAGATTTAAGTTGTCGAATTTCTTGATATCATACGTATATCTAAAAAAAAAACCCGTTCAGAATTCTCAGTTCGTAATTTTTACGGCAGTTTATAAATCTGTTGCGGTTATGGTTCTCTTCAAATTTATCAATTGACTCCTTTGGTTCCAGTCCAGGTATTCATATTACCCATCGTAATGATTTCAAGCTCAGTTCCTAAGAGATTTCTCTTTAGGTTTGTTTTTCTTTAAGGACTCCACTAAATATGTGTATGTAATTTTCAATTGCTTCTATGCCTTTCCCCTTATTTTTTGTTTTTATTAGAACTGTCACATTCACTTCTATTTAATCTAAACTGTGAGTAATGTCTTCTGCTTTTGCTTGGTAATTTTGAATATTCCATCTTCCAAAATTCATAACACGCTTAGTTTGTTTTCCGTTACTCCGGTCCGTGTTCCGAGACTTGTTTATGAGGTTTTTTATTTTTTATAGCTGGGATGCAAAATCATACGTCTCAACCCCCTTTGGGGGACCTCAGGTGATTTTTAATTGAGGTTTTACTAGGCTAATTGCTTTACTGGACTTTTGAGATTAGCCCTCCCTATTGTGATAGCTCCTCTGTTCTCACAGGTATCACAAATTCATAAATTCTGGTTTGGAGACTATTGGTCTGTTGTCATTCTGTAACCCTAAATAGGAATCCTTACTGGATGCTATCAATCAGAACCAGTTGAATCCAGGTTTTTTTAACGAAGTTGTTACTCCTTTCCCTCTTCCTTTCTCATCCTGGCTTGGGATAGGCAATGGTGGAGTTGCATGCTTTTCTTACAGTTTTATTATTGTTTGGATGAGTATTCCAGTAAAGATTACTAGCCTACCTCTTTAAACAAAATTCACACACACACACACATGTTGCATGTTTTACTATTGTTGCTACAAGATTTTGTCCTTAATTGGTACAGTATGTTGGATCAATTGCGTTTCATTTTACCCATGCCAGTTGCTTTCCAATGTTTTTCTCATAAAGGTTTCTATAATGACTATGATTTATGTAGTTGCTGACTGATAGTGTTTAAAAACACTAATGTTTTTATGTGCTTTTGTCTTTTGTATTTTATCCCTCTTCATCAAATCATTGACTTTTCCAACTTTCCTGTATTGTTTCACCCACTTTCACACAAATAAGCCAATGTATTTCATATGTTTTGCTGTAGCACCACTTCATATTTAGGATTCATATTGATGGTCAACCAAGTGTCTCACTCATTACTATAACGTGCGCATTTGATTGTACTTTTTGAAATTCAAATAACACGAATTACCTTGATTTAAATACTAAATGGTAGTCAACATCTTATCGAACAGACCTTACATTTAAAAGGTAATAATTTAAATCATTTTCAATAAGTTATTACTTATTTGATTGTGTTGATAACAATTGGCCTGAAAATATTAGATTTATGTCTGTAAAGAATCACACGAACAAGATGAAATAAAAATTTCAAATTTTTTTTAATGTATTTATATTGAAGTTGTTTATAAAATGAGCGTGAGGATATCAGTGATTGTACAAATTGTTTTATGGTAATTTGTTATAATTAAAACAAAAATTTCATGACTTTGTTTCTTTAGATTTAGGGTTTAGAATATTTCACACCTTTGCTCTGAACGTTCCCCGACTAATTTATTTTAATAATTTTTATGGGAAGGAATAGAGCAAGTAGTCTTAAAGGTTTTTCACATCCAATTGGAAAAATGTTACTTATAGTAAGTACTAATAAAGACAAGTAAATTTGAAATTTGCTTAAAGTGGCTTTCAAAGATAAGACCTTAGGAAGCAGTGTCTTGTTTGAGTGCTATAGGTGTTTCAGATATGAGACAAGTCGGAACAGAACTAACAAATTTTTCTTGATCAACCAAATTTTTTTACAGGCCTTACGTTTTTTAATTTTGATTCGAAACTGCAATCTTGGAACATTGCCAGATGCTGTATTGGAGAACGTGTTAAGTAGCATCCAAAAATTGTGCCAACTTCATTACACAAACCATGATGTTGCCGTGGAAGTACTGAAAACTCTGTACTGTAAGTATTTAATAATACAGGGTGATTGTCAGTGAATTTATTATTTTGAATCTGAACTATATGAAAAATATTTATTGCGGATCAGTTGAGTAGTGTGTAATATTCCTGTGCTGTAATAATTTTTCGCAAGTCCAATAATTCTTTTTTCTGGGCGTGACCCAGTTTCTGTACTCGCTATGGTATCTACCGAGGACATGATGGCCCAAGCACAAATGTCATCTGGTTGTTAATGCAACGGCTTAAGGAAACTGGATTAATTATTAATGGGCAACGTCAATGTTTTTCAGCAAATATATTAATGTCTGAAAATGTTAATGCAGTGTAATGAGAAATCCAAAATTGCAGTAATGGAAATTTTAATCATCTGTCTCCAGAAAGGACAAAGAGCGCTTATAATTAATTCTCAAAAGGAAATTGTGCATACAGTGAAAGATAGTGGCTTTGCATGGAAAAAGCAAATGCACTAAAGTGACACTCTACATGATCAAAAGTATTTGGACATCTACTGTTCTAGAATCATATGAGATGTATTAATAGGATGTCAGTCCAACTTTAGCATCAGTCATAGCCTGCATTCATTTGGGAAGACTTTACCAGCTTTTGATAGATGTTTATAGGAATTGCCATTCATTCTTCCCAGAGGTTTTCGATGGTTTTGATTTTGGGGCTCTGTGAAGGCCAATTTAAAAGCTCCTAATGAACAGTTCTGGTATTAACAGTGATCCTAGAAACATTTTGAAAATTACGAGTGATCATTGCCACCAAGGACATCCAATTTTTTTAGCATTTGATGATTACACTCATTAAGTTTATGCAGTCTACCACTTAGTTTTGTGGCTGTTTCACATCCCAGATGTTTCCATTGACATCATTTACAGTTGATTTAGACATCTGTAGCAAGGCTGTTATTTTACAAACCGATTTGTTACAATGATGACAACCAATGATCGTACCACATTGAATATCATTTATCTATTCTGACTTGTTGCCTCTTTAACGCACATGTATGATCTACATATTGCTACCTGCACTTTTATCTCGTTCTACGACGTTTCAGTATGCATAACAACTAGATCTACTTCTCCAGAGAGGTGTCTGGGTACATTGCTTAGCAATATTGACAAAAATAATTTTTAAGTTGGTAGGTGCAAGTGTGTAACTGGTAAGAGAGAAATTCAAAAAAAGGTGTCAACAACCTCTTTATAATTCTAAAATGTTTGTGTGGCATTATTAGGTCACCAGTAAGCTTAGAGATCCTACTGGGTGAGATTACCATATTTATGTAATTTTTCTTATGAAATTTATCTGAGTATAACTGCCTAAACACTGTTGATGTTTTTAAGGAAGATATACGTCGTGAATTATCATTGACGTATTTTTGTTAACAGTGCTAATGTTAACTTGGGGGGAGGGAGGATATTTGTACATAGATCAATGTGCAAATAAAAAACAAACAAACTAAAGCTTTAATACCTTTCAGTAGCTACATGGCTAAAGCTCTTAAATTATTTATATGATATGTTGTATGAGGGTAGATCAGAAAGTTTCTAGCACTAAATTAACAATACAGCTTTTGAGGTAACCTCATATTTATTTAATTCAAACGATTTTTAAGACCTTTTAATTTTTTAGAGAATCAAGAACTCTCTAAAGCTTATTGTCCATTTAAAGCTTTAAAACATCAGTATTTAATAAGTTTTTTTGCAAACAACTTTTTGAAGTTTGGAAACAGGAAACAATTCAAGATGGGCAAATTTAACGAATTGTACGATTATAATAGGTTGGCAACTGGTTTTTGATCGATCTTTCCATAATACCTTTATTTTTTCATCAATTTTGAACAAAGGACCAATTAATAGTCTAAGTAATTATCTTTTGAATCTATGACATCCTGCCACTTGTTGGGAAGCATGTCAATGCCTTGGCGGTACAACTTGATGAGCTTGGAGCGGAAGAAGTTGGTGAGCATTTGGGTCATTTCATTAATGTTCCCGAAGTTTCTGTTGCGCAGCCAGTATTCCATTGACCTAAAGAGTTGGGCGCTCCAGTTTTCCAGCATTTGACAAGTCATCGATGGATTCTCTCCAACAACTGATTTTTCGTGGATGGCAAGCTTTTTGATGAAACAATAATTTTTTGTCTGCTAACTGAAACCTTTTGGCGTTGATTTCTTTGTTTAGTTTATTCAGTAATCACGCATACAGCTTGATTATTACTATTTTATATTGCAAGTAGCCTATAAAATTATTTCCAAAATATGGTAGCCCCCACCTTTCCAGATCACAGAATCCTCTTGGTCTTTACCACTATGAGGAACTTATTTTTGTTTGCAATTATGAAAATGTACGAACTCTTTACTCTGATTGATTTTAATAGATTTATGCATTTGTCTGAAAACTTAGTAGGCATATGAAAGGTGGCACTTCCTAAACACTTGGACCATATGCGTGCAGAACATCATGGTTTTTTGTCTATTTTAGGAACTTTTTGACCTGCGTTTGTAAGTGGCTAGAGCCTGCGGTTGTTATATATTAGCACTTTACTGAGAACACGAATTTCACAAAGACAAGTAATAACTTTATTTCAAAATAAACTTACATTCTAAGTGATTTAAGTGTGCAATGATGTGATTGCTTATGAGGACAATATTGAGATGCATATGCTTTTTATCACCAGTGTGGTGCCTTATCATTAACATTCAGATAGCTTGGGTGCTTTTCTGTGTTTAAAATGTCACCTAATGAGAAAAAAAATTGATAGAGAATGTTACGCAGGTACCTAGATATCTTATAAAATTCCTTTTGAATCAATTTTTTAAAATTACTTTAAATAATCGTGCACTTATTAAATTTTGGCTTACATGCTCACTGACAAAACCGACAGGTCTATATCCACACATTTCCCTAAGCGGTAATGCAGAACTGCAGGAGAACTCTGTAACTTTGCTCAATCCCTTCTACATTCGGCACCACAATTATGGGCCCCAGGTTTCCATAGCACTTGTAGACTGCATGGGGCAGTTGTGCAAGGTATTTCGTTTAAATAGTAGTTAAATGTAAAAAGCCTTACTAAACCTCGACTTTTAGTTGGATCCTTCAGTAGAATGGGCCAGATGGCAAGACAACGAGGAGATTCCAGCGCTGATCCCGCAGTTTTTAAGTAATGATTACCAAGAGGTGCGTTTAGCTGCCATAAAGAACCTTGGTTTGTTGTTTGACAACAGGGTGGACGCAAACGTAAGAGTAACTAGCCAAAACCACATATTTGATGTAATTCATAGGAAGGTAAAAGCAATGTTAGTAATTGCAATATCAGAACTTATTCACTTTATTGCAGTGCATGGAAGTGTTTAATGTGAATGGAAATTTAGATGAAACCCGCCAAGTTGACGAAACTGTTACGCGCACTGCTAGTGCATTGCACACATATGCAGCTGTGGCAGTAGTCAGCGCTATTTTAAGACAGAAATCTTTATTTGCTGTGCTTCAGTTGAAGCATGAGAAGCAACTGAATTTAGGTTTGTTGGTTAGCAACGTGAAGTTAAGTTGTAAATAAAATTTTCTTTTTAGATTCTACACGAAAGGTCTTAGATTTGGTAGCAAAACATCTGGATATTGCAGGTGGTGTTGTCAGATTGTTAGAACTAAATTTAAGCTTCATAATATTGAACTGGCACAATCATGAGTATGACCTAAAGGATTTTCCTTTTACTTTATTGAAGTGCACTTCCCTAATGGAATTGTACACTAAGTACATGGCTGTAACAATTCCTATTCTTATTGCAAATGATTTATCTATCCTGCAAAGCATTTGCAACTATAGTGGAAAGTCTGTTGAGCAAGTGATGGAGGTAAATATTTTTTTACTTACAGTTCTGTTAGTGTCACAATTAATTTTCAGATCTCGTATCCCAATATTATAGCAAAGTGTTTGTTGATATCTGCAGGAGAGGTTGCAGGTGACATTGTCCAGCCAAGTGATATAGATTACAAAGATAAAAGCTTTAAGAACCTAGAACAACTACTTACACATGAAAAAATGGAAGAGCTGATGATGATGAAGCTAGATGAGGTTCTTGCAGCCATATTTTGGCTTTGCTTTGATCCCTGTGATGTTAATAGTAAATTTTCTATTGATTATGTGCTGCCTCGACCACAGAATCCTTTGTTTAACGTTGCTATTCTATTAAAAGCTATTGGACTGATAGAAGTATGAATTTTTATATAAAATAAGGCCGCAGTTTGAAATTAATGTTTCCACTTATGTTTTAGAACAAACACTTGGGTGATGTTAAGCTGATACCATACTGCCTTCTTAACTGCCCACGACAGCTGCAAAAACTTCTTCTACAAATGGTTGCATCCATATACAACTCAACAAGTACTGAAGATAAAGTGAAAGCATTCCACCAATGTTCCATTTTCATGGATCTTATCATTACATACTTGGAAACTAATGATGCTTTGAAAGTTTACTTAATTCGTACAATTTCTTATGTGATTATAAACCTAATTAGAAATAAATATGACAACTACACAATATTGAACATAATAAGCTGCAGATATTTTGCCTTTTTTCTTTCAAAAATACTTCCTGTCAATGCTGGCATATTCCAAGAGTTTTTGGTCAGTTTTGTAAGCATCCTAATTCCAATTGCACAGTGTAACAACGCTGTTGGAGAAGAATGCACTAAGTTACTCAACTTAATGGTTATTGAGCATCAAAATGTATTAGCAGAAGCTATCGTTGGGTTAGATCCATTTCCACAGGAAGCCAAATTCTCTCAGATGCAAGCCGTCTACAACAAGGCTAAATATAATTTGAAGGTTTTCACCCTCGAAGAGGAAATACAACATTTTTTGACGACTAGCACTTTGATGGGTAACAGTGGTTATCGTACAGAAGGCTTGAAGCACCTTAAAAGCCACTTGTCTTGTAATAAAACAGAGCTGAAGGAATTGTATCTCAAATTGTATGATATGCGTGGATTTACAGAAGATTGTCAGAAGAGTGTCTTGCATCGCCTAATATGTGACCTTGTAAAATTATCCTTGTCGTTAAATTTTGATGTAAGCATTTTGGAGATATGTGAAATTGTTCATTGAAATACAAAGTTTATTTTAGGAAAGCAAACAAGCTGCTAAATGTCTTGGTGAACTAGGACCTGCTGATCTACTAACAACAGTATTGCAAGCAGAACAAAAGTACAAGCAAGAGGACTGCAAGCTGTTTGTGCTAATTACAGGATGTGTGGTGGCTTTGCTTAGCAAGTACATAATAGATGTTGACATAAAAGTAATGCAAGTTGCTAGCGAGGCTTTGTATTTCGTGCTGAAGTGGGACCAGGCGGAAGCAGTTTTTGGTAAGTTGTGCTTTGCGGATAAGTTTGGAGGGTCTTACAGGGAATTCTGTGCAGGACTGCAAACAAATTTCGGGCATGAAGAGCTTAAGAAAGAGCACGTGGCCCCGTTTATATCTCATAGGAAAGATAGATCAAAGTATACATTTGATAGTGATGTGAAAATTTTAAATTATGACAGTGTGTGGTATCCAGATGCCAACACAACACATGAAGAGTGGATTGCGATGCTGGTGTGTGTGATGTTGGAGAGCTTTTCTGACAAATCCTACTTGAATTTTTTGGTACCAGTTTGCAAAGCGAAGGTACGCATATTTTCTATATTTAAGTGTTTAAAAAGCAGAAATGTACATTAGTAGTGCTGAACTTGCAGAAATATTGTTATAGCTTTGTATCGTAAGTTTTGCAATTTAAA
The DNA here is from genome assembly GCA_036346155.1 of Sinelater perroti. Classification (NCBI taxonomy): domain Eukaryota; kingdom Metazoa; phylum Arthropoda; class Insecta; order Coleoptera; family Elateridae; genus Sinelater; species Sinelater perroti. The sequence goes on along the minus strand of JARFIY010000370.1, from coordinate 14,291,855 downwards.
TGACCGTATAAACTGTTTAACAATTGAAGTATATCTTCCCATTAAAAAATTACTTGGTTTATTTTAAAACAGATGTCAGCATATTTAATAAAATCTTAAAAACACCTTAGTGTGAGGAGGTGAAAACTGATGCATTTTGACATGAATCTAAGTGGATTATGAATTATTCAGATTAAAGAATGTGATTTGATAAAGGCCTAATGAAATTATGAAGGTATAATGGGTTTTGGGTTGATTTTAAATAATAATACAGAAGTGGTGCAAGGTAAAAAATATTTAAGAAATGTATTATCTATTGTTATATCAGTCACTCACATAAAAGATATGAGGAAAATGCGTTTGCATTTCTGGAATAAACTAGATCTTTGTCCCGGATTGGATATGATCCTTTGCGAAAAATAAATTTTCTACATTTCTTGGTTTTCTTATGCTTGTGTTCTATATTGGTATTAGATCTTAAGTAATTCCATATCCTCCATTTGTTGTAGATGCTTTTTCAATTGTTGCTTATGCCCTTTTATTTCGTCCATAATATTGAATATGTTAATTTATTCTATTTCTTGATTTCTCTTTATATTCTTAAAATCTCTATCTACTGTCATGATTCTACATTTGCTGTATTTAGTGATTATTCAGCATTTTCTACCATTTATAAAGTTTGGGACACTTGCAATCAAAGGGGTAATGAAGCACAATATATGAGGAGTTTTCCATTATCACTGATTTAGATCTCTTATCTAATACCGACTTTCACCACTAACTGGCGGGTCCAGAAATTCTGAATATTGTTTTGAAAGATTGAGTGACCAAACCTAACGGGAGATAAGATTGGAAACAAATAAAAGCAGCATACTGAGAGTGGTCTCTTCTACAAGGAAAAATAAGACTTACTTTTACTACAGCATATACAATGAAGTGGATAGTGCGACAGATAAATGGAAAACATTTTGTTAACGGAAAACTTATAATATTACATAAATTAACTGCATTAAAGCCTTGTGCTTCGTATCAGTTTTTACGTATGTATAATTATGGAAAAAAATTGTTGATATTAATATGAGTAATTTTGACTTTGATTGGGAGAAGGTTATAGTCAAACTCAATAAGGTATTACTAAAATTTGAAAAAAAATTTAATTCCATTTAAAGCATTGTAACAGTGCTACAAGTCATTGTACTAACAGAATTTTTTGTTTACTCTCTTAGTATATATGTCAGGTGCTTTAAGAATGATATTTTAACTTTAAATAGCGAACACGATAACTTCTATGCGCTATTCATTGATGAACTAATCGATTTGCAATAATCAAAAAGGAGTCTAGGAACAAAAATACTTAAGGAATACAAGGAAAACTTACAGAGTTAACATTTTTAAGGCAAGATAATGGAGGGTATGTTCTAAGATTTTCTCAGCACAATTGCATTGATGTAAGGTGCACATTTCACTTCCAAGTCTAAACTCCACACTAATATGGAAGTTGTGATCAAGGCGTGTAGTGCCAGTATGGCTGAGCGGTTGAGATGGTGTGAATAAACCTGCGTTTAATCCTGGGATGAGATGCTGTACGGGTGGCCTACTTAGTCGCTAAAAATAAAGGGCAATAATGCAGTCGTGCGGTGCTTGCTACATTGCCTCGCATTAGAGATGCTGTACGATTACTGGGCAGTGAGGGCGAACATACAGGAGTCTTAACCCCTTCTCAGTTCACAAGCTATGCTGTTGCGTGGAGTGTAGAGCCTCATCATTATTATCAAGGTGTATGCCAATGATTTTGGATGTTCATGGTATAAAACCGTGACCTAGATTCCAGACATTAGAGGAGCAGGAATCTTGCTTTCAGAATTTCGTTATTTCTGTATGTTGTTAATATCTGTAAAAATAGGATTTATATTAATTATATTTTAATTTTTTGAAAATGTGTTGTCTGGAAAAGATACATATAAATCAGAGCTGGATCTGCAACTTATCTCCTTCAACTATTGTTATAAGTTTGCTTAGTAATTTTGGGTTACCAATCAACTGAATACTAGGCTATACTTCATTGGAAATTTTAGTGCCAACATTTAAATTGGAACGTTTACATTTGTCTGCAAATTTTTTGAAATCTTTCAAAACTATGTTTGATTCTTCAGCCAAAGGTTTGTCATCAAGATAAAAAGGAACCAATTCAGACATTAATTTTTTAACTATGGGTTGAATTGCAAGAAAAATAATATTGGACCATATGAGTTACCTTGATGGCAACCAATAAGTGGAGATATTGTTCTTGATACATAAAATAAAGTTAATGATCTCTAAAATGGTTGGTTTAAGAATGGGAGAAACAGACAAAACTTGTGTTAAAAAAATTTTGGAAAAATTGACTAATAAGGTACTTTTGGAATTGTCCTTTGTGATGTGAATCACTGTTTTGTAGCCAGTTTTGGTACTAAAATTATTATATCATTACTCATTAAGATTGTTGTAATAATTAATGAAAGGAGCTTATGAAAATTACATTTTCTTATAAGATTTCGCCATTTTATTCTCATGCATATTACAGGTCGAATTTGCAGAACGTCTCTTTCCGTTTCTCGTGTATATGATGCTGAATGCACGTTCCGTGGGCAACGCAAACTGCGTCCAAATGCGACGTTTCTTTGAAATCCATTGGATTTTGCGACTGGAAGGCAATGAGGGTTATAACATTGCTACGAACAAAGCCTCCGTGCAGTGCATGCTGGATGCGGTTCAATTTGTGCGTCTGCGTAGTAACCTCAAAGATTACAAAACTGCTGCTTGCCTTGACTTGAACTACTTGCACGTCGCACGGGCTGCGCAATTCTGCACGGCTCATTTCACTGCGCTACTGTATGTGGAGCTGTGGTGTCAAGAGAAGTTGAAAGAACTGCGGCAGACCCTCAGTGAATCTCGTGGCGGATCAACTCAAATGTCTGGCGGCCACACACCCTTGGAGGTTATTTTTCATCACGAAGAGGCCAGCGTACGGCAAATTCTTCAAAATATTTTAAGAGAGGTTGCTATTGATTGGTATTCCTTAATTTTTCTTATCTAAAATATTTTATTTGTAGAGCTACAAAATGGTAGGCGAACAAGATGCTTTACGTATCTGCGAAACTGTCGGTCTCCTAGACAGTCAGCCACAGGTGGAGTATTATGAACACCTGCAACATTGGGACCAAGCGGCGCTCTATTACGATATTGAAGTATCCCAGGGAAATAATGCCTGTGTGCCAAAGTTATTCGGGGCCTTAAAAAATTGTAGCTTCTATCAGCTACCTATGAAGTATGAACATTATGATGAACCACAGTTTGAATGTGCCTGGCGGTTGAGCAGTTGGAACATCAACAAATCAGAAGCAAGCAAATGGGACAGCTTTGAAAAGCATCAATATTTTGCCTTGAAGGCGCTGCATGACAGTGATTTGACCGCTTTGAACACTTCTGTAGAGAGCGGTCGCAGGTTTGTGATAAACACATTAAGACATGCGAGCTTGGAAAGCAGCAAAAATCTTTATGAGCCTCTGAGCCAACTACAGTCTTTACTTGAATTGGAGGACTCCTTTGAGGCAAAGCTCAGCGGATCCTTAGAAGATGTTATGGAAAAATGGAATGCTCAGGATCAATTAAACAGAAATGAATTTCACTATATTGAGCCAATTAAGGCGCAAAGGCTGGTGATAATGAAGGATCTAGTGGAACGTTATCCGGATACGCCTAAAGACGCTTTTGTTCAAATGCACTTGAATTTGGCTGGTAATACGTTTAATTTATTGCTTGATTTGTTCAGTCTTAAAAAAATCTAACAGTTCAAATTGTTTTTAAGAGTTGGCAAGGAAAGAAGGCCAGAATAACGTAGCGAACCGTGCTCTTGGAAATTTGTTGTATATTGATAATATAACACCAGAAATCAAGAATAAAATTATGATGGAAGAGGCTCGGATGTGGTGGGGACAGGACAAAAACACGGCACGCTATATTCTTCGAAATCTGCTCAACAAGGAACCTAGTCCAAGGTTGTTTACTTCAGAACATTTTTGAAAAAAAGCGTGTGACTTGGATAATTTGTTGCAGGATACATGCATCTGCTCTGAAACTTGGTGGATCCTGGATGATTCAGACTTGTTCGGAAAATCCTCAAACCATTATCTCCAACTATTTCCAACAGTCGTTGTCAATTATGCGAAGTTTAACAAAAACGAATGCAGATTATGAGAACATCTATGACACTTATGATGTGTTGGCTAGATTTGCTGACTCTCAATATCAAAGGGTGAGTCTTTTAATTTTTAATTCAGTGGGCCTAATTAATGCTTTTAGGTGTTGGATTATATTAAGTCTTCAGTATTTGAGCGTAAGGTACAGAATATGGAGAAATCTAAGGAAACAGCCAATGGTATTGGGAAGTGTACTGGGAAAAAATTGACCGAGGATGAGAAACGCGCAGTACTTGTGCAAACGCGCCAAAATAAAATAGATGACAATGAAATAAATTCAACATATAAAGAAAAAAATTTGTACCTGATGCTAGCTTTGAAGTATTACATTTGGAATCTGCAACATAGTGATGTTGTCAACGTGCGAATCTTTCGCATCTTATCATTGTGGTTAGAAAATCGCAACAACACAGATGTAGGGAATTTATTAAGTGATAACCTACCAGCCTTGCCTAGTTATAAATACATTCCCATACTACCACAACTAATTCCACATGTAACCAGCAGTGAAGAGGATTTGTTAGGAAATCAAATTAGTACAATTATTGGTAATTTTGCTTATTAATTGTATTATAGTTTTTATTATTATACATGATTTTAGAGCGTTGTATCAGTGATCATCCACACCATACATTGCCCTTTGTTTTGGCATTAGCGCACTCTAACAAAGATAGAATTTTTAACAAATCTGCAACCAACACAACTTCTAATGAACCGAGAGTTGCAGGCGCTACAAAATTGGTTGCCAAATTTAAGAAGATGCAACTTTTCAAGCAGCTCATTAACAGAATGGAAAAGATGTCAATAGCTCTGATAGAGCTGGCATATGTAGATGAGCGGAAGCATGACAATAAGATCCCAGACTCTTGCTTGATAAGGAAAATAGAAAACTTTGAAGATGTGTTGGTGCCTACTGACCTATTAGCTGTCAGAAAGAATTGTGATTATAATAACATTGTTGGTACGTTTTCATAATGTTATGGTTGCAACGCAACTCCAAGATGGTTTTTAGGAATCAGAAATTTCAGCCGGACTTTTACTTTGGTTGGTGGCCTTAATGCGCCGAAACGCATCTCCTGCATGGGTACAGATGGACGTAATAGATGGCAGTTGGTAAAAGGCAGGGACGATTTACGTCAAGATGCTGTCATGCAGCAAGTTTTTAGCATAATGAATGGACTATTTACGTCTAATAAACAAACAGCCAAGCTTTTAATTCGAACTTACAAGGTTTAATTGTTCTTATTCGTATTTAAGCCTTATAACTATATTTTATGTTTAGGTTGTGCCACTTTCTCAGAGGAGCGGTATTTTAGAGTGGGTGCCAAACAGTATGCCCTTGGCAAATTATCTTACAGGGGAGAATGGTAAGCCTGGTGCTCATCAGTTGTACAACCCTGATGATATGATACCTTCAAAATGCAGGACTGAATTTGCAGTTAGTTGATTTTATTTATTCAAATTTTGCCTTCCTACATTTTAATTTACAGAAAATTGCCAAACTTGAAGATCCAAAAGAGAAACTGCGTGTCTATTTGAAGATATGCAGCCGGTTTTACCCTGTCTTGCACAAATTCTTTGAACATTCATTTTTGGAGCCCGCCATGTGGTACGAACGTCGGCGAGCTTACATGTACAGCGTTGCCACATCTAGCGTATGTGGCTATATTCTTGGGTTAGGAGATCGACATATGACAAATATTTTAATTGATAAGAAGACAGCTGAAGTTATTCACATTGATTTTGGTAAGCCGAAATGTTTGTTGTGTTTAACTGTTAATTTGATTACTGTTGCAGGCATTGCATTCGAGCAGGGCCGAGTGCTTCCCACTCCTGAGACTGTTCCATTCCGCCTTACACGTGACATAGAAGCTGGCATGGGTGTATTGGGAATTGAGGGTGTTTTTCGGAAGTAAGATTTTTATTAAATAGTTAATTTAATGTTCTCTAACTATTGTGGCAATTCCATAGTAGTTTGTATATAGTATGTGAAGTTATACAAATTGAGGTACAGAGTAGGATGATACAAAACTGCTTTGCGTTAGACATGATTTGCACCTCAATTCTCACTTGCAGTTTTTTTATATGCCACATGGGTCTATGTTGCTTGCAGCCTTTCTATTTACATCTGGCCTTATTGTTTTTAATAGATATTTTTTCAAGTAATTTTTGATTAATTTTTTTTCTCAGAAACGATGATATATAGGGCTGTCCCTATCAAGGTTTTTCACCAGTTGATGTTTTACTTTAAAATGTAGGAACTACTCTATATGCTTGCTTAAATATTTGAAATGTTTTCTGTAGTCTTTATTAACTTACAACAAAATTTAATTCATTCAGTGGTTTTTCTATTGCTTAAAACTTTTTTGGGACCTTTTTTTTTTAATCTTGTGCAGTTCTGTTAGCATTTTTTTTCAACTTAATAGACTTGAGACATGGGCTTTTTAATCTCATTTTTAATTTGGGAAATAAGTCTGTTGGTGTTGTGAAATTACCATTGCCTTGTGTTTCATTAGAAAATTTTTTAAAAATTTTTACTTGAACCTATGTATAGGCACAGTGTTAAGCATGACCATTTATGAAGTGTTTTAACCATTTATTTGTCTAAATTCAACTAGTGCTAATTTCCATGTGGTTCTTAAGATTTTCATCGTCTTAATAAAAGTTCAATTTAAAATGAAATTTCACACAAATTTATTGCTTCAGAAAATTGGATAAAACGTGGAGGCTTAAGCCATGCATGGTACATTGGTTGTAAATTGCTGTGGTGAGATCTATGGTCAAGGTTTAGTATAGTGGCCTAAAGTAAGGCAGGGGCAAGTTAAATTGGATCTGATTAGACTCCAGAGACTTGCCTGTCTATGTATTACAGGTGCAATGAAACACACTTTAACTGCCTTAGAAATTCTACTAAGCTTGTGCCCTTTAAACATTTTAGTCATAGTTAAGGGTGGCTTCTATAGGTTGAAATGTAACGAAAATAGGAAGTCACCTTAGCTTCCCATTATATCAGGATAACAAGAATTTTTATAAACGTAATTATTGGAAATTGGCAGTGATATTAGGCCAGCTAGGTAAAATTTTAATGAATCTTTAAAAATCCAACTTGATTAAAACGAAAAGGCTTTTACATAAATATTGTTAGGCAGGAAAATTAGTTTGGGACACAGACGGTTTTAAAACTGACAGTGGAAAGAAGTACTTGGGGGGGGGGGGGGATGAATAGCCTCAATTTAATTTATATGCATTTCTGGGGTAATATGTTAGTGTTCCAAGAGAAAATTCACGATATAGACGTTTCTGAGTAATAACTTAAATTGGAACTGTCAAGGTAAAGACAACAAAGAGCCGGGTTGCAATATAAGCCCTAATAATTAATAGATTAATTCTAAATTGTTCTAAGAATCTCTGCAAATCTTATAACCATGTGAAATCATAATATAATTACTGTTATGTGGGAGCCAAGGCAAAAGAGTATGAAAGAAATGAAACAGTCGTACTATAATATACACTAACAGACGTATGGATAATAAAAAAAAATTGTTTTATCAAAGATTAGAAAATATTTGTAAAAAAGTACCAAGGCATAACATTATTATCTAAACACCTTAATGCATAGATAGGAAAGGAGGAATGTACAAATAATATAGCAGGAAAACATACTATTCACAATGTTACAACATAAATGAATATGATAATATCAAATGTAATATTTTAGTACAAGAAAGAGTACGAAATTACATGGCTAATAGCAGGAAAAACAAGAAACCCAGATCAACCACAACTTAATAAATAAAGCGGCAAATAATGAATACAAGACATATGGTCATACTAAAGTATAAGCATAAATACTGATCATTGAGTAATAGCGAAAGGAGCATACAAAGAAAATGGAAAACAGGAATATCTAAAAATGAAAATAAAAGAGGAAATGGGAAGGAATTATAACAAGGATTAAGAAAGAAGCAAAACATTAACATCATAGAAAGAGAATGGAATAATATAATAAATTGGAAGGAAACAAGAACATTACATAAAAGAATGATTTGATCATTGCGAGATATTACTAAAAAGAAAGAAAGAACCAAGGCTAACCTTGTTATGATCTAGTAACAAATTTATATAAAAGAAAAGAAGCAACGAAAATAAATAACGAAAGGCAGAGGTGGCTAAACAAAATGATGGATGAAATGGAAAATTATAGATAGAGGAATATGAAGTTATATCAGCAAATTAAGAAACAAAAAAAGGAAAAGAAAAATGGGAAAATGATATTAAAAAACGGCAGGAATAGAGAAAGACATACAAAATGATTAAGGAGAAAACATAAATAGAAGAAGAAATAGAAGGAGTTATCAGAATAGGAGATTAATGAAACAATCCAAAATCTAAAACAAAAGAGACAGGACAAGATAATATATGTGGCGGATTAATAATAAATTGAAGAAATGAATTTAAACAAAGGATTTACGAGCTAATTAAACAAATATGGAATAATAAAATTTTTATAAGCAGAAAATCAGTTGGTTTGTGCAAATTTGAATGTTAGGAAAGTTATACCAAGAATTTTATGAATTAAAAAAATATATCAATTACACTAATTATATATTAGACATTATGTTTTGAATAATTTCCACGTATGCCATTAATTTATTTCTAATTTCAGGTCCTGCGAAAGAACATTAGAAGTGCTGAGAACTAACACTGAGACTATTATAAGCATTTTAGAGGTTCTTTTATACGATCCTCTTTATTCGTGGACCATCACACCAGCAGAGGCTTACATTCATCAAAACGACCAAAGCAAGAAAGGTTCTACCACTATAGATTTTACATGTGAGGCAGGTAATAAATTACTTCCAGATATCAGTTTGAGTTGCACTTAATAGAGGTTGTGATGTCCCACAGACAATGTACCTGTTAATGTCTCGGCAGAGAGGGCGTTGCTGAGGCTGCGCCAGAAACTGCAGGGTACCACAGAGGGAGGTTCCACCAGCATTGAAGGACAAGTGGAGGCTTTAATACAACAAGCACGTGATCCCATGAATCTGTGCAGGCTGTATCATGGTTGGCAGCCTTATCTTTAAAGTTCAGTAGATTAACTGTTAGCGTGTATGTTTTTTATACATTTTCAATGTTACATATTTTTTAAAGTTAAAAACATTCCTATCGTGTTCTTCTTTTTATTGAAGATTGAATATAATAGAAATGGTACAATTGCACCTGGAAACGAAAATGCACAAGATCATTTTCTCTCCACACTTTGAATGCAATAGAATATAATTTTGCGATATTTTTGGATTGATGTTTTTTTGAAGGAAGAAATAGTTAATGTTTGGTATTTGTTGATGTGATTAATAATTAATTTTTTCATAGCAGCTAAGGCTTTTTAGAGGACAATGAATTTGGTCTTATTACTTTTTGCATTAAAATTGAAGGTGACCACGGGAAGTGGACGTGAAAGTGTTTAGTGGCGATAAATTTACTCGTTTTACGGGCTCTATCCCACATATAAATATTTTTCACGAAGCAGTGACAAGTGCAAGCAGTGTAATTACTAGTAGAAAAATAGGGAACCAAAGTGCGTGGATATCTAAGGCAAAAAACTAAAAAAATAATATAGTTATTTCCTCGAGTATACTAGGTGCTAACAAATTGAGCGGCTTGAAACGATGCATCGCGCGGCTAATCGCGGGTAAGCGGTCGAGGTCAGGCGCCGCGGCTGAACTCCGTGATAAACTGGTGAACGATAAGAACTGTATACACAACAAATAAAAATAAACAAAAGACTAGAAGATCATTACAGTGTGTGGGACGCGCTACCGTAAAGAAGGGCGTGTCGTACAGAGAGTATCGCGTTATCACACGGCCAGTATAAAGTAATCACGGCGGTGTGTAGGATCAGAGAGTGTAGAAAAACGCAAATACATGAATAATAAGAAAGAAGTTAAAAAGCAGGAAAGAGTAAGGGGTGCAAACACAAATTTAGAGTGTAATAACCGGGAAAGTAGTCTGGAAGATCCGGAGGAGTTCGATAAGTGGGAAGCAGATCAGATAGCATTCCAAAAGAGTGTAAAAATACAAAGATCGCCAAAAAAAGAAGACACAATACAGAAGAGTTATCATAAAGAAGAAAAACTTACAACAGAAATACAAGTTACAGATATGGAGGCAATAATACAGAAGTTAGATGAATTAAAGACCGAGATAAAAGCAGAATTCAATGAGAAACACAGTGAATTGAAGGCGGAGCTTACGAAAATAAACAAAGAGTTCAATAAGGTCAAAATGGAATGGGAGAAGAAAGCTGAAGAGTGGAAAGCAGAAAAAGAAGATTTTGGAAATAGAATTAAGAAATTAGAAGCAACGATTGAGAAACAGGAGAGAGAAAAAAGAAGGAATAATGTGGTCATAAAAAGTGTGACAGTAGATAACTTGATTAAAGAGGAAGTAGAAAATTTAATACAAAACAAGCTAAACATTGAAATCAAAGTCAAGAAAGGATATAATATTGCAGTAGGAGAAAATAAAAAATAGTGATTGTGGAATTGAACTCGTGGGAGGATAAAAGAGAACTCATGTCAAAAAGAAGCTGCTGAAGGGAACAAGTATTTACATCGAAAACGACCTAACATATGAAGAGAGAAAATGCAGGCCCAAATAAGTAAAATTATGAGAGAAGAAAGAGAAAAGGAAAAGAAGTTAAAATGGGATACGGAAAAATAACTATAGATGGAGAAAGATATAACTGAGTTCCAACACACAAAATTGTATAAAACGTATCGAAAAATACAACAAGCAGGACAACAGAAGATATAGAAAGTTCACAAAAGGGGATGGGATACAGAAGGGGAGTACGAAGAAAGGGAGAACTCTAAGCCAAAGATCACCGGAAAACAATTCGGATGAACTGCTAGAGAAAAGATGCTGAAGATAACTAAAACTGCAAGGAATACAAAAACTAATAGTACTTAATAAAGGACGGATAAAGGAAACAACTCAAGCTATGGATAAGGAAAATGAACATAATGGAAAAGCAAAAATATATAATATAAAAGAGGCAAAGGTACAACAAAAGAAAGGTATAATAAATTTTGGTACATGGAATGTGAGGAGTATGACAGGAAAGGAAGACGAAATAATTGAAGAAATGAAAATGCAAAATGTGGACTATCTAGGAGTAACAGAGACAAAAAGAAAAGGACGAGGAATGAAAGAATTGAGAGAAGGATACTGGCTGTTTTGGTCAGGAGTAGAACAAAAGGAAAGAGGAGCGGAAGGAGTGGGATTGGTAGTCAAACCGGACAAAGTGAAAACGATTATTGAGGAAAGATTTATAAACGAAAGATTAATGGCCGTAAAAATAAAGATGGATGTAAGTAATACATGGTCAATACTAGTGGCATATGCGCCAAATGAAAATGCAAGAAAAGAAGAAAAAGATACGTTCTACGAAACATTGCAGTCCGAAATTGATAAAGAGGAAAGAAATATAATAATAATGGGCGACATAAATGGGAGAGTAGGAAGAGACAACAGGGGAATTGAAAGATATATGGGGAAAAACGGCGAGGTAACAAGAAATGACAACGGAAATAGATTAATAGGACTGTGTATAGAAAATGACTTTGTTATAACAAACACAAAGTTTACACACAAAGAGATACATAAGTATACCAGAGAAATAAAATCCAGAAATGAAAGATCGAAAAGGTGAAAGATGTCAAAGTAAAAAGACATGCAGAAATAGGCAGCGACCATTACCTACTGAAAATGGAACTTAAGATAAATATAACAAGTAACCAAGCAGAAAAAAGACAAAAGATAACAAAAGAGAAAATTAAATGCTATAGGTTGAAAGAAATAGACATTAGGCAAAAGTACCAAGAAAGTGTGGACAAAAAACTTGCACAAACTTTAACTACTACCGGCATAGAACGTAAATGGAAAATATTCAAGGAGACCTTACTGGACGCATCAAAAACTAGCTGTGGTGTAACCAAGTGTACAAATACATCTATTAAAAAAGCAGGTGGTGGACAACAAATATTCAACAAAAAGTAAAGGATAAAAAGAAAATGGAAGAAATTCATGCAAAGTGGATCAGAAGAAGATCATAACATATACAAAGGTAGCAAGAATAGAAGTAAATAAACTGGTCAAAGATGCAAAAAAAGATGCATGGGAAGAATTCGGACATAAAATGAATGAAAATTATACAGAAAACCAGAAACTCTTCTATAGTACGTTAAAGCATCTGAGAAAACAAAAAACTTCAAGGCTAAAGAATATAAAAGACAAAAACGGAAATGTATTGACGGAAGCAAAAGAAATATTACAAAGATGGAAAGAGTATTTTGAACAGCTGATGGAGATAAAAGAAGAAGAAGAAGGAATAGTGGAAACAGAAGAGGACATAATAATAGAAGAAGAGGAAGAAAATAAGGAGCAACCAGTTACAAAAGAGGAAATCACTGAAGCTATAAAGAAATTAAAAAATGGCAAAGCACCGGGTCAGGACCAAATTACATCAGAAATGCTAAAGCATATGGGAGAGAGAGCAAAGAAGAGTTCCGTAACCTGCTAAATGAAATTATGAAGAAAAGGAAATGCCAAAGGACTGGAATATGAGTGTAATTCTACCATTGTACAAGAAAGGTGAGATGAAAGAATGCTCAAACTATAGAGGTATTTCATTGACAAGCACACCTGCGAAAGTATTTACAAGAATACTAGAGAGAAGACTGAGAGAAACGCTAGAACCAACATTAGAAGATCAACAACATGGTTTCAGAAAAGGAAGGAGCACTCAAGACTTAATATTTGTTGTTAGACAATTGGGAGAAAAATTACTAAAAAAGAACCAGGAAGTGCATATCTGTTTCATAGACCTTCAAAAAGCTTTTGACAGAGTGAGACGAAAAGATATATGGAAAAGTTTAAAAGAGCGAGGGGTAAGCAGTGATATGATTGAGGTGCTAAAATGTTATATAGTAACAGTATAAATATAGTTAGGACACACAATGATGAATCAACTGAGTTCGAAACAAAATCGGTCTAAAACAAGGATGTGTTCTCAGCCCCTATTGTTTTCTATACTAGTTGATGATGTGGTAAAATATGTAAACAAAATGTGTAAAGATGAAAATAGGAAACTGGAAAATGAAACAAGTAACTCTCCAAGAATTACTATTTGCTGATGACATGATACTGTTGGCAGACTCAGAGAAAACCTACAAAAGAACCTGAACTGTTATCAAGAAGAACTTAAGAAGATAAATATGAAAATAAACATAAACAAAACAAAAACCATGGTAATATCGACACATGAAATAAAACACAGAATAAATCTAGAAGGGAAGAGCTAGAACAAGTTAGTAGCTACAACTATTTAGGTACAACAATAGAGGACAGAGGTAAAATAGATAAAGAGATAACGGAGAGGTTAGGAAAGGTTGGAAGATCTTATAATATGCTCAAAAACTCATTCTTTGGTAAAGGGAGATTTCAAAACGAGTAAAACTGAAATATATAAAAAGTAATAAGACCGTCATTGATTTATGGCAGCGAATCCTGGACAATATCAAGTAGTAATAGAAGTAGGATTACGGCAATGGAAATGAGATTCCTCAGGAAAATTGAAGGAATTACTAGAATAGACAGAGTCAGAAATGAAAAAATATTAGAACAAAGGAATATAAAATCAATAGGAACTATTATAGAAGAAAGACAACTGAGATGGTTAGGACACCTGCTCCGAATGGATGAAAACAGAATATCAAGACAAGTCTAAGAAGCTAGAACCCAGGGGAAAAACAAAGTAGGAAGACCTAGGATTAGATGGGAAGAACAAGTAAGACAAGCAGTGGTTAAACGGGGAATCCAGTGGTGTGACATTCATGGAATAGCCCAAGACAGGAGGATATGGAAAGATAAAATTCATGAAAATGTAAAATGAAATGTATATATATATTTACAATCCGACACCTAACGGTACAAGGATTTTAGTTTAAATAAAATAAAATACTTTTTGCAAAGATCGTACAATTGAGTCGTGGTTAAAGACAGCCGTTTGTAGTGAGAGCACTACTACATCACTACATAATCCCGTGTGATTCAGTTGACATTGGGAGAGTTATGGCTTTAAATAGCTTAAGCTTCAAGATCGAGAGGGTTTCAGTCAGGCACCAATGATTTATGGCATTTTAGGTTTTTAGTTTTGGCATAAAAAAACTGATCCTAATATTGTAGACCATTTTTCATAGCCATAAAATTCATCTTCAAACTACTGGCATATGTTCTATCCAAGAGCAGAATAGTTAACTATACATATGTAAGGCTTTTCTCGTCTGTGCAGATATCGTTAATTTGTAATTATATTATATATGGTTACATTTTTCATTCTTTTGTTCATACGATCTGGAGTCATATGTTGATCAACATAGCTTGAACAGCATTTTAAAATTAATTTTAATAACTTCAAAAAATTTTATGTAGGCGAGAAAATCATATTACATATGGTTAAATCTTTTATTCTGTATTTATAGGGCATGAAATGGAATGGTAATTGACGTAAAAGACTTCAACAGTAATGTAAGAGTGCAAGTAGTAAAAACAACTTTTAGTTAGAAATGATGAACTTGCTCATACAATTTGTTATATGAATTTTATCAAACTTAGATTTTTACTTTGTAATTATTGCAGAGAGAATGGTTTATCACAAGTTTATTTTATAATAATCTATGTTTACTTGAAACGCATTTTGAGAGCAAATTTTATGTACTTTTCATGGCCAGCTGTTTTATTTTTTGAAATTAAGCTGTTATGAATATGTGAAGAGACATCTAGTAGTTTTATGAAGATTCCACAGATTTTAAATTACTATTTGGGAATAAAAATATGTTAAAGAAAAGGAGCAGTACCAAGTTATAGGAGATCATCTTTTGTTAGAAAAAGCAACTTTGTATGCATTTAGTTGAGTGAAATGCATTAAATTATGGCACTGTCTGAAACGATACAAGTGTGTGTGTGATCTATTAGAGTGGACAGACTTTCACGTTCTTGATATAAAGGATCTCCTCGGTTAAGATCCAAATATCCAAACTAACCTATTGGATATCTTTCTTGGACCTCCCCCCCTACTGGCGGCCAAAAAAGTGATTTTTTCGAATTTTTTTTCAAATTTTTTTGTGAATGAAAAATTCCTAAGTATAGGTCACAGGAATATCTTACAAAAAAAATTTTGTCCCTACTATCGAATTTACTAATACGATACTCTTGTCCATTCCTTTATTTATATTAAACGCATTATTTGGCCTCACCTCCACTCCAATCTTTTCTGCTAAATTATTTTAACCTTTTCCTTAATCTCTTCTTTAATGAATTCTTTCTCTGTAATTATGATGTTTGTCTTTCTTCCGTTTCTTTCCATTCCTCTCATTTATTTCTTAGCTTTGCTACTCCCCCTTTCAATTCTTTATTTTCTTTTTGCAGCTTTGAAATTTTACTGTAATATTTCTTCTGTTCTTTTAATTCGCTTATCTCCTTTCTCATTTTTTTCATTTGGTCGCTTTTTTTTGACCGCTTCGTAATTCCTTAATATCCTTTATCATTTCCTTCATCGTATCTGTCAGTACATTTTCTCCACCTAATTGTTGTTCACCTTCTTTGTTCTCTGATTTTCTTATCTTTCTTTGTGATTTCTTCGCCTTTTCCCATTTTTCTTCCCTGTTTCTTCGTTCGATGTGTTTTGATCATTATTTTATTCCCATCTATTTCGTTTGTCTGTTTTTCCTGTTTATTTACTTATGCCTAAAGTACCCTCTTTATTCCTTCTCTTCCTTTTACCTTTCTCTGTTGAGGCGCTCTTGGCATCCGTATAGTTGTATCATAACATCTGAGTTTCCGACTTCTTAGTTTGCAACGAAATATACAAAACAGCAGAGTGTATTGCCTATTTCAAATTAGTATTGCACACTTTCTTCTAATCAGCTTTGTTTTTAAATTTTCCAGGTTATTTGATTTACTTCTGTATATTTTTCAAACCTGTTGATATTAACTGTTGCCTTTACTTCCATATAATTATACCTATTCCCCTTGTTCTACTTATTGTTAACACTATGCCGCTAAATAAATCTGTAGTTTGCATTTCATGTTTACTGTTTAAAAATGGACAGAGCGCTTTGGAGAGTAATCAACGCAGAGACTGGACATTTAAAACCAAAGAATTAATTTTATCTGATCAAATAATGGTTATCACGAAGTTAGCACGAATATGGTATCTCTCATGAATCCAATCATGTCATTTTCATCGACGATTTGAAGATGAATATGATGAACCAACTATTATATTGTCAGAATCTCGCTTTAGAAGAGTGATCCGATTGGTTTGTATTTTAAAGAAGGGTCTTAAGACGACGCATTTTGTGATTGCTGGAAACATCAAATTAAATGCTCTGCTTGAACTTTGAAAGTTCTAAAACAAACTTTATGCTAGTGTTTTTGACAATGGTAAGATTAATTAAGTATGCGGAAAGATTCTATTTTAAGTAAGAGTTGCCATATATATATCTTACCAATATAGTGCTATACCACAGTTTTTGGTACTTTTATTTGATCGTGTATAAATTTTATTGATCATTATTAGTTAAAAAGGTGATGTGCATACCTCAAGCCAAGTAAAATTAAACACCCTTTAGAATAATAGTGTCTTAAAACTCTTTACTGATTCATGTTTCTTATTTTGGATAAAAATTAATACGATTAAGTTGTCAAATATCATATTTCTTGTTTTTGTCCTTTTTTTTGGAGGGGAGAGGTTAATGATGTGCTTTTAGAATGTAGTAAAGATTGTGTGATATTTTATAGAGCTGTTTCTAGTACGAGAGGTTCACAATTTGGATATTTTAGAACGCTGTAGTTTGCATTTTTTTTTAAAGAATATTTAGGTATTGTTACAGGTTTGGCAAAATAGAAGATTTTATAAATGGGAGATGTGACGTACTTGTTAAAAAGAATGCTAAATCAATGTACTATTTTACATTTATGATTTTTTGGAAGCAGTAAATGAAAATTTTTTTTAGTGTTCATATCACAATGTACGTGTAAATCGGTAATGTGGTCGCGAGCTCTCTGATGGCTGGTGGGTGGCCTACTCAGTCACTGAAAATAATTAAGTACGTGTGTTCACTCTTAACTTAAATAATGGCGGGCGTCTAACGCTCGGTGCTTCCCCGCATCAGAGATGGTGCGCGACGACATATGAGAGCCTTAACTTTTCTGTTCGCAGGTCGTACTTTCACGAAGAGGTTTTAGAGCTTTACCATTATTATATCACGTATAACTAACTGTTGTAAGGCAGTATGTTAGGCACATCCAAAGTTCAATAGTTTTCATAATTGTGTTGGGCGTTTTTAGAAGAAGAATGGTTGTTACAGTTTGCTGACGTCATGGGTTGTCCTGTTTTTGTGCTTTTGAGAGTATAAATCAAAGTCAAGGTATATGTTACAATTATTCTGTTGATAAATTCCAATAATATTACTTGTAAAATTCCAAACTTTATCCCAGGGTAAGAATTTTTCAGATGTTCCATTTATTGCCGATTTTGTTATCAATGAAGCCCAGTCTAATTTATACATTACTTAGTGGTTTGATATTATCTCTACATTATGAGTTTCGATTTAATTTTAAAATCGAGAGAAATTTATGCAACTATTTTTTTTATGGGTGTTTTGAAGACCCGTTATAGTGTACAAATTAGAAGCTTGCTACAGATTGTTTTTTGTTTTGTGATTTTCATCAGGTCAACATCAGAATAGTTCAATGTGCAAATTACAAAATGAATTTTCTGACAATGATGTGTCATAAAAAAATGAAGATATTAAAAAGAAAGTTTTTTTTTTTATAAAAAACGCGAACTTCGTTCTGCTCTTGCGAATTGTGTTTCGTTATATCAAGTTGTCCCAAAAAGAAGCATTTGCGACACGTAATGGCTTGTTGTTTTAAGAACGTCAACAGTACTAGCCCATACCATTTGAAGATTTTGAGAGTCGCCACATTCTGTACTGTTCTTCAAATTTGTTCAGTTTCTCTTGGTCATACAAGATCATTAGCAGGAGCCATAGCGAGCTTGATAGCATCGCTGTGTCGCCTGCCTATAGCGTCATCAAAATGACCTGGACCTATAGGTTGAACATGAGAGTTTAGGGGATGCCGGCTATTGGACTCCTTTCAGATGATTTCACGCCACCGAACTCGATTCGGAACCCTCGCCTGGAGAGAAATGACCAAATCAGCGAAACTATTGATAGCGGAGGCCATTGTGTTACAACTTATTAAAACCTTTGGTCACATTAGAGAAGGCTGCAGACGTGGTCTGCTTCTTCTTCGATTTTTTTTTTATCACCCGGAGTCGATGTGTGGTGAAGTGGACAAGACGGAATCCAAACTGATCAGTTTTTTCAGAGTTCGTAGTCCTGAAGAAATACGTGTATGTTGGACTTTTCAGGCTTGGAAATTATCACAATTTTTATTACTTTTACAGGCTTGGGAAGTGGCGGAGGCTGAAGACAGCGTTGACAATGGTGGTGACGTAGATAATTTTTTTTTTTGGAGTCTGCAACGTACGGTCTGTGGTGTTGTCAGGTCCGGAAAACTTACACAGTTTCGGGACCCAGGTAAGCTAGAGGACTTTGTTGGAAGATGTGGGGTCTAGGTGGCCTTTGTCTTTGTCTTTGTAGATATTCAACAATTCGGTCGACGATGACCATATAGTCAGATTGATATTGATATAATTGAGAGTGCACAGATGCTTTGGATTATCAGCGACGCTGTTTCCCCCGCAGTTAGGTGGTCATGAAACTTAATAGCGAAAGAAGATGTCGTTTGTTTTCTTAAGTATCCCCATGGTGAGAAGGGTGGATCTAGTGATAAGTCATTGTGAGATTCGCTGATATTTTCCAAGTTGTGATGCATGGGGACGTCTTAGAAGATGGTAATATCAAGGGCGCCCGAGCGATCGTTGAGGCTATAGCAGGTGGGCTTAGGGAGGGGGGAGTCTATCACTACCAGGTTGAGTCTGGACATGGCCATGCAACGTTCTGCCGTTAATGTTTCACGGGGATATGTGGCGTTGAGGTTTTCTGTCAGGATCGTAGTAATATCGTCCTCGAAGGTGGCGTCTAAATTTTATGTGAGGAAAGCTCGATGGTGCAACGAGGAGTTATTAGAAGCGCTAAGTCATATAAATCTGATTTCTTGTCTGGAGGTAGGTGGATGTGACCTCCGGGTGGTCAGATGGGGTGGGGGGAGCCATGTTGGATGGTGCTATAGGCAAGACTTGACTAACATAATAATAGTACTCTTTTGTCTGCTTTGCACATATGATTTAGAAGCCTGATCACATCTTCGTTCTTATGAAGGGTCCTGTTGACCAAGGTGGCATCCAAATTATAGCACAAACTCCAGCAGCTGGTTCATATTCTTCAGGCCGTCTGCATTTCGGAAGGGAACTTAAACGTTAAATGACGGATGGGTCGCCTAACTATTAGTGAGTAGCAGTGTGTTCTGAAAATCCTGAGTACGGCTTAGAACTCTCCCAAAGACTTATCCGATGTTGTTTTCCACCGTGAGTGTGGGATTAACTTCAGCAACTTCTGGATGCCTCAGTACTAGGAGGAAATTTATGGGTGGGAGGTTGCTACTGTTTTTGCAAATGCTAGGGAGCAACGGAACTATCTAACTGGTCGCGGCTTAGGGGAAGCAGAGTATCCCCTCTGGTGTCTCGCGGCTCTTATCGCACTGGCTGCTGCGGTGCGCACGTCTGAACTTTTGGCAGAGTGGCATTACCCATTTCTTTTTTTTTTACTTGCTTCTAGTCTCTCAGTCTTCATAGGTTTCAGGTTTTCGAAGATCATTTTATCCGGAAAGATCTCTGCCACGTCTCGCAGAATAGGTCTAAGTGGCTTTTAGAAGGGCAGCTGGCTCTATCAATCTAATCATTCCCTTACAATTTTCCATCGTGAATGGCTAAATAGAGATGGCTTCAGCTAGGTTTTTCACATAAGAAAAGTCTAGGCAGTGCACCCTGAATTTCTTGAAGTGTGTCGACTAGTACGGCTTATTTAAAACTATTGGCGAACCGTGCTGGGCGATGGGGTCCTGTTCTTGGAGTGTCTGCGTTGTGGATCATGGTTACCACATTGGCAGCTACTTCCTCTGGGTGGACGGCGGTAGTCTTTCTTTTGTCTTCCACTCGTGATAAGGAAAGGCTCCAGCGGTTCTATGTCGACGTCGTTCACCTTACAACAGAGGAGCATATTTCGCAGTCACTACTTCAGTGCTTTCATGTCTGTCATTGACCTTTATTGCGACGGGTGGTTGGCCGACGTCGGCGGCTGTGGAATTAGCTGCAGTACCCATCCTGCGAGGAGCCCTGACTTCTCTGCCCGAGATGACCCGGAGATTAGGGATCTACTGTCTGAGCTCATTATAGGAGAGCCCGAAGTGTGACTTCGGGACTATTATTGTCACAGAACTCGTGGTGTTAACGCGGCACTGCATTACCTACCAACTTTGCGCTGTATATGTCACTTTAAAAATGTATTAAACACTACACGACTTTACAAAACAATACGATGGCACGTCCATTTTGTAGTTTTAGTTTATCGTAGTCGATCGTTAAGAATAACACTCGGGTATATTTGTTTCTTTAAAGATAATAGCCCTGTGGATGCTGCTTAACGACAGCGACTTTTTGGGGTTTAAATTTCTAATCACTGTATTAACTGAATTAAGTATATGTGGGTTATAGTAGAAATACTGTTTGGTACATACAATTTAGAAAAGTTCGAATTTCTGCTTTATGTTGAGGAAGATACAATGCTGACTTTTCTTAATTTGCGATATTACTTTTAATGTGGAATTTGTAGATATTTCTAGATTGTCTCATTTTATATTTAGCTGGAGTTAAATAAATATTTATATTTATTCTTTCTTCGACTAATTTTCCTAAGTAGTTCTCGGTCGGTGTTCTTATTGATAGGGGTTGTTTTTGGTTCAAGACATTTCTTTGCGACATTTTCTTTATAATGCAGAAAATGAGGGCATCATAAAGCTTCTTCATACCTATATTAATGGGGTAATAAGTAGACTTTCTAGTAGACAATACATATAGGTTGTTCTTGTCAATATACTTTACAAACTGTCGCCCTTTAGGCGTTATCAGCCTTAATCCCTGTTTGGAATGCTTAAGATTATAACCTTTCCCCTTCAAGAACCTGGGAAATTTTGGCTAAATTCATGATAGGTGACCTACGAACAGTGTAGTTGAATTGGAAACATGCATTATATTGAGGTGCACCTCTAGTTTCCTAGAAGACCTCTCTATGTGGTAGCTACGCAACCCCAGCATTATGTAGCCACATACACCAACTACACTACCTTCCACACGTAATCGATTCACAGAATGGCAATCCGACTATAAACCAGAATTTCTACCACTACAACATACTATATCGAAGGTTTGTATTTGACACCACTCATTTCACGTTTTTTTAAAAAAAGACGGCAACAAATAAAGTTGGCTCTTACAACGATTTTATTAGTTGATACGATTTACGCGACAATTTAGTATAAAAGAAAAAGCAGCTAGTAATTTTGTTGTCACAAGCATTCGTTGCTCTAAGATGACGTTTCTTTAATCAATAAAGGTTTTTACTGTTTTTCCTCATTTTGGGTTTAGAACCTCATCGAGAGTGGATGGATTGGATCCGATTGGTAAGTGTTAATTATGTGGCATGTCTGCTAATTCTTTTTTTTTCAGGAAAAATTTCTAGAAAAAACTAATCTCTTGCTTATTTCGGTGAACATATGGTAGTTTAATGGACAATAGACAATGGACTTATTCCAGTGATAAAGAATTGTGCACGACACAAAAAGTCAAAGATCATAGCTTTGGATGCTTTTGCTTATCACGTGATCGGCCATGCAGAACAATTACATGTGCGAAAGGAGCTTGGTTTGGACAAGTTCTCTTTAAACCTTATCAGGTGGAGTGGATTATTATGCAGAATTGTGCGTAACTGGTCACATGAGCAAACACGCCATGAAGCATGTGATCTGGAATTATCAGTTGGTCAGCGCACTGAATTGAGATCGACAATAATTCATTTTTGGTTAAGTACAACAAAAATTTTTGTTTATATTTTCAATTTTTATTATTACAGGTATCAGGACAGTAAAATTCGGCGGACCCGGCGAAATTTTTCAGATATACGAAACCAGGATTGGTCACTGCATTAGATTAGATTGTTCGCTGACAATACAAACAGGTTTTTAAGGGCGTGTTCCTAATGAAGATTAACTGAAGGAACAGGACCGAAGCTGATCGCCTTCATGTGGTGCTCTCTGCAAACTCGAAGAGATACGAAACGATCAGCATTCTTATTTATGAATAAACTTGTTTTCGTTTTATCATTGCTTGTTAGGTTAAGTTAGGTTAGGCACTGAGGAAGAAGTAAAAGAAGTCGAATAACGAGTAAAAAAAAGATCTTAAGGACCGGGTGATATAATACTGGATATAACAAAAAGACGACAGCGTGGCCGAAAGTCTATAGAACTCTTCTCAACAATCTGTTGAAAATACCCAAAGAATGAAAGGCAGGAAATTTATTATTAATTGAAAAAACAAGTAGAACGACGCAAAAATAGTATAGATCTCTATGCTTACTAAACATCCATAAACTCAATAGGGCTCGTAAAGGAAATAAAAGAGAAGATTTTGCTGCCAGGAAAACAATACAGATTCCGAAAGGTAAATTAACTATCAACACCGTAAGCGAAGTAAGACAGATAACTATAGAAGTGAGAAGACGGAGGAATTTGCGATGTCAAGAATGCCTTTAACTCGATACCTTGGAAAACCACAAGAGAAATAATGAAAAAAAATGGAAGATCTTCGCAGCTAATCAACGTGATCGGTAGTTACCTAAACAATAGAAGCTGAAAGTACGTGGGTTGGAGGTAACAAGTGGGGTGGGTAACCCCTATACTAGGACCGATGCTATCGAACCTGTACTACGATGAAGTTCTCATTTTAGAATTCCTAACGTATATCAGTGCAATACGATACGCGGACGACATCGCAAAAATAAGGAAGAACCGAAAAAGGTCATAGGACACACGTTGACCATAATAAACGACTGGGTAGAAGAACAGAGACTAAAGATTGTTCTGAACAAGACGGAAGCCGTGATAATAAACGGCAAAAACATGCTGCGTAATATAACAATAAAAATAGGCGATATTACTACAGAAAGCAACGATACGCCAAAATACCTAGAAGTCTGAATTAGCAGAAATTTGCACATGGGAAACACATCAAGAGAACTTGCAGAAAGGTCAAAAATGCAGTAAAATACGTAGGGAGGCTAACGACAAATATAGACGGACCCAAGGAGGGACGCAGGCGAATCTTGTATTCGGTTGTAAAATTCATAATGCTCCATGGACCACCAATATCGAGAGACGCGACGAGAATACAAAAATACAGAAAAAAATGAAAAGCATGCAGAGACTGACGGCACTACAAATCGTCTCAGTATACAGAATTTTATCAACAAAGGCAATATAGGTAGTAGCGGATACTATACTAATCCATATATTCACACTAGAAGAATCGTACAAAGCTGGGGAAGAATAAAGTTACAGCCAAAGTGAAGAAGAATGGAGGTAGAAAGAATGAGTTTCCACAGGCTGAACCAAAACTTTAATAAGGAACCCAAGGACGTAGTTGAATAGTACGGGTAATTGAACTACCACCCAACGCAAGTCCTTGCTGACCGAATGAAAACCTCCAAAGGCAGGATGTGCATGTGCTGTGGGAAGAGATACATTACAGCACACCATCTTTGAATGTGCAAAATGAACAAATTCAAAATTAGATGGGCCAAGATCCGATGCAATGACTCATAGCAAACAACATAATTGAAGAAATTCTAAATTCGAAGAAAAATAGAAAAGGATAGGAGGAAACGTGCCAAAACTCGTAAGAGAGAAAGAGAACGAAGAAAGACAAAGGCAACAGGAATCTGAATATAGGGAGATTGACAGCTGAAGAAATGCCGGAAGGTAATATTGGTGTTCTACCATGTTAGAAGAAGAAAGAGGAATTTTGTAGTCGGTAGGCGAGGGTGCCTTATGAAGATTTTCCCCTCCTTCATTCGAGCAAAGAAAGATTAACATGAGACTATTAAGTGCGCGTAACTTTTTAACGTTTGCTAAAGTTAGCGACTCGGCATCAAAATGTTTTATGATATACGGGGTCAGCCATATTGGATAACCCCGCAAAGTAAATTTTTGCCGTTTGTATGTTTGGAAGGATTGCGTAACTGATGATATGAGCATAATCAACGGTTTCAAAAAAAAATGATAAACCTTGATTATTGTTTTGGGTATTGAAGCATGGAGGGTGTTTTTGTTCAACTGCCTTGCTAATGATTCTACTCTTGGGATGGGTTAAGGGGAGAGTGTGTGTTTTTGATTTTGAAAAAGTAATTTTATGTTTGATTTTTTCGAGGAATTATCGTCTTTCCATGAGGTTAAAGATTGATTTGATCTCAGTCACTATAAGGTATTTCGTACATTCTTTGGGTGGTATCTCCGATGGTTCTTAGTTTGGCGGAGGAAGTCACCTATTTTATTGTTAGTTGTAAAAGCCGTTTGCAGATTTAATTTTTTTAGTAGTGCCTCTACAACGCTTTTAATTGGTAGAGAAGATTATGAATATTGGAATTTGTGTTTTTGTCAAGATTCTTAATGGTATGGAGTAAGGATTTTTGCAACATGCGTTTTGTATAAGGGTTTTGGGAATTGTTTGATTTTACTTTGTTGGTTTTTAGTGTCGGAAAGTTTGGGGGATCTAATAAGAAGATATTTTGCAATGGTAGGATTTAGTACAGTTGGTGTGGGTAGAATTCCTATGCGCAGATGTGATAGAAAACGTAGTTGGAGGGAGTTTTGTTGAATTTTTTTGTTTTACTTTTATTGTAAATTTAATATTAGTGAGTTTCATAGATATGAAATACAATTTCAATACAATAAACAGAAAGAAAATATGGAATAGCCTAGAAAAGAAAAACGTAGATGAACAGCTAATACAAGCTATTAAAAGTTTGTATGATAGGTCTGAAAACAGAGTAAGAACAAGCAATAGATTATCGGAAAGTTTCTACACAACTGAGGGAATGAGACAAGGCAGTTTGTTAAGCCCACTATTATTTATATGTGCAATGGAAGATGTTAAAGAAAACCAACAAAATATGGAGCAGCTAGTAGTAGGCTATAGAATCATACAGCCTCTATATATGCCTTTGCAGGTGATATCCTTATAGTAGCCAATACAGAAAGAAATCTAGAGAAAAATCTTAGCAGCTGGAAAATATTCCTAGAAAAGCTAAACCCTAATTGAACATGGATAAAACCAAATACATGGTCATAAGCAACCAAAAAAGAAAAACGAGTAGCACTAGAAGGAAAAAATTAGAACAAGTTAACAATACAAATATTTAGGACGTACAATTAACAGCAAGGAAAACATAGACGATGAGTTAAATGACCGCTAACAGGGTCTACTATGCTCTCTAAAATAAATTTCTCGGACATAAACAAATATCTAGAAAAACAAAAACAGTGACAACAGTAAGACAATCTACCAATACTAAAATTGCAGGCAATAGAAATGAAAAAACATAGAAGGGTACTAGAAGTGAGAGGAACCGATAAGAGAAGAAATAAAGACATAAGGAAAGAATAAGCAGTAAAATCGATAAAGCAAGTACTGGAAGAGAAGATACTAGAATGGTTCGGGTATCTAGTGAGGATGAAAGAAGGAAGATAAGTAAAGAAAATTTGGGAAGCGAAGCCGATAGGGAAAAACAAGAGATTGAGACTGAAGCAGAAATGGAACAGCAACATCTAGAAGATATCAGAGAAGAAAGGAAATAATTGGAACACAGCGAAGGAAACGGCAAGAGATAGGAAGAAATTGAGAAAGTTTTTAACCTTGACACCCTAGGGTATTAAGAGGACAGGATTATGTATATATGTGTCTTAATATTGGTTTGTTTAGGTGAGAAGAAATTAGTAAAACATATCTTACTCATGAGACCAGATAACAAACCCATCGTATCTTATTCGACAGATAGGTTTTCAGGGAATAGAAGCGAAAGCTTGAATTTCAAAATCGATCATCGTTACCTAGTTTGAGACTGACATCTTCTAGATTGTGAGTAGATTTGATTAAATGAAGTACAGAGGAACCAAAAAAATAGGTCGTAAGGAAGTATTATCTTTGTGAATTTTTGAAAGCATAAATTTGGGATTCTTAGAGAGTTTTCTTGAAATATGTTATGAGGATCTTGTTTTTTTTTTCAAGGTAGGTTGTTGGTAATTTATGATGGTCCGATGATTTTAGTAAACCATCTATCTTACCCATACAGTTTGAGTGCTAAGAATAACCTTGTCTGCCGATAAGATTAGAACGTTTTTGTTTTGTTTTAGAAAATTTTAACATTGGTTTAAGTTTGGTAGTGGAAAATTCTATCTGGGATATTAAATATTCGGTGGGGGCACGATTTGGCATAACAAAATTAAAACCTTTTTCAAGTGCTTGGATAGACGGTTCATTTAAAGCATAGCTGGGGAGGCTACGTACAGTGATATTTGGTAGTGACGGATGGGTAATAATTTTAATATTAGTTTTCTTTTCTGATATATATGATGATCATATATTACCCTATTAGAGGAGAAATGATGGAAAATGTCATACAAAACCGGTCAAGCAAAGATAGTTTTGCTTTTTTGAGCATACGGAAGATAGATCTTCATTTGTTAGTTTTTCTTTATAGTTGTTTATGATTGTATTTTCCATTCATTAACTAATTTGTATTTATTTTATATCGCTATTTCAGCGAGGAATATGGGCGATGGTCTTACAATATTTGTATTTGTATCATTTTATTAGGAACGTTATTTTTTCCGATGCCCATATTATTTTGAAATGAAAACTATTAACTGGAAGAGATGCTTTTGATGAGTTCTTGTTTTTTTTTATATATCTTTGATAGTCATGTTAGCGTTCACGTTAGAGTTTTGTGTGCGTCTAAGAGTATAATTTTTTGTTGTAGTTCTTATCTTTGATTGTAGCTTCCAGGTTCTTTTTTACTATTTCTTCTGCTCTTCAGGTCTGTTCATTTTGACTTTGTATCTGATTTTCCTGGAATGATACTTGGTTTTGTTCCACAAAAAGTGCTTCGCCCGGTGTTGGTGGGCGTGAACAAAACGCATACGTATTCTGACGTCAACAATTTCGTTGGAAGCATCCACATTTGCACCGTTTATACAGCGATTATGTCGTATTTGTGTATAATATATTGTGCATGTTAGGTATTAATAAAGTTAAGGAATTGTTTATGACAACCTTGTATGTACCACAAAATAAGTAAATATTTAGGTTTCCATCGTGACTATACGTTCACGTTTGCTTTGTTTTTACCTTTATTGCGTTCAAGGTAGTTAAGATGGCTAATTTAGCCTATGAGCAAAGCAGTTGTACCCACAAAGAGGTCTGTCAGTAGTGATTTGCGAGTGCTGCTAGACGACCACATATTTTTCAACGATCGTGGTTTCGGTAGTATTTTTCGTTTTATCTTAACGTCACCTTAGAGAGGAAAAGCCTCGTCGCAGGACTTGTTCTGGCACCCAAATAATTGTTGCAGAGTTCAAGGTATTGCAATGAACTTTGTTAGTTTGTTAACCTGCTCGTTTGCATGCTTAATCATTTAGTTACTAGGCAAAATGTGTGCGAATGACAAACTTTTCATTGATTCTGCAAGTAATTAGAGAGTGTATAATTGAATGTTACCAAAATGCATGTTCGATTCAATAGCTTGAGTTTACCTATTTAGGATTTTTATAAAGTTCCAAAAAGATAAAAGTTTACTAATTAAAGCAAAGTTACCTTATTAGACAAACTACAGCGAAGGACGGGGTATTGGTAGTTGTCCAATAGCCAAATGGTTAAAATAAATTTCAGTGACCTTCAATTTCAGTGAAGCTTTTTACAATTTGTTCCCAATTGCGCGAAAAGGAGACAGAGTGGCACCAATTGATGCGTCTGGTCTTGTTGTCAACAAGAGTGAAAAGGGTGAAAAGAGAAAAAAATCAGTGGTTCTTCTGATGGTTAGAAACAGTTTTTGCAACTTTTATTTCTTAGATAATGTTAGTTTAGTACTTTTTATGCAAGATTATTGATGAAATGTATTATCATTGTAACTCAATATTTTAATAAGGGTGATATTCCATTTTTTTAAGAAATAAAAGTTTACTTTTACGAAAGAAATTAAAGTAAGATTTTGATGTCTTAATTAATAGCATGCGGTAAATCACCAAAATGTTCTTTTATGAAAAAATATATGCCCTTTTAGCTTGCAAAATTGATAAAGAAATTTGTTATCTCGAATCTATGATACTTTAAGTGAAAAGGTCTTAATACTGGTACAGGACTATCAGCAGGATGTGTTGAAATGTGCCTTAAAATTTTAATCTGCTAAAAGAGTTGAAAGTCAGATTTTAGTCGCCTCTTCTGATTATTGCATACAAGAAACTACATGAAAATCTAGAGAGGGCAACCGTTAACATTGGCTTCTATCATACAGGGCAAAAGTGGTTGTTTAGGTATGACGATAGAGTTTTAGAAAATTGACTTTCACTGATAAAAACACGCTAAAAATGTTTTCCATGGGTATAAAAACATTATGTTTTAAAACGTGAAATCACTGGTGATTTTAGTTCAAGAAACTGATGCCACCCATTCATGCTCGATGGTCATACCAGAGAAGTCTTTTTGCTTCGATGATGATATTATCTATTTCTATTATTTTAAATTTCTTTATATGTTAAATATACCACAGCTCCAGCTCCAATGATACATTTGTAGGGCCACTAAAAACTTTATTTTGCTGGTTAATTTCCTATATCTTTGACTCGTTTGTCGTTATACTCTAAATTTTGGCTTTTTGGTTTGTTTAGTAATTTTTTCACTCCAATATAGGATATTTAGGAGCTAATAGTTATTTTTCCTCCGGAAAGCTTAAAGTTTATACCTATCTGGCTTCTGGACGTGTCTGAGATTATAACACCAAAATAACGGAATTTAGAACAACTCGAATGATGTTACCATGTCACTATATTATCAGCAACAACTAAATCTTGTCTTCTGTAAGTCAATTTCTAAGTCTTATTTTTTATATTGCTCTTCTAGTTTGCGTATCATCTATATTTTTAGAAATGATTACCTCGTTTCATTTCCAATCTAAGTACCCGCGACACCACATCTTTTTCTCTATTGAAGGTCTCAGTAATATAAATTTTAACCAAAGTGGTTGCAATACAACACCCTTGTCGTAATACCTTCATCATTTGGAACTCATAAGAAATTCGTAGTCCGGATTTAACGCAGCTAGTAGATCTCTTATAGAGGTGATCCACCACATCAGTGTTAGAGTTTTTCATACATATCCACATTTTACATTGAGGAATATCATTGTTAGCTTTCTTAATACTAATCAATATCAGATGTGGAGATTTTCTTTTCTATAAGCTACTTCAGAATAAATAATTATCAATACATGACTTACTGGACCTAAAACAGCACTGTTCTGGTTTTTTAATTCTTGCTCTATCTGTTCTTCTAATATTCTGCCATATATTCTACCACAAGTTTGTCAGGCTAATGCCTCTACAATTTTTTTTATAACTTTTTTTATAAATTGAGGAAATTTATACTTGCTTTTTTTTTAGGAATTTGTTCTCCGTTTAGAACTTGCTGAATATACTAGTCAGTTTTGTTAGAGCTGTTTTGACGAGTTTGATAGAAATATTTCACGATCTTGGTGTTTCCTTTTTAAATTTATTTACGGCCTTTATGACTTCAGCAACTTCTATATGTTTTCCTTCATTAGTTTTTTTTTAATTATGCTGGTAAATTCTGGTCTGTCTTCTGCCAATAAAATGTTGTAGGATTTCCTCCAACTGTTTATACCGATCATATCAATACATTTCTGTGCGTAATAGGATTGATGTTTTCCAAACTCTGTTAGCCCTTGTGTTTTCTCTGTACATATTCATTTCTAGACGTTTTTTTCTTATAAATTTTATTTCACTTATCTATTGATTCTCACTCTCACTATATCTACCTATAATAGAATGGTTTACTTTTTTCTCCTTCGTATCAGAAGAATTACTTCTTTTCTATGACTAATATTGTCTAAAAATTCTTCATAGAATTTTTCCATTATAGCGTCACTAGCACACGTTTTGACTTATATGTAATTGGATTTAATGATTCCTTTGTTAGTTTGTTCTCAACTTTTCAATTCTTTTTAAGAGATTTCCCTAACAATAAGAAGACTCCTTTCTTAGCTTCTCAGGAACGCAACTATATATGTGCAGAATTTTGTTTTGTTTCACTTTCTGTGCCCTTGTTAGTTTCAGTAAGTACAGCTGTATCTATATTATACTTCTTTGGTTTATCGAGTACTTCTGGGAATTTGTTAAACCTTGGACATTTCAGGTGATTATATTAATGTCTGCTCTGTTTGTTATTTTTTTTTGTGTGATTCTTTCACTTCTTGCTTGAGCATCGTACAAACTTTTGCCTTTCCTCCTCTCCTCTGGAGTTTTTGAACGATGTTTTTTACGATGTTGGTTCATTAGTCCTCTGCGATGTACCTTCCTTTTTTTCCGGGCTTGGGATCGGCATCACCAGCGGGTTGACCTCATTCACTGCAGCCAACCCTTTAATGCAGGTGGAGTTTAGTTTTGATGATTCCATGCTAAAAGTTGTAAACACTTTTGAAGAGGGTTTTATATTATAAGACTATTACATTTGCGTTAGTCGATCACTGATCGAATGAATTATAAAAAAATATACTGACCAACTCAGAAATGATTTTTTTCACAACCTTTTAGGCCGCTATATAATTTTGAAATAACTAACGAGACCAAGCAATTTTAATTTTAGGTTTTATTTCTTGGGCTGCATTTAAACATTTAGCATCTCTCGCATGTGTGGCATACACATATAATGATGCAGGACCTTTGCTTACAGAGTAATTTATATTATTATAGCAAAAATGGGTTTACCAAAAAATGTAATTTTATAACGTTAAGAGTGCAATATATCTGATACCACTTGCGTTGTTGGTTTTTTTTCTCCTCATTGCCCAGTTTATCATTGAAAAATTAGCACCTTTCTTTGAAAAAGAGTTTTTGCTATTTTCTGAAACGCTATTAAATCGAAATCGAAAGATTAGATCTTAGATCTCTTCTTCTGTAAAATTCAATTTATATAATTATCATGAAGCGAAAAAATTGAATTTCTGGAGTAGTAGACCTTTGATTAACTGCAAAAGATATTATTTCAGTAAGACTAGTTGTTTTTTGTGGACTCTAGAATATCAAGAGAGGAATTTTGCTATAAGAAGACAAAGCAAGCTATCTCAACATGTACGTCTCATAAGTAAAAATAAAAATCTAAAAGTGAGATATACAAATAGAAAAAGTTATAAAGGAAGAGAAAAGTACTTGACATTAAATTTCGGGCGGTGTATTATACTACAAAGGACACTAAAAGGAGGAAGATAATTGTTCCACATGACGAAGGCAAAATAGAAAACTTTTATAGTATAGAAACAGCAATATATAAAGCCATGCAGATAGAACTTCTTAATTGACGACTTTAATGCGAAAATAAATAAAAATGATAAAATTGGCTAGGCGAAAGAAATGAAAGACGCAAAATATTGGTAAATTTTTGGAAAAAACAAAACCGGTAAAAATTTGTTATACCGGATTGCCGCTAGGGGGAAACCTTATATATATTTCGATCGGCGTGACCTTCATGGTCCGCAAAGGTCAAATAAGAAAGTTGCATGAAAACGCTCAATTTCAATGAAAACATGCTCAAAACTTCAACCTAACCTAACCTAACCTAGCTTTTTTTTTCTCGCAGGGGAAAATGAATTGAATTGCATACCCGGCCGCCGTCGTGTGAGAGGCATGCGGCGGGTTATGTGAGGCTCTCCTTCCCTGAAGGGGACGGCCTACCCACTAAAAACCCCTGCGATTCCCTCCTCGTCGATAGGTTGGGGGTCGCTCTAGGCATTCTACAGCTTCCCCCACGCCGCATTTCTTTCCCGCAGGTGTTTTGCGCCCACGGTCCCTGAGGCTGATAAATGGTGCGCCACAGTACCTGGACGTCCCGCTACCACTTGAGCGTGATGGGAACTCGGGCAATTTCTTGCCGGTGCGGTTTCCTCCTCTTCTCGGTCCTGCCGGTTAAGGCAAGACCCCTATGTCCTGTCGAGCTGTGCGCGTATCCGCGGCGCTCAAGGGGACGCCGGTTGACCGGCGGGAGCTGTAGCCACTCTGACCGAACGCACGTTGTGTCCGGCCAGACTCACCAAGTCCAGTGTACCGAAGACCCCGACCCGGGCTAATGCCCCGGCGGCCTTGGATCTTCGGATTTTCCCTCCTACCTCTTGCGAGGTTTGCTCCTCCTGTCCGGCCGATTAAGGCAAGACCTCTTCGTCCAGTCGGCCTGTGAAACATGGCTACAGCCCTCGGGGGGTCAGGTGGGGACTGGAGCCCTCTCTGACCGAACTTTACATTTGTGTCCGGCCAGGCCGCCATGACCGAAGACCTCGACCCGAGCTAATGCTCTAGCGGCCTTGTGTTTTCGGGTAACCCTCCTACCTCTTGCGAAGTTTGCTCCTTTGGTTCGGCCAGTTAAGGCAAGACCCCTGCGTCCGGTCGAGCCGTGGAACATGGCCACTGCCGACTTCCGACTTGTTACCGCTTAGCTTCACTCGGTCTAACCGGGCTACTGAGCTCCCCCGCCATGGCAAGGCGGGTCCCCTGGGGGAGAACCTAACCTAACCTAACCTAATTCAATTAAAGTAAACTAAAGTTGCTGACTGTTTAGCCGTCAAAGACGTTTCCAGGGAATACTGCGCAGAGGCAGTCAGCTTCATTCCCCTCTCTTTCAGTAAACCTTTATTAGGAGACGCTCTTAGAAGAGCGGTTTCATCGAGCGATGATACGCTTAAGCAAAGTTTCCATACTTGGCAACTATGGCGCCAACAAGGCTATTGAACAAGCCAATGCCGTTTTTGCTGCAATGTCGACGCCACAGGTAAACACAAATAGTCCGCAAACTGACCTTTGGCACAGTGTCGTCCTCGGAACCAGTCTTTCGCAGGTCGCTAAGTTGCTTCAATACGCTGAGTATGAGTGCCATCCTCAGCGACAAATCGGTTTTCCAAATCACTATGGTTCACCTTATGATGAACGTATCCAGTCTTATCAAGTTCGTTATACGCTGGCCAACAATCAGTATGGATGATAGTTCCAGGTTTCACATGTTTTTGAATTAGCGGAATTAGCGTTGTAACGTCTCGCTTCTCAACTACCACCATGCGAACATCCTCGTTGCAATCTTCGATCATGCCGAGAACCCAGTGTCCTTCGAGAACTGGACCTCTTTCGTACTTTCGATGTCCAAAGAGACTTTCGTCAATTTGGACAGTACAGCCTTTTCCACCAAGCGGCGCCAGTTTACCTTGCATGTTGGAAAACCAATCAATTACCATTTCACGACAGAAACGATGCTAATAGTGAATTGTGTCTGAACTCAAAACGGTTCGCTCTTCAGGCGGTAATGACAAATCACAAATCTCGTGCTGGATATCTTTAACAGATCAGTCTCGAGTGTAAGCATGCATAAGCCTAAAAATGAATGAATCAGAATCACTAACTAATCATAATTAAATAAATTAACACTTACTGAATTGCTTTATCCATCGGTAATTTACAATTCTCAAAAAACGTACCAGACGCCAAAGAAACACCAGGATCTTGTTCAATTACCCGCATTGCCATCTTGTGGCTGTTGCATTTTTTGGTCGAGCGAAGGAGACCTTGCTGCGGAGCCCAAGTAATGCCATCAAGCGGTATCTTGGGGAGCGAGTTCATGTTCCAGAACCGAACATAATTTGCAGCCATAACTAAATCTCAAAAAACAACTGCTCTCAATGAAGTCTGAACTCCAAAACACAGAAAAAATGAAATTACTGAAAGAAGTACGTCTAAACGCAATGAATGCTAACTGGCGACTGAAGTACGACTGGTGTCTGAAAGCAAAAGTAGCGTTTCCAACGAAATGAGTACGGAAAACGCGCCGATGTTGTAAGCAATGACAACTACGCCATCTATCAAAAAAGGCGATTTTCAGCAACTTTTTTATTTGACCTCTGCGGACGATAAAGGTCACGCCGATCGACTCCACTCGAAGAGTTGAGTTGAAATATATGTATATATAGGTTCGCTCTCTAGTGACAATCCGAATGTCATTGAAACAAGATATATATATATATATATATATATATATATATATATATATATATATATATATATATGCATCTTCGCGGTCTTGTTGAAATGTACTTTTATGCTTGAGATGGTAACGCTTTCGAGCAGTGTGCGTTGAGGCACTTCGCGTCTTGTAAGAAGTGCAAGTCCTACCTTCTCTCCCATTTAAATGTAGCCAATGTTGCAAAAGACTGCAAAAAGACGACAACCACCAAAGAGATTGAACCCACAAACCTCGCATTTCGAAGCAAACCCGCTACCAACTCGACCAATTGAGCACTACGGGAAAGCTCGCTTTATGCGCTGGTTCGTTCGGTCCGTTTTTCTGTCACTTCTGACATTTATTAAGCCTTATAATTTCTAAATACACTATTTTTTAGGTCACTTGCACTGGCTTTCTTGAATTTCTGATCCCGGATTCGGATTCCACGTCAAATTTGGCTTTCCCTGTTTCCAGGGGGAATAGGCGATAGCTATTACAGCAAGGAAAGCTTAGCATAATAGATCATATAGAGTTTACTCAATAATGAGAGAAAATGATAAAGAACGTAATAGAAAACAACAAAGGTTCTGAAGTATTTAAGAAAAATCCCTCCCAAGGATAATCAGAAAGAGCAACCTTAAAAGATGAAAATGGCAACAGACTTAAAACTCGAGGAGAAACTCTTCGATACATAGAAAGATTTTATAAAGACCTATACTAAGAGAAAGTTTCTCAACAACCAAAAAATCCAAGAGACAAAAGGTCAAAACTGACTAAACATTATACAGAAGATTTACCACCGACCAGTAAGTACGAAATAAAATCTGCAATAAAAGGTATAAAAAGCAATAAATCGCCAGGACCGGACGAGATAGTTATAGAATACTTAAATATGGGATGATGGAAAATATTAGACACCAAAATCCTGGAAAAATACAAACGTTGTTAGTCCCTACAAGAAGGGGAATAGCGAAGACATCAAAAATTGTAGATCGATATCGTTGCACTCACATGTCTGCAAACTGCTAACAAAGATAATAACAACCAACAAACTTAACGATTTTCACATACACATATCAAGACAGGTAATAGAAAAACATAGAGTACAATAAACCAATGTATCTGGCTTTTATAGACTTTGAGACGGTTTTAGATACGATAAAAGATGCCGTATTGATAGCAGATATATACAGCCGATTAAAAACCTATATGACGAAGCAACAATGACAGTTCAGGTCTTAGGAGAAACAGAGCCAATCAACATTAAAAGGGGAGTCCGACAAGGAGACACAATTTTCCCCAAAATATACACAAATGTATTAGAAGACATTAGAACGGGAAAACATCGGTATTAATATAAATGATAATAGATCCGAACAACTCCAGAAGAAGTTAAGGCCTTAATATCAATGCGTCCAAAACAAGTATTATGTCAAATATATACGACGCTATGTCAATTATGCTTAACAACGAGAGGGAAGTGACAGAGGTCAACGAGTATACCTACTTAGGCCAAAAAATAGTCTTTCAGAAAAATAATCAGGAACTAGAAATAAAAAAAATAATACAATTGGGATGGGCGGCGTATGGAAAACTTAGTAGTGTTTTAAATACAACTTTCCACAATACCTCAAAATTCCAATTTTTAACCAGTGCGCCTTACCAACTACGACTTATGTAGCAGAAACGTGAAGCTTGATTAAAAGACTGGTGAAGAAATTACGAATTGTGCAGAGCAAAATGGAAAGATCAATGCTGAATGTAAGATTGTAATGATAGTCATGGCAGAATATGTGACAAGACAGAAGTAGAGATGGGCTGGACATTTGATGAGAAGAAGAGACGGAAGATCGACCAGAAAGGTGACAAAGTGGCGACCACGGACAACCAAGAGGAACCCAGGAAGACCAAAAACACGATGGAAGGATGATATCCAGAAAGTAGCGGGAGTGCAATGCATGGCAAAAACGAGCAATAGACAGGAGTGGCGAAATATTGGAGAGGCGTATATCCAGAGATGGACAAAATTAGGGACAGAACACATACTAACACTTATTGACAAGAATGATATTGAAATAAGAAAAAAAGATCTAACGTTGAAAATAGTAGAAGAATGTTGTAAAGATTTGTATGAGCAAAAGAAAGCAGTGCTCATTAAACAATCAATAAAACGAAAAGTTTTAAACGTAAAAGATATTTTAGATATAGATGAAGCAGAAAGAAAAATGAGTATAAAAGAAATAAAAAATTATAAGGTACCAATCTGTCGATATGCCAGTTGACTAGATCTTGGTAAGAAATTCAGCGAAGCAGTACGGTGGTGTTTTACAATTTTTACCTTTAGTGTGAGCAACCTTAAAAATATGGATCAACTATATTTTGAATTCAAAATAATAGTGTCGCTATTATTAACAAACATTTTCTTTCTTTATGGAAAGCCCAACATTTCAAAGGAGCAGCGATGTTGGGATATGGATTTTTGGCTGTAGTTTCTAGCGAAGAAGAGAATCTTAGCGATTTACTAAAAATAACTGAGTACCTGGGTTTACTCGAACAAGGGGTAATAATGGCGGTCGTCTTAGGCGCGGTGCTTGCCGCATCGCCTCGCATCAGAGATGGTGTGCGACGACCGGCCAGATAGAGCGAACATATGAGAGCCTTAGCCTCTCAATTCGCAGGCCGCGTTCCCACGCGGGGCGTTAGAGCCTCACAATTATAATACATGAACAGCAATAATCTATCTTTATGTTCGACCTTCACCCAATTCACTGAATTGCGTCATAGTGATTGCCTATCGCGTTTATGCTTGGCTTCAATTTAAATAAATGTATAAGTGGATATAAACTTGTCGAGGTGAACAGTTTTTATTAGCGTCTTTGAACCGCCGTTCGCAAACGCGAGATTGATCCCACTGTAGTAATGTAACACCGCAATAATCTTTTGGGATCACAGTGTCGGTAATGCAACAAAAAATAAAAATATAAATAATTTATCTAAAAATGTGTTGCGTTAATTTTAGAAAAATACGACACTGCTTAATGTCTGCCAGATGTCCTTCGGTGTTATATAAGAGACGAGTTGAAAATCGAGGACGTGTAAGCAATTGACCTTGATGATAAACTGATTATTTGTGTTATCTGCTTTTGCGTTTCGTTAAAATTGTGTAAATTCAGTTTGGAGATAAGGTTAGTTTATTTTTTAAGAATGTCCATTTGAACTTAACTACATCAATTTTTCGTGTGTTTTGCAAGTAACAAATTATTGATTTGTAACATGCTAGGTATGGTCATAAAGCAACTATAATATTACTTTCCTTATCCTACAATAAGGAAAGTAATGTAATCGGCGGAAATTGGACCTACCCAGTTTTTTACATTTCTGGACGAATTATAGCCTCAGGACACCAAAAAAGTTGGTTTGAGCCATTGATTCATGTGTGTGTGTGTGTGTGTGTGTGTGTGCGTGTGTGTGTCTGTCTGTCTGTTCTGTCAGTAAACAGGATATCTCGAGAACCGTAAGAGCTAGAGACTTGAAATTTGGTATGCAAGTTATTTGTATGTAGGGGACGCAGTGCGAAACTTTTGGTAAAAATCGGCCGATCCGTCTGGTCGCAAGGTCGCAAAATCGGTCGCAAAGCGGTCGCGAATCTAAACGGTTGAAGATACAAAAAATTCATGAGAATAAAAATGATTCGTTATCACGAGATAAACATGAATTTAAAAGTAAAATTTGGTAAAATAGGAACTGGAAAAAAAATTAAGCCCAGCATTTTTGCCGGAATTACCCAAATAATAGGATAAGGAAAGTCGTGTGATGTTCGCACCAGATTTTTTTATATGTAGGGCACGTACAGCTAGGAACAAAATCTTATTAATATAAGCTTCTCTGGCACCAGGCCAAGATTGAGGTTATATCAAATTAACGATGATCGGGTAATAGCAGATCGAGTTGGAAAAACAATTCTACTGATCTAAAACGACGTAGCCAGAATTTTATTGTTTTAAAGTTGAAATAAACTTTGGTATAACGATGTGATCGGTCGTGGTTCGAATAATTCGTTAGCATTATCGTAAAATGAAAGTAGTTGTGACACCAACCAGCCGCACAAGAGCGCTTCGATAGCAACATAGACGCATACTACAGTCCTCAGTGTTTTTTAGCGGGAAAAATAATTACAATCACGCTAAGTCCGGACTATAAGACGTGTTCCAGTATAGTCCAAAACAAGTCGAGTTTGGACAGTCGTATTGGGTTGGGCTTTGTGAAGTAGAGTAATGTCGTCCCCTACAACATATAAATCTAGTTTTATCCGAGAGTTTTTTTTTTTTTACTTAATAAATATACATTATTACTAGTCTAAAGACTAAACAGCAATTGTTTTCTAATTTAAATTATCTAAACTTTACAAGAGATATCACCCATCGGTTCTATTCTGATACATACTTTTCACGTGTTATCCTGTTTTCACACTTACACTTCTGTTGCTCTCCACTAACTTGAATGACTTTATCCTCTCGAGTCTTTATTCTAATTATTATTTAGAAGTTGTAGAGTCTCAATGTTTACATGTTCACGAAGCCTATTCTTGTGTTATTGGGCAATGCTCTTTATTTTCCCTAATACAACATTTTATTCCTATGTGCCCATGAATATCGCTGTTTTTGATATTCTAGGGTACATCTGTGATGGTTTTTAGTACTTTGTTTTAAAATACTTGGATTTTCTTAATGTTACTTTTACTGGCACATCCCCACAGTTGATACCCGTATGTCCATACTAGTTTTATCGGTTGATTATACGGAAGTATTTTGATGTGAGTTGATAGTTGGATTTTCTTTTCACCAACCAGTATATTTTCGTATATTTTACATTTAACTCTTCTTTATTCATCTCAATGTGCTCCTTCCATCGGAATTTAACTTCTAGGTTCATTCCTAGATACTTTTCTGTATTAATATAAAAACTGATTTATTGATCCGATCTGTACAAATCATCAAAACTCTTCAAAATACGCTCCTCCTGCATCAATACACTTGCGCAGTCGCAATTTCCAACCCTGGAAGGCACCCTTAAAGCCGGGATGCCCTTTAGGACTCTTGTAACATGAGCTTGAATGTTCTCTACAGACTCCCAATGTTTTCCTTTGAGCTCTTTCTTCACGCAGGGAAACAAAAAAGTCACAGGGAGCCAGATCTGGACTGTATGGGGGCTGTTGCATCGGGTCAGGAAGTCGCCAACATTAAAGGCCGTGTGGATGGGTGCATTATCGTGGTGGAGTTTAATTGAGTCTTTGATGTCCCTCAATCATCTTCACTCAATTGCAACAAGTCTTTACAGCGCAAAACTCGATGTTTTTTCTGTTCGTCCGTTAATACCTTTCAGGGTATCAGCGACGGTCTGATTCCAAAACATCGCGCACATGCTTCACGTTGTTGTCGATCCTGGACGTTGATGAGCGTCCGGAACGGAACTTTCCGGGCCCACCTTAAACGACTTGTGTCATCTTCCGATTTGCGATTTTGATAATCAGCCGTCTTTGAAGGCTTTTTGAAGCATCTGGTACGTTTCAGTAGCATTCTTCTCAAGCCGCACGCAAAATTTAATCGCATTTCTTTGTTCGAGTGAATCCTTCATCGCGCCGTGTTACAAATTGCAAAAACACGTTTCACGCGGAACGAGCTCCTGACGCTTCGGCTGCTTGGAGCAAACTGAGCCGGGTCGTGTCTGGAAGCGCAGACGCCCCACTATTTTTTCCCGCAAGCGAAGTGCGCTGGGTGTACAGTCGTGTGATTTATTGATCCGATCTGTACAAATCATCAAAACTCTTAGAAATACGCTCCTCCTGCATCAACACCCCTGCGCAGTCGCAATTTCCAACCCTGGAAGGCACCCTTAAAGCCGGGATGCCCTTTAGGACTCTTGTAACATGAGTTTGAATGTTCTCTACAGACTCCCAATGTTTTCCTTTGAGCTCTTTCTTCACGCAGGGAAACAAAAAAAGTCACAGGGAGCCAGATCTGGACTGTATGGGGGCTGTTGCACCGGGTCAGGAAGTCGCCAACGTTAAAGGCCGTGTGGCTGGGTGCATTGTCGTGGTGTTTAATTGAGTCTTTGATGTCCCTCAATCATCTTCACTCAATTGCAACAAGTCTTTACAGCGCAAAACTCGATGTTTTTTCTGTTCGTCCGTTAACACCTTTCAGGGTATCAGCGACGGTCTGATTCCAAAACATCGCGCACATGCTTCACGTTGTTGTCGATCCTGGACGTTGATGAGCGTCCGGAACGGAACTTTCCGGGCCCACCTTAAACGACTTGTGTCATCTTCCGATTTGCGATTTTGATAATCAGCCGTCTTTGAAGGCTTTTTGAAACATCTGGTACGTTTCAGTAGCATTCTTCTCAAGCCGCACGCAAAATTTAATCGCGTTTCTTTGTTCGAGTGAATCCTTCATCGCGCCGTGTTACAAATTGCAAAAACACGTTTCACGCGGAACGAGCTCCTGACGCTTCGGCTGCTTGGAACAAACTGAGCCGGGTCGTGTCTGGAAGGGCAGACCCCCACTATTTTTTCCCGCAAGCGAAGTGCGCTGGGCGTACAGTCGTGTCGGACAAAAATTATGCGCCTTACTTTCATAACGTACCTTGCATGATGTTTTTTTAGTGGTACTGGCAAGTTTTTATCCTTCTTGTTCATAAAATTGATTTATGCAGTTTTGTTGTCATTTTATTTTATTATTTGGCCATCTTTTTGTCTAACCATTTAAGGTTTGCTGTAGTACTTTTTTTGTTTCTATAGTGCCATTTCCTGTTGCTAGTATTATAGTGTCATATGCGCAAGTAGTTGTCGATACTTGGTAGGTTATAGGATAGTTGGATATTATTGGTGTACAAGAGGTAAAGCACTACTTCCAGTACACTGTGGTGCTCCTGCCTTTCGTACAAGTCGGAGTACTCATCTCCTTGTTTAATCTTAAATAGTACATCTTTAATGTAAGATTTTAGTAGTTCGGAAAATTGTTTAGACAGTACTTTTCCACGTTTATGGTTCAATCCTTGATGCCGAATTTTATCAAAAGCTTATGTAACTTCTCACAAGATTACCAAGTAGATTTTTTTCTCCTCGAGGCTTTTTTGATGATACTTGTCAGTATGTGGACTTGGTTAACAGTAGAATGTTGATTTCTGAAACCAAACTGGTGTTCTTCTTATTGTCGATTTTAGCCTTTTAAGAAACAGTTTTTCAAATAGATTTGAGATTGCCGACAAGAGTGAGACGGGTCGATATGATGTTTCGCTTGGTGACTTTTTAGACATCTGTATCTTTATTACTTTAGCCATCTTCTAAACGCTTAGTATGTATTTCAGTCAAAATCCATTTATTAAGTTTTTTTTAGTATTATTGCTTTCCTAAGTAAGTGTTTCAATACTGCCCTTGTGATTAGATCAAATCCCCGGAGATTTCTTAAAGTTTGTTTTCCTTACTGCCTTTTGTTACTTCTTATGGTAGAACCAATTTTATTTCATTCCCTAATATTCCATTTTTTGCCTCCTGCACGAGTTTATTTTGTCCTCGTCGTTCATTTGCTTAGAATGTCTCTTGATAGACCGTTTTCAGTTCTTATCGGTGGCGTTTGGGTTGAAAGTCGTTTGATTTTTTAGTCATC
Source organism: Sinelater perroti (assembly GCA_036346155.1). Classification (NCBI taxonomy): domain Eukaryota; kingdom Metazoa; phylum Arthropoda; class Insecta; order Coleoptera; family Elateridae; genus Sinelater; species Sinelater perroti. The sequence goes on along the minus strand of JARFIY010000370.1, from coordinate 14,249,502 downwards.
TTCCTCAAAGAATAACCGCTATCTTTGCTATTTGTCAGGTTTTTTAGGTAACTGTTCAGGAATTTATTTTTTATTTCTTATATTTCTTTTCTTAGTTGCTGCGTAAGTTAGTTAACAGAGAGGTTAAGGCTCTCATATGTCCGCCATTGTGCCCGGTCGTTGCGCATCATCTCTGATACGGACCGATGTGGCAAGCACCGCACCTTAGACGACCACTATTATTACCCTTTGTTCGAGTGAACACAGGCACTCAATTATTTTCAGTGACTCATTAGGCCGCTAACCAGGTATCGGAGAGCTCCGCGTTCCAACTGTTCTTTATTATTTCGTGATACTTTGAGTTGAATTCTGCTACTCAACTCTTCCTTAAAGCATTTCCAATATGTTACTTGTTGGCTAGTGTCGGGTTAGATTGCTTCTTAATCATTTTTTAGTTTAATGTTAATATTATCGGAGAGTGATCGGAATTCATATCAAAAATGTTTGTTATCAAAATAGTTGTTAATACATGTCTGGAAATAAAAAGTCAATCAATCCCGGCGTTTTATTTTTATCTGTGGGCCAGCGGTAGATGCAATTTAGATGAATTGCTGTTTTGTGCAACTATTTTCCTTTAGTTGTAGCCACCTTTGACACCATATTAGATTTTTGCGTTGAAGTCTCCCCAATTATAAATCTTTTCTCTAAGCTTTGCAACGGACTTAAGTAATCATCTTTTTTTAGATTAGCTCTTGACATTTATAGCTGCAACTTGAATTTTGTCCTTTTTGTATTTGCTTTTTTTCGTAGTGGATTATGTTTCCTTTCACTATCATCGCACTTCCTCCTCTAGCAAGTTTTGTGGATGTATAGATGGTAGGTATTATATCTTTTAAATAACAAATATGATTATTTTGTGATATGTGTCTCTAATATGAGACATTTATCAAACTTTTGTGTATCTAAAAATAGTTGCAGTTTGTTTTATTTTTTACGGATGCCGTTGGCAGCTATTCTGGTGTATTTTAATTCTTTTATTTCATTTAATAAGTCGCTGCTTTGTTGCTGTTTTTCTAGTTTCGTTAATCTTTCTGAGTTTTGCTTACGCATCTTTTCTTGCTGCACAAACTTTTTTTCTTGCTGCTCCAGTTTGGACATCAGGCTTCGTAATAGATTATTTGAAAATACATCTTCGCTGGAAATTCTTTTGGGCTCCAATTGCATTCTAATTTGTTTTCTATTTTCTTTTCTACGGTTTTGCTGTTGTAATTTTTTGGCTCACACCCTTTGAATCTGACCAGATGTGGTTTCTTTACAGTTTTCTACATCTCATATATATTTTTGATGTTTCAACAATAACGGAAGTGGTGTTTTACCTTTTTTATGTTAGTTACTTCCTATACTTTATAACTTTGATGATAAAATTTTTTTTCCATCATTTTGGTGCATTTTGTTTATTTATTTTCGAACGTGTGGCGGAGGAATTTTTCCGAATTAAAGTACTTCTTTTACGCTATGTTCTTCACATTTAATTTTATTTGTTTGTTGTTCGTCATAACTGTTTTGAATTCAAACTGTCATACTGTAGGGTTCCATAAACTTTGATTTGACTCAGTATATTTGGTGATGGTTTTTGTGCCGTAACTGACTATTTATTTTAAGGCTGATAGTTTTGCTGCTATTAGTGAGCTGATGGTTCGGAGGATGCATCTGTTTTTTTTTTAAATCTTTTTTGATCTTGGTCATCCATTCCGTTTTTTAACGAGTTCGTCCTCATTGATAAGGTATTTTTTTCCTTGGATTTTGGTTTGCTAAACCTTATTTGGGGAACTCATTTTTCAAATTATTCTGTTACTGTTTGCATGTCCTGTATTTGTTGCTGTAGTTTGCAAACAGGTTGTTGTTCTATTCTAGAATTTTTCGCATTTACCCATGCATTACAAAAAAAAGTTTTTTTTGGGTTTAGCTTGACTTTTCTGAAATAGGACGATTTTGTTGGACTAGCAGTGCATCAGCTGACATCGCAGGTGGGTGTAGTTCATTTTTAATGTGAAATGCCAGATGCTTGATTTTACGTCGCTCCGGTCAGAGACCAGGTGATTTCCGTGCAATCTCGCGTGGTAAAAATCAGCAACTGTTACTTGATGGTGGTTCTCAAGAAGCCAACGAACAAGGCGAATATTCTGTTTAGTCACGCTGATCATCAAGCGACTATTGCAACTTTTATTTCCAACTGACTTTCATTTTTATAAAAATTGTTTATGCTTCGCGTACACTCAGGTCTCTTTCAGAGTGTTGGCTCTGAACTGTGCCATAAATCTTTCAGATTTTCTGGTAAAACTTTATAATAAGTCGGCGGAGGGATCTCTTGTTTTGATATGTTAATATTAACTAAAAAACATCCACATATCATTATTGTCTAGGAAAATAATGACATGAATTATTTTAATGTAACTTTTGTTAATACTCTTGGATATAATGCCTCTATCAAGTTGTGGTTACGGCGGCTTGTTCTTTTCAATAATTTTTTTCTCTGTAAAAGTTCTTTTTACAATTCTTGTGAAACTTTTTTGTATGAGGATAAGCATATGGTTCTGTAATTGTTGCAATTGTCTTAGTGGCTTTTTGTATATGGAATCAATTATGTTTTCATCTCAATCGTTTTGTTGTTCGTTGCCTTTCCAAATAGGAAATTGTTCTGTTTCACATCTTACCATTTTAGATGTCTGCCTAATTTAATCAGTTTTATTGTAGCTCTGACTTATTCCATCTCGTTGTTGCTTTTTTATTTTCTAATTTTTCTGCTTTTGGCAGGGTTCTAGTACTTAGTTGTCTATGATTTCTTTCCATTTTACTACCCGTTTTGAATTTTTGTCCCTAATCTTTTCTCATGCATGTAAAACTTTCTTTTTGTTTTACTGTCCCTGGACTATTTTTTATATCCCATGTTCTTTTGCATACCTTTTATTATCTTCCAAAATCTTGTTCCGTTGTTCATTTTATATTTCAATTCAAGGCCCCCGTCAAATTTTTCCTAGTTTTCTTGTTTTGATTTTAGCTACTGTTTTCGTTCTATCGATTAGCACCAGTCCTACGTTGGTTATAGTTCTTTCATGTTTTTTTCTTTTCATGTTTTACTTTCTCCTGTAATTCTTTGTTCTATCTTTTTATTCTTTTATAGTATTTTTTCGTTTCTTTCCACTTGGTTGACTTCTCTCTTGTTTGGATAACTGGAACTAAACTGATTATATAGTGTTATGCACTCAGGTTTGCTTAACTTCTTTATCTTAATTATTTTATAATGTTTGGTATTTATAATGTTTGTATGAATAGACTGTGGTTTGAATGCATTTCTGGCCCATGCATTACCTCTAGGTCTAGGATATTTTGCCTTGATTATGCAATCTATTTTGCGTTTGCCTTACGTATTGTCTTATGGTTGAAGAAGCTATTTTTTATTTGTATCCCGTTTCTGGTGAATAATTCTGTCTTTCTATTTGTATTAAAGGCGATTTTGCCGCATATTTTCTCCCTTTGTCTCAATGTTGCTAGTTTCCAGTGCGTGAGTTTCAAGCTCTACTTATTAGAACATGCTGCTTGCTTCTTTCTTTTACTGTCTGTCTTCTTTTGTAAATCTCCATAAAAATTGTTTAGTGTTTGGGTATTTGATCCTTTTATTGGGGTATACGATTGTTTAGTTTATAATTATTGTTCTTGTCACTTTTGTCTATTAGCATTGTGTCCGTACTCAAGCCTAGTATTTTTTTCTGAATCATACCTTATGTGTATGATTAGCTCAACGATGTCGGTTCCGTTACCTTGGGACTAATGAGTCGTAGACCTACCAGAGGACCGTATAGGGTGCTGTTAGTTGGACCAGCTTAGCTCTGGGTTTTTAGAGAAGTGCTGCTCTTCTGTCACGCTCTAGTTTAGCCTGATTTTAACTCTAGAATTAAATAACTTTCTCCATGACGTAACTGGCAGATCTAGAATTTATTTGGTATGATAGACAGAAAATAGATATTAATTATCACTATTGCTTTTAAGGTAAAGATATTTATCAGTGTATAGCTTAATTTTTGATAAAATAATTCAAATGATTGCACATCTTGGTAAGCAAAAACACTAATAATTAAACCGTGGTTTCATTGACATTCAGACTTGACTAAATCAGAAGTTTATTTATTATGGATTGTATGTTTGATTACTCTATTTGCATCATTTCCGAAACATATTTTAGTTTAATGGGGATCTCGCCCTTTTTGAAACGTAACAAAATCTGATAATTGCGGTTTGAGTAAAAGAACATATTAATTATGGTTTGATTTAAAGGCGTGAGCACAATATTTACATGCAACGCAGATCCATTAAAAAAATTTAAAAAACGCAAGGTATATATTTTTTACATCAAAATACGTTGATAAACTCTTTTATCGCTAAAATCGAAGACTATAGTTGGCGGCTCGTTGAGCTGCTAGCAGTCAAAATAATGGAGGCGATAAAAATAACGAAGTAAAAATAACAATTTTGCAACTAGTTTACGCTGGTTACGGGAGCATGTTATGGCGGTGAAGAAATGGTCTCTTAATGGCACGGGCGTGATGCGGCCATGTACAATATGGAGTTATATTTCAAAAAACAGACGTGTAATTGCACATCTACAATATTGTCAACTTATTCAAGGGTTACTTTGAACACTTGATGGATCCAATATGCAGCTATAAATACAGCTTACGGTCCCATGCAGTTGCCCAAATCCGAGAGAAAATAAGAATTTGCTCTGGAAAACAATGAAACACTTTTCCTACAGTATGGGCCTATTCCTTTACGATTATTATTAAAAAAAAGAAGCTCTTGAAAGACAGAGATTTGACGACGATTGGCGCTATCCAAAAACTACCCATTCGTCGGAAAATGTGTTTCTAACTCAGAAGATTACGTAGTAAAACAACTTTGTGTTTTTGTATTTGTATGAGTTTTTAATAAATAAAAAGGATAATTTTTGTTTACGTGGTTCACCCACGTACTAAAGGCGTGAAAATGTTGATACCGCTGTTTTATAGACGAAGTGGGTTAAGATCTGGAGCGTTGGACATACAACAAAGCTTCGGAAAGCTCTGATATAATGATACCACTAGGATGACTTTACTTCAATGAATTTGATCTAGGATCTTCTATCAAACAACCACTTAAGCATGATAGACATCCAGGAAATGAAACACTAATTTGTGGTGTCCTATTTGCAGATAAAACCTAAACATTTTTGTCACTCAAAATAAGACAGGAACATACATTTATTTTGAATTTTTGAGATAGAATACAGTCTTGGAAACCATAAAGACACCTATTGCTTTTGGAGCTTGGAAAGTGACAGAGTTGGAAGATAACAATGATAATATAATCTATCGCTTTTTAGGGAGAGTGTTCAACATATTCTTCGATTATACAGGGTCCTTTCAAAACATATACTTATTCCTTAAATGGAAAATGCACTGTTTATCCAGTTAGAAAAAAATCAGCGAATAATATAATATCTGGATAAGCGTGTGCAAGATGCGGAATTTTTATTAAAACTTTTCTAGAGCGATGAGGCTACCTTTGAGTTAAACAATTTAATGAATCGCCAGAATTATATCATCTGGGTTCCTTAAAATCCACGTTCTACTATGGAATATTATTTAACCTATCAGAATTACAGTGTGACGTGAGATATTAATAATGATTATTATTATCTGGTCATTAATTTTATCAAAATATAATTTTTATCTGAACATTCCATGGAAATTTGTTGGTCGGCACTTCAAAGAGTTATTTGGTGATAACTAGATGGTCGTCATTTTGAATATTCGTAAGCATGCACTTAATTTCATTTGATATTGTTTAATGTAAACCATTTTAATTTTTCTAAATATTTTTAGCGTGGCAAATCGCATTTTTGTAATAGACCAAACTTTAGAGATTCGTCTTTTTTATTGTTTAAGTTGTTAATACGAGGTGCGTTCAAGTTCTAAAGTCTCCAAGTTTGTTACTTCTCAACGTAATCTCCGTCTAGATGTACACATTTTTAAACGGAATTATAGATATCTTGAATATCATCAAACTAAAATTTTTTTAAATTGCTACATAGGAAGTTTCTCTTACTTTTCAGACAAAGTTATCAACGTATTAGTCGGGAATAACAATTTGAAATAAATATAATAATTATCTGTTTACGTGGGGGCATATTTTTAAGTAGCTTGGTGGTTATTAAGCGTTTTAATTTAAGATAATCTTTGAAAAATTGTCAGAGCGGCACATGTAAGAAGTAGTACTGAAAGCTTCGTTTTAAATTAGTATGGACGATCAAAATTGGATGCAAGAAATTGTGGATTAACTCAAAACAGTCGTCAATATTAATGACAAAGTGAAACATCCATAATGAAAAAGTTTTGCTATTGATTTGGAAAGCCCGTAAATGTGCCCTGCGGAATAGATATCTTCGATTTACTAATTTGAACGATGTTTTAAATAATGGTATCTGCTGATCTAATTACACACTGAAGGCAATTTTTATTTTTCCTCATTAGGAGGACACAACAGTGACAGTACGTCACTAGAAAAGTTCTGGCGTCTTCGGTTTGGCAGTTTTCGCAGAGAAGAAATGACCGGATCTGAAAAAACAATAAGTAAATTCAGAGATCTTCATTCGTTGCTTCTCGGGAAAAATTTCTTTGCCAAATAGGAAGAATGGCATTCTTTACGATGTCGCTTTCGTAGATTAAAATCTTATGCATGGTAACTGGCATGCAGTACCACGGATATTCCTGCTCATATCGTCGAGCTGTTTCTTTTGCGTAAATATTAAACGCGCCACCATCTATAGCAAAGCCTGATGAAAGTGCCTGCAGAATAGTACTACATCTCTGTAACAATTCTTCGTTTATCCATGTAATTTCTATTGTAACTCTCGGGTTTCTAAAAAATCTTCGGGCCGTGTTACCATCATTCGTTGTTCCACTTCCTCCAGGTTTAACATGATCAACTAGTAAACCTAGTTGAGTTCTAAATTCTGCCTGAATTTTGCGTTTTCTTTCTTCCAGTTTTTTCTTACCTTCTTTTGTGTACCGCGTTGATTTTTTAAATTCTAGTCTATAAGAAATATGAAGAAAACATTCGAAAAAGCGAATCCAAGCATGCAGAGACGACAAACCAAATCGGTAAGTTGTGGCATCAACTTCTTTGTTCTCACATCTTTCTATGTCGTTTATTTCGGTTAGAGTGGCTCCAAAAACGTAACATTTTTGAGCCGAAGAAGTAGCGGTAGCAGCATTACAAACTTTACTATCTACCATTGTTAATACCATTTGATGCGATACAAAATATTTGTGCGAATCAATCATAACTTCTGTCTTCTCTAATTTACTTATTTGCTCTTCCACAAAAGTAATTTCTTGTTGAGTCACGTCTGTGGATTCTTTCTTGAACTGTATCCTGATTGGTCTGCAAAAATGCACGGAAGAAGGTCGAGGATTCTGCCATAAAATTGTTTTCTTTGGACTAGAAGTTGATAATTGTAAAGGAACAAACGAAGTTATAACCATATTTACATCTTTAAAATTTTGCTTCCATTTCTGTTTATATTCGCTGTGACCTGTGCTTCATTGCAGCCCCATTTTGATATTAATTCTAACTCGGTGGAAACATTCGAAACTTTTGTGGAAAAAACTTCCTCTTGAGCAACCATCGAGCGTGAAGCCATCAAGTCCATAAGAGACTGTAACTGTATTTCCATCAAAGATTCCGAAATTGTAATCGCCGTTCTTGGTGGGTAACAGCGCTGTTTTGCTACTTGTAATTTGTGGTAACTCGGATATAACAAATCAAATTTGTGTCTACATAAAGCCAGTGCTTCATCTGGGGTATTTGGAGTTACAATCTGGACTTTGCAATTGACCCATGCTTTTCGGATTCTCGATACTCTTGAAGGAGTAGATGTTGTAGCCTCGCTCAACAATTTAGCGGCATCTTCTTAAACAGCAGATTGCAGACTCATCTGAGCAGCATAAGTTAGTTCACTTGTCGATGCTCTTTCCCGAAGTTCTTTAGTTTTGCACCTTTTGCTTCTTTCGTTGCTTTCTTCGAAAGGAACATTTTTTCTGCCATCCCCAGATGTTTTTCTCCACGGGAACGTCTGCAGGCAATGAAAATTCTTTTTCTAACCAATCAGCATTTTTTAAAAGGAAAGTTTTCAACATCCTGCTGTACTTTTGCCACCTTTTTGCAAATTCACTGCAACAACGACATATCGCTTGTTTTGTTTCTTCTATATTGATGTCACTCAAATTTTCAGTTTCGATATAATGTAGAATGACGTTTTGCACATGTTGACATTTGATCAAATTTTCTTTGCCCTTTTCTTGCTGCAAATGTTAAAGAGATTTCTTCTCGTCAGAGGAAGATCTGTAAAACACGAAAGTTGTAGAAAATTACACAAAAAATGCAAAACGGTTATACATTAGAAGCTTAAACTTTGAGGAACACTCTCGAAAAAGTTTCAGAGCCGGATCTAATTAGAATCGTTTTGTAGCTCAAACTAAAGTCCTACTTTAGAACTGAAAATTAGCTGATAACATGGTTAAGCATTTACATGTATAAAAAGTAAAGTAAAGCATCTAGCTATGAAGTAAAGTATAAAATAGTAAATACTTACTTATATTTAGTTGTTCCATAAGTCACTTCAACCAAAAGCTACCCCAAATAAAAAAAAAACAGTTTTTATTTCACTTAACGCAAATCACTTGAGTCGTCGTCAGCACTGCAATCGCAAAATGTCCATTTTCAACCGCGTACCGCTTTTATAGTTTCAACCCTATTAGAAAGTCAAATAGCTGATTAGAAAGCCCAAAGATTTCTCTTTCTAAAAATAAGGGTTGAAGGTCAGTTATGAGATGTTGCAGTTTGACCATTTTGGCCAGCTCTTGATTTTAAATTTACAGGGTTGAAGTAAGGGTTTGTCATAAAATTTAAATGCTTTTCATACTTCCTCATTTGTTCTAACTGTCTATTTATCTGTAAAATAGATTAGTCATTTATACCCTCTCATATTTTCTTTTTGCGCGGATGAAACTTGTTTTTGGTTATTTTTGATCCTTTCAAGGCATACGTTAACTGTGGAAAATGTGACAAACAACATAATTCAAAACTATGTAAATAGCTCAAGAATTCTACAGCCAAATGTGCCTTATGTAGAGTAGACCATCTTTCCACTTACAATGGGTGCAGTGTCTATAGACATTTAGTAGCAACACGAAATAAACTTAGAGGCAAATTATTTCAAACGACAGAAACACTGTCTCAAATGCATCCACATAAATATCAAACCCCTCTATCTCTACTACAAGTACGTCACCCAATATTTTTCTTAGAATAGTCGATCAACATCAAAATAGCGCCATATTAAACTTATGAACGACTATAATCAGGACTAAAAAAATGCTCCTATTCTACGATTTACTACGCGAAATACCAACGGCCTGCTTAAGTATAAAAAAGAAATTATAACACTTCTGAATTTCAACAAAATCAACATTTTGCTTTTCTTATTTCATAGTACCACCCCGATAAGATTGAAGGCTCATCCGTAATTATCCAGAGATTAACTTTCTATCTCAAAGCAGCAAAGGATAAGATTTAAGCGGTGAATACCAAAGTATATGCCCCATCATGGAATATCAAGGCATATAATGTTATAAGACGGATATCAAGACTTTTTCCGAAAAATAAATTTATTGTCGGGGACGACTGAAACACCAAACTTACCTATTGAGGCTTGAGAATTATTACCACAACAGGTAGAAATATTTTGACTATTATGACAGATACACTACTATAGTCACCTTACTAACGAACTACCCATATATTGGTCAACAGGTCCTAGAAAGCTTCCAGACGTTCTAAATAATTAAATTGTGTCACAAAATCTAACTTTGATCTTTTAATTGACTATGCCACAGTCATTGCCAGCGTACATATTACTCTCATGAACAAGTCATTTTTTACCAGTTACATCAAAAAAGACTAATGAATTTCAAAAGTTAAACCTTTAACTTAGGATTAAATCTTCCGTACATTTGGATGAAGCCATGCAGTACTTTACATTCAGTAAATTGCCTTTGCAAACAATAAAAAAATAACCAATATAGGCAACATTCCACTAAACTAAAACTAAAATAATATGGCAAAGGTTGAGAAATAATTAACTGCCCAGAGAATTAAAAGCAGAGTTCTTGGCCACGAAATGGTAAATAGTGAATGGGTCTACACGGACAAAGACGAAGCTCTATACCTTTGCTACATACGTCACTGATGCATTGAAACCTCAGTAAGGTGCACAAAATAATGAAATAGGGAATTTAGTTGCTGCACTATGACATCTCTCTTTTATAAAAATTTTTTTGCTAGCAGTTTAAGAGAGAAACTAATAAATTAGATATAATAATTTTGCACAATCATTCTTCTCGTCATCTATAACCGCATGTTAAGTCTCGTTTATTATTGTGCAGAAATATTCAAAATCATCATGATTTACAAAGCAGGCAAACCTTCACAAGAGTCTTACTGGCCTATGAATCTATGATCCACAACAAGTAAAGGGTTTGAATGACTTCTGATAAAAAGGATCCATGAAAAGGATGTCTTGACATTCTTACCTAAACACCATTCTGATTTTGAAAACACCTCCACGATACAAGCACAAACAATAATAAACGGAACAGATGTGTGGACGAAAATAAATTCTATAGTGTATCTAGATCCATTCTTAAAACTAAAGATCATCTGTAACATTATTTATGTTGTACTCGTAATGCTTCCGGCACTTGACAAAAACAGAGCCAAAAGCATGCGAAGTTTTTAGTACCATCTGGCAATTTCCCATTGTTAGAGTCATCACACATGCGCGGTTGCATCACTAGAAGACATACCGGCCGCTCAAAGTGAACGCGGAAAGCAGCAGATGTTGCTCGTACGAGGTGTATTTGTTGCAATACGTAACAAATTATTATTCTAAAAGCCCTACAAACTCCAGTTATAGAAACACGTAAAATAATTAAACGTGAAAATCATACAGATGTTCCAATCCCAAGTCTTGAGAGAACCAGTAGACGCCTTATGAGGCGTCATCATTCAGACACTATACTTATTTGAATATTTCTACCGTTATAGACGAGATCTGGCGCAACACCTCTGGATACCAAAACCGAATAATAAACCATGACATGTCAATGATACACTAATAGTCCCATTGCAAGATAATTGCGAAGAACCTGGCCTCGCAATCTTCTACAGTAACGACATCGTTTTCTAGTGAGTGCTTATTATATACTTAATTATTACTTAATAGTCCCTGTAGAAGTAGGTGTTAAATTTTTCAAATTAATAGTTATTTTTTTAAGCAAACAATTTTTTTATTAAATTCCTCATATCCCATTCTTTAATTAAAATTAAAAATTACAAATAATTTCAATAACAGTATCAATATTTTATCGGACCCGACAAGTACTGCAATATATTTATCAGGGCCTATAAATGCAGCGGTGGGAAATCTATCTGTAATTACTGTTTCAGAGATACCGACGTGCTTGCTGTCGAAATGTCGCCACAAATTTGGGGTACAAGCAAAGACGGTACAGATTTAAGATTTCGTGCAAATTTGTTATTGATGCTGGCTTGCAATTTAGGGCGATTCGAGTTTGTGTCTTTAACGTCCGATAAATTGGAAGGGGCGCTGGATGTGATACGTAAGTCGTTCTTCGTGGACGAGAAGGTCTGCATTGGGGTGGAACTTTCAAGGGATCCGGAGGCTGCCGCTGAATTGGAAGAATTGTGCTTGAGAGCCGCTCGGGATGGGCTCTCCCTTATAGCAGTGGAAAAGGAGACGCAGGAAGTAGTAGGGGTTGCATTTAATAAGCTGCAGGTAAGTTAATGAATATTTTATTTTGCATCTGTTTATTTGTTGATAAAATTATAATAATTTTTAGTCTTATATATATATATATATATATATATATATATATATATATATATATATATATATATATGTATATATATGTATAATAAAAAATATAAAAAGAGATTAGAGATAATACGACGCGGTTCTTATACTGTACTAACAATGATAAGATATAATTATGTTTCCAATCGGAACCAATTATGGCCTCGGCCCGCCAGGAACAACAGCCGTAAATAATCAATCCGCTCCTGAAAAAGTGTCGATTCGGCTTTCAAAGCAAAAACAAGTGCCAGGAAGTGTAAGCGACAACAGTATCGAGAGTGATAAAATCGAGGTCGTCCGCCTCAAATTTATATGGTAACGATATTTGCTGTTATTTATTTAGTTTAATGCATAAATCTACTATTGAATAAAACAAAGACTTTACCAACAAAAACCCCTGCGGAGGGGTTCTTTATTCAAGATGAGCAATCTTAATCTTAAACGAACCAGCTCTACCTTATCGCCACCTGTATCCGAACCGAATAGAAAATATTTATTTATACCCGAAAATCTAATAACCAAAAATAAATTTTACGTTACGGAGAAACAAATCGAGGATGCCGGTAAAATCATTCATCAAGGTAAACTCGCTCCAGCAATAAACGACATAGATACGTCTGTTACCGCTCCGTCCCAATCCGTAAATACTGAGGAGAATAAAATAAAGGTCCCGCCAATTTATCTGCATAATGAAGACAAATTAAAATTTCAAGAAATAATTACTGATCTTAAGGAAAAAGCTAAAAGTGAATTTACCACAGTAGTTAGAAACAAACAATTAAGAATAAATCTCACCAGTATAGAGGATTACCGAGTAATGACTAAGCATTACAGCGAGAACAATCTAGCCTACCACACATTTAAAAATCCAGAAGTTAGCAACTTATCTGTAATAATCCGAAACGTTCCTGTCTCCCTTACGGAAGATGATATCAAAAACGAATTAACAACTCTAAAATACCCGGTACAAAAAGTAGCCAAATTATACAACAAAGACAGATATCCGATCCCACTATGCGCGGTGGATCTCGATGACACCCAAGAAGGCAAGGAAATTTTCAAACTAACAAAACTAAACCATAGCATAGTAGAAGTAGAGATACGAAGAAAGTCGAAGGAAATTCCCCAGTGCAAAAAATGCCAACTGTACGGCCACACACGTAACTATTGCCACTCGCAAGTACGCTGTGTGAAGTACACTGGCAATCACTTATTTACCGAATGCCCTAAACGACCTGGAGATGATCCTCAGTGCGTAAACTGCTTGGAAAAGCACCCAGCGAACTACAAAGGTTATAGTTATTACGCTAAGGTAACCCTGAACCAAACAAGAAACTCTAGCTCTAGAACTCAAAACAGATCATACGCCCAAGTAACAGACAAACAAGATACTACGACTAATGAGTCATCACCTCCAAGACGTTTTGTATCCAAACCCAACGTTTCCACTCCTGACGAACAGCAATCATCAACCGACTTTATCTCCACAGTACTTAAGAAATTAATACAACTGCTAATCCCCCATATAGGCAAAATAATGCCATTCCTAACAACGTTATTACCAACATTGCTAAATAATGGATCAAAATAATCCTCTGTTAATAAATAATATAACAGTGACAAATTGGAATGGCAATCGTCTTAAATCTCAACGCTCAACTTTTATAGAATTCATGACACGACACAACATTGATATCGCGTGTATCACAGAGACACACTTTGTTAGCACCGAAAAATTCAGAATTCCTGGGTATCACGTATATTATCGGAAAGACCGAGAAGCTGTAAAAGCATCAGGCGGAGTTGCAATTATAATTAAAAAAAAATTCAGCCACCACCTCCTCCATATGGGTGATCCTCAAAACATAGAAGCCATTTCTATCAAAATACACATGAAAACTAGTGGCTCTTTAACCCTTACATCTGCATACAAACCTCCAAATAAAAGGCTTGTTGAAGACGAAATTGGTGAATTGTTCAGCAGCAACGAGCCCACGTTAGTTTTAGGAGACTTAAATGCTAAAAATATCATATGGGGATGACGTGCTAGTAATCCAGACGGGATCAAGTTGCATAACATTATGGCCAAACACAGTATATTAATATCAGCCCCTGACGACTACACTTACCATCCATACCGAACAGACCATCAACCTGACATCTTAGATGTTATACTGCATAAAAATGTCACTTATCCAGTGTATCAAACTGTGACATCCGAACTGGACTCTGATCATCTTCCTGTGATCATCAGCCTCCACAACACCCTTCAAATAATACCTCCACCGCTTAGCTTAGCGCATGGTAAAACTGATTGGGACAATTTTCAGTCGACCCTTGATCAAAAACTCCGTTGGGTGGGACCACCTGAACTTCCCCCGGATATAGACAATGCCGTCCTACAATACACATCAGCCTTGCAAGCAAGTATACAAGAAACAACCACTCCATGGAAGCAAAGGAAATTTGCCGAGCATATTAGAACTCCCAACTACATACTTGATCTAATTAAGTGAAAGAATAGATACAGAAGGGATTGGCAAAGACACCGGATACCATACCTTAAAACACTGTACAACCAACTATGTAACTTACTAAAGAATGAACTTGACAGTCTAAGAATGCAAAGATACAATTCTTACCTTGAAGACACTAAATCTGGTGACCCATCTATGTGGTTAGCTACCAAACGCTTATTAAGACAACCGAATATAATCTATCCTATGATATCAAATAACGCCAGATACTCCTCTGATGATGAAAAAGCCAACTTATTAGCAACTCATCTTGAACAGGCATTTACGCCCAATATTGTAGAAGCGCAATCGCAAATATACAGTTACAGGATAACCACGAAATAGCTCCTACATCTGCCCAAGAAATTAAATCTTATATAACAATATTACCTAAGCGTAAGACCCGTGGTCCCGACCTTATAACAAATGAAAAAGGCTCTGGCTCACTTAACCTCAATATACAACGCCTGTCTCAGACTAGGGTACTTTCCCATAGCATGGAAAACTGTAAATGTACTTCCCATCTATAAAGTAGGAAAACCGAAGGAAAACCCCGACAGTTACCGACCTATCAGTCTCCTGTCAACCCTGGCCAAGCTCTTAGAAAAAGTGATACTTTTCAGATTACAAGATTACCTCCATCAAAATGATACTATTCCTCCTCTTCAATTTGGCTTCCGAACCCATCACTCGACCTCTCACCATCTTCTCAGAATAAGTGAATCAATTGAAAGAGGGCTTGAAAAGAAAGAATACACTGCGATTGTATTTGTAGACTTGGAAAGAGCTTTCGACAAGGTCTGGCATGATGGACTTCTATATAAAATGGGGCTTTTAAATATTCCAAATTACCTAACCAAAATCATTCACTCATTTCTCACTAACAGAACTTTTAGAGTCCGGATCAGCTCAACCTTATCTAGTTCTAAACCTATTCGAGCCGGAGTACCCCAGGGCAGTATTCTGGGACCCACCTTATTCAACCTGTTCATTCACGACGTACCTACACAAAACGTAGTTAACAATCCTCAAACATGGGCCAGAAGAAGCAACAATCCCCTAACGCAAGACCAACAGCAACTTAACACCAACGAAGTACTCAAATTTTCTCAATGAGTTCAAAAATATGTTTTCACAACTAATAAGTCAGAATAGCATGATACTTAACATGCTTTTCACAGTGATTAACAAAATAGCGTAAAAACGGCTACTTCACTGCGCATCGCTTTGTAGAACGCCAATGGTATCTCTAACCATATTCTTGAAGTAATAACTTTTTTACAATTACAACAAATTTATATACTACTTACACCAGAAACTCACGCAACAAGTAGGACAGTAATTAAAATACCGTATTATACAGTATATTATGCTAATCACCCTAATGGGATGATTCACAGCGGATCAGCTATGATAATTAAAAATACGATTATCCACCACGAAACACAGCCTTATCGAACCGAAAAAATACAAGGTGCAGTCATAAAAGTTAAAGCCTTTTCTTACTCATTTGTTATATCAGCCGTGTACAGCCCGCTAAGACATGCCATTTCGTCTGATAAATATGAAAATTTTCTCAGATCCCTAGGCAACAAATTTTATAGTAGGATAGGACAGGAATACAAAAAATACAGCCTGGGGCTCTAGACTTATCAACCCTAAAGGACGCCACCTACTAAGAACAATTCAGAGAAACAATTATAATTATCTATCAACCGGAAAACCTACCTATTGGCCTAGTGATCCACGCAATCTTCCGGATTTATTAGATTTTGCAATCGAATAGCTAATGTATATAATAAAGCGGAATCTAACTACGACCTCTCCATTGACCACTCTCCAGTCATCATTACTGTCAGTACAACAATAATCGCAAAATAAATGCTTGCTAGATTGTGTAATAAAAATACGGATTGGGATCAATTCAAGAACCTGTTAGAAGAAAACATTAACCTAACCATTAGAATTAAAGATAATCAAGATCTGGGTGAACTAGTCCATCATCTAACGACAATGATCCAGTCAGCTGTCTGGCAAGCCACACCAAACATTGGAAATCTCAGTCCTAAAGCTGATAATATTCCCCGCCATATACGAAACCTAATCACTGAGAAACAAAGAGCTCGGAAAAAAGTAAGTAACAAGTAACAGGCAAGATGAAACAATCTACAATAGGCTTACTCATCAACTACATAATACCCTTACAGAAGCATGCAATGAAATATTTAAAGAATACATTACAAAACTATCTCCTAACGATCATACAATCTGGAAAGCAACTAAAAAATTTAAGAGGCCAATACTAGCAATACCACCAATCAGAAAACCTAATGACACGTGGACCAGAACAGATAAAGATAAAGCGGATACATTCGCAGAATATCTGGATAACGTATTTACGACCCCAAACCCACATGATAACAATGACGACACAGAAGTTCAAGATTTTCTGACTGTTCCATGCCAGCTTTCACTACCAATAAAACCCTTCTCCCCATCAGAAGTCCTTCAGCAAATCAAATTTACGAACACCAAAAAAGCCCCTGGCTATGATATGATCGGAGGAGAAGTTCTGCAGCATCTTCCAAGGAAAGCACTGGTTCTTCTTACCACCATATTTAATAGTATAATGAGGTTAAGCTACTTTCCAGTACTATGGAAGTATGCTCGGATTATTATGATTGCAAAGCCTGGCAAACTACCTAACCACCCATCTTCCTATAGACCTATAAGCCTTTTACCCTTAATGTCTAAGATTTTTGAAAGACTCCTACTGAAAAGAATAAAAGAAACAATAAATCTCAACCAGATAATCCCACCCTATCAGTTCGACTTTCGTGAAGCCCACACAACGATACACCAATGCCACCGAATCGTCAATCAAATAATAGAAAGCCTTGAAACCAAAAAGTTAACTACAGCTGCATTCCTAGATATAAAGCAAGCTTTCGACAAGGTCTGGCACACAGGCTTGCTTTACAAGATAAAATTACACTTTCCAAGTCCGATCTGTCTAGTCCTAAAATCCTAGCTCGCCGAGAGATCCTTCCAAGTCGTGCTAAATGGCTCAGCCTCTGACTATCACCAAATCCAAGCAGGAGTGCCACAAGGTATTGTTTTTGGGTCCTTTACTCTACCTGATCTATTCATATAATACGCCAATCACGCAGTACACTTCTATTGCCATGTTTGCCGATGATGCGGCTATATTATCTGCCAGTGACAAGCCCGCAGTAACTGCAGCTCACTTACAGCATCACCTCAACTTACTGCAAGATTGGACACGTAACTGGAGAAAAACAGTAAACAGTGAGAAGTCGGCGCAAGTAACCTTCACTACTAGACGACTTGATTGCCCTCAAACTACTTTCAACAATATTGCAATTCCAATCAAGTCTGAAATCAAATACCTAGAAACGCACCTTGATGCAAAACTCAACTGGAGCATGCATATCAAAAATAAGAGAGAACAAATAGATTTAAAGGTGAAGCAAATGTACTGGTTAATCGGAAGACGTTCGCAGCTATCGCTATCAAATAAATTATTAATTTATAAGACAATCATAAAGCCCATTTGGACTTATGGTGTTCAACTTTGGGGCTGCGCGAAAGCATCCCATACAAAAATACTCCAAAGGGTTCAGTCTAAAACCATTCGCATAATGACTGATGCACCATGGTATGTAAGTAACGAGACTATCCATAATGACCTGAAGATCCCGTATGTAGCATCCGAAATTCAGAGACTCGCAAAAGCATACACCCACAACTTACCAGAACATGAAAACGACCTCATATATATATAATGTAGAGTTAAAAAAAAATGTTATTTTTACTTTTTCGATTACGAGAAAGTATTTGGCAAAGCGAGGCACATTAAGGTCATACTAAACAAGTACCATGCAGACGAAATCTTTTGAGAAGTGGTTAATGAGACGTATCCGTAGAAAATACACCAAACCAAGAACTACTACAACGTATAGATTGGAATTGAGAACTCTTATCACCAAAAAAAGAAGAAAGATAGCTTAGCTGGATTCTTTTCTAAGAATAAAAAGTATAGAATGCCGCACTTTCTAACCCAAGAAAAATAAATTTAAAAAAGGAAGAGGCAGAAGAAAAACATTCTGGTTAAAAAAGCAAAACAATGGACTGAAATGGACACGCAAGAATGATTTAAACCGCAGAAGAGAGAGGGAAAAAAGAGAAACGTTTGCCAATATAATCACCAACCTCATCAAAAGAAGGTACTCTAAGAAGACTTAATTTTAGTGCTTCTATTACATCTTTTTTTATTATTATATTTTTCACAGCTTTTTAATTTTCATCTGTTTCTCCTGGCTTTCTTCATAGATTGTATTGTTTTTTTATCACTTCTTTAGAGAGCGTGATTGGATGCTTGTACTTGGTATGTAACTGGCGATTATATCAGGTATCCTTGTCTTCGTTCAGCGAGTTCTTGTTTATGATGTCTTTTCCTGAGTTATTTGTCTATACCCATCGGTGGTAGATTCGATCTTTGTGTGTTTTCAACCTTTGCGTTTCTTACAAATTTCCAAGCTTCTGACGACTTCGTTCCTCCTAAAGGCATTTCTATTTCTAAACATTTTCCCCAAACTGCCTTTTTCGTTTTAACCATTCTTTTAAATTCCACCAATTTTCTTTTATCATTTATTTTATCTTCATCCGATTTAGAAAAGATCCATTTGAGGTAATGTCTATGTTTTATACGTTTTCTGTATTTCCAATTTATTGGTCCAGGCGAAGTCTTTTCGTCTGTGTGTTTTATTGTATTTTACTTTCCTACCAAAAACTTCTTCAGCTGCTTCTTTGATACTGAAAACTATGTGCTGGTAGAGGTCGTTAGCGTCAGTAGATACCATCTAATTTGCATACTTTGCGCGTGCTGTATTCTTCTAGTAATTTGTTTTGTATTTAACTTAGTCTATTTGATTGATTTTAGTTTCAGAGTCAAAGACGGACCACGTAAATCAAAGTTATGCCACATGCGTCTACTAACGGCAAGAATTGGCCACGTAGTGCACGAAATACTGATAGGTAAATCGAAAATTTGAAACCTTTATGCGAGGTTTGGCAACCTCGAGGTATTGAAATCAGTTTATAACTGTAGAAGTTGCAATGTTAGTTACATTTATTCATAGAGTTGATGTAAGTTATCGGATTTCTTGATGCCACGTGTAGTTGTGTACATCTTTGTGTCTAAAAAAAACTCCTTTAGGATGTTCAGTTCGTAATTTTCATAGTCGTTTACTGAACTGTTACTATTATTGTTTTTGTGGTCTTTCAGTTTCTTTTTATGGTTTGACTCCTTTGTTCCGTTTTTAGCCCTGGCATTCAAATCATCCATTATAATGGATTTATCCTGGTTCCCTATCGTGATAATTCTAGTATTTTTCTATATTTGTAACAACATCACTTGATGCAACTTCGCTAAATATGCGTATGTAATTTTTTTGCCTTAATTTTTGTTAGAAGAGTCACATATATTTTTATTTTATCCGAACCATGAGTAATGTCTTCTGCTTTCAAACTCAAAGAATTAGAAAAGATTTAAGTACGTACACAAACAAGGAAATGTTATGGAGCGCGTTTAATGCTGTCTCATCCTTAGATCTAATAATTTCAGGTAAAAACAACAGGGGGCGGACCGAGGTACTTCACCCAGTATGCAGCTAACTGCAAGCGGCCCTCCTCCAAAGTACTGGTCGAGTTCATGGATGATGCCGACGTGATGGTGAACCTCTTCGATATCTGCAAAACCGACTGCTTGCTGGAAATCATGTTTCTGGCGGTTTTGCGCGAAGTCAGCAACCAAGGCATAGCCACTCGACTGGTGGAATTGACTGAGGAGCTGGTGAACGCTTTGTTGTCGGGGGAAGACGCAAAGGTGTCCATCACCAACGAGCAACTTGATTCTCAGCCTGTTCCTACGGCGCTTTCGGCGATTTTCACCGCCAACACCACCCAGCGCGTAGGCGAAAAGCTGGGCTTCCTGAAAGCAGCTGAAATAAAATACGACGAGCTCATGTTCGAAGGGAAAAGCTTTGCTAGTAGGATTGGACCTGATACTCCTACCGCTATTGTGGAATACAAGCTTTTATGAAGAAATATATTTACTGTAAATCATAATTAGAACGCAAATATAAAATTTGATTTATTCTTATTATTTCAATTTTATTTGTGATTGTTTTTTAAATAATCCGTTGTTTTTGAGATTACCTTAAGGATTCATAATTAATAAATTTGGAATCCTATCTGAGATCCTTAAAATTTTTTTAGATTGTATTGAAAAAGCTTTCATTTTTGATTTCCTCTATTGAGCATCATTTTTTTTTGTTTTGGTTCATTTACAATCTACGTCATTACTGATTATTAAATAAATATGATACCAGGTTTGCGCAGAAAAGGGAAGCATCCGATAAATGTTTATTTTCTTCTAGATTGTTTTAATTTTGAAGCAAATTTTGGGACCAAGTTTTAGCAAGTTTTCTTGTGATGCGACTATTACTGAATAGCTTCTCCATTAATTCATTATCGTGATTTGTGGTATATTCGTTGTATGAGCTGTCGCTCAGTGAATGTTATCTCTCTAATGAAGGACATCTTTAAATTGTTGTGGACCGTTTGGTAATTTACGCACCATGGTGCATCCACTATTGATCTTAGCGCTTTAGACTGAGGTCTCTGGACAATGTTCAGTAATATTACTTTGGTATAGCTCTATAGTTGGAGTTCATAAACGCATAAGCTTGAAAAATAGTTTTCTTTAATAAAATTTTATATTTATATACATTTGCCGGAACTTTAGATCAAGTCGTTTTCTTTTGATATGGATATGCTTCTTTTAGTTAAGACGTTGGTGGACATGGAGGCCAGGGTATTTTACTTCTGTTTCTACACGCGGTAAACGTAATTTGGATTGGTTTTGTTTGGTTTACTTTTGTTCACCACAGTATACCAATAATTGAGTAGAAGCGATTGTAGTGTTACTGGTTTCAGGTATATCAGCTGTATAAAGTAGAAAAAGCAGCGGTTAAAGAACACTACTTTGAAGAACACTAGAGTTGTTATGACAGTTAAACTGCTGGTTATTAAATTTTAGAGAAAAGTGCCTATTTGAAAATAAGATTTGGTTAGGAGCTAATAGTGGATAGAGCATTTTTTAGTCTGAAGAGTAGCCTCTATGCGATCATTTGTTGGCCGTTTGAGAAATGTCACTTATTGAATTATAGTGTTTTTCCTTACAAATTGATGTTTGGAAAGCAGTGTTAGAAATTCATATTCTGCGTAAATACGCTACAGTAAGAACGCTACAGTAACTGTCAAGAACTGTCAAGAGAACAATACTCTTATTATATAAGTTTTTTAAATATTTGGCCTGATATTAAGTCGTACCCTGGAGCTTTTTGTATGTTAAGGTTTATTTCTTTCTTGATTTCTCCAGGAGCAAAACTTTTAACAAGAAAGGACATTTGGTACGCTGTCTCGATGAATTCCTCTAATCTTTACAACAGCTCTTGGTTTTGTTTGAAAAATTTTGGTTAAATGCGAGACATATATCGGCTTTTCTTTATCAGAGCAACCCTATTTGCCATTTAGGTTACGAATGGGAAACGGTCTCTCAAGTTTCTTAGTCGCCTGCAAGATTTGTAACATATGTGTTTTGGTTGCTTCAATGCGTTTATTGCAATCAATGTTTAAAAATATATTATAATAATTTTTTTGTTGGTGGTGTGTTTAGAGTTCCAGGTTCATTATTTTATTTAGTAAATTTGCGTTGGCTTACCACTTGCCGTAGGTTTTGATTTTAAATCTACATTTTTGTTAACTAAAAGTCCAATTCTATGTTTTAAATGAGTGGAATTAGAGGCTTGTTCTAGCGTGGATGAGTTATTGAAGTTATGGTAAACTGGTAGGGGAGGAGAAGAGTCATTGAGAATAGATGTGGTAGAAAGAGTATTTGATTTTGTGGAAAGTTTGGTGCAATAGTTCTTGATCGTTGCCAGCGTGTTTGATTTTGTGGATTGTCGAGTTGATATTCGAAAGGCGGATACTGTTGGGGGGTTGAATACATTCCCATGCCTACCTGGCTATTTTTTGATACAATTTATTACGATGTAAAGTTGATTACGCCTCTGGCCTAGTTTTAGAAGTACACAATTGATAGTAATCTCGATGATTTGCTGCGGACTGAACATTTTTGATTAACTTTTATTCATTTAAATTTTAAATTTATTAGATCATTGTTGGAATAGCAATTTTTTATTTTTGTGCCCTCTGAACTGTTATGTGAATATAATTTCCCGTAATAGGCCACAAAGGCCCTTTGGGGTCATAACAGGATAGGTCTGCTACAATCTAGAACCTACGGTACACAAGGGTAGTAACGTGGCTAGTGCTACGTACCGACCGCCTATTATTACCCCATAGTTTGACCTTCAGGTACTCATTTATTGCAGTCTGAGTCGAGCTGGGCCAAAAAATTGGCAAGAGCTGGAGTCGAACTCGACTGTGATTGGCCTACAGTATGCTTGCAATCCGGTAATTCATCTCAGTCACTTATCCGAAGTTGATGTAAGAAAGTGAATAAGTGCTCAAGTGATTTGCAAGAAACACTTCCACATTATATAAAAAAATGCTTTGCTAAGAAACTTAGTCTCTCCAACCTTGTTATCTGGGTCCCCCCTTGGTACATATATATTTATTTATTGCAATATGAACACCCTTTTTTATAAATAGGGGTTGTTACATGGGGGCAAAAGTAAAAAAATATAATTTTGAGTGCAACATTCAAGCTATGCGTATATAGATCTCTCCTCCGATCCACAACTTGCTCTTGCTATCTCCACCTTCTATTCTCACTTTCCCTCCATTCTCATATATACAATGCAAAATAAGATAATTATATACTTGGGAAACATGTTTTCTGGATTTCTCCTGAAGATGATTCTCATGTCTGTCGAAACGTTTAGAGAAGATTTATTTATTTAGCGTACGACCTACAAATTAAAGTGGGAGCTACAGAAATGTAAAAAATATGAAAATATGCATGTTTTGTCAAAAATAAATATATAACAAAATTTTATTTTACAAAATATCCATATAAGTAGGCACACTAAAACTCGTATCTAAATAAACTTACAATTACAAAATAGCAAATTGAAATCAATTTATGTAACAGTTTTATTACATCAAAAAGATGTTCTGGTGTGAAATATTTTTGTAACATTCACCGATACAAAGTCCTACTTTACATTCAGCGCACCAAGTTGTAACATACTTCCGCTTTTTTTCACCTCGGCCAATATTAGAACATACATGGCAAATTCTTTGTCCCTTTAGTCTACTTACAGTAGGTGAAACATTTGCGGGGTAATGCTTTTCCATGAAATTCACTGCAGCTAAGCGATCTATAGCTTCCATGCTCTGTCTTTCCGGTCTAGCAGCAGTCAGAGTTCCGTGTTTTTCTAAAATTTGTTGCACAACTTTTCTTATGAAGATGTTTAAGCATTTTCCTGTTTTTTACAAGGAACATATTATATGCATTTAGCATGGCAACATCAACCAGGTGAAAAAATAGTTTTTTGTACCACTTTATTGATTTTCGGACACACTCTACTGTGGCTAATTGCATGTCACATTTATCAATCATGAGCATGTTTTAAGTGTAATCTATAACACGGTCCGGTTTCCAGATATGTTCGCCAGTTCGAAGGTCCAATTTTCCGCTATTTTTCATTACTCCTTGATGAAATGCGAAAGCATTTTTTGTTTGTCTCTCCACCTAAGAGCCAACACATGTCCGCACTTATTGCGTTTACACATTCCACGTTCCACCCTATGTAAAAATTTTGGAAAATGTTTTCGATTTTTTTTTATTGTGCCACAAAAACCGGTGTTCTGCTGGTCCAAGTAAATTGCAAGTTTGGGACTAGTATACCAGTTATCTGTGTATAATAGATGCCCTTTTTGTTCAAAGTTCACCATTAGTTTTTTTTATTACTGCACCTGAAACACCCAACGGATCATTTCGAGGAATGTCAATTTCAGATCCGGTGTACACTAATAACTTTAGAACAATTCCCGTCTTGCAATCACACAACACAAAAATTTTAATTCCGAATTGATGTCTCTTGGATGGAATAAATTGCTTGAAATGCAGCCTGCCTTTGAATAATATCAGGGATTTATCGATGACAAGTTTTTGAAAAGGTTTGAAAAATGTTGAACATCTATTCCATTCTTCAAATATAGTTCGTATTTTCCACAATTTGTCATTGTGGTCCGAAGGCGGAGGGTTATTATTACCAGCGAAATGTATATAACGCAACAGTTGCGTGAATCTGCCTCTTGTCATATACTTGCTAATAAAATTACTGGCTATAATTGGATCTGTTGACCCATAATCCGAAATTTTATGTTATGTTTTATGGGCACCCATGGTTTTCTTTTTGAGGCCGAATCGTCTACGGTACTGTACTCATGGTATCTATTAGTTTCATTTACAATTGTCGTCATCATATCCTCATCAAAATACTTTACAAAGTACTCGTACTCGTTATCTTCATTTTCTATTTCAAACGCCTCCGAAATGCCACAATTTCCATCGTCAAAATTGTATATTGTGGGATTAAAAATATCGCAATTTTGCCAACGTAAATCTCCTCCAACAGTCTCTTCATCACTGTCACTAATTGAGTCATTGTCCATTTCACTAAATTCACTTGCACTATCCAGGTCTCTAAGTGAAAGAATTTCTTCTTCATCACTATAAATGTCATTATCAATCAATTCGGTTCGCGGACGCTTTGAACCGCACGTACCCCGAGATGTTGACGGTAAATCCATTTTCGATATTATAATGAGGCAAGTAAAAAATATTTTTAGTGCAATAACAACTCGACACTTCAAATATTACTGCCAAACCAACATTTCGTGTGCGCTGTCGGAAATACTACTAAAAAAGGGGTTACCTGGAAAGTTTACAGGGAGTTTTGAAAATGGGTAATTTTATAGATTTCGATGTGATCTTTCCGAATTTCAACTTTGCCACCTCGTATTTTTGCCGCTCACGCCGCCATATTGGAAAAATGGCCCCTAAAAGCAGTTTTTTTGACAATATCGTCTTTCCGACTCATTTCACGATAAAAACATTTATATTCAAAATGAAACTAGGGAAAATTTCCTTTTATCCGTAAAATTTTTTCCGTTATCGTTTTGGCATACGAGCGCCGCAAATTGAAAATACGATGTATATCATCGACGGAGGATACTTATTACACCTAGTCATTTGGCATCGCTGTCCATCGTTTTCATCCATTTGCAATCAATACGTTACCTATGTTCGATCGAACTATACCTATATCCAATGCCATTATCGTATTTGACGGATATCCGGAAGATGTAGCAAACCGTAGTACCAAATATGAGGAGCAATCCCGACGATCACGAAAAACTGCTTCAGTGGACATACTTTTTGATGAGACAATTAACCCAACTGTGTCACAAACTAAATTCCTGGCCAATGATGCAAACAAGAACAGAAGACAGAATATAAAGCTGAGAACTTCATAGTCAAACAAGCCACGGAAGATGCAGATTCGCTAATAACTGGTTAACTGGTTAACAAAATTTAAATTTTTTTTTGTTAAACGAAAACTCATCAAATTTTGAATATACTAGGGCCATCAAGCAATAATATATTAAGGAAAAAGAATTGGCACATCAGGTATCCTTGTGATATCGAAACATATATTTTTGTAAAAAGTAGAAAAATTAGCTACACTTAAAGAAATTATTGTTAAATTTACAATAAATAATTATCATTTTCGTGAATATTTAGCTTCTAGTAGGTCTCTTTTAAGTTTCCAACAATAATCTGCTAGCATTCCTGGACTCCATTTTCCTTGGTAGCGCTTCTTCATTAAGGAAATGTCCTGATGAAACCTCTGACCTTGTTCATCACTCACAGCACCCAAATTTGCAGGAAAGAAATCCAGAGATGATGAGAGTCCAGAATGTGTATTTTTAAGGACATATTACACCCCAAAGCTTTATATGACATTAGAAGTTCATTTATTAAGTCCTTGTATCAGAAGAAAGTACATTTAATCTAGACCCCAAAAGTTCAGCCTGTTTTTTTGATAGATTCAAATCACGTACTAAATCATTTAAATCACTTTGTGTTAATAAATGAGACTCTTTTGAGGTTGATGGTTCATAACTTGAGTCACTTTTATGCTAACTGAAAACAAATTCCGCACTAGAATCAGAATCCTGACTTTCTGGTTGATTTGGAGGCTTTGGAACCGGCAGTTCAGCAGTGTGTGGGATGGGTCTGACGACCGACAATAAGTTTAGACTTGGTTGTAATGCCTTTTGTTTGAGTTAAACAAAAATAACAATCACTTATATGATCTTTTGGTTCTGTCCAAATCATTGGTATAGCAAATGGCAAATGTCTAGGTTCTTGTTTAACCCAACCTAATAAAAGTCTCATACACGTTACACAACATATATGTGGAGCCCAGGATTTATCTTGATGCGACACAGGAAATCCAAAATAATCTAAATAACACTGTTCAACTAATAGCGTGAAATTTCGACTCTGAAATATAAAAGTTAATTCTACACACACATAACAAAAACTGTCGGGCTTTTTAAAACACTTTCGTGGCATATTTACGATATAACTAACATAAATAAAATGTAAGTTAGTTAAATACAGTAGTTATACAGTTGACAAAATGAGGTTATTCAAACAAAAACCTGTATTGAGGTTAGAAATGAATATGTAACTGTCACAAAAAACAGGACGTGACTAGAACGAAACTATATTTTTGTTTTAATGCAGGTGTGCCAACATAAACAAAAATCATTACTAAGTTCATGTGACATAAACAGTGTTTACCAGTGTAATCAATGCCGCAATAAGCATTTAATCGGCATTTGATTTCGAAATAGTTGTCAGAGAAGATGATATACATCGTATTTTTATTTTGCGGCGCTCGTACGGCAAAACTATTCATTTTACGGAAAAAAAGGTTATGACATAAATTGTAGGAAATTTTCTCTAGTTTCATTTTGTATAAAAATGTTATTATCGTGAAATGATTCGGGAAGGCGATATTGTCAAAAAACTGCTTTTAGGGGCCATTTTTCCAATATGGCGGCGTGAGCGGCAAAAATACGAGGTGGCAAAGTTGAAATTCGGAAAGATCACATCGAAATCTATAAAATTACCCATTTTCAAAACTCCCCGTAAACTTTCCAGGTAAAACTACCAAATGACTGTAATAAATGTAAACAAATACAAATTGGTATTTATTATTATTGACGAAAATAAACACCAAACGCACATGCTTCATCGAGAAAATATAGATAAAATAGATAAAAAGATAAATATTTTAATTTAAAAATTATTTAATTAAAGTAATAATTATTTTTACTCTCTAAATGTAGTTAATTTTGTTTTTACAGTTTATTGTTCAATAGGTAATAAAATTCATATTTCTAACGTACAAGACACGTTCGAAAAGTAATGACACTAATTTTCTTGATCTAAGCAGAAAGGTCTGAAGGGAGAGTTTTTGAGCCTAACAGTTAGTGGGGATGTTAGGTAAATGGTCCGATCCAGCTCTACAGAGAATAGATGGCTTGCGAAATGGATAGCTTTTTTGAGCGTCGTGTAAGGGATCAATATGCAGCGCAGTCATGAACAGCAATAGGCGATAGCATTTTGCACCAAACAAGAAAAATCCGCAACCAAAACGCTTGCCGGGATACAAAAAGCTTACGGAAAGATCGCATAAAGCATTCAGAGAAGGAAGAGAGGGAGTTAAGGAGCACCCTTACACAAAAGAAAAACCGTATGTCAATTTCTTGTGAGTTAACATTCATCTCAAAGGACACCATTTTGAGACAGTTAAAATGTTCAACCTACTGTAAATTGGGTAGCGGGTAGATACTCCTCTGCGATCCCGATAGAGGATAGATCTACTTCAGGGAAGCGACCCTGCCCATGCGAGCCTCGATTCTTCTCCATCTCCTAACACCGGGGAAAGTCGTGTCCTAATCTTAATCCTACCCACCATCTATATACTCTTATCCTCCATATACCCAATCCATTCGCCAACCCGGTCGGCAAGCGTGGCATTTAATTGCCAAATCCCCATTCAATTGCAAAACTGCAAATTCAAGCGAGGCCTGCATCCTGCTGAGGACTTCAATGGCTGTGTGATCTGATCTGACAGTACTCTGAAAGAAATTTTACTTAAAAATTTCTGGGCGAGTTACCACACGTGGCTGAACCTTTGACGTGTACGGATGTTGAATGATGTTATTTAGAAAAATATTAACTGTATATAAACATATCTTCAATTGTTTTTTGGGTCAGAATGCATTTGTCAATAAATAATAATGAACTAATCCACAACCCTTGAATGGTTAATTTGGACAATTTCCATGGTGAACTAAATAATACAAACCTTTTTTGAGAAATTGTTGTTGAAGTTCATGTAGGTAGTAGCAGTAGATACCACTAGGTTTTAATGATTATCGAAGATAACCATATCATTTGCAAAAGTGTCTGCTGATAAATTTACCACGTACAGGATGTACGATACATGACCTGTATGACTTCTCCATTCATTGAATATAAACTTTTACTGTTATATTTAACTTAAAATTGTCTGTCACAAACACAGTATAGTGTGTCTGTGGTAGGCTTCTTTTAATTTCTGCTAGTAAGTCAATTATTAAAGATCTGGTTTATATTTAAGAGAATTGTGTACAATATTGTTTATTATTCTTATTATGCAGCGACATTGTT
This sequence comes from Sinelater perroti, assembly GCA_036346155.1. Lineage (NCBI taxonomy): Eukaryota > Metazoa > Arthropoda > Insecta > Coleoptera > Elateridae > Sinelater > Sinelater perroti. The sequence goes on along the minus strand of JARFIY010000370.1, from coordinate 14,220,125 downwards.
GAGTGTCCTTCGAAATCTAAAGAGATTCAATTACCTATTGACAGATTTTCCTTGATTTGTCAGAATACTACCCTTTCCAGTGCCTTTGAGACCACAGGTAACAGGCTAATTGGTATTTTTCCTACTTATTCTTACTTTTTACTATTCAGTGGTTTTATCTTCCGTGTTTTCTGTTCTCCAATCGTTTTGTCTTGGTTCTTAGTTCTTGATTTTCCGCCCTCTTATTTAATTCTTTTATATGATCTCGATTTTTAATTCTCTTATTTCTGTTATCGACATGTCTATTTTATTTCATTCTTTCCTTACTCCCTTAAAATATGTTGGATTTTGTTTTTTACTGGTTCTAAAAATCTCATTGCTTTTTTCTCTTTTTTTCTTCTGATTATCATCACTCATTCTACATCTCGTTTATCATTTGTGTTTATATTATTTTTATTGGCAAATTTATACAAGTATCATTTATTTTAATGTCTTAAAAATCAGGCTTGTTGCCTTTAATGTGTTTGTGCCTCTTTATGCATGCGACCGCTATATTATGCGTGTATTTCCAAAACACCATTGGTATAGTTTCTATTAAATTTTCAAGTTTATTATGATTATATTTCTTTATTGCATTTTATTAAAAAAAACTTACTATTGCATATTTAGAAAATAGGAAAGAGATGTAGATTGCAAATCAAATATAAAATGCTGCGGATATAGATTATTTTTAAATTAACTGCGTAAATAATTGAAACAAGGCCATAGATGGGATACATAAGTGTTGAATATAAAAAGTACTTGAGTGAAATCGTAATATCGTAATATCCATAAAGATACAAAAACATTATAAACGCCGTACTGCCATACTGTATCAAATGTCTTTATAATATGAGGTGCGCTTAAATTCTAAGATCTCGAATTTTTTTCTGAAAAAGTAAAAATACGAGAAAGTTGAAACATCTGTTACTTCTTAACGTAACCTCTATCTAGACGTATACATTTTCCACAGCGTCGTCATGATTCCGTGGCTGCTGAGAACACTTCTTTAGGGGTGTGTTTTTCCCGCTGAAAAATTGCTAATGCAACAGCGGCTCGATTTAAAAATGGGGGGGGCGGGCACGGAGAGTCTCGTTCGTGGTCGGAAATTTATGGCGACATTACGTGTCAACATGTCCTGAGACTATGCCACCCGCACAGCCTTGTGTTCGTCGGTCAGCATTCGTGAGACCCACCTTGAAAAGACTTTATGCAGTTTCAGATCATCATGTAAAATGAACTCCCCAGATCCTTCAGAAATGTACCATAACAACTTGCTACACTCGTGCAATCATGGTTTGGGTTCGGCTGGTTTGTGGCCGAGACTGCTTCGGTTCATTGTCACACAACTCTTGATCTTCTTTAAACCTTAGAACTGAAACGCGCTCCGTATCTAGAAAAATCTTTATGGTAAATTGTATGCTTTCATATCTCGGTTACAGTATTCCTTTAATATGTTTTAATTGTTGAACTTTTTCTAAATCTATTTGTATTGTATCAGATTAATGCTGAATTGAGTCTATTAGTCACAGGTCTTTCTACCAACTTATATAATACGAATAGAAGGTTTTTTGGATGGCAACTGGCTTTATAAAGATAAAGATATAGAAAAACGTTAGCTTTTTGAAACGCTAGATAGGCTAAATTTTTCTGGGTAAGATATTCAAGTGCATTGTTAGAAATTTTGTAATATCCGGTAGCCTTTTTTGGGTAATCGAAATATTCTATTGTAAGTACATCCGTTTTAATGTAATTATTAATTCTATGAGAGATTTTTTTTATTTCAGAGGTTGTCGAGATGAACATTCTTGAAGATGACTTTCAAATAAGTTACTTTTGTTTTTGTCAGACGCGTAGAAAGTATTTTTAAGGACAGCTGGGATTATTTCAGGTTGTCAAGTAGCCTTCGTGGGATCTTGACTACTTCGTTTATTAATTTTGATCTGCGCGAGATAATTATAAATACTCTATCTGCCAATTTTTTTCCTTATTGTGTGAAACGTAATTCAATTGGATTTAAAAAAGGAGCCTTTGTTCTTTTTTTAAATTTGCTTTTTTTGTTTAATAATTTCCTAGGTATATGTGAAAGTTATGTTCTCATTGTATCCAGAAAGAGTTGTCGGATACATCGAGGGTGATGTTTGCCCTCCCAAGCGTTGTCGCGGTGCTCGGTGAAGACGGTTTTCACTTCGACGACGAGTCTTCTGACGCCTACTGGTTTTGGAACTTTAGAGATTGTTACACGTGCCGCCATTCTCCAGTCCGACTGTAATAAGTTTCTACCACCACCAACGGGTATGGGGTAACTGACGAACTTTATGGATTCCTAGATAGGGACAATGAGGTGTCGTACAATCCTTTCCAGAGCAAATTATGGGTATAGGTTCCATGGTGTTTTTAAGGTAGGCCGTAAAAGCCGATCGTAAAACTAAAATATGAAAAGTCACGTCTGTTCCTGCAGCTATTCTTAAGGTGAGAAAAATTGGGTTGTGATCGCTGTTCAGTTCACTGGGGACATCTTCGAGAATGGCGATGTCAAGGGCTTTTAGACGATCAGCAAAGCCGTAGTGAGTGGGTTGGAAGGGCTATTACTGCAAGGTAACAAAACTGGAAAAACTCATCCAGTGCCATACTATCTTCCTCAAAGAATGTGTTTAGGTTTTCGAGAAAGAAAGTTTTCTGGTGTATGTTAGCCTCCAGGTAACTAATTGGAGCCTGGTAAGAATAGGGCTAAATAGTGCTCTAAGAAAAACCACAAACGCGGTGATTTCTTTTTTGACTGCCAGGAGGATAGCATTATTTGGTTCGCCTTAGAGATGAGTTTTTTTTTTATTAATATGGCTTCAAAATTATACCTGAGGACAAACACAAGGCGTTAATCCTCTAAAACTAGCTCTAGATGGACAAGCCGGATGTGTTGCCTAAGAAGCTACAGCAATTTTGCAAATTCTGGACATCGCCCATGAGTTGTGAGTTTGTTAGTGCTTTGAAGTAGTCGGGTCGTGAGCCTTAGAAACTTTTTCACGTCAAGCTTCTAGCTCACATTGTAGGTTACAAATAAAACGAAAATAGGAATAATAAATGTTGTTATTGAATAATATTTTAGACCACACAGACTTGTTTATCAGTTATTAAATGTGATAAGAAAATACATAAATTTGGGTACGTATCTACAATAAAAGTATTAGTAATAATAGTTCTAAGGAGTAAAGTTTTTCTATTTTAGATCGCTTTTTAAAATACTCCCAAGTAATTCACTTCATACAATATACGTACGCAATCAGTGTTGAACATTACAAAACAACCAATATTTGTCAGCCTTGAAAATGTCGGCTAGAAATTGGGGTACAAGTAAAGACGGTAATCGTACATGCATTAATTAGTTTTAAATTTATTGCAATGATAGTTATTTTAGGCCGGATTGAGTATTTGTCTCTAACAGCTGGCAAACTAGAAAGGGCGTTGGAAGTGCTGCGAAAGTCGTTTTTTGTTTACGAAAATGTGTGTACTGCAGTAGGACTATCCAAAGATCCAGAAGCCACCGCTGAATTCGAAGACTTTTTTGTGAGCATTGCTAAGGAGGGCTCTCGCTGATAGCAGTAGAGAAGGGGGCACAAAAGGTCATAGGAGTTGCATTTAATAAGTTGGGGGTACGTTAAATAAAGTTAACGCTGTGTGTTACAAAATTTGTTTTTCAAGGCCATTATTATCATTTAAACATTTAATATAATTATATTTTTCTTTTTAACTGAGTTAAAGAAAGAAAATAGCTTACGGTAGCAAATTTATCAGTTCCATATGTTTAGCAAAATCCTGCTGGCTGAAATGATGGATTTAAACCAAAATTTAACAAATAAAACAAAATACAATAGGACGACCTAATACTCAATGTATGCGAAAGTATAAATTTTGAAATTCTTTGGGCGAAGTCACTAGCAGTAACGTTTTTGTTTTAAATTTATTTAATATCCATCTGTCGGAACTGTGTTTCAGTTCTGTGATGGATCTGACTTTCGAAGAATAAGCACAATCGCTATGTTACACTATCTTTGAAAGTTATGCAGATAAAGGAATCTAAGGTTATCAAACTCGAGTGATATCAAGTTAAAATTATACACTCCACATATTTATAAAACCATACGTACAGTTATGCTAATCCACGTTTCTAACTGGGAGCGGCTACAGTTTTGCACTAATTTTTCATGCATACAAGATCTAATCAACCAATCTCACAATTTCCAATTACAATCAAACGTTATCAAACGTTAACACCTCCCTCTTATCTAACTAGTTCCTGCGCAACCTCATAAAGCAGCAAATACAAACAAATATCAAAATACATAGACGAGAGAAAACGAAACGGCTTATCACGATGACATAAATGTAGTAAACTTGAGCGATAAAGACAGTTAAGGAGGGCTGATGAATAGCAAACACAAATGGCAAACAATTAAGAAAAGGAAATGAAATCCGAAGCTAATTTTTAGTATACAATAGTCTAGCCAAACAATTACTTCCAATAGATATGCAATACTTCCCCAAACAAAAACCCACAATAGGATTCGTTAAAGATATTGGTCGTCATCTTGCCATCCCCTTTGTCAAGGATGGGATCAAAAGATCTGCAGAGAAGTATGAAACTAAACTTTATCATCATTTCCTTCTAGGTTGAACAGAACCAAGCCATTTAAGCTACTGTCGTGATAACATAAATATACTGTTAGTACCAGTCAGCTTTAAATTATGATGTTACTGAATATACTTAAATGTATTTGGGCTTAGTTTTAAGATTTATCTCAGAAAAAATAATTATTGATTATTCCTGACCATTTAACATTGTTCCAAATTTTATAGTACCCAATGAATATTCTTGTCAAATATGGCAGAATTTTGTCTTTGGTAAAGAGAAAATCATCTCCAAGTATAGATTATCTATTAGAAATGCGTTTATTTTTTTAAAAATGTAATAAAAAGTCCACAAGTTAAAGTTGGGGCATACAGTCAGGTAATCAAGAAGCAAAAAGCAAAATTGTGTTAATTTAAGGTTTATTGTTTCAGGTAAACACAGCAGAGAATAATTTGAGCTACTATGAGCAATACGGAATCAACTACAAGCGGCCTTCCTCTAAAGCGATTATGAAGGTTTTAGATAATGTGAGCCAGGCGGTCAACTTGTTCGATGTTTGCAAAACTGACTGCATTTTGGAAGTTGTTGGTCTGTCGGTTCTACGCGAAAATAGCAGCCAAGGCATAGCCATACGCTTGAGCGAATTGTCGATAGAGTTGGGGAGGCTTCTGCTGTCTGGAAACAACGTAAAAGTTCCGCTCAACGGCGTGCCACTTCCTCTTGGACCTACACCAACAGCTGTGTGTACAGTTACTACCACCAACGTAACTCGCCATATCAGTGAAAAGATAGGGGGCATGAAAGCGGCGGAAATTAAATATGAAGATCTCATGTTTGAAGGGAAAAGCTTTGCAAGTAGAATTGGGCCTGAGACCTCTGCCATTGTAATATTATACAAGATTTTATAGATTCAAAAGTATTTTACTTACTGTCCCGGTACGTGCATTGTAATTATGAGCAAATATATTAATGTCTTACAGTAGTTTATTAAGTTTTTTTTTATCAAACATTGTAATAGATCACTCGATAATATTAATTGTTTATGACTTCTTGGCTGGGGCTGTGCTACAGGCTACCAGCGGGGTCACAGGTGGCGGATAGTGAATGGCCTCTAGATATAGAGGTTAACTGCGAAATAAGCAGATTATCTGACGAATAAGCAGTCCCCGACCAAGCAGACCGAATGATCGCCGGTATAAGTGATCCCCCTGTATGATACAGGCAGGGCAATCTCTTGCCCTTGGGATGGGAAACTGTCCCAAAAGCCGGAAGAATCACTACTGGTCAACGGCATGGGAATGCAGACGAACACGGAAACCCACTTCATTAAAGGTCTTAAGGACATTCCTAGTACATCAATATGACAGATAAGCTTAGAAATGATAAATATACTGGTCACGGACTGCAGAACCCGAGATTCGGCAGGGGGAGAACAACCACGAAAGAATACAAGGCTCCCTTGGTCGTCATCCAGCGAAATCTTTGCAAACTTAGCACTTCTAAAAAGAAAAAAGGGAAGACGTTCAAAATAAGTACGTGGAATGTAAGAACACTTTATGAGGCTGGAAAAACCCATAACGCTATCCAAGAAATGAAACGACTATCTATGGACATCATGGGCATCAGTGAGATGAGGTGGTCGGGAACAGGTCAATGCCAAGTTGAAGAACATACAATCTACTACTCTGGTAACAGCGAAAATAAGCATGAAAACGGCGTCGGAATTATAGTGTCCAAAGAAATGAATTAGTTCATCGAGAATTTCGTACCAGTTAATCAAAGAATGTTAATAGTTACTTTAAGCACAACACCAATTAAATGCAATATCGTTCAAGTATATGCTCCAACAGCAGAAAAAACCGAAGACGAAATAGAATCATTCTATAGAATATTAGACGATCTTGTTAGAAAACTCCCAAAACAAGATCTAAACATTATAATGGGAGATTATAACGCCAAAATTGGAAAAGGGAAGAGCGGGGAGTTAGTTGGTGATTATGGTTTGGGAGACCGAAATGAGAGAGGAGATAGACTACTTGCATTTGCACAAGAACACCAATTGGCTATTATGAACACCTTCTTCAAACTACCTGCCAGGAGATTGTATACCTGGATATCGCCTCAAGATAAACCTGGAAATGTGGTCGGAAATCAAATTGACTATCTACTAATAAATAAAAGATTCAGGAATAACATACAATCAGTAAAAACTTACCCAAGTGCTGACATAAGATCTGACCATAACAATACGACACGACGAAATTAAAAGACAACAATATCAAAACCCAAGTAGCAGCTACGTTAAAGAAAGGGATTGCGAACATAGATACCAGTAACAATATTGAAGTAAAGCTGGCAGAATTCAGAACAACAATAGAAAAAATTTACAAAGACCATTTGAAACCGACTAAGCCTAAAAAACATCAATGGACGAGAGAAGAAGATATAAGAGAACCAACATATAAAAATATAGAGAAATACAAAGAAATATCCGGAAAGAAATAAGAATAGCTAAGAAAAAGTGCTTAGAAGAACAGTGTAAAGAAATTAAGGAATTAGAAAAGAAACACGACCATTTTAACATGCATCGTAAGGTAAAAGAAGCGGCAAGTATGGTCAAACGCAAATCAGTTGGACGATTGATAGACGAGGAAGGAAATATCATTATAGATAAAGAAGCAAAAATAGAACAATGGAAAGACTATATTACAAAACTTTTCGAGGACGAACAGAGGAGTGATCCGAAACAAATAGCATGTGTAACTGGACCATATATAACAAAGGACGAAGTACGTGCAACAATAAATATTACGAAAGATGGAAAAATGGCAGGCCCGGATGTAAGCCAATCCGAAATTTTAAAACTTTTTGACGATGATGCTATAACATGGATAACAAGCATCTTTAATCAAATATATGACTCAGGAAAAATACCCAGAGAATGACTCAAATCAACTTTCATTTCCATACCAAAAAACCAAGCGCGAAATACTGTGCCGATTACCGTACAATTAGCATTATATCACATCTTCTTAAAATCTTTTTAACAATAATACATAGACGAATATATAAGCTCTGTGAAGAACAACTAAGTGAAACTCAATTGGGATTCCGTAACGCCTTGGGGACTAGGTAAGCTCTCTTTACTGTACAAATTATGTTTCAACGTTGCAAAAATGTGCATGTCGATATTTACGCTTGCTTTATAGATTATCATAAAGCATTTGACAGAGTTAAGCATGATAAACTTATTAATCTTTTGGAAAAAAATTGGGATAGATCACAAAAATCTTCAAATCATAACTAACCTCTATTGGAATCAATCTGCATACATTACAATAGATGGAAATAATTCAGACGAGATAGAGATAAGACGAGGCGTGCGACAAGGATGTTTTCAGTCGCCCCTGTTATTAAACATTTATTCTGGGCAAATATTTAACGAATCTCTGCAAGGTATAGATGCTGGTATATTATTAAACGGAACTAGAATGAATAACATTAGATATGCGGAAGATGCGATTATATTTGCGGACAGCTTCGAAGGTTTAAAAGAACTCATGTCAAACATTGAAATGGTCAGTCGACGATACGGACTTGAAATGAATATACAAAAAACAAAATACATGGTTATCAGTAAGAATTCCACCCGAACCCTTAATAGTTAACTTTTAATCAATTGAAAGAGTAACATCAATAAATTACCTAGGTACGTCGATAAATAATCAATGGGACCACTCTAAAGAAATAAAGTGCAGGATTGAGAAAGCTAGATCAACATTTGTAAACATGCAGAAAGTGTTTAAGTCTCGAGATCTAAACTTGAATACAAAAATTAGACTATTAAAATGTTATGTGTTCTCTGTCCTGTTGTATGGAGCTGAGACTTGGACGCTGACGGAAGCATCAATGAAGAAACTTGAGGCCTTCGAGATGTGGACGTTTAGGAGAATATTGAGAATATTTTGGGTCGACCATGTGACGAATGTTGAAGTACTACTAAGAATGAATAAAACAATTGAAATCGTAAAAACTATAAAAATCAGAAAGTTACAGTATTTCGGACATATTATGAGGAATGAACAACGTTATGGGATACTCTAACGGATACTACAAGGTAAACTGCTAGGAAAAAGAGGACCCGGACGCAGGCGCATCTCCTGGCTAAGGAATTTAAGATCTTGGTTCTCAATAACAACGGCAGACCTCTTTCGAACAGCCGTCAACAAAGTTAAGATTGCCATATTGATCGCGAACCCCCGAAACGGATAACGCACATGAAAAAGAAAGATGACTTCTTGCAAATGTTTTAGCAGAGTAACAGTATTTCGATAATGGAATCACTGAGTCTTGTCTGAAGAATTTGGCAAGGCACATTTTCAACTGCACTTTATTGTTTTTTTTTTAATTTTAATTATGTGTTAGTAATCACATCCATGTTATCTATAATTTAGCTTGTACACTGCAAAAGTAATATACTATTAATGACGCGTTGAGGAGTCCGTCTGGTGAGATCCCCTTGAAGTCCTTAGAGGTCTAGTGGCCACATTCTTAATTTTCTGGTGTTGGATTTTAAAATTTTATAGATATGTTTGAGTTGCTAACGCATCTTCATAGTTTGACACCATAAGTCCATGTTAGTTTAATTACTTACTGCTTTATATATAAGTTTGTTGTTCAACGATGGATGTAATTTTCTTCCAATTTATTTCATTCAATTTTAAATACATTTGTTGCCTTTTCTTTTTTAAGTGGTGTATCCAGAAAACAATTGATAACAGACTCGGGTAAAGGCAGTAACGTAGAAATGAAAAACAAAGCTTTAAAACAACAAATATGGAAAGCTGCGACAAACCAGTGGTTAAACTGACGACTTTAGAGGAGAGGACATCCAGAAAAACCAAGATGGATTCTTAAAACTAAGGGAAGAACTAAAAGCAAGAGAAAAGAAATGAGAACAAGAGAAGAAACAAAAAAAGAATAGATTAAAGGAACTAGAAAACAAATTTGAAAAACAAGAAAAAACCACAAACAACAGAACAATAATAGGCGTAGCCACTGAAGAGAGCCAAAATAAGAAAAGAGTAGAGCAGCTAATTTAAAAATTTTTTAAAAATATCAATAATAAAAAGGACATGGTATTGCAAAAAAGGAAGTCGGAAAGATAATAAACGTAAAAATAAATTCTTAGGAAGAGAAAAAAGAGGCAATGGAAACGAAAAATCTACTAAAAGTAACCAGAATATGTATAGAAACCCATCTAATACGAGAAGAAAGAAAAGAAGGAAAGGGGTTAACACAGAATAACAATAGAAGGAAAAAGATTCTAATGGGGCGAAGGATAGAGTTAAAGAAGCCAGATTCAAAAAATTATCAAAAAGGAAAGAACAGTCGGACAGATCATAATATAACAAAGCAGGAAAAGGAAACTATTATAAGAAGAAATTTAAAGAAGCCAAAAAAAGAAGACAATGGGAAAACCTGCTGAAGGTAATAGACGGGTACTTAATAACAAAAAGAGGAATCAGGAAATAAGATGATAAGGTACTTCTAGCTACATGGAATGTAAAAGGCCCTTAAACAATTAATAAATAAAGGGGGGAAATTTAAAAAAATAATCAGACGATAAGGGAACTTAAACTATGGAAATTGGTAATTAATGTTATTTAAATTGTAGAAGTTTTATTTTAAACAGCTCATTGAAAATATCGTTGATTCAAACAAGGGAAATAAGTGACAGCTTAAGTTATATAAGCTTGAAAGGGGAATATAAGAGAAACTAGTATAATGCACTGCCATTCACAATCAAAAGACGCAAAAGAACTATTTTATGAACAGCTAGAATTGTTGTTTGATAAAATCCCAAAATTGGATGTAAAACTAGAGGATTTTAATACCAAAATTGAGAAGAAGCAAAAATTTAAAGAGATTACAGGAGTAAATAGTAAACAGAAAGAAAGCAATATAAATAGAAAGAAATAACATTTGCAATGTCCAAACCAACTTCCAAATTACGTAAAGAGATTTACAAAGGGACGTGAATTAGCCCAGATCGCAGAACAACAAACCAGATCGACCATTTGCTGGTGAAAAAAATCTATTCATCCTTAATAAACAAAGTCAGATCTTATCCTATAGAGCAGATCTACATAGCGACCGTCGTATGGTGGAAACATATCTAAAACAACAAATACACAGACTACGCGGAGAAGGCAAAAGACAACCAAAAAAGTGAACTTAGAGGGATTAAAAAAGGAAGAAGAAAGGTAGCAGGGGAGCTATTAGGGACAGAAACGGAGGTACTAAAAATATTATTATTAACGACAGAGGAGGAAAAACCTAGTCTAAGTAATGTTGGCCCAAACAAATGCGTAAGAAATTAAACCCTCAACGGTAGAATGGAATACTGGGAAAATTACTGAAATATGGAGGAGAATATTAGCCGAAAGAACATACAAATTAACAATATAGGTTTTGGAAGAATGTGAAATGTTGGGAGAACCTAATAGCACCAATTTATAAAGACATACAGTTAAAGAGTGTGATTTTATATTTGATTACTTAAGCAGTATTCTTCTGAATCTACCTGTAATTCTTTAGAGCTTTTGAAATTTTTCTTGTATCTGTCTTTACATTTTGCAATTTTCTTTTCTCTTCTTCTTTTGAGTTTCTAGAATATTCTTCCACTCTTATTTGTATTTGTACCTCTTTTTAAAGTTTTTAACACGCTGGAAACAAGTTCAACTTTTGTAGATCCAGCTTTTGAAGTAGCTGGGATATAGTAAAGATCCTCATGGTTTACTGGTTGAGCTGGATACAAGATAATACTGCTGCTGGGGGTAGGTAGTTCGGTACCTTTCACCACACTAACGTAGCTGGCACCTATTGCGGGGGTGGCCCAGGAGTTGCGGTTTCTACTGTTTAGGCTTATCTTGGCGGTTTCGTCGATTTATTTTTTGGAAGCCTAAGCTGTACATTTAGCACAAATTTTTCAAGGTCATTGGTAGATTCTTTGTTGCATTTCACGCTCTTAGAGGAACACCGATAGTGTCCTTGTTATGAGGCGTTTGCTGTAGAAGGTTCTGAAGCAATTCTCGACGGAAATTATCAGCACAAGCTTTTTGCTTACGTCCGGTCACAGGTCTTTATTAGATTCTTCCAATTCGGCCTTATTTGCGTCGATTTTAATTTGAACGTCGCTCTTTTATAACAAACTTTACTTTGTATAGTCTGGTACTATCATGAACAATTGTAGAGGACTTCACGCTATTGCTTTCTATCAGTTCCACAATTTTAAGTCTCGAAACATGACTCTCTGGCGGTAGTCTTCTCCTGACAAAAAGCGGTTCCAGTGAAATCATGTCATAATCAACATCATTTTCCTCTCTCTAAACTCATGCCTTTGCTCTCGTTGAGCAGTTTCACCCTTTCTTAGCCATTGATACAACTTGTTTTTAGGTAGCGGTCGGTAGAGGGGTACCTAACTTTCATCTATGGTAAAGATCTACTTCAATAGCTGAGGTCAACGGTTCTACCAAAAGAAATTGTGGCATATGTCGATTCGAGCTTGCCTATGCTCTTCAAAAAACTGTGAAGTTAACCAAAAAAATTTTGACTAGACTATAATTTTGTTTCGACCAAACACGCATTGATGCGCTCCAGTATATGGTCTTTATCAGGAGCCACCTGAGAAGCACCTCCTCTGGCCTTTTTAATTGCAGTGCGCCCTTTGTTAATCTCGGCCACCCATTTCTTTATGGTGTGGACAGAGAATACTTTTGAAACCATACTTTTTTGCAGAAAATTATGAATACATCTTGCTGACCATCCGATTATGCGTACGATTTTAATGAAAGATCGCTAATCTTAGTTACTCACCTGTTTGTCCAAATGGCCAAACATTTTGATCATTTCATTATTTAAATACGTTAATGTTCGCAGATTAATTGTATTTGCGGAATACATATCAATTATCATTTTTCGAAAAACTCTCTGTACCTCTTTATCTGATAAGATTGCTCTAAAGGACAGTGGTCTTTTTCAAAAGGGCGTTCACTCAGGTTACGCGTTAGCTCCTTTTAGTTTTTATTAAATATTTGATATAAGCTTACAATTGCGTAGAAACTCACCTAACAATATAATAAATTGTAGGAGACTAACTCTCCAGTACAACTCAGCTTCTGAAAATAACTATGAAGACTAACATCGTAACACATTTGGCTATAGGAAACTAACTGCGGGAGACTAACTGTAAGAAACTAACGATAATTGAAGCGTTATAAAAACTGTTATGCATTCTGGCAATTCCTTGAAGGCCACACATCCGCCAAGGCGTCTTACCTAAATGGTAACTAAGGCAGTATCAGTCACATCACCAATAGAACATAATAGGGTCTTTGTCCATGCACTACGATCAAGCAAAAACAGCACAGTAATTTCTCTCTTAAGTGTAGCAAGTAAAATCTACCAAAGTGTTAGAGCAAAAACCGTTGAAAATCAATCAGATGAATTAAAATTTGCAATAATTTACTATTAGGAGACAATTCTTATCATTTTAACTTTTTAAAACACTTTTTTATTACACAAAGTTAAGACTTATCATACTGCCTACTATGTAAACATACTTTTACTGTTTGTTTAACAGGTCATTAAAATGTATACTTAAACGAAAAAGTTATCTGAAACGCTAATACGTATTTTTAGAACATGTCTGAGTTCAAAAAAATCTTTGATAAAACTAACTATTTTTATATTTCTCCCATTTACTTTTCCAAGTATCAAATAATTTTTGCTGCATATTTGTAGCCTTCTATTTAAAATTAAAGTTACAAAAATGATGGGTAAGAAAAAATAACATTATGAACTGTTCTAGAGCACAAAGAAAAATTATGTACATGAGTAAATAATTTTAAAAATCTAGCAACAAACCATACTCGATATTAGTGGTAGCGTATTCAGGTACATGTTAACTAAAGCACTTCTCTGGTCAAAATGTATTTGAACCGTATGCGAAGCGTAAATCGAACAGGGGGATAAGGAATGAAAATGCGAATATATAGTCTAGATCGCCAATACACACTTCTATTCTGAAGAAGGAAATGTCTTCAGGCACTCTACTAGAATAAGGTGCGGAAGGGGAAAGAGAAAACACCACGTAGACGCTTTTTTTCCCAAGAAATCAGTACTATGACATCTTCAAGAGTTAAATATTCCGCAGGTAAAACAGATCTCCTGGCAGGGACCACTAACAAAGATGGAAATAGATCCAAACTAAAGAGAGTAGAAACGTGGAACGTAAGAACTCTATTAAAGTGTGTAAAGTTGAAAAACATAAAATTAAAAATGGAAGAAAACAAATTGGACATAATAGGATTAAGCTAAGTCAGGTGCCAAATAAAGGTGATGCATAGAGCGGAGACTTTCGAATAATTAACACAGTAGCCGATGAAGAATGGCGGAAGTAGCAATAATCATGAAAAAGCTTAGGTTAGAAAATAAAGGGGTACATATTATACAATAAGAGAGTGGTAAAGACAGTTATTTTCCCAAAAGGCACAATCATCGTTCAGGTGTACATGTTCACATTATAATACAGTCACCAAGACGTTGAATAAGTCTGAAAATTTCGAGTAACCAATAAAACATGCGAGAGAAAAAGAAAATATTATTATCCTAGGAGACTGAAACGCAATTGTAGCGCAGAAAAAGAAATTGTCGGGAGATACGGCCTTGTAAAAAGAAACTTAAAAGGAGATCTACTGGTTGAGTTTTGGTCACATAACTTAGTCATTTCAAATACATTATTTCAACACTACATACGCAGAAGATATACATGGATAATGCCAGGTAAAATAAGGCGACACCAGATAGATTTCATGCTGGTGAAATAGAGGTTTGGAAACCAAATTAAAAATTGTAGAAGTCACCCAGGTGTCGGTTGTAACAGCGACCACAACATTTAACAAAATTTAAAATACTAAAAAAGAAAGCGACAGTTTTATTAATTAGCGATTATACAAAGAGAAAATGTGAGACAGAAAAACCAGAAAAAAAATACAAATAACAAGCATTACAGATTAGTAGTGGAATAAAATTGAAATAAATTTAATCTCATCTGCAAAAGACGTGATACAAAAACAAGAAAGTGGAATACAGAAACTTTGGATTACAGAACAAATACTAGAGTTAATGAAACATAAAAAAATACAATATCAATAAATCAGAAAATGGTCCAAGACACTGCAAATAAATAAGAAATAAAATTAACAGGGATTCAAAAAAACAAAAGAACAGTACATGCAAGATAAATGCTGAGATATGGAGCCGAAAAGTTAGAATCGGCTTCAGAAAAAGCTTAAAAACGAGCGAAGCAATTCTAGCATTAAGAATGACAATTAAGAAAATAATACGAAAGGGTAAACCTACAGAGAAATCTTTTGACAATATAAAATGGTCTACACTATTTGATATTCTACAAAAAGTAGGAATAAAACTTAGAAGCAGAAGAATTATAAATTCCTTATACAACGACCAGAAAGTTGGGATAAGACTGGGAGGTGTCCAAAGAAAAAGAAGCATGAGTACAGCTGGCACTCACACAGGGATGTGCGTTGTCGTTACTCTTATTCAACCTCTATATACAAGATGCAATCAATAAAATCAGAGAATTAATAAAAAAAGAATAAATTTACACGGGAAAAATAGATACGCTACGCTAATGATAATTATAACTAAAAACAAACAAGGTTTACAACAATCATTGAATGTAATAGACTTATTTATGAAATATAGCAATATGAAAATAAACGTCCTTAAAAAACACTGAATTAAAAAATAACAAAGGAGTTTTCTTATATAGGCAGCATCATAACTAAAAACAAAAAAGCAAACGAGAAATCTTGCGTAGATTACAAACCAAAATAATGTTTCCCAAAAAAGCAGTTGCTAACCTCCAATAAAATATCTTTGAACAGGAGAAAACACAATTGCAAAAATGAAGAAAAAAGAATACATGCATTCGAATTAAGGTGCTACAGAAAAATGACAAAGGCAAGATGGGTTGACAGAATATCAAATAACGAGGAATTACAAAGACTATAAAAAGATAGAACACTAATGAACAAGGTGATGAAAAGAAGTTTTATATAGATAGGACATCTATCACTACATTCGGGTCTACTATAAAAAATAATAGAAAGTATGACAAATGGGAAAAACGCGCGAGGCAGTCCTAGATTAGAATACATACCCCAAATCATAAAAGACCTGGAGAAACAAAAAAAAAACTGGCCAAAGACAGAAAACAATGGAGAAAAATAATACTGAAACAAACCAATCTAAAAGATTAACCATCTAGAAGAAGAAGTGAAGCATAAACGAAGCTTTTTCCTAGGCTCTCACTAAGCTTTTTTAAATAAATGTCATCTTACACGCCCCTATGCTCATGATGACTGCTTTGAAATGTATCTTTGGAAGTATGCAAAGTGTCGTTATTTATTTTTTTATGCTTTCTTTAAGTCTCTATTACGTTTCTCACCTAGTCTATTTTACGCTTTTGCTTCTCTAGATCTTATTAGGCTCTCCCCAGTTTTTTACTTACTTCTCTATATATTTATATAATCAGAACATAAAAGAATGACCATTGGTAACTAATGGTTTCCAATATTTCACTAACATTTTAGAGAACTTGTTTATAAAAATAATAGACATTTTAGAAGTTTAAGAAACTCTCCTTCAAACGCTTCTTTACGTTCAACGGTTTTTTCAAAACACCCCAACAGACTCCAACCCGTTTTCTAAAGTGTCATCTTCAATGTCTTACATTAACCTTACTATCATACGCCCCAATTACATAAACCATATGTTCCATCACCTCCCCAAAAAGGATAGAACTAAAAAATTCATAAAAAATGTATTTTGGTCGCTCCATCGACTAAATGAAACACTGAAATAAGAACTCTTCGTTTCAAAAAAGCACCCTAAATCTGTACATATTCTAAAGCTAATTCTGTAGTTGGGTAGTTCTGTTCTTTCTTTTGATATGCACTAGAAAAAGTTCTAAATTAGAAACTTTCTTTGGTATGGAGACTGCTTTTATGCTTGTCAAATTCGAGCAGAGGTTCTCCTCAATGTCAGACGAGGATGGACAAGGAATATCGTTTATACCATCTGAATATGATTCTATGATAATAATAATCATTTTCCAGCACTTTCTTCAAACACTGATCAACTCTCTAATCACGTGCAAAGTTGTAGCGCAAAATACAATATTTGGGTTTTAACCAACTTCATGAGTTTGGCTACAAAAAAAAAACAGGTTTATGACGCAGCCAAAAAGTATAAGGAATGTGCCCACCAGAAGAAGGTAACTGTTGGCAGGGCAACTCACAGTAAGCAATCTGATCGTAAGATAATTGATGAATGAATCTTGAACGGAGCAGAAGAAATGAGCGTGGCGAGATCGACGATCAATCTAGCAATGCACCAAGACCTGCACTACAAGTCTTCGTTCTGAGGAACCGCTAGTTGTTGAGCGAGAAAACTAAGATAAAAAGGTAGTTAAAGGCCTTAGCACTACTTATCGATATTAACCACGACAGTGATGCCTTTCTCTAAACCCTCTCGGGTTAAAAAAACTTTAAGACAAAAACTACCGTCCCTCCCGTTATGCATACAGAGTTATAATGGTGCTGGAGCTTATGAACAGCGAAGGAGATGTCATGGCGGCCAACTTCTTTGAGGAAGGCCTGAAGGTGATTGCCGACAGCTGTATCAACGCGTTTTAGCAAATCCCTGCTCCAGCTCACAAGGCAAGAAAGACCCAAGCACGACTATACAACAGTTTGTGTTACCATTAATCCTGCAATTTGTAGCCACCCTCCAGAATCAGAGAAACGTTAGTAATTAACTGAATATATAATCTAAAAAATCCCGGTACATTTTTGGCCTGTTCTTTGGGTCGATAATTAAGAGCAACAAAGGGCACAAGTGAGATAGCATGGATTCTTTTTTAATAATAATTTAGAATAGTCATAATCTTTAATATGACGAAATATACTACTGCTAATAATTTATAAACATTATATTTTGTTTATTTTTTTTTTGGATAGTCATAAAAACACAATGTTGTACATGGCAAAGTTAGAAGATCACAATATATAAATAAACATAATCTCTATGGAACTAAGCATTTGCACGATCGCTGTTATACAGGTAGCTGCCTCTTTTGTCTTACGTAACTGTTTTTTTACCAAGACAGTAGTTAATATCGCCTGTGCAATTTTGAATGTTAGCATTAAATTTGATTATAACTTTCTATATATATTATATATATATATATATATATATATATATATATATATATATATATATATATATATATATCGTGCTAATTCCAGATTCTTCATGAAGTTGATCGTTTCTTACAAACCAAAAAACGTCTGCTGCTATCTTTACTACTGTATCCTAAAGATTATATTTTGTTCAGGTTTGTAGAGCTGTTACAAACCATTCATGGGTACATTACTATGGGTCGGATTTGTACAGAAATAGCATGCAATCCGTTTTAATGTAGAATGTACGGTTTATAATAGAATACAGCTGTCTTAATCTGGCATACCCTTCATAGCGTTTCTTTAGATTGTGCATTGTGTCTAGGTGGACGCCAACATATTTTCTAGTTTATCTCTAATGCTCCACCACATGGTAGTTTCGTTGACAAGTATCAGCAAAAGATTATTTATTTTCCCTAGAGTAAGTAATTTTTCTATGCATTTGGTTGAATTTAGTTTAAGACTTAATTTGGAAAACCAATTGCATATTCTAGTAGTTGTTAACTGGAACTGTGCTAAGCTTGGTGCAGATCTTCGTTTTGAGCCAGAAGAGCTGTGTCATCACCAAACCTAGTCATGTTAGTAGTACTAGTACATAGTATCATGTTATTCACATAAATATTAAATAAGATAAGGCCAAGAAAGCTTATAATATTTCTGTTTGAATTTATTTGCCTTTAGAAATGGAACAATAATATTTGTCTAGGAAGAAGAAGAGGACTGCTTTAAAGTTTTTACATATTTTTAAGTGTAGAATACCAGACACGATCACATGCTCAAAATAGTACTAATGTGCATTTGCTTCCGTATGAGTCTTGTTATAATGGGATTAACTAACCTCTAAAGTTGTTAAGAAGTGATGTGGTGCTTGAGGCAGTAACTTATTCATTCCCACCTAAATTGTTAGATAATCCTGAGAGCAATCTGATCGGCTTGTGAAAAATCGTTTTTACACTTTCCACTTTTGTAAAACATCAATGCGTAAACAAGTTTTCATGGAAGAAGAAAGTGACCTAATCTTTTGTGCGTATTGAGTAGACTTATGGGAGAGCCAAATATTTGGAAGCCAAGTGTTCGCGCCCAGGTGATTTGTTTCTTGGAAGAGATTTAATAACGGCCAAAATTATATATAGTGCTTATATAAGAGTTTCTACAAAATTGACTTCTGGTTTATTGCAATGCAGAGACGATAAGGTTTACTTGCAGATGCTGTGCTTGTTACTATTGTTGGAAATGTTTATGGTATTTTTGGATTATATTCCACATTTTACAGTCGCCTAAGTTCTACTAGAACGTTGGTATAAGTTCATCCTGAGTGAATTAATTTTTTTTTTATTCTGAGAGGTAACTGATTTACCACGGTTTATTGTTCTTACATCATGGCTAGTGGTTAGTTGATATATTCCTTCTTAGCAAAGTTGCCAACTATGCATAAATGAAAGAAGGTTTAATAACCTAAGCTGTTCAGATAATTTTTTTTATTATTGGCACTATTACATGACGCTATTGAATGTACTAGAGGAGAGAGATTACTTTCATATCAACTGCTTACATGTTTGCCTTTAATTGTTGATCACTACAACTAGTTATTGAATAAGGAATAATAATAGTTTGTAGTGCAATTATCTTTAGTTCTTATTTTGTGTAATTTACAATTAGATGCGAATATGTCACTACTGTATTAAAACCTACAATTCTTGCAACTTGAAGATCTCAATATTGCAACAATATAATGCCCGTCCTCATACATTAAGAGCAATCAGAAAATACTCGAAAACTACAAACGTAATGGTACTTCAATAATCTTCTGGATCTTCTCATTTATGTATGTATATTACTGGAAATGCCTGTTGAATCTGCAATAACGGAGCTACTAACCGTTGCCTTTTATACTTCCAACTTCTTTATTATCTGATAAAGCTTTTAATTCTACGTAAATGATGCAGACAACCATATTAACGTACCATAAGAAGATTCGAGACAAATAGCCTGACTCCAAAGTGTTGGAGAAGTTCTTGAATTATACTAATGAGGTTGTAGGTCTGTTCAAGGTTTTCAGGACTGACTGCTTGCTAGAAATGGCATTTTTGTAGACTCTGCAAGAAGACAGTAAACATGTGCAATAGTTGGTAAAAGCTCTAGAGTCTAGAATCTGCAAGTCTGATAGCTATTTTAATGGTTTTTCTTATTAATCTATTTTTTGGTAAAGTTTTTGATAAGCCAATATTTAATATATACAGCCTAATGCCTACATTCATATTTAAGTCACTGGACCAGTAACAAAGTAAAAACTTGTTTTTTTTTTTGCTTCCGTAAAGCTCTGTAAATAGGGCTTATCTACCACACATCTGACCGATGTCAGTACGTGTTAAATGATTCCAACATCACCTCAACTGCATCACATCACTCACAGGAAAAAGAAAGATCAAAATCCGGAGAACCAGGAAGTCGTAATACCGGCACTAATCCATTGCATAGAAGCGCCGACCAAGAAACTGCCCCACATTCAACATTCGCGCTCCGGCAGCATTGGTCGAAACTTCATAGAGTACCATAATGGTCAGCTCACTAAACATTTAGCACTCTCTTAACTTAAAATAATCAGTGAATGGTAATAACTAACAACAAAAGCAACAGTTTACAATTTATTTAAAATTTCAAACATGAAACTCTAAAGCACACCTAAAATCTCATAAAAATCCCTCACTCAACACCTGGAACATCCACATTATTCATAAAACTGAAATCATCTGGTTTCATCTTATCGCACATACATTTTTGCGTCAACCAGTCTCGCATTTAAGTAAACTTACTTATTGTGACCACCTTGACTGGCGCAAAGCGACTTATTCACCTAGACAACAATTCTAATGTTTCAATTAAAGTAATGACATTGACCAACCACCAGGACGAGGACGGCAGAGAAGGTGACGCTGACCGCCAGGAATCGCCCGGTTACAGGAATCTTGAACAACGTAGCGCTCATCTGCAAGCTAGAGGCGTAGAGCAGCAGGGAGTCTAGCTCGCTGCCGGGAGTTCCTTGGTGGACGAAAGGGCGCGCCCTGACCTCATGCCCCACGCTCTGCACCAGTTTACAAGCCCCCGTCAATCGCGCTGCCTAAAACTTCAAAGTTTAACGCCAAAGTTCCTCAATAAAAGACTCCATTTACTTGCAAGAATGGAGCTAGCGTTAGCATCAACCACAGCACCACGTTCAAGATGCTAATTCCGCTGATGGGTAGGGTTTCTTTATCGACGTGGTCAAAGCCCAGCAGCCAAATCGTGCCCGAAATACTCCAGCAGAGATTGATGAACGTGAAAATGCAAACCGGAGTCGAGAGGTCCTTGTTCAGGTACTTGAGTAGCTTCTTGAATTCCGATATCTCCTACAAAAAAAAAATCAACCCCCATGAAGTGTGACAACGCGAACCAATAGCTCACTCTCATCCAGTCTATAGAATGTATGGGGTACTGCAGCAGCTTGGCGCGCAAAAAGTGCAGGTAGGATGTTAGCAGTTGGGCCTGCAGGCAGTAACTGGACATGACGGTGGCCTGTATAGTGTCGTGCCATAAAGTTCCCACTATTAGCATGACTTTCATTACGATTATTACGCCATTTGGTCTAGAACAAGTTCAAAAAAGATTAATTATATTATATTATATAGGGTAAGAACGCAAAAGTAAGGCAAACGTCGTAAATTTAATAATCTCAGCTTCTCGGATTCATCCAAAAAGAGGGTACAGGGTTTAGGTATAAAGAGTACAGCGTCCCATATAAGATTTCCTTGAAGTGTAAAATGTTTTTTTGGTAGAGGCTCGCTCGTTTCCAAAAGAGGTAAAAATATGGGAGGACATGGTAGATTATGTGTAGGATGAAGGTTACATAAACCTCTAGTACTAGTTTCTTTAGACATACAATCAGACGAGACGGGATGAATAAACTCTAGATGGACGGCAAAGTTGATGGTAAAAGATGGAGGGATCGATAACGTGTACATTTCATATGCTATTTCTATGACCAAAATAATGAGAAAATTAGAAGACAAAGAAACACGGAGAGCTATTGTCAATTCCGAGTAACATGAAAGGGTAACGAAGCTCGTGATCAAGTCTATAAAGTGTCAGTATAGAATGCACATAAACGTTATTAAAAAATTTGTTAACGTCACGAATAATTTTATATAATCAATAAAATCAATGTAATGTAACTTATTTCTACCAATAGGGAAGACTGGAGTTGGTTTGGATATTTTTCGTTTTAATCTCTTGGTTCTGCTTTTCAGACACGTTTAGAATCATTACTTGAAATTTATTATCCACAAAAAAGGTCCAAATGTTGTGATTACTACATCTATCCAAACTATCCCCGGATACGGAGATGGTTTGGACTTCAACCAGAGATTGTATGAGAGGCTTGTGATTAGGATCTTACATACTACATTACAATTGATCAAAAATCATAGTCTATTACTGGCAAAATTCTGACAGATCTGATTGAAAGTAAAACGTATTGAGTGGTTGTTTTCTAATAATTTTGGCAAGCACAGAATTACTTGTTGAAATACTTACAAACGAGGGTTCTTCTAATGTACACTGAAAGCAGTTAGAATGAAATTGTGTGTAGGCCTTCACCACTTTATCTGATTTCTTTGGCAACAAAAAAGTCAGCTTGGACAACTTTTACTATCATGGATAAAATTTAAATAAATGTAAAAAATTATCGTTGATATTGATTATGGAGGTATGTTTTAGCCTTGAGTTAGACAGAATTGATAGGTTGATAATCAGTTAGTATCAAAACTAATAGTGTCTGACATATACAAAGAAGATCGCGGTGTAATCATATTGGGCATAAATTATAGCAAAACTTTAACAACAGCTGTGGTACTAAACAAACGTAGCATAGCAAAGTGATGACTTAGGTCCAGTATGAAAAAAAGTAGACAATTAGAAAAATAAAGTGTGTAAACCTAAAAATACGAAATGGAAAAAATAAAACCAAGATAAAACAAAAAGCGGTCGTTAAAAGATATAGTTAATATAATAAAGAAAGCGCGTCATTTAAGAAATAGGATAAAAAGAGAACCGAGTTGGTTCCACTCTGTTGTTTTCTGATTTAAAACATTGCTATTTTATAAATTTCTTTTCATCATATTTTTTCATTTTTGATTTTTTTTACTCTCCTTTCCTCCCATCTTGTAAAGGCGTTGCTTTTTTCTTTTACATTGTTTTAGACAATCACGAGCAGCAATAGATGGCATGAGTTCTATGGGAGTGACTACTTCGGACATCCATGCGAGGTTAGAAGCCACGTGGAAGAACCCAGCACCAAGTCGTAGACTGCGTTTCGCTGAATATTGAAGTTCAAAGTCACCAACAGGATGCAATAAGTCTAGCGGTACTCTATGTGCCATCATTTATAAGGACTCAAAGGAGGAAAGATTATCAGAAATGTGTGAAAGTATGCAAATAAATCCTGCAACTTGTCCAAAGTACTTTGAGTGTCTGGTCACGGCAGAAGAATCATACTCAATATTTCTTCAATTTACTCTCCGCAAGTGCTACCGTGCTTTACAGAAGCTATTGGGACTAATAAAATGTACTTTTACTTTTTCCTAATAAAGAATTAGTGAGGAGAAAACAGTTGTAAAGCCAATCATTCTTGAACTGCCTAAGTAAAATACTTTAGATCTGATTTCCATTGTTCATCATTGCGTTCCCTCATTTCGTTGTAGATTTTATTTTATCCAACAGCTTCAATTTTTCCCAAAATTTGATAAGCCTGAAAAGCCTGCAAGCAAACTCTTCCATCGAAGGATTAAATATATAGGAAGTGGCCTTTTATGTACGATACTCTCACCTAGTCCAATTGAAAGAGCATTAAAAATAAGCAAAAGAAAACCACAATTTCTTCGAAACTTTCAAACTTTTCACTAGCGTAGACCGGATAGTCCTAAATCTGAAATTGGCCACCGATTAGGCATGCAAACCGCGTTGAGCTAATTTCTTAAGATGCATGTATCCTCGAATTAGAGGACCAGGTCCAGAGTTACTAATCCAAAATGGCAGAAATAACTACTTTCGTCCTAACGTACTTGATCCCATCAAAATCCACCTTTTGCTTGCCGAGTTATACCTAACACAATACTAGCCAATGTGTGTCGGGTATTTAACCCCATAGAAGAAAATTATAAGGCCTATCATAATTTTGCGTAGCGGGTTCCATTGAGCATCAAACATAAAAAACAATTAAACTTACCCTTCCCAAACTCAAAGCTGATGACGCCCAAAATGTCCTCCAACGTATCATGTCGAATCCACCAAAGGTCTAAAGGCGTGATAAAGAGGTGCAAAAAGATTCACATGTGGCAATATGTTTTGCGATTTAGTCATCAGATTATTACGGTGACAGCCAGTCAATACCGAGTACAAGGTCTTCTTGAAGCCACCCCGAGCGTCTGGTTTTATTTTACTAATACCTTAAACCAGGCCAAGCCAATTTCGATTAGACCAGCTTATTGTTTTTAGAACTGGTAGGCTATAGAAACCTACCGGTTTCATGCACGCACCACGTGACCCTGAGGAGTACATATTTCAAAGGTTGGGCATATTTGAGGTTCAATGACCATTTTGATCAGATTTTTGATCGGATCAAATTGTGATAGGCCATCTTGGGCAATGTTCTTTAAGGTTCAAAAAATTTCTTTGCCAATTATTAGACTTGCTGTTGTGTCAAAAGTTGAGCTGTGGACAATTTGTTGAGGCCTATCGAGATTACAATGTGCAAGGCTTAAATGACCTAATTTAGGTCAAAATGATTTTCAGTGATTATTGCAGTAAGTTTTTCTTGATTTTGTAATCAAATGTGAGGTGGTGTAGCATTTTTAAAAATTGTTTTAGTAGATCCACTGTTTTCTTTATCTTCCTAAAAACAAACTACACTTATTTTTGTTTGTTTTTTATATCGTGTCCTTTCATTTAGTCAAATCAGAAAAAAATAAATAAAGACATAAGGTACCCTTCATTAAGAAAGACAGGAAATAATAAACAAAAATTGTACTGAAACAACCAATCCAAAAGATTGACCATCCAAAGAAGAAGAAGATAATGATGAATTAAAATAGAAACTTGGGCATTCTTATAGAATTCTATATAGAGTAGTAGAAGGTTTTGTATTACGACGTAAGTAATGGTAGCACATTGTTCAAGCGTGTTTAGACAGAACAGTGGTGACGACCTCTCAGTATCAAATGGTGTTGAACTGTGTCAATGAAAAGAGCTCGAATATGGGATAGTTAACAATTTTGGGCTATTTTACATGCGGTTTCAGTATTGATCAGTGTTTGGAGGAAATGGTTTCTGGGCTAAAAAATAATTGCTCCAATTCAAGCGGTATTGGAAGTTGCAAAAGGTCTGGTAGACGGTTCAAGGTCGGAAACATCGCATCTGTCATCAAAATGGTCGAGTCCAAAAGACCATTTGAACATCTCTACACCGACAATCAATACCATTCTGCAGCATTACTTTCGAGCGGGAATGGTTTGTTTCCTTTGGTCACCTCATAACCTAACTAATGTGCAGGTGGTACGGCATGTTCCTAATAAGTTTGGAAATGGAATATCTCGCTAGTTTTTGAAGATAACAGAATAACAAGTGTGGCAGATTTCCAAGAAGTAAGAGTTGTTTGGGTGCATAAAGTGTGATGGAAAGTACTTAAAGATGATGAAAATTAAAAGTGTGCCGCAAAACTTTGCTATTAACCTATCAATGATCTAATAATCGATGAACTTTTTTCTCTTCAATTAAAATATTTCTATATTAATTTAAATATGAAACTCGCAACCCTTTTAACATCAGGAGAACGGATAGACAAGCATACAAGGACAAAATCAAAATTTAATTTGTATTACATAATTACTACTTGAAAGTAAAATAATTCAATTTTTTATCGTTTTATATTTTTAATTCACAACGCAAGAATAAACTGTAATATCGAAAACCGGTCGTGTTTACTGCATAAGTCCATCTATTTATAAATGCTTCTATAAATTTAGAAAATCCTTGAAGTTTCAATAGTCTTATTGAGTGTTAATCTACTATTCTTCTGACATTATGTGTAATTTTACTCTAAACTCTTTAATCGTAGTAAATAAAATAAAGAAACAAAACTGCAGCCACAATCAGCTTCAACTTGAACTTGAGTATAAGTTGCTGATGTCATTTTCAATTTATCCACTGCAAATTAATGCTTCTTGAATCCACAATCTTTGCACTTGCCTCCAGTGAGCAGCAACATCTACAGCAATTTGTTTTTATTAATTGTACTCTAGTTAAAGCCAAGTTATAAATATTTCGACATTTTTTCGTAATTAACGTTCCACATATTTCAAAAATTAATTGAGCAAACGAAAACGTGATATTTTGTTATCTTTGTAAAAATTAATTGGTTGATTCTGCAACAACCAATTCATTA
This sequence comes from Sinelater perroti, assembly GCA_036346155.1. Taxonomy (NCBI): domain Eukaryota; kingdom Metazoa; phylum Arthropoda; class Insecta; order Coleoptera; family Elateridae; genus Sinelater; species Sinelater perroti. The sequence continues at coordinate 14,193,676 of JARFIY010000370.1, read as the reverse complement.
GGTACTTACAAGAATAAAATTTACTATAGCAATCTGTGCACAATCAAACCTGCATACGCAGCGCGTATGACAAAGGTAGTTCCTAAAATACTTTTTCTTCTACTCAACCAAATACATAAAGGATACATCAGCTAAATACATTTTTCCAAAACAAAATCGACAACTTAATAAAGGAACGCACCGACAGCTTTTCTTGGCAAAAAAGACAGCTTTTGACCACACCATGTGCTGAACAGGAACTTGGAGTACATCTTCAGAAAAGGGCATGTACAAGAAGAATATTGGATTTGTTAAAACTAACATACTTTTTAATAAATAATTATCAGTAAGTCAAAGGGTTAAGTACTTAGTAACAAAAAGAGTACCTAACTAGAGAAGCTACGGAAGCCTTACTAAGATTATCCCACTCATCTAAACATTTTAGTCAAATCAGAAACAAAAATAGTTCCTATAGACTAAAATATAATTGAAACGGGCAAATTAGACTAAATACTTGGCCATACCAGCCATACCAAACCATACATTAACACAAATAAGCAGTAAAATAGGAAAAACTATAGTATAAACCTTTTAAAATCCAGTTTGATTGGAATGAAAAACATATACAAACACTAGCGAATAGAAAAATTAGCCTGATATATACGTAGATGAATTTAAAATCTAATCTGGAATATATGGGAAATATTCTGTTTAATTCTCGTGTACATATCTGAGAAAATATGTTGCAGTATTCCAAGCAGAAGTTCAAGCTACAGACATGCGCGAGATCTTAATTAGTAATTAGCAAGGCAAAGATGTTACTGTTCTAATAAAAACCATGTTGCGATAGAGACATCTTAGACTGTTCTAGAAATTTCTGCAATCTTACAATTCCAAACCACAATCTATGCTAATGGGTCAAGAGCATACAGATGCGAAAAATTTAAAGATTATATATATTTTTATTGGTCCCGAATAAGTGTTTTAAGTAACCAAATCCCCAATTTATAGTTAGCTAAATGATTGAATAAGTAAACCTATCAAAGGAAGAATTAAGCACAGTAAAATACGCTTAGAACTCCACCTACGATTAAATAGACAGCAAGGTTAATGACCGCGTTGAATTCCAATACTGTAATCTATAGAAACATAAGCATACAATGAATGTTTTTAGGAAAACCCCCTAAGAAGATAAAATAATTATAGTCAACCGTAAAGTTCGATGAAGATCTTCACTTCTGAAAGAAGCTGGCTCTCAAGGTGTTCTAAGTAGAGAGGATGTGATTAAAAGGCCACTTAATTCAATAAAGATAATAAATCTTTTCACCAAATAAACAAATAGATGAGTAGCACAATAATCCTGTCTACAATGTTAGTGGTTCTTAATCCTTTCTTCATTCACACTTAAAAAATGAAAATAAAGAATATTACTAATCTAACTATTTAAGTACTAGAGCAAACAGAACCATAGAAACAATATTAATAAAAAAACATAAACTTCTATCTTCAAAGTAATTTAAGCAAAACATAAAAGCATACGTATGTAAAAGATAGACACTAAAAACAGAACAGAAAGATTAGTATTGACTATGCTGTAATAAATGAACCTTATAGGAAAGAAATCAAAAACGTAGTGTTAGAGAAAATTAAAATAAATGCAAAAATGACGAGTATAAATTGCCAGATAAGGGTATCAATTAGAAATTCAAATATAATGTAAAGAAAAGAGGAAACATTAGAATACAGAAGGTATTCAAGAAAGCATATGGAATAATAACTGTTAATAAAATAAAAAACCAAATACAACTAGAAAAAACAAAATATAACATGAAGAACTCAATATTATTCAATATATAAACAACATCAAATAATGATAAAAATGACACTAGAAGCAACGAATTAAACTCGGAAAAAAATTTTAAAAAAATGGAAAAAGACAACTAAGCAAACCAGAAAGTATTTTACAAAGTGTTACAAATTACTTGACGAGGTGTTAAATTAAAAATAAGAAAAAGAGTAAAAAGTTTACTGGAAAATAATAAAAAAAAATCTGGTATGAACATCACGACTTTCCTTATCCTATTATTATATATTATACCGGGTCCATCGTCTCGGCCCTGCGCTGCTCTCGTCCCGGAACTTGTTAATATAAAAAAGGACGAGGCGCCAGTCCAACACTCGAAAGCTGATTAAAATAAACAGTACAAGACGATAATTGACTCGTACTTAAAATTTTGATACGTCACTGAAGGTAACCGTGCGAGCTCGGCCGCACAGCCTTCATCATTATCGCCTGCGTGCTCCTCCAGGCCAAGCGCTCCCCCGTCCTCCCACAGTCGGTAGCTCTCCGAGCGCGCTGTGATTGGTCCGTTTAATTAATTTTTAATCGGCTATAACTTATTTATTTGACCTCGGATCAAAAAATTACATAGTAATTTTTTGTTCGTCTCAGTTTGATCTATCCGGTGATATAAAACTCATTAAATAATATTCTAACACACCCTTTACATAAATAAAAGAGTTTCTATTTCTAGAACTACAGATTTTGCATTTATCAATGGTTTTCTTGAGCTTCCTGGAGATATCAAACGATTCAGTGGAAAGTATTAATTGTGACTGGATAAGTCCTATTCCTTTTATGATAAATGACAGTACAATCAAGACACATACATAATGATTTCCACAACATATTTCTTTCGTGCAAATCTTTTGGGCATAGGTCTAAGAGTGTTCTCGTATTCCACTGCTCTTTCCGCAGGAATGTCCATACATATAACTATTGTGACCCACGAGTAGAGTTTGAGTATCTGAAACACTTGAAGGAGTTCAAATATGTAAAAATTTCTGACCAAACGTGGACAAAATAGCTACACCATCTCACACAAAAGAGAATGGCGGCGATAGTAACAATTAAATTATATAGTAGTTCTTGGCCACTTATAATGAGGAAAACTTAATCATACAATACTATAATCGAAAACCGGTCTACACTAAGAGATATAGCTAACTTTCTTCTAAGTATCAGTTCAGCATAACCAGAATTATGCAATAGGTCCTTTTATAAACAAAACTTCCGATCTGGATATTCTAATTTAAAACCCGTTTATAGAAACAAAATGGAACAAATTTATTTAAATATGAATATTAATAGCTGACAGTGGACTCTTCATAATACCACAACCAATTAAATATTAAAAATTCTTCCAATATAAATTGAGCATTGTATAAAAGATATGTAGTCAATCCTTCATGTTAGTGGTTCTTAATCCTTTCTTCATTCACACTTAAAAAATGAAAACAAAGCATTAGAAGTATTGAAAAAACGTTGTTCATTTGAGCTATCTTCAAACATACTATTTTAATGCCTTCATTGTGTCATTCACGAGCCTTTAAAAAAGTTTTCGGTTTCTGGACAATACACAAAATAGATCTAACTGCAGTTAGATACTTTAACACGCTGTATCTATACACTTTAAGTGTATGAAAATTCCGCAGTTCATCTTGTTGATTAAATGTGTTGCTTTGTATTCTTATAGTCTTTACAGTACTTGCCTTTATTTCATATCTGACATTGCTAAAATCTATTTTAAGGTTTAAACGATTTTCACTGGTTACTTTAAACCTCCAGTTTCTGACACCAACGAGACAAATATTCGGGTCGCATTTGCACACCCTTTTAAATAACAATAAATGCAGTCTTAAGTAACTTAGAAACTTAGTTTAATGGTTTAAATTAAAAAATACTAAAGCAAATTAAATGCACGCCTGCAAATGTTTAAATGACGACCATCTGTTTCCAACAGCATTACCGAGGGTTTCATTTGGAACTGAGAGATTACTTTTCAATTTCCTCTTTCAGCTTATTAATTATTGCTATTTTTTAAAGTAAACCTTATCTTTGAAGTATTCCCATAAATGTCCATTTGAGTGAGGTCTGGGAAATATGCAGAAAATTGATTACCGCCTCTTTAGCCAATCCATTTGCTCAAAAGCTTCTAAATGAATAAACACCGCATGTATTGTTAATTAAAAGAGTAAACATATTTTTAGAACACCCTGTATATGTAAGTTGTCCTCTTCCATGACTTATAATTCTCCTTAAAGAGTAGACAGATTAAAGCTCCAAGTAGAGTTAACTCCAATTTCTCTCTTGACAATGGTATCAAAGTGGATGCCAAAAAAATCGTTTGTTTATTTTTAATCACAAAAACTTGTATGTATGTGTAAGTGTATACATGCGTACACTAGCCCGTGTGTGTCTGTTCAGAAATATCCAGTCAATGAACCATTACGTAACCTGGCAGCCGATGATAGCAGACTGTAATGTGCATGCGTTCGCTAACCAAATCCGTTAAGTTATAGGCTAATAAATAAACACATGTAATGTGCAATAACTAAGTGAGTAGAGCAGAGAATTACATCAAATATTGTGTGAAACTAAAACACTCTTCTGCAGAAACTATTTGAATTATTCGGAAAACTTTCGAGAACGATGCAATAAGTACAGCACGAATCTGTTGGAAGACGAACATCGGAAAATGTTGAACGTGTAGGGACCACAACCAACAACGATGGGCGACTGACAGTTCAAGAACTAGAAGGTGAGCTGGAGATTCAAAATCTAATGTCTTTAAAATCTTAAGGAAGGATATTAGGATGACACATCTCATACTGTTCCAAGAACAAAAGAAATTATGCAGCATATGTTCTAAAAGAAATAGATTCACAGAGTTACTATATTACGCAGAACCATTTAAAACAAATTATTTGAATGCTTTAGAAAGCTTTGGAAAGGCAACATTACTGATATAGAATTTTTTCGGTTGGCAATATCTTTACCAAAATTTAAATTCTTGCTTAAGAAAAACTTGCTCATACAGAGATTTCTTTTAAAAGTTTATTGATCATTGCAAAAGCGTAAAACTATTATCTTCTAGAATACGTTATATTGAAGAAAAGTATTGATTCCTTCAGTACATCCCATTAAAACCAACAAAGTATGGCACCAAGACTTTTAAATTAGCTTATATAAAGATTTTCTATACTGCCAATAGAAACTTAAAGTTATTAATAGTTCTGGTGCTATAATAGAAAGGCTGTATTAACCTATTTATTTTTGGTATAGTGGACTGTTATTCAAGATCAAAAAGGAACTTTCAGCTCTCTGTAAAATATTAAAGTCGTACCTAGACAGAAGATACTTTCAAGTCAAATATCAAGAACAACTAACATCGCTTTATCCAATACAATCAGAGGTCCCAAGGAGCAGCACCCTTGCACCTGTGTTATACGTACCGTATACTGTAGACCTTCCCCCAATAAGGCAAACAATTGTAGTATACCGATAACACTGCAGTAGCAGCTTTATATAGTAATCCACGCGCAATGTTTCAACTAGTTCATAACATTGATTAAGCAACTGGCGTATTCACAAAAAAAATTGTTTTATGTTATTCAGTATTAATAATTTATTAGTATTATTAAATAAATTATGTTATCTTGCTTGTTAAATTGTCAATTGTTACGTTATTTACCGAATGTTACTAATCTAACTATTTAAGTACCAGAGCAAACAGAACCATAGAAACAATATTAGTAAAAAAACATAAACTTCTATCTCCAAAGTAATTTAAGCAAAACATAAAAGCATACGTATGTAAAAGATAGATACTAAAAACAGAACAGAAAGATTAGTATTGACTATGCTGTAATAAATGAACCTTATAGGAAAGAAATCAAAAACGTAGAGAAAATTAAAATAAATGCAAAAATGACGAGTATAAATTGCCAGATAAGAGTATCAATTAGAAATTCAAATATAATGTAAAGAAAAGAGGAAACATTAGAATATAGAAGGTATTCAAGAAAGCATGTAGAATAATAACTGTCAATAAAATAAAAAACCAAATACAACTAGAAAAAACAAAATATAACATGAAGAACTCAATATTATTCAATATATAAACAACATCAAATAATGATAAAAATGACACTAGAAGCAACGAATTAGACTCGGAAAAAAATTAAAGAAAAATGGAAAAAGACAACTAAGCAAACCAGAAAATATTTTACAAAGTGTTACAAATTACTTGACGAGGTGTTAAATTATAAATAAGAAAAAGAGTAAAAAGTTTACTGGAAAATAATAAAAAAAATCTGGTGTGAACATCACACGACTTTCCTTATCCTATTATTATATATTATACCGGGTCCATCGTCTCGGCCCTGCGCTGCTCTCGTCCCGGAACTTGTTAATATAAAAAAGGACGAGGCGCCAGTCCAACACTCGAAAGCTGATTAAAATAAACAGTACAAGACGATAATTGACTCGTACTTAAAATTTTGATACGTCACTGAAGGTAACCGTGCGAGCTCGGCCGCACAGCCTTCACCATTATCGCCTGCGTGCTCCCTCCTAGCGGCCAAGCGCTCCCCCCCGTCCTCCCACAGTCGGTAGCTCTCCGAACGCGCTGTGATTGGTCCGTTTAAAAATTTCATTGTAATTTTTTGTTCGTCTCGATCTGATCTATCCGGTAATATAAAACTCATTAAATAATATTCTAACACACCCTTTACATAAATAAAAGGGTTTCTATTTCTAGAACTACAGATTTTGCATTAATCAATGGTTTTCTTGAGCTTCCTGGAGATATCAAACGATTCAGTGGAAAGTATTAATTGTGACTGGATAAGTCCTATTCCTTTTATGATAAATGACAGTACAATCAAGACACATACATAATGATTTCCACAACATATTTTTTTCGTGCAAATCTTTTGGCCATAGGTCTAAGAGTGTTCTCGTATTCCACTGCTCTTTCCGCAGGAATGTCCATACATATAACTATTGTGACCCACGAGTAGAGTTTGAGTATCTGAAACACTTGAAGGAGTTCAAATATGTAAAAATTTCTGACCAAACGTGGACAAAATAGCTACACCATCTCACACAAAAGAGAATGGCGGCGATAGTAACAATTAAATTATATATGTAGTTTTTGGCCACCCCTTATAATGAGGAAAACTTAATCATACAATACTGTAATCGAAAACCGGTCTACACTAAGAGATATAGCTAACTTTCTTCTAAGTATCAGTTCAGCATAAGCCAGAATTATGCAATAGGTCCTTCGTATAAACATGTAACCACTTCCGATCTGGATATTCTAATTTAAAACCCGTTTATAGAAACAAAATGGAACAAATTTATTTAAATATGAATATTAATAGCTGCACAGTGGACTCTTCATAATACCACAACCAATTAAATATTAAAAAATTTCTTCCAATATAAATTGAGCATTGTATAAAAGATATGTAGTCAATCCTTCATGTGACCATTTCAGGTCGAAAAATTTTAGGGAAAATGCTATACAAAAATCTAGTCATACTTCTTTGTATTATACGATTTTTCATAACAGTAATTTATTTACAGATTCAATTCATGATCATTATATAGTGAATAATCCATTAATAAAATACAACTTTCGTTGCTAAATATTGAACAGGAGCATTTTCTAAAACCACATTTGGCTCTCTACAACACACCCTCAAATGCGATGCAGGTTTTCATTTCACTGTCGATACGTTTCAGTGAAACATATAGGCAACATTGTTCTCATGAATAATATCTGACTCCAATGGCCAAGGTCCCAATCGAGATGTTCGCGAACAAATTCTAGTCGCCTTTACTTTCGGACTGTAGTCAGCTTCAGACCCGTAGTTGCCTTTTTTGGGGTCAGGTTGGCTGCTTTCAGTCTTCTTATCACTGTCCAAGTGCTGACCATCACACCTTTGATCGCACTCAGCTCTTGCTTAAGGTCAACGCTAGTCATATGTCGATTTATGAAGGATATTGAGACGAGAAACCGATCGTCTCTCTCCGTTACCTCCTTACCGGCGGACGTAGCCACCGGTTTCCCGGTACCGACGCCACACTCTGGACACAGTTGATTGACTCAGATTTAGTCGATTTGCCACGGCTCTTTGACTGAAGCCCTCTCTCAACAATGCAACTGCCTGGGATGCTTCTGCGGCTGTGGTATCCATTTTCTTTCGAATCATTTGAAAACTTACGTAAACTAGGATAAATGACTGAGATAAATTACCAGATTGCAAGGCCATTCACATTCATTGCACACGTGCAAGATTCGTAAATCCCCGTTCGCGATGCATATTTTTTTGAATGCGCCATCCGATTAATACAATAGCAACAATTTTTTAAAGCTCAATAATAAAAATACTCCTTGCACGTTAATGTTTTTATTTTCATTTTCCTTAGACTGAAACAGAAGACGAAAATGCGCATGCAACTAGTGAGTCGATTGTTTTGCTCTCAAGTGTATATACAAGAACAAAATAAAAGTTTCTAAAGTCACTGCTTTTTATCAACCCCCATTGCTATTCATATGTCTTAAATAATTAGACATTCTGTAAATCATATATCAAAAAATTAATAATAACAATAAGTAAATAAGTAAAATAATTGTAATAAGGAGATGCAAGTTTGAAATGAATCTGTTTGGTAATTCTATTGCTGTAAACATTTGCAGCCTACGTTGTTCCTTCATCATGTAAAAGATCCGCTGCCATCGTATTAGGGTAAAAGACTAACCTATTTTGGTATCGTATGCTGGACGTTGTAATTACCTCGATAATGGTAGATGCATGCAGATCTCAATGGATAAGCTCATTTGGAGCATTCATAACAGCACGCAGTATCTTCGACTAAACCGCTGAAATATTGGTAAACTGAATTTACTAGCACTCTACAGCTCCACACTTCAATATTGCTTTATTTGGCGAAGATATGTTTTCTCCATGTAAGTCGTCCTTGCGCAAAGTGAAGGTCAAAAACCTTGAATTGATTCCATTCGCCCTGACGCGCCATTTTTTAAGTCAGGTTTGGATCTTTTAATGCTGTAAGTACCATGGTGCTACATCCAAGTTGTTGTCAGATGTATCATCAGCAAAGCTGGCTGTTACTGTCAGATTTGTAGTTGGAAGATCAAAAGTGTGTAGTAGATACAGCGTTTGTCCCGACGTGCTTCCCTGAGGAACGAGTGACATACATTCTTCTTTGAGCTTTACCAGAAAATATCTGTTTATCAAATATGACTGTAAGACACTGTACTAAAGGTGAAGATTAGTTTTAAATTGATACATGAGATCCACTTGCCATACCTTATCAAAGACCTGAGATGTATCTATGAATGTAGCTGAAAAATATCTTTTGTTTTCTTGATCAACTGGATTAGGTCAATTAATCTATTGACCTATTTCATAGTAATGTGTTACATTCTAAAACCAAAATGGTGTTCTGGTATTAAATGTTATATGAGAGGTTTTAATTTTTTTTAGAATTGATGCTATATGTAGGACTATTCAATGGTCAGAAAAGAATCATATTCTTAATAATAAAAATAAAAAACTGATATTTGTTTGAAGATTCGTCCAATTATTAGACTATATCTGGATGACCTTTTTGTGAGCTTCGGTGAGTATATTTCTTACTTTGTTGCATCTTTTTAAAGTAATATCATCTGGAAAGGGATGTCGAGGTATTCACAGACGTAGTTCTTATCTTCTGGAGTCATTTCAGCTGAATATGGTGCGAATGAGCCTTTTAAATGGTTGGGCAAAATACAGTTGTCCTACCTCGATCAGGTTCCATTTGCTAGTTTGAATGAAGGAATATATTGTTTTATTTGAGTCGATTTGAGCGATGTGCTTAAATAGTCTTCGATTGTTTACTCCTTCATGTGACATAAGACTGTGTTCAAGCCTCTTCTTGCAAAATTTGGTCTATTTTTATCATTATTTTTGGATTTTGCAATTTAAGATGAAACAGACATTACTTGCCACTTAACTTGGTAGATGGTTGTACTTAAGAGTTGAACTAAGTTTATAATGTCGTATTCTTTGCAATATTTTCAAATTAATCTTCTATTGTAGGAAGTATTGTATTGGAGGTCTGCAGCAATTAAATGCATTAATATCGAGCGTAATTATAAGGAAGAATGGTCTGACGATAGATCCAAGTTTGATTCAACCTTGGGGTAATCTCGGGATATGCCTTTTACTGCACAAAAGTTAATGGTATATGTGGGCTAGTAGTTCGGTTGACCAGACAATAGGGCATAAAAATTGTTCTTGTCGGCTGTTTTCAGTAGTTCTTTCCCTTTTGGTGCAACCATTCTGGATTCTCAACTGCAGTAAATCGGCTTCCAAGAGTATTGAAAAAGTGTTATTATTTTATGACATGTCTAAAAGGGCAATATATCGCAGAAATTGTCATGGTTTCCCGCTAGTCTTCTACATTTACATTTGTTGTCTGCATATGGTCATTTCTCTATTTTTGGTAGTTCCAAGTGTTTACTCGAGCTTCGTATTATGGCAGCAGTACCAACGGAGTGATGTGTATTGTAGATAAAACAATTATTAATTTTTGGGTAGAAACATTCAGTAAAATGGGTTTTGGATATTAATACAATATGTAACTTGTTTAATATAAGTGCTTATGATTAATATCCACTTTAGAAAAGTCTATTGGTGTTCTATTCGGCGATTCTTAATGTATATTAAGCCATTATGCAATTTTCAAAACGACTGCCAATATGATTCTCATCTATTTGATTTGCATCTGTGTATTCCTTTGAACATTTAGGCATGAAACACTCTTGTTCCTTCTGGTTGATTTTGTGGGACAATCATTATTTGATCTATTTATATTGTATGGGTGATTTTCTCCATAGTTTTCACATTTTATTTCCTTGTCTCTATCTTCCGTTTGACAGTCAACAGTTAACTTTACACAGCGTAGAGTCCTGCTGCAAAAACTCTTGGACTGTGCTGGATGCAGGAAATTATATTGTTGATTCGTCGCAGCGTACTGTTGAGACTGTTGGATTTCCAAATGATGCTTTGATATGGGTCTGAAGTCTGGTTGCATTTTCCCTAATGAAGCAATTTGTAAAGGCACTGGCGCACCTGGCTAAAACGTACATTGAGAGTGTCCATTCCGGGCATAATATGGAGGATCAGGAGGTTGAGATGGATGGATATAGTAGTCATTAGATAATAACCTCTTCTCTTGCCAACACCCAAGCCTCACATTTGACCTTAATCAAGTTGTGATCACTTCGCAGGTATAACAAGCACAACACACCCGTTCCTTTTGGATGCACAAATCCATCTTCACTCATTACTATGACGTAAAGTTTCTTCAAATATTTTTAAGTGCTTGAAGTCCATGATATAGTTTTGACAGATTGTCGAATAAAGATGCGTGTAATTAAAGAAGAACTTAAAAACATCTGACAAATATTCAGAAGATATTGCTTGATCGTGCCCAAGAGCAGTCCGTTTTTTGGGTTGTGAAATGTTGACTTGTAGTCTTAAGTTTTTTCATAGCTCTCCAGTTAGAATAGTCTTCCTAGTTTAGTCTTATAATATATTCCTAAAAAGATTCATCTTGATGTCCTTTCAATACTTTACTAGGCCTCCTAGCCAGTGCGTTATATATTTGTCTCTCTTTTGGATTGCACGATCGATTCTACATGCCCTTTGCCTGCCCTTTCTCAGTAATTAATTTTCAAATTTGAAGTGGCACATTATTATTTATTCTATGTATTATGTTAAATTTAGAAATACAGAACCATGTAGTTCTTTGAATAAGTTCTGTGCAGCATCATCTTTTCTCGGTAGTTTGGGATCAATGTTTTCTTAAATATAATTTTGAATATTCTCCTATTTGTTAGTTTAGTGGGTAGAATAGAATTTAATGATTTATCTATACATTAGTACTGAGGGTAATTATGACCGATAAGTGATCTGCTAACATATCATGATTTTCTTCGATGAGAAAGTAATTCTAGAAGATTCTTGCACCTGTAAGAAAGTTAGTATATCTGGAATCTTTTAAGGATCAGTAGATGAGTGAGTGACTTTATTTGTTAAGAGATATATGTTGCAATCAATTGTAGTAGATGATTAGTGAGAAACCCCAGAACGCATTTTTGGTCCAAAGCTTGAAGTAGTAATTAATTATTTTTATCTGTTATTATTGTATGCCCCAGAAATATAATAGATGGTTGTAACAGTAAAGTGTGGTACTATGGCAATTCAAAGGATGAGATACTGTTCCATCAGGATTCCATCAGGATAAAATATGATCTACATATTTTAGTTAGTATTTCAAATTATTGTTCTATAAGATATAAGCATGACATCTATTTTATTAAGCTCTAGGAATATTAGTCTCAAACTCAGATAATCAAGTGATTGGCTATTGTGATAGGATTGAATTCGTCATTTATATTATTCGCCCCAACTTCTCCTGTTCATGCATTCGCATGTCTTATTCTAGATGTTTAGCATCCCGTTGCTTTTAAAGGGTCTTTCATTAAACGCTTCCTATCTTTAAATTTAAATAAAACAAAGTATGTGTGAGATATCATCGTTTGAAAGGCCTACCGATGCCATTATGTATGGAATATAACATCGTGCAAATGACGCTGCCAGCCCAAAATCCACACCAAACAGTGACTTTCTCAGGATGCATTGGTCGCTCTTGAATCTCATGTGGATTGGAATCGTCCCGAATTCGACAATTTTGTTTGTTGACGTACCGATTGATCCAGAAATGGGTCTCATCGCTGAAGATGATTTTTCGATGAAAATTAGGGTCAGTTTCCAACTGCTCCAGGGTCCATTCAGCGAGCACACGTCGTTGTCTATGGTCGTTTACCTTCAGCTCCTGGGTCAGTTGAATTTTGTACGGGTGCAAACCCAAGTCACGACGCAAAATTCGCCAAGTTGTGGTCTGCGAAAGGCCGAGTTCTTGTGAGCGACGCGAAATCGACTGCCTCGAATTCTCCTGCACACTCTCACGGATAGCGGCGATGTTTTCGGCAGGTCTTGCGTTTCGTCGTCGTACGGGTGTTGGTTGATTGTTTACTGAACCAGTGGATTCAAATTTGTCCACCACACTGCGAATAGTCCTCTCGGTAGAGCGATTATGGCGACCGTAAAATGGGCGAAGCGCGCGAAACGTTGCCCAAACAGAACACTCATTTTGATAAAACAATTTTATCATTTTCAGGTGTTGTTGAACACTATATCGGTCCATGGTGATTTGGTAAAACAAACCGAATAAATGACAGCTAATTCGACAGATATAGTTTCAACAATATGACCGCTATCAACTGTCAAAGTTCGGAAGTCTCTATTGGAAGACCCTTTAGTTCTAGAGTTAGGGACATGAGGGACTGACAGAATACCGAGTTGACTGTTGAATTGTAATAGCAATATTGACTTTCAAAACTAATTTTTCTTCAAATTAGTTAAAAAGTTATACACATAAATAAAGTATCGATTTTTAATTCATCTAAGAATGGTACCAATCATAAGCCAACTAATCATGCGTAATTAATGAATAAAAGAACGTCCCAAACTTGTCAAGATACTTATTCTATATGATAAATAATTACTAGGTTCCGCTTCATTCCCATGCGTACTTATAAAAAATAATAATAATAATAACCATGAAACAAGTAATAGCTCAAATAAAGTACGACGGAAGACTGTGTAAGTACTTTAGGATTGTCTTCAGAGTGAAGTATGGGTAAAACTACCATGAAATTTATTGATTTACAGTCGACATGAGAAATGTGGGTAGGGAAAATCTCAAGTACTAACTAACTACTAAACTGAGAATTTTTTGTGCATATCAAATGGAAAACGACCACATCTTTTGCTATAAAAAAGTCCTATAATGGCATGGAAAAGTTTTGCATCACTTTTAAAATTGAGAAAAAGTTGATCTTTAATTCACTAATGACAAGCATGTCACAATAAATTTGTACAAAAGTATGGCAGATCATGTAATGAAAAATAAAAATAATTAGAAAGCCAATAAATTTCTAGTTAAATAATTATACATAGACATGATCAAAGGACGATACACAAAACATTAAACTATTACTAATATTTGATTAGCCAACCCTTATTTACATCTTTGAAAAATGGAATTTAGTAGTTTTCTGAACTTCTGCTTCGAAATATAGCAATCCCAACCTTGAACTAGGAACTCCATTAGTTCCGCTTTTGTTGCGGGTTGGCATCCTTTGCCATAAATTTTCTATGGGATTAAGATCAGATGATTACACTAAGCAGACTATTCTATTAATTTTATTAGTTTTTATCTAAGACTGAACTAGTTTTGGGCTATAGCAAAATGCATTATCGGCCTGAAAAATAAAACCCCCATAAGCTTTCTCCACTAGGCAATATCATACTTCGTACTATTTCAATGTACTTCATGGTATTCATCATCCTAAATATCATAACTATGACAATAGTAAGATGCTAAATTTTGGCTAGTATGCATTTTCTTCTTCAGGCAATCTTCTGACACAAATTCTTGTTGATATTAAAAATTAAATAACTAAATAACACTTTTTGTCACTGTTCTGTTGTCTAGTTTTTATGTTTTTTGCCCCAATGTCGGCTTCGGAAACAAGTGGCTTCTTCCGTTGTCTACGCCCTTCTTAATCTAAACCCAAGCAGCATTCGCCTTACAGTGGAAATACCCTACACTAACACCAACAGCTTCGCCTTTTAGCTTACTCAAAACAGTGGAAATGAGACTTCTGTTAGACTACCTTGCTCTTCCTTGGTCGTCCACTCAGCAGTTTATTACCAATTTTTCACATCTTAGAATACTTTTTTGATTCAGATAACTAAAAACTGATGCAACTTTAGCAACTCATTTTACAACTAAACCTACCTTTTTTAAGATAATAAATGATCTTTTGTTCCTTCTCATTTAAAATTCACTTTATCTCTTCAGTGACATCATTTGCAACTTATGACAAAATTCGCAAATAGAATTGAGTCGCAAGTCACAAATCCCAAGTGAGTTATTTTCTATGAAACTTTAAGAAGAAAATAAACCGAGACATTTCTATTTCAACAGTAAGCATCAATTTAATTACCAGGACTTTTTTACATCACTGTGTATTAAGTTTTTAAGCTGCCATATAGCTTCAAGGCTTGTCCAATAAAAAGTGACTTAAATGTAGTATGCCCTTCTGGATCCGTGATTAAACGATGTCACAACATAAGATATAATTTAGAAACAAAAAATATTGTTTGTCAACATAAAAAGTGGATATAATGTGTGATGACCTATTGATAATCACTCTCGAAGAAAGTCAATAACCTGTCACGTTTGTTGTTTTGCATAAAACTGCGATGTGTTAACTTAAAAGAACTGGTGAATGGAATCCATCTAAGTACTATAAAATATATTCCAAAAAGACATAAAATGTTTTGTTAAACCAATACATCAACGTATGCTTAATCTCTGTTTCAAAGTGTCTGATCACAGACAGTAAAGTTATGTACATTTCCTCTCAATAAGCTTATTAGCAAAAAAACATGAATAAATGTGATTTGCCAGATATCGCCGCAACCGAGATAATTTGAACCCTCTGAAGAAAATTCAACAGTTTTTCAAGTTACGTTCACTAAGATCTTGCATCATTATCTCCTTGTAACTAAAGAAATAAAGATTTTGCACATAATTCTACAAATTCTTGGAGGCAATAGCATTACTGACCACAGAAACCACAAGATGTTATATAGAGACTAGATTGACAGTAAGGCACTAAAAGTTTCAATAGATATCAAGCTAAAAATGATGTCATGCCGTAAGGTATGCGCGTCATGAGGATACATATTAAAATGAATAAATCTACCCACATATACTTATTATAACATAATCTTTTTACTATTCTTAGATGAATTCAGATAAAGCAAATTGCACTCAGAAGAATACACTAAGATACATCACTTCAACTATCAAAGTTATTGCATATATCCTAGATACCATTCAAAGCACAATCTAAAGGCTATAGTCCATTTTTTGCAAACTCTATGCGCGCTTATATATTTCTAAAACTGAGAAAATTGTGGTTCACAATGTTTGCTTTACTTGTAATTATTTACCTAGACCTAGATATAGTAGCAAGAGGAAAGATCTAAATCCTCATAGACGATTTCTTCTCGAGGGACGAGACCTGCACTGTAGCCACCAGGACAATATTTACTCTTGTAGCAATAAAAAGTATTTGTACTATCATCTTCGTCAAAAGCTTTGTGCGAGGTTTGAGTGTTGTTCAATCTTTAGAGGAAAAGGTTCCTCATAGATGCCAATCCTCATTGCACGATCATATCCAAATGGTATCAGGAATTTCAAAGGGAAAACTTTAGACTAAAAAATGGTCTGAGGTCAGGACGCGTCCGACGCGGAAGAGAATATCTCTATTGGTAAAATGTGACAAGACATGTAACTGATCGACAGAGAGAAGAAATGAAAAAAAAATTGTTTCCTTTGGGTATCCCACACCTTAACCAACAAGTAGATGACACGACACATTTTATGGTGTCATAAGGTTCTTACTAATTTTGTAAATAGAACGAAACCTGCCCTAAAACAGGGTTTCCCAAAAACGAGAACCTTCTAATGGAATTGGATAAGAAGTATGTCCAGGTCAATAAGAAAACTTAAAAGAACTGTTTTACCGACTGGTTTCAAAGATGCAGAAACGCGTAGAGTGTGGTAGAAGATATTTTGAAAAATTACAAACATTTCCTAGTACCATGTGTACGAGTTCTATTCAAAAAATAAAAGAACTTTTAAATTACGTAACAACGGAGAATCCTAGAGACATTCTGTTGGCAGTACCGCGTATAATATAATGAATATCTACTATTTTCGGCTTGTTAGTTCATTGAATATCTCTTGTGTTATTATTTTTTTTGAGTTAGAAGTAGCCTGCATTTTCATGGAAGCATAAAGTTTTGCGTACATTGACAGAAACTTACCAAAGGCTGATAGCTCCTTACGATAAGTCTTTAAGCCGAACTCGGTGTTTAAAAAAGTTGATTGAAAATATTGTGCAAAACTCAAGTGACTGATTTCCCCTTTAGTTTCTCCCGCTCTAACGTCAACTGACTTTTTCAAGTCCTCCAAATGTAAAGGGGAACGTTGAGGAGATTAAAACGAATTCGGCACAGGGTCTGAAAGATATCCCACAAACGGCTTATGAGAACTGCTTCAGCAAGTGAAAACACCGCTGAAGGAAGTGTATCGTTCAAAGAGGAAAGTAATTCGAAAGTAACAAAAACTAATAGTAAGCCCAATCAAAAAAATAAAGTTTCATTACTTTTAAACACGCCTTATACGTGTGCTTTTCAGAAAAACGTTCAAAAGTTACTACAGCTACTATCTACATTGAATTTTTTGAACTCGCAATGGCTAAAACATGTTTAGCCCTATATAATAAAAGAAAAGACAATAAACATTAAATTCTCTACAGATATTTTTGCTCAAAAAAGGCCATTTTTGACAAGAAAGTTACGGTATATAATACAATAAATATTTGCACTATTATAACGTTCCATTCAATGTGTATGTATTATGCTCTCACTTCTTCCGAAAAGATTGTCTTGCTAACCATTTGTAAACGTCTTAAGTACGATACCCAAAATACAAAACAAAGCCCTATAATGTGAAAACAACTATTGGCACTAGTAAGATAAATTGATAATATCTGGTTAATGTACATGAATAGTAGCTTCTACTTATTCCTTCAAGTGAGATAGGGTTTGAATAGCGGCTTGGTTTAATCAGGATATCAGATATGTCTGATAGGTGACAAATCCGGAAATCATGCGAGCCATGGAAAAAATACGTTACGGCCTTCAAAAGGTTGACACAAAATGAGCGATATATGGCGTTACATAGCTAAAATAGTCCATCAGGAACCTTCTGCGCAAAAGAGCACACTCTTATGTGGATTACTTGAGTAATACAGCAGGGCCTGGTAAAAGTTCTATGAATTTGCAGTAGACATGGGTATTTTTCATAACTGATGGCTTCCCATATAATAATCCTGTGGATAAATGCTTCCATGTGGGGACCTCTCAAGTCGTCAGTGTAGATAGACATTACTATGACGACACAAATTAAAAAGAGATTTATTAGAAAACATTTTTAAGGGTGAACGAAGCTGCGACCTGCCTGTTATAGTCACAAATTGCTTCAAGTGACTACAAACAGTACCGGATTAGCTGTCATCATTTCTGGATAAGAACTGATGCAGTAACAAACTGGTCTGCTCATTAAAAGTGATGATCTCAGGGGTTGATAAAGTGAAGTGGTTAGAAACCTAGGTGTCAGGTAATTCATTGCCACCATATATGACTAATAGTCCTTCCTTTAAGTAAGTCTACAATTCTACCTTTTTAATTTAAAGACTTGCTTATTTCCATCTGCAAAACTTCTTGCACTAGTTTCAGATTCCTGAGCTCCTTGTAAGCGTTACCCATTCTCTTCCAGTTAAAGTGTGTGTATTCTATCTCTCCTTATACTTCTCTTACGACTTTCATCAAGAAGGCGATTATAAATCTACCTACAATCACATTTATATGTCTCTCTTCTGTCTAGATCCTTTCCCAATTTGAGCTCAGAAGCTGCATACCATTTAACTATTTCATTGTTTGGCCACTAACGCGTTTTGTTTTTATTTCCGAAAATGATTTTTAATCCACCTCATCCTCCCCGGCATGTTTCCGTTAGTTTTCTGATCAAGAAAATCATGTCATTTGGTGCTTCGAGTTACTATAACTCGAATTTAGCAAAGAGTAGCGTATCTAACAAGTTTTCTCATATAACAGGAAGTCTAACCTGTAACCTAAGAGCGGTCTATAGACCAAACAGTTCTTCTTTCAGACGCGGATCCAGCATGGTACAAAAATGTGCAGTAGACTCTTTATGTGACCATATGACCACTTCCAGTTTGGTCAAACGTGGCTACCATTTGCTTTCACTTGTTATTCTTGCATAGCTAAATCATGGTATTCAAAGTTTTGCAGTTCACTAACTGCTTTCACTACTGCAAGTAGCAAAATCAGTTGCGCTTTTTGGTAAACATTCTTCATGCTAAGTCCAAGTTTTTGACTTGTACGTATATTTTATAATTGGCAGACTTTAACCAAGACGACTAATGTTTCAAATGGTTATTCACCAACAAGACAACAGAAGATGTTGATAAAACATCTAGGAAGATCATTTCTTTTATATTGTTAACACAATTTACATTAGGATGACTATGGTGACTTCGCCTTATTTCCAAAAGCCGAACTGAAACTGCAAGAGGCTAACTTCGATACTGCAGATAAAACCCAAACGAACTTTTGCTACTAAGAAGAATCAGGACCATACATTTTTTATTGATATTATAAATTAAATTAATAGATTCTAAAGTTTCATCTGTCTTTCAACAAGAGATTTGATTTTGCGGCGGTACCACGCCTCGTCCTCGACATCACCATTCTTGATATGATGAGCCGTTGCTTAAAAGTGTTAGTTTAAGGTTTAATACAATTCATATTTTACCTTGATCTTTCTCTGTCTAACAACGTGCAGAGAACTTTATCTTGGTACTTTCTGTTGATTAAAGCCTGCTATGTTTTGTTCAGCTCCAAACACACGCTCAAATTTGGCTGAACACAGATTGTTTGAGCAAAGCATCACCTCTCAGACAATTAGCCATTTGGCCAAAATTTTAGCTACTTCCCTTTTTGAATTGAGAAACCTATACCTATTTCTCATTGCAGGATTATAATTCGTCAAAAGGATTTCGCAGCTGACTTTGTAAGGTAATGAGCATTTGTAAATAATTTTCTGTTGTCACAAGGGCATAAGCATAAAATCTGAGTGGATCCAATTGAATTTTGATAAACGGAGCAAGTCGGCAAAAGCCAAAATCACAATTAAACCGCCACGGTTACCTTCAGGACAATATGGAAGAAGTTTTGGAATGATTTGTAATCTTTTGAATGAAGACCAAGGCTCTACGCAAAGTTGAATAAGCTTTTTTTAAGCTTCGTATATGAAATTACATTTTTATGATCCTAAAAGGGTTGTTTTTTAATAAGATACACAATAAAGTGACACCTAAATGAGAAGTTACATTGTGTGATACAAGTAATTTCATTATCACAATTTAGTAATACCACATTAATAAAAATGATACATAATCGTTGTTTTAGTGATAGAGCTGCAGCTAATTGAAAACTAAAAAGAAAACTATAGAATTTAAGCAAATAAAATTCCATTATTTTGATTTTCATTTCAAACTGCTTATGCAAACGTAATCAACAACAAAACGACAATAAAGCGTTGAATTGAAAGAGATAAGACAAGAGACAAGACAAAATGGGGCTTTTGCCGTCACTTTTATCACCAACTTGCAGTGCAAAGAACTGAAATGGACTTACCCTCTCCATCAGGCTTGGCAGCTGGTCGTTGTCAGATGAGCGAAACACATACACGCCATATAAATACGCACACAAATGCAGCACACTAGGGATGATGTAGCTAAAGATGGCCGAGCCGTGGCAAATCTGCTCATACTTTTGGATGTCACTGTACTGGGCAGCTTCGATCTCCATGCTTTTGAACACAGGGGTGGCTGAGCTCACCAGCTTGTAGCAGAAACCGCGATCCCTGCGGAAGCATGCCATGTACTGCAGCACGTAGCCGATGAGCATCAGCAGAACCACTTGCAGCGTATAGAAGCAGCCCGCTACATCCCAGCATGTGCAGCTATCCACCTGCTCCACCGACAGAGAGCGCAGGCCTGTCACACTTAACAGGCGCAAATATGGACGCAAGATTTTATGTTTGCAATAATGCAGGACTGCAGTGACGCTCAGGTGAGATGGGTTTTCAAAATAAGGGCTTTCCTCAATGTCGCCTTCCTAAAACGTATACCACTTACTACAATATGACAAAAACGATTATAAAACGTGAAAAAGAACATGAATGTTTACCGAAAGTGTTAAATAAAAGGATGAAGATGGTATAAGGCCTGCTCTTACATTTTCCGGCTCGGATTTAATATCCTGAGAGTTGTCCATTGTGCTCTACAAGTTAAATGAATGGTATTTATGTAATACATTTTTCCTTTTGTGAGCGTTTAAAACTCACCTATTTATGGTTAGAAACGCTGCACATGTTGACACATACGTGAACCGTCTGAGAAGGTTACAAAAGGCTCTTTTTATTGTTTAGCTTTTACCTCCTGATAAAAGATAACCTCTGTGGACGGTTACTTTGTTTATCATGCAAAGACTATAACTAACAGGATACCAAATTGATAAAAACGTGTTTATTCACTTAATATGTATTAACAATCTAAATAAAGTGTGAATTTCATTTTCTTCTACCCCTGTGTCTGCTATAGGGCGTCTTCTTAAATTTAATACCAGCAGTTGACCGAACCAGCCTCTTTCTTTCATCTCTGTGTCTTCTATTCTTTTCTGCAATCTCTTTGTACTTCTTATTTTTATTAGTAGAAAACGTTAGCTCGCGATTGCCCACAGATCCAAGCAAACGCACTGATGAGTCCTCTTGCAGCAGCCGTTCCCCCAAAGAGGTTCTAAGAAATAAAAACAAAGTTTCATAATGCCACTAAATAAGGCAATGAGATAATTAATATTACATAAATAGAATGTCTCAATCAATTTGGTCAATATTTAAAACAATAACTTTTCATTTCGATTAGTAACAAACCAACTAACTTGTTAAGCTTCCGCTTAAGACTTTGAATGCCCTTGAACTCTTCACCCTGTCGCAGTTCAAACATTTTAGGTTGTTTGGTGTTACCGTCGTCCATTTCCTCCTCCTGCTCTTCTTGTTTATCGCGGTTGCGGTGCTCTCGCTGAATAATTCTATGTTGCTTTTTAACTTCTTTTGTCCATTCATTATCGTCATCGGAACTTTCTTCAGTTTCATATTCAGATGATGATTCTTCAGAGCTGTTCTTGCCTTCCAATTCCTCCTGAAACAGTATCTCTCAATAATAATCACTTTTTACCCATAGTAGACCTGCCTCACTGAAACATTCTTGATATTTGAGGTTCTAGCTATGCAAAGTTATGAGGCTCTTGGGAACCGTTTATGAAAATTATATGGTAGCATATGTCTCAAAAGCTTCAGTTAGGCACAATAGATCGAAAGTAAACCATACCTCAATCGATTGAAATTCTTGAGCACTCGAGAGCTTCTTTTTCAGTTCCTTCTGCCGGGCCTTATCTAATCTTGACACAACTGGGTTCAGTAACCTATACTCATCAGCATTTTTATCAACCTCAAAATCAGGATTCTCAAACAGCGCCTTAAAGCGATTATCATCGAGCAAACCGCTGGCAGCTTTCTTCTTCTTATCTTTTATATCTTCATCCATGAGTTTCAGTGCCAGTTCCTTGTTGACCTTTGGCAGCTTCTTCACCTGCACACGATTTTCCCGTTCCTTCTCGATTGTTTCACGAATCTTCTTCTTACGGTACTCGTCAAAAGCGAACGGCTCCGCCACCGATTTGGCTTTCTTGTACAGCCGCACATCAAGGAAATATCTAAAAATGTGTCTTAAAAAATGGTACCAAGAGGATTTTCTTAGCTTACCCATGCATGTACGCCCGCAACAGGTTGCTGCCAATTAAATGCTCCAATCCTAAGCTCTCCAGCTCCTGCTTAGTAATAAATTTGTAGTCATCATAGATGGTTTCGGCATTTGTTTCTTCCAATTCTTCTGTGAGCGAGTCTAGGAAACTAGCCCACCGAGGTGCCGGACCCATGCTTGGGATGTAATATGTCTGAATCTTTGGGCTTTCATTTGCAATAAATAGTAGTCCTGTGTTTGGCACAATGCACAGATTATTGAAGTCTGTGGGCGTCTCTATTGATGTAAATAGTTTCCCCTAAAATAATGCCAAGATAAATTACATGACTTTTTCTTAAACAAAATAAAGTCAACTTACACTATTTTTATCCCAAATTTTCAATACCGAACTATCCATTGAATACACCAAGTCTTGCTGGTAGTGAAAATCAACTTTTTTTATTGGGAGGCCGTACATGTGGTCTTTAATATAGAAGGGCTTATTTGATCGAATATCGTACAACAGCACCTGCCCTGTGGCCGTTCCGACACCCAACGATAAGGCTCCGTTGAACTTCATCGATGTGATCGACGGAAAACCTTCCAGTCTGCAATAAAATTAATGCAACAATTTAAAAGAGACTGCTTTAAAACTTACTGTTTATCTGCAGTAATGCAATCAAAAGCACAATCAAGAGTGGCAGCCAAGGTCTTCGACCGTGGATCCCAAGCTTCAATGTGCCCTTCTTGCGTCCCACAAACAAGCAAGTGGTGCACTGGGTTGATTTCGCAGTTGTTGATCGCAGATGCATTACTGCTAAAAGGCGTTAAAAACTGGCCGCGTTCCAGATTTAAACGATAGATTTCCGACGAAGCACCTACCACAAACAGGTCGCAGCTGGGATAGTGGTATTTCATGTCTCTGCCAAATTTCGGCACGCGTAACCTGTAATACCGGCCATGAGCTGCATGAAACTCTATGTAGCGGTCAGCTTGCAGCATGACAATCTAAAATGACCACAAGTAAAATAATTGGCCTAACTGTAAGAGTCTACTATATCTACCTTACTGTAGTCATCACTTAGTACCTCAAAAGTGATGGCTTCGGCGTCAAAGCATCTCTCAAACTTAAGCGATAAGTTGTTGACATCGAAGCACTTGATTCTTGGCTTATAAACCCCTGTGGCTAGAACATACTGGCCGTCTCGAGAAACCTGTACCATAGTGCTAACTCCAGGCATATCAAAATCCTGGATGAGTTCGATGCGCCTCCGGATGTCCACATTTTTCTTTAGTAATGCTCGCCTTTTCCTTTCCGATAACCACTACAATGGCTTTATTAACAGAAAAATTGCTAATATTGAAGACTTTACCTCCGGCAAAGATTTGCCTGCGCTCAAGTTATAAATTTTCACGTTATTTGGATCTGATACTTGCATTTTACAGTCATATCATAAATTCTAATTCTTTATAAACCTACACGTGAATATTATAGGTTATGAAGCGATAAAAGTCAACAGACTAAACCGATATAATACAGGATGAAGTATCAGTAATATACACGATGAATAGATTTTATTTTTAATTTTGTAAAATAAATGTATTTTATTCCTTGAATTTTTGTGTCTTTTTATTGTCTGTTTAATGTAATGGAGTTTAGCTAACTGTATATTATTTATTTTGAACCAATTATTTTACTAAAATCTATTTTAAAAATATTGAAGTAAAATTAAGTGACAGTTTTTAAACTATAATAGAAGTTTTATAGAGCACTCCCCAATTAAATAATTCTTAATAAATTACACATCGTTGTTATTTAAAAAAAAATTAAAAATCTATAAGAAACATTTACGGGTTATATTAAAAATAAAAATAATTTTACAAAATTGTATTATAAAAATTATTTTATTTTTAAATCAAATATAACCGTGTTTAAAAAATTATTATATTTTGTAAATGTGCTTTTCAAATTTAGGTATTACATTCTACAAAATTGTATTTGCCTTATTTTTCTATTTTTTACGATATATCCTATACATAAGGGCGCGCTCTTTGACAGCGGCGTGACGCAGCCGACTCATGAAATTGGCTGTCAAAAGTTTCAAAAACTAAAATTCATCAAAATGCCGAGTCAAGAAGTAACTACAACTAAAGTGGTGGTCCATCCCTTGGTTTTGCTGAGCGTGGTGGACCACTTCAACCGCATGGGCAAGATAGGTAACCAGAAGCGCGTGGTGGGTGTTCTGCTTGGTGCCTGGAGAGCGAAGAGCGTCCTCGACGTCTCCAACAGCTTTGCGGGTTAGTATGCTCGATGTGGACTGCGTCCGCACTCGCTAATCTCTCTAATCTTACAGTACCTTTCGATGAGGACGATAAGGACAAGTCGGTGTGGTTCCTGGACCACGATTACCTGGAGAACATGTATGGCATGTTCAAGAAGGTGAACGCGCGAGAAAAGGTCGTCGGCTGGTACCACACGGGCCCGAAGCTTCACCAGAACGACATAGCTATCAACGAGCTGATACGTCGCTACTGCCCCAACTCCGTGCTGGTGATTATCGACGCCAAACCGAAAGATTTGGGCTTGCCCACGGAAGCTTACCAGGCGGTGGAAGAGGTGCACGATGACGGCTCTCCAACCTCCAAGACCTTTGAGCATGTTCCTAGTGAAATTGGGGCAGAGGAAGCCGAGGAGGTCGGCGTCGAACATTTGCTGCGCGACATCAAAGATACCACTGTCGGAACCCTCTCTCAAAGAATCACCAACCAGCTGCTGGGTCTTAAGGGCCTGCATCTGCAGTTGAAAGACATTAGAGACTATTTAGTGCAAGTTAGTGAAGGGAAGCTGCCGATCAACCACCAGATCATCTACCAGCTGCAGGACATATTCAACTTGTTGCCCGATATAAACCAAGATATGTTTACGAAGTCGTTCTATGTTAAGAACAATGACCAGATGCTAGTTGTGTACTTAGCTGCGATGGTGCGCTCGATCGTCGCCCTTCATAATCTTATAAACAATAAGCTGACAAACAGGGATGCTGAAGAGGGCAAGAAGGATGAGAACAAGAAAGACAAAGAGGCCAAGGATAAAGATAAGGAAAAGGATAAGGACAAAGAGAAGGAGAAGGACGCAAAGAAGGAAGAGAAGAAGAAATGAGGTTCCACTTTTTATTTAAGTTTTAACGTACCTAAACAATATTTATAAAGTGTTTTGCTATTAATTGAATAAATACTGAAAATTGTGGTTACATTATTTGAATGATAATGAATTAGTGACAGGGTTTATTTATTAGATCATGTTCAGAATTTGGTACAGCATAATCTTCATTTTTTGAACAAAAACTGTTGCTATAATGGAAATGGTGATTAGAGGCTACTATTATCGATCACTTGAAAAAATTGGAATTATTCCAATAAAAATGCAGGTCTTATTTTGACTACCAAAGATAAGGAGAAATTCATAAAATATATGAAGAATGTATACTTTGTTCATACAAATAGGTCTACATTAGAATAATGGACAAAGCCACATAAATAAAAGAACATTAGCTATGGGTTACCCCCCCCCCGCGGCCTCATATGAATATGCCATAACAGCAGCTTAATTTTATAAAATATTTTGTCTGAAGGTCTCTACCACTGCTGTGAATAAGATGTTAAGTTTCCAAACTTTGAATGCGATCTCATAGATGGAGAATAGACAATATAATATATTAAAATACCAGTGGTGAGTTCCCATTTCGTTTGTTAAATGGTGTTATTGTTTATTGTTTGATAAAAACAAATACAGTACTTTGCTATGGTAAATCTATAGGATATATCAATATTGTTGTGTGTAATAATTAATTCTTGTTAATATTGCAAGTTGGACTTGGACAATGTCAAGAAAATCATTTGACACTTCTGACACCAGAAAGCATATGGAGGCCACTTTCTAGTAGTTGCAGGATATGTACTGAGAATTGGTACACAGTAGCAATCCTCATGGACTTTCAAATTACAGAAAATTGCGCCACTTTATTCTTATTACTGATTGTGATGCGAGTCATGCTATGGATGTTTTCTGATCCCTACTATACATAAAAATCGATAATCTTCACACATGTTCAAAGAACACTCGCATACAATAATCAAAAAGTACCAAAATTCGTTGAGATTAGTCACAGTGCTTGTACATTATGGTTAAACATACCCAAAAGAGAGTAATGTAATTTCATGTAACAAAATACTCCGACTTCGATATTAAGTTTTATGAATTTCAATTACATGAAGGAATAAAAACAATTTGTTATGTATCATTATTAATGTTGATTGTATTTAGTAAATGTATCTGATATATTTTTAAGAGCTAATCTTAATTATATTTTATCATATTTTATAAATATAATAAAGATACCTGTAATCACAGTAAATAACATATGACTGGAATGTAAAACACTAGGAAGTTAGGAAAACCGTTCGTAGATGGCAGCGATAAATTATAATAATTTGTTTTAAGATATATAAATTTACAATAAAAATTATTTAATATTAATTTATTGTAAATTTATATCAAATTTGTTTTTTAAACTTCAATGTATTTATTTTATTAAGACTGGAATAGACGGTAACACAAAGCTGATATTGTAATTTGTTTATAAAAAACATTAGCATTAATTGTACTTTTGCAATAAATATATTTTTTATGTTTTCCTAACTTTAGTCTATCAAAATTTTAATATAATTATATTTACGTTTAGCGTAAGAAAATTATTTGTTATAGCGTTATCTGCACTGAAAACTGCAACATAAATTTTTTAGTTTAATTTTTTTATATTAAAAATACTATATAGCCAAAAACTTACCATGTTGTTATCGTCAATTATGAAATAAAGTATGTAATTTTTCAATTTTGCGTTTTATTATAACAATCCCCGAATAAGTTGTATTACATTTACTTAAAACACTATATAGAGTTAAATAAATATTTATAATTGTAATTTATTTGGTTTAAATAATTATATTATTAATTTATTATAATAAGAAATTTGTATCATTAAAAATAAATATTTACTTAAAATTATTATAGCCGCGCCATCTGTATTACAGTAGCACAACTAGGTAAGAAAATAAATTTTTGAATATTTAAAAATTATTAACGTGTTGTTAATGTTGATTATATAATAAAATGTGCAATTTTATAAATATACATATTTAAAAATTAGTTGTACTACAGATATTTCAAATACGAACTCTTCATAAATTACAAAATAAAGCTGATAGATTTCTTTAATTATAATTAATTTGGGTTTTAAATATAATAAAGTTAAATAAACATGACGATTAAATTACCGAATAATAATTTATAGCAATTATAAATTTATTTGAAAAATGACATTCAATGTGTTTAGTTAATATACGCCTAGATATTTCTATTAATTAAAAAGAACTAAAATTTTAGTATAACTTTAGTTATTTTTAAAGTGTTTGACTAATTAATATTAGGTATGTATATTAATATACCTAATATATTTAATTTGCAGTCATGCAATATTTAAAATTATTTATAAAATGTTAAAATCAATAGTATATAAAATATGTTATTTTTAAAATAATTATTTTTACGAAAATGTTAATGATATGAGAGGAGAATGTTATGTGACAGTTTGATGTACTGGTTATGTCGCTTGCTCCATACTCGGATGTCTCCCGTTCAACTCCTCGTTCCCGCAATATAGTTTTTCTCATTTAAAACAGTGAGTTAATTGTTTATAGCAATGTTTCAATATCAGATAAAAATAATGTTAATTTAATTTAGCTTTTTCATGTACATCAGATTTCAGATTAATTTTCACATAAAACCAAAATAATCGTTAAAATTTATTTCCTTTATCATTGTTGCGCTATAACGCCATCCCCTCGTGCTCCTGTGATCCTGATGCAAATCTTCACTTTTGCCCTAAAGTCGCCCTTATGTACACGCAAAATTTGCTAGCGAATTCGAACGAGATTTCTACCAGGATCACAGCAGCGCGAGGAGATCGTTTATCAGCCGCTGCAGAAAATCCGAGCGCTCATGTATTGATTTTAAATTTTGCTCCGCTACGCATAACGATCTCCCCGCCCTTCTGTGATCCTGGTAGAAATCTCGTTCGAATCCTCTAGCAAATTTTGGGTGTACATAAGGGCGATTTTCGCGCAAAATGCGCCATTTTGCCATCTTCTCATGCTCTCGAGATCCTGATACAGATCTTCACTTTTGCGCGAAAATCGCCCTTATGTACAACCAAAATTTGCTAGCGAATTCGAACGAGATTTCTACCAGGATCACAGCAGCGCGAGGAGATCGTTTATCAGCCGCTGCAGAAAATCCGAGCGCTCATGTATTGATTTTAAATTTTGCTCCGCTACGCATAACGATCTCCTCGTGCTTCTGTGATCCTGGTAGAAATCTCGTTCGAAGCCTCTAGCAAATTTTGGGTGTACATAAGGGCGATTTTCGCGCAAAATGCGCCATTTTGCCATTTTCTCATGCTCTCGAGATCCTGATACAGATCTTCACTTTTGTGCGAAAATCGCCCTTATGTACAACCAAAATTTGCTAGCGAATTCGAACGAGATTTCTACCAGGATCACAGCAGCGCGAGGAGATCGTTTATCAGCCGCTGCAGAAACTCCGAGCGCTCATGTATTGATTTTAAATTTTGCTCCGCTACGCATAACGATCTCCTCGTGCTTCTGTGATCCTGGTAGAAATCTCGTTCGAATCCTCTAGCAAATTTTGGGTGTACATAAGAGCGATTTTCGGGCAAAACTAAAGATTTGTATCAGGACCTCAGGGACGTGAGAAGGTGGCATTATAGCGTTATTACAGGGATCTGTATTTTATGATAAAAAATTAAAATTCGAATTATTGAAATGCGAATAATTTATTGTTTCTAATTATGTAGTATATAAATGCATGTATAAATAAATTGATACACTGTTAATAATTTTTATGTCTTTGTTGTAATTTATAAATTTGCATATTTATATAATTTATGTTGCAGCGCCATCTCTTGCATATCTTATAAACCATTATTAAAATTATCTTTAAATATTTAAATCGAAATAATTAAATTTTTTGTTAATGATTCTGTATTTTATAATTTATTTATTTTTTATTTTCCTTATTATATTATTATTTTACTATTAATTTACAATTTCAAAAAACTTACGTTGAAGTTGTGCAGAATAGAACGTCTATCTTGTGCAACGACAAGCAAGGTCTCGCTATACTGAGCCAAAGTACTACCTCTAAAACCAATTTAAAATTATAGAAATATTTATATAACATTTTATGCGCCATTTATATGACAGTAGTTAAAATTATTTCAACGTTTTTCCATAATCTTTTTTTAATTTAATTTGCTAAAGTGATTTGTTCATATCTGTTCTATATTGACTTTCTTTGAATTAACGATAGAATTATTTACTTTATACTAGGAAAAAAACAAGAGCAGTTACGAACAACATTTTATTTGGTAATTCTTTCATTTATACTCTAATTATTTATACACAAATATTAAACACAAAACGTAAAAGATAAATCCTAATTAAGTACATCAGTAGAGATCGCAATCGATTTTCCTTACACGTAATACAAGTCTACATACATAAATTGAGTTTTATTGAAGATTTTCATTGCAAAATCTCCTAAGAATACTTGATTTGTCGAAGCAAGCATCCAGGTCACTTATGGTGATTATGGTATAAATGATTGGTGAGAGAAAGATAAAATTAAATTGATAATGGAATCACATACAGAAGCTTACATATAGAACTGATTTTTTAGAATCTGAACAAGGTGTGTACCTTCAAAAACAGAAAAATCAAATATATCAATACCTTAGTTTACATTAAACTTTGCCTTAAGTTTATTTTAATAACTTATTCTCTACATGTTTGTGAAGACTCTCTTATTACACTACAAACAGGTCGTGTCATCCTTTGTTTATAACTATAATATAGGTCTACATAAAAGTTCACTCTTTTTATACTTTCGTACTGTCTAATTCTATATTTGTATATATCATCGCAATGAGATAATGACAGACATTACCTCTTACACTTTTATTCGTTTCCAATCCCTACTACTACTGTTGACGTAATTGTTGGACTTTGTATTGGGACTCGCATTGTTGTTCACACTACTGTCATTCTTTATCACACTTTTACTCTACGGCATGTTGATGTAGTTGTCTGGCGACTTCAATATATCAACGCTGGTCTTCTCCTTGATGCTGGGTGGAATGTGGTAGGTCGGGTTGGAGTAGTCGGAGGGGAAGCTGGTGAAATTGGGCGTTTCGCACTCCAACTCGCTCCTCATGTACAACATCGGCAGCAGATTCGTCCCCAAGGCTGCCTCCTCGTTGTTGTTCTTGTGCTTCCTGTCGGGGTCGACGTCTAAGCTGAAAACGGGGTCTTGGACCAAGCGCACGCTGAATATGCGCGAAGACTTCATGCGCATGTAGCCGGGGGTTCCGTGGGGTTTGGACTCGCCCTGACGTGGATTTCGTCGTTCACATGCTCGAAGTCGGGCGGGCTCAGCATCACCAAGTAGTCGCTGTGGCCCTCCTCCAAGCGGTGGGTGTTCGTTGTCAGGTAAGTGTCGTTCAGGTCAACATAGTGCTGTAAAAATAATGTGCTTCAGTAAAAATGATTATTCTATGCAATTTTTGATTGAGTGTGCAGTGAAAGTGCAGGGTAGACAACCACACTGCTGCGTGCTAACCTGAACCTACATCTCTTATATTTGTTACAGTTCTTTAAAATCTACAGAGTTTTGTGACTCTATTATGCAGTAAACAAACCAATTACTACTGATTTCAAAACGGTTCTGTTAGGTCTATCAAGCTTTGTCTGTTTTGTTGAGCGGCTTTCTTCTCTGATCCCAATCTGTGCATGTTGTCTTTTGAGAAACCCTCTTGCATAGCTACAAAATAGTTGTGGCCTGTTGGTGTATTTTTCAAATCACTTTCACTATAGTATTCCAGACAACCATAAAGCTTATCAGTGGCGTTTTTTCTTACAAAGTCATAACAGGGGTTGTTCAAGTCTTTAGTTTGCATCAGCAAATTTTTTATAGCTCTACAGAGTCAGTATCCTCCGTGCTCATAATTAGCTGGTCGAATGTTTAAAATATTATACCCTCAATTATCTTCCTTAGAGTGGTAAACTATCTGACGTAAGCTATTTCTCCTTATAAGTCATTAAGCGGTCGACATCGAAGAGTTGGTATAGGAATATAGTTTTGAATTTTGTTATTCCAACGTTAAATTTTCTTAATTTATTTCAATTTTCACATTTATTTTTACTTTATATATTCACTAAGAAATGACACAGATATGCATTAAAAAATGTTTTGGTTAAAGGCACCTTTTCAGGCTGAGGATTTGGTAATTTTTTTTTATATATATAAAAAGTACTTGATAAGCTGGATACAATGATACCATTATTATGTTGGGCAGACGATAAATAAAAAAGTTATAAATAATTATTTTTTTGAATTTCGCGCCATTATTTCACATCGTCGCCAAGGCAACCGTTTAAAATTTGAATATTGCGCAACTATTTCGCGTCGTCACCTAAGACTCTTAGGCTAAGAGACCGTTAAAATTTGAATTTATTCGCATGTAGTGCCATTCATTCACATCACCCACGCAGTGAACATTACTTTGAAGAGCGTCAATCTTGTTTTACGTATATTCTTTGGGTTTTTTTGGTAAGTATTAATTTATTTAATTATGTTCATTGTATTTATTGATATTGTTTAAGCAGATAATGACTGCAAGGCCGGTCTGGAACGTCAGGCGGCTACCGAGAAACTCCGCTGAAGGGCGTCAATGGGCCTACGACGAGAGGCTCGTGCCGATGCAGAGGATTTGGAAAAGAAAAAACCACAGACCCGTGTGTCTTCTACGAGCAAGACACGTTTGGTCGTTTACGGTGCTTGCGATGCCGGAAAGAGAAGGGTCGCACTCACCAGTGGGCTGCTACAGCCGGCACGTGGTTCTAGGTCGTTAAGCTGCCCCCCGATCAAATCGCATTTATTATGTATGGCTTTTCGGAGAACGATCAGCAATTTAGGTTAAGCACAGTAATGTTTTGTCTGAAAATGTAATTTTTTGTCTGAAATTCTAATTTTTTTTTGTCTGAAAATGTAATTTTTTAGGAAATTTTTGAAATAAAAAATCATGCATTTAATGTAAATTTTTTTCATTCTCTACCATTTGTAAATGCTATCACAGCAATCTCAAGTTATTGTCATAAAATAACATACTTTTACAGCAACAAGCGAATAGATAAACAACGAAATTTTGTGAACAAATACCAGATACTGATAACCTGTGGCAAATTATTAATTCGGCAATTAAAAATTAATAGATGTAGAAAAAACCAAAGCAAATGTTCACAGTCGACGAGAAAAACGGGCACTCGCCATAGGACCCATATGAAACAATGGTGCTACATGCGAATAAATTCAAATTTTAACTGTCGCTTAGGTGACGACGCGAAATAGTTGCGCCACATTTAAATTTTAAACGGTTGCCTTGGTGACGATGTGAAATAATGGCGCGAAATTCAAAAAAAAAAATTATTTATAACTTTTTTATTTATCGTTTGCCCAAAATAATAATGTATCATTGTATCCAGCTTATTAAGTGCTTTTCACATATATAAAAAAAAATTACCAAATCGTGTTGATAATAAGTAAATGACAGCCAATGTTTTAAATACTTAAATTAATTATCCACTAAAAATCACTAACGAAATAAAATTTGTATTTATTATTTTTATTTTTTCTTTTTTTACTTTTGAAACACCCTATATACGATAGATTGGTCCACTCTATATATAATAAATTTGCAACACACTAACCCCAAAGCGATAAATGTGATAAAGAAAACGTCATTTTTACCTCTTACAGGTTAACCCGATATAACTATACAGAGAATGCAAGTGTTGCGAACGTTCTGTAGCAATCGTTACTATTGCTGCTCTCCAACGATCGTGCCAGTTACAAATTCCCTCTCACTCTGGTGCATCGCCGTAACGGGCGTTGACGTTATGTTGACATTACGAAATATATACCAACGATCCTTCGTGTATTTCCGCGTGGCCCGAACGCGTTACTCTGGCAACCAATGCTTCTCACACGGCCGGGGACCGGACTCTCCGCATTGTGCTTTAAAGATACTTGATGTCATTTTAATTTTTAGTTACCAACCACACATAATTATACATTAAAAATTACTGACTAATTAAAATTTTTATTTAATTTTTTCTTCGCTTATCTTTAATACAACCTGTATATAACAAATTTGCAACACGGAAAG
Source organism: Sinelater perroti (assembly GCA_036346155.1). Taxonomy (NCBI): domain Eukaryota; kingdom Metazoa; phylum Arthropoda; class Insecta; order Coleoptera; family Elateridae; genus Sinelater; species Sinelater perroti. The sequence goes on along the minus strand of JARFIY010000370.1, from coordinate 14,159,823 downwards.
GAAAATGGTCGAATCCAAATTAGTTGTAACAGCCATACAGGACACAAACTAGAAAAGACATATTAGAAGTGGAAAATCATGTACTATTGCGTAGTGACAACGACAACAGAATTTTGGAAAACTTCCCGTTTAAAAAAAATATATAAAAATTTGCGTTTCGGGATTTTATTGTGATATTTAAGAAATGTGTTACTTAGAGGTAGATATAAACAGCGAAATAATTAATTTGATTAATGTAGTTACCTGATCAATCAGGAAAAAGGCAAAGATGTAAAAATTGGAACACACCAATGATAGGAAGGCAAAGTTTACATGAAGAGAGTGGACAAAAATCGATAGAGTTTGCAGCCGCGAAGAAATTTAAAACTGGCTCGACGCGACGCGATAGGTCAAGAACTCCGGTGTTGCACACGGCGTCACAAGGTCGGCCTCACGTAACATTCTTTGAGATTATAAATTCCAAAGGATGTCCTTTGTGTTGCGCACGGGCCGAAAAATTCCGAGTCAGGTAACATCATCCCTGGCGAAATTGGGGCCAGGTAACAAGGGTAACGACAGGGTCAAGAAGGGCTAACCAAATAAATCATTTATTGATAAAAATAAATATGTAAAGTATATTTCGGACATAATATTATAGGTAAACATGATCGAAAGATAGAACTGCTAATAACTGCAAAAGAAACAAAATGCAAATGGGAGTAGGTTACAGACAAGACGGAAGCATTATAAGGAAAAACATCAGAATAATAGAAAAGAAAAGAGACAAATACCAAGAAAGGCTGGAAAAAATAAGACAAATATAAAAAGAGAAACTAACAAATGTCTATCAGGAAATAAAAATGCAGAGAAAAAGGATTATCAACCAACACAGAGAGAATGCTGATTGGTGATAAACAGAAGGTAATAGAAAGATTAAAAGGCCATTTTAAGGAAATGTTAAGTGTAGGTGACAAAGGAAAATAAACAGGAACTAAACAAAACATAAGTAGAAATATCAATAAATCAAGTTGTGGAAATTGTAAAATTTATGAGAATCGGAAAAATGACATTTACCCTGCATTGATAAAGCATGGAGGGAAGAGGTTGCAGATAAAGTGCATAAGCTAACTAAGAACACATATTTGGAAGAAGGTATACGAAATACATGAAAGAGGGTAATTATTATTCCTTTACATAAAAAAAGAAAAAGAACAACTTATCAAAACGAGAGTATAAAGAAGAACCGCTAAGAAAAATAGAGGACAAATATAAAAAGTAAACAAACACATTGTACCTTAAGAGAGATTATTATCCAACACAAACGAAGAATGTTGATTGGGGATAATAAAAAGATGGAAGAATGACTATATTCAGGAAATGTTAAATGAACAGGAAGAGTGGAAGAGGAAAAAGAAAGAATGGAAACTTGGGAACAAAAATGTTTTACTGAAAATCTACAGAGGAAAAAGAACACAGAAAGAAAATGGTAAGATAAAAATGTTATATAATGATGCAATAATTAGCCAGAAGTGGAAGATTAAGATGGCTAAAGCATGTGAAAGGAACGTTATCAGAGAGGGTTGTTAACGCCAAGTCAAGACATATGTTACGCATCACACAGTTGATCTAGACAAAGAGTTGCAACCCGTAACTTCTGTGCGGGAGGCAGCTAATGAGGACAGCTTTCCTAACTCAACTTTTTGGGGTAACATCAATACAGACACGCATGTTCTATATACTTACATTTTTAAGGTCCTATTATTACGGATAACCTCTCCAAGATCGATTAGTCGAAGGATATATGATCTAACACAATTGAATAGATTAAAAGACTTTTATTGGTCTTTGAAGTCAAACTCAAGTTCAGGGAATATTAACCACAAAATTACTATCGAATTAGTTACCAATGGAGTACCGACAGAAAGATCATGAACAAGAGGGCTGTAAGAAGCAAAGAGAGATTTTGCAAAAAAGAAAGTCTATGGTTGAAGGTTTAAAACAAACAACAAAAAGCAATAGAAAAATTTTTTTTCTCTCTCTCCCTCTCTATCTCTTTCTTTCCACCTCCCTACCTTTCTCCCTCTTTTCTCCGTCACTTCCATTTCTCTCCCCTAACTCACTTTTTTTCCTCTGTAGAATAAATAAGAACTTTAAAACTCTATATCTCAAGAAATAGTTTTATACCTAATCTCAGCTTTATCTTTATCTGCAGGGTGGAACAAAACTCCTACCCAATTTCAAAGGATGGTTATATAGTGAGCGGCTACTAGACATGTAGGCCAAGGAACGGAAAGCTTTTGTTGTCAGAAATGGTTTGGTCGCACCACGTACTTTTCAGACGCGCCTTTACTTTGCTCGTTTGGTATCTGTTCTCAATTGAAAGTTGATATAAGTGTGGGTAGAAAACCTTATAAGTTCCGATTCTACAGCGAGAAGAGGAGGAGAAAGAGCTCGGGGTGTGCGAACACTGAAAAAGATTGATGTAGTAAGACATTCCATTTTGCAGTCTCCTAAGCAGTTTGGGCGCAAACATGGGGTTGCTCTATACTTGTCTAGCACTTTGCAATAAAACTTGTTTTCATCCATACAAGACGGTTCTTCTACAGAAGCTTTCTGAAAGTAATTTGCAGGATTATTTGGAAATGTGTTAATGCATAAAACTTTCATTATTGCAGTGATAACAACCCACGAGATATCTCTGAAAGGCTTTTACAACAAACACCGTTTGGTTTGCGGTGTGTAAGGTTGGGGTCATTAGCCTTTGCCTTTTTTAAGAAGGAAGGCTAATGTGATACTGTCTTTTGGCTTCCAATCTCAATCTACTCTAAATTAAAAACGTGTTTTCTAACAAGAGGGAGCCACAGCTCACATAACAAGAGCTGCATGAGATGTTTTTTGGACGCTCACTGCCTTACGAAATGCAATACATTAAGAAATAGATAGTCCCAAAAAATAATTTAAATCACTTCCAGTTCTATAGACTCTGTAACATAAATTTAATGTTTTTTCTTTATTCAACCTAAAAGAGAGAAAAAGAGTTGCCTAACTGCTACACATGAGAACGCGATAAAAATAACAACTTGCAAATTCGTTAGTTAAGCTTTATATTGCTTTAAAAAATATGGTAACTACATAAACCATAACAATAACACGATGCTTTGATTACTTCAACAAATCTCTTAATATAATAGATGCTAAAAAACGTTAAACATAGTTTATTTACCTTAAAACAAAATAATTGTTATTTATGCTACATATTTGTACAGATAACTACGTTATCGTGCAACTACGCTATAAAAATATGCGATTCCTATAAATGCGATGTACGGGTTGCATGCACACGTTATAGGACTACAGTTGTGGCTGTTGCTTCTAGGAAAAGTGCCGCCCGGGCCAATGTAAGGCTCTAGGTTCGTTTTGTTATAGTTGATGTAGTACCAGCTCATGTCGTGGTGTTTGGTGTCGACTCTTTGAGTAGTGCTGCTGATGGAGCCGGATATTTGAGTCGTTTTAGCTTCCCTAGTGGGGGCTGGTGGTTCCTCATCAGCAATTTCCAAGTCGGACAGTAGGGGCGAACTACCTGACACGTGAGGTGATTGTACCCTGGTGATGACTGGTCTGCCCTGCGGTCTGTATGGTGGTTGTTGGCCTCCCGGAACCAAAAGAGTTGATAGTGGGCTCGGCCCGTATGAGGCGGTGGAACTTTCTGTGGTAGTGCTAGTAGATGGAGCGAACGTAACGATTTTTTCCGTCAATACGTTCTCTACTGTTGCTGCAGTAGTTATAGGTATTGAAACATTATCGACATGTTCTTCAAACGTATCCTCAAATTTGTTTGGATTCGTAGTAAACTCTTCTCGAGGAGCAAGCGTTGTAGTTAATTCAACGGTATTGTTGAAAAGCTGTTGGTGAGTTTTGTTTTCTCCCTTGGGGAGTGTTAAATTTAACATGAGCGGTTCTAAGTAATCTTGCTTTAGCGTCGTAAGTATTTCTGTAGGAGTCGTTGTTAACTTTTCCGCTATTTCTATAGAAGGTTGGATCTCCACTTTGGTTTTAAGGTGAGTTTTACTTATCGGGGTAGCTGTAGTTGACACGTGAGGTGTAGGAAGCGGATGCCCCGATGACGATTCGCCGTTCAGATCATTTCTTATTGGTTTCGTCGGGATAGAAGCGGGCGCTTTGGTTGTCGTGGGAGTTTCCGTGGCTTTTCCAAAAACTGGCCACGATGAGGTTTCGCTGACGTTGACTTTCTCTATTTCTACGGTAGCGACGGATATCTGAGGCCGGTGCAGGTGGGGGTTGGGTATCGGTTTGAAGCCGCCCGATCCCGGGAGGAGGGGAATGAACCCGCCAGTCTGAACCTCGGGCATCGTCGGAGGCTGCCGATGCACCAACCCGCGAGGCACGCCGTGTACGTTGTTGACTATAGCGATTTTCCGTTCGGCAATTTGCCTTTCTATTAGCTTCTTGTCTTCGGACATCCTTCCGTTCCCCCTTCCCCACAGTCGATTCAAATTAAGGTTAAAATTGGGCAAAGGCACGCCGAAAAAGGTAAAACCGCTGCTGCTGGGGGAGGAGCTCACTTCTTTTGGAATGTTGTTGTTCGGCTTAGTCTTGTTCTTGGAAGTGGCTGCATAAATGGTGGGGGTATCCCCAGAAATGTAGTGCGACGACTCTTGGGTCTGGACTTGAGCTTCCGTGACTGGCAACTTGGTGGAGTTTATTTCAGCGAGCAGGTTGGGGTCCAAGAGGGTTTCGTTGTATGGGTAATCTATGTAATCGTCGTAGAAGTAGTCGGACTCTTCAGGCGACGGGGCGTAATTCGGTATTGAAGTGTTGCTTTTGAAGTTCATGAATTTGGAAAAGATTTGTGAGGTGCCGTACGCGCCTGGAACTAATAGTAGTTCTGCTTCGCATCCTGGCGCTACAGGTTCTGGTAGACGGCTCTCTAAAGCGCAGTCTTGTCGCGATAATCGCATGTCTCGCAGAAGAGCACCGTCGTTGCATCTAGGGCCCACTGTAGAAGATTCTTGCAACCACGCCTTGAACCACAATATGCTGCAGGAACAGATCAGCGGGTTGCCTGCAATTAAGTATCTTTAAGTATCTTTAATTTTATGAAACAAGTAACTTACCGCCCAGGTCCAACACAGCTAAGTTGCCTCGTAACTTCTGGACAGAGTGCTCGGGAAAAGTCATCATCCTGTTGTTCTTTACGCTGAGTACCCTTAAACGCGGCATTCCATTAAATGGCGAGCCGTGTACCGAGCAGATCTGGTTGTTATCCATTCTCAACTCTACCAACCATTCCATTTTGTCCAAGCTACTTCCGGCTATTTTTGAAATTCGGTTGTTGCTCAAATCCAACATCTCCAGCGAGCTCAGGCTCTTTAGGCCCGACTCGTCTAGTCCGGGAAGTTGGTTGTTGCTCAAGTTGAGCATCAGCAGCTGGGGCACTTCAAAGAACGCGTTGTTCGCGATATTCTTCAAGCGGTTTTCCTGCAACTCCATGACCTGCAGCGACGGCAGATTGGTGAAAGTGAGGCTGGGAATTTCCCGCAGTTTGTTCTTGTCGAGCCTCAGCATTTTAAGCGATGGCAAAGAATGGAAGGCGTGCGGTTCTATAATCTCCAACTCGTTATCATCCAAATATATGGCCTGCACGTGGATCAGATGATCGAAAGCCCCCTTTCGCAGCTCTTGCACCAAATTTTGCGACACGCGCAGCTCGGCTAGTTCAATTAGGCTGCTGATGATTTCCGGATTGATGATCTTCAAGCGGTTGCTGGTGACGTCTAGAACGCGCAAGTGCTTCATTCCTTGGAGGTCCGGAGGCAAGAATATCAGCGAATTGTGGGAAGCATCCAAGACTTGAATATCGCGAGCGTTAGTTAGAGTTCCCGGAGAAATGTCTATCAGCTGATTTGTACTGACATCAAGTTTTTTTAAACGAGATGCAGTGCGAAATACTTCTGGCCTCAAGAGATTTAAACGGTTTTCCCCTAGTTTTAGCTCCCGAAGTTCTATGGTATCCTTTAAAGCATTAGGGTGGATTTGCATTAATCGATTCGCATGCAAATCCAGGACTTCTAAGTGAGATAAGTTATCCATGCAGCCATCTTCCAGGCTCTGAAGTAAATTACTTCCCACGTATAGTTTCCTAAGTTGCGGTAAGGAGCGCAATCCTCTTGGGGGAATTTTTGAGATCATGTTACTAGTCAAATCTAACATTCTTAGAGCGGGTAAATCGAGATCTACGGACGGAAATTGAGGTAAAGCACTGATTTGGTTTCTGGATAAGTGTAGATATTCGAGCCCCCGCGGAAGTCCTGGTACAAACTGTAGAATTCTATTGTAGCTCACATCTAGTTCATATAGTCCAAGTAAATGTCTGAAGGTAGCTGGATGAAGCGACGAAAGAGCGTTATGCGATATGTTAATATGCTCTAATGAGGGAGTTGCCAGGAAACTTATCGGATCTATGGATGTTAGATCGTTTTCACTCATATCAACTTTTCTTAATGATGGCAAATTAGCTAAAAGTCTAGGATCAATTCTTTTATAATAATTTCCGGATAAGTCCAATCCTTTTAAGGCTGGTAGATTCCAAAGTGGTCCATCCAAAGCGTCAGACAAAGAATTGTTTTTTAATCGTAGTTCTCTTAAGGCAGGCATCGCCATAAAAGCTTCTCTTTCTACAAGATGAATTTTGTTGTGATCCAGATGTAAGCGTTCTAGCGTTGGGTGGCCCCTTAAAGCCCCAAAGGGAATTGCTTTCAAATTATTAAAACTCATATCGAGGAACACGAGCCGTGGTAAAGCATCTAGAAGAGACCTTAGCTCAGCTACGTGACCTATATCGTTCTCTACCAGCCATAATTCTTCCAATCCGCTCCCGGAATGTTGCAGAAAACTCTCCGGGTGCACACTTCTCACCAAATTTTTGTTGAGGTCTAGCATTCGCAGCTTTGGGACGCGATGGAATGCTCCGTGGTGAAGCTCCGTTATTCTGTTATTTGATATGTAAAGCTTCTTGAGCGAGGGCAGGTCCACGAACGCAGCTTCGCTAATTTTGTCCATGTAATTATAATCCAATCGCAGGACTTCCAACGCGGGCAGGTCCCTGATGCTTCTTCCAACAATGGCCGCGTCTGCTATTTTGTTCCCAACTAGCCAGAGTTCGCTCAAGGCGGGAAGATGCGTGATCGCCCGAGGATGTATCCAGGATATTCCGCAGAACGAGATGTTTACTAGCGTCAGGCTGGGCAAGTCCTGCAGGACGCCGCCTTCGAGCCGGGTGAGCCTAGGGCTTCCTACCACGTGCAGCTTCTCTAAGGCAGGCAG